>OZ005648.1:254975404-256447904 GCA_963930645.1 Salticus scenicus
GTATTGTTAAAAATTTTAATAGTTCAATGAATTTCTTATGGGGTCACCTGCAAATTAATACATGTTAAGAGAGGAAGGATATTAAAAGAGTAGCAAAACTTAGTGAAATTTTCGCAGTTTATTTCTTTTAACACTTTCCAGAATGGTTGACAAGTTTTAATGACTTCGGCTGTTTAACACTTTCCAATAAGGTTGAAAAGTGTTAATAACTTCGGTTTGTCTGTCTGTCCCTCTGTCTTTCTGTCTGTCTTTCCGAGCTTTAACTCCTGTGAATATATATGGAATTTCTTAAAACTGATATATGTTATATGAGTTCACTATTGGAAGTTCCTTATCGAATATGGAGTGAATACCTCTGATAGCATGTGCACAGGGCCGAAAGTATTCCAAATCATTTTGTTCCGTAAGAGGTATTTCTATAAACCATATTTTAAAACCTTTAATTTACACAAATATTAATAAAATTTAAATATGTTATTCAAGTTCACTCTCGAATATTTTGTATAGAAAATGGAGTAAATACCAGTGGTTTGTATACAGGAACACCTGAAAGTATTCCAGAGTATTGCGTTCTATGAGAGATATTTCTATAAACAAAATTTTAATTACTTTGCATAAATCTTAATGAAATTGAAACATGTTATTCATATGCACAAAAGAATGCTTTCTATTGCGTACAGTACGATTAGTATTAGATTTACATGGAACACAAAAATATTCAGTTACGTTAAGGGTTGTTATTGCAAATTTGCTGGAATTGCATTTTCGTTTACATTGAGCATTTTTATACTTTCTAAAAAAATTTTAACCGTGAACATGATTTCTGTTTGCATATTTGTCTGTCTGACTGTCCATCTGTACATCTGCCTGCCCCTAGCGTCCGTAAATATTTTCAGAATTTTTAAAAAATTATATATGTTATTCAGTTTTACTATGGAATGTTCCCTATTTAAAAAGGCATTAATATATCCTGTAGAAGTGGATTGCGTTCAGGAACGCCCCAAAAATGCCTATGCATTACGTTTTGGGACATACATTCTTACAAATAACATTTAAAGAACGTTTAACTTTAAAAATAATAAATAAATTCACATTTATTGTTAATATTCTAAAATAATGTTTTGTATAGGTTATCCTTCAGATATAGTTATCCTTCAGATTTGCAGGGCTACACTAAAATAATCAGATACATTAAGGGCTATAGTTAGAATATGAGGCCTGCATTTTCTTTTGCGTTATGCATTTTCTTTTGCGTTATGCATTTTTAAAACTTTCCATACAAGTTTAAGAGTGATTATAAATTCAAATAGTGTATCCGTATGCGTTTTAGTCTTTCTGTCTGTCCGTTGTGTGATAGCGTAGGTGAAGAACATTGAAATTTACACGATAATACGTACAGTTGAAAAGTGTTAATAATCAAATTAACATCACTAATGCGTACCGGATGATTTTTCGTTCTTTTTTACTTTCTTCTATATGTAATATAGAGAAAGTATTGGATTCGCGAAAATTTTCGACCTCCGTTTTTTGACGATTCCACACGTTTTGGGATGTCCTGAACACGAATTGAAAATTTTTAGAAAATGTCTGTCTGTCTGTGTGTGTGTCTGTGGTTTAGGGTTTTCACCTTATCTCACGAACCAATGAATGAAATTCAACCAAACTTGGTATATAGTTGGACCCTGGCAGGGCATTGTGCTGATTATATTTGGGGATCGATAGCCCAGCAGGTGGCGCTGTGATCGCATTTTATGTAAATTTTTAACATGGCAGTATAGGACAAATTTTCGTATTTTTCACCGTATCTCACGAACCAATGAATGAAATTTCAACCAAACTTGGTATATAGTTGGAACCTGACGGGGCATGGTGCTGATTAGATTTGGGGATCAATTGTCCAGCAGGTGGCGCTGTGATCGCAAAATTTCATATTTTTCTACGTATCTCACGAACCGATGAAGGCAATTGAACCAAACTTGGTGTATAGTTGGACCCTGACATGGAAAGGGTCTGATTAGATTTTGGGATCAGTCGCCCAGCAGATGGCGCTGGGATCGCATTTTATGCAAATTTTTAACATGGCAGAATAGGACAAAATTCCGTATAAATGGGCATAATGAGAGTTATTTTAAACTTGTGATTGTAAAATTAATATGAATTATTGATAATAGTAGTAATTAACTTGGAAAAAAATTTTGTGCATGTGGTTGCATCGGTATCCCCCCCCCCTGGGGGGGAAGTACCCCCCTGGGGGGAAGTAAATTTTCAAGATGGGTATCTTTCGAAAGGTCTCGTTGATAATAGTAATAGTTAACTGGGAAAAAAAAATTGTGCATTTGGGGGCATCGGTCCCCCCCCGTGGGGGGGGGAAGTACCCACCCGGGGAGGGGCAAAGTTTCAAGATGAGTATCTTTCGAAAGGTCTCGTCAATACCTTTAAAACGAATGGTTAAACCATAAATCTGTGATAATTTAAAACAAAGTTATCGATTTTTTTTACTTTTAACAAAAAAAAACTTAGAAAAAAAATCGTATTTTTTTTTAACGAAATTTTACCAAACTTGGTATTTAGTTGGTCCCCGACATAAACTGGTGCTGATTATGTTTGGGGATCAATAGCTCAACAGGTGGAGCTGTGATAGCATTTTATCTAAATTTTTAACATGGCAGCATAGGACAAAAATTCGTATAAATGTGCAAAATAAGAGTTGTTTAAACTTGTGATTGTAAAATTAATATGAATTATTGATAATAGTAGTATGTAACTAGGAAAAAAATTTTGTGCATGTGGGGGCATCGCTTCCCCCCTAGGGGGGAAATACCCCCAGGGGGGTAAATTTTCACAATGGGTATCTTTCGAAAGATCAGGTTGATAATAGTAGTAGTTAACTAGGAAAAAATTTTTGTGCATGTGGGGGCATCGGTTCCACCTCCCCGGGGGGGGGGGGGCAAAGTTTCAAGATGGGTATCTTTCGAAAGGTCTCGTCAATACCTTTAAAACGAATCCTTGAACTATAAATCTGTGACAATTTAAAACAAATTTATCGATTTTTTTTACTTTTAACGAAAAAAAACTTAGAAAAAAAATCGCATTTTTTTTTTTTTAACGAAATTTAACCAAACTTGGTATTTAGTTGGTCCCCGACATAAAGTGGTGCTGATTACATTTGGGGATCAATAGCTCAACAGGTGGCGCTGTGATCGCATTTTTTCTAAATTTTTAACATGGCACCATACAGCACAGAATGTTTCAGTTATGTTGCAAAAAGCTTACAATCTTTCAAAAACGTGGCACGTTTTAGTATGCTCTCTGATACCTTTCTGAAACATTCGTCCTTTTTGATTTTCTATCTGTTAAGTGATTGTAACGTTTCTGTTACGTATCTGATTTTTTGTTACGATCGCGGACATTTCTACGTTTTTGAAACTAATCGAAAAGTAATCTGAACGGTTTTAAACGTTTCGGAAGGTTTCATAATGTTTCAATGTTATATGATTGTTAGGTTTCCGGAATATTTTGTGCTGTTAAGTTTTTGGACAAAATTTCGTATAAATGCACATAATGAGAGTTATTTTTAACTTGTGATTGTAAAATTAATATGAGACATTGATAATAGTAATAGTTAACTAGGAAAACAATTTTGTGCATGTGGGGGCATCGGTTCCCCCCCCCTGGGGGGGAAGTAAATTTTCAAGATGGGTATCTTTCGAAAGATCTCGTCAATACCTTTAAAACGAATGGTTGAACTATAAATCTATGATAATTTAAAACAAAGTTATCGATTTTTTTAACTAAAAAAAAAAAAAAAAAAAAAAAAATCGATTTTTTTTTTTTTTTTTAAATATTGTTACTGGTTGAATATGTATTACATTTAACAAAAAAAAAAAAAAAACTTTGAAAAAAATTGTATTTTTTTTAGTTTTTATTTATTTATTTTTTTAAATATTGTTACTGATTGAATATGTATATAAGAAAATATAGAAGAAAGTCTTGTGGTGGCCACAACATACTAGTTTATGTACATTTACAATGTAAAATTAAGTCTCTAAAGAAAGAAACAGAAGAAGAAAAAAAGATAGAAGTTAAGTCTATAAAGAAATGCCATACAGAATGATTTCAGATTGAGGCGCTAGCTCAATAAGATAAGATAATAAAATTCAATTTATTTTAAAATAATTTAAAACAGGTTTAGGAATATTTTTATTTCATTATTTGATATATAATTCTATGTCAGGGGAGTTAGCCTCCTCAATCCCCGTTTAATTATAGTGCCTACATTTATTAAAACAAAAATCAAGTCTGTTATTAATTTCCTTGAAATTTCCAAATCTTGATCAACTTTTGAAGTGGAAACTAGCTATGAAATCCAAAGTATCAAATTTGAATTTCCTGCAGTTATTTGTAGTTAAATTATGCTGATAATTCATCTATATACAGACCAACTACTAAACACTTGACATTCGTATTCAGGAGGCCTCAAAACAGAAAAAATCGATCGCCAAAAGCTACTTTGTTTACAGTATGGGTATGAAAAATTTATTATCCGTCCTGTGTCAGTAAGTTTTTCGACATAAAGAAAATGCAGAAAAGCACTTACGCTAATTACATTTAATAATAAGAATAAAAAAATAGCTTAAATTTAGGTAGCCCTGTATGTTGTCTATAAACTGTATACACATGACATTGTATACGTAAATTTACTGCTATATTTAAAACACGTAACACAAATGAAATACATTTTCAGCAATTCCCAAGTATAACTCCAATATATCCAAATACTCTGGGTAAGCCTGTAAATTAATGATGAATGATTGCCATACCACAATCTACACAAAACATGCTTTTATGCATAGAAAAAATATGTCTCATTTTGTTTTAAACAGCCTATACTCACACTGAACTTGTGAGAAATTTCGATCATAAACGTAATATATTTGAATTCTCTTGGATGACCCTGTACACAAACCTTTTGTCTGATCTCAACAAATAGTTTAGTGTAGCATCACTATATGATACGGATATAGAATACCGAATTTGGACTTCCTGTTACTATTTGTTTTTGAGATATGCTAATAAATAACACACGCACACACACCAACCGTTAAAAACGTAATTTTTGAATTCAGATGATCTCAAAACGTGTAAATATAACAAAAGTTGAATTTCGGAAATTTGACTCAAAAACAATACTTTCTTTACGACATGTATATGGATAAGAGAAAATATAAAGAAAACGAAATAAAAAGGAAGTCGGAAAATCACTTTTAGTACATAAATTATTCATAAATTTTATTTGCTAAATTATCAATAAGTATTCTCGTGTGCATTCACTCGGGAAAGACGGAAATTACAGGTCAAAAGAGCCGTCTTTCCCTGAATGAAGAATAATCCCCCCCCACGCTGATCAGTCTATGTTTATTACACAATCTATAGCAATTACAATTTCTAACTTTTGATACAACCCCTTAAGGCTTGGTGAAAAAGACTAGAATTTCCAAATTGCAATAACTCTGCGAAAATTTCACTTAGAAAGACGATTTTTTTTCCTTTGTAAACTGAGGACGATATATTTCTAAATATAAGTCATATGAGAGGAGGTGTCGTATAAAAATTAAATTTAGTATTTTAATAAATATATAACCCCTTGTACAGAAAAATGCAATATCTGGAATCTACTTTTAATTTGCACCAATTTTGTAATTGGAAGTATGTTTCTATCTTTCTTAGTTTACGAGATAATCGCTGCATCATCTATTTTGAACAACGTGAATTCAAATTCCTGAATTTAACTAATGAAAATCTCTACGACAAAATCTAAATTTCATGGAATAGATAAGAAACAAAGCCAATTTCACTTTGAATTTCTGACCAGGGAAAAGCTAAATTGTATACGTATTTCTCAAATAAAGTTGTAAAGCAATAGTTCCCATTATGTATACATCATTAAATACGTTGTATCTAAATACAAACTGTTTGAAATGGATATCCCTCGGTGTTCTTGTGACACATAAAATGAAGTTTGTGGTTTAGCTACAAAACTATCTTTGCATAAATACATTAATCTGTTAAGCAGTTTATCTAATAGCAGAGTTATCAACTTTTATAATTTATTTCGAAGCATCGTATGCTCAGCGTTTTTTTTCATACTGCCTTTTTTTAATGAGTAATTTTTTCTTATTTTATCGTAGTTATATATTGGATAAAATTATTCTACAAATAAAGTGGTGGGATATAAAAGCGGAGCTAAAAATACTATAGAATAAATTATAAAAGTTGTAAATTCTAGTAATAGGTTTTTCACTCAATAGTGTTATAAAATAAAACTGAGTATCAAATGTACGTAATGCATTAAACAGAAAATACTTTTTAATAGTTTTCAGTAAAAATTCTCTTACAAGAATAATAAAATACAATAGCTTTGCGTAGAACAAAATAATATTCAAAGATATTCACGAGTTTTTTCTAATAAATTTTAATTAAATTAAGGATTAGAAAATTAAATTAGCTATGGATTGAAAATCTAAAGTTTATTTATTTTCTTTCTTAATAATAAACATGTCTAAAGCTTACATTAATACAATGTTATTATTGTATGGTAGCAACTATTTTAGCATTGATGAGTTGGATATATGTATATTTAGCAAAGTATATTTGAAAATTTGTATTCTTTTTTTTTTTTTTTTTTTTTTTGCATATTTCTAACGCTTATTAAAAATAATAAACATATATTTATTCTGAATTTTACAAAAGCTTTTAAATTAAAAACTTCTTATTATTCTAGATTATACATATACATGTATATGTGCATTGTGAACAGAAAATTGATATTAAATATATGAAGACATTTTAATGTTTCTAACTCATACAGGCGTATTAAAATTTGTGTTTATAAAACTTTATAAAACTTCCTGATCTTTTTCCGAAAATCTTTAGAAAATTTTGTATTGTTTTATGTAAATAATTGCACATGTAGTAATAAATACAGTACATAATTAAATAAAGGAATTTTTTATATTATTTTTAGACGACGTTTATTAAAAAAAAGAAAAAAAAAAAAGAAGAAGAAGAAGAAAAGATATTATAATTATATTCTGTATTTCACAAACACTATTAAATAAAAAAATTTCTTACTATTCTAGCTTATATATGTAGGGTCCACCGAAAATACCCCCTCATATCTCGGAAATGCGTCGGAATTTTGGAAAATTGCAAAACACATATTCAATGAATTTGAGGGGGACCTCTTTTGGAGAAAATATTTTGGGCCCGTGGGGGACAGACTAGGGGGCTGCTAGAGAGGGTAACTTTAAAATATCACACTGGAAGGTATGACTTGTGATAATCCCAGGAAACGTTTCTTCAAGACAATGAATTTTATGTAAATAATTTTTTCCTGGGATAATTATTAAAAAAGACACATGTGTTTTTAGAGTTTTCAAATGTGGATTTTATACTTATGTATTTCTTTTAATAGATCATCACAGGACAAAACTATTTATATCAGATTCATTGTCTTAAAACGATGTTTCCAAGGTTGTGTCACAAAACATACTTTCTTGAAATTTTAAAGCTGCCTTCCCTAGTGGTACCCCTTACCAACCCGAGCCAAAAACATTTTTCACAAAAAGAGATCCCCTCTCGAATTCAATTAACACGTGTTTTGTGATTATAAAACTTCAAAAAATTTTCTGATCTTTTTTTCAAAGATCTTCAGCAATAGAAAATTCAGATTGGTTTATGTAAATATTTTTATGCCAAATAATAAATAAAATACCTAATTAAATAGAGGAATTTTTTTCATTATTTTTACACTAGTGAGCAAAACTTAAGCAAAGCAGCTGGTTTTTCTGTAATTCCGCAAAATATTAGCCGAAAAACGTAACAATGCATAGAATCTCAACACAGAATTTTAAAAAAATGACAAATCTATAATTGCAAAAATATTAATAAGGCTCACGCAATATACAACCAGGAAAAAAGAAATTTATCAACAGAATAGCGTTTATATAAAAAATTGTTTGTCTATGACGAAGAGCAACAAACCAAAGTCCACTAATAACGTAATCGGTAAACTGCAATGATTTGATGGCACTATCTGTGAATACTGATATCATATTATCGAACAATTCTTGAGGTAAGCGTTTACATACCTAAATGACAACATGTTCAGTTCTTTGGTGTTCTGCTGCGAATATCATCGTGCTTCAAAGGTTTGCTTAACCCTTTGCCAGTTCCATTTAATTTCGCTCCTCTGGTCAGTGTTGCCAAATTTAAGGGCTGTCTTATTCATTATCCACTACTAAATTTTAACTGTAACGGATGCCTAATTACTTCGAAGGTTATTCGTCCATTATGTTTATCGAATATCACTCCTCAAAATTATTGGCGACAGCTGAATAAAAGAGTTTCAAAGTTTGGCATCACTGTTTAGAGCTCTTTAGAGCGTTAGGGCCAGCAAAATATCTCACACATGTTCAGTGGGATTTAAATCAGGTTAGCACGCTTATTAATATATTTTATAGATATCTTTACTTTCACGAAGTTTGTGAGCAGCATCATATTATATAGCTTCAACTTATCTCCCTCCCCCCTTCAGCTGAAGCAAAATACTATATATATTCTACGAGTATATCTGAGGAACTACAATAGCTTATTAATGTATTAGAAAGATTAGCGCAGCGAATTAAGATTAGTGTAACGCGTACGATTAACGTAACGAATATTCGCCCCCCCCGAAATAAATCTGTATACCATGGTAGGTTTTAGAAGAGTAGGATGACCTACATAGTAATCGGTTAACAAACGCTTCATAAATAAAGCAACAGGGGTGAAAAACGTTATCACATTAAATAGTAAAAATCAAGAGACTGCTACTTTTCCAAGAATTATATGACAAAAGATATTTTCCTTCAGTATAATTTTCGAAAATTGAAGGAAAGATAACGGATATATGAAGTGAGAGATTATAAAAGTTAGTAGTTGAATTATTATTATTTATTATTTATCAAAATATATTTCAGTTTACACAGTTTTTAGTGGGCATACTGCGCTTGCCAAGTATAACCAGAGAGTCCTCCACTGATCTGTGTTTATTTTAATGCAACTTTTTTAGAAAAGTTTTTTTTTTCTTATTTAACTGTACTTACATATTAGAGAAAATCACTATATAAAAAATGTGGTGTGAAAAAAGGCGGGTAACAAAATTTCCAGGGAAAGAATTAAAATATTGGCTGTTCTGCAGATATATGTTACTCGGATATTTCCTATATACTCAGAGTAACCTACTAATATTTAAATTTATTACGTAGCATTGTCAGTGTACCAATTTTTACAACACTTCCTTTAAAAAATAATTTTCTTTAATACAGGGTGGGCATAATTAAAGTGACCCTATTAAGACAGACCCCTCTAGAACCCATTCTGCCTATCGGATTTAGATGAAACTTGGTACGGGACCATACCAAGGACCATGGGAAAACGATTTCTGGAATAAAATAAAAATAATAATAGTTCAAAAGTTGACCATCAGATTGCAATTTTCGAAGATTCCTTATGCAAATTAGTCAAGCCTATAAAGAAAGATGCAGTCAGAGCCAGAAAATCAGTCTACGTGCCTTTCATCGTTAATCATGCCGGTACAGAAAAGAGATTGAGCGTTACTAGTAAAACGGTTTTATCAGAACGGCAGCAATAGCTTAGCTGCACTGCGTGAATACCATCGTTTAACACTTTCAGGGACGGTGATGCCACTACAGCATCACCTAATTTTAATTTTCAAGTGCAAAAACATATCGCAGAAAATTTTTAGCAAAATTTTACTTTTATAACATAGCAGATCCCTTCGGATCTTCGGATACTGTTTTATGAAAGCACCTGTGACAAAAGCCACGCATCTTGCTTTGCCTAAGGATGGAACTAACGAGGCGCGAGTCCTAAAAATTCACAATCACTGCAACGGAGAGAGGGGGGGGGGGTGGAATCAGAGAAGGAAAACCAAAACATAAATACGTAAACCTGGAATTTATAAAATAGGAAGTAAAAAAAAAAAAAAAAAATAAAATAAGGAAGGTTAAGGATAGCATTACAAAATATAATAGAAAGTTTAAGGATAATCAAAATATATTTGTATTTTCTAGGAGCAAATTTTTTAATTTTTATTGTCTTTTTAATTTTTTTTAATTATTTTTATTTTAACAGATAATAATTTTAATTATTATTATCTTAACATAAAAAAACGCATGACAACACAGGGTATAATCTCCGAGGAGAAGTCAGTGCCCGAAGGTGATAGAAAAGAGAAAAAATATGTAACGTAGAGTAAAACAGCAAAAAGGTTCAAGGTGGGAGTTCAGAACGAGTACATAGCAGAAAAACTTCGTCATGTTCTTTTATTTTAATTTTGTTCGTGAATTCCGGTGGCAGTGTAATTTAAATGATCCGAATTACCTTGCGCCCATGTCGAAGAATGGTTTGAAGAAGATGATGAGGAAATTTGGAAACTTGGGTGGGCTGTGAAGAAGAAGGCGAAACCCGGTTGCGAATGAAACTGTCAAAAAAGACACTACTGCTGTGGTTGGGAAAGAGGCTTCAGTTCCCGTTATTCTTCAGCAAGTGCTCGATCGGTGGCACGTGAGTTGGCGATTCCTTGGTCGACAGTATGAAAAATTCTACGATCCATTTAAAAATGGTATCCATATAAGATCCACATGGTGTAAATGCTGCAACCTCAAGACCACCAAACACGCTCAGAATTTGGTTGCCTATTTTTGGCGAGAATAGATGTTAAAGACGCGTGCATTAGGAAAATTCTATGATTAGATGAGGTGTACTTTTCTTTAGATGGAGCAGTAAATAATCAGAATTGCTGCATATGGGACACTTCACCTCCTAATGTCATGCTCCAACAACCAATGCATTCTGGTTACGTGACTGCATGGTGTGGATTTACTGCGCATTTCATCCTCAGACCGTTTTGAAATTCTCACTCTTCAAGGTCCTAAAAGTTGCTCTGTCATGAGTGCACGATAAAGTGAACGCATTTGACAGCAAGCTATTCCTGTCTTACAAGAACAACAATGGTTACAGACCACTGTCTTCATGCAAGATGGAGCAACTCTCCACATTGAGTGCCAAGTCAAAGAACTGCTTCGTTCTAATTTTGGCGAGAATCGTGTAATATCCAGAGGTTTTCCGGATGCCTGGCCTCCTCGTTTCCCTCGAATTAAATTCCTGTAATTTCTGGTTGTGGAGGTTCCAAAACGAATGTATTTGTAGAGGAAGAATAGAGCAGGCGCATGTTTATATACAAGCGACGCTATTCTGCAACTTTTGCGCATGTAGGCAAAATATCTGCCTTTCCATTGGTGCTTTATTCCACCTTTTGCCTACATTCTAAAGTACGTGCGGAATCATCTGTCGCAGTGACGTTACGTGCGCCTGCTCTATTAAGACTTTTCCTGAGTTAAAAGCCATTACACGTCATGTTGCTGAAATCCTTCGAGAGATTCTTCGCGCTGCCATTGAACACGCTAACATGCGCTTTCAACGCGTAACTGATGTCAATGGCGTACACCACATTCCGTATTTAAATAAATTATAATCATTCTGACAGATATTTTGTCCTTCTTTAAGCGTCACATTTCCCCCTAGTGGTCAAAATTTGAACAATTTTTTATTGTAGAAATTGTTTCCCCTCAATTTATATAACGTATATACCAAACTTCCTCAAAATCCGATAGGCAGAATGGGTTCTAGAGGGGTCTGAATAGGTTCACTTTAATTATAATCTCCCTGTATAAAGGTTAAATTAGAAGAAAATTAGTGTTCGAAGAAAGTTTTATGAAAAAAAAAGAGTTTTTTTTTTTAAAGAAAATAATACGGAATAAATTAAAAAAGTTGGCAGCTTTGTACACATTTGGGGACGGCATATTTATTACTTTACATAACAAAATATTTTTATGTATTCATGTTAAAACCGTTTAAACTTTATTAACATCAATCGATGCGTTAATTGCAGTAGGCCCTATAATATATATATATGCCTACTGTAGTTAATGAGTTAAACACGAGTTTGCAAAATCCATTTTTTTTCTAATAACGTATCATTTAACGTAAGTATCAATGTGAATGCTTCGGAGTACCTGCATGCTGTCGCAACCAACGCTTACCTCCATAAAAAACTATGAACAACTTACACTTTCTAAAAAAAATGTAATTCATTTAAATTTAAATTTTTATCTTTTAAATGTGTTTCCCTGTGTGAGCAGAGTTTAAGAAACACCTAAAGACGAGCCCTTTTTTTCAATTATCAACTATTCGCCTGCATAGAGTTAATTAACTAGCTTTTAACATAGCTGAACACTTTAGCTCTTTTAGTTACCGGAAAATTTTAACAAAATTTTTTATTAAAAGGATTCTATTTAAAATTTCCAGTAACCATAAAGGTGGCTTAAGTACAGTCGGTAACAAAAGTGTCCGAACACTAGCAAAAATTCCTATGTAAAAAAAGTACACTTCATACGGTTTTGTTAACTAAATCCTTATCCAATCATGTTCTTACACTGACAAAGAACAGGATTCGACAAGGATTTATTTCACAAAACCTCATGAAGTGTACTTTTTTTACATAGGAATTTTCGCTAGTGTTCGGACACTTCTGTTACCGACTGTATATATATATATATAATTCATAAAAGTTTTTTAAAGCTGCCTCTATTAAATCTCATAATATTAACAATTGTTAACATATTTTACAAATATTGCTGTTAACAATTATTAACAATTACCATTAATAATTATTTTTGGGATTTATGAAATAAAATTCATACATGATTTAAGAAAGAAATTGTATACTTCATAAACAATTTATCCGGTCAATGTTCGTTAAGTTAAAACTTTATACAAAGTTTTCAATTTGTCTGGAGCAAAATTTATATTTTAAACTCAAATATGAGCTCTGTTTAATAGTTTAACTATTTACCGTGCACATTCGTTTACAGTTACAATTACAAGAGAAACTTGAAATACTATTATATGTTTTAACTGATTGTCATGCAGCTGGCATGCAATTAATAGACTAAGCCACAAATTCCATTTACCCTAACACAAAAGAGGATTATCCATTACAAACCGTTGTATTCGGACATAAAGCTCTAATGCGGTTTAATTATAACCCACTATTATTCTACGACGTTATTTTTAAAATCAGAAGATACCTTCCTCTTCCGGCAGAGCTAAATTTGGAGAGAAATTTACATTCTTTCTAACTGACTTGGAAGGATTTAGATAGGCTCATTGTGTTCATTAAGGAAATTTGCAAGTTAAATACTTGTTGGATCTAAATGATTCAGGAAGTTTTAGAAATAACTTTTGCTTAAAACACAATGTAACAAAGAATTTATCATGTATCTACATCATTCTTATGATATGCTAAACATTATGCATTTAACGACCTTTTTATTAGAGATTTTGTGTTAATATTTTTGTTATTTGTATTTCTTTTTAGAATAGAGTATATCAAGTGCAATATAGAATTTACTGATATAAAAATATAATAATCATTATACATTTCATCGGTTAGGAATATATATATATATATATATGTTTAGTTTTATTCTCTAAATTGTTTAACCGAAAAAATAAAAATAAACTAAACAAAAATTTTTCTAACTGCTAATTGATTTAATCAAAACTTTTTAAAGACTGAAATTCCGTCTTAAAGAAAACTGTATATTTTAGAAAAAAAAAAATCATCAATGTAATTAATATGTTCTTGCCTACATTATTAACAAAATTGTCAACCGGAAAATTTTAATAGACACTTTATATATATTTTTACTTTCTTCTATACACATTCGAATTTAGACGTTTTGTCAAATATCTAAAAAAGATCTTTAGGAACCATCTTGAAATTTTGGTAGTGTAAAAAACATGTTATACCTCATATATTTAAGTAAACGTGGTCTTCTGAAGAGGAAAAGGATACCAGTAAAAAATTAAACAAAATATTTTGGTTCACCCTGCAAAATGTATTGCGTTAAAAGCGCTTTGGCTGTTGTAGCCTGTGATTATGAGGATTTTTCTCATTATATGTGTAATTTTTTATGAGGCTATCAAATATATTCATGGAGATATAGCGAATTTTTTAAAAAGTGTGAAAAAAATTCCACTTTTTAAATTATAACATGTAAAGCTATTAGAGCCAGTGCAAAACCATTTTTAGGAAAATTGGCATACTACATTAGACAGAGCATTCTGCAATCAGAATGCAAAAATAACAAATAACTTACAAGATATGAGCATTTTTACTAAATGATTTTTAACTACGCACGCGCTAGATTTTAAGAAATTTCATTTGCATAATTTTATAGCGAAAAATATTTAGCTACCTATATGAAAACCCCAAATAAATATAATGTAAATTCAAAAAGTTATGAGAGATAGAATGAACAGAATTTCAGTTCTTCGCATAAAAAAAAGGAAGATGATAGGGGTTTTTATGAATATTTATTTACAATCAACGAAGAATTTATTTTGAGATGTATATATATATTCATATTTAGATTATATTTAGAGATATGTATTTAGATTTTATTTTTAGAGAACTGAAACTTTGTTCATTCTTTCTTTCAAAAATATTTGAATTTATATGATATTTGCTTGGGGCTTTCATATAAGTTGCTCAGTTTTTTTCGCTATTAATTTATGCAATTTTTTTTTTTTTTTTTTTTTTTTTTTTTTAAGCAAGCGCATGCGTAGTTAAAGATATTTAATAAAAATGCTCGTAAGATATTCAACATTTTTGCATTCTGATTGCAGTATGCTATATCTAATGTAGTATGCCAATTTTCCTAAAATTGACTTTACACTGGATCCCATGCCCTATGTTATCTATATATATATATATTAAAATGGATTTTATTTTTTTTTTTTGCAATTTTTTAAAGAAACCGTTATATCTCCATGAATATATATGACAGCCTCATAAAAAATTTACACAGATAAATAGAAGAATATTCATAATCACATGCTGCAGCCAAAATGCATTTCCAGAGCTGCCAACATTTTAAACTTTTAAATCAGAATTGACACCAGTATTTTTAAATGGAAAATGTTATATATATTTTCGACGATTAATATTACCGTAAACAGCTATAAAAATTTTCCGATTTGAAGTCTCCCTTGAAAAACGGGACACTTGGCAACTATGCATTTCAAGCCTTATCTTTTACAGGTTGAAGCAAAACATTTTGATTTTTCTTTAATTTTTACTGGTCCGATTTAACTCTTCAAAACGAAACTTTTGCTGAAATTTATGAGGTGTAACATGTTCTTTATACACCCAATGCTTCAAGATGATTCCTAAAGAATTTTTCTAGATATTTTACAAATCGTCTAAATTCGAAAATGTCCCAATACTTATTGGTAGATAGTGTATATGAAGAATGTATTGGCTTCGTGAAAACTTTCGAACTGCAGTTTTCGACAAATTTATACGTTTTGAGATACCCTGAACACGATTTGGCTGTTCATAGAAAATGTCTGTATTCCTGTCATTCTTCTGTGTGTCTGTGTGTGTTTCACATATTTTGTGGACGTTATATCTCATGAACTAATGAACGAAATTTAACTAAATTTGGTATTTAGTTGGATTCTGACATAAACTGGTGATTATTATATTTGGGGATCTGTCACTCAATAGGTGGTGATGTCATCCTATTAATAATAATAATAACAATAATAAGATCGCAGTATCGGACAAAATTTTGTAGTTATTTAAAACGTATGATTGTAAAACTGATATGAATTTTTGATAATAGTAGTAATAAACTAGGGGAAAATGTGTGTGCATGTAGGAGAATCGCTCCCCCCCCTCAGGGGGAGGAAGTAACCAATGTTGGTACAAATTTCCAATATGGGTATCTTTCGAAAGAACTCGTCAATACTTTAAAATGAATGGTTGAACCATAGATCTGTGAAAATTTAAAAGAAAGTTATCGATTTGTTTCTTTTTTAACGAAAAAAAAAGAACTTAGGAAAAAAAAAAAAAAAAAAAGATTTCTGCCTATGTTGGCAGAAAACTGACTTATTTCGGCGTTAGTGTTATACTTCTTTGAAATAAAAAGAGAGAGAGAGAGATATTTCTTCTTCTTATTATTATTTATTTATTCATTGAAACATTCACCAGTGAACTAGATTTGTAACTAGAAATCTAGTTTGTAAAATAAGAAGCACTCATTGTACCTAACTTGGAAAATATATTTAACATGCTTTCATATTCACACACGGTACACAAACTATTTAACATTTCTAAATTATTTTGTAGCATTGTTAGTACCCGCCTTTTTCACATAAATTTTACGTAGAGTATTATACATTTTATATAGAGAGTAATTTTCTCCAATATGTAATTACGAAAAAAAAAGAACCATCATGCTGCTGCAGTTGGAAAAATAGATTGTTTTATTTATTTATTTATTTATTTATTCATATCCCTTTGCGACTCGAAACATTCCCCCCTTAATACACTACACTCTTCTGTTTTTGCAAACTGAAAGAAAAATATGGGCTATAACCGACATTTGTTGATTAAAAATTGTACTTTACACTTTTTGCTAATTAGCTCGATCGTTCATTTCCTGATTTTATTACATAGGACTGTTCCAGATGCATAAATGTATTTGATGTCGTGGATGCCTAACCCACACGATCGTACGACCTGGGTCGGAAAGGGTTATCATGTTGCCGCCATTTTAAAATAAGATGGCGAATAAAATTCGATAATAAACTTAGTAGAGGCACATATGCACCATTCATAGATCGAAATTTAAGAAAATCTGGACTCACATACGTTTTTTTACAATAAAAGTTTGAAATTTTGAATTGGCTATCACTTGGAAACAAAATGTTGGGGCAAGTTTACCAGCGAACTCATCCAAGATATTTTTAAGATAAGTTCACTGTCAAATTTTGATTCGAATTCATTCAATATTTCAAAAGCTATCGTAATGACAAATTTTGAAGGGGCATACACTTGGAAACAAAATGCCGGAGCATGTTGTCCAGCAAACTCATCTGAGGTATTTGTGGTATAAGGCTACTGTCTAACTTTTGTTCGAATAAATGCAGTGTTAAAAGATAAAAATAGTGATGATAAATTTTTAAGTGGTGACGCTTTATAAGATATTTATAAGAATCACTGTCCAGTATTAATTCAAATTAATGCAGTATATCATAAATTATCATGATAACAAATTTTCATATGGCAACCACACGGTAACAAAATTACAGAGCAAATTGCCCACTGAACTCATTCAAGATCATTCAAGATCGAGAAGTTTATTATCCAACTTTAGTCGGAATTAATTATTTCAAACGTTATCGAGATGACAAATTTTCAAGTGGTAACGTGTTTTAAAGTGACCGCCACAAGAAAACAAACTGACAGAGAAAAGTGCTCAGCGAAAGCTCAAAGGTTATAATTTTGTAAAATGAGTACATTGTACAACTTTGGTTTGAATTAATTCAGTGTTTTAAAAGTTATCTTCAAGACAAATTTTGGAGTGGCCGCCACTTGGAAACAAAATGACGGAGCTAATTGCCAGTAAACTTATCCGAGATATTTGATAGCTAAGTCCATTGTCCGAATTTGATTCGGATTAATTCAGTATTTGAAAAATTATCATTAATACAAATTTTCACGTGGAAGCCTTATTTCAAGTGACTTACTTAATTTAAAGCATCCGCAATTTCAAATAAGATGACAGAACAAGGTCTTAAAAAGCTTGATATAGACACTTATCAGACCTATGGTACAGTCACCCCAAAAAAAAAACGCCACCCCCACCTAATTTTGCCGTAAATTATCGTAGAAACATGCGACTGGTAGCAATCAGTTTGTAATAACGTCTAGTTTATAATGTTATAGTTAGATTTTACTTAGGGGGTCGTCTACATATTAAAACTGACATCAACTTCATTTTTTTCAATGGTAACCCCCATTTTTTATAATTTATTTGATTTCTTTGGATCAAATCATCACGGAAAATGGTATAGTTTATATATTTCGCTCAATTTTTCATAGAGTTATAAGCTGTCAAAGTTTGGGGATGCTAATGTTAAATGAATGTGACAAACATTAAATCATATCTTCCGAAATAATTATGATATTTAAATTCTGTTTTTTTCATTCGTTAGAATGAAGTGACCCAAACATATTCCATGCAAATTTTTGCTAAAAAAACATTTTTTGAATTATGAAAATTATTAATAAATTCATATTTGAAAAAATTATTAATTATGACCTATGTTAATTTTCGCACGAATAGAACGGGCATCATCAAAAACACGGGTTTCCAAATTTACAGCTCGTTCCTAACATTATGTTTTGAGTTACAGTGATATTTCACTTTTTATTCCTGTTAGGGGGCCGTCACTTGTTATAATCTGTATCCTCTATAAGTAAATGTTTGTATATAATTTGACGGAAAGCTATTTTAATTTACCTTTATGTTATTTTTATTGTTTCCTAAGCAATATTTCGATGTTTATTATACAAATTGGCATATTTTTGTAAAGTTATCACAAAGTAGGCGAGGAATTGTGAAAGAATTTCAAAAGAAAAGAAGCCCCGCCTCTGATTCGCTGAAACACTATTTTAAAAAGAAGACAAATTTGCATATTCCTATTTGACTCTGTATGTGACGCTGGTATGCATAAATCACAATGGTATTTACTACATTGATTATTGAAGACAAAACTTAAATGATTTAATTACAAATATGCAAAATTATTTTGCTTTATATTATAAAGTTTTAGAAAATTTGTGAAAAGGCGTGGCTTACGGTACAAGAGAAGAATAAATCCCATCCTAATATGTTAAGTCTTTCTTCATAAGTATTAAATATCTTTTTCTAGTTTTTCGCTGATAAAATTCTATTTTAACCCTGTTACACTTTTTTTCGCATTTCAATATTCAAGAGTACGTACACCTCTAGTTAAATATCTTGTTTTAGAAAACACGGTACAGCGAAACTGATTGCATGAAACAGCAATTATGCATTCGACAATCGTTTTATTCTTATTATTATGAATATTTAATAATTTTAAACAGATTTTTTACCATAAAATTTCTATTTAAATTTTGTTGTGACATATTTGCATTTGGTTACTGTACCGTTTGTAAGCTTTGTGTTATTTAAAATTTATCCCATAATGTAACATAATAAAATATCAAATTTCTATTAAAAGTTTTTTGATACAGAATCAAATAGTGAAAAATTGCTTTATTATTATTATTATTTTTTTTTTTTTTAAGTTTATAAGATCTATTATTGGAACATAGCTCAATAGTATTTATTTTCAATTTCCTAATCACGAAATCAAAGTCACAGTTATTTTGGAATAAAAATTTAAAACAAAGGAATAGTCTTATTACTTTCAAATATATAGATATTGATCTTACAGAATCCTGAAATTTCATTTAAAAGACTTTAAACGTCTAAATTTAAAAATTCAAAATAAAATAAATTAATCTAAATGCTTTTAAAGTTGAAACGGGAAGATTTCAAAATATATGAAAATTGGCATTTGTGTTTTGAACATTTTGGTGCGGCAGATATTAAAAACAATATTTTTATGATGAGCTGAACCTGAGCTTAAGAGAGGGCGGATGCAGCTATTTAGCACGAGTGATATCACCTGACTAAAAACAGAATAAACAACATTTAAATTTATTCCGGCGTACTTTTAGCCCACTGTTATACTTTTTTTTTTTTTTTTTTTTTTTTTTTTTTTCTAATTTCAACACTAGCTACAGTACGCTTACGTCCTATTTACATTAAGCCTTGATATGGAAGCTATGTTGCTGTTTTTCGATGCTGCGAAATTTACAAAATATATTTGTGTTAATATACTATACAGATAGAAGAATAATTATATAATATCAACAAATCTTCTTTAATCAATATGTTTATATACATTTCTGTATGGAAATGTTTATATATGAATATTGTATTTATTTTTAATGAGAAATATAAACACAAAATACTAAAAAAAAAAAAAGAAGAAAATGTGTTATAAATTTTTATAAATCAAGCAAAATATATATGCATACTTGCCAACCTAACCCGTAACATTGTTAGTTCCCGCCCCTGTGTGTACACAATTTACTTTTTAGAGTAATTAACTTCAAATACATTTACGATTAACTCATTGAGCGCCACGCGAATTCTTATGGAAATCCCATTCAGGCCACACGTGCTGCTTAGAAGCGTGTTATCTTTATCGAGTTTCAATAAACCCCATTAGGCCTTAACGATATAATCCTATAAAAATCCTATTAAAAAAAAAAAAAAAAACATGAAGTAAATTTTAAATAAATTGTCAGTAATTACTTAAAACTATGTAAGTTCTGTAGTTTTATATCATATTTTACACTGCCGGCTGACTTAGCCTAAATGGAAAGATCAGTGTCAGCCACCGATGGCTGACACGGCTCTAAAAAGACTGAAGTGAAAAAAATGTACGGAAAGGGGAGGGACCAGTAATCTTCCGGGATAGGTTGACAAGAATGTATATACATAGAGCAATGCCAGAAAATGTTCTTTATTTTTCATGAACCAGATGAATGGAACTTTTTTTCTGAATAGTCTATGTATTAAATATAATGCTGCTTTAAATACCCTTTAAATGAAAAGTTTTATTACATAAAGTAATTTTCTGGCACTCTACAGCTCCCAAATGACACACAATACGAAACCCCGCATTTTCCCAGTGTTTAAAGGGTATTAACGTTTAATATGCTTTATATTCGTTTTGATCTTTCCTTCTCCTCCTTATCTTCATCTTTTTTTCCTTAAAAAAAAAAAAAGAGTTGTGTAACATTTTGACCTTTTCAAGTGAAGATTTAGATTAAACGTAGTCAGCCTTTCTACACCCACCGTCCACTTCGGTATCTGTGTTAAAGTGTAGAATTTTAGAACATCCCATTAAGTAGTAGGATTTATTATTTTGCATATTAATTTGTTACACATTATAAAATATAAAAGCAAAAGAATATCGTGGAGATTTATGTAAAAGTTTTTAATAATGTCATGAAAAAAAAATAATAATAATTAATTAAAAAAAAAAATAAATAAAAATAAAAAAATCTGTTTTAATATTTTAAAAAAGTCAATTAAAGAAAATGAAAGTACTGCAGTATCAGAACAAACTCCCATTGTCACTGTGATACGGCCGTGGGAACCAGGTTGAGTGCCGCCGTTTCAGACAATTATACGGCAGCTTGAGTTAAAATAATTTTGAATTTTCAAAGAAATTTAAAACCATTCACCTTTTTTTTTTTTCTTTTGATAGATATTTTAATATCTATTCAAGCTATTTAATTTTCTTCGTATGAAGTGAACTATCTGCTGTTTAATCAATAGAAACCAATAAAAATCTTTTAATTCATAAACTAACTCAGAAAGTTCTGTGAATTAGTCATTTTTTTTATTTTATAACTAACATTTCTGAAATTTTTTTCCGGTGTGAGACTTAATAAATAATGTATACTGGGTGGTAGATCGTGATTTATATTTTCTAAATGTATAGACGGACCCCTAATACATTTTCACGTGTAACTCTATTTAAAATTGATTTAAGGTATATAAATAGGTATGTTTTTCGAACCGCCTTGATCTCAGAAATCTGAATATGAAAAAAGAAATCTGAATATCAAAAATAGAGGTTGCTATTGAAGAAAATGAAGTTAATGCCAGTTTTAATATGTAGATGACCCCTTAGGCAAAATTTAACTATACCGTTATAAACTAGACGTTATTACAAATCGATCGGTACCAGTCAAATGTTTCTACGATAATTTACGGCGAAATTAGGTGGGGGGGGGGTGGCGTTTTTTTTTGGGTGACTGTACATACAAATTTAAGAAAACTCAGTCTTATGTGATTTTTTAGAATGTGAATTGAAAAAGTTTCATGCGGCTGCCAGATGAAAACAAAACGTCCGAACAATTTGGTGCACGAACTCATTGAAGATATTCGTAAGATAAGTCTACTTTCATTTGTTCGATTTAGTTCATCCTTTTGGAAATTATCGTGACGACAAATATTCAATTCTATATACACACGTAACAACAATACCTTATTACAATAATCAAACACTAGAAATTAAGAATTGAATTAAACAATAAACAATTACCTACGGAACTTTTGCCTTATCGAAAGAAAATATTGATAAATTTATAATGAGTTGTTTCTGAGACATTGATAGGTGAGATAAAACATAACAAATATAAAAAAGTATAACAGAAAAATAACTTATAATAATAATAATAATAATAATTATGATGAAAAAAAATGCAGAGGCCATCACGGCTTAAGCCGAGTGCATCAGGTTGAACCAGTTGCTTCCATTTTTTCCCAAATCCTAAGCAAGACCATATGGCAACAAAGAAAAAAATTAACTTGCATAACTATGAAGGTGGCTGATTATAAATACATTACCATACAACAACTATTTTCACGTAGATATACTCAATATACAGAAAAGAAGAGATGAGTTGAGTAATTTTAAGGATATCAATAATTATGTTAAGAAATATTTCATATTATGTAAAGATACTAATTAAAATGAATTCCAATTTGACAAAATAGTTTAACCATTCTCTTAAACGGTACCCCGTCAAAATAGCCCAAGACAAAATAGCCCCGACAAAAGAACCCCGACAAAAGAGCCTTGACAACAAAACAGCCCCGACAAAATAGCCTCGACAAAACGGCCCCGACAAAAGAGCCCCGACAAAATAGCCCCCGACAAAATAGCCCCGACAAAATAGCCCCAGGACAAAATAGCCCCAGACAAAATAGCCCCGACAAAACAGCCCCAGACAAAATAGCCCCAGACAAAATAGCCCCGACAAAATAGCCCCGACAAAATAGCCCCAGGACAAAATAGCTCCCGACAAAACAGCCCCGACAAAATAGCTCCCGACAAAATAGCCCCCCGACAAAATAGCTCCAGGACAAAACAGCCCCGACAAAATAGCCCCCGACAAAATAGCCCCGACAAAATAGCCCCCGACAAAATAGCCCACGACGAAACAGCCCCGACAAAACAGCCCCGACAAAATAGCCCCAGGACAAAACAGCCCCAACAAAATAGCCCAAGACAGAATTGCCTCAGCAAAATAGCCCCAGACAAAATAGCCCAGACAAAATAGCCCCGACAAAACAGCCTCGACAAAATACCCCCAACAAAATAGCCTGGAAGCATTTATATGATTTAACAGAAAATTTATTTAATTAACTTCTCGACTAGCTAGATATTTGGAATAGCTCAAAATACGATGACAATGCATTTTTTTAATACTTTTAGCCAAGTGTTTTGGGTCCCCGCTGCCTTCGGTAGCGTTTTTATGATTCAATAATCATATAACATCCTGACTTAAAGGTCTGCACGGGCCGGGTTCGGGGCGAATTTTTAAATTTGCGCTCGGCCCGGACTCGTGCTCAGTTATTTTGTGTATACTCGTGCCGGGCCGGCGTGAATGATATTTTTTCCGGTCCGTGTCAGCCCGAATCTTTTTTTAGTTTCCTCGTTAATCAAGGAAAATGAAAAAGATAAAATATTTCTTCAGTCATTTATTTTACATAATTTCACAGGCTTGTGTAGCACATAAAATTTTATTTTGTTAAAAAATGTCTATAACTTCAATTAAAATGAATATCAATGTGCCTGTTTGAGATTTCATTTTCCGCAGATATTTTTAGCATGTCTCGAAATTAATATATTTTATTTCATGTAATATTAGATGGTTCTTATTCAAAATAGTATGCATGTCATTATTAGTTTGCACACATGTACAAACAAAAGAAATTAGATACGTTACTGTGTATAAGGCTTTGTGTCCTACGGTCTGAAGAGTTTAGGTTGTATAAAGGCAGTAAAAATCATTCCACTGTAACTTTTTCGCGAAAGCTCCTTTTTCTTATCTCCTGTGCACTGGATGAAAGTAGCACCATTTTTAGAATGTGCAAAAGCATCTTTTCTATTGAATATGGTTGGATTAGCATTCAAGTTTTGTTTATCGGATCACATGAAAAATTCAGATACATTACGGTATATAAGACTAAATGGTTGAAAATACATTTTTAGTAGTATTAATTATTTTAAATACTGTCCTATATTGTTTGATGAATGCTAGTATTTTCGACTCGATTTTCTGTCGTCCTTTGAGTCTTTTGAACGTCTGTAATAATGAATTTCTGTTTATATATAATTATCTTGTAAAAGTTCAACACCTTTGTTAAAGGACATTCTGTTAATTGGCTGTATAAAATCTCTACAAAGCACATACTAAAAATTTTTTTCATAGAAAAACATGCATTTTTTTTTTTTTTTTTTTTTTTTTTTTTACATATTTTTGAAACGGGCCGGGAGGGGCTTGGGCCTCAAAATTTCAGCTCGTGCAGACCTCTATCTTGACTAGCTAGAAATTTGAAACTTTTAGAAAAGCTCAGAACACGAGGACAATGCATTTTTTTTTATTACTTTCAGCCAATTATTATGGGTCCCCGCTGCCTTCGGTATCGTTTAAACATACCTGGTAACTTTTATAATTTATTCCGGAGTACTGTTAGCTTCGCCCTTTTTTCACACCAGTATGATTGTAGAGAAATTTTCTCCAATATGTAATTACGATGAAATAAGAAGAAAAGTGCTTTTAAAATATACTGGTATGAATAAAGGGCGAGGTTAACAGTACTCCGGAATAAATTATAAAAGTTACCAGGTACAGTCGGTAACAAAAGTCTCCGAACACTAGCAAAAATTCCTATGTAAAAAAAGTAAAGTTAATACTGTTTTGTTAAATAAATCCTTGTCGAATCATGTTCTTAGACTGACTAAGAACAGGATTCGACAAGGATTTATTTAACAAAACTGTATTAAGTGTACTTTTTTTATATAGGAATTTTTGCTAGTGTTCGGAGACTTTTGTTACCGACTGTATGTTTATATGATTCAACAGAAAAATTTAAAAACATTGTACATAAAAAGTTCTTTTTATCTTGTAATTATTTATTGTAAAACATAATGCATTTTCATAAATTGTAAATGACTATTTTTTTTAAATGTGGATTTGTTATTTTCTTTTATATACCTAAATAGGGAATGAAATATTCCTGAAAATTTTTGATTTAAGGTTTTCTATGAATTTGCACATTTCGAGGTATCTGTCTGTGTGTGTCAGCAAAAGTTCTGGTCGCTGTAACTAAATCAATAAGCAGAATTCAACAATACTTGATTTTTTTTTTCATCTTGAGTTAAATTTGTTCTGATTAACTTTTGTGATACATCGCCAAACAGGTGAGCTTTCATCCAGCGATTTAAATTATTTATTCTAAGGCCGTGGCGAACTCCCATTTGGGGCCTACTGTCCCTTAATCTATCCTCCAAATAACTTTACACTCTCATAAAAAAAAAATGCATAATTTTGTTTTAAGATAAAAATGATTTAATCAGCAACCACTTCAACATTATGTGTACATCAACGGCAGACGTCAGTGTTATGCTTCACTGAAATAATTTAATCTTGTGTAATTTTAAGCAACAACAACAACGAAAAAAAAAGGACTGAAAAGTGGTGTAGTTACGTTGTACATTTTGATTAAATTTGTGTTTATATCGGCCGAAAGGTAGCGCTGATGCTGATATGCTGTCATTTTCTTTGTTTATGAAAAAGTTTATATCTTAAAATATAACGGTCATAACTGCATCATTTTTTAAATTCTGTGAATATTACACGAAATGTTGTTTGTTATCGGTCGGAAGGTAGCGTTTTTTGTTGTAAATGTCTCTGAATTTTCCTTGCCTATGAAATACTGCACATCAAAATCTATTTTTTATAAGTGCACCATTTTTTCCTACTGATGTTTAAGTTTTTGTGTGTATAGGCCGATAGGTGGCGCTAATACGCTGTATTTTTCTTTGATTCTGAAAAAAACTATATGACACACTTCCGGTTATCCAATTTTCACCAAAAGTTCGAAAAATCATATGTACACCAGACCTCCCTCAATTCTGAAGTTTCGTAGTTCTATCTCTTTTTTTTTTTTTTTTTGAGATATGATAGTCAGAAGATTTTCCATGTACACAGAAAGATACATACAAATTTTGTCGGCGGCTGTTTTGTCGGGGCTGTTTTGTCGGGGGCTATTTTGTCGGGGCTATTTTGTCGGGAGCTATTTTGTCGGGGCTGTTTTGTCGGGGCTATTTTGTCGGGGGCTATTTTGTCGGGGGCTATTTTGTCGGGGCTGTTTTGTCGGGGGCTATTTTGTCGGGGCTATTTTGTCGGGAGCTATTTTGTCGGGGCTGTTTTGTCGGGGCTGTTTTGTCGGGGGGCTATTTTGTCTGGGGCTATTTTGTCGGAGGCTATTTTGTCGGGGCTATTTTGTCGGGGGCTATTTTGTCGGGGCTGTTTTGTCGGGGCTATTTTGTCTTGGAGCTGTTTTGTCTGGGGCTATTTTGTCTGGAGCTATTTTGTCGGGGCTGTTTTATCGGGGCTGTTTTGTCGGAGCTGTTTTGTCGGGGCTCTTTTGTCCTTTGGGCTCATTTGTCGGAGCTATTTTGTCGGGGCTTTTTTGTCGGGGCCGTTTTGTCTTGGGCTTATTTGACGGGTCACGCTCTTAAACACCTTCATAAGTAACCTTTCTTTTTAAAATATATATTTACTGTAATGTTAGTTTAAGCTTATGTTATTACTTTTGTAACTCGCATTTTAAAGCTGAAATAGCTATTTAATTCCATAAATGTTACTCTGCAGTAATCTTAAAAAAAAATGCGTTTTAAATTTCTTAGGAATTTAAAAATATTTCACTTAGGGGAAAATGGGATAAATGTAACCAAGAAGTAAGTGTAACCCAGCCTTATAACTTAACTGATAAGCTTGATATGACTTAATGACCATCTTATCTAATTCTTTGAACTTTTCTTTGTTATATTTAGCCTTAAGGAAGCAAATCGAATATGAAACAGTGACAGTTCTCGAAGTTTGAAAAACTGCTTACATTTCCCTAACAGACCGAGTATCCATCTTAAATTACGAAGTTTTGCCACTGATGTACTTTTGAAATAAAGTACAAAATATTTGTAAAGAAACAAAGCTCTGTATCTAGATTTTAAATGTAACTTTACATTTGTTTTATTTTTACGCTTGTGATTGTCACCCGTGGTTACAATTGCTCCAGGAATTTTGTATTTCAGGAAAGCGTAACCAGAGTGTTTATACATGTCCCAAACACATGAACTGCATGACTTATATCTGTACCCTGGAGGTGAAAGACGTCATGTCACAAAATGTAAATTTTTAGGAGTAACATTAATGATGTTGTAATGATATACATTTATTTTGAATAAGGAAAATAAACATGGTTTTATTTTCTACTGTCCTATCTCTATTATAGTAACTTGACATAATGCTTAATACCTCTGTATAAAACAAAATATACACATAGAAAACATGGTGGTAACTTTTTTTACAAAATGGACATGGTGCTCTTTACCTCGGGGATAAAGATATATTTTTACTTTGCTTTTCTAGTTCTGTCTTTTAATTTTTAATAAAACCTAATGTATATATATATACATAGTCTTTGGAGGGGGAGGGGCAGTTGTAGTGTTTAAAAGAAATTAGTACTAGATTGCCCAAGGAAGTTATTTTCACTATTTCTTAATTCCGTTTCTCTCTCTCTCTCTATATATATATATGTGTGTGTGTGTGTGTGTGTGTGTGTGTAACAATACGATTTCTTTGATTTTATGTGACATTGTATAAACGATATAAGTGCATTTATTAATACTTGTGTTTACAATTTCTCCTCTCTGATGTCTATATTGTCTAAATGCAGACATTATGATTGGTTGGGCAATCTAGTGTTAAGATGTGACAGGTTAATTGGAGGCTAAAAGTTCTCAATTCTGTAACCAAGTGAGTATTTAAAAAATTCAAACGTCACGAATTCACGAAAGTTTTCACTATCTGAACACTTTCTTTACATATCGACATAGGGTATAATAAACCGAGGTTATGTTTGTCCCAATCCAAGGGACATGTGAACCACGCTACACAAAAAATTCTCTTTTTTTCTTTAAATTGCACATATTATAAAAAGATCATACTTTTCAAAAAAAAAAAAAAAAAAAAAAAAAACAACAAAAAAAACAATTAGTTTTAGTTTTTGCCTAAATTTTTTTAGAAGTGTAACTATATTAATAACTGAATAAAATAAGGTTAAAGTCATGTAATTATACTTACAAGATTCACCTTAACTGTAATTAAAGTCACGACTATTTTATTCAGTAAGGTATACTTATATTTTTTTTAACATTTCCAGCATATATTTAAAGTCTTCACAAAAAAATCGTTATAAAAATCTTTATATTTAAATATTTATTCTCGGTTTTACTATGTAATTCAAAAAATAGAATATGAGAATATGATATAAAAAAAATTATGATTGATCTTTATAAACATTTTGTGGTGCGTGACACATTTCTCTGAAGATCAAGAAATTTAACAGTGTGGAATCACTGATAGCTTCTTCATATTTTTTATTAAAGGACATTTTAAAGAATAAAGAACCGCCTTAAAACTTTAAATGGATTACATTTATCAGGCATGCATGTTTGAGTGATTTCATGTATTTTTTTTTTCTCAATGTCATGCAAGTGACCCCGATTCTTTTGTATAGAAAGATATTCAATAAAGTATCTAAACTCGCTTAAGAAAAGAATGAATAGATTATTTAAACATGTTCCTTCAAAAAAAAAAAAAAAAAAAAAAAAAAATTAAATCGTATTTCTTAAAGATTTTTTTTTTTTTTTTACATTTTCTTATAAATGTTATGTTAATAAATTTTAGTACGTAATTTTCGATGACTAGCTGTAATTCATTCATAGTATTGACTTTCTATATAGACAATTAAACCGTCAAAAAGCGAAATATAAAACAAAGATTCATACATACAGGAACCGTTGACTCAGGAGGAAATAAGAAACGTTGATTATTACTCTTTTAGATTTAACCCGTTAACGCCCGAATTAATCTTGTAAAATATTATTAGCTGATTATTTCATTTCTAAATTAATATAGACAACTGACAGTAAAAAATATTAACTTAAAAAATTCTTCTGATAGTTTTGAATTTAAAGCCTATCCGCATTTATTGACGTTTAGTGTTCTAGAGAGAAAACTTCGAGATAACAGATTAATTTCCTATTATATGTTGACAAATGTTTCGGAAGTAAAGTATTATAATATATGTTATTATTAAACTTGATCTGAGTTAGTATACCTTCGCAAAAAAGCAAATATATGTGCGACGAATGAAAAATCATAAAACGATTTCCAAATTATGAAAAAATAATTAATAGTAGGCGCATAAAACTTTCAGGGATAATTTAGAGTGGCGCTATAAACTGTCACTAAAAAGCAGAAATCATTCCACGAAACCACAAAAATATATGTGCCATTTTATTAGCTGTCCTCAAATGAGGACACTAGGCCCTAATAGGTTAATCAAATTTAAGCCATTTAAGAGTGGGTACTTAAATTATTATTTTATTTTATTTTTACTTTCTTCTATATGTAATATAGAGAAAGTATTGGATTCGCGAAAAATTTCGACCTCCGTTTTTTGACGGATCTACACGTTTTGGGACCATAAATCTGTGATAATTTAAAACAAAGTTATGGATTTTTTTTACTTTTAACAAAAAAAAAAAAAAAAAAAACTTAGAAAAAAAAATCTTTTTTTTTTTTAAACGAAACTTTACCAAACTTGGTATTTAGTTGGTCCCCGACATAAACTGGTGCTGATTATGTTTGGGGATCAATAGCTCAACAGGTGGCGCTGTGATAGCATTTTATCTAAATTTTTAACATGGCAGTATAGGACAAAAATTCGTATAAATGTGCATAATAAGAGTTATTTTACACTTGTGATTGTAAAATTAATATGAATTATTGATAATAGTAGTATGTAACTAGGAAAAAAAATTGTGCATGGGGGGGGCATCGCTTCACCCCCTAGGGGGGAAATACCCCCTCAGGTGGGGTAAATTTTCACAATGGGTATCTTTCGAAAGATCTTGTTGATAATAGTAGTAGTTAACTAGGAAAAAAATTTTGTGCATGTGGGGGCATCGGTTCTCCCCCCACCGGGGGAGGGAGTACCCCCCGGGGGGGCAAAGTTTCAAGATGGGTATCTTTCGAAAGGTCTCGTCAATACCTTTAAAACGAATGGTTGAACCATAAATCTGTGATAATTTAAAAGAAAGTTATCGATTTTTTTTACTTTTAACGAAAAAAACTGGCGCTGTGACAGCATTTTATCTAAATTTTTAACATGGCAGTATAGGACAAAAATTCGTATAAATGTGCATAATAAGAGTTATTTTACACTTGTGATTGTAAAATTAATATGAATTATTGATAATACTAGTACGTAACTAGGAAAAAAAAATTGTGCATGGGGGGGGGGGTAAATTTTGAAGATGGGTATCATTCGAAAGATCTCGTCAATACCTTTAAAACGAATGGTTGAACTATAAATCTGTGATAATTTAAAACAAAGCTATCGATTTTTTTTTTACTTTTAACAAAAAAAAAAAAAAAAAAAAAAAAAAAAAAGAAAAGAAACTCGTAATCGTAGATAACTCGTAAATACTCGTAATCTACTCGTAATAATAGAAAAGAAACTCGTAGAAAAGAAACTCGTAAAGAAACTCGTAATAGAAAAGAAACTCGTAATTTTTTTTTTTTTTAATATTGTTACTGATTGAATATGTATTACTTTTAACAAAAAAAAAAAAAAAAAAAAAAAAAAAAAAACCTTTGGAAAGAAATCGTATTTTTTTTTTTTTTCAATATTGTTACTGATTGAATATGTATAAGAAAATATAGAAGAAAGTCTTGTGGTGGCCACAACATACTAGTTTTAATTTTGTTCTATTTATTGAAGAAAGACTCAACGAAATGGCTTTGAATGTTACATGTACAAAGAACGTACATAAACTCTTACTTCCCAATAATGATTCAGTCTCGAGTACAATCAGGGGATCAAACACAAATTAAAAAATATATTGGTTCAAAGTTTAAGAATAATTCGTTAAAACTATTTCAAGATGATTGACAAAACAGTATCCGGTTATTTATATAAAGGTAGTGTAATAAGTAACATCATGTGTTAAAGTTACAATTCTTTTATCCTTTTTATAATACAGAGTATTCAAAAGTACATTTATTTTTACTTAATTTGTAGTTAGTTCTATAATTGCTGTCATGAGTAAATCGTCACTTGAAAGTGTTTGCCAAAGAATTTTCTTTGTGTGTTTGGAGTTAAAGCTATTTCGTCTAATATTTCTTTAGCAAATATAAAAAATATCAAAATAATCTATATTAATAAAATCAGACTTTTGTCTGTAAATTTCTCAGAATCAAAAATTTTGCGATAGCTTCATGTGCCACACACCATGAAAGCTGAAAATGACTTTAGAAAATTTTGTCTGTATGTGTGCGTGTGTCATCGTGTCTGTATGCCTGTAATTCCATTTTTGTCCGGGTACCACGTGAGAACGGCTGAACGGAATTCAACGGCGCTTGGCAGGAATTTAGATCATTAGACAATTTATAATTATATCTATCAACTTTTTCGAAATTCCTCTCCGTTCCTCCCTGAAAGGGGGGGGGGGGCAAAAGTCAAAAACATATTTGTAAAACACGCGAAAACACGAATAACATAACATGGCTCCAAATTACTTCACTGTAAAGAAACTGCACATGGGCAGACTAGACATGAGTACAAATAAAATATTATTTATGATTCATAAATTTTCGATTTTTAATGGGCAGGAGGGGAAAAATCGAAAATTTAGCATTTTTGAGTAGAACTCTACCAAAAATGAAACAAAAATATTGAAAAGAGCTATTCGACTTCCTTAGGATATTTCCAAAAACAATTTTGTTATTTTGGGATTTGCGATATTTTTTTTTTTTTTTTGTGTGTGTGTGTGGGGGGGGGGGTTACGAGGGGGGCAAAATCGAGACACCCATTTTAGCGTTAAATTTGCTCTGAGAAATCTATGTGAGCTGCGGTAAAGAATTTCTGTGCTTGGATTGTTTATGTGTATCTGACACTTAAATTAACGGGATTTATCGAAAATACCCCCGTTACCCCTTGCAGAAAAACGGCGGGCGGTATGTGTTACAAATGGCATATTCGAGACATCCCTTTTAGCGCTAAATTTGTCCTGGGAAAATTATGAGGGCTGCGGTCGCAAAGTTTGGTGCTTGGATTGTTTATATGTATCCGACCTCTGAAGTAACGGGAATTATCAAAACTTCCCCTTTTCCCTCATTAGGGGGTGGGAACCAAAAAAATAAAAAAAACATTTATAAGTGTTACCCGGCCACAAATTACTCCACGGTGAAGAAATTACACATTGGGAGACTAGACTTAAGTATAAATAAAACATTATATACGGTTTTGGAATTTTTGAATCTTCAGGAGGTAGGGGGGAATTCGTTTTTTGGGGTGAAAGTTCAAAAAATCCGGATTTTTTAGTACAGTTTTGCTAAAAATCGTACAAAGGCATTGAAAACAGCCATGTGGATATCTACAAAAATACACTTACCTCTTTTTTTTTTTTTTTTATGATTTTCGATTTTTTGGGGCTGATGAGGGGGCATTACGAGGAGCAAATTCGAGACACCCTTTTTAGCGCTAAATTTGTCTTGGGAAATCTATGGGATTAGCGGTCACAAAGTTTGCTGTGTAAATTGTTTATATGTATCCGACATTTATTGTAACGGGGTCGGGGGCAATAAACACGTGTAAAATCACGTTTTCCCGTTTGAATTCGCTTTAAATTATCTTAGAGTGGCTAATTTTGGTGTGTGCATGTTCATTAAGTGTACGCATAATGTACTTTGGTGGGATTTCGCAAAACTTCGAACTTCCCCGCTGGGGAAGGGGGAGTAAGAAGCGGGTAAGTTGCTGCCGAAGGAAGTGTGGACCCGAACTGCTCCCGTTGCGAGCGGGAAAATCCTCTGCCGAACACATCGGGAACTTTAACTTAGATTATTAACAATGATATGGGAGTATTAAGTATAGTGTCTAGCGAGCCCCTCATTTAAGTATCGTGCCCAGCGAAGAGGAAAAAGTCTGCTAGTTATTAATATGATCAACCCCTTTACTAGCACGAAATCTATAATTTTATGCGTATAGTTTGTTTCAACGGATGAAATGTAGTTTGAAAGATAAATAACCTTTTTTCACGAGAGAAATATATAATCAAAATACTGACCAATTTCAAAATGCTTCATGCACATTTCAAATTATTTTAATATCCCAATTATTTTGCAATAAATTTTACGTATGAAAACATTTAATAAATCATTAATTTCAGTTTCTATGCACTGAAAATTGAATATCTCAAACATAGTACACTTGAAAAAAAGTGTAAAATATCCAAACTTTCATACATTTCTGTCATGAATTCGTGAGTTCATGAGAAGGCAACGTTTTCTTTATTTTAAAACGATTACAAAAAATTTTGAGTGAAAAACTAATTAATATTGACATTTGTTTCAGACTTGCGCGCGTGAAGCTCTCTAGTCTAAAGTGACCTTTCTTCGTTTAGACTTGTTTTCCTGACTTCGTAAAGCTTTTCTTTCAAAGGGTCCCGAGAACAATGCAGTTTTATAACGGTCTTTAATTGTATCCAAATATTTTATAAACACTTTTAACTAAATTAAGTCTCTAAAAAGAAGATGAAACTTGTAATTACAAGTGTAAATTTGCAAATTAATTCTGAGGGATACTTTCAATTTTCCCATTTTAAAGAAGTAGTTTAACCCTTGTTAGCAACAATTTCCTCTTCAGTAAATTTGAAGAAAAATGTTATATTTTTTAAAGAACCCGAAAAACTTCTTTAAAACACAAAATTTATCTTTTTTTATTAAAAAATATAGCCCACAAAATGAAGAAAAAAGTGGAATCAATAGATAAGACAATAGTATTTGTTAAAGGTTTCGACCAATTTGCTAAATGATCTTCCTCACGTTATACACGGAGAGTACTTTTTTTTCCTCTTTACTAATTTCAATCTGGAATTATATCTCTCTGTAAACACGTTTTATAGAACTTAGAGAATTTGTTTCGACATTTATTACTTCTTTAGGAAACTACTTTTAACCCTACCTGATATCACATGATATATCACTAGATATGACAAACATTTTTGTGGTTCTGCGATTTATTTTTAAAATTACATTCATTTCTTCATTTAACATTTCATATAAAGACATCGATCATACTGGTATTGTGATACAATTTCTTCACTTGAATCTGTATTTTGATTCCGCCTATATCTGACACAACCCTAGACAATATCCAGTTAACGGCATTACACAATTATACACGCAACAAACTTACAGTTTTTTTTTTTTTCCAGAAGATGTGAACTGTCAATACACACAATACTAGGTAGAATTGTGCCAGTGCTAATTTTTAAGTAGTAGGTCTTTGAAAAATCTAATTACTCATTTTAACCTTCGCTTTCGCGGTTCATGTATACCTACATACTTCCCTTTATGATATATACTCGTCCCTTTATTATATATATTTTGCTCTCTCCAAAAAAATCACTCATTCCCAAAACAACCCAAGTAAATAATGACTTAAGCTCATATTATCTATTGTTTCTTTAAAAATTAGTTTTATTAATCACATCTCTTCTGCCCCTTCTATTGCTTTTCATGGAAAAAATATAGTAATTACTTAATTAACATCCAAATAACACAGCCTCAAATTAAGAGAAATTATGTGTTGAAAAAAAAAAAAAAAAAAAACTGTTGAAAATCTTTATAATCACACACACACACACACACACACACACATCTCAACGATGTCTAAAATTTTGCAATTTAAAAGATTAATACCTTTTTCTGCAAAATTAGCAAACCAAATTCTCTAACCACAAGTGACCTATCTTTTACATATATATTACTTTTATATATTTTTATGAGAAATTTATTTTTACACCAAGTTCTATTGCGAGTTTACTTTTAAGTTTTAAAGCTGTTGTCGCAAATTATCTAAAAGTTTACTTTTGATTTACTTATTTATTTATTTATATAGAGGAAAGGGAAAAAGTATGCTATTATTGAACAAAGAAAATTTAATTTTGTGCTATAGTTTATACAGTGTGGTTCAAAAAGTAATGGTTCGGGTGATGTGTCAGGTCATGAGAAGTAAGAATTACATAGGAACTGTAAATCGGAAAAGCGATCATGATAGTGAAATTGCGTCGTGATCGTCACAGATAACAAACGATAATATAAAAAGATCTTTTTTATTTCACAAAAAATGTAATCGAAGTACAAAATACAAATGTTACAACGTATAATAAGTGCTCAAAATGCGCACCATTAGTCGCGATGCATGCTTCATGTCGTCACTTGTGTCCTTTCGCATGCTTACTAGTTTTAGCGGGTTACAATCGCGTTTCAAACTTCCAGTTCCTGTGCAGTTCTTACTACTTACGACCTGACACATCACACGTGACGTTTGGATATGACCTTTTGAAACATCCTCTCTCTCTCCCTATATATATATATTCGTTAAATAAATAAATAAATATATATATATCTGATTTTTTTTTCTTCTTCTTATGCAATTAATGGTGGATTAAAATAAATTAACACCACGCACAATATCAGTGTTATAATAAAAAAGATAAAATTAAATAAAATTAAAAAAATTAAATGTCACAGAAATAATTCTGTTTAATAAACAAAACTTTACAAATGCTTTGGATTGTTTAGTGACTCTATTTTCGTTTAAACAAATTAAGCTTTGCACAGTTTAACAAATTTCGATTAGTTTATTGAATTTCTGACATTTCGATTCATCACTTTGATAATTAATGGTGCTTTTCAAAGCTCAAGAGTAAATCTAGGAAACTATGTGATTTATCTCTTTTTGAATAAAGTAAAGTTTATTAGGATATACTAAGAGTAGTCAAATAAATGCAGATGTTAAATTATCTCCAAAATATCTTCTCAAAATCTCATTTATTAGGAATTCTCGAGACAGAAGCGCAAGAACTTCAAATAACTCACTTGTTTCGAAATGCTTTTGATTACGATATCTTAATAGTTAACAATAAATCAAAGTAGTTTTAGTTTAAAAAGAAATAAATACGATGAAAATGCATAATAAATATTCATAAGAACAGGTTTAATTTGAACAGTTGTTTTCCTTATTTAAAAAATAAAATAAAATAAAAATAAATAAAAAAAATAAAAGCCTGAAAGTTAACTATTTGAATTCTAATTAAAAGTAAGAAATTAAACTATTTTTTTTCAGGCTTTGAAGTTTTTTTTCTTTTATAAAAACATTTCTTCCAGAAATTTGTTTAAATCATTAGAGAATATGTATAATATATGAAATTAGCGTTTGGATAATCTTTTCTATATATATATATATATATATATATATATATTTTTTTTTTTTTTTTGTAGCTTCTTTGATCAAAGATTTAAATAATAGATCTATTTTCATTTCCACTTTATTGTTGTTATTATTATTATTATTATTATTATTTTAGTTACTGTATGGACAGCAGAAGATGTAATCATTGAGCATGATGGGAAAAGTTTAAGTTACACAATATTTATTAGATTGCTAAGGAAGGCATTTATTGTAAGGAAGTGCAAAGTTTTAAGTTTATTTAGTATTCGATTGAAGAAAGCATTGATTTCCTAATAATTTTCGACCTCTGTTTTTCCGATTTTCGAAACACGTTTTGAAAGGTATGGTGTCGTTTTCGGGTTAAACCTAATTGTCTACGCTAGGGTCCTGGGCGTATGGGGGGAATGGGCGTGTGGGTCTTTCAAAGACATGTTTTGAGAAACAAAGAACACTATTTGACACAAAAAAGAAATTGCTTCCTTACCTTGAGGAAATACCCCGTCGAAGAGGGGTGTGCGTTTTCAATATGATTATTTTAATAAGGAACCAATCAGTACCATTAAAATGAATTTTTGAACCATGTATCTGTGATAATTTGAAACAAATTTATCGATTATTTTCGTTCAAAAATATTTATTTTCAAATATATATATATATATATATATATATATTTAATGTTGCACAAAATTGACTTCCTTTTGACCTTTAGGGCTATACGTCACTGAGATGAAAATCGTCTCCATTCATCATAGAAAAAAAAATTGATACTAATAATAATTTTAATAAATGATTTGCACTGCATGAATTTGTATAGAAAAACATAGAAGAAAGTTTTGTGATGCCACAATATACTAGTTTTTTCATGAATTCTTATGTTGGATGACTATACAGTTTTTGATAACTTATTATTTAAATGAAAAGACTAACAGTAGTTCACTTACTTACATGACTGCATCTATTCAAGCATATTTTTTAAAAATGGTATTCTTGAAAAATTAGAAAACATCTTCGACAAAATTAAGATAAATAAATAAATAAAATGTCCCACTATCTAGCCATGCTAATTTTTTTTCCAAATAATTCACATTTAAGCACTTTAAATTTTATATTCAGTTCAGGTATCCTTACCTAATAATAATATATATATATATATATATATATATATATATATATATTAGGTCTTTGCATAAATTCGTGCGGATTTTTATTACTTCATTTCATAAAAATACATCAAATAAAATGACAATTTTTAATCAAAATAATCTCCAATACTTTCTACAACCTTTGCCCATTTTTCGGGTAACAAATGTATACAACGGCGATATAAGCTCTCGTCTTTGGAGGCAATAAAATGATCCGCGTCCGCACGAACTTTTGAAACGACCTAATATATAAGATATTTTAGCTATGTCTATCATTTTACTTGTTATTGGAGTATTTATATATATATACTAGCAGACCCGGCCACGCGTTGCTGTGGCTATGTTATACGTTGAATTATAATGTAGTAAAATATTCAATATATTAAAATTATTATTTACGAATAAAGACCATCCTTGATAACATCCTTGATCTTAGCAGACTTAGCCCGCTTCGCTGGTCCCTATTTTTAAATGATTCACTATAATTAAAGAATTCTCAAAATTGCATTAATTTTTAACATGTGAAAAAAAAAGAGAAAAAAAAAATCTGATCGGGAAAAATGTTCGACACTCATAATGAATCCATATATTATCGAAAGGAAAATGATATAAAATACAAAAAAATCTTCTCTCTCAGGGTGGAATAATCTGTTCGGACCCCCACTGCCTGCGGCAGTGTATACCTGCGCAAACCATGCGCACCGTTTCTTCATCCACCGTTCCCGCCCTTCTTAATAACTCTATACTTTCGAAAATATCCGCAATCGATTTATCGGGCCTTAAAACTTAATAATACTAATTTTCAAAGTTCTAACTCTTATTTCTATTATTTTGCCCCTTTGCCCTCCCCCCTCCCACTATTCTAAATAATTTTACAAATTCGAAAATATCTACAGTTTATTTGTAGGTGTCAAAAACCTGTATGCACCAATTTGAACGATCTAACTATATTTTTATTTTTTGCCCCTCTGCCCCCCTTCCCGCCCCTCCTAATAAATTTACAAATTCGAAAATATCCGCAATCGATTTGTTGGTATCAAAAATTCTATGCACCAATTTTGAATGATCTAACTCCATTTTTATATTTTGCTCCTCTGCCCCCCCCCTTTCCCGCTCCTCTTAATAATTTTACAAATTCGAAAATATCTGCAATCGATTTCTACGTATCAAAAACTTCTATGTACCAATTTTTAGCGATGTAACTCTATTTTTATTTTTTTGCCCCTCCGCCCCCTTACCCGCCCCTCCTAATAACTTTACACTTTCGAAAATATCCTCATTCGATTTGCAGGCCTCTAAAACCTCTCTATACCAATTTTGAACAGTCTATCTGCATTTCTATTTTTTTTTTTTTTTTTTTTTGGTTGTTGTTGTTTGTTTGTTTGTTTGTGAAATCACGTTTTGGCCCCTCCCCCCCCCCTTTTGGGAGGCGAATTTTGCAATAAAAACTATCCTATCTCTCAAGTTGGACCAAATTGCACACAGTGTCCAAATTTCATTAAAATCGGCTCATTAGTTTAGGAGTTCATCGCGGACAAACATAATAAATTTTATATATAAAGATATATATATATATATATTAAATTATAAAGTTTTGATCAATGAAGCACAAATAAGTAAAAAACAGGATTAATTTCACTGTATTATCTTCATTATAATACGAATTCAATTTACACTTCAGTCTAAGTAACACGTGGCCGGCTATGCTAACACCAAAAATTTAAAAAGTGGAAATAATTGAATTATACGAAATTTATTAATAGGTTAAAAAGTTGAAGATTCTTTGTGTAGATGGCAGCACCAAATATATTTCAGCTTTCATTTCAACCCAGTCGAAAGGTATCGACATCTGTTAGAATCATTTGGAGTTAACAGATAATTGTGACTGTCAAATAATAACAGACAAATAATTAGCAATAAATTAAAATTGCGACTATAATTTGAGATTTAAACTATCCTATCTCTCAAGTTGGATCGAACTGCACATGGTGTGCGAATTTTATTATAATCGGTTAAGTGGTTTAGGAGTCCATTGAGGACAAACATTGTGACACGAGATTTATATATATTAAGATATATATTCTGGAGAATTTTAACATTATATACTTCAATAGACATCCCTCTAACGTCTTTAAATAACTCCATACGATATTTATATTGGTCAAAATAGAGTTGGAAGTCATTTTCAGAAAGCATATTCGTGGTCTCTGTCACCTTATATTTACAGCTTGAGCTGTTTCAAATCTCGTTATATCAGTGCTAAATAAACATTGGGGAAAAGAAACAAAAGGGGAAAAAATGACAATTTTTAGTGAATAGGATAGACGTCTCAACATAATAATATTAAGTCTGCCAAAAATATTTTAGTGTATGGGCCGTCAATGTAGTCCGGAATGTTGTCATGCTTGTTTTTCTACAATTTTGGTTGTTTTTCGTTCCTGTTCACTAAACAAAGTTGACACTTTAAGGTAGTACTGTATATTTGCATGTGAGCTTTCAGGTATTCTATGCATAGAACCGATGTCTTTAAATTTTTATGAGGTAATTCGAGATTTATTCATTCTTGATTAAGTCGGACTCTTACAATGCATCGATTGTCACTTAGTCATCATACTGTATGTTACCATGACTCATCGCATTTTACCTGTCTTTTGAAAAAAATAGAACTCTTTTCAATGATTTTCAATGAATCAACACAAATATTCATGCAAAATATCAAAGGGATTCTCACAAAGTGATTGAAAATGATTTCATGTTCAATTTTCTTATAAAATTTGCCTAACAAATTCTTTGTTAGTTCCCATGATTTGAGGCAACTGCAAGAATATTAAGCCAGTGGTCTTTTAGGATCAAAACACCATTTTTTTTTTTTTTCATTTTCAGCCACAGTTGACACAGCAAGGAATACTGGACGGAGGTTATCTTCAATATCTTCTTATCTTGCTTTGAATTGTTTAAAATAATCAAAATTTTGACTGTTGAATAAACACTCATCAATATACAATAAGTGTAAAATCTATAAGACCACAAAGATTTCCTAAGTTTTATGAATAAATTTCCAACACGTTATATTAACCACTTAACTGTCCCGGGCGAGTATATACGTCTTACGATTCTTGTATTGTACTACAACCAGTGAAACTACTGACACAGTTTGGCAATGCTATAAAATAACCTTGGAAGTGATCTTTACAGTGTTTTTGAAAGATTTACTCATTTTAGAGTTGTGAGAGAACGGCGGCATTAGGGAAAGAGAATGTTTTAAATTTTCGTCGGCAGGTAAGAAGTTATTACCCTCATATATGACATAACAATATTTACACAGGTTTGAATGCAAAAATAAAGTTTTCAGAATGGAATTGTTTAAAAAAGAAGAAAAACTGAATTTTCAGGGTGTAAAAACTATAAAGCCACCAACTACAAATAAGAATGGCAAAATAGTTATGCAAAGAACATCAAAGAAATTTTCATGAAAATTACTTCTAACTGTGTCAGTGAATATGCGGCTAATTCTCCTCACGAAATACAAAAAACTGAGAAACGATCTTGAGGTATTCAATTCTCAGTCTGGAGTACGTAAAGTTTTACTTTTACATGAGTGTAACAACAGCGATTTTCAAAGAAAAAATCGTAATGGTACTCTCGAACTGTTTTAGTGGAGTATTGGACATGATTTTGACGGTATTTGGGGCAAAAGAAAAATAGTCTGTCTGTTGCTTTCTTATTTAATCAATTAAATTCTGTGAGATATCACGGTATACTGATAAGGTCATTAATGTCTGTTGGTAATTATTTAAAAAGTCAAAATTGACAATTACAGTAGAATAATACACTCGGCCTATTCTTTTTAAACAAACAAACAAACAAACAAACAAAAAAACCTTGAGTGAATTTTTTTATGTTTTATACGAAATATTACAATAAAGTATGACTCAAACAGTTTATGGTTTGAGAAGGGCTGAAAATCTAATACAAACGAAAAACACAGATAACCAGCAAATTTTGCAGTTATTTCGGTGGCAGGATTGGAAGGATAGAACATCTGTATATCGGCCCTGTATCGTTAGAATTTGAGACTATCGTTGTTTATGTATAGACTCATTAGTCTAATATATTTAGCCTCTCTTTATAATTATGATAATAATAAAAATAATAATATAAACAACAATAATTAATTAATATGAACTCCCATTCTTATTTATTTTAAATATACGAATACGATTTAGAACTATTTTAACTAATCATGTATTATTTATATATATATATATATTTTTTTTTTCTGTGATTTAATTATATACCATGCTTATTTAATTTGCTTTTACTGTTCAGTTGAAAAAAAAAAATCTTAATATACGTGAAAAAAATATTTACTTGATTACGTGACAATTTTTTTATATTTGCTTAAATACAATATGAAAATAGTGTACGAAGTAAAATATGTATACATTACTTATATTTTCAGCATAATGCTGCTGATATACTTAGCCACAGCTGATACATAATTTGAATTAATAATAAATATTTAACACATTATTATAAAAACATCAAGCTTATTAACAAAATAAATAATAATAATAAACGTAAGAACATTAGAGTAAAAATGCATTAATTTTCTATTTAATGAAACACCAAAAAACTCTTATGACCAACAAATGTATGCAAACTAATGAACGATTAAAATACTTCTTAAAATTGAACATATTGTATTTATTAGCTGTAATGAAGTGCATGATACACTTTTAAACAACATATTTACGTGTCTATGAGAGAGCATATATACAGATAAATAATATTCAAATGTGTTATTTAGAAGAAAAAGTTTCGGCAATGAAAATTATTTAAAATGTTGACCATGTAATAATGATTTGTTTTAACTTAGATATGTTTACAGCTTTAAGGGGATGAGGGTGCAAGAGTTTCCGTCGTAAGACACCACGGTAATTTGTCAAGAATTTCTCTCATACTTATACAGTAAAATTTAAAGTTTGAATATGATAGAAATTATTCATAAAAAATACTGGCGTACCCCGTGGCAGAAATGCGATGACACTGTCGCAGAACGGTATTGAGTCCTTGCAGAAAGGTTTTTCTTTTAGGAACAAAATATTTTGAAAGAAAAAAAAAACAGTGCAATAACGTGGCTGAAACTGTTCTGCAGTATAAGTTTCGTTTTTGCAGAAGCTGCTCGTTCTGCAGAAAGGTACAAAAGGGTTACATTACTGCAGCGATACTGATACAACAATGGCAGAAAAACATCGAACACTGTGTACGTACGGAACAGCAGCAGCAGCAATATTGCCCTCTACGCTCATTATTTGTGTCCCCGCTCTCTCTTGCTCTGATGCGATTTCTCTTCTGTTTGAAACTATCCGCGCGGTCGGTCATTGAATTTGAAGGAAGCTGCCTTTCCTTTTAAAATGAATATCTAATATTCATTCCTATAATTCACCCTTTTTTTTCTAGTTTCACACAATCGCTGTCCGATCATTATGAACTTTCGATTTCATCTTTCTTACAGATGCTGCAAAAAACATATTCCTGGATTTTTTATTTATTTTTTTTTTCTTCCTTATCTATAAAATTGCCTCAACGTCTCTTAAAAATAGAAAAAATAACAAACCAATTAATTACTTTTATAATCTAACTGAAAACTACACGAATCATCGCGCAATACGCATAGCTAAATACAGAAAAAAAGGCATTGCGTTATCAAAATTTCCTGAATCAGGACGGAGAGAAATATTTGTTTATATTAACTGAAACTTAGTTTAATTGGAATCAAAAGCTGAAAGCGATGCAGAAAGAAAAATAATGCTATGATTATGCAGCGTTTTGATTTTCATTTAATTTTTTTTTTTTTTTTTTTTTTTTTTTTTAAGGTTCAGTTGTATAGGTGAAGAATCTTTAAAAAATAAAACTTAAAATAACTGTCATTTAAATTATTATAAGTAAATAATACATTCAAAGCTATTGAATTTTAACGGTAATGGTAAGGTGTACATGTTAAGGCCAGTGACTGTGCTAAAGTTTCTAGGATTGGGAGCAGTGTCTTGTGTGGGAGACTTTCTAAGGTGTCTTAGTCCGTATTTACATGAGTTTCGGAGAAAATCCGACTTAAACGAATGAAGAGGGGAAAATTGCTAAAACGTTTCAGTTCGCATTCATGTGAGTTTAGGAGAAAATCACGGAAAACTCTGAACTTTAAAGAAGTATTTACCATTGGAGAAAGAAAAAGAATATTTTCTGTAACATTTGTTGAGATAATTGAAAACGTGATAACTCAGTTTTTATAATGCAGGGGTAATTGTAAGAAAATTTCGGATCTGAAAACTAGTTTTTCAGAAAAAATGGGGGTTTTAAAATAATTCTTCACGAAAATTTCGCATTTTGAAGCCAGCTTCAAAAATGTGATATATTTCAGTAATTAAAAAAAAAAAAAAAAAAAAAAAAAAAAAAAAAAAAACGAAGGCTATTGCTGAATTATGAGGTTTAAATAATTACACGTTTTTAGCAAAATAATACTTATTTTAGCAATTAATTTCAATTGCATTTTTTTTATATATAATTAGCAATAAAATAATTCCGTATTTCAGTAAATAACCTCAAAATTGTTGCGTATGTCGCATAACATCTTTGAAAAAAAACCAAGAATTTCACCCTTTAGCATCAAAATAAAGCCTATTTCAACAATTAATTCTTATTAAATATAAATTTTGTTAATTGGTGGAGAATTGATTATACATTTCCATTTCCATTATGGACTACAAACATATTATAATCTACGAACATCAGCTTTTAAAAAATCGCGATCTTTATCGACCAGCAGCTAAACAATAGCATGTTAAACGTAAATGTTTTACTAGTGGTGAAACGATCCCGTATTTCTGAAATTTTCTGTGCAATTATTCTGTATTGAGAGATTCAGCTTTGAAAATAAAAGTGCAAATTTCGTTGCTTAGCGGCAAATTAATTGAGTATGTGGGATTTAACTTTCGAATGCGATTTTCATCGATTAGTAGCTGAATATTAACGTGTTTCTGCAATCATAAAAATGTGAATTTCGAGAATCAGCTTTGAAAAAAGCGTAATTATTATCTATTGGCTGGAAAATAGATTATTTGAAATTTTACATACATTTTTGACAATTTGGGGTGAAATGATTAGGTATTTTTTATGTCAGTTGCAAAAGTATTGCATAATTTGAGACTATTCAGTTGTGAAAAAAGAGTGAATTTCATCGATTAACGGCAAATATTTTCAGTATTTAGAAATTCAGCTTTGAAAAGGGCACAGATTTCATTGGTTAGCAGGCAAATAATTGCATATTTTGGTAATTGACTGAAAAAATATCGCGAATTTCAGAAATCAACTTTTGAAAAATAAATAAATAAATAGATAAAGTTATATAAATTACGTGCAAAATTATGGTGTATATTATCAATTATTCGTGGTTAAATGTAGATTTTGTAAATTTGTAGCGAAATAATTACGTATTTCAACAACTGGCTGTAAAAATTTTGCGAATTTTTATAATTAGTTTATTGATTAGCCAATTGAAAAAATAATATATTTAAGTAGTTAATGGTAATTAAGAGTAAAATTTATCCATATTTCAGCAATCGGCTTTAAATTTAACGAATATCTCATTAATCAACTTAAAAAAAAAAAGTACAAGCTGTCTAGATTAGCAGCTAAATAATAGCCTTTTACAGCAGTTAATTTCAATTAAACATAAATTTTGTCAGTTAGTTGTGAAATTGTAGCTCTCAGGATCTATATTTTGTTTGGACTTATTAATTTTTCATACATTTGAAAAACATTTCTTCCTGTATTTTTTTTTTCTTATATTTTCCCATATATATGTTTTTTTTTTTTTAACTCCTGTTTTTATTTCCCATTATATTTTGTCCTAAATTCCCTTTAGTCCCCGAATTAATAAGACAAAATTCAAAATTTATTTTTTCTTAAATGTTCCCTTTTAACTAATGTTTAATTTTTCTCTTGATTTTATATTATTTTAGTTTCACAATATATTCTAAAAACTCGTTTGGTCATTATTTTGTGGATTCATTGATAAGTTATTGTGTAAAATTATTTTTATGTTTGAATAATAAAAAATATTATTAAATTAAAAAAAAAAAAAATATTTTTGTTAATTAAAACATTTTATACCTTTAACACTCTTATTCTTATTTTTTCTGTTTTTTTTTTTCTACAACAATAATTAAAATAAGGTCAGGGTGTTTCATTAACAGTGTAAACTAGTACTTTAAAATATGATTTACTTTTTCGTATTATTGTCTTATCTAGTTAAAACATTACAAATTATAACAAAATTAAAAAAAAGCAAATAGCTCTTCACCATTTCTTCATAAATTCTAGCTGCAGGTAAGTAACATTTTCATGTGTTACTGTTTCAATTTCTGTCTTCCGGTGAAACATTTTATTTATTCGGTTAATATGATTTTTTTTTTTCTTTTTTTTTCAATTGTTACGTAAAGATTATAATCCTATTTTTTTTTTTTTTCTTTAATTTGAAAAAAAATATGTACCCCAGAGTTAAAGGATACCATGTTAATTTTGTGAAAAGAGCACCATGTCCTTTATGTGTATTTTTATATTTATATACAGGCATTAAGTATTAATATACAGTTACTATAAAGGAAAGACAGTGGGAAAAAATAATTTTCTTTAATTATGACAAATATACGTCATTGCAGCACATCAAAGACATGGTAGTAAATCTCTTTTCACAAAATGGACACTGTGTGTCCTTTACCCCTAGAGTACAGAATTACATCTTACCATAATATGGGATAATAAAGTTTTTAAAATAGTTCATACAGATTTGATATTAATGTAAAAATTTTTAGAAACAAAAAAGCTAGTCTTATTGGTAGTTAGTAATGCATATATTTATCATTGAATAATATTGTCTTGAAGAAAGAAATTAGCTGTAGTGAGGTTTGTCGCAGAAAGCCAGAAAAAATTCTGTCACAGGGCTGGCGTATGATACGGGAATTCATGCACCTTTGGGGATGGTGGACATTACAAATTGATTTTATTTTTTAATTACCGTCTCAGAATTTTGAGAGTTTGCATATGTATGCAATGAAATATACCAATATTTAGTATATTAAAACTTGTTTAAAACTATATCAATTCAAATAAAAATAAATAAATAATTTTTTTTTGAGTATTTTTAAAGTGCTCCCTGCTAAATAGTTTGTAATATTTCCCTGAATTTTACATTATTACAGTTTAGACTATATCAATTTACAAAAAATAAAATTCAAATTTATTTTTTTTTGAAAATTTTTATAATGCTTCTTACTAAATAGTTTTAAAGATTATGGTTTAAACATATTTGTGTATTACATTGTGGATTTATTGATAAATAAATTTTTGAAAAAAATTTTATGCTTAAACGTCAAAAATTTGCATGAAATTTCCTCAATAAATATAAAATTTTTGATACATTTCCATCCATTTGTATGCAAAGTTTCCGAACTCTAAGTCAGTAATTTTAAAAAGGTTTATAATGCCCACCATCGCCTTAAAAAACTCACAATGCTTATTTCAACTCACAATGGAGTACAAAATATTTACTTTTCAACTTAAATATTTTTGCAATTGTAAAATTTTCTAATTATATGTGCATAATAAAACGATACAGGGAAAATCGTTGTAGAAGGGTAATTTCACACACACACAAAAAAAAAAAATGTTAATTGGCTCTTCAAAAAACGACTATAAACTTCATCCAATATTATAAATACCTACAACAAAGATTTCTTAGATTAACATGTTGAATGATATTTAAGTGTCTTAACTGATAAAAATAAATTTTGTGTTCCTTTATATGGAGATAACCCATAAGCAAAACTCTACTTTTACTTAATATTATCTTCCGGATTGGTTATGGTTATTAACCTCTAAAAAATGATTCCTTTTTGTCTAATTCACTTTGAAGAAAATGTCTTTATTAATTATGATAGTGTTTGCTTCACTGATGGAAAACAAAATTAAGGAAAATCTTGCTCTTGCTTTCGTCTTGTTTCAACATGGTATGGAATTTTAATTTCACCAGTTTGGAATTACGGATGACTATTCGTTATTTCAAGACAAGCTTTAATTTTTAAATCATTAGCACAACAAGGATCTGTAAAATGGGCTGTTGAGCATTTCTTGCAGATCCCTGGTGCTATTATCTTGGTCTGCAGCCACTGTCTGTTTTCCTGTTTTGCTCTCGTTAACATTAAAAGTTCTGATAAACTTCCGATTGAAATTCAAAGTATTTTCAGCTCGTGAACGAGTATGATAATAATTTGGATTTTATTCATATGCTGGTGTTTAGGGAAAGGAGGAGCCATACAATTTTGCTAAAGATGCGAAGTATTTATCTTTCAGTTTAAACTATAAAAGACAATTTTTCCCTACTGGAAAATGTTTACTTTACTAAAGTCATTCAATAGTAAATCATTCGATATTTACCTTACATTTTTTTATATAAATTTTAGGTAGAATTAGTCCATTTTTAATCTAATTTCTTGATAGCTGGATTTCTTACTTGACTTTAGAAATTATAAAGAATATATAAATAAATTAAACCTTCGTAGTTGAAATTTGTGTGACTGTGGTCAGGAGAAAAAATGCACAAACGGTATAGATTTTGGTGACTCTAGCACTTAAAGGTTTTTACACGGACACACACACACACAAAAAAAAAAAAATCTTTATCACTATGGCCCATATGTTCAAATTATTTAAAGTGTGGTAGCGTCTAAACGGCTTATTCGAGTGAGCTGAAACTTTATGTACATGTTATAGGTCACCGTCACACGAACTGTGTGGATTTTAGAGAATATAGCACATACTGTTGTTTTTACTGGAACACAACGAAAATTACTTTATCATCATAGCTTATGAGCTCAAACTTAGTGCGAAAGTGTCTAAATGCCTCATCCGATAGAGCTGAAAATTTATATGCATAATATAGGTCACTGTCGCACGAACTGTATGGATTTTTCTGAAATTATAGATTTTTATAGGTGCACAGCAAAAAATTCTTTATCATTATGATCTGTGTGCTCAAATTACTTAAATTACAATAGCGTTGCAGAAAGTGCGTGCGGTAGGTTGTATCCGAACCTGTGATCTGAGGTATAGGAGTCCAAAAACATACCTCTGGGCAAAAGGCTAACCCGTGTTCATCGGTAAGCTTTGGTACTCTATCGGAGAAATCCCGCTTTGATGGAGTCGCTACAGTACTTCCCTTCCCAGAGACTACGCCATCGTACGAGCGATATTGCTCCTGTAGACGGTAGCGGCTACCAGATAGTGCCGTCAGTTGCCCGTCAGTAAAGTTGCACGGTGTGGGGCGTGATAGGCTTTGTGTTGTGAATGTCCACACCTTCCAGGGACAAAGCCTGTGATACGTTCACAGCGCAAAACCTGTCACGTCTCACGACTTGCAGCTTTACCGACGGGCAACTGACATTACGATCTGGTAACAGGTATCGTCTACAGGATCAATATCGCTCGTACGACAGCGTACTCTCTGGGAGGAGGACTACTGTAGCGACGCCATCAAAACGCCATTTCTTCCATAGAGTATCAAAGCTTACCGATGAACACGGGGTTAATCTTTTGACTAGAGGTATATCTTTGGACTCCTATCCCTCGGATCTCAGGTTCGAATACAACCTACCGCACACGCACTTTCTACAACGTTAAATTGATCATTGTATTATATGGAGAAAAATATCCAAACACCAGGAAATAATTTCTGTTTGTTTTATTTAAAGACTTCTCTTACTTTACTTTAACTATACAACCGTTAACTACTTAATTTTCGGAAAGTCGAATGGAGTCATTCCAGATTTTGACATTTACTTTTTATTTTTTACAGTACTTGAACTTTTTGTCCAAGATATTTTAAAGGTGACAACTCAGTTCTAGGAAAAATAACTTAACACCCATATAACCACAAGTCTAAAGTACACCATTCGCCTAGCACAGCACACCAGATCGTGCCGTCAGTTGCCCGTCGGTAAAGTTGCACGGCGTGGGGCGTGATAGGCTTTGTGTTGCGAATGTCCACACCTTCCCAGGGAAAAAAGTTAGTGATACGTTCACAGCGCAAAACCTGTCACACCTCACGACTTGCAGCTTTACCGACGGGCAACTGACATCACGATCTGGTAACCGGTATCGTCTACAGGATCAATATCGTTCATACGACAGCGTACTCTCTGGGAGGAGGAGTACTGTAGTGACGCCATCAAAACTCCATTTCTTGCATAGAGTATCAAAGCTTACCGATGAACACGGGGTTAACCTTTTGACCAGAGGTATGTCTTTGGACTCCTATCCCTCGGAACTCAGGTTGGAATACACACGCACTTTCTGCAGCGTTAAATTGATCATTGCACTATATGGAGAAAAATATCCAAACACCAGAAAATAATTTCTCTTTTGTTTATTTAAAGACTTCTCTTACTTAACTTTAACTATACAACCGTTAAATACTTAATTTTCGGAAAGTCGAATTGTGTCATTCCAGATTTTGACATTTACTTTTTATTTTTAACAGTACTTGAACTTCTTGTCCAAGATATTTTAAAAGTAACAACGCAGTTCTAGAAAAAATAACTTAACATCCACACAACCACAAGTCTAAAGTGCACCATTCGCCTAGCACAGCACACCAGAGTTCAACATATCCACCTGAAATCCACACAGAAACACCACCATTAAGCATAGTCACAGGACACACACTCCAGCATTTGTACTCTGATTGTATTCACAGCAGCAATGATCCGTACCACCCTTGATTTGTTCAACAGAGGTAATTTTAACATTGCAGGCATGCGACTTAATGTACCGCATGCAATAAAGCTCCAAAGCGTAAGGTCTCAAGACCTAGGTGCGCAAATCTGTGTTGACCCACGCTCAAGCCAACGATCAGGAAATATTTGTTAAATGAAATCAGATAAATTATGGAGGTGCCCTGTTCTGTTGGAAGATAACAATATCAGGGATCCCATTTGACTAGAACTAAATTTCCAGAAAAATCTATAGTATATCCATGTAGATCTTCGAGGTAATTTTGTTCTCAGAAAAAAATGAACGAGCCGTGCACACAAACTCTTTCATGAGACATTACCGCACGTTCAATTTCGGCATTGCTCATTCCCGTTTCAGTGTCTTATGTAGTTGCTCGTATGTCCAGACACAAATGTGAAAACATAAGCATCATTACTATAATTATCATTATGAAAACATTCTGAATACCAATTAAAAATTCTTTTTTAGTAATGTTTAGTACTGTCTAAAAAAATCCCTTTTTCATAAATGATATTTAAAAAGCAATAGCAATTATATTATTATTATTATTATTATTTTGTAAATTTTTGTTAAGTAAGTTTAAATTATGAATAGGGCGACGGGGGTTGTTTTTTATACGATTTTAATGAAATACTTTATAAATTATTATTTTTTTCTATTTGAGTAATTAATTGGAATTTATTACTTTTCAAACTTTGAAAGAGAAATTATTTTCACAAGTTATTATTGCTATTATTTTTACAATTGAACTCTGTTATGGGAAAGTATATTACCATTTTAAAAAACCACTAGATAAAAATTTCAAATATATTTAAGTTAAGAACGAGATTTTTGACAACGTATGTATTCTTTATTATAAATACCACGTAAAATACAATCGACAAAACGACAGATATAATTATAAGAATTGTTAGAAACGCAGTTGTTATTTTTTAAAATAATGTACTATTTACATTTGTAACAAAACAATAAATATTTATTCTTTCTGGCGATTGAATAAAAATAATTCTTCCATAGTTCTACAGTCTCACTTTTTTATAAATACGTAATACTCTGTTTAAAAAGAAACACTTAAATTCTGATTAACAACATGTAAAACGTGAGCTTTTAAAGAATCAACCTTATGACACTTTTATAGTCTTTAATAGAAACAAAAGTGCTTTTTAAATATCCTCCTGGAACATTAAAATCCTAATCCTTTCAAGTAATTCGAATTTTATGAATCATAATTCGTGACATTATACGAGTTAGTTTTGTCTTTGGGATAAATAATAGCTTTTAATTAAAAAAAGATTTTATCGGACAAACGAATCTGGACCAATTAAATGTATATATAATTTTGGATAGTTTTTCATTTTTTGTGTCAGGAAAAAGTATGTTTGATGTTAATAGAGATATATATATATATATATAAAAAAAAAAGAAAAATCGTTAAAAAAATGCTATTTCAGAAAAGAAAATCTCATCAAAATATTTAACCCTTTAAGCGTTAAGCCCGTCTTTTTCCGTTGCGTACATTCGAAATGAAAGACTAGTGTGACTAAATTTTGAAATAAATGTTGAATTTTTCAAGAAAATAACATTAATAAATATCTGTAGTGTACTGTATCAAATTATCATATTTGAACATTGCATAGTGTTAATTTTATAAGCCATTAAACAGATATAATGAAAAACGGCTAACACTGAAAAGGTTTTAATGTAAAATTGTCATAATTGTTACTTTCTTCTATATTCAATAGAAGAAAGTATTGGATTCGTAAAAATTTTCGACCTCGAGGTTTTGATGAATTTACACGTTTTGAAAGATGTAGAACACGATTTGACCACTTTTAGAAAATGTCTGTGCGTGTGTGTGTGAGACAAAATTTTGTGGCAACTGTATCTCAGGAACTGCTGCACAGAATTTCATACAAATTGGTATGTAGTTACACCTTGACATAAATTAGCGCCTTTGGTAAAAATTGTCTAACAGGCTGTGTTGCCATCCCGCTTTTTCTAAATCTTTAGCACGGTGGTATAGGACAAAATTTTGTAGAAATGTGCATAAAGAGAATTATTTTTTAATAATCAGCATGACATTTACAAAAATTATTTATAATAGAGATAGTCAACTGGGAAAAATGTTTGTATATGTAGGAGCATCGCCTCCCCCCTGGAGGGAAGTCGCCCCTTGAGGGAAATAAATTTTCATGATGGGTATTTTTCAAAAGAGGCTCGCCAATACCATTAAAATGAATGGGTGAACCATCGATCTGCGATAATTTAAAATAAAGTTAGCAATTTGTTTTTTCACTTTTAACAAAAAAAAATTATTTATTTATTTATTTATTATTATTAATATTATTTTATGTAATATCGATAATAAAATGAACTTTTTTTTGGATAGTTAGTGTTATACTACTTCTCTAATATTGAAATCGTACTGCATTATCATGGAAGATAATTTCATTAAATAATGATTTTAATAAATTATTTTTACTGAGTGAATTTGCTTAGAAAATATAGAAGAAAATCCTGCGGTGACCACAATATTCTAGTTTCTTATGGATTTATTAATATATAATATTTAAAAATACTTTTAAATTATGAAATAATTTGTTTATTCTATATTTTGACTTTTAAAAGCAATATACAATAGTCTTCTTTCATTTTTTTCCTTTATTTTCTTGCTTTTAAAGCGCACATACTACACGCGAAGAAGAAAGTATTGCCTAATCTGCTTTTACCAAATAATAATATTTTAAATTTTATACACAGTTCAAAAATATTAAAAGATATTTTCTGGTAAAAAGTGGTAAAACTGAAATATTTATTATAGTAGCAAAATGTTAACAGTGTCAGAAAAATGTCGGGCATCGGAAAGTGAAGAATTATGCAAAGTTTGTCTGTGACTTCAAAATTATGATTGAACGACTGCAAATGAAAATGAGCTATGGAAGTACTTAATGAAAAAAAAAAAAAATAGTAATAAATGATAATTTTCTTTAAGAGCTTGGTATCGTAGAAAACAATATCCTAACAAAGTCATACACCCGAAACGAAAGTTTTGAAAATAATTGGTTACTTGGAAAGAAGCCAAACGCTAACTGTAGCTTGAGAATCCATTGTTGTATCACAAGTGTGATTTTCAGGATCTGTAATAGATTTTCTGTCGACTAATAATGCACACCATTTTTGCCAAACTTGGAAATTTTTTTATTCAACAGTCACCAGTAATTTTGTGAAGTGATGTTTGATATGCGTAATAGACGATTAATCTTCGAAGTGATTAGGCAACCGTTACAATTAAAATGTAGGGGTGGATATTGAATAAAACAGTTTCCAAATCTGGAAACACTGTACACCGAAGACCCGGCCAACGTCGTGGACGAGAAATATCGCCGAATGAGGCCAAAAATTAAAACGAATTTCCAATAGAAATCGTAGGATGAATATCATTCTTCTCCAACGGTACTTTAGTTAGCGATCGGCATCACAATTTCAAGTGGACCTGTTAGAAACTGATTCCACACTGTAGTTCTAAACGCTCGTAGACCTAAAATATGTGTATCTTTAAAAGCAAAGGATTGTGCTATCTCCAAAGAATAGGAAGGATAGCATGTCAGTTGAAGAAGATGTGTTTGAATCATTATTATAATTATTTTATATATTTATACCTTCTTCTGCGAAGTGTTTCGTTTTACATTTAGTCCTAGTAATAAGCGTGTTTACTTTGGGAGGAGACATGGGACTTGAAAAATTCTCCATTTGTGGACGGAAGGGTCACATTAGGAGGAAATAGAGTAATTATTAGTATCTGAGTAATTATTAGCATCTGGATTAGCATCTGAATTCAAGGACGTCCGACCTCTGATGGTTCACATGCGACTTTGTTTTTGGTTTTTAATTGTATTCATTAAGATTAGCGAAATAAATTTCTGTTTTAAAGTGAGTTTTTTCATTTAATAATTATTTTGTAGTTTAGCTTTTACAATAAAGGAAAAACAAAGTTGCACTTCTGGAAGATGAAAACGTATTTTAGTTATTTTTATTTACTTATTTATTTTGCTGTTTTAGACTACAGCCTGACCAACCTAAATAAATGAAAAGGTAATTTTTATCTTTTTTTTTTTTTTTTTTTTTAATAACAATAATAGAATTTTTATTCAAATTACTTTGCGCGTTTTTGTACATTTATGACCAGTTATTCATTTAAAATTATAAATGATTAAAATGAAGAAAAATAAAATTTTGAGAAAAAAAATGTTTAGAAATTGTTTTCGAATTTATGATGTTTAAACTAGAGTGCAAATGTTTTACTCTTTATTACAAATGGAGTTTTACTTAATTATCCTAGCTATGGAAAACTTTGTTATTCGTAGAAAATTTTTGACCCCAGTTTTTTATATTTTTTATGCAGATTGAGATGTCAAAATCCAAAAATCACTAAAATGATGTAGTCCGTCTGTAGGTTAGTCAATTTTTAATTAGTGTCTTAATCTGTAAAGCTTTGCAGACATTACCACACCAATGAATGATCATAAAGTTGCGGGTCAATTTAAATTATCATTCATGTATTGACGTGAATGCTATAAATATAAAAATTCTACTTTTACAACCTGGTAAGTTATTGAAAATTAAACCTTTTCATAACATGGAGGGATAAGGCAATATTTCACATTACTTTGAGTTATGAAGATTATCATCTAGGAACCAGCATGCAATTGCATGAAAGCTGAAATACAAGACTGACTTGCCTAATTATGGAGAAAATTACAATAACGAAACTGTATCTATCCAAGAAAAGGAAACCTAGTATTTGAGGAAATTCAATTTCTCACTTTGCACGACGATCAGTCGAGTTTTTTGCTTTCTTCAAGTATGTTGTACGACCTGTGACAGAAATTTTTGAGGACAATTAGATATGATGGTAAATGGGCAGAGTTCGCCTACGTCAACCAGTTTTAATAATAACAAGATCAATTTGAACAGGCTTTATTGATCCTAAAATTTTACTTGTTTAATTTTAAAAATAAATTAAAATGTTTAAGTATAATATCGAATAATATTTATACCCTACAATGTAACTGATGCTATGCTAATTTTACCTAATCTACATTGATTTAGGATGATAATATTATAAATTTAATTTTTTGAAAATAGGAAATAATAGGATACAATGTGCTTCATAGGGTGAACATTGCTGGAAGTTTCCCGACTTGCGACATGTTGGTCTATTTTACAAAATTATTAAAAAATAATTACTAATAGAACATTTAAAAACATTCTGGATGGGGAAAAATATAAAATTTGTAATATGGGAAACAATCAAACTACATTGTTGCAAAATATTAAACTTCTTTCTCGCATTAAATGTTGCAGTAAAAGTAGATTTGCAGTCGAAACGGAAACAAATAGCAGTCCACAAACTTCTTTTAAGTTCGACTTTAACGATATATTTGAAGAGTTAACAACGAATTAAGCAACTTGGTGATCAAATTCAGAAAGAAATATTAATTTAAAGTTACTATAATTTTGAAGATCTGTCTTCAGTGGGAACCAAGTTCCAGAATTTAGCTTTGGATTCTAGCACAGTATTAACACGAATTGTCGCAAAATTCTGACAGCCAAGAATATAAGTATGAGCAGATTAACTCCTGGTTGGCCAGCTATATTCAGTCATTTTAAACGTTCGTCTCATAGAGACACTGTGCTTCAAGCGATTGATCACTAGTCTTCAATTAGTTCAATCTCATCTATGGTATATTTAAGCTGTTTACTTTGTTCATATGGTACTAGTGACTGCTTTATTAAACATTCTCTAGAATATTCATTGAAGAGTGATTTTTGTGATACGAGAGACAGCTTTATTAGACTGCTTCGAGTATATTAGTTGAATAACGTGCATTCATCGATTAGAATGCTCTTGTTTCTTTACGAACTACTTTTTTTGCACAAGAAAGTTATTCAACAAGTTTTTTCGAAAGACATTTTCATCGCATTTGGCGTCCAACTTGTGGCAGTTCGATTAAAAATTTTTTACTAGAAGTATAGCTGAAGTAAAGAAGAAATGGTCTTGATACACAGTTAAAAGAAGGAAGTGAAAGCCAGACAAGAGCAGATAAATGCCGGATTCGAGACCACTGAAGTCAGACAAAAACGAATGGAAGGCGGAGAAGAAGAGATGAAAGCCAAAGAAAAAGGGATGAAAGCCAGACACGAACAGCTGAGGGAACAGTTGGATATCGAACAAGATCAGTTCAGAAGTGAGATAGAAGCTGGAGAAGACGAGGTACAATATAAAATAGAGACTGAGTCCGAAATCAAAGGAATTCAAGAGGAGGTGCAAAAAATGAAAGATTTTCAAATGAAAGAGTTTTGAAATAACAGAAGATATGCAAAGGGATATGAAAGAATATATACAACGGTCAATTTAAGAAATGGAAGATGATGTCCATGAGCAAATCTAGACTCTTGGAAAAAAAGTTAAAACTTTAAAATTACGACACGGTACAGTTCAATTAAACAATGTCACTGTCGATATCGAGGACTGAATTACAATAGTTTTTCGAGTATTTGTTATATATTTTTAAAAATGTTCTAAGCCTCTAGATAGGAAATTTAAGATAATAATGCATATATTAACTTTTAGATACCATATTGTCAATAGTTTTATAGTAAAAAAAATAAAAATTAAAACATAAAACTGCCTTTGTTTCGCTAATAGGGAAATACATACGATCATAAAAAGAGGTCTTGTTGTGCTACTTGGTGACGTGATTGGTAAGATATTTGCCATAGACTCTGCTCTCCGATACCAGATTTCGTATTCCACGGCTGACATGGATTCAATTTTCGTGCTGGGTAAAATAAATTTTTCTTTTAAAAATTATTCTTTTTTTTTTTTTTTTTAATGCTGTAAAAAAATTCTAAAATATATTTCTAACCGAAAAGCAGAATCACAGGCCATTCTTACTTATTTATTTATTTATTAAAAAACCTTAAAAATAGCGTCTTTTTAAGCCTAAAAATCATGGCGGTATTTTTAATATGAGATGCAAAAAGTAAGGCTTTTTTTTTTTTTTTTTTTTTTTTTTTCGCTTAAAAAATGACCATCCGTATAAGACACTTTTGTAACTGAATTTAAGACATTCACGTTTACAGTGGGAGAGCAAAATGGTTTATAGATTGAAGGATGTGCGAATAATATTCCATAATCAGCCCAGATCTATAATTTTCAATCTGTTGATAACGGACTTGGATAAAAATCTGATTTTTTTTTTTTTTTTTTTTTTTTTTTTTTTTAAATCTACGAACTTTCTTTAATTACCTTAAGAACTGTTACCGAAGAGCTCACAAAGATAATAGCTAAATGAAAGCAACATAATGCGGTTCCAGATCATTCTAACACAGGTTCTACAATGCTAATGTATATCACTAGTGTGTTCTGGGATTAGATATTTTATCGAAATTTGCCTTTCTGTCACCCTAATTAAGAATAATTTGCAAAGAAATGAGGAAGAAATTTCTATGCTTACAGCCAATGCAAGGTACTCTAAATTAGGCAGTATAGTTGCAAGAGAAAAGATTTTATAATTCCTGCAAAATCTGAATATTTGGTCAGGTGAAACTTCGGATCTTCTAATAAGTACGGATTTCCAGATACTGGTTTTTGAATGGTGGTGGCACAGAAAGGGTTACTTTTGCTGACTCTTTAATTGATCAAGAAACAGAAATTATTTCTGTTTAACTTCCCTCTCAATCTTGATAATAAACTCAAAAATACTGATAAAGGATCAAGCTTGTGATCCCACCGCTCTTTAGAATATAGAAAATGGGAAAGGAAAGCGAAAAATCCATAGGAAATAGCATAGGATGAAAATAAAAGAACTCACGATCACAAGTGTGTTGGGGAAAAAAATAAAATTAAATTAAAAAAGGCTAACACCGGAAGGAATATAAGGTCAAAATCATAGATATAGTAATAAGATATAAATTGATCACCGAGGGAAAAATTGATTCATTTTCATCTGTGAAAAGACATCCATTTTATTCTCTATGTATGTCTCTCCCCCCGAGTGAATATACACGGGAATACACGCGGAAAATTTAGCAAATAAAATTTATGAATAATTTATGCACTAAAAGTGAATGAAAAACTCCAGATACCCAGTTTTCTTTCTTTCATTCATTATTTCTTTCTTTCATTATTTTCTTTCATTATTATTACTATACTATAGTATACTCAAGTCTGCCCAAAACTGACTTGATTTATTATTATACTACTTTGAGATAAAAATCGTCCGCATTCATCACGAAAAATAATTTTAATAAATTGTAATTTAATAAATAAGTTGTATTGCGTAAATTTGTATAGTATTATGTATCGAAGAAAGTCTTGTGGTGTCCACAACATACTAATTATGTATTAAAACTATCAGGTTTCAGTTTCGCCGCTGCTAACTATGTTTAAAAGAGTTTTAAAAATTCCTTATTACTTTCTAATATAAAATCTTTAAAAATAATAATAAAAAAAAAAAAAATATATATATTCTATTAAATATGAAGAGAGTAAAATTATTTCATAATAAAAACAAAGCAACTGATCAAAAAAATTATATTTTTCATAAATTAGTTGAATATAACTTAATTATGAAAACTTATCCCATTTCTTTTCATATATACTTATTAGAGCACTTAAAAGCTGCGCAATATTTTGGCATTTTCAAAACGCATTAACATTCTATTCTATTACTGTTTCCGAGTTTTATACTCCCTAATGGCTGATGTCAAAACTTTTTTTTTCGTCATCAAAAATCTTTGCACGATAACATGGGGATGATAGATCTATATAAATTATTATATCTATGGTCAAAATAGACGAATAGACTAGAAAAATGTGTACCGGTAGCAGTGTTGCCAGATTGGGGATTTTTATCCCATTTTGTGGATTTTTTGGACTTTAGCTGACTTTTTTGGGGACCGAATGTTTGTGGGGAATTTCGAGTGGCTTATGAAATTTTTTGGAAAAAATCTGGGGAATTTAACTTTTTTGTCTCGAACTACACTACCTGATAAGTTTCCACCTTTGCCAAATGTAGGGATTTCTCCCAACGCGTAGAGACTTTTAACAGTTTTCTTTAGCATGTAGGGTTCCGTTGAAGATAGCCCTTCTTTCCAGGACATCCTCAGGATATCCTTAGATTGAAAGTAAATCCTACAGACATCCTCAGCACAAAAATACTTTATGAAAGTTAAAATTTTTCCTATAACTGGCATATACACCGTGACCAATAAGTTTTCATACAACTTTTGAAGCACGTTAAAAAGTTGTACATATCTGTTACTGTTGTCCCAAATATTTTGCAGGCAATTTAGTGTAAGGTATAAAGCTATTGCAAGTGCAAATGTTTCGCTAATAATAATTTTTCTTTATCTAGGTAGAATGAAGAAGTTGACAGAAATTGTGATAAATAAATTGATCAAAGGAGAGCAGCCGGGTGAATTTTTCAGAGACTTGAAAGCCATGGTGGTGAAGAGAGATTTCATTTATAGAACTATCAAAAGGTATATTGAGACGTCCTCTGTCGATGATAGAAAAAGATCTGGCAGACGGAAGTCCGTTCGGACAAAAGAGGCTGTGGAAAGGATCAGGGAAAGGATACGACGAAGCGAACAAAGATCTGCTAGAAAACTAGTACGAGAGCTCAAAATATCGAGGGGATCAATGTTAAACATTCTGAAAAAAGACCTTCGGTACAAGGCTTATAGAAAACGTAAACTTTACGGAGTTTCGGAGTCTGATACGATGAAAAGGAAGCAAAGGGTGGAAGAAATTCTTGCTTGGCACGCTGGAGATGAATTTGTCTTTTCAGACGAGAAACTATTCATTTTACAGCAAAGTTTCAACCCCAAAAATGACAGAGTATGGTCAGTTTCTATTGATAACATCCCTGAGAGCCAGCATTACGTTCCGCGTTATCAAAGTGCTTCGTCTCTGATGGTTTGGGCCGTTATTTTCAAAAAAGGAAAACTTCGTTAGTCTTCATTGATAAGGGGGCAAAAATCAATGCCCAATATTATAAAACTGAGATTTTGGAGAAAGTTTTACTCCCAAATGTCTAGAGTTTGTATGGGGCGGAATATTTCTGCTTCCAACAAGATGGTGCCCCTTCACATACCGCACGTGTGATTGAGGAGTGCGGCAGTCAAAATTTAGCTGACTTTTTGCCAAAGAACGAATGGCTCCCATCTCCCCCGATCTGAACCCGCTTGATTATTTTGTGTGGTCGTATATGCTGGTCCAACTAAATAACTATAAAATCACCTATTTGAGCAAATTAAAAAATGTAATTCAAAAGATATGACAGGAAATGCCAATGGAAGCTGTGCGTGCCGCGTGTGATGGATTTGAAAACGGTCTTAAGTTCGTTAAGAAACTAAAACGCGGAATTATTCCAAAGCATTTAATGTAAAGATACTCAATGATTGCTACTTTAATTTGGTGCAAAAAGTTTTTGAATGATTTATTTTGTGTTATTGTAATAAAAATTTGAAAGTGTATGAGAACTTATTGGTCACGGTGTATATATATATATATATATATATATATATATTTTTTTTTTTTTGGAGATTTTTTTTCAAAAATAATCTTTATTTGGGGGAAATTTTTGGGCTTATATTAAATGTTTATTTATTATTTTTTTTTTTTATAATTTACCTTTTTAGTAGAAATTCAGTTGGGGATTTTTTTGGCAAAAACCCCTGATCTGGAAACAATTTGAAAGTCTGTTTGATGCACTCAGTTGTAGCCTTTAGTTCTCTACTTTGGATCTAAATAGTGGATACGGGAAGCTGAAATCAAACCCGAAGATAGAGAAAAGACAGATTCCCCCACAGAACAAAAACTCTAGTAATTTATAGTGATTCCCTTTAAATTTTTGACCAAAAAAGAGGGGGCGTCATAAGTTTGAAGTCTTTTTCTGTACGTCTGTCTGTTTGAAGCATTATAGATTCCAAACAAAGTTGTATTATTATTAAGTAAAAGTTATCGTTTGAAATTAATCAAATTAACATGTAGTTGTTTAAAACCAAAAATTTCTCGAAAATTAACAGTGCTATTTATTTCTTTTTATATATTTATGATCAAATATGCGTCCAACAGTCAATTACAAAATTATTTTAACTATTTTTTAAAGAAAATATGCATTGAAGTTTAAAGGGCTAATAACAACCTGAAAAAAAAAAAAAAAAAAAAAAAAAAAAAGACAGCTAGGCCAAATGTTCGGCATTTCTGAATTGGAAAATACTAGTTAACCCCGTGAGTTGCTTATATGTATTTTTCCCTACACTGAGCAGAAGTTTTTTTTTTTCTCTACTATACATATAATTAAAAAATACATGATTATAGAGCCTTAGCTTTTTTTTTTAAGTATGAAAGTATTTATGATAGCCCTGAGTCATACCTTTAAATCCGTAGTCATTATTATTATTTCTTTTTTCAAACTGAAATAACTATTATTTTAGAACATTTTAAAAACCATGCAATGAAAACAGCATTAAAATTTTGCACTTTTATACGACGCTCAGTGGGTTAAAGAATACCTTTTACGAAATCTATCTCAATGTGGTGTAGGAAAATGGTGTACGGAATATCATGCATGTGAAGGGAGAAAGAGACTAAACAACCTAAATTAAAGGATTTTTGCCGTCTTACAAGGTTGGCACTCCTTTCAAGAGGATTGCTTTGGACATTTTAGGACCTTTGACTTAGGTATCTAAAGAAAACCGTTACATCCTTGTGGTAATGGAATATTTTACAAAATGAATTTAACCTGTGTCATGCCAAGAAGTGTCAATTGTTGCAGATATCTTTTGCAAGACTGGATATCCTGTTTCAAATTTTCTATGATTCCTCTTTGAGATCACGGTACTAATTTTAATTCGTTGCTTTTAACTGAACATTGCATATGTATTACAATACAGAAGACTCGGATAAAGTCCTTGCAACCTGAGTCCGATGGTATGGTCGAGAGATTTAATAAAACACTTTTAAGTTATTTACAAAATACAAACTGCGTGGGCTTTACACCTTCTGATGTTTCTATTTGCCTATATAAGTGCTCCGTACGAAACCATGGGATGGATACAGTCCAAGATGTTTAAACGAACACTTTGATCGCTTTGTGATATCCTTTCCGGTCGACCACGTGATATGCTTTATTCGCCTATCCTAACGTTTTTTACGGAATTTGGAGGCATGTTTGGAAAGCATATATCAATGTGTCTGAGAAAGGATAAATTTGGTCGACGGCTGGTACGTTACGACGCAAAGTCGATAAATATTTTTCTGAAGAAAGTTAACTGTGTGTGTATCAAAACGCTGAAAAAATTAATGACCAAAGTTACAATAAAACTGGAAGAATCTTCTGTCTTAATAAAGAAACTAAATGATGTTATTATGAGGATGCAGAAGTCGGCAAGCAATAGGTCGAAAGTAATGTACATCTATAGACTTGCTCTATGCATGAAATAAATCATTAATCGAGTAGAAAATTGCCAGGGTTATGCAGTTTTAGAAAAGGTGAGCAATGTTAAAAAAAAAAAAAAAAAAAAACTCATAAACCTGTTGTTGCAGTAAAATAGATTTACGGTGAAAGCGGAAACAAACGGCAGGCCACTCATTCCATTAAAGTGGGTTTGGCTACGCATTTAGAGATAAATATTAGTTTAGTTTTGCTGAATTTTAGAAGCTCCAATTTTAACAGAAACCAAGTCTGGGGATTTCCCATTGATTATGACATAGAATTAACGGGATTTTATTAATTTGTTTCAAGAATTTTCGTTAAATAGGGATTTTTGTGACATGTATGATAACTTTATTTGACTACTTCGAGAATATTCATTGAATTGACAGTTATAATGCATAAATTATCTGGAGCCTGTCTGGTTCTTAACTATTGTTTTCACTCAGGAAATGTGGACATCTCGTTACATTAACGTATTATAACGAAACAGATGATAGAATAAAATATTTTTGATGTACATTAACTAATGTTTGATGATAATTTTCAAACTATAAATATTTAAAAAAGATTATTTAAATATTTTAAAATAAACTAAAACAGCCTACAACTATTCATATTAGAAATTGGTAATTAAATTTTATTCTCACTTGTCAAATATCTCTCATGTACGAAAGCTATTGCAATTTAAAAGAATACTACAAAAATTTTTATATATCTATATATTTGAAGTACTTTGATACACTACATCAGGGCATAAGAAATGAAATTTTATTATACGAATAAAACTTTATTTTTCTGTTCTTTATACATATATTAAAATAGATTAGGACAGAAGCAGTGAATTTCAATTCACTTTATCGACTGAAATTATTAAACATACTTTGAATTGTGAATGAAAAATAATATTTGATATTTAAAGTTATTTGACTTTTCACAACATTCTACTTATTTTAATTTAGTCAAAAACAGATAAATCTCTTAGATTTCTGCGATTGCGGATTGGATGAAAAGCATAATTTATTATTAAACTTATGAACGAAATGTCAGAATTATGACTTCGAGACAATTTTGCTGAATTGTACAAAGTTAAACTTAGTAAACATTCAGAGAATTTATTGAAACATCAAATTACTTTATTATTATATTAAAATACTTTAATATGCAAATACACTATAATCAATATAGTACTGTATTCTTCAATTTTCTGTTTAAAAAATTGTTTAAAATCCTGATAATTTTAAAAATGTTATTTGTAGACATTCAATTTCGAAATTCCTAAAAATTAAAATTAAAAGTTTACTGTAATTTTAAGAGTAAAAAAAAAATAAAAAATAAAAATAAAAATAAAAAAATAAAACACTATATTTTGAACAGATATTCAAGATATAAATTAATATTTTAAACCTTTGACATCGCGACATCTCATAATAAACTTTAATTTAGTCACAAACTGATAAATCACGCAGATTTTCACATTTACTGATGTAACTTGGCAAGCATGATTAATTACCAAACTTAGAAACAGCATGTCAGACGGATGACTCGAAGCATAAAACACTGTTAAATAAAATGTATTAAGAGTAATTATTGAAAATATTTATTTAAATGTTTAAAATTATGCTTTTCTGCGCATTAAGCCAATTTTTTGTTAAGTTAAACACATTTTGCTCTTAAACGTTAAGAAAATTAAATACTAAAGTATTTTTTGAATACTTTGTTATTTAATAAACTTAAAGTTCTTTAAAAAAGATTTTAGTGTTTAATTAAGAATTTTTCATCACTTAATGAATTACACTACTCTGCATGGAAATCGCCCCCAACACCCATTTTTGCAAATTCTTATGTAAAATGGCCTCCTGATTCCGAATATGACGCCCATTTTGCCCTATAATCCACCGTTTTTTTAGAGACTTCCACTATTTGTATCACTTTTCGGGGATTTTATGGCTATAAATTTGATTTTGGGGAAGGTTTTGGAGGATTATTTTAACTGTTAGATACCTTCTGAGGGTCTATAGAGTTGGAAAATTCTAAAACATGAACATTTGCGGTCGACCACGTGATATGCTTTATTCGCCTATCCTAACGTTTTTTACGGAATTTGGAGGCATGTTTGGAAAGCATATATCAATGTGTCTGAGAAAGGATAAATTTGGTCGACGGCTGGTACGTTACGACGCAAAGTCGATAAATATTTTTCTAAAGAAAGTTAACTGTGTGTGTATCAAAACGCTGAAAAAATTAATGACCAAAGTTACAATAAAACTGGAAGAATCTTCTGTCTTAATAAAGAAACTAAATGATGTTATTATGAGGATGCAGAAGTCGGCAAGCAATAGGTCGAAAGTAATGTACATATATAGACTTGCTCTATGCATGAAATAAATTATTAATCGAGTAGAAAATTGCCAGGGTTATGCAGTTTTAGAAAAGGTGAGCAATGTTAAAAAAAAAAAAAAAAAAAAAAAAAAAACTCATAAACCTGTTGTTGTAGTAAAATAGATTTACGGTGAAAGCGGAAACAAACGGCAGGCCACTCATTTCATTAAAGTGGGCTTGGCTACGCATTTAGAGATAAATATTAGTTTAGTTTTGCTGAATTTTAGAAGCTCCAATTTTAACAGAAACCAAGTCTGGGGATTTCCCATTGATTATGACATAGAATTAACGGGATTTTATTAATTTGTTTCAAGAATTTTCGTTAAATAGGGATTTTTGTGACATGTATGATAACTTTATTTGACTACTTCGAGAATATTCATTGAATTGACAGTTATAATGCATAAATTATCTGGAGCCTGTCTGGTTCTTAACTATTGTTTTCACTCAGGAAATGTGGACATCTCGTTACATTAACGTATTATAACGAAACAGATGATAGAATAAAATATTTTTGATGTACATTAACTAATGTTTGATGATAATTTTCAAACTATAAATATTTAAAAAAGATTATTTAAATATTTTAAAATAAACTAAAACAGCCTACAACTATTCATATTAGAAATTGGTAATTAAATTTTATTCTCACTTGTCAAATATCTCTCATGTACGAAAGCTATTGCAATTTAAAAGAATACTACAAAAATTTTTATATATCTATATATTTGAAGTACTTTGATACACTACATCAGGGCATAAGAAATGAAATTTTATTATACGAATAAAACTTTATTTTTCTGTTCTTTATACATATATTAAAATAGATTAGGACAGAAGCAGTGAATTTCAATTCACTTTATCGACTGAAATTATTAAACATACTTTGAATTGTGAATGAAAAATAATATTTGATATTTAAAGTTATTTGACTTTTCACAACATTCTACTTATTTTAATTTAGTCAAAAACAGATAAATCTCTTAGATTTCTGCGATTGCGGATTGGATGAAAAGCATAATTTATTATTAAACTTATGAACGAAATGTCAGAATTATGACTTCGAGACAATTTTGCTGAATTGTACAAAGTTAAACTTAGTAAACATTCAGAGAATTTATTGAAACATCAAATTACTTTATTATTATATTAAAATACTTTAATATGCAAATACACTATAATCAATATAGTACTGTATTCTTCAATTTTCTGTTTAAAAAATTGTTTAAAATCCTGATAATTTTAAAAATGTTATTTGTAGACATTCAATTTCGAAATTCCTAAAAATTAAAATTAAAAGTTTACTGTAATTTTAAGAGTAAAAAAAAAAAATAAAATAAAAATAAAAATAAAAAAATAAAACACTATATTTTGAACAGATATTCAAGATATAAATTAATATTTTAAACCTTTGACATCGCGACATCTCATAATAAACTTTAATTTAGTCACAAACTGATAAATCACGCAGATTTTCACATTTACTGATGTAACTTGGCAAGCATGATTAATTACCAAACTTAGAAACGGCATGTCAGACGGATGACTCGAAGCATAAAACACTGTTAAATAAAATGTATTAAGAGTAATTATTGAAAATATTTATTTAAATGTTTAAAATTATGCTTTTCTGCGCATTAAGCCAATTTTTTGTTAAGTTAAACACATTTTGCTCTTAAACGTTAAGAAAATTAAATACTAAAGTATTTTTTAAATACTTTGTTATTTAATAAACTTAAAGTTCTTTAAAAAAGATTTTAGTGTTTAATTAAGAATTTTTCATCACTTAATGAATTACACTACTCTGCATGGAAATCGCCCCCAACACCCATTTTTGCAAATTCTTATGTAAAATGGCCTCCTGATTCCGAATATGACGCCCATTTTGCCCTATAATCCACCGTTTTTTTAGAGACTTCCACTATTTGTATCACTTTTCGGGGATTTTATGGCTATAAATTTGATTTTGGGGAAGGTTTTGGAGGATTATTTTAACTGTTAGATACCTTCTGAGGGTCTATAGAGTTGGAAAATTCTAAAACATGAACATTTGCGGCGAGGGTGGGGGTGTGGGGATTTGCCACAGAACTTATGCATTATATTTCTTATATTTTTTTAATCTATTATTAATGTTATTTATTAAACATTATATATTCTTTTGTTTTTAGGTGTTAAGTTAAGCATTCATTCTCCAAATCAAATTCATGGTCATAAAATTACTGTACAGGAATAAAAATTGAAGGAGGGGGTCGTGTCCCTAGAAAATGGTGGTTGACATTGTAAAATGGGAGTCATATTCGGATTCAGGAGGTCATTTTACATAAGAATCAGCAAAAATGGTATCAAAACTCGATTTTTTTTTTTTTTTTTTTCAGCCCAGTGTTATTTACGGGACAACAGGAAACATCAGAAAACACATATCTATGTGTGTTTTTATTAAACGTGCTGAATATTATGCATTTTTTAACCATTTGCGGACAGGATATTTTCCTATTTTGAAAACTTAGCTCTGCTATTAGGAATTCCATTAAAACTTTACTATATGTAACGGAAATCAGAAGAAACCACCAGTGAACATTGCCAACCTGTCAGTATAGGAAACATACCCGCTGGGGAAAAAGATGTTTAATCTCTCGAAACTCGCTATGAGTGTCAGGAGACCTAAAATATTAAGAGGGACAGGCGAACTATATATATTTTAAGATTAATAAGTTTCAGATGAATTTTTTATGCGTGTGTTTCTGCATACAGACTGAGTGAAGCTGAGATTGATTGCAGAGGGAAGAAACGCTGCTCACTGGCAGCATGCTGATGAGGTGGACTTTGAATTACATGATGATATTTACAAGCAGACATACAGTGCACGTTTGTTTATATATTGTATCAGGCGTAATTCATATTCACAAGTTATATAAAAATAATGCTCGCGGGATTCAAGAAAGAAAAAAAAATATTTAATTTTAAAATATTTAAATTTTATCGTCAGAAAACGATGCTCTAAATGCCACTAGCATATACTACATACGTCGTCGAATTTTTTGTTAAATGCAAATACTCGAAATCCATTTTTTCAAAATAATGTAGTTTTCATGCGAACGACTGAAGACAATTTAGGAAATAAATAATTGGGCAACTATTTGCAGTAACTCTTTCGCAAAGGGTTAATCTATATGACATCCTAAAGCGGATATATTTGCATTATTTTTTTTAATAACATAATTGAAAAAAATTAACTTGTCTTTTAACAGTATAGCTTACATATAGTAAAATGAGGTTTATCATTAAAGAAATACTTATAATTTTCATCTGCCATTGAAATAATCTTTAATCTTGTGCAGTGTATTGTTAACACATTCACATAGAGAAACAATGATTCTCATTTAACATAAAAATTAGCCCAATTCCTTGGCTCTAAAATATTTTAAATAAAAAAAAATATTTTACGAAATTGTGTTAAACACTTTATACACCGCTGTCTATATATATATATATACAAGTTGTATTAAATGAATTGAAAACTGAGAAAAAAATTTAATTGATCTAATCGCAAATATATATTTTTCTTTTTCTTTTCTTTTCTTTTTCTTTTTAAAGAAATGATTTAGCAAAACGTTAAATGGCAAAATTTACTGTTGAAAATAGAAAAACGTTGGGTTAAAATTGTACAGTGAAATTAAAATTTTGCCCTTTATAAAGCATTCAATGTGCTAAAAAAATATTTTTTCTAATTAGTAAATTGTTTTTATATTTAATGCTGTATTTTTAATAGTTATATGTTAAAAAATAAAACGATATTTATTAGTATAGAAAATAAAGATATTGAAAATTTGCTAAAATGTAACTAACTAAATAAATAAATATATGTCAAAAGTTCTTCATGAGATAATTGCATTAAATTTAATCAAGTATTATTTAATAATTCATTCAAATATTTTTCAGGCAATATTTTCAGGTCTTTGGTCGGCTCGAGAACCGAACCCACAATCTTACAATTACGAGCTCGGCGCTCTACAGACTGGGGTACCGTGTTCCGGATTTAAGGTTGTAAAAAAGAAATAAAAAGGGTGGTATACCAAAGCTGTAATGCAAAATGGTCTAGATATTATGATTATCTTTCTATTATATATATATATATATATATTATACATTTCAATTTGACATTGAATATAAGGATTTCCATAATAATTTTCTGCTTTTGAGTTGTAATAGGCACTATGAATATTCCTTTTCAGTGAAAGAAAGCAGCGAATAGGCGGGCAGAGTTCTGCATGTGTTAATAAGTAAAGTGAGTCGCAGAGGAGGCGAAGCCTCCTTCGGGGTTGGTGAGCGGAGCGAGCAGGGGGCAGAGCTCCCTAGTTCATTATAATATAGTTTATATGCCTAAAAAATAAAATTTAATAACTTTATATTAACCCCCTTTTTTTTTTTTATTATTGTAGAAAGTCCTTATTAATTAAGATTGAAAAAAAATGGTCTTTAAATAGGAAAATTAAATTTGTTGTAAAAACTTAGGTAATTTGTTCGAAATATATCAAAGTTCTTTGTTATGAGAAAAAAGAAAAATAAAATTCTAAAATTTTCAGTAAATACAATGCAAATATTATGAAATGATTATAACGAAATGTATTTATTATAGTTATAAAATAGTAATTTTTTCAAAGTGTGGTTAAAGTTTTATAATATATCTTAAACGTTTTATATTAGACGTGAAATAGGAACGTTTTTAAAAAATTGCATGTTATATTTAACCCAAAGAAATTGGCGGTGAATAATGTATCATCGGAAGTAAATTTCTGATAAGGAAATCTTTGGCTTAAGGACATTATAAATCATGTGCGAAATGTACGATAAATTTCCAGATTATTTAAAAAAAAAAAGAGAGAGAGAGAGAAGGAAGGAAGAAAGAAAGAAAAAGAAAAAAAAAAAAAGAAAAAAGAAAGAAAGAAAAATAATTAAAAAATAACAATAATTCATCAAAATCGAACTTCCAGTGAACAATGGATTAAATTTACAGATAGAAAAATGTGATTTAATTTATATATAAGTAAATACTTTACGATTTTCTTGCATATTTGTCACAAAATTATATTACTTTATAAGTTGTAATTAAAGAAAATTGTTATAAATAAAACTAATATAAAAGCTAAATGTACACATACAGGTTAAATTATAATTTTTTCATAGATCTTCCTGCATGTTTTCATAGAAAAAAAAAATCTATACTGATAGCCGCTAGATTGTTAATTTTTCGTTAGTTAAAATTATACACACTCTTCAGTACTACGAAACTGTATTGTTTCATTAAAAAAAAAAAAAAAAAAAAAAAAATGTAAGAAAATTGATTGTGTGACACTCGGAGATATTTTCAGACGAATTTTAGACAAAGCTATCAATCCCAAATGTATGTAGTAATTTTTAGAATGTGGTGTTTTTTCCGTTGATAATACAGGGTGTTTATAAAGTCCCGGATCCATTTTGATGTTTAATAACTCATAAAATAATGAAGATATAAACAAACTTATAGCATTTATTGATGGAATAACTCATATATTTTCTTTTCAGGTTTGAATATCTTTACTTTTGTAAATATCGTCTGCGCGTGTGGTTAATTTCAGATAATTTCATTTTCCAGTCTATATATCTGTACTTTTCTAAATATTGTCTGCTTAATAATTGCCATAATGTGCGCATATTGGGATCTGAAAACCCCCATGAATACCGTGAGGCACAAAGGGATTCTCCAAAGGTTAATGTGTGGTGTGGACTAATGCACGACCGAGTCATTGGGCCTTTCTTTTTACAGAAAAGACGGTCTCATCAGTCGTATACTTAGACATGTTGGAAAACTTCGTATTTCCACAACTAGAAGAGCTTCAGCCACATGTCTTTTTGCAACAAGATGGTGCACCACCTCATTCTGGTACCATCGTTCGTAGTTCTTTGAATGACTATTTTCCAGGAAGATGGATTGGGCGAGGAGGTCCAATTCGTTGTCCACCCAGATCACCTGATATAACGCCGCTGGACTTTTTCCTTTGGGGATTTGTAAAGGACAATGTTTACAGGAGGAGAGTGTCGAACATTGATGACCTAAAAGTCAGAATTACAACCGCAATAGTCTCTGTGGATGCCGACATGCTTGCCGCTACCTGGAGTGAAATTGACTATCGACTTGATATTCTCCGTGCGACGAAGGGGGCACACGTGGAAGTTCATTGACAAGGGTCATGAAACTTTTTGAGTCTATCTAACCATTTATGTTATTAATTTTAATCTATCTTTACTATTTTTTGAGTTATTAAACATCAAAATGGGTCCGGGACTTTATAAACACCCTGTATATCAATACTAGAAGAAGCATTCCGAATTGCAGACGCCGCTACTAGTTCTATTTTAAGTTCCGTAGCGTAGACTGCTGTCATATAGACACCAAAATCTTCAGTAAACCCAGTTCCATTCTACTGAACAGCAGATTTGTAGACCTATTATGCCTAACAGTTTGTCCTACACCAATTATTCATGGAAAATTCGGGTCATTTTTGTCTATTCCTACTCTGGTTTCGTAAAAAATACAAGACAAGATAAGGCAAACTGATGGCTATTAATGCGACTTCACAGGAGCGCCACAAGTCTTCTGTGGAGAAATCGGAACACTCTAAGCCAAAGAAAATTATCAAAATAGAGACATTTTTATCAGAAATCTTCAAGACGAAACTAGTCTCTTCGATCAAAATGTTCGACCTTTCATGTTTGAGAGCAGAAGTTTAGACAACGATCTCGCAGACCACTGTGAAGTCTGCCGCTGCTACGTGTATCCCAATGACAGCAGAAAAAAAAGTTGATTGTTTACCAAACCAACCGTACTCGATTTCACTAACTGCGTTGCGGGATCAAAATTGCAGGTACTTGTGATTTATGAGAGTATTTATGTAGGTTGCCATCTTTCCTATTATGTAGACAAGACGGGCTGAAAGCCTGAAATAATTGTAGACCGCCACATACATATTAAATGTTTCGCATACTGTATGAAATATAGGTTAATAATGTCATTTAAGTATTTTTAGTGGTTGGTATTATTTTTGTTTTGTCGCATAAATAGAAAATTGCTAACTATGCTCATCTTTCAAAAAATCATCCTACCTTGTTTATAGTCTTTATATATGGTTCATAAAGTGTTTTGATAATTTTTTTTTCAATCATAAATAGGGCATTTATTTTCGACTTGATTTAATTAATGATAGCCATTATGATATAACCAGGTAAACGTAATCCAGCTAAAATTTCCTAATAAGTAAATAATACTAAATAAAAATTTGCCACCAAATGTTTTTTATCCTGCATGTCTGATGGTAGTTTACCTAAGGCAGGAGAAAATTAATAATCTATTTAAAAAATAAAACATTTAGTTTTTTTTTTTTTCTTTCTTTTTGTTATTTGCACACGATTCCATTAATTAGATTATCATTTTACTTTATTGAAGACTTACTGAATAAAATACGGACAATAAACAGTCTGTTTTAAAATTTTAAATTTCAAAGGAAATAAAAAAATAATTACAAGATTAAGAATTTATATATAAAAAGAGAGAAATAGCCACAGTTTTCTGAAAAACGTCGCATTGATATTAAAATCTCACTGTAATACAGATAGTAAAATTTTAAACATGTTTTATTTGCATACGCAAGCGGATTATTTCATTTTGTAACTGAAGTGTTCTCAAATATGCCGCATTAAAATATTTTTATTTAAATTAAAGTAAATCTAATTATTTCTTTAAAGATGAGCTCTAAGATAAAAGTTTTCATAATGTAAACAGAAAGAGATTATGAGAAACTTAGAATTAGGTGCATTATTTATTCTATTTTGTATAACATGTTTGCATTTTGGATAAAAATGTACTTTGGATTTTAAGTAATTAAAAAAAATTCTGAAATTTTATACATTCGTCTGTTACTACGAATATACATATATATATATATATATATATATATAGTTAAAAATATAGGGATTATATTTAAGAACTAGTTTAAATAAATTTATATACACTGTATTTTTACAGGAAAATATTTCTGTATTAATTTCAAGAAAATGAAATCTATTACATTTCTTATTTAATTTTAATCTTTTGAATATATGTTTATTTACTTACATTATTATATTATAAAAAATATTAATCTTTATAAAAACATTTTTAATCTTAATGCAAAAACAAATGTATCATTTAAAGGTATTTTGATATTATTTTAGAATTATTCTTTTATACATAAGAGATAATTTCATTTTACTTTATATTGTACATTAATTTAACGATGTTTTTTTCTTCTTTTAAATGTTATTTTTGTATTAAAAGTTTTAATTTTATATTGAAAATATTGATGCATGAATAAAAATAATTCACAGTATAGTGTGATTTCACAAGTTATACGGAACTCGATTTTCCTGTTTTCGTTTTAAAATTAAATAATTCATGCTACTATTCTGTATGCAAGCCGATAAGAAATGTGAAGAAATTTTCCCATCATTCAAACATGAATCAGTGATAAATGAGATGCTTTGAAATTTCGGCATCAATCTTAATTTTCAAAAGATTCTGAGAAGAATATAAATGAAGTTTTCAGAGATTTCTCGTTTTAAAATATCTTTTTACAAAGCTTTATGCGTCGTATATTATATGTTTACGATTGATAACGGAAGGAAATACCTTTAATGAGATTTTCCCAGAGAAACGCAAAGAAATGCTGTTCGTATTCAAAATACCTTTAGCTGTGTAAAACGTGGTTGTATTTGATTTTAAATAAAAGGTTTGTTGTATTTAAAAATATGAAATATCGTAAAAAATGTGTCTCACATTTCATAGTTTTTTTGAGTTTATTCAAAGTCTAGTAGGTTGTGGCAACTACAAGACTTTCTCTTATGTATCGTTTTATACAAATTCACGTATTACAGATTTTTTATTAAATTATTATTTATTAAAAATATTTTCCATGATGAATGCAGAATGAATTTTATCTCATTTTATAGTATAACACTAAATGACGAAAGAAAATGAATTTTCTGCCGATATCAGAAAAAAATATGATTGTTTTTCGTTAAAAATGAAAAAAAAAATAAAAAAAAATAAATAAATCGATAATTTTGTTTTAAATTATCATAGATCTGCGTTTCAAACTATTTTTTTAAAGGTACTGGCGAGTTCTTTTGAAAGATACAAATATTGAAAATTTACACCTCCTTGGGGATTCTCCCCCAAGGGTGTTAGTAGGATTACTCGTGCTCCGACATTCACATAATTGTTTTTCTAATTTACTACTTCCATTACCAATAATTCGTACTAAATTCACGATCATTCGTTCAAAGTAACTCTCAATATGTACATTTATACGAAATTTTGTCTTACATTGTTATGTTAAAAGTTATGGAAAAATGAGATGCCAGTGCCACCTGTTGGACAATTAATCCCAAAATGTAATCTAGAACAGTTTAGGTCAAGATCCAACAAATACCAAGTTTGGTGAAATTTCATTCATTGTTTCGTGAGATACAGCGTCCACAAAATTCATAGTACACACACGTAGGGAAAGAGAGAGAGAGACTGGCAGACAGATATTTTTTAAAAAGGGTCAAATCATGTTTAGGATATCTCAAAACTTGTATGTATATATATATATATATATATATATAAGATAAAATTTAACTATAGGAGGGAGTAAAACTTGAATTGTTAAATAAATAGAACTAGAACAAAGTTTTTATAAACCAATGCGCAAATGCAGCAAAAGGAAATATAAAACTAAAATAAATAAGCAAAATAATCAAAGCCAGAATAAAAATTTAATCCGAAAACACACGAGGGGAGATCCCCCATGTAGGAAAAGGAATATGAGACGTTTCTGACGAAACGCTGGTAATATTACCAAAAAACACGTTTCTAGCACCCAACTTCTCATAGATGGAAGCAAGACCATACAGCAAACGAATTTTAATTAATACAAAGCATAAAAAGCAATTAAATTCAGAAATCAAGCACAAAATATAATACATCAATATAAAATACAAGAATATAAATAATACAAGAATATAAAAATACATACATGGTCAAACTAGAATAGTCAGAATATGGTAAATTGAAAATCACCCCCCATTATAAACACAGAATCCGTTTCAGCTAGTAGGACCACTTACCAGCACTTAAATGTCGCCCAAAATGGAACAACAAACCTTAAATGGGATTGTCATCAAGAATACTGAAATGTTTATTGATTAAAATAACAGGATAGCGGTTAACAGTTAGTATGTTTTTGAGATTTTTCATAGCCAGATTCAGGTCTAAATTATTATTGGAAATAATTTTAATTCTGTTTATTTGGGTGAACATAATATGTTTTAAAACTTTATGACTAATACAGGAGAACCAATTAGTTAAATTACAAACTTTAAAGCTAAAATCTTGCCTTTTATCATAAATACCAATAAACCAGTTATTATCTATTTTCATTACCAGTTACTCGAGTGCCTTCGCCAACATTTTTTTGTTTATGTTTGAAAGAAAATTCAAAGATATTAAGTTTTATAGGTATATTGATGACGTAATTGCAATACACTGTGTAGATTTTGCGAAATTTGCAGCTGAAATCTATCCCTTTGATCTTGTCTTAAACCGTACTGACTCTGAAGACCAAACTTCTTTCTGGATTTAAAAATTTTAAAAATAGATAGTAACTGGTTTATTGGTATTTATGATAAAAGGCAAGGTTTTAACTTTAAAGTTTGTAATTTAACTAATTATTCTCCTGTATTAGTCATAAAGTTTTAAAAAATATTATGTTCACCCAAATAAACAGAATTAAAATGATTTGCAATAACAATTTAGACCTGAATTTGGCTATGAAAAATCTCAAAAACATACTAACTGTTAACCGCTATCCTGTTATTTTAATCAATAAACATTTCAGTATTCTTGATGACAATCCCACTTAAGGTTTGTTGTTCCATTTTGGGTGACACTTAGGTGCTGGCAATTGGCCCTACTAGCTGAAACGGGTTCTGTTTTTATAATGGTGGGTGGTTTTACATTTTCCATATTATGACTATTCTAGTTTGTCTATGTATATATTTTTATATTTTTATATTTTGTGCTTGATTTCTGAATTTAATTGCTTTTTATGTTTTGTATTAATTAAAATTCGTTTGCTGTATGGTCTTGCTTCCATCTGTGAGAAATTGAGGGCTAGAAACGTGTTTTTTGGTAATATTACCAGCGTTTCGTCAGAAACTTTTCATATTCCTTTCCCTACATGGGGGAGCTCCCCTGATGAAGCCCCTCATGTGTTTTGGGATTAAATTTTCATTCTGGCTTTGATTATTTTGCTTATTTATTTATATATATATAAAGGGATTGAAAATTTTCACATATCCACTACTTTTTCTTACATATATAGAAGAAACTAAAAATAATGAAATATATATATATATATATATATATATAAAATCAAATAAATAAAAATTGACAGACACTGAAATATTTAAAATTTTAATTTAATTATTATATCTTATATAAACTCAGTTCATGGCGTCAAGTGTCACTTTCCGACAGAATCCACAAGAAGCCTGCTCCAGAGCTTTTGGTCCAGGATCCGTTCGGGTCCATTCCTCCTTCAGGTCCCTACCTCTCATCGCTTTTTTGATATCATCCATCCGTCTCTTTCTTGGTCTTCCTCACTTCCTTTTTGGATGCATTTCACAGTTAAAAGAGATTTATTAATAGCGATAATAATTGTTTTAATTGCGCTTATAAGTGAACATTAGCATTATTTATAAGTTTACGCTAAACAAATTTCTTTCCTGAATATTTCAAAGTGGTCATTGCAAATTTCGCATGAAACTATCTAAATGCTAATTAGGGACGATATTATAAGTACGCTGTATGTATCAGTGTTGATAAGAAAGTACGGTATGGTAAAAAGTCTATAACATAAACATATCTGTATATAAACTATATATAGTTAAATTGATATTTTAGAGTATATTTTTGCAGTCAGTGGAGAAAACAATATGTAGCATCACATGCTAACTCATGCTTATTTAATATAATTAATAATAAAATTTTAAAGGAAAAATCATTGAAACATAAAATATTTAAAAATAAATGAAGTAAAAGGCATAGTCATGAAATTAGCACGTAAACAGTAAAGATTAAACACTCAGAAACGATGACAATAATGTTGGCTACAATTAAAAAAATAATTATAATTACACAGCTCTGCAAAACATCTTTTTTTTCAACTGCATTATTGCTATTTATTTTTTGGTAAATTTTATGTTTTCGAGGTGTTAAATTAAAATATAATCTTGATTTCTACCCAAATATACTTTCTTCTTCTTCTTTTTTTTTTTTTTTTAAATAAAATTTTACAATAAAAAACATCACTACTTTTGTTGCATCTAACTGAGCACATTCTTTCTCACAGTTGAATAAACAATTCTATTATGATATATTAAAAATTCGGTGTTTAATATTTTTGCTTGTAAAATATTTCTTCTCCTTTTTTTATGTCCCACCGAACATGCTTTCACTTTCACCCCTTTCACTGCCCTCCCCCCAATACAGCCTACTTTTTATTTTCGATGTTTTTTTTTTTAATTCACTCTTATAAGTATTGTTTTATACCAAGAAATAATTATTGAATATGACTTAGATAATCAACAAAAAATTACCAGATTTCATGTTCTCGTACAACTGAACTGAAAATATGAGTTTTGCAAAAATACTTGACTTGATGCAAAATTTTTGCTATATTTTTCGGTTTAAGTGAGTAAGAATGTATAAGAAGAAAATAAATCATGGTTGCAGATTTCTGGTTGCAGATCTGTGTTACTTAAAAGTAATTTTGTTCGAGGTCATCTCAAAACTTACTATATCAATATTTAAATAATATTTTACAACTTAGTTTTGTTAAACAAACAGTAGTTATTTCTTTTTTTACAATATGTACTTGACTTGAATAAAAAATGTGAAAATCTCATTTTTAGCATCTCTATAAAACTGTTGTTCGTATAATGATATATATATATATATATATATATATACATATATATATATATATATATATACATATATATATATATATATATATATATATATATATATATAAAAGCATTGAAGAAATTATTTAAAATTTAAATCCATCCTTTTTTTAATTATTTTTAAGATCCATTTATTCTTTGTTAAGATTGAAAATGCCTCAATGTTTCTAGTAATAAAAGATTTTAGAAATAAATCATGATCAATATGTCAAAAACATTCGTTTATGTAATCACCTAACGACAAAAATCTTTTTAAAATCTTTTTAAAGGACACATATGTTCCTTTTAAATCTTAAAGCGTTTTGAGACTTAATATCAGAATTTTCGTATTAAAAAAATATGCATTAGTTTTTGAACGATTAAACACACTGCCAATTTCAAATAGATAAAATGGTGTAGATTCTTCTAAAAAGAATGAAAAAAAAAAATGGCAATAATGATGTGAATGTAAATAATAATTTTACACAAAAGCTATTTAAATATTTCATCAAAATTTAGATGTTACTAAAATTAAAAAAAAAAAAAAAAATAGATCATGAATATCAGATAATATTTATAATCTTTGCAAGGCAATAAAAGTTTTTGCGTATCTCTCTATAAAAAAGACTTAGTATTTTCAGGAATTCAATTCCATAATTAAAATACATTTATTTTTTACTAGATTTTTTCATATGAGTTTATTGTAGGATATGAAGCAATGTTGTGAACTTGTATGAATTTATATATTTAATTATTAAGAATAATGTTTGACTTTTATGATAATCGATTAGACCAGTATTGAAATTAAAAATTAGTTGTAGATACTAAATGTAAAATTCCTTACAGATTGAAAACCTGTTGTGAACAATGAATAGTCCATCCTTTCGCACGACATAAAAAATATTCTCTAGCTACCTAAAGGGAATTTTCTTGACGAATGAATATAAAAATATCGTATAAATAGTGAAGCACTTCTTGAAATTTTCCATTTTAAAATGTTTTTCTTTTATTTCCTCATTTAAGCAAGTGTAACATAAAAAATATTTATATTTTAACTAAAGTTATGTAAGCATTTAAATATCGTAATTTACTAGAAAGTTAAACAACTTTAAACGCTCATTTAAGTAAAAATGATGTGAAAAAGAAAATTGTTTTCTGGCTAAGTGGGTGAATGTTGCCGTACAGTTGCATGTTTGGCTTTGGAGACGGCTTGAAAGACACCTTTAAGTGTGACTCGGAAATAGGCCTTCTCACTTTTTTTCCCCTCCACAGACGGGATTTTCATCCCCTTTTGAAATTTCTCGACCCGCACGTTAGTTGTATCACAATCTTCTAATTTTTATTAATTTATTACACGTCACTCGACTTTCAATCAAATAGCTTATGATCAGTGGCCTCACCAAAAATTTTTTCACTTGGAGACAAAATTAAAAATTGCAAACATTTGGATTGTTTTTCGAAATTTGAGTTGAATTTATATGGTTCATTTGGTAGGTAAGTTAATTTAGATGTTTTCAAGCAAGTTTGTACATATGTTTTTTTTTTTTTTTTTTTACCCATGAAATTTAAGCCAATAATAATAATAATAATAATAATAACTTAACGAAATTATAAAGTTTGTACCGAAAGAGATCAAACCTGAAAATATTACAATTTTGTCTACCCAAATTCTCTTATCAAGAAAAATTTAGTGTTAACATTAATTTTGCGGCCGAATTGGTTTAGCTGTGATTTACTCTTTGATATGAATTTTACGTGACAATTTAAATAACCATCGAATCTCTAAGGAAATAATTTTAAAGCTTTAAGTAATCTTTTTCTGAAAATGGTACAGATTAGAATGTTCTCAATGGTGCAAGTCCCCCACTTTGCTCTAATGTGTCAACGCTCACGTTTACAATCAAGCAAAAATTTCATATCCCGCTGTCGTTTTTTAATAATGCCATTTTTGGGAATTTTCAGCTGTATTATAATTAGTTTATATAACACATAAGGGATCTACGCTAAACCATAAAAAAAGTATAATGTTTATATATATTAAAAAAGATTTCAAATTATATTTGAAGGTTCCGACCATTTTTTGACCTCTATCAGATCTGCCATATTTTTAATTTATTCCGTAAAAATTTGTAATGTTTGTCTTTTTTTTTCACACCATATTTTTGTAGGATAATTTATCCAATCTGTAATTACAATTAAAAAAGAAAATGTTACTTTCCAAAAAAAGTTGTTTGAAAAAAAGACGGGTACTAAAATTTTTACGGAATAAAATGTAAAGTTAGCAATTCAGCTCAATACTTCGACCACTACACTTAATTCTAATTAATTGATATGATGGACGTGATAAGAAAATTTTAATAATTTTCTTCTTTAAAAATTGCTTTTTAGTCAATAAAATTTACACTTAAACTATATTTCTTGTTTATTTCGTAAGGTAATAAATTACGTATAAATGCGGAGCAATCTATATCCTATAATAGCAGAGAGAGGTGTAATTCTCTTAAATACTGACATTGGTATAGCTTCTTACTGGGTATTATAATGGAACTCAATTGGTGGCGTATCTTGAATGACGATTAGGGCATGTGCCATATGAGCAGTTAGAAACAGTACATTGAAATGGATATTTAAGCATCTTGTTGGTTAATTCGCTCACTTCGAGGAATAACGTATATATAGCGATATTTCAGCAGTCAATTAAATGGGCGAGATTTTCATGATAGCGAGCTGTTTATAGCCATCCGCAAGGAGCTAGCCCAAAATGTCACTCACGATATGCCACTGGACCCAACCATAACCAACTAGAACATTTCTATACAAATATAATTCGTCAGTCAAGGTCTCAAATAAACCAAATATTCGTAAATATGATGACAGCATAGTTTCTTCTAATATACATCTCACATGTCAAGTTTTATACATTTTTACAGTATAGAAGCTTAGGTATACACAGTAAAAATTTTTTTTTCTAAAATAGGTAAAAACTTGTAAGATATTTGGGTGAAGCAATGTTCCAAATTGGAAAGTTCTGTTTGTAACCCAAAATGGGTCAGAAAATCTATCTATTTTGAGTTTACAAACTTGTTATGAATGGTTCACTATCTTATTTTATATTTTTGTTTATAATAAATAAAGACGTTGTAGAAAATATTGTACCACTCACCTCTTATAAAAAAAAGAAAGAAAAAAATCTAACATGCGTAGATGATCTAAACAAAATGTAAAAATTTCATATGTATACGTATGTACACTGCAAATAATAAACCCCAAAACAATTCTATACCAAATTGGTTTCGTATCCAATTTAGGTAAAATTTTGGGTTTTAAACAGAACTTTCCAATTTTGGAACATTGCTTTATCCAAATATCTTACAAATTTTTACTTATTTTAGAAAAAAAAATTACAGCTTTTTACTTCCTCAAATTTAGTGAAAAAATCTTTAAACTTTACTTTAAAATTTTTTAATTTCTCTAAATCTCATATCACATTGAAATCAGAATTTTCATCTAGAATTTGAATTATTTGAAATTGTATTCCATACATACTAGGTAATATTTTAATTAGGACTACGTGAATTATTATAATTAGTACAACTGAGTTGTGCAGAGAAACTGAATAATCACCAAGTATTTTTTTCTTTTAATCTTATTTATTCTTCGATAGATAAAGAATATTTAGATTATAAATTTCAGACACTTTTGTATAGTAACTTTTAATATCTTCTGAGTATATCCTTTAAAGTTTGAGCTAAAATAGGAACAAGTTGTTCAGATTAAAGCAAATCTCTTTTAATCAAGGGCTTACAAAAGTAGATTAAAATGTTATGATAAGGTTTTAGAACAAATTTTACTTAATTCAGAATTAGAAACTGATAATATTAAGTCAACATTTTGATGCACTTATGTTACAGCATGAGAGAATTTGAACACTAGAGGTTATCTAATTTTTTAACTTATAAATTATTTTGAGATTATTAATACAAACCTAAATAAGTATGTTAATACTGCTGTATGTAGTTTGATATACAATTGTTATAATTAGGCATTCATCAGTTATATTAGCGACACTAAGTTACAGAAATTTTGATTAAAAATATTTTGTGATTTTTAATAATCATGTTTATTAAATAAACATAAATAGTCTAAATAAATATAACAAAAGAAAGTACAAAATGGTTTTTATAAAAATTGATTTTACTTGAAGGGACTTGGCACCTCTGCTAAGTTTCATATAAAAGCATATATTTCAATTTAATATTTATAAATTGAGCTATATTTGATTTGTTCAATAAAATATATATTCAGACAACAATCCTTATGGTTTGTTATGTATGTTTTTAGAAATTTGAAATCTTTAAATTCACTTTTCTCAGTTTGCACTTTTTCATGCATTCATAGTTTTCAAAATACTAAAACTTCCACAGATATTTGAGAAAAGACCTAATATTTTTGGATATTTAATACACTGAGAAAAAAAATACCGCCTTCATCTAGAATGAATAAATGATCATTAACTAGAACTATAGATTTCTGAGCTATGCGCCTAAGGCACGCCAACAAACTGAATAGACGAAATGGTCGAGAATTTCTAATCTACACATTTCTAGATGGTGAAACAATATTCTGAATTTCTTATATTACGAGAAATTCTCGCTTGATTTTCTAGAATTGGGTCATAAATCAAGATTATAACTGCTGAAACCCGCCTCTTGTATTCACATTTATTTGGAGATATTTTTAAATAGGTTTGTATAGGCAAATGCTCAAGAATTCTAATAGAGGTCTCTAGAATTCGCTTTCGAATGGGGACCAGCAATTTTTTTCTAAGAAATTTATACGAATAACATGAAACTATTTTTTCTAGAGCCACAATTTAGATTCTAGATGTAAAGTTATAGAATTTTTTCTCAGTGTATTGGCCTTGTACTCATAGCTCGGAAATCTATATTTCTAGTTTAGGGATTTAGAAATGGACCATCTATTCGTTCTAGATGAAAGCGGTATATATTTTTTCTCAGTGTAGAATCTACTTAAAAGAATTAGAGGTAGAGTTTTCAATATCTTTCACAGGAAAAAAATATTAAAAATAAAAATATAACAAAACTAGATTTTCTTTTTGAAATTTCACATAAACATGCACTTTTTAGTTTTTTTTTTTTTTTTTTTTTTTTTTTTATCAAAAACTAATTGATAAATTTCAAAATAAATCACTAATTCTTTTAAGAAGATTATATTAAGCGTCAAAAGAAAATATTAAGTATATTCTTAAATATCTATAGCAGTTTTAGCCTTTTGAAGATCATAAATTCATGAAAAAATGCAAAGTGAAAAAACTCCATTTAAAGATTCAAAATCTGTAAAATATAACCAAAATCCATACGAATTGTTGTCTGAGTATATATTTTATTGAATAAACACAATATAATTCAATTTATAAACATGAAGTGGAAATATAAGCTTATATATGCGAAACTTTTAGTGGTATAACGTCAAAGATTTTTAAAATACATTTATATAAGTCCCCTTTATATAAAGGTATTTGAAAGATGTGATTACTTAATTCTAAGACTTTTGATTTATAATTTTTTTTTTGTCGAATATCGAAGGTGGCTCGCAAATTTTTAAGCTATAAAAAAAAAAAAAAGGCATTTTTATCTCTAATTTTTTGCATATTTCCTGATGCTTTTTTTATTTTTTTTGGAGGAAAGCACACATATTTTTAACATTATTTAATTTATTTAAACATTATTTATATTCTTATTCAACTTTTCCAGGAAATTGCACAACATATTTAACTTTACATAAATCTTATTGAATCCCTAAGTTATGAAACTTAATTTTAACTAGTATGTTGTGGCCACCACAAGACTTTCTTCTATATTTTCCTATACATATTCAATCAGTAACAATATTAAAAAAAAAAAAAAAAAAAAAAATACAATTTTTTTTTCTAAGGGTTTTTTTTTGGAGGGGTACTTGTTTTTTTTTAAGGGTACTTCCCCCCCAGGGGGGGGAAGCGATGCCCCCCCATGCACAAAATTTTTTTCCTAGTTACGTACTACTATTATCAATAATTCATATTAATTTTACAATCACAAGTTTAAAATAACTCTCATTATGCCCATTTATACGGAATTTTGTCCTATAAAATGCGATCACAGCGCCACCTGTTGAGCTATTGATCCCCAAATCTAATGGGCACCAGTTCATGTCAGGGTGCAACTAAATACCAAGTTTGGTTAAATTTCATTCATTGGTTCGTGAGATACAGCGTCCACAAAAAAATGATACAGACAGACAGACAGACAGACACACAGACACACAGACAGACATTTTTTAAAAACTATCAATTCGTGTTCAGGACATCCCAAAACGTGTAGATCCGTCAAAAAACGGAGGTCGAAAATTTTCGCGAATCCAATACTTTCTCTATATTACATATAGAAGAAAGTAAAAATGTACAATTGAATTTAAATTTTCACTTTAACAGTAAACATACACACACATATATATATATATATATATACGCTCTATAGCAAAAAAAAAAAAAAAAAAAAAAAAAAAAAGCTACCCACGAAGAAGATGTGGGGACAAAAATTGGTAGATGGGGGGGGGAATGGGTGGTCCGAATGGAACAAAAATTCTTAGATGCGATGCACATGTGGAGAAAAAAAATTAATTACAGCTTCAGAAAATTTGAATGACTTAATCAAGAGAAAGGTCTTCACAAAGTAAACAAGTAAATAACGCGTTGGTCCTCTTCTGGCCCTTATGTACGCTGTTATTCGGCTTGGTATTAATTGATAGAGTTGGCAGAGTACTCCTGTGAAGTATCATGCCAAGTTCTATCCAACCGTTGCGTTAGATTGGTAATATCCCGAGCTGGTTGTAGGACCTTTTTTATGATGCTCTAAACATCCTCAGTGGAAGAGAGATCCGGGGACTGAGCTCAACCCCCCACTGATCCGCCTATTAAGGGTATTTGAAGTCACTGAAGTACCAGTTGCACGTACGATCGACGGTAATGATGAATTGGTGCTTGATTCCATCAAAACCTGTATGTGTGTCAATTTCTGTCCAGTTTGCCTTACTCCTTCTTGGTGCGTCACTTTTTTTGTTATAGAGTATATATACACACAATGGAATGACTCCACTCGACTTTCGGAACGTAATTAACTGTTGTATAAATAAATTTAACTATGAGAAGTCGTTAAGGAAACAAAATAGAAAATTATAATAGAAAATTAAATTCTCCATTTAGTATGCTTTTTAATTTAACATTATTTTTCTTCAACTAATTTGAGTCCATGGGTCAGAATGATAATGTTTAGATGTGTCCTTGTAAAAATTTGTAAGTGCTGTACTAACCAAAATCTATACAGTTCGTGCGACGGTGAACTATAATAATTGTACAAATTTACAGCTCAATCGGATAATGCTTTTCGACGCTATCGCACTTTATATAATTGGAGTAATAAGCCATAATAATAAAGAATTCTTAGTTGTATTCCTGGAAAAAAATATATAAGTACTAGATTCTCCAAAATTCATACATTTCGTGTGATAAAGATCTATAATATGTGCATAAGTTTTCGGCTCAATTAAGGCGTTTAGACGCTATCGCATTTTAAATAAATTGAACTTAAGGCCATAATGATAATAAAGAATTTTTCTTTGTGTTACTATAAAAATAACTATATAGGCTATATTCACAAAAACCTATACTGTTTGTGCGACTGTGACTTACAAAATGTGCATAAATTTTCAGTTCAATCGAATAAGGATAGAGATTTTTTTAATGTGTCTCTGTAAAAAACTATAATAATTATATTTACCAAACTCCATACAGTGTGAGCAGCGATGACTTATAACATGAGTATAAATTTTCAGCTCAATTGACATTCAGACACTAGCACTTTAAAAGATTTCGGCCCATAGGACATAATGATAAGTTTTTTTCTTTGTGTCCCTGTAAAAATCTATAAGTGCTATATTCACCAAAATCAGTAGAGGTCATGCTAAGTTATATATAACATTAGAACCAACTTTCAGTTTGCTCAAACAAAGCGTTTAGGGGCCATGGTGTTCACTCACATGCATACGCACATACAAACACACACATACGTACACACATAAATACATATACCGCCCTAAAAATAGCAAAAATGAACTCAGTGCACCTCAAAACGTGTATAAGCACCAAAATCTGAAATTTTTTTTTTTGACATGATTACAATACTTTTCTTTTGTTCGGAAATTGGAAATGGGCGATTTCTACAATTAAAATGGTCCGGGAAAAAAAAAAAAAAAAAAAAAAAAAAACATGTGTTTATTATTATTTATTATTATTATGTGTTTATTAAACTGCTGCTGTCATAGGTGTGTATGGCATCTATAACAGCACGTATATTGAACGTAATTGTATGTTATTGAACGTAACTTATAACTTTTTCGACAACTTGTGATAAAAAGAAAAAGAATGTTTTCCCGTTTATGATGTTCGTATTATTTCTCTGTTACTTGAGGAATCCTAGGGTTGAATGAAATTCTAGTTATGAAATGCTGGTGTAAAGTATAAAAGCGCTTAATGTAGAGAGACACAAATCGTCTTTGGTATATACATTATAATACTTATTACTTAATACATACATTATACCAGACTTCCCAACTTGCCGGATTTTTGAAAATCAGTAAATCTTCATAGTAGTATACACTTTATATGTTAGCGAAAATTTTGTGATTAAATAAACCAGAGGGGACTTTAAGAGTATAGTTGTAGGAATTTGCCGGAATGATTGCAAGTTCTGTTATTCTGGCATATATTTTATAAAGAATTTGTACAAATTAGTAAGTTATTTAAGTTAATTGCACGTGCGTCAATAACATCTTTTTTATCGATAAATTGAAATATGCATTTTTTTTTTTTTTTTTTTTTTTTTTTTTTTTTTTGGGGGGGGGGGTTCATTTAATAATATTTCCATTACTAAACTTTAAATTATTTTTATTGTAATATATAATGCTATGCGTTATTCTGTCAGCATATAAAATATTATACTTACGTATTTTGTTATAATAGTTTCGTAAAAGATCTGATTCTTAGAAATTGGTATCCTTACATGTAAATTAATATCCAAACATCCTCAGACGGGACAAGAAGAATAAATAATGCTTCAGACTATGAAAAACTATTTCTGACTGACATTACCAGCTATTATTCATCATCTTTCAGAGCACAAACATTCAATTAGGCCTTCCAAAGTACAGAGGAGTGTTTTTGGCGATGAATAATGGACGTCACAAAGGGAGAAACATTAAGCAGTTTCCCCTTCTTCATTTGTCATCGTTACATTTCCAGAATTTTGTTCATTCCGCAGAGTAAAATCAGTCAATTCGCATTATTCACGTGAATATATGTTTTCCTTCATGTTAGGTTACAATACTTTATTTTGTTACATATTTTGGTTACATTCATTATGAAGTGCATACACGAATTTTCCATTTCTAGTTAAAAGCAACAAAATATAGCTTTTCTCTTTATGTGATTAAAGTACACGTAGAATGTCTATAGCACATAATAATATTATTTATTTAATTTCGAATGAATATGCTTTTATAAAGGCGAAAATGTATTTTATTTTATCAGTTTTCTATTAATTACTTTTTTTTTTTTTTTTTTTTTTTTAATATAGGTTTAATTCTATATGTTTTAAAATTACATAAATGTATGAAATTTTATTTAAATTTTTCTTTTGTTTAAAAACGTTCCAAAATATATTTAACAAAAAACAAAATTTCCTTAAATTCTTCTTCGTACTTCATATGACAAAAACATTTCACAAAAAAAAATTATTGTTTTAAACTATTTAAATTACAAAAAATTGAAGTAAAAAAATAAGATTGTTTTCCAATTACAAAAAAAATATCCTTTAATTTATCCGGTAGTATATGCGCTATATAACCTATATTATACTTTTATATATTATTTAAAAACACATATAACCTATCAACTAACTGCAGAATGAAATTTAGTACCTAAGAAGAACATATATATATTCTACACTCTTCTCCCCCTTTTTGTTTCATTCAGTCAGAATATGAGTAAAATTTCTAATGAAGTTAAATTTGATTAAGGTTTTGGACTGAAACATAAATACTAAATATTTCTAGATATAATTGTATAATGAAATGGGGGCATTTTAGTAATTTTTTTTTCTTAGGGAAAGACAAAATTTGCACAAAGAATTAAATTTATTTTGCTGTTAACTGCACAACTGTGTACTGCTCACAATTATGTTAAAATTATGTTTACACATTTAAATATTATAATGAGACACTTACAAATCTTTCTCTTACCTTAAATTTACTATCGAGATATTATTGCAGATTAAACTGGAAGATAAGATATCTGAATTTGTACACAAAGTACAGTTCAAAATGGTTTTAGAAAGAATTTTATTCGAAATACATTTCAGTCTGAAAGAAGGGGATAGAACCTCTTAAATACCCGGTTTAAATATTTTAGTTACATTCCTAAATTTTCCATGTCTGTTTAAAAATTATTTAAAATTATAGCAGTTTCGCTCATACAACTCTTTCAAAGCTATTCGATTAATTTTGACAAACTCTGTATTTTATCTAATTTATATACACAATAAACTGCAGAAATGTAAGAAAAAATAATACACAATTTGAATCCCCCCTCGAGCTATTTCTAAACGTATTACTGTCAAAATAGAATTTTTTTGTGTGGCCCTGTAAACGAACGATAAATGCTTTTGATACCATATTCAATATGAAATATGCTTCTGTGTACAATAATTATACAAAATGTACATCATCCTGTTTAGTGCAGTCTAAAGGTGTTAAACTATACTTACCTGCTATTTTGCCTATATACGTAATGTGTTTGAATAGTTTCTTCAAGTCCCTCTAGCCAAAACATTTTTCCGATCTCAAAATAAGTAAATAAATACAATAAAATAAAATAAATAGCATCACTATATGTTATACATTTAAAATATTGAGTTTGACTTTCTGATAATATTTCTGCAACAGACTCACTCACACATAAGTACACATAGAGATAGACCCACCGCAAAATTTATGTTTTTCGGATTCTAGCGAATTCAAAATGTGTTAACAAAGTAAAAACTCAATTGCAAAAAATTGACCACAAAAAGATATTATCTCAAGAACAAACGGTAAGAGAAAGTAAAAAATACATTTAAATATCTAAGACATAATTATGAGATAAAAGGAAATCATGTAGCTAAATTTTAATGCAATTAAAATGTAATATTCAATTTGTTATTGAATAACATTTTTATAATGTTTTAATTTAACACATATTTAGCATTAAATTTGAATTAAATCAACTTTTAATCTAGATTATGTTATACATTTTCTTTACAGCTATATCTGTGGGGTATATGTAAAAAAAAAAAAAAAAAAAGAAAAGAAAAAAAAAAAAATAATAATTGCCTGTAAAGCTATTTACTCTTATAATTAGAATAAATCCTTTAGAAAGAGGGTGTTGTTTTGAGAAACACCCAAGATCTAGACGAATTCAAAATATTCTTATTAAAAACTTAATAATAAAGAGTATTAAAAAGTTATATTTAAAATAAAATATTGCAAAATATATTAAACTTCTATGAAGCGAAAATTCGTATTGTAAAAGTACAACACCTCGCTTTTTTTTTGAATGAATTTTCCATTGTTTGAATTAACCACGTTAGTTTAATTAATCCTTTTTACAAATAACTTCCTACATCTTAATTTGTTCTCTAGTCTTCACCCTATTCAACGTCCAATATATCTTGTAGCCGTGGCAGTGATTTGAATTACAAAGGACTCTTGAAGTTGCCACTAATTAAATATTTCATTTAAAACTAGGAGAAATCATACACCTCGGTGAGTTCCTACACTAAACATACATCTCATATAATAAGTAACTTGCGAAGCGACGCTAATCGTAAAAATTATGAAATATGAAAAAAAAAAAATATTTTGGAAGCATAAGCGAAATCTTTGTACAATTTGAAGTTTGACTTATAGGACTTAATTTTATATATTATGAAAATGAAAATTGTCCAGATATATAAAAAAATGACTTCAATAAAATATTTTAAAATATTTTATGTCCTAAATGAATTTATTTATCGAAATAATTTTGAATATTGGGAAAAATAAACAGTTTGAATACTGGAATAATTTCATAAATTTTGTATTATATACATCTGACTTTTGTGTGTAAATTTCTCAGAATAAAAAAAAAAATTGCGATATCTTCACGCTTCGCACTTCATAAAAGCCAAAAAGGACTTAAGAAAATTTTCTGTGTGTGTGTGTATCTGTCTGTGTGTGTGCGTGTGTGTGTATGTTTGTGTGTCGTTGTGTCTATAAAGTTGTAACGCTATTTTTATCCAGGCATCAAACGAGAACAGCTAGATGGAATTCACCGACGTTAGGCAAGAATTCTGTACCCAACTTAAAATTGTATCTATCAACTTTTATGAATTTCTCCCCCGTTTTCTCCAGGGGAAGCAGGAGGCAAAAGCACGTTTGTAAGTATAATTCGGCACCAAATTACTTCACGGTACAGCAATTTCACATAGGGCACTAGACTAGAGTACAAAAAAAAAAAATCTGCGATTTTGGAATTTTTAATTGTAGATGGGAGGGGAAATTGATATTCGCCTGGAAATTTCGCAAATTCAGAATTTTTCAAATGAACACTACAGCAATGTTGAAAACAGCCACGCGTCTTCGTCAGAAAATTTCCAAAAACCCATTTTTATTTTGTTGGAATTTTCGTTTTTTTTTTTTTTTTTTTTTTTTTTTTTTTTTTGGGGGGGGGGGGGTACGAGGGGGCAAATTCGTGATCCCCGCATCTGAACGGAATTTTCGTAATTCCCTTCCTTTCCACCCTGAAGGGCAGGAGGCAAAAACTCGTTTGTACGAATAACTCGGCTCCATATTAATTCACTGTGAAGAAATTGCACATGGGACGACTAGACTTAAATACAAAAAAGTTTTTCTGCGGCTTTGGAATATTGATTTTTAAGGGGGGGGGGATAGGGAAAAGGGATTTTTGAGGATGGAACTTCGCCAATCTGGATTTTTCAGTAGAGCTGTATCAAAAATGGTACAAATGATTAAAATATATCCACGCGTTTTTTATAGGATATTTCAAAATAAATAAATAAATAAAAATAAAATTTGCTTTTTTTGGATTCAGAGATGGGGGAAGGGCGAATTCGAGATCACCCCTTTTAACGCTAAATTTGTTCTAGGAAATATATGGGAGCTGCGGCCACGAATTTTGGTGCGTTAAATGTTTATATGTATATGAACTCTATTGTAGTGGGTTTTAAGGAAATTTCACCCCTTTTCCCATTTGGGGTCGATGTGGGAGGGAAATAAACACGTTTGCAAACGTGACTTTGCACAAAGAATCTCAGTAAGATTAATTTTTGTGTTTTTTGGTTATGCGTACCCAACTCGCACTATAAGAAAATTTTGTGAAATTTCTCCCTCCCTTTTTAAAGGCGGGGCGGGGGAACACTCTTTTATTAATTAATCTCTTCTCTAAATTATCTCTGGAAAGTGATTTTTGATGTGTCGATTAGTTATGCGCACCCAATAAACATTATACAAAGATATTTTGTGAAATTACTTTATACCCTCCCCCTATGTTAGGGAGTCAAATAAAAGTTTTCAAGCTTAAATCTGCTCCAAATCATCTTAGAAAAGCGTTTTTTGATGTGCCCGTAGGTTTTGCATATTCAACACGTAGTACAAAGTGATTTTGAAAAATCCCTCCCCCCCCCTCACCCCCCCTCACCCCACCCGCACTTTTCCACACTTTCAGAGCGGGGTTTGGGGTAAAAACATGTTTTCAAATATATCTCTGCTCCAAATCATGTTGGGAAAGCGATTTTTTTTATATGTTGATTGGTTATCTGTATGAAACACGTACTATAAAGCGATTTTGCGAATTTAACCCCCTTTCCTCCTTGGGGCGAGCGGGGCAAAAAGAAAAAAAAAAAAAAAAACCTTTTAAGTTTAAATCTCGTTTAAACTACCTTAGCACGGCGAATTTTGGTGTGTGGATGTGGATTTACTTTGTAGAATTTGCACTTTGAGGTTTCGCAACTTCTAACTTACTCGTTGGAAGGGGGGGGGGGGTAGTAAAAAGCGGGTAACTTGCTGCCGAATGAAGTGGGGATTCGTACTTCTCATGTTGTGAGCGGAAAAACCACTATCGAATGCAGACGGAATTTTAACTTTGGTTTCGACAGATTTCCATGATATGTTTATTATTATTATTATTATTATTATTATTATTATTATTATTATTTGAGATATTATTAATATGATGTCGAAATCTGAGAATTAATTTAATATAGTGTCCAGTGAAACGGGCAAAGTCTGCTAGTTACTTAATATAGAAGAAAAGGGATAATAATTTTACGTGTTTTTTGCTACCTTTGTTTTTAAACAATAATATTTATAGTACCTAGTCTGAATTAAAAAAACTAACTAAATAAATAAAAAATAAATAAAACTATAAAATACTATAAAGATTTCTATATGTGAATAGTGGGAGAAAAAATCTAATATTAAAAGAAAAAACTAATAAGATACTGAAATCTTATTTCATGTATATATTAATAAGCAAACGTGAAATTTGTGGTACACTCGGTACCCTTTTAACATATTAATTATGAGAGTAAAGAGTTGAAAGTGGTATCATTCACAAGATATGATTAGCCTAATTTGCAGAATTTAATTTTTTTTTCTTACGATGTCAAGAAGGTATTTAAAAACACTTTTATTTTTTGCGCATTTTTCCATTTTATACACATATTCTTTTATATTAAAAATACCTAAAGTAGAAAGTTGTTAAATCTGGCAGTTACTTAAAATTCGAATAAAACTATGGACGCAGTAATTTGTATATATCTTAAACTCTCGACTGCAGATTTTCCATTCAAAGAAGTAACGGCTTTTAGTATGGTAGAAATCAGAGTAATGAGTAGTAGATAGAAAGTTTATACTGTTGAACATATACGAAAATTGAAAAAGGATTTGATTTATGAAAGTTCTAATTTTTTTTCTAATTTTTTAAAGCTCTAATTTCTTTTATCTTTTCTTTCTTTTCTTTTTTTTTTTTTTCTTTTTTGTGGTTTACGCTAGCTCTAATTTGAGGAAATATTTTTAAGCAAAAACATAATGCATTCCAATTATCGGAAATTGACTGCTTAAAAAAGAAAAAAAAAAAAAAAAAAAAAGGATTTATTACTATACTCAAGCGAAGTGTTGACATCACTGACCATCGCGGGGACAAACAAAGAATTAACTATTTTGGTCGTCCATTGGATTTTTTTTTTTTTTTTTAACCTCAAGGAAAATTATCTCCCGATTTTAATGTTAGGCTAAGGAAACATTCAAAAGGCATTATTTTTTCTACAGTTCACTACAGTATTGGTTATTTTAGGGCATAATTAACTTACAGGTTTTACTTTGGCTTTATTATAACTCAACATTTTTATTAAAACGCAAATATTTTTATTGCACTATAAATATTTTTACAGTTTTTTTTTTTTTTAAATGTTTTATATACAATACAATTAAGTTTTTGAGCTAGAATAGTTTTTATCTATTTTTCCTCTTTTTTCGGTTTATACATTATACACCGCGATATACATTATCCGCGGAACTTGTGTTACTCAATTCCGTGAACAATCGAAATTTTACTGTATATTTATTTATTCCAGCTGCTACAATCATTAAAGCTGAAACATTTTTCGATTGTTGTTTTCGTAAATTCATTTTGTAAAACATGATATATACATACAGGGCCCGACTATGCTTTTTGAAGACCCGGGGCACTGATGCTATTTAGAGGCCCCCTTACCCTGCTCTGAAGAGCTTGCCAAAAGGTCCCATTCTCAAAAACAAAAATAAATAAATAAAAATAGTGCATTTTTCAAATTTTTCATTCAATTATACCTTCTATTTCCTCATCTTTTTAGCAATCTATAACAAAATCATTAGTCATTTATGTTCCAGACAAATGAAAAACTGAAGCACATTGATCAGCCAATGTTTAGAAAATTAGTCACAAAATTTAATATTATTTAAGCTCTCTAATAAAATATAGAAAAGAAAAATAATCAATTTTCGTTTTTAATAGACATATAATAAAAAAATTCGTACTATCACTTTTCAATTTTTGGAAATGAGGCCCCCTAAATTTGAAGGCCCTGGGCCAGTGCCCCATGTGCCCGTGCCATAATCTGGCCCTGTATACATATATACAAAAGTAGTAAACAAAATAGAGGTTTTTAACTTTTCAGGTTAAATATCGTTTAATTTAGACGCCAGCTATCGTAGTAATTCGAAAAAAGTGACATAAAGATTTGGTGGAGATAAAAAAAAAAAAAAAAGTTAGTGTTTAGAGTAATAAACTTATAAGATTTAAGCAATAAATCTCTGGGAGTACTTGGTTTGCGAAGTAACAGAATGTAAAACACAAGTATATATAATTTTGACAACCCTTGTCTCTACAGCTGAAGATAGATAGGGTTTTAGAAAGCAAATAATAAGCCATGTTAACGAAAAGAAACTTTTAATGGGTTAAATCTTCAAACATCATTAACAAAAATATTTCGATTAGAAATCAAGAATGACGAATTATATTCAAATAACAAATTTTGTAAGTTAATTTCAGAGACATTTAATCTATAAATGAAACTAAAATTAATTAAAAATTTCCAGAAAACAAAGAAGAACCAATACCAGAGAAATTAATAATGAGGGCCGAGAAATATGAAGCAGTTGTCCGTGAGTTTGACAAAGACTGAATAAAAAATGCTTAATAAAGACCGTTTATTAATAATGGAATTCACTTGAAGGAGCCACACACAATTATGCCATCTCAATTTTTTTGAAGCCTTTAAACATTATGTTTTTAAAGTATTTTTGAAATGCATATCTAATAAAGAAATATAATTCAGTTGCGTAATATGTTAAAATAAAATTTTATTTATTCGAATATATATATATGATTCTTAATTTTGTGCTTGTTTATTAGATTTTCTTTAAAAGTACAGTTATCTAATATTAATACATACTCAATTATAATATTAATATTAATTATAATATTAATTATAATATTAATAACACTCAATATATATATTATATATATGCATACTGAGTGTTTCAAAAAACCAGGTCTTGGCTTTACTTTCCTAAACGTTGATCTGAAAAAGATGGATGTAAAAATATATACATAATAATATTAATAATAAAATGATTAAAAAAATTCAATTTCAAAAAATAAAATACGTAAATTTTATTAATCCCAATATAAATAATAATAATAATAATAATAATAATAATTAAAAAAGAGAATAAAAATCACAGTGAGTAAAAATAAAAAAAAGTCCCATATCCTAAAAATATCATATAAAGAATTTCTGCTGCATATCATAAAAGTCCTTAAGATATGTTTAATCGCAAATATTAATGGATTGGTCAAAACTAAAATAAAAATATTTTTATTTGTTACGTTACATGTTTCACTTTCACACGTAAATTGTCTGCGATCCCTAATAAGTAATTGGGCAGTAAGTTTTTTTTTTTTTTTTTAATGTTAGAATTTATTCGAAGCATTACAAAATGATTTATGACGGCTCTTTTCTGTTTCACTATCTCTGAAATTTTTTATAATACAATACTGGATCTCTGTACATTAATTTACTAGTATATGGAGCTCTTTCTCTCTTTGTACATTTCTTGTTTGGTTTCAGTAAAAAAAAGAAAAAAAAAACTCATTAATGAAATTAATTTTTTTATTAAATTCATAAAATTTTTAACGTTTTTTTTTTTTTTTTTTTTTTTTTAAATATATATATATATATATAGTAGAATATGGGATATATATGTTTCAAGTTCAATACCATTGAAAAGGTCAACTGTTTTCAAACACGTTGTTTGTCATTTTAATATCATTTTAAAATTATATCACCAGACACATTTATAAATATAAATGATTAAAATTAATAACAAAATATTAGAATAAAAATTTAAATACACCATTTAATCGTTCGCTACGAAATGTGGTACACTTATTAATCTGAGCGAAATCTAGATAACGTTGTAGTTTTTAGTTCCATCGGATAAATGGTTCAAAAGATATTAAATAAAAACTGCAGTTTAACTTTATGAAAAAAAAAAAAATTCTTAGATGTTGTTTCTAAGGTGAAAATTTATTTTCTTTCAACGTTTAGAGTTATACTTCTCTGATTAAAGTTGTATCCATCCATCATGGAAAAAAAAAATATTTATAATGTTTTTTTTTTTTTTTTTTTTTTTTTTTTTTAATATATAGGAGCACTGATTTTCCCCATAGGGAAATTTACTCAAGACGGGTGTAAATATTTTATACGAGTATTTTTTAAAAGAACTTAAGAAAAAAAAAAAAAAAAAAAAAATATCAGAAATAATTTGAAAAACCTTTTTTTATTTTCCCTTTTCTTTCTTTTTTTTTTTTTTTTTTTTTTTTTTTTTTTCTCTTTTTCTCCTTTTTTTTTTTACATTTTATGTTCTAATTCTCAGAGATAAAAATCGTCTAAATTCAAGATGGAATATAATCGTAATACATAAAAAAATAATAAATAATTTGCACAGCATGATTTTCTATAGAAATACGAGTATATAGAAGGAAACCTTTTGATGTCCATAACATACTAGTTATAATTGAATTTTATGCTCCCCTCTAATAATTTCAGTATTAAAACTTAGCTTATATCTCATTAAGAATATAAACAATCTAAATTGACATCCATATACTTCAGGCAATTTTATTATTCGATATTATAAATCAATCTCTCATGTGTAATTATAGTCAAGCGAGACATTGTAAGACATGATAAATGGATCACAAATTTTAAATTTTGGAATTATTCCCAACTAATTTAATTCTTAATTAAACAGCATATTTTCAAAGGAAAATTTATGTTTTACAGAATGTATACTGTTTTACAGTAGCAAATAATTCTAAAGGAAATTTTTGACATGCTTTTTTGGAAAGAAATGTTTTAGATTTCTAAATGGATGTTTTTCTGGAAACTTACAAATATATTTTTAGTGATTATTGAAAAACAATGTTATTAGATAACTTAATTCGATTTTCATTTGTAAAATTTATTGCATTAAGAGTATTAGAAAACACGTAAAGAAATGAACAGATTCAATTACTAAAAGAGATGACTTCGTAAAATTAGACCCTAATACATTGATAAATAAAGAATTTTAAGAAGAATTAGAATATACTTAAATATGTTATTATTATTTTTATGAAATAATCTTAAATGACGTTTATGATTTATGACACCAGACATATTAAATAAGTTTGAATATGATATTTTAAATTATGCTCATTTTACATTTTTTTTTTTTTTTTTTTTTTACAATAATTTTCTTATTTAATACGGAAACTTGTTTTAATCGCTCTTAAAATAAATAAATAAATAAAATAAATAAAAATGAAAAAAATAAATAAATCTGATGTTAGTACAACATAACTTCCTTAAACACCTATTAAAATAGTATATATTGTTACGGAAATATTGATATTTTTGTGTAGGGTAACTGGTTCGTAAATAGGCAGGCAAGTTCGAATCCGTGACCAGAAAATAGACCCCCAAGAAAGAAATAATATTATAGTTTTAAAAAATTAAAGAACACGCTTTTATAGAAATGTGAACTAAAAAGCACAAAATATCTATCTTAGTATTAAAATGCAGGGTAACAGAAAATCGTGTGAGTGACACACCATAATATTTACATACATTTAAATCTTTAATTAAAATAATGTAGAATTAAACAAAAACCATTTAAAAAAAAATCTCCCCTGACTGGGATCGAACGCTAGACCTTTAGGTTCGTAGCGCAGCGACGTACTTCACAGCCACGGCGTTCATGTACGGAAAGTCTTTTTTTACAACATAGAATTTTTGTTTGCTCCCAGAGCGGTTACAAACATACATTCAAACATACAAACAAACATACATACATACAGGTGAAGCTAATAAAAGCGTGTTAAATAAAAAATATCAGCCACAAACGCTGTAATAATAAGATTGTATGCATCGCAGAGAACGAATATCGCTGGTTCAAGCTTAGTATTATACAGCTTATTACAAAATCTCTTATTGGCAAATGCACAGCTTAGAGTTTAATGGAATTCACTCGAGTGTAGATGGCCTACTTTTATTCTCTTTGGCGAAAATTAGCTCCGAGAAACGATGCATTATAACAATTAACTCCGATACAATGAACCCTGTTAAAATTCATAGAGGGCTTGTTGTGAAAACTAAAAATTGTTTTATTTTTGCGTTTCCTAGATGGCGATACCAGCTAGAAAAGTGTTAAAATTATGAATAGAATTCAGTTAAATATTGTTTTGTTATGAACAAAAAATATTAATTTAATATAAAATAAAATAAAAGTAGTAATATGCGTTTGTAAATAGTAGAATAATTGTAATTGTAATTTTAATATTTAAAAAAAAAAAAAAAAGTTGGCAATTTTAAGAACATCGCCAACATTCTCAAAACTGCAGCATTTCACGTTAAAAGAAATGTAATATTAAAGTTAATTTTAAAAGAATTTAAAGTGATAACTTAAAAAAACAGTACATTCATATTAAATTTGTCAAACAACTTTGAAAATAAAATGAAAAAAATCACTATATTTAAAGGAGACTAATGTGCAAGTTGTACCTCACGGGACTAATGTGCAAGTTGCCCCGAACGAACAAACTATTTCTTTCAACGAAAATGCCTACTAACCCTGGACGATAGGTCCAATATATCGTATCATATTATGTATCGTATTTATCGTAATATAACTCAGTACTTATTTCGCTTCCTTCTTCGACTCGTTTTAATACGCATTTTTTATATGCATGAGCAGCCCCCGAAAAACAAAAACATTAAATCATTAAATTCCTTTTTTTACTTATTTATATTTCATATTATTTCACGCGCACTTTTTATTTCCTAATTCAAAATTATTAAAAAAAAACTTTTTCGATATTGCTTGTAACGATAATGATTATTATTAATTTTCTTTTCTTTTTCTTTCAATAATAATAATAATAAAAAAAAAAAAAAAAAAAAAAAAAAAAAAGATTTTGATGAAATTCTGGCAAAAGGATAATTTAGTTTAGGACGGACGACTATTAGTTTTTTTTTTCTTTTTTCAAATTATAACATCGCTTTCAAACTATTCAATTATATTTTCGATAAATTTTAGAATTCGACAAATGTCCAACTATCGAAATCCACAATGCAAAAATCCCAGATTGAGACTAATAGGCCCTCAGTCCTAAAAAACTTTATATGTTTATTTATTATTTACATGTAAAAGCCGATTTTTGTATATTGCAGTGTAACTGTTGCATTAACTGATCAAGTAATAAACAACTTGTTTTTGGAATGCTTTCCGTAATTAATTCAAAAATGTTTTTAAGTTGAATTAAATTTTATAAAGTTATTACAACCAGTTAATTAACTTATTTACCAGCCAAAATGGATTTACACCATACGATGCTGTATTTTTAGTAACTTAAGTACCTAAATCAGTTTACTTAGTATTGGTGACCCCGTTAAGGACTCTATGGATGGAGAAGATGCCAGATGCTGTAAGAAATATTTTACTTGAAGGTGATTAGTCACTAGAAAAATTAGCTGAAATGGCTGACAAGATCGTTGAGCTAGGCCCTCAGGTTGAACTGTCCAGTGTGAGAAGAGAAACTCATTTAATGGATGAACTTTTAATGAAAATTTCAAAATTACAACAGCAAATTACAAGTTTGGATTTGCGAGAAAATACCCGAAGTCAAAGCGGCAGTCCAAGTGAATCCTGTAGATATCGCTCAAAATCCAGGAAAAGATTCGACCCAAAGGGCAAGTACTGTTATTTTCATTTTAAATTTGGATCAAAATGCTTCCCTAATAAATGCAAACAACCTTGTAGCTAGAAAAATGCGGAAAACTAAACCCAGCAGTAAACTCGGCGGCAAGCCTTACTGCTGGCCAAACGTTAATTTGCCGCAAATCTCTGTTATTTGTTACAGATCAAAAACGAGATTTCGGTTTTTAATAGAGAGTGGGACGGATATTTCCCTCTTAGGCCAGCAGATTCAACAATTAAATGTACTGGTTTGCAAATAAATGTACTGGTAATTATAAGCTTTATGCTGCAAATGGAACAGAATTTCCAACTTTTGGCATAAAAGTTATTACACTTGACTTAGGACTACGCGGAGCTTTCCAATGGCCATTTGTAATTGCTAAAGTGTGTAAAGGAATATTAGGTGTAGATTTTTTTAAATCAGTTACAGTTATTGGTAGTCGTCCACAATAGACAACTAATAGATGGCATCACTCAATTGTCTATAAAAAGTGGTATAATATTTGCATCTAATGAAGTAATTAGAATACGCTCCATGAATGATTCATCGAAATTTTCATACATCTTGCGTCTTTATCCAGATATCACAAAGCCCAACTTATTGCACACAACAGCAAAACATGATGTCAAGCATTACATTACAACATATGGACAACCGGTTTACTCAAGAGCTAGACCACTTGAGGTTAAAAAATTGAAGCTAGTTAAGCAAAAATTCTAATTAATGCAGGACAACAACATTATTAAACCATCAAAATCACAACGGGACAGTTCATAGCATTTAGTAAGCAGAAAAGATGGAACCTTGAGAGCATTCGGAGATTATAGAAGGTTAAATGAGCAAACGGTACCAGACCGCTGCCTTTTGCCCGAATAGAGGAATTCCAACTTATTTTAAGTGGGAAAGTCATATTTTATAGCTTGACTTGTTCAAGGCGTATTATCAAATACCTATTGCTGAGGAAGATAAAGCAAAAACTGCCATCATCCCACCCTTTGGACCGTATGAATTTAACGTGATGAGTTTTAGATACGTAATGTTCGCTCCACTTTTCAGCGCTTCATCAATGAAGTACTACATGGACTTTTCCTGTTCCCATACCTGGAAGTTGTTCTGATTGCCTCGTCCTTGGAAGAAGAACACAGGAAGCACCTGCACATGGTCTTTGTCACATTAAGCAAGTATAGTCTGCGAATCAATGCATATAAATCTATTTTTTTGTTAAAGAGGTTGAGTTGTTGGCTACCTAATCACTCTTGAAGGATATCACCCTCTACCTGAAAAAGTCCAAGTCATTCTTGATTATGCACTACCAGAAAACATTCAAGATTTACGTACCTTTCTAGGAATGATTAACTACTATCGAAGGTACCTGAAAAATACAGCAGACACAATAGCGCCTCTACATGAATTCCTGAAAGGGGTAAGAAAATAGACAAACGAAAAATCTCATGGACAGGTAACACAATCCAACACTTTGAATACTGTAAAAAGCATTTGGCTAATGCGGTCATTTTGCGTTTTCCTAAACCATACTATATGGAGAAAAATATTCAAACAACATATTATAATTTTCCATTTTGTTTACTTAACCACTTCTCATACTTCAATTTATTTATACAACAGTTAATTACTTAATGTTCTGAATGTGTTATATACTCTATAACAAAAAATAGTGACGCGCCAAGAAGGAGTAATACAAACTGGACACAAATTGACATACATACAGGTTTTGATGGAATCAAGCACCAATTCATCATTACCATCGATCCTACGTGCAACTGGTACTTCCGTGACTTCAAATGCTCTTAATAGGCGGCTCAGTGTGGTTGAGCTCAGTCCCCGGATCTCTCTTCCACTGAGGACGTTTGGAGCATCATAAAAAGGGTCCTACAACCAGCTCGAGATTTTACCAATCTAACGCAACAATTGGACAGAATTTGGCACAATACTTCCCAGGAGCACACCTGCCAACTCTATCAATTAATACCAAGCCGAATAACTGCGTACATAAGGGCCAGAAGTGGACCGACGCGTTATTGACTTGTTTACTTTGTGAGGCCCTTTCTCTTGATTAAATCATTCAAATTTTGTGAAACTGTAATCAATTGTTTTTCTCCACATGTACATCACTTCTACCAATTTTTGTAACATTCGTACCACCCATTCCACCCTATCTACCAATTTTTGTCCCCACTTCTTCTTGGTGCGTCGGATTTTTTTTTTTTTTTTTTTTTTCTTGTTATAGAGTGTGTGTGTGTGTAGATATATATATATATATAAATCTATGTGTGCGTAAGTTTACTGTTAAAGTGAAAATTTAAAATAAATTGTACATTTTTAAAATTATGTTTAATAACTTAGGGATTCAATAAGATTTATGTAAAAATTAAACATGTTGTGCATTTTCCTGGAAAAGTTGAATAAGAATATAAATCTTAAATAATGTTTAAAATATGTGCTTTCCTCCAAAAAAAAAAAAAAAAAATAGCTTACAAGATAAATAGTATCAGGAAATATGCAAAGAATTAGAGGTAAAAATGCCTTTTTTTTTTTTTAATTTTTATAGCTTGAAAATTTGCGCGCTACCTTCGATATTCGTCAAAAAAAATTTTATAAATCCAAAGTCTTAGGGTTAAGTAATCATATCTTTCAAATACCTTTACATTAAGGGGACTTATATAAACGTATTTTTAAAACCTTTGACTTAGTACCACTGAAAGTTTCTCATATACAAGCTTATATTATTTCCACTTCATGTTTATAAAATGAACTATATTGTGTTTATTCAATAAAATATATACTTAGGCAACAATTCTTATGGATTTCGGTTATATTTTACAGATTTTGATTCTTTAAAGGGAGTTTTTCAGTTTCCATTTTTTCATGAATTTATGATCTTCAAAAGGCTAAAACTTCAACAGGTATTTAAGAAATGACTTAATATTTTCTTTAGACGCTTAATATAGTCTTCTTAAAAGAATTAGTGATTGATTTTGAAATTTATCAATTAGGTTTTGAGAAAAAAACTAAAAAGTGCATGTTTATGTGAAATTTCAAAAAGAAAATCTAATTTCGTTATATTTTTATTTTTAATATTTTTTTCCTGTGAAAGATATTGAAAACTCTACCTCTAATTCTTTTAAGTAGATTCTACACTGAGAAAAATATATACCGCTTTCATCTAGAACGAATAGATGGTCCTTTCCTAAATCCCTAAACTAGAAATATAGATTTCCGAGCTATAAGTACAAGGCACGCCAATACACTGAGAAAAAATTCTATAACTTTACATCTAGAATTTAAATTGTGGCTCTATAAAAAATAGTTCCATGTTATCCTTATAAATTTCTTATAAAAAATTTCTAGTCGAAAGCGAATTCTAGAGACCTCTATTAGAATTCTTAAGTGTTTGCCTATACTATCGAGGACAAACATATTTGAAAATATCTTCAAATAAATGTGAATACAAGAGGCGGGTTTCAGCAGCTATAATCTTAGTTTACGACCCAATTCTAGAAAATCAAGCGAGAATTTCTCGTAATACAAAAATTCAGAATATTGTTTCACCATCTAGAAATGTGTAGTTTAGAAATTCTCGACCATTTCGTCTATTCAGTTTGTTGGCGTGCCTTACGCGCATAGCTCGGAAATCTATATTTCTAGTTTAAGGATTTCGAAAATGACCATGTATTCATTCTAGATGAAGGCGGTATATTTTTTTTTCTCAGTGTATTAAATATCGAAAAACATTAAGCCTTTTCTCAAATATCTGTGGAAGTTTTAGTATTTTGAAAACTATGAATCCATGAAAAAATGCAAACTGAGAAAAGGGAATTTAAACATTTCAATTTTCTAAAAATATACATCAAAAACCATAAGGATTGTTGTCTGAGTATATATTTTATTGAGCAAATGAAATGTAGCTCAATTTATAAATATTAAATTGAAATATATGCTTTTATATGAAACTTAGCAGATGTGCCTAGTCCCCTCAAGTAAAATCAATTTAAAAAAAAAAGCATTTTGTACTTTCTTTTGTTATATTTATTTGGACTATTTCTGTTTATTTAATAAACGTGGTTATTAAAAATCACAAATATTTTTTTAATCAAAATTTCTGTTACTTAGTTTCGATATAATAACTCATGATTGCCTAATTATAACAAATATATATCAAACTACATACAGCAGTATTAACATACTTATTTAGGTTTATATGTTAAATTCGTGTTTGTATTTATAATCTCAAAATAATTTATAAGTTAAAAAATTAGATAATCTCTAGTGTTCGAATTCTCTCATGCTGTAACATAAGTGCATCAAAATGTTGACTTAATATTATCAGTTTCTAATTCTGTATTAAGTAAAATTTGTTCTAAAACCTTATCACAACATTTTAATCTACTTTTGTAAGCCCTTGATTAAAAGAGATTTGCTTTAATCTGAACAACTTGTTCGTATTTTATCTCAAACTTTAAAGGATAAACTCAGAAGATATTAAAGTGTTTGTAATTTATAATCTAAATATTCTTTATCTATCGAAGAATAAATAAGATTATAAGGGAGAAAAATAAAAAATACTGGGTGATTATTCAGTTTCTCTGCACAACTCAGTTGTACTAATTATAATAATTCACGTAATCCTTATTAAAATATTACCTAGTATGTATGGAATGTAATTTCAAATAATTTAGGTTTTAGATGAAAATTCTGATTTTAATGTGCGATGAAATTTAGAGAAATTAAAAAAATTTTAAATAAAATTTTAAAGATTTTTTTCACTAAATTTGAGGAAGACTATACCTAAGCTTCTATACTGTAAAAATGTATAAAACTTGACATGTGAGATGTATATTAGATGAAACTATGCTGTCATCATATTTACACGAATATTTGGTTTATTTGAGACCATGACTGACGAATTATATTTGTCTAGAAGTGTACTACTTGGTTATGTTTGGGTCTAGTTCCATAGCGTGAGTGACGTTCTGGGCTAGTTCCTTGCTGATGGCTATAAACAGTTTGCTCTCATGAAAAGCTCGCTCATTTGATTAACTGATGAAATATTAACCAATGAGAACTGAACCAAATGAATTAACCAATAAGATGGTTAAATATCCATTTCAATGTACTGTTTCTAACAACTCGTGTGCAGCATGCCTTAATTGTCATTCAAGATACGCCACCGACTGAGTTCAATTATAATAAGCAGCAAGAAACTATACTAGTGTCATGATTTGAGAGGATTACACAATTCTCTGTTATTAGAATATAGATTGATCCACATTTATACGTAATTTATTACCTTATGAAATAGACACAAAAAATATAGTTTAAATATATATTTTACTTACTAAAAAGGAATTTTTAAAGATGAGGATTATTAAAATTTTCTTATCACGCCATCATAGCAATTAATGAGGATTAATTGTGGTGGTCGAAGTATAGCGCTAAATTGCCAACTTATCAGTTTATTCCGTAAAAATTTTATGAACCGGTCTTTTTTTCAAACAACTGTTTTGGAGAGTAACATTTTCTTGTTTAATTGCAAATACATAATGGATATAATTACCCTACAAAAAATATGGTGTGAAAAGAAAGACAAACATTAAAATTTTTTACGGAATAAATTAAAAACATGGCAGTTCTGATAGAGGTCGAAAAATGATCGGAACCTTCAAATAAAATTTTAACGAATGTATTTTTTTTTTTTTTTAATAGTAATAATCATTATACTTCTTTTATGGTTTAGCGTACATTCCTTATGTGTTATATAAATTAATTATGATACAGCTGAAAATCACGAAAAAGGGCAGTATTAAAAAGCGACAGAGGGATATGAAATTTTTGCTTAATCATAAACGTGAGCGTTAGCACATTGGAGCAAGGACTTGCCCCATCTGAGAACTTTCTAATCTGTACCATTTTTAGAAAAATCTTATTTGAAGCTTTAAAATTATTTCATTAGATGTTCGATATTTATCTAAATTCTCACGTAAAATTTATATCAAAGAGCAAATCACAGCTAAACCAACACGGCACAAAAATAAATGTTAACACTTCGCCACCGCATGGTTTTTTTTTTTTTTTTTTTTGACAGTAAGACACGCATGTGGGCGTTTTTTCTTAAGCTACAATATTTTAGAACAAAATTTTTTGTATTGAAATTTATATTACAAATAATTATACATTATAATTCTACTCTTTCTAATCAAAGTATTTGTATCCATAATATATTAATTGTACAAATATAAATATTGGGTATATTCTTAAGAAATAAATAACATCCAAATTGCGAAAGAAACACCCACTGTCGGAGTTACAGATTTTCAAATGACGTGAATCTACGTCAGCGTCCACGAAAGTGTTAAAACTAAGACTCCTATATGATGAGAGCTGGCGCAGTGTCCGCCATTTTCTATCCCGTCTGGGAAAGTGTTGGCGGTAGAAAAAGCTAGGTTACCTGATTAGCGTTGTTATCGCCTTTAAACTTCTATACAGATCAAGTGAACTAGAACTTCTTATCAGGAAACAAACAAGTTGGCAATTTTAAGAACATCGCCAACATTCTCAAAACTGCAGTATTTCACGTTAAAAGAAATGTAATATTAAAGTTAATTTTAAAAGAATTTAAAGTGATAACTTAAAAAAACAGTACATTCATATTAAATTTGTCAAACAACTTTGAAAATAAAATGAAAAAAAATCACTATATTTAAAGGAGACTAATGTGCAACTTGTACCTCACGGGACTAATGTGCAAGTTGCCCCGAACGAACAAACTATTTCTTTCAACGAAAATGCCTACTAACCCTGGACGATAGGTCCAATATATCGTATCATATTATATATCGTATTTATCGTAATATAACTCAGTACTTATTTCGCTTCCTTCTTCGACTCGTTTTAATACGCATTTTTTATATGCATGAGCAGCCCCCGAAAAACAAAAACATTAAATCATTAAATTCATTTTTTTACTTATTTATATTTCATATTATTTCACGCGCACTTTTTATTTCCTAATTCAAAATTATTAAAAAAAACTTTTTCGATATTGCTTGTAACGATAATGATTATTATTAATTTTCTTTTCTTTTTCTTTCAATAATAATAATAATAAAAAAATAAAAAAGATTTTGATGAAATTCTGGCAAAAGGATAATTTAGTTTAGGACGGACGACTATTTTTTTTTTTTCTTTTTTCAAATTATAACATCGCTTTCAAATTATTCAATTATATTTTCGATAAATTTTAGAATTCGACAAATGTCCAACAATCGAAATCCACAATGCAAAAATCCCAGATTGAGACTAATAGGCCCTCAGTCCTAAAAAACTTTATATGTTTATTTATTATTTACATGTAAAAGTCGTTTTTTGTATATTGCAGTGTAACTGTTGCATTAACTGATCAAGTAATAAACAACTTGTTTTTGGAATGCTTTTCGTAATTAATTCAAAAATGTTTTTAAGTTGAATTAAATTTTATAAAGTTATTACAACCAGTTAATTAACTTATTTACCAGCCAAAATGGATTTACACCATACGATGCTGTATTTTTAGTAACTTAAGTACCTAAATCAGTTTACTTAGTATTGGTGACCCCGTTAAGGACTCTATGGATGGAGAAGATGCCAGATGCTGTAAGAAATATTTTACTTGAAGGTGATTAGTCACTAGAAAAATTAGCTGAAATGGCTGACAAGATCGTTGAGCTAGGCCCTCAGGTTGAACTGTCCAGTGTGAGAAGAGAAACTCATTTAATGGATGAACTTTTAATGAAAATTTCAAAATTACAACAGCAAATTACAAGTTTGGATTTGCGAGAAAATACCCGAAGTCAAAGCGGCAGTCCAAGTGAATCCTGTAGATATCGCTCAAAATCCAGGAAAAGATTCGACCCAAAGGGCAAGTACTGTTATTTTCATTTTAAATTTGGATCAAAATGCTTCCCTAATAAATGAAAACAACCTTGTAGCTAGAAAAATGCGGAAAACTAAACCCAGCAGTAAACTCGGCGGCAAGCCTTACTGCTGGCCAAACGTTAATTTGCCGCAAATCTCTGTTATTTGTTACAGATCAAAAACGAGATTTCGGTTTTTAATAGAGAGTGGGACGAATATTTCCCTCTTAGGCCAGCAGATTCAACAATTAAATGTACTGGTTTGCAAATAAATGTACTGGTAGTTATAAGCTTTATGCTGCAAATGGAACAGAATTTCCAACTTTTGGCATAAAAGTTATTACACTTGACTTAGGACTACGCCGAGCTTTCCAATGGCCATTTGTAATTGCTAAAGTGTGTAAAGGAATATTAGGTGTAGATTTTTTTAAATCAGTTACAGTTATTGGTAGTCGTCCACAATAGACAACTAATAGATGGCATCACTCAATTGTCTATAAAAAGTGGTATAATATTTGCATCTAATGAAGTAATTAGAATACGCTCCATGAATGATTCATCGAAACTTTCAGACATCTTGCGTCTTTATCCATATATCACAAAGCCCAACTTATTGCACACAACAGCAAAACATGATGTCAAGCATTACATTACAACATATGGACAACCGGTTTACTCAAGAGCTAGACCACTTGAGGTTAAAAAATTGAAGCTAGTTAAGCAAAAATTCTAATTAATGTAGGACAACAACATTATTAAACCATCAAAATCACAACGGGACAGTTCATAGCATTTAGTAAGCAGAAAAGATGGAACCTTGAGAGCATTCGGAGATTATAGAAGGTTAAATGAGCAAACGGTACCAGACCGCTGCCTTTTGCCCGAATAGAGGAATTCCAACTTATTTTAAGTGGGAAAGTCATATTTTATAGCTTGACTTGTTCAAGGCGTATTATCAAATACCTATTGCTGAGGAAGATAAAGCAAAAACTGCCATCATCCCACCCTTTGGACCGTATGAATTTAACGTGATGAGTTTTAGATTACGTAATGTTCGCTCCACTTTTCAGCGCTTCATCAATGAAGTACTACATGGACTTTTCCTGTTCCCATACCTGGAAGTTGTTCTGATTGCCTCGTCTTTGGAAGAAGAACACAGGAAGCACCTGCACATGGTCTTTGTCACATTAAGCAAGTATGGTCTGCGAATCAATGCATATAAATCTATTTTTTTGTTAAAGAGGTTGAGTTGTTGGCTACCTAATCACTCTTGAAGGATATCACCCTCTACCTGAAAAAGTCCAAGTCATTCTTGATTATGCACTACCAGAAAACATTCAAGATTTACGTACCTTTCTAGGAATGATTAACTACTATCGAAGGTACCTGAAAAATACAGCAGACACAATAGCGCCTCTACATGAATTCCTGAAAGGGGTAAGAAAATAGACAAACGAAAAATCTCATGGACAGGTAACACAATACAACACTTTGAATACTGTAAAAAGCATTTGGCTAATGCGGTCATTTTGCGTTTTCATAAACCAGGTCTTCAAATAGCACTTTGCTCAGATGCTTCTAATTTTGATATTGGATCAGTTTTACAACAGCTTGAAGATAATCAGTGGAAACTAATAGCATTCCATTCGAAAAAACTCAATTCTCCACAGAACACATATAGCACATATGACAGAGAATGACCGGAAATATACTTATCTGTGAAACATTTTAAACACTTGTTAGAAGGGTGAGCATTTATTATATTCACAGACCACAAACCCCTAATATTTGCTTTCAAACAGAAAAACGACAAAGCATCTCCACGTCAACAACGCCAGCTACAATGTATTTCAGAATTTTTCACAGATGTTCGACATGTTGTAGGTAAAGAGAATATAGTTGCAGATGATCTGTCACCAATTAAAGTTGTATCTGTTATCGATTATGATTCAATAACAGGGAATTAAATAAATTGATGACAGATGTTTTTTCTCTAAAATTCAAAACATATCCATTGCCCTCAGGTAAATTGCTGTGGTGTGATATATGAACATCAAACATTCGACCATATATTCCGCATAATTTCAGACAGCAAATATTCCAGCACATTCATAGTTTTTCTCACCCTGGTATAAGAACGTCAGTAAAACAGATGACGAAAAAATTTATTTGTACTATTATAAAGAAAGGAACCAGAGTGTTGTCTAAAGCATGCATCAGTTGCCAGAAAAGCAAAGTTCATAGGCATACGAAATCACCCTTTGCTTAATACCAAGTGCCAGACTCGCATTTTAGTGTAGTGCATCTAGACTTGTTCGGCCTCTTGCCACCATCAGATGGATAAATTTATTGCCTGACTTGTTTCGACAGACTTAGTTGTTAGGTTGAAGTGGTTCCATTAACAAACTGTACTGCTGAAGTAGTGAGTAAAGCTTTCTACGAAAATGGAATTTGCAGATTTGGGATGCTTGTTACAATAGTTACAGATCAAGGAAGACAGTTCGAGTCCCAGTTATACCAAAATCTTGGAAAATCATGTGGCGTTAAAATTTCACATACCACATCATATCATGTACACTTCAATTGGAAAATAGAACGTTTTCATCGTACTTTAAAAAATGCTTTAAAGTACCATAACATTACGTGGACAGACAAAATATTTACTGTGATCCTTGGACTTCGAGCTGCTATTAAGTCGATACTAACTATTCCATAGCTCAAATGGAGTGTGGTACTCATATACAGTTACTAGGTGTATTTTTTGAGCATTCTATCTCTACAATAGAGAAAGTTTATGGAACAACTTAAACCAATCAATTCACGAATAGCTACTAATTAGAAAGTCTCTGTACAGTCAGAAAAAAAGCCCCCCCCCACCTAATTTCGCCGTAAATTAAGTAGAAACATGTGTTTGGGACCGATCGATTTGTAATATCGTTTAGTTTATAACGGTATAGTTAGATTTTGTTTAGGGGCATCTACATATTAAAACAGTCATCAACTTCCTTTTTTTCAATGGTAATCCCCATTTTTATATATTTTTTTAATTATTTGGATCAAATCATCACGGAAAATGGTATAGTTTGTATATGTCGCTCGACTTTTCATAGAGTTATAAGCTGTCAAATTATGGGGATGCTAATGTTAAATTAATATGAAAAACATTGATTCATATCTTCCCGAAAAATAATTATATTCAATTTTCTTTTTTTATATACGTTAGAATGAAGTGACGCAAACCTATTTTTTTTTTTTTTTTTTTTTTTTTTTTTTTATTGTAATTGAAAAATATTTTTTCAATTATGAAAATCATTAATAAATTAACATTCGTAAAAATTATGAATTAAGACTTACATTAATTTTTGCACGAATAGAACATGCATCATCCAAAACATGGGTTTCCAAATTTACAGATGGTTCCTAACATTATTTTTCGAGTTTGTGATATTTCATTTTTTATTGCTGTTAGGGGGCCGTCAGTTGTTATAATCTGTATCCTCTGTAAGTAAATATCTGTATATAATCTTGCGGAAAATTATTTTAATTTACCTTTATGTTATTCTTATTGTTTTCTAAGCAATATTTCGATTTTTATTATACAATTTGGCTTATTTTTTTTAAAATAAACACAATGCAGGCGAGAAATTCTGAAAAAAAAAAAAAAAATAAAATAAAATAAACCAAGCCCTGCCTCTGTATCGATGGAAAAAAAAAAACTATTTTGCATGTTCGAATTCGACTCTATAGTCGACGCTGGTATGCATGAACCTCAATGGCATTTACTACATCGATTGCTGAAGACAAAACTTAAAGGTTTAATTTCGAATATGTAAAATCATTTTGTTTCATAATGTGAATTTTTAGAAAAATGTGTAAAGGCGTAGCTTACGTAACAAGATAGGAACATACGCGATCCTCATGTGTTAAGTCCTTCTTTTTAAATATTAAATAACATTTACTAGTTTCTCACTGCTAAAATTATATTTTAACACTGTTGTCCTTTTTTTTTTGTGCTTGGATATTGTAGTGTTCGAACACCTCATTTTCACACAGTTAATCAAAATTTTATTCCTCTAAGTCGTAAATGACTCATGTTTTAGAGAACGCTTTAAGGCGAGACTTATTGTTCGAAATAGCAATACGTAGTCGATAATCTTTTTTTACCAATTATTATTATTAATATTTAATAATTTTTATACGAATTTTACCACGGATTTTCTGTATAAATCTTGTTGTGCATTTTTTCTATTGTTTAAGTGTACCGTTCGTACCCTTTATGTTATTTAAATTTTATCGCAGGATGTAACATAATAAAATATTAATTTTTTATTAAATGTTTTTTTTTTCATTCGGAATAAAACAGTGGACAACTTTTGTTTTCTTTTTAGTTTGTAAAATCTATTATTGAAACAAAACGAAATATTATTTATTTTCGATTAATTCTAATCACCGCGTAAAATTTCACATTCATTATAGAAGAAGAATTTAAAACAAAGTAATATGTCTTATCACTTTTAAAGATATACATACTGATCTTACACTTTCTATAATTAAGAATTCATCAAGTACAGTAGACTCCTGTATAATGCGGAATATTCCTTCTTGGCAATAGAAAATCGCATTATATATAGGACATACATTATCAAACTAATCTATCCAAGTTTAGTCCAATATTGAAAAATTTTATTTTACTTTATTTTATTCTATTTTTTATTATTGTTATTGTTTTCTATGTAAAGTTTCGATGCTTACGCTACAAATTAACCTATTTTTGTAAAATTAACACATTCCAGGCGGGAAATTTTGACGGCATTCCAAAACAATAATAAATTCCACCCTCTAGCTTTTTCTTAAACAATACTTTACTTTAAAAAAAAAAGTTTCTTTTTTTTTTATTAATTTTATTTTGTTTCACTTTTTATAAGACGCTAACATCTATAAACGAATGGAATTTACCGTTTGAATTGTTGATGACAAAATTTCAGCTATTTAATCACGAATTTGTTAAATAATTTGATGTTTTAGAAAACGTATAAAGGCGTGACTTATTATTCAAAATAGGAATGCTTTTGAACACTATCTCTTTTTAACTGAATATTAAATGTCGTTTCCCAGACTTTTATTAAATCTTGCTACCTACATTTCTGTAAATTGTATATTCTAGGTTTGTATGCCTCAAATTAAATGTAACACTTTATAAAAAAGCTTTCATTCGGGCCTTACTGTATAACATGAAAATATACCAAACAAAAATATCTGAATTATTTTTTCTTAAATATTAAACTTTTTTTTTTATATTATTATTTTTTTTTTATCGCTATTGTTATTATCATTATCATTATTACTATTACTATTTTTTCTTGCTACATGCATTTTTGTAACTAAATATTGTAGGGTTCGTATGACTCAAGCTATTTAAATTCTAGCGCATAAAGTTACATAATAAACTTTTTCATATTTATTGAAAATAAACTAATAAAAAAACTTTAATTTATAAACTACATTTAAGAAGAAAAGATACGAGTCATTTACGACTTCGAGGAATAAAAAATTTGATTAACTGTGTGATAATGTCAAATTTATGTTACACGTTATACGGGACTGTTTATCGCGCTGTATGAGTACCATTATCAATTTTGTTTGTTAGTGTTTTGTTGCAGCGAGTTATTATAGTTGCCAGATTTAAATTGTTAGAAAAAGCCAAAGTGGGGAAGAAAAAGGACAAAAAAAGAAAAAAAAAAAAAAAAAGTCAAACTCATTTTATTCAAATAAATGACCAATAGATGGCGTTGTGTTTGTCAAAACAGTATCATTTATTAAATTAACGATTAAATATTTAATAAATAAAGTATTAATTAGTTGATATTATTTAATATAGCGAATTACGTAGTTTTTCACTTTTTTCTTTATATTACAAACGAAATTTTTGGTAACTCAAATCACTTTCTGTTTCTAGGTAATTACTGAGATACAAAATGCTGATAATCAGTATTAAGTTACGAATACTGATATTAAGATACAAAATATATAAAAAGTTTTTTTTATTTTTAAATAATAACAATTGCTTTTACCGAGGCGTTTTCTTCAATGCTAATGACAACTGCTGAAACCTATCGTTGTTCACTGGAACTTCTTAATATTATGGTAGAAGATATAATAATAATAATAATAATAATAATAATAATAAATATATAAATAAATAAAACTTAAAAATTGGATTTTTGATTATATTTTACTTTGAATAACCACAATTCTTAAACATGCTTGCCTTAAATATTATATAATTATTATTATCTTTTTTTTCTCTTTCAAACTTCATGATTTATTAATTTTTACCTTAAAACTAGAATTCTGGTAATAATATTACAAATCTAAATATGCAGTACTTAACCATGCATTTTTTTTTCTCCTAATTAGTCGAACATCCGCTGTGAAACAGTAAATGCAATTCTCCCCCCTCGCCCCCCCCCCCAAAAAAAAAAAAAAAAAAAAAAAAAAAATGATGAAAACATGAAATACCGCATGGCCGGTCACCGTCGGAACAGTGTCGGTAAGCAATACTGTAACAACTCTGGCGGCTATTCCATATCTCTCCCGCGTCCCTACCTCTATTAAACGTGAAATAAAGAATCCATAGTTCATGTCACTGGTCTCTTTTTAAACTAAAAAATAAATGAGTCGCCAAAAAAGTTTAATAAATCGAGTGACGCTTAAAATCGAATAACAATTAGGAAAAGGTTCTTTAAAATGACTACAGAAAAAGCCTGATAAAAGCTAAAATGCCAGACACTATTTCTTCAAGCCAAACAAGCTAAAAAAACCCCCAGAAATGTAATATTTGACTTTAAAAAAGCCAATCTAGCAACCCTGTGCGTTATGGGAGAGTTAATTGCAGATAAGTTTAGAAGCAAGATAAGTTTAGAAGCAGATAAGTTTAGAAGCAAGAGCAATACTTTCAGTAGATTCATTTCGTTTTGCTTCATAGTTAATATTTTTGTACTTTTTTTGCGGTGTGAATCGCAATGAATAATATCCAATCTATCGTGGATCATAAATTATTTTTTCTAAATGTATAGACGGGCCCCTAACACATTTACGCTTGAAACTCTATCAAAAATTGACTTAAAGTATATAAATAGGACTTTTTCCGAATTGCCTTGATCTCAGAAATTCGAATATGAGGTCAAAAATAGGGGTTGCCATTGAAAAAAGAAATGAAGTTGATGCCTGTTTTAATATGTAGACGATCTCTTAAGGAAAATTTAACTATACCGTTATAAACTAGATGTAATTGCAAATCGATCGGTACCAACCGCATGTTTCGACGGTAATTTACGGTTAAATTAGGTGGGGTGGGGGATGGAATTTTTTTTTTTTTTTTTTTTTTTTTTTTCTGATCCGCACACATACACGCATAAGTGCACATACTGATGTGACAAAAAATAATGTAAAATAGTAGAATATTTAAAAAGAGAGCTCATGTCAAGACCAAAGTTGAAGATTTAGAACTGAACACCATGACAGTCCCAAATATAAATTTCCATTCTACGACCCTCTATTTTTCACTTATTCAATTTACAAAATCTATTTTACAAATCGGAATTACAATAAAAATGGCGAAATATGTAACTTATTTACTTATTGATTTTATTAAAATTATTAATTTACTAAATTTGATATTTTATTAATTTGCTATTTTAGAAAGTTTTTTAAAAAGCATATTTGTGACATTTTTTTTTTCCTTTTAAATATTTCTTTGGCATTTTTATTAAAAAAAAAAAAAAAAAAAAAAAAAAAAAGTTTCCTCTAAATTTTAATGATTTATCTTGAAAATAGATTAAAAAAATACTTCTAAATCCTAACGATAATTAAAACAAAGAACTACCATAATAAGGTGAGTTTCAAGTTGCTCTCACACATAGATATATTTTAAGTACCATTATGACATTAAAATGAAGGTAAATATTTCAGTTAAAATTCAAAGTTGAAAAATAATTATATTATTCAGCTGAATGAAATCCATTCTATTTTTCAATTATTCAAAGTAACTGAAACGAATTTCGTTCAGCACAAAATATTTCATCAATGAAAAAAAAAAAAACATTTTATTAAACTAAAAAATAAGGATTTTATTTAAATAATCTAATTGTTTTTTATATTTTCACTTTTTAAGCAAATAGTATTTTTTCCACCAACAGCGCTCGACAGTACTTTTGTCACAGCTTGTACTTATTAGCACCAGTATTTGCAAAATTCGTTACACCTAAAAATTTTTAACGATTAAATAACACAAATATTTCTATTCAGAAATAATGGTACGTATTGTACTATATATATATATATTTATTTATTTAAGTAACTGTCAAGGGATGAATTCTTTATGATGGTATTTATGGAGATAAAAATGCAAACGATTGTAATAGGTCATATATACAATAATAAAATTACAAACTCATAACTACGAATAATATCATTTAGTGTATACTACTAAAGCATATATGATTCTAAAAGTTTTTCAATATTATTTAAAAACATAGAACACGCACCATATTATTACAAGTCATATTTTATATATAATCACATTTACATATGATTTTAATAATTATGACCTATAGTAACATAGCAGTACCATTTTTATGCATATTAATATTAAATAAGTAGTGAAAATGCTAATATTATGCCTGCATGTCAGCAAAATAAAAATAATTTATTCTACAAGATAATTAATATGTATATTCATCATATATTCTGTATTAATTTGCCATAACATGCATATATTAAAAGTATTTATTCCTGGTTAAATAACTTAAGAGACTTTTATATATGATTTTTTTTAAAAAAAGAAAGAAGATTGAATTAAATATTTAATTCATTTTATAAATCTTATTTTTAACCCTTTTAGGGGCAAGCAAATTTTTTTCATTTAAATTGAACAGCCAGAAAAAATCACCAAAAATATTAAAAGACAAGAAATAAATAAAGTTATCCGTCTGAGTTATAAAAGAAAAATTTTGTATAAAAAAAATATGGAGCCAGTTCGTGCAATTTTGAATTAAAATTTGCGGTTACACTATGCAACCACCGCCCTTGAAAGGGTTAAGTATCACATCTATTATTTAAAATGCCATAATTCATTTAATACGATGTTACCATTTTAGTACGGTTTGACACTTATTTCTTTACAAGCATAATTATATTTTTCTTTATATTTTTAATTAAAGCACTAGAATATAATCTCTTAAGTAATAATATTATTTTTTCTTTATAGGTAAACAAAGGGCTTGGTTTATAATCGCTTATCTAAAATACTGAAATTTCACAAAAATTTATAAAACAAAAGTCAGATTGCTGAGGTGGTATCCATTCTAATATTATCTTCGTAGCAACACTTCCTAATATAATTTCCAAGTTTATTTAAATACAACAAGTTGAAAATTTACTTAATGAACATTGCTATCAAATCTAAACACTTCTGACGAAATTTCAGACAATGCTAATTTCTCTTCGTATGTCATAGCATCGGGAAAAGGAAGCCTTTTCTGATTTTCCAGCTTAACAACGCTTAATAGAGAATAATAACTTAGTCACATTAGATACTTAGTGTCTCTCATATGACGGTTTATAATAGATATTTTTCTTAGTTATTAGATCATAGTAAATTAAAGTTTACTAATTAAGATTACTATGATCATTAATTAAGTAACATAATAGTTGCATATATTTTATCTTACATTGAATGCATAAGCTGCATTTTTTTTTTTTTTTTTTTTTTTTTAATTAAGATATAATTTGTGGAGATTTTTTAAGTTAATAAATTATTATTATTATTGTTATGTTGTAAATAAAATAACTCTATTTTAAATTGTTATTTGTTTCTTTTTCTAAATTTTATAGAAAAAAAAAATGTCTATATGAATTAGTTAAAACAATTTATCAATCATTGATAATCCCAATTTTTGAATAATATTTTAATATTTTAATATGATAATACGCTACGACAATTCCTTCTTTTTTAACTTGTGATTTGCATAGTACTCTTAAGTATTATCGCTTTAATAAATTACCATAAAAATTTTTCAGATTTTTTCTATTAACAACTTTGTGTTAAGAATTTAGACTCCAACGCCTTATTTGATGTATCGCAGTATCTTAAATACTTAATTGTCCTTCCATTTGACAATGCTAATGGATTCCGTGATGATGGAATCAAATGTTCCTCTGTCTTTTTTCTTCAATTCTTAAAAATTTATTACAGAACAATTTTATAATACGTTGTCTCTGATAGTTCTGTTGTATGGAAATTTATAGCCTTCATTTCTACCAATAATTGCACTAAATGTATAAAATAATCTGGTGTGTCACTAACACGACTTTCTCTTATCCTTGAAATTTAAATATTGGCTGGAGATTAAGAGGTGAGATAACGAGAACTAATATGTAAACGTATCTTAAAACAATTGAAATTAGGCTTCAAAAGAGTTTTATATGAAAATTAGTCCTGTGTGAGGGGGGCTACCGCCCCTCAACCCCCCGTTTCATTACTACACCTACACTTATATAGAATTTAAATCTGTTTTTTAAATTATGAGTTCACTTAAAATTATTCAAACAACTTTTACACGCAACATTCCTTGAATCTTATCAGTCTTGATCAAACTTTTCCAGTAACAAATTTATATTAACTTGAAAATACAACTTTTTGATCTCTTGAAATTATTCGTTTTTAAGTTTCTCTAAGAGACACAGACAAAGATCAAATGCTAAAAATTTGACTTCGGTAATCAAGAAGCCTCAAAACGTGTAAATATAGCAAACACAAGCGATGAATATTTAGATTTAAAACATATATTATTCACCGTATGTTTATGAGGAATTAATTTTAATTCCTGAGCAGCTTTCCAGGACATGATAAAATATTATAGTGAAACACTTCCATTAACAATGTAACTATAGATATTAAACATGTCGAAAAAATTAAGTTTCCCATTTTTTAAAATTCCATTAAAAATACAAATTTCGAGAGAGGCTTTACATAAAAATTACACAATTCGTCACATTTATTTGAGATTCAAATATAACTGATCTTGTAAGTATGAATTGAATATTTAGTTTGAATAAAAAATAAATAAAAAATTAAAAGTGAATGTTCCAAAAATGGGAACAATGACGCCTAATGTGTTCTAATATAAAGCACTATTAACTGTATAATATGTGTTTATTTACTGAATTACATTTTTTAAATTCAAATTTTTTAATACTTTTCAGTATGTTTGATAAAATAAAAACAACAACAACAACAACAATAATAATAATAAGACAAAATTTTCCAATGTGTTTTTCCCCCCTCTAAATAATCATTAATGTAAATAAAATCCCATATAGGGGAGAGAGAAATGTTTTTCGTATAATATATCGTATTTTTTGTATTACTGATATAATATTATTATCAGGAAGTGGGGAAAGGTTGGATTATATAAAATTTCAGACTTCGTGCGATATTTCCTGCGATTAATTTTGCATCAACTCTTTCATATCTTTCATATTAACTCTTTGATCAACTCTTTGATCAATTCTTTCTCATCAACTCTTAAAGTGCATAAATATACCGCTTTTTTCATTTAGAATGATTGAAGTAACTCCATACCGCAACTTTTAACATAAATTTAGAGAAACAATGTAAAAATCATATAGGGGTCACTTTTGACTCCATTGGCCATTTGACTAAAAATATATATATATATATATATAAAGGTGCCAATAGGATTGAATGAATCTTAATATTACATATGCAAAAATTTCCTCTTTGAATCCAAAAATTACTAATTTTTATTTTTATCAATATAGTTTTAGAAAACAAGAAAATTTTTAATCTTTACAACAATCGTACAAGTTCCTGTTCCCCAATTCCAACCTTTATTAAAGCCAGCCCAAGTCTTCAAGTGTCGTTGCCTCTGCACGAAGAAAATTTATGGATCCATAATGCCTCTCTTTCTTCCATGGAATTATGATGGATCTCGTATGCGGAGTCTTCATAAGTTTCTCCTGCAAGTGGCATTCTGGATGACTCCTTCTGGTGAATTGCGTTTCGCATCCTCCAGTTTTTTTCTTTGTCTATAACAGATAATCTTATTATGTATAGTTGACTGTATTATACGAACTTTACAGAAATTTTTTAATTTGAAAATGCTACGATTTCACAGCAAAAAGCTTCGTTTAATATGAATTTTAAATTTTAAATGTAATTTTAATTAAATAAATGACTATGTACTTGTCTTAAAGTGACTTTTTAGCGCTTTTAGTGCCCTTTAAATACATAATTAGCACCCGAGTTTCAACAATCTTATCATTTTGTGAGAGAAAACCTTTCCTAATATTATAATACTTTTTACTGGATTAAAGGAACCCACAATAATTTCGTTTTAAAAATGTATTATTAAAGTGAACGTGTTTTAAAAAGCTAAATATAATCCTTAAATATATGAATACACATATAATATTAAAACTTGTCATTGCACTCATATGGCGGATAATTTTTTTTCTTCTTGTCTAAAGAATTCCAAAGAATTTTAAAACTTTTAATCTTAAAATAGACATTAAATGTGTGCTCTCCTAATACATTAGAATTTTGAAGAATGTTACAACAATATTTGTAAAGTTTTGTAATTTCTATAAAGTAAGTTGTATAACAAATAAAATAATTGTATGTAACTATAGAACTAAAATCGTATTTCCTTCGAAAATCTTTGCTTCATATTTCAGAATTACACGTATTTTAATAATCGAAAATATTTAAAGTTTGAAGATTTGGAAATACACGATACAGAATGAATTTTAACTTTTAAAAAGACCATTATAAGTTTTAATGATAATGGAGTATATAAATATAGCTTCACAAAAGCGTAAAAGTTATGCGAGAAATTTTATGAAGTGTTTCTGAAATTTATTCGATTCAATAAAAAGGATATATATATATCCTTGGAGGCAAAAGCAAGACTGAAAGAAGGACAAAATCCTGAGGGGGAGGAGCAACACAAACAACCAATAGGAAGCAACATGCAGGACAGGATCAATCAGAGAGGAACACACGTACACACACACCACAAAATGAGGAGGGAGGAAAGGAGTAAACAATTATTATTATTTTTTTTTTCAATAATATTAAACTAATAAGTAAATTTAATAAAATTTATCCATTAATTATTATTATTTTTATTTAAATTAGAATTATTTTATTATAACTAATATGATGTTATAAACATAATGAAGGAAATTATTTAATTGAATTAAACAAATTTTTCCAGGCTGTAGACAGCAAAGTGGAATCAGATTTTTCATTGACAATTTTATCACTTTGTTTAATTCAATTAAATAATTTCCTTCATTATGTTTATAACATCATATTAGTTATAATAAAATAATTCTAATTTAAATAATAATAATAATAATTAATGGATAAATTTTATTAAATTTACTTATTAGTTTAATATTAGTGAAAAAAAATAATAATTGTTTACTCCTTTCCTCCCTCCTCATTTTGTGGTGTGTGTGTACGTGTGTTCCTCTCTGATTGGTCCTGTCCTGCATGTTGCTTCCTATTGGTTGTTTGTGTTGCTCCACCCCCTCTGGATTTTTGTCCTGCTTTCAGTCTTGCTTTTGCTTCCAAGGCAGTTGCACATGTTTGCACCTGATGAAGAAAGGCTACGTCCTTTCGAAACCGGTTGTGCTGATTTAAAATTTATGGTGTGAGAAGAAGTTTGAATTTCTTGCTATTGTCTGTACGCCAGTTTTTTAAATTTATTTTTGGTGCTCATATTAATGTTCAGTTCTGCAGTTCAGTGAAGAGCATCAAATACATTTGCAAGTATGTGAATAAAGGCAGTGATATGGCTGTATTTCGAGTTGAAAATACCAATGTGAATGCTCCTCCGGTGAATAACAACGATGAAATAAAACTTTACCAAATTGGCCGGTACGTCAGCTCCAATGAAGCTGCTTGGCGTATCTTTGGTTTCCCAATTCATGAACGGGATCCAGCAGTTCTTCATTTAGCCATCCATCTTGAAAATAGCCAGCGCGTATATTTCACGAACGAGACAGCGATTGATCGTGCTATAAATCCACCAAAAACTACACTCACCGAATTTTTTGAATTGTGTAATCGTGCGGATGCTTTTGGTGCTTTTGCACGGACCTTACTCTATTCAGAAGTACCACGCTATTTCACATGGGCTCCAACAAAAAAATGGATGCCCCGCAAGCAAGGCACACCGATTGATGCATGTCCCGGTTTATTCAAATCAAACACCTTGGGACGAGTATTTACAGTCAATCCAAGGCAGACTGAGTGCTTTTATCTTCGACTGTTATTGGTTAATGTCATCGGCCCTTTGTCATTTCAAGATTTACGTAAAGTGAATGGACAACAGTATCCAACGTATAAAGATGCATGCCTTGCACTCGGCTTGCTGGAAGACGACAACCAGTGGGAGTGTATGCTTGCTGAAATAGGACTGAACTGTACAGCAAAACAAATTCGTCTACTATTCGCTATAGTGTTGACTACATGTTTCCCGGCCATAGCAGAGACATTATGGGATAATCACAAAGATTCAATGACTGATGATATATTGGTTCAACATCGTTCACGGTGCAACGATCTAACGATAGTATTCAGTGACGCTATGTACAATGAAGCATTGATTGCTATTGAAGATCTTTGCATTATCATTGCCAACTTACCACTCAGTCATTTCGGTATGCATTCAACAAATCGAAATGCATCTGATTTAATAAGCACTGAATTGAATCGTGAACTACAATACAATACTGTAGAAATGGCAGCGATTGTTGCTCGCAATGTCCCACTAATGAATGAAGAACGAAGAACCATTTACGACCGCATCATGTTCGCAGTTTTGGCAGGACAAGGTGGATTCTTTTTTTTTTTTTGTTTTGGGTGCACCAGGTAGAACTGGCAAAACATTCCTTATTTCGCTAATTCTCGCCGAAATACGATCAAATAATGGCATCGCATTGGCTGTTGCATCATCTGGCATTGCGGCAACTTTATTGGATGGAGGCAGAACAGCTCATTCATTATTTAAACTGCCACTAAATATTCAAAATAACCCAGACGCAGTGTTTAACATAAAAAAAACAATCATCCATGGCCACAGTGCTGAAATAGTGTAAAATTCTTATCTGGGATGAATGCACTATGGCACACAAACATTCGATTGAGGCGTCGAACAGGACATTCAAAGATATAAAAAACAACGACAAACTATTTGGCGGCACTCTGTTACTCTTTTCAGGTGATTTCAGACAAGCACTTCCCGTTATTCCGCGTTCAACATACGCTGATGAGATCAACGCGTGCTTAAAATCATCGTCATTGTGGCGTAATGTTGAAAAAGTACAACTGAAAGTAAATTTGTGCGTTCAAAAGCTTCAACATCCATCCGCTGAAACATTCTCAAAACAATTGTTAGATATCGGCGATGGAAAAGTTACTACAAATGAAACTGGATGCATAAAATTACCGACCGATTTCTGCACAATCATTGATTCTCAAGATGCTCTTATTGACCAGATATTTCCCGATGTACACAGACGATACACAAATCATGAGTGGCTGGCAGAAAGAGCAACTTTAGCAGCAAAAAATGTTGACGTCAACGAATTGAATTTCAAGATACAACATTTGTTACCAGGAGACTTGGTGTCATACAAATCTAATGATACAGTTTGCGATGCCACCGAAGCTGTAAATTATCCAACAAAGTTTTTAAACTCATTGGATCTACCAGGCATGCCACCGCATATTTTACAACTGAAGGTTGGATCTCCGGTTATTTTGCTTCGTAATTTGAACCCACAACGGTTGTGTAACGGCACGCGATTAGTCATAAAAAAATTAATGAAAAATGTTATCGAAGCCATCATTTTAAATGACAAATTCCGAGGTAAAAATATATTACTACTGCGAATCCCTATTATACCCACAGATGTGCCAATTCAATTTAAACGCCCTCAATTTCCAATTAGATTGGCATTTGCAATGACTATCAATAAGTCTCAGGGCCAAACGATGTCTGTCTGTGGCTTAGATTTGAGCACATCATGTTTTTCACACGGACAATTATACGTGGCTCTCGAGTGGGCAAACCATCCAGTTTGTTTGTATTGGTGAAAGATGGGATAACAAAAAATATTGTACACTCTGTTGCATTAAAGGATTGATATTGTTTTTTAGTAATATTGTTATAAGTAGCGATATGTATATAATTTTAAACAATCAATTTTAATAAATTAAAAAAATAAATGATTGGTGTTTTGTTATTTTTATATTCTTTCACCGTCTTCATACATCTTCCACTTATATAGCACATCCTTATACACTTACAATAAGTTAGTTATTTTTTTCTAGCAAAATATTCTCTAGAAATAATTTATATGACAAAACAACGTTTGTCGGGTCAGCTAGTATATATATATATATATATATATATATATATATATTGTGTATTTTAGTTCTTAATCTTTTGTAAAATTTAAATTATGCACTATAATCGCCCTCTTGAAAAATGTTTAATATTTTTCTAAGTTTCTTTCAATTTCTGAAATGTAAATTCGTGTTTGTAAAAATTGCAACACCACGAAGGAATTATAAGAATTAAATAAAATTTAATAGACAAACGACTGGTATTAAAACGAATAAATGACTGAATTTTCAAAGAAAAAAAAAAAAAAAAAACAATATTAAGTATCCAACATCAGTATTTCGTGTACCCACCACGCGCGTCAATAAGTTTTGCTATACGACATGGTATAGAACCAAACAGATTTTGAATGCCTGCTGAAAAAGTATTCCACATTGTTTGCATGCGTTCTCAAAGTTCATCTGAAGAAGTTGTAGGACGAGAATCACGAGCGCGAGACACTGACCAACGTAATCTCACACATGTCCAGTAGGCGACATATCCAGCAAATAAGCACGTCAAGGAAGAAGCTTTATATGTTCTGCTGAAAAGAAGTCTTGAACATTTCTTGTAAATTGAGGGTTGGGGTATTATTCTGTTGAATGATATCTCCGGGTATAGCTCGAAGTAAAGGGATAAATTTGGTCTCCGGTAGTTCATTCATGTAATTTTAGCTGTTAAGCTTTCTCACAATTTATAGCAATTGAGATCGTCCACGATAGGCACCCCAGACCCATAACACAGGGTGTTTGCCCAGTATGACGTTCGACGATGCAATCCGGAAGGTAGCGTTCCCCAGCGTAGCATCTAACACGAATATGGCCAACATGGTACTGCAATTTAAAGCGGTATTCGTCAAAAAAAAAAAAAAATGTTTCCAATCTGCACGCAATTATCAATGTTCATGAACCCATAGCAGCTGCAGGCGTCCATGGTTTTACATGAGGGTTCCTTGTATAGAGGAGTTCTTGAACGCAGCCCGCGGTCGAGCAGATGTCGATGAATTGACGAAGCAAACATTGATACACCTATAGCAATGGACCAAAGTACTATCAACTGTCTAGATGAAGCTGTAGGATCCGTCGACACCATGTGGACCAAGTGCTTATCATGGAGCGTCGACTTCGTATCACTGTGCTGCTGTTGCTCTGTGCACGAATTGCTATTTTACGATAGGAAAATACTCTTTCTCGAAAGACAAATGATTCTACCGTGTTCAAATTTAGTAAGTTGTTGAAATGTCACCTTCCTTCGTCGTAAGGGCATTGTTATGCTTCACCGAACGTCTACCACAAGCAGTTAACGACAGACTATTTACAATGTTCCGCTATAGCTCTTTATTTATACGACTTCCACAGCAGTTTAGATGGAGCTGCTCAGCTCACGAATGGGAGCTCTAAAATGTTAATAATTTGCTTAACGTACTATAATTGGCCTTTTCTAAAAAATTCAGCTCAATCTCAGCATTCCTTCAAGATGTTGCAATTTTTTGTAAATAATGTATTTTCAACGACTATAAGAGGATTATTTCTGTCGTACAAAATGTATTAAAACATAAAGAAAGAAATTTATTAAGATTAAAGCAATATTAATTATTTAACTTATATTAGTTATTCATTTATATTTGATGAATTGGAGATTTATATAGTAAAACAGTTTACGCAGGTTGAAATGCTATATAACAGTATTAAAATTCTGTTCAAAGATTTTTTTTTTTAAATATTAGATCATATTATATTTTGAAATCTTTTCTTCGTGTCAGAACTATTTTACTTTTGTTTAGAAAAGAAATACATAAGTTACAATGATAAAAAAGTATTAAAATTTAGTATACATAACAATTTATCTGTACATATTCTAAGTAACCAAATTTATTCCCTCTCCATATTTATTTTAAATATATTTAGAAATCAAATCAGGTATTAAATTATGTTTATACAGGAAAATAATATAAAGCATCCAAAAAAAATTTCCTGCAAATTTGACGAGAATCATTCTAAATTTGCCTCAATCCGTTTGTATCAACTGAAAATTGCGTGCATTCAGTTAAATGATCCATAACATTACTAAAACTTGTTAAAATGCTTGAAATCAGTAGAATACAAATTATCGCTAAAGAAACTAAACAAAATAAATATGTTAATTATGCGGATTTTTATCGCATTTGGTGTATATATGTGTAGTATTGGCCCCTTGCTTCCTATAACCGTTGATTCCAAAACTGACCAGTTTCCCTTTGCTGTTGTCGGCGAGTGTAGAATCTTAGAGGAATGATGTGGCCGTGACGTCAGACGGATGTCACTTCCGGAGCACACATTTTCATCGACGGGAGCGGAGAGCTCTTGCCGGAAAGAATTCAGTTGACGTATGGACGGTGATGAGTGCGTTTAGACGATTGCATCTTGTTCTGTGGACGACAGGTTTTCGCCGAGCCGGTGTTCAGTACTAGGCTGCGTATTTTTCTAAAGTAATCGAAAACGGAAGTTATGTGTAATTGTCTTTTAACAAAAACTGTGAACTTTGACTGGCAAATGCGACTGTTCTAGTCAGCCGTTTAATACTAATTTAAACTATAATCTTGTAAATATTTGTATAAAGTACTTTAATCTTTTATCAAATTTTAAGTGATTAATAATAAATAAGTATCAGTTTTTTTTGTTTAACGCCCACGAAAGTTGGCCATCCCACATATGTATGTATATTATTTCGCTTTTACATATTAAATCTTATTGCAGCACATTTTGAAACCGTATATTACTTTTATTATGTTTAAAGTAGTATCGAGCTATAAAAATGTATTGTATTAGAATTACTTTGCGCGAGTTTATACCAAAAACAACTATAGAAAACGCTCTAAAATAATCTAAAAATAGAAATATGGATTTGATAATAGTAGAAATTTTATTTGTGAGGGACAGTGTTTAAACCAGGAAGCACAAATCAGTTAAAAAAAAAAAAAAAGAAGAAGAATTATTCATACATTTTTAGGATAGAGGTGTTTAAAAATATTTATATGGGAATTTGTATAAAAGCACATAACATTGATACTGAAATGCAAATTTCAAATCTAAAAGTTACAAAAATATCTCAGTTAAAAAACAATTAATTTTTGCAAGGAATATCTCACAAATAGTAAATTACGAAACCTATATGTTATTTAAAATGCATTATGTATAAGAAGCAATTTATTAAAAAGTTTAAAACTGTAGGTGACTTTTCCACAAGTCTCAATTTAATAGGAAATTTGTTTATTTTTTTTTTAAATTAAACATTTAAACTGAATCCCATGTTTTAAATAATATAAATTCATTCCGAATATCCAATTCCATATATCATCCCCTCCGTGGAGGATCAAAATTTTCATGGTATGTCTCCAGACTATCCCTAGGGGTGAATCTCAGACCGTCGCCATTTGCTCAATAGCACGGCACTAATGCGACGTTAAACCCAATCTACCTACCTACCCCATTCCATATAAAATTTGGTTAGAAGATGAACACTTAAGTAAATCATGTAAGCTGATTATCTTCTAAACAAAATAAAGTAAAAGAAAACAGAAAAGAAATTCTGAATACATTCTTTGTAAACAGAATTTAATTTAGTACGACAAGACTTACTTTAATTTATTCTTCCGTATATAAACGTGCAGTAACTGTGTTTCTTTCTCTAGCATCACTAACTACATTAATTTCTTAAAATTCATTTGGTACAGCTTTAGTATAGGACCCCTTTGGAGGCTTTAAAATTGTTATTGTCATTTTGGCGAAGTATTAAAATAGATATCACAATTGTATAAATAAAGGTCTTGGCGAGAAACTTCTGAGCTACTTAGATGCCAAATTTCAATTTTTGCCAAGGAGTTCTATACTGAAGCCGTTCCAGTCATTTAGAGCTATTTTTCTCAATTTTATTTTAATTATCTAAAAAAAAAAAAAAAAAAAAAAATCTTTGAGCGTTCACCTTTTTTCGACATAAAAAGAAACAAATTTTTACTTATTTATTTATTTTTGATTTATGTATACTAAAATCTATCAATATATAGTTTTTTTTTTTTTTTTTTTTTTTTATGATTTTAACAAATTTTAATAGTCAAATTTGTTTCAAAGTTTGTTTACTTTGAGAAATTGTTTCTTTCTTTTATTAAATCTTGCCTCTCCCATTTATTTTAATTTATTGTAAATTGCCATCATTATTTTAGAAACTTAATTTTCAATAATTATTAAAATGTGAATTATAAATATTTTCAAATGAATTTCTTAATTAATTAATGACGTTATATCCTTTAAAAATCATAACAAATGCACTCAAGTTAGCTTTCCTTGTAATTTTTTTTTCAAGATATATAAATAATAACAATAATATAATAATAAATATCGTTCTATACTGAAGCTTTCCCATTTTTTTAACACGATCTTTCTAAATTTTATTTTAATTTATTAGTTTCACTAAATAATTAAAAACCACGTGCGAAATAACTATTTAAAAGAGTAAAATCCGCTGTAAAAGGCACGTTAAAAATATTTAAAAGAATTTTAAAAGGTCAAAAAACAGTTAGACAACATGTTTCGTGCTTATTTACTAGCACATCATCAGGTCTCGTTAGTTAATGAAAGCCACCGAGCTTTATCTTGTTGTTCTAAGAAAGACTTGTTGTTCTTGTTGTTCTTCATTAAATCACTATACGGAAACACGGCATTAAAACAACTTTTACTCGATAATAAAGAAGCCCAGCCAAAGTGGGAGGAAAGTAAAATTCTAGCAACCCCCCACACCGAATACACATTAGACATATACGAAAAGATCATGATTTGGAAATTTGGCGATAAATGCATCAACGAGAATCAGAGTAAAGACTTAGCAACCCTATGGCAGCCTTTCTTAGAACAACAAGATAAAGCTCGGTGGCTTTCATTAACTAACGAGACCTGATGATGTGCTAGTAAATAAGCACGAAACATGTTGTCTAACTGTTTTTTGACCTTTTAAAATTCTTTTAAATATTTTTAACGTGCCTTTTACAGCGGATTTTACTCTTTTAAATAGTTAATTTATTAGAAAATAAGTTTGCATAATCAATTTTTTTAGACCTAAAATCAAATATAAAATTTAAGGTGTAATACTACATATGGCGACACCGCACAATCCCAGATTGAAAGAAATACACTACCTGCCGTGCTAAAAATAAAATAAAATAAAATACTAATGAAATGAATAAAATACAATAAAATAATTTAAAAAAAAATCACATTGACTCTCTCACTTCAATTTAAAATATATTAAATTCATCTTGAAGGTCTCAATTTAAAAAAATAATTTTATTTGAAGTTCAATTATTTTGCAAAATATTTTCTATCATTAATTTGTAGTAAAAAAATACTAAATTCATGTTAAAAGTCTCACATTAATATAAAATTTGGTTAGACGATGAAATATTTTTTGGAATTCTCTTCTCAAAAAATATTTATTTTATGCCGCCTCTTTCAGTTTGATATAAGCTTTGATTAGCGGATAATTTTTCTTTTAAATCTTTAAATCTAAATTTTACCTCCTTAAAAGGTAAAAAAATAATGGTAAAAATTTTTCTTTTATTTTCCATGCATTTTGTAATCGTCTTCTTATTTTTCGGATATAAAACAAATATTTAGATATTTTTTTACATATATATATGCATCTGTTTGGACTTTTCTTGTACTTACAGCATCCAGTGTTGTTATTTTAACATTTAAGGCTAAAAATAGTGTGCCATTTATTTAACTAAATCTAAAATGTTCAATTCCATTAAAAAAAAAAAAAAAAAGTTTTATTCATTGAAGTTTTTAAAGCGTAGGATTTTATGAAAAAATTTCGAACTAGAAACTTAATTTCTTAATTTATGATTTTTTTTTTTTTTTTTTTTTTTTTTTTTTTTTTTAATATAAATAAATATTTTAACCGTTACAAATACAACGAAAACTAATAAAAGATTATATGTAACAAACAATTTAAACTCTTAAAAAGTCGCAGTTATAAGTATTCTGTTTCATGTTATCTTTTCGTTCGTTTGCTTGTACATTTATTTATTGAATACTTTTTGTCCATCTATACAGTGGCGTAGCGAGGGGGGGGGCAAGGGGGGTTATCATGCACCGGGCGCCTCTCGCAGAGGGGCGCCAAATGACCTGCAAGTTTTCCCGGAAAATTTCATTTTTGATTTGATCGATTTCTAGGAAGTATACTTTAAATTAATATGTAATATAATTAAATACTTCCTTTCTTGTTTTGTCCGATAATATGTGTTATAAGTAATGTTTGCACAGAGCTCGAATCATTAAAATGAAGCTCCAAAAGAAAAAAAAGTAGTTTTAGAAAGATATATTTTTATAAAAGGATTTCTTTTTTTAAGCAAAATAATCTAAATTGTTGGGGAAAATTACTGCTAGTAAAACTCGCCAATGAATCAAGGAAGATGTATAGGAAGACAAACCATCTGACTGGGGTCGACTTCCCTGGAAAATTTCAGGTTTCAGACAACACTTGTTTAGGCTAAACATGTATATTCTGAAAATCCTCTAACTGGGAGATTACAAATGAGTATCCACAAGAGCTATTACTGACCGGACATTGTTAAACTGAATAGAAATAAAGGCGATACATATTTCTTAGATTTTACACAGTGCCGGATTTAGGCTCAGGCCCGTGAGGCATGGGCCTAGGGGCACCGTGGTTTTAAGGGCGCCAAAAATTAAAAAAAAAAAAAAAATAAATAAATAATAAAAAAAAGATTGTGACTAAAAGAAAAGTTGTATGCAGGTCGATATATATATATTTTTTTCATTGTTTATGAAGAAAGCTTTCTAGACCCCCTTTGACACGTTATTTACCATCCCTTATTGGTTTGAAACAAATGGACATACAAAAGTTCCATAAGGCATTCTTCATATGGATTATATCCTGACCGTATGTAACATGTGTTACTACACATAGGCGCCATCAGAATAAAATTCAATGTGTAGGGGAAGGGGGAAGCGCAAGCTATTCTTATGCTGGTATCTAAACAACATTATTTTGGTGAATGAAGAAATTGAAGTTTATACTTTAATACATTCATGAAACAAACATTATCTGTCATAATATTTAATTAATTACTAGCAGACCCGGCCACGCGTTGCTGTGACTAAGTTATACGTTGAATTATACGGCTGTAAACTATTTAGTACAGTTAAATTATTATTTACGAACAAAGACGAAAACGTTGTAGCCGATGTAAAAACCCACAGGGTTGAGATTTAAAACTTAGGTCAAAATTTGGAAGCGATTGATAAAAGTTTTCGTAGTGTTGATATTAAGCACAAATTAATTTTATTGTAGGGTCCTATAAATTTTAATGGAGAAGTGATATATATTATTTCTAATGCTACTTTGGATAAAATTGCTAAAATGACTAATATATAAATTAAATTCTATTAAAATTCTATTAAAATAAAAGTATAAAAGAAACAGACGATTTTAAAATCAATTTTTATGGAGGAGTGAAATATAATATATGCTATAATGGATAATTTTACTATTAAATGACCTCATCATTTTAAATATTTTAAAGAGGGCAACAGCTGTAGTTATAAAAGGGAAAACAATAAGGCTAAACCAGAAAAATAAGTAAATTTGATAAATATTTTAAAACTTTAAAATTGGAAATCTTATGAAATATTGGACATTTAAAGTAAATACATGTATCATTTTAAATACAAAAAGATTTTGGAAAAGTTTAGTGTATTTTAACGAAGTGATGAGAAGTTTTTGAGTATGTTAAAATTTTAATAGTAAATTCAAGTCAATAAAGATGGGAAACATTGAGGATTAAGATAAGAATAATTATAAGATTTAAAAAAAAAAAAAAAAAAAAACTTTTTATATACCATGCTTTTAAATTTTAATATACTAATAATATACAAATTAAAAGGAAAATGATAAATATTCTATCATAGTTTGAAGTCAAATTTGTTTTCAAATGTCTAAATAAAATATCTGATGTAAGATACTAATATTTTGCAGCGGAATAGATTTCATTTCTGTCATCCTTGGCGAAAAAAAAAGAATATCGCCAAATTATCTGGCGAAAATATTTAATTCCTTTCAAAAATCATGGTTATTTTAACAACTTATATTAAAAGAGTAATGAATAATATGAAACAATATTTCGTACAATACATATTACATGTCATACATACGTACAATGAATAATACATATTACATTTCGTACAATGCATACATCTGGCATGTATATTTTCGTGTTACGCTTTTGATCGCCAAATAATAATAATAATAATAATAAAAGCCAAGGGCGACAGAGTTTAAAAATTTAAAATTAAAATTTTGTCAATTTGACAGCAAAATAATTCAATCTAACACCCGCGATAACTAATACATATCTATACCCAAATATAAGGATTAAAATCGGGAAATAAATTTCCTCGATTTTTAATAATTTCTTACAAAAAATCCAGTGGGCAATTAACATAGGAAATCTTTTTCTTGGCTGCACAGACGGTCAGTGAGTCACACTTCGCTTGCGTATAGAACTCATAGATATAGTATAGCATATATAGAATAGAGTGATCATTGGGGAGAAAAAAGTTATTCCTTTTCATTTGGGAAAAGACGACGTTTTTACCAAAATATGGCCGTCTTTCCCCGAGTGAATACACACGGGAATACATACTAATATTTTAGCAAATAAAATTTATGAATAATTTATTTGCTAAAGGGGAATGGAAGACTCCAGATACAGTTTCAAATTCATATTTCTTTCTTTCTTTTCTTTTTCTTTTTTTTTTTTTTTTTTTTTTTTTTTTTCAATACCACTTAATGGCTGTTTCCAAAGCTTTTATTTTTTATCTTTTTTCGGCATCAAAAATCTTTCTACGATAACATGGGGATGAGAGATCTATATATATTACTATATCTATGATAGAACTACATTAGCACTTTATCAATGTGTATAAAATCTTTAAATTGATTATGACGTCAATTTTCGTGAGATGCATAATTTAACTTTTTATAATTTTTTAACGTTCACGTTTGATTAAATGTATTTATTTTTATGTCGAAAGAAAATGAACTCGTTTTTTTTTTTTTTTTTGGCAACAATTAAATTAATGGAACTCACAGATATTTTGGAGCAACTTTAATAAAGGTCTATAATTAACAAATAATTGCAATAAAACAATATTGTGACAATAAATTGAGATAAAAACTATCCTATCTCTCAAGTTGGATCAAACTGCACACAGTGTGCAAAATTTCATCAAAATCAGTTCCTTAGTTTAGGAGTTTACCCCGGACAAACATCGTGACACGTAATTTATATATATATACAGATTAAATTATAAAGTTTTGATCAATGAAGCACAAATAAGTAAAAAACAGGATTAATTTCACTGTATTATCTTCATTATAATATGAATTCAATTTACACTTCAGTCTAAGTAACACGTGGCCGGCTATGCTAACACCAAAAATTTAAAAAGTGGAAATAATTGAATTATACGAAATTTATTAATAGGTTAAAAAGTTGAAGATTCTTTGTGTAGATGGCAGCACCAAATATATTTCAGCTTTCATTTCAACCCAGTCGAAAGGTATCGACATCTGTTAGAATCATTTGGAGTTAACAGATAATTGTGACTGTCAAATAATAACAGACAAATAATTAGCAATAAATTAAAATTGCGACTATAATTTGAGATTTAAACTATCCTATCTCTCAAGTTGGATCGAACTGCACATGGTGTGCGAATTTTATTATAATCGGTTAAGTGGTTTAGGAGTCCATTGAGGACAAACATTGTGACACGAGATTTATATATATTAAGATAATTTTGTATTTTTGTCAAAACTGGGAAAGATAAAAGTAGTTTAGATCGAATTTCATAATTCGGGTGAAAGAAGCATGCTGTTAATTTCACACGGTGATGGAGCGGCTCAACTGAGCCAATGTATTTCTCAATACAGTGCAAATGAGTTGACAGGCGCCGATATCTTGTCAGCCAAATTCACCCCCAAGTCTGTCAGATATTCCATTTCTAGCATAATCTTTTCTGCAGCTGAAAAATCCCACCAGTTTCTTAGAGATTTTATTTCGAATTTGATAGACCGGGAGTACCGGGTTCGAATCCAGTTCGGGCTTGTCGCTCTAGCCGTTCGAAGCTTTCCACGGATTTCTCAAAAACTCACGAGAATACATACTAGGATACTTCAGAAAGACTGCCTCCATCCAAGAGGAAATCCCAGTGTCAAGCCAGTGTCCTTAGAATAGGTTGTCAGCACCATACCACACACTCACTTTAAGAATGCATACGGCTGCCTTCTTTTAATTTTACCCATGTCCTAATTAAACATTAACTTATGTAACAGAGTTTATCACATTCCCCTTTCTGTGCTCTGCCACTCTCTCCCTCTCTTTTTAAAAAAAAAAGTTTACAGAACAAAAAGTAGTATTTATAAAGTGCACTAAAATTGCAACAAAAATTTATGAAGTTTAAAAGATATTTCCCATGTCTTCCACTAAAAGTTTTGTAATATAAAAATGTTTAAAAGTTTTTTTTTTTTTTTTTTTTTTTTTTTTTTTTTTTTTAAGGGGGGGGGGGTGCGTGAATGATCCACAAATCAATAATATATATATATATATATATATTTAATAACTGAATTTTAATGTATGTGAAAGATATTCTGAAGTTTTAAAAAATTATTATTAACCGAAAGCAATTTATAGTATTCGTCATCTGGATGAAATTCAAATAACTACAGATTCCTGAACCTGGGAGTTATTCTTAAATTGTATATAATATCTATGTTATGATTATTTATTTATTCATATTCAAAATTATAGTTATATTTTTAGCCAAAAACATTCTTTATTTTCTTCTTTTTTTTTTTTTTTTTTTTCCCGTAATAAATGGTACATAGCGACAGTTGTTCTTTAAGAATCAGTGCATACCTCAAAAATATTCCATGGGGGAAAAAAAGAGGGAGAAAAGGAGAACGAGATGGAGTAGAAATATCCTAGACTGTTTTTTATTCTTATTATAAAATGTATCTATATTTCTCACTTTCTTTCCCATAAGAATTATTTATTAATATAGCTTACTATCATTGTTCGATTAAAATGACTATTTAAAAATAAATAATAATAATAACAATGATGATTGTTTTCAAGTTGTATGTTTTAATAATTTTTATGTGGAGCCAGAATTTCTTTTTTCGAATTTTCTCAAAGAAATTAAAAGAGTAAGTAACACTATTTTAAACCATTTCCATACTTAACACTTCTACCCCCATGCTTTTTTTTTTTTTTTTTTAATCTTTAAAACAATCGAGAAAAGTTCATATTCCAAATTCACTTTTCCATTATATTTTTATTTTTGCTGAATTAGAGAACATTTTATGAAAGATGAACGATAAAGGGTACAAATTCCCCTGCAAATCTGTTATTCTAGATTCAGAATGAAAACGTAATTAAAGAAAAAACATGTCTTTCACGACAGCTGTCGTTTCCTGCTTCCTTCGCACCCCTTATCTCATGTCGCCTATAGCTTTATAACAGCAATTGTACAATTTTCTCTTCTTGCATTTATAGGAATACTGACCACCCATTATTTTTAAAAAGAGAAAAAGTGTTTGCCGAAACTTTACAAGAAAAGACAGGATGACCCATACCATAGCAGGACTGATAAGGTCTTTCGTCGAAGAAAGACAAATATCAAAAACACGTTGCGGGGGGTAGCTACTAATGGCATAGAGATCAATGACAACTGTCCGATTTATAACAACCTTTCGGCAAAAAGAAAAAAAAAACTACTGGCCAGACCATTTATACAAGATAGTTTTATTGTTAGCAAGCTCTCGCAGCAATATGCCCTTTTGGGTGGTAATAAGCATTTAGCATTAGCAAAATTCTATCGAATATATTTTGTGTTTAAAAACCGAACATTAAATTTTTGAAATATTTTTTAGTTATAATTTTAATATTTCATATTTCATGTAAAATAAGCATGATTTCTTTAAAAAAGAAAGAAAGAAAAAAAAAAAAAAAAAAAAAAAAAGATAGTGGTGCTAAAAATCGTAAGAAAAAAGCACTTGAATCAGCAAAAATAAATGATCTTGTACGAAAAATAATTCACAAAATGCCAAATTTCATCATTACGAGTTCTTCAAATTCACCGAATACCCATGAAGATAAACAACAGTTATCCTGTTCATCCCAATAAGAGTAAGTATTGAAAATTAATTAGATAATACATTATTATCTTGCTATAAATGGCATGACTGAACCACCAGATACTTTCGAATTTAGATGTTTTGGGAATATCTAGAATAAATACCTGACGAATTACCCTGAAACTTTAGGGACGTAAAAAATGGGATATTTTCACGTTTTCTACAAAGGTTTACAGGGCCACAGAAAAATATTTAAATAGAATAAGGCTATAATTAAAAATCAGTACAATTGCATTTTCATTTGTCTTAGCATTTTAAGACTATCCAATGTTTGATAGTGATTTTTTACTTTGTTTAACATTCTGTCTACTGGAAATTGTATAAGTATTGCAACTGATTTGTGCGCGGGGGTTCACAAAAATTGCCAATGCATTATGGTCTATGAGGTAAGCGAAAAAATTTCACCGGAAAAATAGTTCTGTCGTCTTTATAAATGAAAAAAATTGGCTTTTTAATAACTTTTAGTCGATTTATCTTTCAATAAATTTAAATGAATTTAAAATTTACGAAAGAAAAATCATATTATATATAATCATAAACTAATTATTGAATATGCAAATATTGATATATATACATATATGTATGTTAGCTTAAAGACAAGAAATGATATATAGTAATAAATCAAATATTAATAATAATAATGACCCTCTTCTGTCAGGAAGAATTCTGGTTAGACCACTTTAAAACAGAGACTTTTGGTAGCCTTCCCCCCCCCCCTTAGAAATGCTATGTATTTTTATTTTTATTTTTTTAATTAATCTGCATAAATGTTACATCATGAGAAAGGTCTTTCAAAACTGAACATTTTTTGTGCTTACACTTTTCCCTTAATCTCAATATGTAAAAAGATTTCAACGGAAGTTTATAACTACCATTGCAATTCTAAAATATCCATGGAGGATAAAATTAAAATGTAATATAAAATTCAATCATAAAAATTATGGGCTAATAGTTATTGCATCATTTTCTTGAAATCATGATAATGTACTTATCTGATATAAACAAACAGTTGATTGTGACGTCATATTTATCAACTTAGTTAAAATAAATAAGGTTACAAATATGGTACCTAAGGTTACTTCGTTATAAATATGGTACATTTCATTTGGTACCTTATTTGTAACGAAGTTTTGATTAGATATTTTAGAATTAATTAAAATATGAAAATAATTTCAAAATTGGACATTTAAATTTATGATTGTTGCCAAAAAAAATTACCAGTTATATATATATTTATATATATATATTGATGGGGGGGGGGGTGGCATAAGATGAAATAATGTTTTCACGCGAAAAATTAAAAAATACTAAATTTGCCCATGCATATAAAACATACTTATTAAAATGAGTCGAAGAAGGAAGCGAAATAAGTACTGAGTTATATTACGATAAATACGATATATAATATGATACGTAATATTAGACCTATCGTCCAGGGTTAGTAGGTATTTTCGTTAAAAGAAATATTTTGTTCGTTCGGTGCAACTTGCATATTAGTCCCGTCAGGTACAATTTGCATATTAGTCCTGTCAGGTGCAACTTGCACATTAGTCCCCTTTAAATATAGTGTCCAGCGAAGCTGGCAAAACATTCGTTGATTCACTACCTTAACTGATTTCAGATTCCGTCATTTTTGACGGGGTTATATACTAGTTATATATATAAATATATTATATAAAATGCAGCGAAAATGGAGTTATTATTATTTTCGATTTTTTTATGTGTTTTAGCAAGAAAAAGTTGTGAAGCAATACTCACACTACTTTTTAATTAATTAATTAAAGTAATTTTTTAAATTACTGTTCTGTTACGTAATTCATAGTTTTCTAATAACTTACGAAATTTTTAAAATAGAAAATTCATAGTCAAGGATGTTCATGCCAGCATCGAAAGTCATATTTTAAAGTTTGTTTGACATCTTTAGAATAAAAATATTTCTTTTAATGCATGTTTAAGCGAAAATTTTTCATATTATCCCATTTTAATAAAATCGTAAATTTCAATTACCTTACGTAGTTTTAAAATTAGAATGTTGCAAATTAATAGGGTTCTTGTGGGCTTGAGGCCAGTGTCATAAGTAATATTTTAAAACTGGTCCGATCTCTCTGCGTTCAATGTTCCTGAGATATCGTGTACACAGACTAACACACTAACAGACACCCTACAGACGGACACTATATCAAGCTTGTTATTTTCGGAATCATCACACTTCAAACCGTGAAAAAGGTGAAAAAATCGATGTCAAAAATCTTCACAATTACGTAAGTCCCCCTTACCTATAGTATGACTGGAAAATAATAATAGATTGGGAAATCTCGACCTTGCAATTGTTTCATCTCACAAAAATAAAATAAAGCAACAGCAATGTAATAATTAATTATTAATATTAAAAATTGTATGTAATATTATTAAAATTGTTGTGCGTACATATTTTTATATTTATTTAATTTTGCTACTTTTCTTTCTTTATATATATATATATATATATATATATATATATTTATTTATTTAGAGAGAGAGAGAGAGAGAGAAAATAAAAACTATGGTACATATATTTTTTCTTTTATTTAAATGAAAAATTAAATGTTAATGTGTTTAATTGTTTTGTTTTAAACAAATTAAAATTATACACGTTTTAATTCGTTATTGAAATTTTTTGAAATGTTGGGCAGTGACAGTTACTTTATATTAACAACTTGCTATATTTTACCCTGCTATAATTCTTTTATTTTCCCTTTATAAAGATACAACAGTTTTGGGGGAAATTTCAAGGTTATTTTTTCTTTCTTTATTAAAATTTTCAGTATTTCTTTTCGTATAATGCTTTCTTTCTCTTCCGTATTTCATTGATACCTTGATAAATAAAAATTTTCGGTCCTCGTATTTGATCATTGTACGTCTCAATATATATATATATAGCATATTGAACAAATGGCTAGTTTCCCTACAAATATGAAAACAAGCTTATAATTTATGATTGATGCATGTTAAATATATATATATTCATTTCTTAAACATAATTTATTCAAATATTCCCTTATTTATTCACGTATTTATATTGTGTAATGTTGGAAAGTCATTATCTATGCATGACTTTAACTTCTTGATATATTATTCTTTTATTTAACTTTAATACAGATTTATCTTACTTAGTCCTGTGCGGGCCGCGTTAACTTGACCCGCAAAATGTCCTTAAAGCCTCAATCTGGTCCCCAAACAGTTTTCAGACTCGGAGTCGGAACTAGCCCCGAATTCATACCTTCTGATTTACATACAACTCAACTCGAGAGTGTAATATAATATTATTAATTTATATTGTATATGAAACTGAATTAAAATATACTATTACACAAAATACAGTTATATTATTGAACAGACCTTTCAGAGAATCAAAAAATACATAAACAAATTACTAGTTTTAACCTCTAATTATATAAATGAAATTTCAGTAAATAATATTAAAACATTTTAAGTGTATTAAAACTTAAAAAAAAAAATACTCAAATTATTTATACAGCATATAAAATAATTAAAGATTGTACAATGCATGATAAATAATTTTGGAATATAAAATTAAACATTCAGGGGTTATATTTTGATAATCGTAATTAAATTCATGAAATTCTTTGTAAACGGTAATAATAATAATAATAAATAATATATTTATAACTTATAGTTGATTACCCACTTAGGCTATTTTTCCCCCTACAAAAATGTGAAGAAGTCTTAATACAAATAATACATATCACCTCTTTTTTCATTACTTAAAAGCTGTATGTTATTTAAAACAATTATATAAGTATCTAAAATTAAGAGTTGACTGCACGCTTTTAAATATAGATGTTAATATATTTTGTTTTAATATATATATAAAATCTTAAAAATTTAGGAACATTTGAAATGCTTCATAATTATTAATAAATCATATTTTATTTTAGATTAATAGAGATTTAATAAATATGCATTTTGGTACAAATAGGTTAGAAATAAAAAATAAATTTAAAGCAACTTCAATTAACATGCTTATAAAATAGCGGCTATGACAGAGATTAAATATTATTATTTTAAAATGTAGTTTTCTTTAGCTAGTTTAAATTGATTATTTTAATATTTTTATGAGTAAAATCAAAGAACCTAAAAAGTAAAGTTATTTTGTTATTATTAAACCTAAGCATACTAAAATTTATACATTGTAGCACGTCTTATTTAGGTGCTTAACTACAAAACTAACTTGCATTTGGTTTTCTGGTTTTTTATTTATTTTATTCATTTAAAAAAAAATTATATACTTTAAGCTTTGTGCGCCGAAATCGCATACACTGAGAGATTTTCGTTTGGGAGCTGAGGAGGAAGAGTATGTTAGATGTTAATTTTGTATTGGATGAGTAATTCAAATAGCCGGTTACTTACTTTTTTTTTTTATTTGTACCAAATTAATTACACTTTTTCTCTTTTCAGTCAAATAATTAAATTAAATTTTCATAAAATATACTTTTTTAAGACTGACTAAATTATTATTATTATTTACAAGAGTGAAGAGGGATCGTGCCAGTATTCGAACCTGTGACCTTTGTGATAACGTCCCAATATTATAACCAGCAAGCTAATGTTGTTTGTTATCTAAGCACCACAATACGCTTCTACGAGAGTTTGAAATTATGAGAAATCTATTCTATAAATGTTCAAAGATTTTTTATGTTTTTTTTCTTTCTTTTTTATTATTATTGGGATTTTATAAATATGGACGGTTTTTCCTAAATAAAAATTAAAAATATATTGTATCCTATTACAAACAGAGAAAGAAACATCGGTGGTCTAGGGAACTTAATATTTACTTATTTTTATTGGAACTATTTACTAGAAATTAAGACATATTTTTTCTTATCAGTTTTTTAAAACTTGTGTACTGAAGGTCAAGTTAGAGACGTAGAATCAAAAAAAGCATGCGAAAAAATTAAAAGCAAAAGGTTCTTAAGTATATATTTTCATTTAATGTAAAAGTTATGAGCATATACAATAATTATTTAAAGACAAAACAGTAAAAGGGCCAATGAACACGCTTTTAATAGCCACTTTTCAGATTGCATTTCTTGCTACTATTTGTCCTTGAGATATGCTGATCACTGACACCCATACAGATCAACAGCATAAGACATGTTTTCAGGATTTAGAGGGACCTCAAGTTGTGCAAATTTCACAAAAACTCAATTTCCAAAATTCCATTTAAAAACGATTATCTTCTCTACTATATTTCGGTAAGGAAAAGTAAAAACGAAAAATATTTCGTTCTTTTACAAATATTAACTGAAGAATTACTCAAAAATTTTTAAGCAAAATTGAGAAAAAAAAAAAAAAAAAAAAAAAAAAAATCATAAGGGGGGGGGGGGGGGGGCGCCGAAAAGGAATCGTACCCCGGGCGCCAGTTATGCTCGCTACGCCACTGCATCTATATATACAGTAATTAACAGAATAATAATAAAAAAAAAGGGAATTATTATTATTATATTAACTGTTTCTGAAAATGTTCTTAAAAAATCTTTTGCTTTCTACCCATACTAGACCTTAATAAGAACTACTATCGCCTAGTGGTTGAAACACGACCATTCTTTTGCAAACCAAAGTAATTGCTTTCTCGTGGATGCAAATAAATTGCAACACAGCAGCGCCACTTGTCGGCCGACATGCACACAAATTAAAACAGTATAGTTTTACATAATGTCCATATCACTACAGAAGTTGAGCTATAACTTAGGCTTAAATCGTGTGAATCGCAACATAATATTACCACCTATTGAAGGATATATCCCAGCAACTAATCAGCACCAATTTAAATCAAGGTATAACCAATTATCAATTGTACTTTAATTCCGCCAATTGGTTCATGATATACTACAAAATTTCCCAAACACATTCCTAACAAATCATTTCCTTACACAGACAGATAGTCATTTTCTAATATGAGCGATCCAATATTTTCTTCTATAACATTTTATATGACAGAGACACCAACCGATTAACATGAACAAAAATTTAATCAATATATTTTATCATAAAATTCGGTGCAATTTTCACCAACACATGCTGAGCTATTGCATTGATAAACCGCATAAAATATTAAGAAAGAAAATTGATATTATGTACTCACGCATCAAGTTTGGTACATTTATATAGGATAGAAGCTGAGATATAGCTTTCCTGTAAACGAAAAATATTGGTGAACAGCAGCGACACCTGTCGCCTGATATGCATCCATAGGGAATCAGAATAATTTTACCTAAGAACCATATCACACGCCAAGTTTCGAACATTTATACGTCATAGCAGCTTATAGTCTTCCCCAAAATGGTATTAAATTCAAACTTAACAGCGCCACCTATTGGCCGATATGCATTCAAACTAAATCATCAGAGTTTTACATTATATATATATATATATATACATATATATTTGATTACATGTTATGAATACATAATTTTTATATATACCTTATACTAACAAGGAAGGTCTTCTTAAAGGGCATACTCAGAATAGTGTAAAAAAAAAAAAAAAAATTACAGAGATACTACTTACATAGGTATTAAAAGATCAGTCAAATTTATCGGCGAATTTCCAATAGATAGTCTGCAAAAAGATACGTAAAAAGACGAAAAGGGTACGCGATTTGGCGAGCAACATCATTTCTCTCCAAATGCAAGTATTTTTATTGCGTTTCAGAATTTCTTGCAAAACAGATCTTTCGTAATAGCGTTATAGTATATATAGTGTGAAAATAATCGATGAAAGAGTTTTTGTCTCTCGTACAAGCTTGTATAGTATATGCATGTGGCCTTTTATTAAAAATATTTCATTTTAGCTTTGAAAAAAAAAAATCTGCTATTTGCAAATTTTAAATTACATGTCAAATACACGTTCTAGTTATTCAAATCTTATTTTTTTAATTGGTAATTAAGAAAAACAAAATCTGTATTTTGCAAGTTGCAAATATTTATTTTTACTTTTATTTAGCGTTTGTATGTCCTATAAACAATACATGGAAAAGAATATAGCACTCACAAATGTTACAGAAGAAGAAATTAAATTTAAAAAACACACTGTTCAAATATTAAAAAATATATGAGTGTGTAAATTATGAAAAATTTGAAAGCATTTCTGATAATGCATATTCTTCGTCTAATGAAACATCGCAAAATTCCGATGAAAATAAGTACACTACCTAATAGCCTCCTAAAGATATAACATATATAAATATATATATCATGAGACTATAAGTAAAGAGCTGTAAATTCCTGGCATGACGTGAAATCTAGAAATTCATGTCGCAGTTTAAAAAGTGTCCAAACGAAGTTTAAATAAGTAAAAAAAAAAAAAAAAAAAAAAAAAAACATTTGCACTCTGGGAGTGCCGACAGAAGTGAAAACGTGAACAATTACGTGTGTATTTCTTGAATCGTCAGGAAATATTTTTATTGTGCAGGAAATACTTTTAAATAAAGTGTTTTTTTATTAATATAAACTACTACTGCAAAAATTACATTACAATTTTATTTAATGCGCTAACTGCAATAGAGACAGTGTCCGAAGATGAGAGAAGTCGTGTAGAGCCGCACCAGATTGTAAAAACGTGAGAAAAATGGCAGCTTTGGCCTTTCTCACTTTTTTGTGATGTCTAACTGCAACGTTTCCGGTTGCAATCTTTAAGAAACAGTGTCCGGAGATGAGCGAAGTCATGTAGAGCCGCACCAGATTATAAAAACGTGAGAAAAATGGCGGCTTTGGCCTTTCTCACTGTTTTGTGAGGTCTAACTGGAACGTTTCCGGCTGCAATCTTTAAGAGACAGTGGCCGGAGATGAGAGAAGTCGTGTAAAGGCGCACTAAATTGTAAAAACGTGAGAAAAATGGCGGCTTTGGCCTTTATCACGGTTTTGTGAGGTCTAACTGGAACGTTTCCGGCTGCAATCTTTAAGAGACAGTGTCCGGAGATGAGAGAAGTCGTGTAGAGCCGAACCAGATTGTAAAATGTGAGAAAAATGGCAGCTTTGGCCTTTCTCACTGTTTTGTGAGGTCTAACTGCAATAGAGACAGTGTCCGGAGATGAGAAGTCGTGTAGAGCCACACCAGATTGTAAAATCGTGAGAAAAATTGAGGCTTTGGCCTTTATCACGATTCTGTGAGGTCTAACTGCAACGTTTTCGGCTGCAATCTTTGAGAGACAGTGTCCGGAGATGAGAGAAGTCGTGTAGAGTCGCACCAGATTTTATAACAATATACAGTATATAATTATTAACACTTCACATGAGCAAGTTAATTGTATGATACATTATTTGTATCATACAAGGTTGGAAAGTGTTTGCTGATGATGACGTGAATTCAATGATTTTTGTTCACCCAAAACTTTTCACTTCAAATGGAAAGCGTCAGCTGACGATGACGGGAATTCAAAGATTTTTGTTCACCCAAAAGTGCTCAACGTGCCTAAAGAAGTTTTCACTTCAAAAAAATTAAAAAATTACGTGAATTGTATCATTGGAAGAAACAAACAGAAAATGTAACTAATCGCAGAAAAAATAATCTGGTGTGTCACTCACACAACTTTCTCTTACCCTGAAATTTAATACTATAAATACAGGTTCGAGATAAAGAGGTAAGATAACGATGTTGTGTAAACCTATGTTAAGCAATTTAAATTAGGCTTCGGAAGAGTCTTATACGATAATTAATTCTGTGTGAGGGGGCTGCCGCCCCCCTCAACCCCCCGTTTCATTAATGCACTTAGATTTATAGAAAATTTAATTCGGTTATTAAAAAATAATTCTGTTTTAAAAAAATAATTTATTAAAATTATTATTTAAAAAAATTATGTTTTATGATAATGCAGAAGATTTCCATATTAAAGAACTAGTATAACACTAAATATCCGAAAAAAGTCCATTTTAATCTAAAAAAAAAAAAAAAAAACGATTTTTTTTTTCTAAGTTTTTTTTTCTTTAAAAGTAAAAAAAATCGATAAATTTGTTTTAAATTATCGCAGATTGATGGTTCAACCATTCGTTTTAAAGGTATTGGCGATCTCTTTTGAAAGATACCCATCATGAAAAATTACTCCCCTCGAGGGGGGACTTCCCCCCGAGTGGGGGAGGGGAGGCGAGGCTCCTACATACACAAAAATTTTTTCCCAGTTAACTGTCTCTATTACAAAAAGTATATATTTGTTTCATTTGGTTTAGTGCAGTCTATAGACGTCAAACTCTATTTTCCTGCAATTTCCCCCATAGACGTAATGTATTAGAATTCTCTTGATTGTCCCTGTACACGAACCATTTGCTTGATCTTAACGAAAAGCTTACTGTAGCATCCCTATATGATACACATTTAGAATACCAAGTTTGAACTTTCTGCCATGATTTGTTTTTGATATATGCTGATAACAGACAGACACACAGACACACACACAGACACACACACACAGAGACACACACACAGACACACGCACAGACCATTTTTTAAAAGCATGATTTTCGTATTCAGGGGACCTCAAAACGTGTAAATATAACAAAATCTTGCGTTCGAAAATTTGAGCCAAAAACAATACTTTCTCTACCTTATGGGTAAGAGAAAGTAAAATAATCTGGTGTGTCACTCACACGACTTTCTCTTACACGGAAATTTAATACTATAATACAGGTTGCAGATTAATAGGTATTATAAAGAGTACTGTTATGTAAACCTGTGTTCAAAAACTCATATTAGGATTCTGAAGAGTATTATATAATAATTAGTTCTGTGTGAGGGGGCAATAGCCCCCCTCAACCCCCCGTTTCATTAATGCACCTAAATTTATATAGAATTTAATTCGATTATTAAAAAATAATTCTGTGTTTAAAAAATATTATATTAAATTTATTATTTAAAAAAATTTTCTTTTATGATAATGCAGACGATTTCCATATTAGAGAGGTAGTATAACACCAAATATCCAAAAAAATTCCATTTTATTCTCGAAAAAAAAAAAAAAGTTTTAAAGGTATTGGCGAGCTCTTTTGAAAGATACCCATCATGAAAATTTACTCCCCTCGAGGGGGGACTTCCCCCCCAGGGGGGGAGGCGAGGAGCCTACATACACAAAAAAATTTTCCCAGTTAACTATCTCTATTACAAAAAATATATATTTGTTTCATTTGGTTTAGTGCAGTCTATAGACGTTAAACTCTTTTTACCTGCAATTTCCCCCATAGACGTAATGTATTAGAATTCTCTTGATTGTCCCTGTACACGAACCATTTGCTTGATCTTAACGAAAATCTTACTGTAGCATCCCTATATGATACAGATTTAGAATACCAAGTTTGAACATTCTGCCTTAATTTTTTTTTGAGATATGCTGATAACAGACAGACACACAGACACACACACACACAGACACACACACACACAGACACACAGACCATTTCCTAAAAACATGTTTTTCGTTTTCAGGGGGCCTCAAAACGTGTAAATATAACAAAATCTCGCGTTCGAAAATTTCACCGAAAAACAATACTTTCTCTACCTTATGGGTAAGAGAAAGTAAAAATGAAAGAAATAAAAAGCATTTTTCTTGGAAAAGGGGGGGGGGGGTAGAATTACATCTTCTAATGAAACATCTTTCAATAACAAAACGGATGCTTATACAAATAAATTTGTTTTTGGACATTTTTACTAATCGAAAGACCTGTTTTACTCCCCCTCCTAATCTATGATTATTGTTTAAGAGCTTAAAATAAAAAAATAATTGTAATTATTGTTATAAAAAATAATTATTATTTGTTATTATTAACTAGGCGAGTCGTATTAATCCTGGACGATAGGACCCATGCCCCAGCCCGCCCGGTTTCCGCTGTTCAGTGTATTTTCCTAGTCAACTTTGTCCCCTTATTACTTCCGGTGTGAATTTTTTTTTTTTTTTTTTTTTTTTAACACACTTCACATTGTGAGTTTTTTTGCTTTTCTTACCATGCTATTCCTATGGGGGTTTTAGCCTTTTTCCCCCTCTTTTTCTACATTCTAAGGTGGCGGTGGTTATTATTATTATTTGTTTAATTATTATTGCCAATCTTATTGTTATTGGCTTATAATTAATTGTTAAAGAGCTTAAAATTTTTAATTCTTCATAATTTTCAATTAAAAATTGGTTTAAAATTTGAATAAATTAACAAAAGGTACACGGTTCAAAATTTGTAGTTGTACAAATGTATATATATATATATATTTAAAGTTAATCCTATTTAAATTAATTTGATACGTATAGTTAAAAATTTTAATTGGTATATTTTATCTAACCAGTGTTACAAAAATTAAATTATAATAAAAAAGGTGTAAATTTCCAATGTTACTGTTCAATCTATACTGAAATTTGAGAGTTAAATTTTAATTTGAAATGATTTTTATCAATTTAACTTTTATCTAAATTACTGGTAATCGGTATTTTTCGAAAACACAAAATAGCTCACTGATAAATGATTGCCGTTTGCCACTGTTTCATTTCCAAAGAGTTATGCATGTTCTTTTTAATTTATCATGCAATATAAACAAATGTACGTACTATTTTACTTTAAGCTATAATATTTAAAGCTCAAGTAAAACTTAAGCTTAGTTTAAGTATTTCATGTTAAACTAAAGCTGCATAATTCAATCATTTTATTTACGTGTAAATATATATGACGAAATTTTAGATATAAAAGTTTATTTATTTAAAGTAAACTTTGTTAAACTAGTTTAGTATGAAGAGTATGGAAATGTGTGTTTCTGTAATGAGTATTTCTCAAAAAACTGTTTTACATCAGCTTTCATTGTGTCGCCAACGAGCGATAATAATTTGCCAAGAATCGGAAATTTTCAATATTTTTTTCTGGGCAATATATAATGATTCCTCCGAAATTTTTTTTATAAACATACATAGCCTCATAAGGAGAGTATTCTGTAATTTTTTCAATTTTTTTTGCGTATGGGCCTATGAAGACCTTCTTTGTAAGTCTGGTGCAATTTTGATGCTGAGCCTTCCTTGAAATGAGAGGAAATCCCAGCCTGGCAGTGCCATCTGTTGGCTGATATAGCCCGAAGGTTAATCAGCCACAATTCAAACCAAGGTCCAAAAGATATCAAGTTCTGTTAAATTAAGTCCATTTGTTCATGAGGCGTACCTACAATCTCTAAAGGGCTGCGCAATTATGGACAAAATCATAAATGAATATATTCGAAGAGAATTAAAAGTTTTTAGCCTCTTAAACAAGATCAATGAATACCGTAATAATTAGAAAAATCATGTCCAATGTATGACATGCGGAAGACTTATAGTATACATTCCAAGAGGCAAGCAAGACTGCAGCAGACCCAGAAAACGGTGGTTAGACCAAGAAGCCGGAACAGGCTCCCAGCCTAGTCCTTGAAGAAGAAGAAGATGATGATGATGGTTCATGAGGTACAGTGTTCGTAAAGCTTTGCTAACTATAAAAGGAGACTTTTTCTAAAAATGTTCGAATCGTGTTCAAGAAATCTGAAAACATGTAAATTCATCAAAAACAGGAAATTGAAAAAATGTCGGAATCTTACACTTTCTTCATATATATGCAAAAGATATAGTAATAAATCCACATATTTAAAAATAAATAGTCAATTTCAGTTAGTCGAAATGCATTATGTTATAGCTAAAAAATGTGTCTTAAAATTAAAGTTGATATAATTGACAAAAAAAAAAAAAAAAAAAAAAAAATGGAACTTTCATAAATCAAATCTTTTTTAATTTTCGTACACGTTCAATGGTATAAAACTTCGAACTATCACTTATTCGCTCACAACGATTTTTACTACTCTAATGGCCGTTGCCTCTTAGAAAGAAAAATTTGTAGTCGAGAGTTTAAGAATGCTACATCTATATAAATTACTGTGTCCATAGTTTTATTTGAATTTTAATTAACTGCCAGATTTAACAAGTTTCTAATTTAGGACTTTTTTAATACAAAAGAATATGTGTATAAAATGAAAAGGTGCATAAAAAATAAAAGTATTTAATTACCTTTTTGACATGGTAAAAAAATAATTTTCATATTCTGAAAACCTGTCTAATCTTACCTTTCGAGTGATACTACTTTCAACTCTCTATTCTCATAATTAATATGTTAAAAGTTTACGAAAAATTTCACGTTTACCTATTAATATATAGATAAACTAATGTTTTATTAATATTGTTACAAAATTGTAAATAATTGTGTTTATTTTTGTATAAATTCTTTCAAAGAGGCTTAGTAAGTTGATAAAGTGCTAATTTTGTCCATTTCTAGTCATTTTAGCGTTGAAATAGCCTTATTTCCCCTTAAAAACGCATTAAAAAGCCCAATAAGGCAGGTAATGGATTTGGCGCCAAATTTGGCGACTTTTTCCCACCTTGGCGATTTTTTTGGCGACCTTGGCGAGAAAATCCTTATAAGGGATATACCAAATATGGAAGCTCTAATCCCATTGGCTAATGAGATATGGAGATTTCTGGAACGTTCCACGCTTTTCTACAGGGGTATATAAGCCTGCTTTCTCGCCAAGGCGAGTTAGTTCAGTTCAGTCTGAGATCAGCTTCTGTCAATGTTGCAGTGCATTGAGCCTCTTTGAAACAGACTTGCTTTAAGTGTTATTGCTATACAGTTTGTACTGTGGATTTGCTATTGACAGCTGTTGTTTAAGCTGTGTGTACTGGTTGAATTGAAGCTGATATTTGGTTTATAGACTTGGATTTTTCTTGAACTTTCTGTAAATAAATTACCGAATTTTTGTACGTTTGGCCTTTCATTCTCGGACAACTCGCGAATCCCCAAGTACGCAACATTTCTGGTGTCAGAAGTGGGATTGTCTGTGAATGGTGTAACCAGAGCTATGGAGCAAGAGATGAAGAAACTTCTAGAAAGATTAGCTACCCAGATGAATGAAATGAAAGAAGGGCAAAGAGAAATGAAAGAAGGACAGAGAGAGATGAAAGATAGCCTGAGTCAAGAGATGAAGGAAATGAAAGACACTATGGGTGAAGTTCAGGAAGAAATTAAATCTAATCAAGATGAGATGAAGAGAGAGCTTTCAACGGTGAAAGAATCAATCGAGGGTAAATTAACGGTGATAGAAAATAGAATGGATGGAATAGAAGAGAAAGTTATAAAGATAGAAGAAAATTTTGAAGAGAAAGTTTTGAAAATAGAAGAAAGTTTTGAAGAGAAAGCTATGAAGATAGAAGGAAATGTTATGAAGGTTGAAGAGAAAGCTATGAAGATAGAAGAAAATGTTATGAAGGTTAAAGAGAGTGTTACGAGGATAGAACGGAGTGTAGAGGAGAAATTTAAAGAAAACTTTGATCAAGAGCTGAAAGGAAGGTTTTCAGAGATAGAAAGCAAGTTTAAGAGAATGGAGGAAGATATCTTGAGTGAAAAATGAAAGAAGAGTGGAACAGAGAAGTAATTGGGAATGAACTGCAGAGCAAGATTCGGAATCTCGAAGAAAAGTTAGAATCCATGCCACAGGAAACTAAAAAGAGAGATAAAAGAATCCAGAATCAGGAATTTATTAAGCTATCCACCTACGACGGCAGTTCCTCCTGGCATGTATATAAGACGCAGTTTTCCATCGTAGCTGAAGCTAACGGCTGGGACTCTGTTGCAAAGACGGCTCATCTGGTAGGGTCGTTGCGGGGCGACGCCGCAGATATTCTGGAGACCCTTTCGAAGGAACAGCGATATGACTTCGAAGCTGTAACCAGAGCACTAGAGCTACGTTTTGGAGCGAAATGGTCCAAAGAATATAGTCGACTCCAGCTAAGGTCCCGTCGTCAGAGACCAGGGGAAAGCTTACAAGAACTGGCATCAAACATCCAGAGGCTTTCACATTTGGCTTTCTCAGACTGTCATCCTGAAACACGCAATGATCTGGACCTAGAATATTTCTTTAATGCTGTCGGAGATCCAGATATTCAAAAAGCTCTCAGACTCTCCGGTGTGAAGGATGTGGAGTCAGCCTTGGTGTATGCCCTAAAGATCGAGGCAGCCCAACAAGCCTCCCATGAACATCGCCTGAACAGCACAGTAGACAAAGTGAACGGCTCTCAAGATGGTCTTAAAGAGATTCAGAAAATGATTTCAGAAATTAATAGAAGACTACGCATTCTTGAGAGTAAGAAAGAAGGGAAGACTCCTACAACTAAATGCTGGGGCTACGGAAAAGACGGGCATATCAAACGAAGCTGCCCAGTAGGAACACCTAGAGAAGCAACCAAGAATGTCTCTGAAGTATGCCACCCAGAAGGAGCTCTTCGGGAAAATTCAGATGCCTTCTTTCGGAAGCCTCCATCTGAAGATCATAAATACAGCTCTAAAGCCAAAGATAGACCCCAAAGAATACAGCCAGTTGCTCGCCAAGTTCCTGTCTCAACACCATCAAAACAAGATCCCGATCCATGGAGTGACGAAGAACTTAGACAAGCCCAGTTGGAAGATCCTGACATAAAGCCAATATTACAGCTGAAGGAGACGACCAGCATCAGACCTACCTGGCAGGACATTTCCAGATTTAGTCCCATTACGAAAAGTTATTGGCCACTTTGGGACTCTCTTCATATCAGAAACGGCGTATTATACAGAAAGTGGGAATCTGATCATGGGAAAAGCTTCAAATGGCAGACTGTATTACCAAGATCAAGAATTCCAGATGTTTTAGAACAACTGCATAGTAGCTCTACCGGAGGCCATTTTGGGGTAATGAAGACTCTGCAGAAAGTTCGGGAACGCTTCTACTGGTGCAAGGCAAGGGAGGACGTGGAGAAATGGTGTAAATCCTGTGATGCTTGTGCGGCACGTAAAGGCCCGCAGAAACGAAGTCGAGGAAGACTGAAACAGTATAACGTGGGAGCACCAATTGAACGGATTGCACTCGACATCTTGGGTCCTTTGCCACGGACCTCCAGTGGAAATAAATGCATCCTCGTCATGTTGGACTATTTCACCAAGTGGCCTGAGGCATATCCCATTCCCAATCAAGAGGCAGGCACAGTCGCAGAGGTCCTAGTGCAGCAATGGGTGTCAAGGTACGGCACGCCCCTACAACTTCATACCGACCAAGGTAGGAACTTTACCTCTGATGTTTTCAAAGGACTGTGTCAACTACTCGGCATAGTCAAAACCCGGACGACACCTTTACATCCCCAGTCGGACGGCATGGTCGAGAGGTTCAATCGTACCATCCTGAATAACCTCTCTCTTCTAGTATCAAGGAACCAGCAAGATTGGGACTTGAAGTTGCCATTGTTCCTGCTGGCTTATCGAAGTGCTGTCCATGAAACCACCGGCTATACTCCAGCCCAGATGCTGTTTGGACGTGAACTTCGTCTCCCTTGTGATCTCCTGTTTGGTTGTCCACCCGATGCGCCTTCATCGCCCGAGGAGTACATCCAAGGTCTCCAGGCACGATTTGAGGACGTACACAATTTTGCTCGGGAGCAGATTCACATTGCAACGGAGAAAATGAAGACAAGGTACGATCTAAAGGCTACACAACATGAGTTCCAGGAAGGAGACAAGGTCTGGTTGTGGAATCCTGTTCGCCGCAAAGGACTCTCTCCCAAGTTACAGTGCAACTGGGACGGACCATACACAGTCTTAAAAAGGCTGAATGATGTAGTGGTGCGGATCACTAAAACACCTTCATCAAAACCGAAGGTGGTGCACTATAATAGGCTAGCGAAGTACCACAAGTAACGGTAATTTTAAAATTAAAAATGTAAATACTGGTAAAATTTGCGCATGCGTAATGTAAATATTTGTATATAAATAGTTGTACATATTTGTGAATTTTGTAAATATTTCTCACTTGATTTTTGTTTCTATTTTGTCGTTATATGCAACTTAGTTTTTGTATTTGAGATTGTGTAAATTTGGTTAGTTTCGCCTCTAAACCAAGGGTTGCACTGCCCGGGACGTGCAGTCCTTGGGAGGGGGGCAGTGTTACAAAATTGTAAATAATTTAGTTTATTTTTGTATAAATTCTTTCAAAGAGGCTTAGTAAGTTGATAAAGTGCTAATTTTGTCCATTTCTAGTCATTTTAGCGTTGAAATAGCCTTATTTCCCCTTAAAAACGCATTAAAAAGCCCAATAAGGCAGGTAATGGATTTGGCACCAAATTTGGCGACTTTTTCCCACCTTGGCGATTTTTTTGGCGACCTTGGCGAGAAAATCCTTATAAGGGATATACCAAATATGGAAGCTCTAATCCCATTGGCTGATGGGATATGGAGATTTCTGGAACGTTCCACGCTTTTCTACAGGGGTATATATGCCTGCTTTCTCGCCAAGGCGAGTTAGTTCAGTTCAGTCTGAGATCAGCTTCTGTCAATGTTGCAGTGCATTGAGCCTCTTTGAAACAGACTTGCTTTAAGTGTTATTGCTATACAGTTTGTACTGTGGATTTGCTATTGACAGCTGTTGTTTAAGCTGTGTGTACTGGTTGAATTGAAGCTGATATTTGGTTTATATACTTGTATTTTTCTGGAACTTTCTGTGAATAAATTACTGAATTTTTGTACGTTTGGCCTTTCATTCTCGGACAACTCGCGAACCCCCAAGTACGCAACAATATACTAGCAGGCTGTGCAAGCGTCACTGGTCACTATATTTAAATAAATGAGTAAAAAAAAGAATCACAAAGGAAATCCATTGAAATCGCTCAAAAACTTGTTCGAGTCCCCGCTGCCTTCGGCAGCGTCTTTTCCATGCTCGATATTTCGAATAATTGTCATCTATCCCTGAGCCGACCAACGCCTTACCCTAGGTGTTGACTTTTAGTGTTTATTGAAATACTGTTTCAAAACGAACAGTATTAAAATAAAAATAAATAAATAAAAATAAATAAATAAAATTAATAGAAGAATATTTCTCATAAATCACAATTAAATTAAACAACACTATACATATTATATATAGCATTGACTATCAAATAATTTCTTATATTTTATTTGATTTACCCGGTCGAGCATACAATGATAGAATTCCACTCCAAATATAGTACTACAATATGTAATAAAATTTAACTCGGTGCTAAAGGAAAAAAAAAAGATAATAATAAACCATTAGTGAACGTACAATTGGAATTCATAAAATTACATTTTATAGCGCTTCATAGCGTAATAAATGAACAAACTGCAGAATATTCGATCCCCCCCCCCCCCTCCAAATGTGAAAGGAAACCTCTCTTGGTGAGAAATTTCAGAAAAAATCTAGATAGATAATCATGTTTTAATTAATAATTTGTTTCCAATTAAAAAAGCGGAAAATTAAATAATTTGAATATTCGGCTTCGAGGTGTACACAGAGACATTCCAGACTATGTGTGTACCAAATTCAGTGATGCCAGATGGTCGAAAATTATTTCCCCAAACAGGTCTTCAAATTTCCCCAAATCAGGGTCCAAATTTCATATCTATAAATGCGGTAGATTTTTCTGGAGACAGCTGACAGAAGGAAAAACAGACGCTACTTTGATTTTATAAATAAGTTATTAAAATAAACTAAATATGCATTCACAATGGAGAACAGCTGTTTTATAGGACTCTGTGTGCGAACTTTGAAATTTGAATAATAGCTCGAACATTCCTTGCCAAGGTGTTTATTTCTGCAATTGTGATACCTATTTTAATCATCGCCAAAATTAAATTAAATATTAAAATTCGCCATGGGGACTTTATACTAAAGCTGTACCCACTTTTCTTTGTAAACATAAAATCAAGAAGAAAATGCTTTAAGGTTATTTGATTAAATGAAATTAATATTTTTAATATAAGTAAATAAAAAACTTAAAAATGTTATGACGTCAGTTTTATAAGAAACCTTTTATGATAATGCAAGAGGCTGAAATTACAAAGCAAATAAAAATGTAGAGAAATTTAATAGAGTTAAATACGTTAATACGATTTAATTAATAACTTTCTTCCTAATTAAAAATTAAAAAATATGGCTTCGAGGTGCACACGAAGACGTTAGAGACTATCTTTGTGCCAAATGTCATGCCTGCAAGTGTGGTAAATTTTTCTGTAGACAGCTGGCAAACAAACGCTATTTCGCTTTTATTAATAACATTAGAAGTAAAATATTTTTTAGTTATTTCTTAAGAAAACAATTAAGAACCTTTATTTTATAAATATAAGCATATAAGAAAGATAATACGGAGATATAATTATTTCGTTCTGCGTCCTAAATACTCATTGATTGCAATTTAATTCTCAAAAACTAGCTAATATTTTATTAACATATTAGGAGTAAATATTTCTTAGTTATTTCTTAAGTGAACAATTAAGAACTTTCATTTTATAAATATAAGCAGAAAAGAAAGAAAATATGGAGATTTATTTATATTTATTGCGTTTTGCATCCAAAATACTCATTGGATGTAAGTTAATTCTCAAAAACTGCAGATCTTTATGAATCATTCATTTTGAACTGAAATTCTAAATTTAAATCGAAAATATTGGAAATTATATCCATTAAATCTACATAGTGAGTCATTTAAAGCATCATTATCATGAATTATAACAGCTAAACCCTGTAAACAGAGCATATAATCACTAGATATTAACACGCATCGCATTGGAAAAATGCCTGAAATTCTCATTATCGTTCCGCTCTTCAAACCATCAATTATTAATATCAGAATTTAAATTTCGAAAAGCTTTTCTTTATTAATTACTTCAAATCCTCTAAACATTTTCTGAATTTCTATCTCATGTTTCGAGATGAAATCGTGACAATAATTCAAATTAGTAGTTTGGTTTTAAAATAGATTTCCTCAAAAGTTTTCAAACCTGATTTAATTTGTAGTAATAAAGATGCACATGGCATTTTTATAAACGTATTAAAAATTATTTTTTTTATATAACATGTATTACACATTGGTTAATAAAATAAATAATCTAGGGAAGTCTGCGCAGAATTCAACGGAATAATATATATATATATATATATATAAGTTAAACAGATTAGAAAAACCAATCGGAGAATTGCAAACCAATGCGCAAAATTGCTGCGAAAGGAAATGCAAAATTTAGATGTAGGAATATATAAATGTAGATATATATAAACAAATGAATGAAATTAAACCCCGAAAAACACTGAGATCTTCATCAGGGTGACCCCTCAGTGTATGGGGGAACGAGAAGTTTCTGAAAGGACAGTAGCTATAAGCTAATAACTATCCTTAACCCCCAACTTCGCACCAAACAGAAAACCACCAACAACTGAAGAGAAATCAAACATACATACTATAATGTATAAAACTACTAAAAATAAAATTATCAAATTTATATTATTTATTAAAATTATAAAATTACCAAATTGTAAAAGTTACAAAATTACATCAATTCATTTAAAAAAAATCTGGAGTGACTCCACTCGACTTTCCGAACATTGAGTAATTAACAGTTTTGTAGATAAAGTAAAGAAAGAGTAGTTGTTAAACAAACAAAAGAGAGAAAACCATAATAGAGTGTTTGAGTATTTTTCTCCATCTATTACACGTTGTTTTATTTAACGCTACTGAACTTTGAGCCCATAGATCATAATGACAAAGAAATTTTCGTTGTGTCCCTGTAAAAACCTATAAATGTTAGATTCACCAAAATGCTTATAGTTAGTGCAACAGTGATTTATAATACTCATATAAATTTTCAGCTGAATTCAATAAGGCGTTTAGATGCTATTGTACTTTTAAAAATTTAGTCCCATAGGCCATAATGATAAAGAATTTTTCTTTGTGTCCCTGTAAAAAAACTGTAAGTGCTAGATTCACCAAAATCTATACAGTTAGTTCAACTGTGATCTATAACATGTGTACAATTTTTTTGCTCGGATTAATAAGGCGTTTAGACACTATCACATTTTTAAAAATTTGGCCCCATAGGCATAATGATAAAGAATTTTTCTTTGTGTCCCTGTAAAAAAACTATAAGTGCTAGATTCTCCAAAATCTATACAGATTGAGTATTTGTGATCTATAATATGTGTATAAAATTTTTGCTCAATTGAATAAGGCGTTTAGATGCTATCGCACTTTTAAGATTTTGCTCCCATAGGCCATAATGATAAAGAATTTTTCTTTGTGTCCCTGTAAAAAAACTATAAGTGCTAGATTCACCAAAATCTATAGGGTTCGTACTATGGTGACTTACAATATGCGTACCAACTTTCAGGTTAATCGAACGAAGCGTTTAGACGCTAGCGTGTTCACCCACAGACATACACACATACACACATACACACATACACACATACACACACACATACATACATCATCGTAAAAATAGTGAAAACGGACTCAGGGGACCTCAAAACGTATAGAAACATCAAAATCTCGAATTCGGATTTTTGACATGATTACAATACTTTCCTCACTATAGTGTTCGGAAAGTAAATATATACAATACAATAAAGAATTACTGAAGGTAAACAAGAAAGTATAGAATGAAATAAAAATACAACCCTTCATCTGGAAAACAAACTATCTTCGGCCGACGGGGCTACTAGTTTGTTCTACTTCCTCATTCAAGGGCGATATTTAAGTACCGTCGAGTAGCCCCGTCGGCCGAAGATAGTTTGTTTTCCAGATGAAGGGTTGTATTTTTATTTTATTCCATACTTTCTTGTTTACCTTCAGTAATTCTTTATTGTATTGTATATATTTTTTTAAATGAATTGATGTAATTTTGTATCTTTTACAATTTGATAATTTGATAATTTTTTTTTAGTAGTTTTATACATTATATGTATGTTTGATTTCTCTTCAGTTATTGGTGGTTTTGTGTTTGGTGAGAAGTTGGGGGCTAAGGATAGTTATTAGCTTATAGCTACTGTCCTTTCAGAAACTTCTCGTTCCCCTCTACACTGAGGGGCCTCCCTGATGAAGATCTCAGTGTTTTTTGGGGTTTAATTTCATTCATTTGTTTATATATTTCTACATTTATATATTCCAATATATATATATATATATATATATATATATATTTAATTTAAGAAATATTATATTAAAGAATCAGAAAAGAAAAAGTTCATCAGAAGATAACATTATGTTACTATATAACACGTTTAACGTACATTTTGTCTTTTTTCCTTTCAGTTTCATTCTTTTCTTGTTTGCTAATCTAAATTGTCGATATCCACGATGGATGCACTTATTGTTGTACGTGGTGCAACTTTCGCGCAACCTCAAGCAACAAGGCAGCTCATTTAATCCAATCCAGTTACTAGTTGAAGTTGACACCTGGTACAGTTCTAGATATTCAATGCACTAATCCTTATTGTCTTTTCACATCTAATAAGCTGCATGATCTTTCCTAGCATGGTATCTAATGGGGAAAAATTCTCTCTTAAGTAGCAGATGCGCGAATTTTCTCATATCGATAAGAGAGATTGGGCAGTCTGTTATTTAATATTTATTCTCTTTCACAGAGTCCCGTTGGTGCTCGTTCCGTAAGTCTAGGTTAGTAGCTTATGAAAAATTGTTTTAAAATATTTTGTACTACTGGCGTTCTATAGAGCGTTAGGTTAAAAGTCATGAAAATTTAAGCATTCACTTTGACAAAAAAAAAAGAAAAAAAAAATCGTATTTATTTTAAATGTTTGTTAAAATCAACAAACATTTTCTAGTAGGCGCCCCACCGTTGCTGTTATTCAAATTCCTGAAATCTGTACAAGCGCACTCGATTGCTTCCCTACTATCCTTTATGTGTACAATCTCTCCGACTGCACAAGCTTTCTTAGCTTTACATTATATAAATATAAGATTTCTATAAAAAAAAAAATAATAATAACGATTTTTTGTTTCTAAAATATTTATTATACTAAGATTAAAAATTATAAAATATTTTTTTTTTTTAATAATATGTACTATAGCTGTTTTATTTTTATTATTGCAGCACAAATATTTTTGGCAGTTAAAATTGTAAATTTCATTCTAAGAAATCAATACTGTTTAACATGTTTTAAACTGATGGCACCATCCATTTTTAGAAGTATTTTATACTCCGAGTTTTAATTTATATTAATATATAAAGGGGGAAAGTTTGTTTGTGTGTGGAGGGCAATCTCTTGTACTACTGCGATTAAAAAAAAAAAAAAAAAAAAAAAAAAAAAAAAAAGCTACGCTATCCCTGAGTGCCATAGGCTTTAATTAATATTTATAAAATACGTTTTTTAGTTTGAAATTTCAATATTTTAATCAAAATGCCCATAATACGTCCAATGCGTTAAAAAAGTCTAATAAAATATGATCTAAGGTTTATAATTCACTGGCCTGTGTTTGTGCGTGTATGTATATGAACGAACATGTGCATCTAAACGCTTTGTTCGAATGAGCTGAAAGTTTGTAGGTATGTTATGTAAACATAACGCGAACAGGTACTATGGATTTCATATATATTTTGGTGAATCTAGCACTTAGTTACTTTCCGAACACTATAGTGAGGAAAGTATTGTAATCATGTCAAAAATCCGAATTCGAGATTTTGATGTTTCTATACGTTTTGAGGTCCCCTGAGTCCGTTTTCACTATTTTTACGATGATGTGTGTGTGTATGTGTGTATGTGTGTATGTGTGTATGTGTGTATGTTTGTGAACACGCTAGCGTCTAAAGGCTTTGTTCGATTAACCTGAAAGTTGGTACGTATATTGTAAGTCACCATAGTACGAACCCTATAGATTTTGGTGAATCTAGCACTTATAGTTTTTTTACAGGGACACAAAGAAAAATTCTTTATCATTATGGCCTATGGGACCAAAATCTTAAAAGTGCGATAGCATCTAAACGCCTTATTCAATTGAGCAAAAATTTTATACCCATATTATAGGTCACAGATACTCAATCTGTATAGATTTTGGAGAATCTAGCACTTATAGTTTTTTTACAGGGACACAAAGAAAAATTCTTTATCATTAAGGCCAATGGGGCCAAATTTTTAAAAGTGTGATAGCGTCTAAACGCCTTATTAATCTGAGCAAAAAAATTGTACACATGTTATAGGTCGCATTTGCACCAACTGTATAGATTTTGGTGAATCTAGCACTACAGTTTTTTTACAGGGACACAAAGAAAAATTCTTTATCATTATGGCCTATGAGACCAAATTTTTAAAAGTGCGATAGCATCTAAACGCCTTATTCAATTGAGCTGAAAATTTGTATGAATATTATAAATCACTGTTGCACTAACTATAAGCATTTTGGTGAATCTAGCATCTATAGATTTTTACAGGGACAAAACGAAAAATTCTTTATCATTATGATCTAAGGGCTCAAAGTTCAGTAGCGTTAAATAAAACCTCGTGTGATATATGGCGAAAAAAACACTCTATTATGGTTTTCTCTCTTTTGTTTGTTTAGCAATTCCTCTTTCTTTATTTTATCTACAAAACTGTTAGTTACTCAATGTTCGGAAAGTCGAGTGGAGTCACTCCAGATTTTTTTTTTTTACAGGGATTCAAAGAAAAAATATTTATCATTTTAGGCTATGGGCTCAAATTATTTAAAGAGCGATAGCATCTAAATGCATTATTCGATTAAGCTGAAAATTTATATACGTGTTATAGGTATCCGTCGAATGGTGAATCTAGTACTTATAGAGTTTTATAGAGACACAATGAAACGTTCTTTATCATTTTGACCTATGAGATTAAACTTTTTGAAGCGCAATAGGTTTTCTATTGAACTGATTCATTTCAGACTTTCCTTGCTTTAATTTATTCAAACAACCGCTAATTTCTTAATGTTTGGACATAGCCTCCTAAACTAGACGCCTTCCGCATAGCTCGGAAACAACAACAATTCAAGCGGTAGACAGCGCCGCCTGGTACAGATTGCGCGACTTTTTTATTCAACAGCCACCAAAATGTTTTAAAAGTGGGATTTGACATACATAAAAGACGAATAGAATCGAAGAAACGTCGATTATGTATATCATATATCACGTCTTAAAATTATTGGTGATAGTTGAATAAAAAAGTCGCGCAATCTGTGCCAGGTGCGCTGAATACCGCTTGAACTGTTGTCAAGTTTGTGAGCCACGCGGAAGGCATCTAGTTTAGGAGGCTGTGGTTTGGAAAATCGATTGGGGTCACTCCTAATTTTCATAATTTACATTTATTGAATATATTTCTAAAAATTATTTTTTTTTCTGTAAAAAATTGTTTTTAACATAATCTTTTTGCTGAATTTATTTGTTTTATCTAATCTTTTTTTTTTTTTTTTTTTTTTTAATTAGTAGGGTAGGTGCTCCAGTAATTGGCATGCTTTAGTAATTGACATCTATCCAGAAATAATTAATAAATAAGAAAAATAATAAAATCATATATTTTACATATAAGAATTTTAACATTTTTTGTCAAACACTGGAGCATAGGGTGCTAATAACTGGTAAAAGGAATAACTAGCAGTGTCAAACACTGGAACATAGGGTGCCAATTACTGATTAGATAAAAAAAAAACTGGCAGTGTCAATTACTGGAACATTGAGTGGGTGTCAAATAAAAATTAATAAAAAAAATAATTGTTATCAAATGTATATATTTTAACATATATGTGGTTCTGAATGTCTTTCGCACCATATGTACTAACTTAAGATTTCTAAAAATATTTTCTGATGTCTAGAACATTAAAAAAACATCAGAAATTGCTCTAAAAGTGTCAATTAAACTAGTACACTTACCCTAAGTATTATTTTAATAATAGTTACAGAAAATCCTAATACTTTTTAATTGTTTTAATTATTATAATGAAAAATTAGCGAAAATAGAATGGAAAATGCACAATTATAGATAGTTCTTAAAAAAATATTACTTTTAGCATTGAAAATTCATCAATGCTAGCTTAATTTCTAAAATTGTATTTGTTTGGAAATTTTTAATCCTAAGCATGGATTCTGAAATTTAAACGAAAATATTAGAAATGAAATATATTAAATACGCATAGTGAGTAATTTAAAATATCATTATCGTGAATTTTCACAGTTAACGAGTAACCAGAGTATTTAATCACGAGATATTAGAATTTATCGGAATAGAATTATTCCCATTCATTATTGATAAATGATAATATTATAATCCAATATGACCAGGACAAATAACAATTAATTGTGATTTAAAATATTTTGAAACAAGAATTTCCGAACATGAACTTTTTTAAAATAATTAACTCGATATAAATCAGACTTTAATAAACGTTATAAACTAATTGCGTACTTGGGGGTTCGTGAGTTGTCCGAGAATGAAAGGCCGAACTTACAAAAATTCAGTAATTTATTCACAGAAAGTTCCAGAAAAATACAGGTCTATAAACTATCAGCTTCAATTCAACCAGTAAACACAGCTTAAACAACAGCTGTCAATAGCAAATCCACAGTACAAACTGTATAGCAATAACACTTGAAGCAAGTCTCTTTCAAAGAGGCTCAAAACAATGCAAGCAAAACAATACATTAGCGAAAGCTGAATGAGAACTGAACTGACTGACTAGCCTTGGCGAAGAAAACAGCCTTATATACCCCTGTAGAAAAGTGTGGAATGTTCCGGAAATTTCCGTATCTCATCAGCCAATGAGATTAGAGCTTCCATATTTAATATATCCCTTATAAGGATTTTCTCGCCAAGGTCGCCAAAAAAAAATCCCCAAGGTGGGAAAAAGTCGCCAAATTTGACGCCAAATCCATTACCTGCCTAATTGGGGCTTTTTAATGCGTTTTTAAGGAAAAATAAGGCTATTTCCACGCTAAAATGACTAGAAATGCACAAAATTAGCACTTTATAAACTTAAAAGACTTAAACTCTTTAAAAGAATTTATACAAAAATAAACACAATTATTTACAATTTTGTAACAATATTATAATCCAATATGACCAGGACAAATAACAATTAACTGTGATGTAAATTATTTTAAAACAAGAATTTCCGAACATGAACTTTTATTTTAATAATTAACTCGACATAAATCAGACTTTAATAAACGTTATAAACTAATGGTTTTGTAAAAGCATATATTCGTAGTCTATGAATCTATAAAACAAAGAGTTTTCTGAAAAAATTTCAAACTTTTACTAATTTCGTTGAAATTTTTAAAATAACTGAAAATTTTTTTTAAAGTTAATTTTACGGTTAGATTTAGTGAATTAGGAAGAATTCTAGCAACTTAAATAAAAGCATTGAATATCGATCTTATTAATTAAAGGAAGATTCATTCTATAAAATACTCTACAATAAAATATTTCTTTGAGGAGTTTATGGCCTGAGAGGATTTTGAAAATTGTTGAATTAGAAGGGTTTTTGTGAAGATTAGAGCATGTAGTGTGAACGAGGCCAAACTATGCAATGAAGTTCTAACATTTCCCAAAACAGAGTCAAATGAACTGAAATGCTAACTAAAGAAATGTATAATTTTTATAGTTTTAAAAAATTAAAGAACATGCTTTTATAGAAATGTGAACTAAAAAGCACAAAATATCTATCTTAGTATTAAAATCCAGGGTAAGAGAAAAATCGTGTGAGTGACACACCATAATATTTACATACATTTAAATCTTTAATTAAAGTAATTTAGAATTAAACAAAAACCATTTTTAAAAAATCTCCCCTGACTGGGCTCGAACGCTAGACCTTTAGGTTCGTAGCGCGGAGCTATACCTCACAGCCACGGCGTTCACGTACGGAAAGTATTTTTTACAATATAGAATTTTTGTTTGCTCCCTGAGTGGTTACAAACATACAAACATACATACATACAGGTGAAGCTAATAAAAGCGTGTTAAAAAAAGCGACAGCTTTTGAAGACAAAATTCAGTCGGGAAGACACTGTATTTTTACCTTATAAGTTTTAATTTTGCTCTAAAGAGGCCAAACTGGCAGCACTAGTATGAAAGTATTCAAACTGATTCTCCAGGAATTTTAATTAAGCAAAGACAAATTTAAAGTCGAAGTCAGTTGGAGATTAAAACTCCCAAAGAAAAAAATATTGGAAATGCATACAGCTGTTTCGGTAGCCTAAAGCGTACTGTCTTCAGTGCAAAAAGGATCCTTTTTGCACTGAAGACTACCGAAGGGTACTAGTGAAGACTACCGAAGGGTAGCCTAAAGACTACCACTTTAGGGTACCAAAACAGCTGTATGCATTTCCAATATTTTTTTCTTTTGCGTTTCTGACGTAGTAGTTTATTCGAGTTTTAATATTCCAACTCCAAGTCTCCTGTTATTATCAGTTGGAGATTGCTCAAGTGCTCAGGGGTGACTGTCTACAGTGAAATTAATTGCTAATCAAAGTAGTAGTTAATTAAAGTAGCATTTTCTCCAACTTCACTCTTCTACTAATTATTAAGATTAGCTGTCTTTGTTCAGTTAAAAGCATAGTAATTTAAGTAGTAGCAAGTAGTCCTTTTCTTCAATTCTGAAACAAATAAACTTTTATTTGATTCGACATATGTCTAATCTCTACTACATTAGTTTCAGTTTTTAGCCCACCCCCTCCAAAAAAAACCTAATAAATAATAATAAATAAAATAAATAAATATAAAAGATTTTCAATTCAAGAGTTTACATTATACGACGTAACCTCACAATGGTGTCCATTTCCTGTCAAAAACTTCTCTTCGAATTTTATGTCTAATTTTAAAAGGTCAAATGTGGTCAGTGAATTTTTTCGAAAGTTTATCGAAAATTTTGACTTATGTAAAATCCTCGAAATACACAAATGATTTATTTTAAAATATAGTCTGAATAGAGACGCTAAAACTTGGTTTAATACTGTTGCAACTCGTAGCTGGTGTCAAAACCCAACTTATAATACGTAGAAGTATTTGAACTGGAAAGAAAAATAAAAGATGCTTTTCTTGCTTGAGAGAAAATGCTTAGCTTTTCCAAGGATTTTATATTCGTGAAATGCCTTATTTTAACAAATCCGCTCTTTGTTTCTGCGTAAACTTGATATTATTAAATCATTACTTCCTACTTTCCGGGTATTTTAGACATCCAGTTATTATTTAGCGTACCTAATCAAGATTTTTCGACATGAAGAAGGTTATTTGACGTTTTATACCAAACACTGGTAAAATACTAGCAACTTCGTTCAAATGCATCGTAAATGAGTTGTGAAATTATACCTCTGATTGTCACCGAAGCGGGTAGCCATATCCTACGGAGAAAGATCAAAATTGTGATGGCATGTCACCGGACTATCCTTAGGGGTGTGCCCCAGATAGTCACCAATTACTCATTGCTTAGTACTAGCGCGGCGTTAAATCCTGTCAACCAAACAACCAATTTTATATAATAATAAACTGTATTGTATAAAATTATAAGGACACAAAAGTTTTAATATATTTTTAATTTATTTAAAAATTATATATCTTTACATAAAAGAAACTTAAATTTTAGGTTTAATTAATAGTTTTTCAATTATCTTTCTCATTTCAGGTAAATCTCAAGTCTTTGTTTACTTTAACGAATGGTACTTAACATCCGTGCAAATAATTTGAATTACAAAAGATGTTTTCGAGCTGCTACTAATTATATATTTTATTTAAAACTAGGAAAATATGCGCTTCGATGAATTACTGTAGTGTGCACATGTAAGTACTAAGGTATGCTTACAATTTATGTTATCGTCGAAGCAAATCTAATGTAAAGAAATACAAAGTAGGTATTAAAACCTGCACAAGAGTTACAATAAAGAAGTCTATTTCTATGGCGCTGATCCTAATTAATACAGAGTTAAACTTAGAAATTCTTTGAGAATTAAACACTAATTTAAAGAAAGTTATACGTTATTGGTGTGCAGGTAAAGGTATAAGAAAAATTAATGCAATATGCTTAAAAAGTTCACACAAAGCATTTTTAAAAAACATTTTTCACACATCTGCATAATACAATATAAATATATGGTCATGCATTATCTTATAATTTCATTTAACATTTTCATTCCCAATTTTGTTCAATCATAAAACAGTAAATTTTATATTTAGTCATAAATATGTTTAATTAATATATATATATATATCTATATATATATTGAAAATAAGGATAATAGCATGCTACTATTTACTATAGTTAACAAAGCAACAAACAGGTGTTTATTTGTATTTCATATAACCATTGATTCCATTTTAAACCAAAACCTTTCAATAAATAAATGTATCAAAATATTGAAAAAATATCCGTGTTACAATTAATTAAATACAAGTGGAAAACATAAAAAAATAAAATAATAAATGTTTGGAATAGTTAATTCACTTAAATTAACCCCCCCCCCCCCAAAAAATAAATAAATAAATAAATAAATAAATAAATATATAAATAAAAAAAAAAAAAAAAAAAAAAAAAACTCTAATATTATTACCGGAATATAGTATAGCATCTTTTCTTTCATCAACAAGTGCAGTGAAACCATCTAATGCATATATGTTTCGGTAGAAATTGCATATAGATTATAAAATTGTTCATTTTAAATCAGTGGGACTTTTAGATGGTATGTATGAAAATCTTAAATGATATGGTTTAATTGGAATCACGAGGAATGAAAGGGTTAAAATTAAAATTGAAATAATTGTAGAGTATTTCTGATGATGGAGAAAAAAAAATAAGTTATTATATTTATTACAAATACTTAATAAAAGAATTAAATAATAAAAAAAAGCGAATTTTTTGCAATGTAGGAACGTCAATAGAAACCTAAAACGTAGGAAAATTGTTGTTCAAACCTAGTAATGGATCGAAATTTTTGCACTTATAACTTAAATACGGAAAACTAGCGTCCCGCGCAGAACATATGCGTGATAGTATCTAAATACATAATATGACTTTCAGAAGAATCCCATAAATGATAAAAAAAAAGAAAAGAAATTCAGTAAGACTCATAAATATCTCGTAAAAATATTTTCCAACGGGAAAATATCTGTTTTTTCTTTCTTTTTTTTATTAACAAAAGAATCCGAATAAAAATTTCAACTTTAGAAAATAATTTTTTCTGTCTCTAAGTTGAAAATTCTTAGAATTAAATTAATTGCCATTTTGTTAAAAATCAATTATTTCATAAAATTTGACGAAATTAAATTACCATATCACCATACATAACAGAAATTCCTTAGTTAATGAATGTATCCACAACAAGCAGAGAAATAAAAGAAAATAACGTACATTCTATTTATAATGGATGAAAAACCTAAAAAAAATAATAATAATTAATAGATGGCGCCACCACCATCGCGCCGAATAACCACTAGTAAATATGAGGCCTTACTGGCTCTGAAATTTTCGAAGTATTTTTCTAAAGATGAGATTTTGAGCATATGTTTCAGCACAAAAAGTTAATATTTATTCAAGTTTTTTAAGAAAATGTACATTTCAAGTGCATTAAATAAAATATTTGTAGCCGAAATCGCTATACAAAGTGCTTATATTGCTTTGTTTCGAACAGACGAATTTATGTTTTGTCCTTAGTTAGCAAATAAAATATCACCTTACGTTACTATCGTATCGTTTAGATAAAATTTAATAGTAACTGGTCTACACAAGAGAAACATTGTATAGAGTAACCGAAAAAATATTGATTTATAGCTTTTTTTTTTTTTATTTTACGGTCAAATTTTTTTTAGTTAAATCTTTTAATTCAAAAATCAACATAAAATGTATATGCGTTATCAGCCATTTACACTAGTCATCGAAACTTAATGATGCAAAAACATTAATTAGACTATGATTTACTGGTTCAAAAATAAAATAAAACAGTTGATAAAATTAAAAATCTGGAGTGACTCGACTCGATTTTGAACATTAAGTAACTAACTGTTGTATAAATGAGATAAAGTAAGAGAAATCGCTAAATAAGCAAACAGAAAATCATAATAGGGTATTTGAGTATTTTTCTTTACATAGTATGAACTTTACTTTAACGCTATTGCACATCAAATAATTTGAGCTAATAGCTCCTAATAACAAAGAAATATTTATTGTGTGCCTGTAAAAATCTGTAAGTGCTAGATTCATCAAAATGTATACATTTTGCAAGATGGTGACCAATAAAATGTATATAAGTTTTCAGCTCAATCGGATAAGGCATTTAGACGAAATCATTTAAAATATTTGGGCCCCCATAGGCCATAGTGATAAAGAATTTTTCTTTGTGTCCCTGTAATAAAACACTATAAGTGCTAGATTCACCAAAATCAATGGGATACCTACTACGGTGACCTTAACAAACATACCAAATTTCAGCTCAATCGTTCAAATCGTTTAAATTCTATCGTGTTCACTCACACACATACATAGATACATATATTCATATATCATAGTAAAAATTGCAAAACGGAACTCAGGGGACAACAAAATGTGTAGAAAAACCAAAATCTCAAATTCGGAGTTTTGTCGTGATCACAACACTTTCCTTATACATGTATGTTCAAAAGGTAAAAATTAGTTAAAAGCCCACTTTTTATGCGCAGTTTTACTTCATATATGAATGCTTTTATGCGAAAACACAATCGATTTCATTTTGAAACGTTCACAAAACTAATCACAAAGATAAAAAATTTTAACTTTCGCAATCCATTTAAACAATAAATTACAGGAGAAAGGTTTCAAAGCCTGCAATGAAAATGCAATAGAAAACTGATGCAATATGCAACAGTTCATCTTAAGTCACTGAAACACGAAGCAATTCTTTTTGGAAAATTTTTAAGCCCGACTTCTTATAAAGCTAATTAATTGTAGTGGGCACAATTGTAATGCCAGAACAACATTGCTATGTGACAGCGGGAAAGCAGCTCTGGTACAGAATTTTGAAGTCGATTAAGATATTAGCATTATTTATTATATATACATGTCGATTTCTAAATGAAATGTTTTACAAGCATTTTTTGATTATCAAAATATATTTGTTTCTATATTTTTAAACTTTAAATAGAGAAAGAAATGTAGTTTACTAAAAATAATTTTTGAGCGAAATACATATTTGTTTTTAACGTACACAAACATCAAACCGTCTCAATTATATATATTAAAAGCAAACACCTTTTATTTATGAGACAAGAAATTTTAAGTTAAAATACATTTAAAAAAACAAAATTACCTATAAAAACAATTAAAATCAGACGTTTCGAAACCCGTCCGGGTTTCCTCATCAGTAATTTACAACATAATATGCAAACAGGACATGAACACTCAAGGAATTTAAAGGAGTACAGAATATTGAGGAGCCAGTGCGCATGCTTCATTGATAGTGTGGAGATGCTTGGCAGTGTGCCAGCTCTCAAGGAAAATACGCGATTTATAATTATGAACACCAGAATTTAAAATTTTTATATTATCGAAGTCAGGAATATGATCGGTTTCTATTGAATGGATTACAATTTTAGAATTTTGGTTGCAATTTTTAAAAGATCGTCTGTGTTCTTGTAGTCTAATTTTTGCTGTACGGCCAGTTTCACCTATATAAACAGATTTGCAATTTTTACATGGAATTAAATATATTACACCAGTTAAATCCAGAGAAGGGGTTATGGGTTTAAAGTTGAAAAGGACGTTTTTTAATTGTTTAATTGGCCGGAAAGCAGTATAAATATTATGTTGTTTAAGTAATTTAGAAATAAATTCTGAAGGAAAACCAAAATATGGCATAGAAATATAACTGTTTTTATTAATAAGTGAATTTTTCATTTTCATTGGAGTAGAGGGGGAATTTGCAGGAGGAAACGAAGGAGGGGGGAAGCTGATAATGTTTTCACGATAGATTCGTTTTAACGAATTAAGAGGGTAATCGTTATTTATTAAATCCTGGAAAATTTTTTTAATTTCCAACTTAAAAAGTGTCTCGTTACTGCATAACCGAAGAGCTCTATTGACCAAAGTTCGGAAGACTGCAATTTTATGCGAATTAGGATTAGCGGAATGAAAATTTAGATATTGACCTGTAAATGTGGCCTTACGATAAACAGAAGTTTGAAAAATGCTAGGTGAATTCGAAATGCGTTCAACGAGAACATCAAGAAAAGGCAAACTGTTATTCTGTTCTACTTACAAAGTGAATTGAGAGCTGGCACACTGCCAAGCATCTCCACACTATCAATGAAGCATGCGCACTGGCTCCTCAATATTCTGTACTCCTTTAAATTCCTTGAGTGTTCATGTCCTGTTTGCATATTATGTTGTAAATTACTGATGAGGAAACCCGGACGGGTTTCGAAACGTCTGATTTTAATTGTTTTTATATGTAATTTTGTTTTTTTAAATGTATTTTAACTTAAAATTTTTTGTCTCATAAATAAAAGGTGTTTGCTTTTAATACATATTTGTTGTCCATGTATGCGATTTTGGCTTTATTTGTTATTTATTTATTTATTTATTTTGATGACTTGGTGGCAATGGTCGTTTTGATGGCATTCAGGCAATTCTGGTATACAATTTATTTATGGTTATCTCAAATTTAATGTATTGCGTGTCCAAGGAACTGGTGGAATTAAACGCTGTTTGCCAAAAAAAAAAAAAAAAAAAAAAAAAAAAGAAAAGTTTTCACGAAAGGAGGTTTTATTTTTCTTTTGGTAAAGGTAATAATAATAGTTAAAATGTTCATAGATATAGAGCGCTGTTAGTGAGCAAATCACATATTTGCACGCAAATGTTTATTAGCATATAACTCCTATTATATATATCCACCATTTCCACAAATTATAATTTGTAAACAAGTTACAACACCGCTAATTACAGCTTCAGTCGGCGATTCTTGGCTGAGGTAAAATATCTTCACCAATAACGATTTTTCTACCAAGTCAGGGGCCGCGGTAGCCCAGTTGGTAGAGCGCCGGGCTCGTAATTGGAAGATTGCGGGTTCGTTTCTCGAGCTTGCCAAAGAACCTCGTGTACACTAATGGTGGCTAGTGTACGTAAAATCCTTCGTGGCCGCAATATCTTCCATGATCCCATCGAAATTATGCTTTGGGGGGTCACCGAAGCGGGAGAGCCAACCCCTACCGTAGAGGATAAAAATTGTGATGGCATGTCTTCGGACCATCTCTAGGGGTGAGTTCCAGACCATCGCCAATTGCCCATTGCTCAGCACTAGTGCGACGTGAAACCCAACCTACAAAGTCGGCATCACAATTAAAACTTAAAGTATGCACAGGTAGGAGGAAAAAAAAGAGATGAGATGTTACTTGTAAAGTCATGCAATTTATATGAATCTGGCTGGCAAATTTCTCATTACGCGTCTGTGCAGCGTCCTCTGTCGACGGAAATTTTAACCACTTTCTTCTTTACAAAATAAATATATTACCAGTAAAATGTTTTTGCAAACCACGCTTTCAATTTTACCAAATCCTTCAGTTTTTATTAATTTTAAAATATGTACACACTTATGGGACACCCGATATTTGCAACTTTAAATTAAATGATAAATAAGGTTTCCAATAAAGTGAAACTCCCTTAATATAAGTGTGATTACCCCATTTTTTATATTTCAAAATCAATTTATTATTTAAAATATTATAAATGAAGCTCATACGTCTGTAAATATATTACATATGCAGTGCATATATAACTGAATTAATTGAAAGCAACTGGCATATTGCAAATTTGGCCTATATCTTGAGAATGCTCAGTTAAACTATTTTTTATTAGAAATTTGCTCAAAAATTTAATTTGAAAAGTTATGCAAAAAAGTTATATTTATTATTTTTTAAATAAAATACAATTTCGCAAAATATCTGTAAAGGAAAATTCTTTAGATTGCACATAATTTTAATATTAATACAACGAGATAAGTAAAAATATGTGGGAAACAAAAGATGGACTTCCATATTACTGAACAAAGAATTCTAATTATGCTGTCAGAATACTGGGTAGATGGAAGAAATGATACATAAGAGATTAATTGATAGGAGAAGAAGTTCAAGATAATTTATTCCTGTGATAACTATGAGAATAAATGGTCATTCTTTAATATAAAGTATATGATCGTTCATAATTAACTTTCGCAAGCATCTAGAGAATTCTTTATGTCTGGATATTACAGAATAAGCAAATTCTCGTACTAAAATATTGTGATTATAAATAATTAATATATACCAGATTTATATATATATATAACGCAATATTTATGTTGGAAATTGTAATTTTTTGTGAGTAGATAGAAGATATTTAATTAAAAATATAGTTTTAAATACGCCCATTTCTTGGAGACGTTTTGTTTTATTAAAAGAGTCAGATTTATTATTAGTACTTGGATGACCCAGTTTCACTCGGACACACTGTAAAAATAATTCGTAGACTATATATATAGTGATTTCTATTCGGACATGTATTTCAAATTTGTTTGTCTCCAAATTGAGTGCGGTTTACCTGTGAAAGCCAATTTTACAGGAAATTAAAAGAAAAAAAAAGTCATTTAAAAAAAACACCTAATTCTATTTTTTTCTCAAAATCGCTCGAGTAGTTTTTTAGAAAACCAAGTTTCTGTTAAATTTGCTCCAGTTGGAACACATATTACCAAGATTACTACCGTGATTTCTGGTAGATAACCCACAGGTAAGATGTGTCATTTCTCCACCAGAAATTTTATTTAATAGAGAAATCCATACATTTTCGAAGGAAGAGCTCGTACAAATATAAATTTATTTATCAATTAAAATTTCTGGTGCAAAACTGGATTATATAACCTGCAGGGTATCTACCAGAAATTACGGTAATTTTTCAGACGAAGAAAATAATTCAGATCGATTTTTCATTTCAAAAACACCTGAACCTAACTTTTTCGAAATATTTTCATCAGTTTTCATGGAAACCAAGTATCTGAAGTATTTTTTTTCCTGTGTGGAGTAACGAATACACGTTGAATATTTTGAAGATAAGGGTAATTCACACGAATTATCATCTTAAAGCCCACTAATTCTTTATTTTTTATCAAAATTATTCCAGTAACAGCTTTTAAATATCAGCTATGATGCCGGAATGAACTTCATTAAGTATAAATATCTTACTTTGAAATTTTCGCAAGTTATTAGAAATTATTAACATGGCAGAAAAAGACAAACTTTCACATAAACGTCGATGTTTAGGGATATTTTCATCGTAAAGATGTCAGACGACTTTTGAAATAACATAAAACAGACTAGTATAAACATTCTTGACTATGAATTTTCTAATTTAAAATTTCGCAAGATATTCGAAATTTACTATTTACTTACAATGGCAGAATAGGGCAAAATTTCGCATAAACGCCCATTTTGTGGGATTTTTTCATCGTAAAGATTCTAGACCGCTTTTAAAATATCATTTAGGATACTGGCATGAACTGAAATATGAATTTTGTAATTTAAAAATTTAGTAAGTTATTCGAAATTTAAACTGACATAGACCGAATGTAGCGCTACCTAATTCAAGATGAGCCAGCTAGTGTTGTTATTTAACAACACTTGCTCTTCAGAAGCGCTACCACCGAAATCGCTTTTAAAAATGTCGGAGCCCCCGGTGAAAGGATTTAGGATGCGGCCTTAAATCAAGGTCTTAAAACATTTTTAAAGGAAATTTGATTTGAACTTACAACAGAACACAAAATATTCTTTTAAAAAAATTCAAATGTAGTTTAAGTTAAATTTTTTTTCTAATTAAAAAATAATGCAAACTGCATATACTAAAAAACTGATTGCAAATACAAGAAAATAGTACTTTTTAATTGTCAAATTTTTATTATGTCAATACTGCAATGGGATTAATGAAATATATAATTAATAATATTATTTAACCCTTAAATACTGTATGTTTCTTTTCGGTAACATACCCAATTTTGTCTTCTAAAGGTTTATTAGAATAATATTAAAGCTCTAATGCCTCATGTTTGCTGATTGACAACAAATTGTTTTTAAACTGTAAACCACAGTTAAAAAAAAGTATGAATTTTTAAAAGTATTTTTCCCGTGATTTATTTAACAGAGGTAAGAATGAAACATTTTTAAAGTGATATAAAAAATAATCAGGCATTTAAGGGTTTAAAACATAAACTATGGATATATTCTGATATACAGTAATTGTTGTTTTTTACACATGCTCTGAAATCAACATTTTTCAGCACTTACTTTTCATTATTTTATGTTATGAAGAAGCCTGTTCCAGAGTATGTAGATGCAAAATATGTTTTCACTATTAGTAAACAAATGAATATATTTTCCTATTTATTAGGGTTAATTTGATCAAAATATCAGTTAATAATTACGTATGGAACTAAATCCATATAAATTAAAGCCATACACAGTGAAGCCATTTTATACAAAGTAAATGATATTGAAAATTTAATAGATTATATATATATAACCGTAACAATGATATATATATTTTAAAAAAAAATCGTTAAAGGAGACCGAGGTTTTTTGGCATAAGGGGCTAGTTAACATTCAGCTTCTATTTCTTGTTAAAGTGAAGATAGAACGCAGCCATTTTACTTGTGGAGAGTGCATGTATAGATGAACCATCCGCTGTAAATTCAATCTGAATGGAAGCGTTATGAAGGGAAAGTCTCATTTTCCTAATTTTAATTATTGGTGAGTAATTTGTTTTATTGTACATATTTTTAGTCTGCTGAGTTTGTAGATTGAATTCATGCACTGCTTATGACGGTTTTCGAAAGAGTGTTTAACTGTGTTTGCATGCATGTATGTTAATCTTTTGTTTCGACGTTTGGATTCTATGGCATCCATCTTATGTTAAGCTTCCCTCTGCGGCTTGTAATAGTTAAGTATGAGGTCATTTGGAATTCTTCTATCATAGTTATGACACAGATTGACCTTCATTAATGATTGTCCAAAGCTTGAAGAACCTCTCTGAGACGAAAGGTCCCCCCTTCAGCCTCCTGCTGAGAAGATGATGAGGGTTTTCATCCAAAAGTTCCTACGAAATCAGACTAACCTTATCATGAAATAAAACACGTTCTTTTCCCTTCCTTTTTTTTTTTACTTCACAGCAATAAGATTATAAAATTTACAAAAAACATTTCGGAATGTATCAGTTATATAAAATATATGCTATTTATGTCTAAAAAGACGTAATGATGATTGTAGTAATAATTTCTTACTAACTTGCTTTTTTGTCTAAAAAATAAATACATATAGAATGTCCAAGCAAAACAATCCATACTTTGCAAATCCTGATTCCTCGTTTGGAGTACATAAAGATAACCAACAGAACTATATCTCTACGACAAATCGAAAGAAAAAATATAACACATTATACATTAAAAAAAAATCTTTATTGGCAGCATTAACATTTACATATGAAGATGTTGAACATATCCGCCGCGCATATCGAGACATGCATGCGTGTGCCATTGAATGGATGATTGTACATGTTGCACGTTACTAAGATTAAAGACATGCCGCAGGGAATCTTGAAGAACAGGTTACGGTACCGTCGCCAACCCAAAATTTCATCCCCACTACGCCAAAAGGTTGTTTTTGTCAGAATCCCTATATGGCGTCCTACATATCAAAATCATGGGGTTGCCAAAACGTAAATAAGTTTTGGCGATATTTCGAAAAGTTATTGTAGTCCCGTATTTGGTGATTTTTCGAATTGTACCCTGTTCTTCAGTCACCCCCATGTCGCAATATTGACGAGCGGAGTGACACGTCAGTGCAAAATACCCGGGACTAACCCACTAAAGCGGTCGCAAATGAAATATTAAAATTGGTTAAAGTAGTACAACCTTCAAAATATATCCGTCAAAGTTTCATGATCATTCGACTTTCGTTACCATGATATTAAAGTTTTAGGTACTCGACTTTTGATATTTTCAAAACAATGGTCGACGATGAATTTCGTTTGTTGATATAACATTGTTTTTAACGGGCAAAAATACTGTTGAAACTCAGCAATGGCTTAATAGTTTCAACAATATTTTTGTATATCAAGAAACAATATTTAATCAACATATGGAATTTCGAATTGTTCATGGTTTTGAAAGGACCAAAAATAGATTAACTAAAAATTTATTATATCGCTAACAAATGCTCGAAATACCATGAAAATTTGACGTGTAGCTTTTGAAGGTTATTACTATTTTACCCACAAATAAATACTTCATTTGGGACGACATCTGTGAATTCTTGGGACGTTTTGACCGATGTGTTATATTATCATATGAAGATTAACTCTAGCTGCTACATGCTATCTTTAAATAACATTAAATATTAGATGTTATATTTTAAATGATCTTTAATACGATGCAAAGCACGGCTTAACATCATGAAACGGCGCATATATGTATGCCTTTATATGCGCAGTGGTTATTTTTAACAACTTCGTTCAAAAATCTATGCAATTACTAATGTTCATGTTTCCATAGTTTGCACCGGATATGATGTTAGATTTTTTATTACGTGTAAAACTAATTGTAGTGTACATACTGTTCTTCCGGCTTTTTTTATGTATTCCAAGCTAAGAATCTAGGTTGTACAGAGATTGTGCGGTCGTGTTCGGAATCACAGTATAACATTTTCCAATTTAACATATCGAAATATCTCCGATAACTAGATCTATTCTAATTATAATTTTACTCAAAGTAGTTTTTTCGCATGCAGCAGAAAAGGGAAAAAATCATTGTTCAGCTTTATATTAAACAACCTTTTTCCAGGGATTTCGTTTCAACCTATAAATAAGCGTTCAAAATTATTAAAATGAAGAGGAAAAATTAAATGATATACAAAGTAAATACAATAATATTTTGGATTTAAATGTCTATTTAGTAAACTTTCTTATCTTAAACATAAAAATGTGAAATATTTGAAAATTTTAAAACCTTTTTTAGTACTATTGAATTATTTTTTACTAACATTATTAAAAACAAATTTAAATGATTTAAATTAAAATATATGTATAAATATCCGGTAATAATATGTTAATAATTTAAAACATTTTAGTAATTTCTTTTTAAAGAGCTATATTTAAGTTTTACTTTGTAACATTTATCTTTTAAACTATTTTCGACGCCAAATATTAAACCCAGCAAGCGATTTAATCGCTTGCTGGTCAAACAGGGGGTGGAGAACACTTACTTTCATTGTCAAATATCATATTATAAACGCATAATTTTGAAGCTGATAATCTTTCTACAACCATTTAGCCATTATCATTTAATAATCTGTGTTTTAAAAAACGTGCTGAATTACATTAAAAGGATAAATAATCTAATGTATAATTATTCTTATAATCTTGTTTTATCTATAAAGATGAGCATATAATAATATCGTTTTAAAATGTATTATTAAAGGGAATGGATTTTTGTAAATGAAATATAATTTTTATATGCATGCATGCATTTATAATGTATATAACATATAATTGCTCTTATATAATGCATAAATGTTTCACTCTTGTCTAAAGAATCCCGAAGAAAATTTATGAAATTTAATCATAAAGAGACGTAAAATATGCGATCTCTTATTAACCCGTGTTTCAAAATACGAGACGAACTATATTAAAATGGTAAACAACATCCGCAATATAATTATTATTGTAATATGGTTTTTATGGATAAAATGAACGTATAATAATATCGTTTTAAAAATGCATTATTAAAATGAACGTGTTTTCATATGTGAAATATAATTCTTATATGCAATTATACATATACTAGTATATAACCCCGTCAAAAATGACGGAATGTGAAATCAGTTAAGGTATTGGATCAACAAATGCTTTGCCAGCTTCGCTGGACGCTATATTTAAAGGGGACTAATGTGCAAGTTGCACCTGACGAGACTAATATGCAAGTTGTACCTGACGGGACTAATGTGCAAGTTGCACCGAACGAACAAACTATTTCTTTTAACGAAAATACCTACTAACCCTGGACGATAGGTCTAATATAACATATCATATATATCGTATTTATCGTAATATGACTCAGTACTTATTTCGCTTACTTCTTCGATTCATTTTAATATGTATTTTTTATATGCATGGGCGAATTTAATATTTTTTTATTTTTAATTTTTCGCGTGAAAACATTATTTTATTTTATGCCCCCCCCCCCCCCCCCAATATATATATAACAATAACTGGTAAAATGTTTTGGCAACAATCATAAATTTAAATGTCCAGTTTTGAAATTATTTTCATATTTTAATTAATTCTAAAGTATCTAATCAAAACTTCATTACAAATAAGGTACCAAATGAAAGTTGCCATATTTATTATGAAGTAACCTTAGGTATCTTATTTGTAACCTTATTTATTTTAACTAATTTGATAAATATGACGTCACAATCAACTGTTTGTTTATATCAGATAAGTATATTATCATGATTGCATGAAAATGATGCAATAACTATTAACCCATAATTTTTATGATTGAATTTTATATTACATTTTAATTTTATCCTCTATGGGTATTTTAGAACTGCAATGGTAGTTATGAACTTTCGTTGAAATCTTTTTCTATATTAAGATTAAGGGAAAAGTGTAAGCACAAAAAATGTTCAGTTTTGAAAGATCTTTCTAATGATGTAAGATTTATGCAGATTAATTTAAAAAAAATAATAATAATAAATAAAAATACATAGCATTTCTAAGAAAAAAAAAAAAAAAAAGGCTACAAAAAGTCTCTGTTTTGAAGCGGTCTAACCGGTCTATTGTTCCTGACAGAAGATGGTCATTATTATTATTAATAATGCATATATTTATAATATATGTAAACTATAACTGCTTTTATATGATGCATAATTTTTTTAATTCTTATTTAAAGAATCACGAAGAATTTTTTTCAAAGTTTATCGGAAAAATGACATTAAACATGTGTTCTCATATTGATCTCTGTTTTAAAATACGAGATGAATCATATTAACCCGTTTGCGCCCAATGTCCTCATTTGAAAACAGCTAATAAAATGGCTCGTAATTTTTTTGTGGTTTCCTGGAATGATTTCTGCTTTTTATTGACAGTTTATAGCGTCACTCTAAATGATCCCTGAAAGTTTTATGTCAATACTATTAATTATTATTTCATAATTTGGATGGCCATTTTATGATTTTTCATTCGTCGCACATATGTTTGTTTTCTGCGCAGGTATACTAACTTAAATAAAGTTAAATAATAATATATATTATAATACTTTACTTAGAGATCTTTGTCAACGTATAATAGGAAATTAATTTGTTATCTCGAAGTTATCTCGCTAGAACACTGAATGTCAATAAATCAGGAAAATTAAATTTAAAACTATCAGAAGAATTGTTTAGGTTAATATATTTTACTGTCAGTTGTCTATATTAATTTAGAAGTGAAATAATCAGCTAATAAGATTTTGAAAAATTAATTCGGGATTTAACGGGTTAAAATGGTAAATAATCAATAAATGTTTACTATATTTTTAATAAATATTTCGATAATGTTGTTTTATTAATAAAATGAACATATAATAAAATAGTTTTAAGAATGTATTATTAAAATGAACGTATTTTTATAAGTGAAATATAATTCTTATATGCAGTGATACATATATGCATATATATATAATGTATAGAACCCATAATTGTTCTTATATGATGAATACACTTTCTATTCTTGTCTAACGAATCACGAAGAAATTGTTTTAAAGTTAATCTTAAAAATAACATTAAGTATTTGTTCTCATTTATCTCTGTTTTAAAATACGAGATATATCATATTAAAATGGTAAGTAATCAATAACTTTTTATTATTTAATTAAAAAGCACCACAAAACTGGCGTTGTAAAAAATATTACTTACAAACATTGAATAAACACCATAAAATGCAATAAACTCGCAACAATTGTTTCGGGTCGAAAAAACACACGACCCTTCATCAGGCGAATAAAGTAAGCACGAGTGCTGCAGTCAAAGCGGCGACGCACAAAATCGTTTAAAACGAAAAGAAAAACTTTATAATTTTTTATTAAAATCACACAATCAAATGATTGGGAAGAAAATCATATTGAAATTTTTAATTTTTCCAACTGAGTGAAAATAATGCCTGGACCGGGAGTCGAACCCCGGATCTTTGACTTACAAGGCCAAGGCTCTACCAATTGAGCTATCCAGACCGACAACCAGTCTGGCATTACTCACTCAGACAACCTTTTTTTTTTAGGCAGAAACATCTGGTCTATCATTTAGATAGCTCAACAACAAGAGCCTTGGCCTTGTAAGTCAAAGATCCGGGGTTCGACTCCCGGTCCAGGCATTATTTTCACTCAGTTGGAAAAATTAAAAATTTCAATATGATTTTCTTCCCAATCATTTGATTGTGTGATTTTAATAAAAAATTGTATTTCTTTATCCCATTGTTTAATGGTGTTTTCCATTACCTGCGGCTTATTTCTGTTGAGCTATCTAAATGATAGACCAGATGTTTCTGCCTAAAAAAAAGGTTGTCTGAGTGAGTAATGCCAGACTGGTTGTCGGCCTGGATAGCTCAGTTGGTAGAGCCTTGGCCTTGTAAGTCAAAGATCCGGGGTTCGACTCCCGGTCCAGGCATTATTTTCATTCAGTTGGAAAAAATTAAAAATTTCAAAAACTTTATAAAGTAGAAAGTAAATATAACTACTGGTGTGAGTAGAATTGTACAAGAAAACAAGAAAATAAATAAATGAGTGAGATTAAACATATAACAATCTAAGGATATCAAAAATTAAACGAAAATCTAAGTTACGTGAGTAATTTCCAAGCATCAGAGAAGAATGGAGTGGAAGAAATATCATTAATAAGATTTTTCGAATTTTTAAATATTTAAAATGCTTCATGAATATCCAAATGGGAGGAACAGACAGGAGATGAAATTATGTTAGTTTTGGAAAAATCAAAACGCTGATTTATTGCATTTTATGGTGTTAATTCAAAGTTTGTAAGTAATAAAACTTTTTATTATATTTATAATAATTATTTTGAAAATGTTGTTTTATTAATAAAATTGACATATAATAATGTATTAAAAGCAAACACGTTTTATTTATGAGACAAAAAATTTTCAAGTTAAAATACATTTAAAAAACAAAAATTACACATAAAAACAATTAAAATCAGACGTTTCGAAACCCGTCCGGGTTTCCTCATCAGTAATACAACACAATATGCAAACAGGACATGAACACTCAAGGAATTTAAAGGAGTACAGAATATTGAGGAGCCAGTGCGCATGCTTCATTGATAGTGTGGAGATGCTTGGCAGTGTGCCAGCTCTCAAGGAAAATACGCGATTTATAATTATGAACACCAGAATTTAAAATCTTTATATTATCGAAGTCAGGAATATGATCGGTTTCTATTGAATGGATTACAATTTTAGAATTTTGGTTGCAATTTTTAAAAGATCGTCTGTGTTCTTGTAGTCTAATTTTTGCTGTACGGCCAGTTTCACCTATATAAACAGATTTGCAATTTTTACAAGGAATTAAATATATTACACCAGTTAATTCCTTGAGAGCTGGCACACTGCCAAGCATCTCCACACTATCAATGAAGCATGCGCACTGGCTCCTCAATATTCTGTACTCCTTTAAATTCCTTGAGTGTTCATGTCCTGTTTGCATATTGTGTTGTATTACTGATGAGGAAACCCGGACGGGTTTCGAAACGTCTGATTTTAATTGTTTTTATATGTAATTTTTGTGTTTTAAATGTATTTTAACTTGGAAATTTTTTGTCTCATAAATAAAACGTGTTTGCTTTTAATATATATAATTGAGACGGTTTGATGTTTGTGTATGTTAAATATAATAATGTAGTTTTAAAAATGTATTATTAAATTAAAGTTATTTTTATAAGTGAAATATAATTCTTATATACAAATATACAAATATACATATATGCATATATTTATAATGCATATAACCTAAAAATGTTCTAATTGTTCTTATATGATGAATAAACTTTCTATTCTTGTGTAAAGTAGCCCGAAGAAAATTTTCTCAAAGTTAATCTTATAAAAGCGACTCTAAATATGTGATCACTTATTACAGCAGAATATCTAAGAATTTTACAACAGTATTTGTACATTTTTGTAATTTCTGTAAAGTATGTTTCAGAAAAATAAAATAATTATCTATAAGTATAGAACTTAAAATGTGTTTACTTCGGAATTCTTTGCTCCATATTTCCGAATTACATGCATTTTAATAATGGAAAGTACTTAAAATTTTCAAATTTCGAAATGCACTACGCAGAGTGAATTTTAATTTTTAAAAAGTCTATTATATGTTTTAATGTTATTGGAAGATAAAAGCGTAAATGTTATCATAGAAAAATTAGAAAATATTCTTAAAATTTACTGGGTTCAATAATGGGTAAAATTGAAAAAAAAAAAAAAGTTTTTGGCATTTTGTTAGTTTAAAAATATATTACTAATTTAAAAACTTTTTCAACTTTTAAATTTTTAATAGGTTTTACTGAAATAATACATACATACATACATAATATAAATGCAGACTTTATCTAATATTTATTTGTAAAATTTAGTTTATAAATTAAAATCTTCTCCTGAAAAAAAAAAAAAAAAATATATATATATATATATATATATATTTAAATCTATGAAATATATAATGTATTTTAAACAAAAATTAAATAATTTTTTCTATCATAGAAGATGCATTAAGATATGAAAAAAGATATTTTTTAAAATTAAAGCAAAATTATTAATTTAACATATATATATATATATATATATATATATATATATATATATATAAATGACATTTTATAAATTGAAGTAATGAAAATTCATGTAAATAATTCTCTGATATATGAAATTTTTCTGTATAAAACTATTAAAAATACATCTTTTGAATCTTTCATTTCAAGCTGAAATTCTAAATTTTTCAACAAAAGTATTGGAAATTATATGCATTAAATCTCCATTGTGAGTCATTTAAAGAATCATTATCATGAATTATCACAGCTAAACCCTGTAAACAGAGCATATAATCACCGAATATTAACACGCATTGCATTGGAAAAATCCCTGAAATTCTCATTATCATTCCACAAACCATCAATTATTAAAATCAGAATTTAAATTTCCAAAGGCTTTTCTTTATTAATTGCTCCAAATTCACTCAACATTTTCTGAATTTCTATTCCATGTTTGGAGATAAAATCGTGACAATCATTCAAATTAGTAGTTTAGATTTAAAATAAATTTTCTCAAGAGTTTTCTATATGAAATAATTTGGGACGATAATGATGTACATGGCGATTTTATAAGCAAGTTATAAATTAAACGTTTTGAAGCAGCACATACTACAGATAGAGAAATATAGGAAGGTAGAAGTCCTATGAAAAAAGTATTGAATTTTTGTGTACAAAATATTTATTGTGTTACGATGAAAAAAATAAATAAATAAATATAAATAAAAATAAATAGATAAATAAAAATAGAAAAATAAAAAAAAAAATACTTTTTGTCATATGCATTATTGTTGTTTTATTCATTTATTTATTTTTTACTGCAGCACTAATAAGGGGAACCGGCAAGTAATGCTTTTTTTTTTTTTTTTTTTTTTTTTTTTTACAATAAATTAAAACAGATAATTTTTTAACAAGTTTTATTTTTAACCAATTAAGTAATTACCCTCCTTATCAACAACTTTTAGGCAGCTAAGTTTCCAATGCCGGATCGATAAAAATTATTTGACTTTTCAGAAAAATCTCTTGAAATTACATTTGGACATCATCAAAATATTCAATTTTTTCCCATTTAAAAAATATTGTAGCGGTCAAAATGAATCGAAATCCGATCGCGCACTATCGGGCAAGTATGATTGGTGAAGTAATACCTCCCATCCCAATTCATTATTATTTTTTTTCAGAGTTTGTCTTGCTCAGTGCGGTTATACATTATCGTTTAGCAGAATAAAACCTTTTCTGTTGACAATTGCTGGTCACTTTTCAATTAAAAATGGATTTACTGGATCCAATTTTTCACAGTAAATGTCTGCATTCTCAGTTTGTTCAGATTCAGTATTTCAAAATGAACTACCTTGTGAATACTCCACCAAATACACAAAAGCTCTTGTTTGTGGTGTAAACCTGACTAAGCTGTACTTTGCGTTAATTCATTCGAAGAGAGCTTCTGCATTTTGCATTTTGGATTATCATAAAGGACCCATTTTTAATCTCCAGTAATCAAGTGATGAAAAAAAACATTTCTGTATTGTGCTTCTGTTCCACGTGTTCGATCGCTTAGCTTTGTGTGTGTCGAAGAGATCATGCGAGACTCAAACACTTGCTCTGATTACTTTATGAATTTTCTGCAAATATTCTTGGATGATAAACAAAGGTTGGTTAGGGGTATTTTACAGTTTCTCCATTGTTTGACACGGATTTGCTTCCACCTCCACCCTTAACATGTCATTGTCTAATGTTGTTTGTGTTCCTGATGAAAATAAGTCAGAAGTATAAAAATTACCGAATTCTAATTTAAGAAACTACCTTTACCATTTACAAAGGTTGAATGCATTTGAATAAATATCGCAAATGATTTTTGTAGAAACTGTTTCGTTACTACTCTTTCGAAACTTAAAAAGCATGTATTTAAAAATATAATACACAAATATTAGACAATTCCTTTAAAAATCACATAAGCATACTATAAAATGTTAAATTCTAAAGAATGATAGACGTTTCGAGTTAATTGTAAAGACTCTTTAGTATGATCAACATCAATTGCAATGTAAAACCGTGTAAAATAAGAATTCAACATAGTTATACACATTCAGGCAGTATCTTAAATGTTTTGTTGAGCGGGTAGGAGTAAGTTTTGTAAAACATCCTTCCCCAAAGTTACGACAGTGATTACTCGAAAAAACAAGTAGCAATAATTTAAATTCTACCAAAATCCGACTTATGGTCAGATTCAATAGGGCGCTGAACAATTTTAGACTTGAAACACTTGCAAGAACTTTTAAAGCATGCGTGTACTCCAAAATACAAAAATGAGCTGGATGAACTGTTTCCTCTATATAGTTAGATTCACATAATTTACCAGGAATACTATACATGACACCAGCTTGAGATAAAGGGATTTGCATATTAAAGAAAAAAAAAATGCGAATTTGCATTTGAGGTTTACAAACTACGGATATATTGGCAGTAAGGAGAATTCTAGCGATTTGTTCAGATGTATTTTTATAATATGAAACGGAAAATTCTGGGGAGTAATAATAAAAGTAGTCCAAAACCTAGTTTAAATTCATGTATAAAGTGCTTGTTATGTGCCCTGTGGTCCTCGTTACTGCTGTATCTGCTATATGCTTTATAATATTGGAATGTAAGTTAAAAGAATGTCGAAGGGACTGCCACACCAGAATATTAATTAATAATAAAATTTCTTGTTATGCAGGATTCTTGAAAAATGAGCAGATATAGCACAATTATAGATATTTATTTAAAAAAAATTCTTCATTGAAAATTCATAAATTCTATCTTATTCATAAAACTCTATCTTTTTATGAATTATTAAATTTAAGCAAGGATTCTGAAATTTAAATGAAAGTATTAAAAATTAATTTTTTTTAAATCTACATAGTGAGTCATTCAAAGTATCATCATCATGAATTATAACAGTTAAACCATGTAAACAGAATATATAATCACCAGTGATTAACATGCATCATATTTGAATTACTTCCAAACTTCTCATTATTTCTCCTCAAAACACCAATTAATAAAATTAAACTCTGAATTTCGAAAGTCTTTTCTTTATTAATTACTTTAAAACCCCTCATCATTTTTAGGTTTACTATACCATGTTTGAAAATAAAATCGTGACAAACATGCAAAATAGTTATTAATTTGTATTTAAAATGTACTTAATCAAGAATTTTCGAACGTATTCTGTTTGTCTTTTGATAAATCGATGTTTATTAATTTTGTAGTAAAAATAATATAATTTAATCGTTTGTAATAACATATACTGGAACTCGATGATTGTATAAAACTAGGAATTTTCTGAAAAAATTCTTAAAGCGCTTTACCAGTCTCATAGAAAGTTTTATAGTATCTAAATTTTTGTCATTTAAAGTCGATTTCACGACTGAGTTCAGTGTATTAGGAAGAAATTTGGAAATTTGGATAAAAGTGTTAAATAAGTAGATGAATAAATAATGGCAGGATTTTTCAGAAATAAAGGTATGGTGCCTTACTAGTTTTGTAGTTTTTCTTATAGTACGTAAATATTTGGAGTTTAAAGTTGATTTTATGTTTGGATTCAATGAGTTAGGAAGAATTTTGGAAATTTGGGGTAAAAGTGTTAAAGTGGATGAAGGAATATTATTGTTCGAAAGATACTCCACGAAATTTGTTTAATAAATCCATAATCAACGAGATCATTTGGAAATTGTTCTGCTGGAAAGTGTTTTGTGAAGATTAGCGTGTTAAAATATTCAAATTTATGCTTTCAAGGATAGTAGTTAAGGAAAGTTGAGACCAGTTGGAGATTACTCGAGTGCAAAAAAGGGACTTCCTTTATTAAAACTCTCTTCTTATCAAGGTAGTATAACATTCCAACACCATGATCCTAATAATTAAGGTCAATATTCATTATTCAGTAACAAACAAAGTAATTACAAATTCCGGACAAACAAATTTTAAGTAATAGTAAGCACGTCTTCCTCCAATTTGAAATAAAATAAATTCTTATTTCATTTTACACGTGTCTTGTCTCTACTACATTATTTAAAATTTTTCTGGAAAAATAAATAAATAAAATAAAAATAATCGGAAGGTTATTCCGGTATACATAACCTCTCAGTGGCGTCAAATAAATATAGACACCCTCTTTTCGAGTTTATTGTCTAGAAAATATTTTACTGAGGCAAATAAGGTCAACGATTTCCTTTCAACAGTTTACACAATATTTCCAATTAAATGAAATACTCAAAACAGGTGAAATCTGTTTTTTAAGATATAGTACGATGAGATGCAAAAATTTGCTTGACACATGCGCAACTCGTAGGTCGGATAAAGCTAATAGTTAAGATTAACTGAAAAATAAAATCAAATATACTTTTTTCAGCGTAAGAAATAAAGATAAGATTTACGAAGAACGTGTCTGCGTAAAGTGACATTTAAAAAAAGAAATGAATTTTTGCTTCGTAAATTTGATATTATTAAATCAGTTCGATCTGATAACCTCTTTCGCGACTGTTTTAGACATCAATCTATCATTATTTACCATATCTATTCAAGATTTTTTAGCTATAAAGCTGGTAGATTCAGTTGAGGTTTTCTTCAAATGTTGATAAAGTACATGTAATTTCATCCAGTTTCTTCTGAAGGAGTCTAGATTCTGAGAATACAATTCTCGGGGACCAAAATTTCTCCCCGTTAAATTTGCAATAATCCGCATAGGGAGATACATATAACAGCAGAAATATTAACGATTGTTTTTTGATCCTCACTATTCTACGCAGTATTTTACCCCATAAATATTCAGTATCTCCCACCAAAAGAAAATTAAACAACTCTGATGTTTTATCGTACCACAAGAAGCGGACAAAATAATAAGTTTAGTAATAATAGTTGTTATTTAAACTATTAAACGGCTCCTGTAAAGAGGTTCAGCAGCTACTGAAATTACAAAACCCCTCAACTCAGCTAAACAGAATCCATGTTTGCTCAAAGACTATTTCTATGTTTGAATTAAATTTAACAAGACACTGTTATCCAAAAATATTGGAATAATGGAATAACTAAATTCTTTCATTGAAGATATTAGAAAAATCAAAGTTATATGCGACACACGGAAGAAAATGCACTAATGAAGGTAAAATAATATTAAAAATTAAAATACATTAAAGTAAAACGTTGTAGCTATTTTTTGTCTCAGAAAATGTCCAGTATATATATGCATTTTAGATGTTAATTTCATTAAGCAAAATAAAGTTGATTTACATTTCGTCTCGAAATCTTAAGAAGAAAATGTAATAATATCTCCAACTGAACAACCTGCACTGATGATCAATGGTGCATTGATGGAAATTTAAAAAGGGAAGATTTTAAAGATTCTATTACAATTTTGAGATACATTTTATGATTCTTCTTACCTTAGTCACGTAATTAGTCACGAAATTGATACCGGGGAAAAAAGTTCTGTATTTAACAAACCATATTGCACTCTCAAGTTAGATAAACAATGGCAGATTTGTACGTAGAGAAATTGTCAAAAGAAAGAGAATCGTTCCATTAATTTTTGTCATTCAGTATCACAAAACTAACGCAGTTACAAATTACTCTATATATCCAATCCGTATTATTAATTATATCATTGTCAATATCAAATAAATTACATTTATATTGCTTTTATGTCAACATTAGACCTTACTAAAGGCTACTTCTGAACTGCAATGAAGCCATAAAACATAGTAAAAATCGTTTTTATTCCAAAGAAGGGAGCTTGTGATTTTAAACGAATGCAGTCTGAATGTTTATAGGCAACTATAAATTTTAGAGGAGAATAGAGGCTTTTCTCCCACCAGTGTTTCTTAAACTTGCCCATGTATATCTTGATGATGTTGGTTTATCTTCCTTTACTGAACGCCTTACAAGGAAACATTGAAAAGGTGTCGTCTTCAAAAACTATTGAACAAAATGTATGTGATTCTACTCGTCCTAAAACACCAGAAAGAGAAGAAATTATTGGCTGAAATGAATTACAGTGACCACAAAAAAATATCAAAATTAAGCATATTTGGTGATTTCACATTGTTAGGCGATTGAGTTTGAGCACTTGGCGGAGAAACAAAACACGGTTCTGTTCGTACACGACAATCTTGATGCCAGCGAACTGAAGGCCTAACAGCGCTAAATCGTCAAATATGCTTAATTTTGATAAATTTTTGTGGTCGCTGTAATACATTTCAGCCGATATTTTTTTCACTTCCTGGTGTTTTATGAAGAGTAGAATCACATATATTTTTTTCAATATTTTTTGAAGACGACATTTTTTGAATGTTTCCTTGTTAGTTCAAATAAGTTTTTCCAATATTTCTTGATGAAGGAGTAGCTTTAAACTTTAAAAATACCACTTCGGCATTGAACATGGTCCACAATTTAGAAAAAAAGTTTTTAAAGCATTTTGTGGCAATTGCGAAATGAGAATGTTTCTTATTAGAGTCTAATCAGGCCAAAAGACTTCAGAAATCAGGCCAACTGTAATCTCATTTATCGTAAAAGATACATCGATTTTGTTACACGTTTTTCATGAGTTTTGCTTTTGTTTTGAGAAATATAGCTCATTATCCCACTGCTGAACTTATATTGGGAAGGAAAAAATATCCTAAAACTTTAATGTTTAGTGATGATTTCATGAAATTCAACTGAATTTATGTCACGGTTATAGAAGAGCTGTTGTAGAAATGCAAATAAACTTGAGAAAAGCTTAGAAGCAGCCAGCCCAAAATTATAATATGCATCATCAAACTCTAGCGATAAAAGTGACCGAAGAAATTCTAGTAAAATCTCAATTTTTAAGTTCGAAATTTAAAAAAAATGTTAAATTTAGCTTGAAGTTTATCCGTCAAACCTTTATGGAGATGCTTCTCATAGAACTCAATGTATTTAAATTCGCTTAGTTTTTTCTATACAAAAATAAATTGTATTATTCATATAATTTTAAATAGAGAATATACCACTGCGAACTTTAGTAACATATTTTAGTTTCAGGAAAAATATTTTAACGTAAAAAATGCATTTAGATAATTAAATAAATACGGTTTTATTTTTTTTATATCAAAATATTCGGAAAGACGGACTGTAAGTATTTGATCAAAATTATAAGTAAAAAAATAGATGGATTATTTTATGTACCAGTATTTTTAAAATAAAACTATCACTCTGCAGAGTTTTATTTATTTATGTAGATTATATGCAACTAAATATTCTGATGGAATAATATTTCATATTTTCGGGGAAAACTTTTAGCACAACTTAAAAGCGCATTATGTTGAAAACTTTTTCATAAACTATTTATTTACTCGTAGTAGCTGCATGCTGTTTTCAGAACATTTAAAAGCTTTCAAACTAAGCTAGGAAACTTGTGGAAAATATTAGAAATGTTTGATGCATTGTTTAATAAATTATTATTATTTCAAAGTTTAGTTTAACATTAAAAGAAAAATTGTTTATTTTAAACATACAAAACAAATTTCGTAATTAAAATTACATTATAAATTACATTATAATTTATTATAAATATTGTCATTGTTGTTATTATTATTATTTGTTAAATTTATTAAATTTTATGTATAAATAAGACAATCGAGTATGATATGTTAAATGAAGAAATATGTTCAAAATCTGTTTTAAAGATATTGTCAAAATTTTCTAAACACAAATTCTAATATTTAATAAAAGATTTAGTGAATTAATACAATCATAAGCGAAAAAACTAGTAAAAATTTTAGTAACATTCCAAACAACAAGAATTTATTAAAAGGGTTGTGATACCCATCCTTGGCCATAACAAACTTCGATGTCATTTTGTATGCAAATTTATTCATAAGATTACTCATTGCTTATTGTGTTTTTCGTTCTTTTGTTAATTCCATTTACACATTCATAAAATTTCTAATTGTTAAATTTGTTCTTCTTTTCTGAAAAAGGTTTTTTTTCTTTTTAACATTTGGTTTTGGAGCTAAAATAATGAATGTAAAAAATACTAGTAAATATAAATTTTTCGGAAAACAAGAACAAATTCAGTGGGGTTTTGAATTTTCTGTATCTGAAAACGCATTAAAAAATAAAATTTTGTTATGAATAATTCTATGAGCAAATTTCCCAGTACAATAACACGAGAATAGGCGTTGCGTCATGTAAAGTTACAGAGTAACCTCTGTTTTTAAAGATTAATGTCGTATGTAAAAAAAAAAAAACAAGAAAGAAAGAAAGAAAGAAATAAAAGAAGAAAAAAGAAGAAAAATAAAAATGAAAGGAGAAAAGTCGATAATATCATGTTATTTGTCCTAAGAAGAACATTTTTAAAATATAAGAAAGTTAAAAAAAAAAAAAAAAAAAAAAAAAAAAAACATTTTTTTTCAATTTTTAACGTATGAGGATATGACGGAAAATATAGATTTTACACAGTAGGAATTCTTACTTTCGATAAAGTTTGAACTAAATTTCACTATTTTCACTAAAATATGTAAAAATTACCATTTTCGAGTTTTTAATTAGTTGGTTTGTACTGAGCACAAGTTATTACATTGCTTCTTATACACATACTGTGAGAATATAAATTCTTCGGCGTAATGAAGAATCGAAATAGTACTTGCTTGTACCAATACCTGAAAACAAATTTCTTTGAATTTTAATTTTCTTCACATAAGAAGACAATTGTACATATCTTAATATCAAGACAATTGTACATAACCAATCAAGGATGTGAAATTCAGGGAGAATAATTTATTTACAAAATAAAGATATTTAAACTTCGAAATGCCTTATATAGCAAAGATTTCGATTCAAAGCAGGAGTCTTACATTTTTTAAAATGTATACAGATTCAATACAACTGTATTGAATACAATTGTAGTGAATACAATTGTATTCACTGCTATATTGTATTACTATTGAAAATTCTGATCTCGTGTGTGAGATGTTTATTTGTATTGCATATGTATTAAGATTTTTAGAATATTATTGATAGACTCGGCGTAGCACAAAGAAATCCTCAATACATTATCAAGATTTATTTAAAAATTCTGAGCAATTAGTTGGTTTTACAAAAAAAAAAAAAAAAAAAAAAAGTAGTAATATTATGATTATTTTTATTTATTTATTTTTATTTATTTATTTATTTTTATTTTTTTTTGGTTTTTAATGTTGAGTATGTTTTTATATGTATTTTGTATAAATAACTAGTTTGATGTGGCCACATACTTTTACAGAAAATTCATGTAATACAAATTATTTATTAAATTATTTTCCATTATAAATGCAGACGATTTTTTTCTGACAGAGTTATATTACCAAATGCCGGAAAAAAGTCATTTTTTTTTTACTATATGAAAAGAAATATTTTTTTTTCGTTAAAAAATGAAACAATCTGGTGTGAAACAACCGCACGACTTCCATTAACAACTATTACATGCATTTTATGCACATTTGGAGATACTGTTATCACAAGACATAGAATTGACGTAACAAAATAGACACCTAAAAATTTTCTGGTAAGAGAAAGTTAATACAGTGCGTTCCAAAAGTTTACAGACAACGGTTTTTTCTTTATTTTACCATTGAAAAAAAAAATGAATAAAATTTTCAAAATCATTTTTAATTATAAGTAACATCAAGACAATAATAATATTATACAGAACATATATATATTACAATCACAGACATTGTGATAGAAACTAAAACGGAAAATTTACTGTCCCAAAAGTTTATAGACAACTCATTATTTTTTCTTTAACATTCAAATATTTGAGCTATTTTTCCTAATCACTTCAAAAACTCGATCAGGCATACTCAAAAGAATAGTTTGAAGAATTTCTGGCTTCAGAGAAAACCAACTTCTTTAATTTGCAGCATTCGATCTTCAACTGATGCATATTGACGAAATTAATATATATGTCACTAGCAAATATTCCCCAAAGGTTATCCATTGGGTTCAGGTCAGGACTTAGGGCTAGGCAGTTACTTGGTTTTGTCTACACCATTGCATTGTAGAGTTTGACACGTGAATGGAGCAATTGTCTTGCTGATATATCCATTCTTCCCCTCTTAACAAATTTCCAAATAGAAATAACCGTACGTCTAGCATTTTCTGGTAATCTTCGGAACAATTGGCGACCTTTAAAAAAAAACAATATCAGTAGTGACGATAGTTCCTTTAAAGGAAAATGCAGTTATAGAGAAAATAGTCATATAAAATCTTTATAGGTTTATTTCTAAAACGCAAATAGTAAAAATATTGTTTTTTTTTTTTTTTTTTTTTTTTTTTTTTTGAATCCTGTGTATCGTCTACATTTCTCTTAGATTGATATTTTGAGGGTTTCTTTGCAGTAATACGGAAAAAAGTTATATGGAATGTGTATGTGTATTTCTAAAACAAATAGTAAAAATATTGCTTTTTTGGAACTCTATGTATAGTCTAAATTTTGCATAGATTGATGCTTTGATATTTTGTTGTAGTTATATTGAAAGGTGTCATATAAAATCATCCTTATAGGTTTATTTCTCAAAAGAAAACTGTAAAATATTTTTTTGTAACCATGTGTGTCGTTTACATTTTGCATACGCACCACAATATTTACTAAATAAAACATCGCAGTATTGAAAATTTTCATTGAGCATTTTTATGTCTCACAATGAATCAGGACAACTTTGTGGAGCCCAGGCTATCAATAAGTCAAGATAATTGTGTAACATTTTTCAGGAAAAAAGTTTTGTATATCTTAAGAAATATGTATTAATATCATCATGTTGTATGTAGTGCAACCATAATAAAATACTCTTTAAATACAGGGTGATTATAATTAAAGTTACGATTTCAAAATACTATAATTTTAAAAGTATCTATCAGAGCGGTTTGGCATTTTACCAGCGCAATCGTGAGGCAATAAAATATTTTTTGGCAAAAAAAATATATATATATATATATATATACATATATATATATATATATATATATATATATATATATATATATATATATATATATATATAAAGAACTACACTCCTGTAATTAATTATTTTTTTCTTTTCTTTCTTTCTCTCTCTCTCTCTCTCTCTCTCCCTCTTTTTTTTTTTTTTTTTAGACACAATACATAGAAATGAAAAGCCACTATAAAAATAATGTAAAAAATTATCTTTCATATCTGATGTGTATGCAAATATTCTGAAAGCTATTGTACATAAAACTGTAAATTATGTGTACAGCTCAATTTATTTTAATAAAATTCCCGATTTATTTATTCAGTATTTTTAAAAATGTTTTTCTTTTCTTTAAAAAAAAAAAAAAAGTATTGAGTTATATTACGATAAATACAATATATAATATGATACGATATATTAGACTTGTACATTAGTCCCCTTTAAATATAGTAATATATATATATATATATTTTACTTTTAAAATACGTCAATTTTAGGTCTTTAAAAATAGTTCTATTGGCACAAACAGCATGTTTGGAATGAAAGCTAATTAAGTTTTAAGGAAAATTAGCGTAAAAGATTTAGTATAGAACTACCTTGGCGAAATTAGAAATTTGGCACCGAAGTAGTTCCGACGTTTCTCGCCAATATCTTTAGTTATGCGATTACAATAACTATTTTAGTTTATCGGGAAAATAGAAACAAATATTTAAAAGTTGCATATGGAGTCTATACTAAAGTTGTACAAAAACACCTTTACTTACAGAACATCTTGGATTAAATTAAGTAAACTGGATATTTTTTGACACGCAAAGGCGACAGCCATTTTAAACCAAATAGCGCATAAAATATATAGATAAATTATAAATTATTGTGAAAAATTAATGAAGTAGAAACATTAATCGCATAAATTATCTAATTTTATTTTACTTACTTTTATTTCATACTAGCAGGCAACGCCCGCTTCGCTGGTCCCTATTTTTAAATGAATCGCTATAATTACTGAATTCTCAAAATTGCATTAATTTTTATCACGTGAAAAAAAAACAAAAAAAAAAATCTTATTAGGAAAAATGTCGCACCTTGTTCTCACTGCCTTCGGAAAAACTTCCCAAAATTCTCTAAATCTTATTTCTATTATTTTTCCCCTTCGCCCCCCCTCCCGTCTATCCTAAAAATTTTAAAAATTCGAAAATATCTGCAATCGATTTGTAGGTATCGAAAACCTCTATATACCAATTTTGAATGCTCTAACTCTATTCTATTTTTTTTGCCCCTCCGCCCCCCCTTCCCGGCCCTCCTAACAACTTTACACTTTCAAAAATATCCCCATTCGACTTGCTGGCCTCTAAAACCTATCTGTACCAATTTTGAACGGCCTAACTGTATCTTTATTTGTTTTTGCCCACACACCCCCTCTCTTCCCGCCCCTCCTAATAATTTTACAAATTCGAAAATATCTGCAATCGATTTGTAAGATCGAAAACCTCTATATACCAATTTTGAACGATCTAACTCTATTTTTATTTTTTTGCCCCACCCTCCATCTCTCCCCTCCTAATAACTTTACACTTTCGAAAATATCCCCATTCGCCTTGCAGGCCTTTAAAACCTATCTGTACCAATTTTGAACGGCCTAACTGTATTTCTATTTGTTTTTGCCCATAGCCCCCCCCCATACTGCCCCTTCCCCCCCTTCTAATAATTTTACAAATTCGAAAATATCCGCAATCGATTTGTAAGTATCAAAAACCTCTATGTACCAATTTTAAACGATCTGACACTATTTTTATTTTTTTTGCCCCCCTCCCCCCCCCCAAAAAAAAAAAAAATCGGAAAAAAATCAAAAAATGAATTTTTGGAAATATTTTCAAGAAGACGCTTGGCAGTTTTTTTTTTTTTTTTTTTTACATCTTTGAGCTATTATTTTTACTCAAAAATCCGTATTTTTCTAAATTTGCCTCCGGAAATCATTTATACCCCCTTCTCCCGTTAAAAATCCAAAATTCCGAAATCGCAGGAAAAGATTTTTTTGTATTCAAGTCTAGTCTCCCCATCTGCAATTTCTTCACTGTGAAGTAATTTGGAGCCGAGTTATACTTATAAATGTGTTTTTGCCTTATGTGCCTCCGAAAATCATTTATACCCCCTTCCCCCCTTAAAAATCCAAAATTCCAAAATCGCAGAAAATGATTTTTTTGTTTTCAAGTCTAGTTTCTCCCTCTGCAATTTTTTCACCGTGAAGCAATTTGGAGCCGAGTTGTGCTTATGAAGGTGGTTTTTGCCTTCTGCACCTTCGAAAATAATTTTCAGCCCCTTTTCTCCCTTAAAAATCCGAAATTCCAAAATCGCAGAAATTGATTTTTTTGTATTCAAGTCTAGTATCCCCATCTGCAATTTCTTCCTCGTGAAGCAATATGGAGCTGAGTTATGCTTCTAAAGGTGTTTTTGCCTTCTGCACCTCCGAAAATCATTTTCACCCCCTTCCCCCCTTAAAAATCAAAAATTCCAAAGTCTCCCCATCTGCAATTTCTTCACTGTGAAGTAATTTGGTGCCGAGTTATACTTATAAATGTGTTTTTGCCTTATGCTCCCCCGAAAATCTCATTTTTACCTCCTACCCCCCTTAAAAATCCAAAATACCAAAATCGCAGAAAATGATTTTTTTGTATTCAAGTCTAGTCTCCCCATCTGCAATTTCTTCACTGTGAAGTAATTTGGTGCCGAGTTATACTTATAAATGTGTTTTTGCCTTATGCGCCCCCGAAAATCTCATTTTTACACCCTATCCCCCTTAAAAATCCAAAATTCCAAAATCGCAGAAAACGATTTTTTTGTATTCAAGTCTAGTCTCCCTATCTGTAATTTCTTCACCGTGAAGCAATTTGGAGCCGAGTTATGCTTATAAAGGTGGTTTTTGCCTTCTGCCCCCCCGGGAGGGAACGGGGGGGTATTTCGCAAAATCCCGTCTTAGTGAGCGTCAGGTTCCTAAAATCAACCTGCTCACCAAAAATTGTGACTCTATCTCCCATAGGATCGCCACAACCGTGTTGAGTCAGTGAATCAGTGAGTGAATCAGTGAGTGAATCAGTCAGTGAGTTTACTCTTTTATATATATAGACTAGCAGGCAACGCCCGCTTCGCTGGTCCCTATTTTTAAATGAATCGCTATAATTACTGAATTCTCAAAATTGCATTAATTTTTATCACGTGAAAAAAAAACAAAAAAAAAATCTTATTAGGAAAAATGTCGCACCTTGTTCTCACTGCCTTCGGAAAAACTTCCCAAAATTCTCTAAATCTTATTTCTATTATTTTTCCCCTTCGCCCCCCCTCCCGTCTATCCTAAAAATTTTAAAAATTCGAAAATATCTGCAATCGATTTGTAGGTATCGAAAACCTCTATATACCAATTTTGAATGCTCTAACTCTATTCTATTTTTTTTGCCCCTCCGCCCCCCCTTCCCGGCCCTCCTAACAACTTTACACTTTCAAAAATATCCCCATTCGACTTGCTGGCCTCTAAAACCTATCTGTACCAATTTTGAACGGCCTAACTGTATCTTTATTTGTTTTTGCCCACACACCCCCTCTCTTCCCGCCCCTCCTAATAATTTTACAAATTCGAAAATATCTGCAATCGATTTGTAAGATCGAAAACCTCTATATACCAATTTTGAACGATCTAACTCTATTTTTATTTTTTTGCCCCACCCTTCATCTCTCCCCTCCTAATAACTTTACACTTTCGAAAATATCTCCATTCGCCTTTAAAACCTATCTGTACCAATTTTGAACGGCCTAACTGTATTTCTATTTGTTTTTGCCCATAGCCCCCCCCCCATACTGCCCCTTCCCCCCCTTCTAATAATTTTACAAATTCGAAAATATCCGCAATCGATTTGTAAGTATCAAAAACCTCTATGTACCAATTTTAAACGATCTGACACTATTTTTATTTTTTTTGACCCCCTCCCCCCCCCCCCAAAAAAAAAAAAAAAATCGGAAAAAAATCAAAAAATGAATTTTTGGAAATATTTTCAAGAAGACGCTTGGCAGTTTTTTTTTTTTTTTTTTTTTTTTTACATCTTTGAGCTATTATTTTTACTCAAAAATCCGTATTTTTCTAAATTTGCCTCCGGAAATCATTTATACCCCCTTCTCCCGTTAAAAATCCAAAATTCCGAAATCGCAGGAAAAGATTTTTTTGTATTCAAGTCTAGTCTCCCCATCTGCAATTTCTTCACTGTGAAGTAATTTGGAGCCGAGTTATACTTATAAATGTGTTTTTGCCTTATGTGCCTCCGAAAATCATTTATACCCCCTTCCCCCCTTAAAAATCCAAAATTCCAAAATCGCAGAAAATGATTTTTTTGTTTTCAAGTCTAGTTTCTCCCTCTGCAATTTTTTCACCGTGAAGCAATTTGGAGCCGAGTTGTGCTTATGAAGGTGGTTTTTGCCTTCTGCACCTTCGAAAATAATTTTCAGCCCCTTTTCTCCCTTAAAAATCCGAAATTCCAAAATCGCAGAAATTGATTTTTTTGTATTCAAGTCTAGTATCCCCATCTGCAATTTCTTCCTCGTGAAGCAATATGGAGCTGAGTTATGCTTCTAAAGGTGTTTTTGCCTTCTGCACCTCCGAAAATCATTTTCACCCCCTTCCCCCCTTAAAAATCAAAAATTCCAAAGTCTCCCCATCTGCAATTTCTTCACTGTGAAGTAATTTGGTGCCGAGTTATACTTATAAATGTGTTTTTGCCTTATGCTCCCCCGAAAATCTCATTTTTACCTCCTACCCCCCTTAAAAATCCAAAATACCAAAATCGCAGAAAATGATTTTTTTGTATTCAAGTCTAGTCTCCCCATCTGCAATTTCTTCACTGTGAAGTAATTTGGTGCCGAGTTATACTTATAAATGTGTTTTTGCCTTATGCGCCCCCGAAAATCGCATTTTTACACCCTATCCCCCTTAAAAATCCAAAATTCCAAAATCGCAGAAAACGATTTTTTTGTATTCAAGTCTAGTCTCCCTATCTGTAATTTCTTCACCGTGAAGCAATTTGGAGCCGAGTTATGCTTATAAAGGTGGTTTTTGCCTTCTGCCCCCCCGGGAGGGAACGGGGGGGTATTTCGCAAAATCCCGTCTTAGTGAGCGTCAGGTTCCTAAAATCAACCTGCTCACCAAAAATTGTGACTCTATCTCCCATAGGATCGCCACAACCGTGTTGAGTCAGTGAATCAGTGAGTGAATCAGTGAGTGAATCAGTCAGTGAGTTTACTCTTTTATATATATAGATTATTCCACGCGCACTTTTTATTTCCTAATTCAAAATTATAAGGAAAAAAAAAACTTTTTCGAAATCGCTTGTAACGATACTGATTAGATTATTATTAATTTTCTTTTCTTTTTCTTTCAATAATAATAATAATAATAATAATAAAAATGATGAAATTCTGGCAAAAGCAGAATTTAGTTTAGGACGGAGGACTATTAGTTTTTTTTTTTCTTCCCAATTATAACATCGCTTTCAAGTTATTCAATTATATTTTCGATAAATTTTAGATTTCGATAAATGTCCAACTATCGAAAAATGATTTCGACAAATGTCCAACTATCGAAAACGACAACGCAAAAATCCCAGATTGAGACTAATATGGTCCTCAGTCTTAAAAAAAAAAAAAAAGTTCCAAAATGTGCCGTTAATTATCCGAAAAATATTTATTTCGTGAAGTTCCTCTTTTTCTCTTTTCACTATGACTGTTTCGACTGTAAACACTTATTGTTGTCATTTTGCTAAAACAATTGTAGTAAACCCTTCAAGTCTATTGTTTCCTGCTATTCCATTGTGTTGCTAACAACGTTCTTGTGTTTAATGAGTCCATTTAAACGTTTGCCCTGACCCCAAATCAAAATTTCATTGCCTTACAATTTCTCTGCGCACAAACCAGACAGACCATACAGATGCATCAAACATACCACAAACATACAGATAAACCAATTTCGTAAACTCTTTTCAAATTTTTTGGGAAATACTAAAACGAATTTAAATGCAATATAATAACATTGATAAACAAAAAATAATTTACACCTTTCATATTAAAAGTTTAATATAAAATGACGGAAGTCTTCTGATATATTGAAATCATAACACAATCATTATAAAGAAAAAGCTGATTTTAAGTTTACTTAATAGGTAAGGGTATAAAGGATATTTTATAAGAAAAATTTAAAATATGTTCAGGGTTTTTTGTTCTATAAATGCGCTATATTGTATGAAAATGTAAGGATACAAAAGTTTTAAAATATTTTATTTTTTTAGGAAAAATACTTATCTTCATATGAAAGTGACCCAAGTTTTAAGTTTAATTAAGAATTTTTATAATTATCTTTCTCATTCCAGGTAACTCTCGCGCCTTTGTTTCCTTCAACGAACAGTAGCTACTATCAGACAGGCAATTTGAATTACAAAAGATCTTTTCGAGCTGCTACTAATTAAATATTTCATTTAAAACTAAGAAAATTTACCCTTAAGAAAGTTACTGTAATATGCACTTGTAGTAGTAACGCACGTTTACTATCTATGGTATCTTAGAAGCAAATCTAATGCAAAGAAATATAAAATAGGATCGCAACACGCATAAGCTTTGCAGTACATACATTTTTATAGAGCAGAAAAAAAAACTTTCTGTGTGCAGATTTGAATAAATATAGATTTTAATTTCTAAATTATTTGAGACTAAGAGAATATTTTATAGAAGACTGTATGTAAAAATAATGTAGTATATTAAAAAAAAAAATTACACAAAACATTATTTAAATATTACTATGACACATCTGCATAGTAAAAAAAATAAATACATAGCCATTGCCCTTTTAAACTTTTCTAAACTTTAAATATTTTATTAGGATTTTTCGATCATGTAAAAAACATAATATATTATATTTTATCACTTATTTATCGAAAAATGAAGAATTTTTCTTTACAGAATTTTGAATATTATCCCAATGAGCTTGAATATAGTAGTAAAAAGTGTGATTCAAATACAGTAATGGATGAAAAATTCGGCATATAGTATCTAAACACATTATTCGATTAGGTCGATAAGCATGTTAAAGATCACCGTTGCGCGACCTATACATATATGGCAACAAAATAAAAAATCTGGTTTGAAACAACCACACAACTTCCATTACCCACTGTTACACGTGTTATATGCAATTTTTGGAGTTATTATATGCATTTTTTGGAATTTTCCAATATGAGAAACTTGCTACTGGTATAAAGGCATATAAAACAGAGTTTTCATAGCGAGTTAAAAAAAAAAAAAAAAAAAAGAGTTATTTTTTTAAACACCAATTTCTGAGATCTAAAACTTTACTACCTAATTAGGATGACCTTTAATATTCCTTTAATAACCACGTAATACATGAGAAAGGGTATCTAAAATGGATTAATGAAATAATTTTCAAGAAATTCGCTAGGGCAGTTTTTTAGATACCAACTTTTGCCAAAACTTGGTATACTTCATTATTCCGAAAAAAAAATTACATATAAAAGGATATTCAAAAAGGAGTTCATATGGCGAGTTTGAAAAAAATCCACTCAGCCGTTTTTAAAGGAACGCACTTGCGAGACCTGAAATTGAGCTATTTATACAACACGCCTCTCAAATTTCCTGAAATAACCAATTATATCATTAAAAAAGACATCTAATAGAGTGTTTATGTAGCAATTTTTAATAAAATCGTAAGAGTCGTTTTTGAGCTATGGACTTCCGGTACCATTTCCGGTTTCAGATGACCCACTTCCGGCTTTCCCATTTTCACCAAAATTTGGAACATTTATCTGTACACCAGACCTGTATCAACTGTGAAGTTTCGTATTTCTATCTTTATTAGTTTCTGAGATATGATAGCCAGAAGATTCCACACATTCATACACACATTCAGAGAAAAACATGGAAAACTCTGTATAATTAGGCCGACGAGCGCGACCTGGGATTGAACCCGGAACCTCACGTATACCAGCTTTGAGCGCAGAATCGCCGTTTATATAGAGAAATAATAATCTAAAAACAATATCATACATATTATAGAATATATTGAAAACTTATAATGGGAAATTCCACTAAAATCTGGATGATGCCCAATTAAACAATTTTTATTAAGGTTAAGTTCAAAAATTGAATTGAAAAAATTCATACAAAATAATTAGGTGTATTTTTTTTTAATATAAAACTTTTGTATAAATTCTATAAGGCAAAAAGTATACAGAAAACAATATATGGACTTTTATATTTCAGAAGAAAGAATTCTAATTATGCTGTCAGAATACTGGGTAGATGAAAGAACAGATACATAAGAGATTAATGAATAGGAGGAGAAGATCAAGATAATTTATTCCTGTGATAACTATGAGAATAAATGGTCATTCCTAAACATAAAGTATATGATCAGCCATAATTAAAACTCGCAGAAATCTAGGGAATTTTTCGGGCTTAGAGATATTATTGAAAAAGAAAATAAGTTCTAATATTAAACAATTGTGACTAAAAAAAAGCAGATGTACCATTTAATTCAATATTTAATTTGGAGATTGCTTGTTTCAGAGAATGAATAGATAATTTTTTATTAAAAACAAATCTTTATTTGTTTACTGTAAAGAAAATTTGTTTTATTGAAAGAAACACCTCTATTATTTTTTTTAATAATTGACATAAAATTGAGGAAGATAAAATCAAGAAAAGGCACATTACAGTATTTTATTAATTGAAATCGAATATAAATATAAATAAAAATTTTAAAAAGGGAAAAGTATATATATATTATTATCACAGGTAAATATATTATATACAAAATTTTAAAGCTACAGTCGGCAGCAAAGTTATTGAAGCACACGTCCACAGTTTTCATATATATTTTTAAAGTTTGATCGTTAATTTTTATCATTAACTTACTTTTACATAAACAGAATAAGACTAAGATCATGGCTCGACAAATATTTGCTTAACAAAAAAGTACTAGGTGCCAATCTTATACACAGGAGTTATTGGTATTGCTTCAATAATTTTGCTGACGACTTTATAGACCAGGGGTGGCCAACCCGCGGCCCCGTGCCGCCATAGATATAGTATTATAATATATATAGATCTATCATCCCCATGTTATCGGGCAAAAAAATTTGATGCCGAAAAAAGTTCTAAAATCAGCCATTAGAGAGTATTGAAAAAAAGAATAAAAAGAAAAATGAATTTGAAAATTTATCTGGAGTTTTTCATTCACCTTTAGTAAATAAATTATTCATAAATTTTATTTACTAAATTATCCGTGTGTATTCCTGTGTGTGATTTACTCGGAGAAATGCAGCCATTAGAGTGACTTTTCCCGAAAAAAAAGCTATCACTTTTTCCCTCTCGCTGATCAATGTATGTCTTATTAATATATCTATGCGTGCCGCATGTTAAAAATCCTGTGCCACTATAAAAAGTAACTTTACAATTAAAGTGCTATCTGTTGGTTAAAAATTAAACTAATTTGGCAATAAATCTTTAGTCATCTTTTAAAAAATCCTTTATCTTTTTGTGCATTTCAGTGAAAATCGCGTAGTACAGTCGGTAACAAAAGCGTCCGAACACTAGCCAAAATTTCTATGTAAAAAAAGTACACTTCATACAGTTTTGTTAAATAAATCCTTGTCGAATCGTGTTCTTAGTCAGTCTAAGAACATGATTCGATAAGGATTTATTTAACAGAACCGTATGAAGTGTACTTTTTTTACATAGGAATTTTCGCTAGTGTTCGGACACTTTTGTTACCGACTGTACTACGTTTAAAATTTTCTAAATAACACAATTTTTTTATTTTTTCGGTGACTGTTGGATCTCCCGATATAAATATAAATTACAGAAAAACATTTAATTTGTGAAAACAACAAATCGATTTCCTAAATCAACTGAAAGAAGAAAAAATGTTTTTATTACAATTTAAATAGAAATAAATCATTTTTTAATAGCTAAGATAGAATTTTTTTTTTACATCTTACGTTTTTAATTATAATTATATGTATTCTTATAGTATATTATATTCATATATAAAGAAACACTAAATTTAATTATTTGTACTTTATAGGATCATAACACTTTTGACAAAAATAACTTAGTATTAAAAACTTTTAAGTATTTAAAGTTTATTACAAGCAAGTTTCCAATTTAAGTAGTAGAAATAACAAAATGTCTAATGAGTTCGACTTCGGCAACAACGGTATATTTAATAAAAATCGCACCTAGTAAACAATTTTCCTTTTTCAAATTGAGATTCTGGGAATCGAGAATAAAAACAGCAAATGATTTATCAAAAATTCTGTTAGGAAAACGCTAAAAGTTTAAATTAATTTTAACTAACTATTGGAAAATTTTATCTCCTATCTTGAAACTATCAATTTTAAACAGCAAAATTATCATCAATTGTTATATAGAATAAAAGCTAAACGTTTAAAAATTTTAATGTTTACTGATTCGAAAATGTTGGTTAAAGTAAAAATTTCTAGAATAGAACTACTTTACTAAAATTTTCAAATTTATGTATTTTATTCCAGTTTCTATTACAATTATTTATTTATTTATTTAAAAAAAGAAAACAATTATTTATTTATATATTTTTATTTTATTTTATTTTTTCTTGATTGAAACTCATTTCATCGAAAAAATAAATTGTTTGTATATTTTGCTGATGCTTATCAACTTATTTCATGCACCGAAAATTATTTATGTAATGATATACATTTGTAGCATAAGTCTTTGGAGTAGTTCTTACCTCTTGATAAATCTCACCTCAATCACACTTTGGAATAACTTTTTAGTAGAAAATTATTGTTAACTATTTATATATTATTTAAGTTTTGCTTCAATTATTCGGATAACTTTTAAAACGCTTTTAGCAAAGCTTTATTTAGAAAAAATATTACATACACGCACGCACATACACTTATATATATATATAATTCACCTTAAAAATGGTCAAACACCAGGAAAGAGTATTTGAATTAATAAATAAACAATTATATATTAAAGTGAAGCATTATACTAGGCAAAATATACTAAAAGATTTAATAGGAGTTGTTTCTGAGAAATTGCTATATGAGATCATGGATAACAAATATGAACCAAAAATAACACACAGATATAATAATAATAACAAGTAGAAAAACGAGGACCAGAGGCCACCACGACTTAATATGGGCTAAGCCTGTTTTCTGGGCGCTTAACTTCTACCACATCATTTGCAAGAACGTACGGCGCGTAACAAAGAAATATTTAAAATGAAGATAATAATCACTGCTTTTACTACTAAATAATCCATAGTAAATAATTATTTATTATGGAGTGATATTTGAAAATCAAATATGATAAAATACATTTTATTCCACTTTAAGTAGAATAAAATACTTCCACAAAATGAACGATGTTATCTGTCACCCATTGCAGATAGCTGAAGTTAATTAAAAATTGCTGGAAAACAAAAGGTCACATAAACGAATGAAATTTATGTCAATGTATATGAAAATTTTGTCTGGAAATTTGACAAACATTAATGAAAAATACACAAACTCCATTTATTAAATGTATAATAAATGTATTATTATTTCTTAAATACTTAATTATATTGCTATATGGATAATTAAAAAGAGCACTAATTTTTTATATAGTATTAACTATTGTTTTGTATTTAAGTCTGTATCAAAAACTAGCTTTTCACTTTATAACTATAAAAAAAATTATATTAAAACGCATATACTGTACAGCAAATTAATAATCGCTGTTTTTTACTTTCTTATACAAAGTATAAGGAAGTCTTGTAATTCCCATTTACGAAATTGATATTTTATTTCGCATAGCGCAGAAACAAATATTCCTAGAATGTTGTAAATTTATATTTGTGACTGTCATGACGTCTAGTTTTACATCTCCAGCTTTGGTCTTGACACGATCTCCCGTTTAAGACATATCTGCGATTTTACCCGATTTTTCTTGACGTCTGTATGTACGTATGTGTGTGTGTGTGTGTGTGTGTGTGTGTATCTCGCGTTAATAAAAAACGGTTGAACGTAGGACGTTGAAAATTGTTATTTAGGTTTGTTATCTCATTTAGTTGTGCACTTCCCTTTTTAGACTTTGTGTGACTTTCCGTTTTGGAGATATTTAGGAAAATTATATTCATAATGACCAAAAATACGTAGGTTTTAACCATTATATATGACCTACCATCATAGAGATTTCAAAAGAAGCTAATGATAGAGTCCATAATAATATTGTTATGAAAGTTGTTGCCATTTTTGCGTGTAGAAAGTAATTTTTAAAGACATAAGTAGGTCTTAGTCGATGAATACATTTTATTTAATGAACATTCAGCCCGTAGACAGAGTCCATAATGATATTGTTATGAAAGTTGTGGACATTTTTGCGTGTAGAAAGCAATTTGTAAAGACATAAGCACGTTAAATCGACGAATGCATTTTACTTAATGGATATTCAGCCTATATATAGAGACCGTAATGATATTTTTATTAAAGTTGCCGATATTTTGCGTGTACAAAGTAATTCTTAAAGATATAAATAGGTTCTAGTGAATGAATACATTTTATTTAATGGATATTCAGCCCGTAGATAGAGTCCTAAATGATATTTTTATGAAAGTTATCGACATTTTTGCGCGTAGAAAGTAATTCATAAAAACAGAAACAGGTTCTAGTTGAAAAAGGGACTTTATTTACTGAATATTCAGCGCGTAGATAGACCCCGTAATGATATTATTATGTAAGTTGTCGATATTTTTTCCTGCAGAAAGTAATTCTTAAAAACATGAGCAGGTTCTAGTCGACAAATGCACTTTATATAATGAATATTCAGCCCGTAGATAGAGCGTGCAATTATATTTTTAATGAAAGTTTCCGACATTATCTGCGTGTAGAAAGCAATTCTTTAAGACATAAGCAGGTTCTAGTTAATAAATGAACTTTATTTAATAAATATTCAGGAAACAGTTGAATAAAACTCCTTTTTTGCCACAAAAAGCAATAATTAATAAATGTTCTCGAAACAATCCCATGAAATAGTTACTTTTACTGCAGAAATTAAATAAATATTGTTAAATACACTAAAACAATTTCGTTAATTCACGCGTAATCAAAAATTTCGAAGTCTGATTGGAATTTGAATTCATCAAAAGCAATGTCAATGGTTTATAGAATTTTAGAGGTAATTCTCCGCTAGATGCTAATGAATCATTCTGAAAAATTCTAGAACTCAACTCCTATCGAAATTAGAGTTTCAAAACTTTGGGAGTCCTGAACAACCACTTTTCGCCACATTTCAATGCCTACTTTTATTTTTAGTCAACGTTCACCTTTGTGGAAAAAAAAAAAAAAATAAAAAAAATAAATAAACTATTATCTTTTTCCGCTTTTACTGCAGTGTCGTATAGAAAGTAGCATGTAAATAAATAGGCAAATACTTGTCTACATTCATCAATAATGACTCTTCTCTTTTTACAATCTTGTTGGTCATTTATAGAACTATTGAAGAATTTAGATCTGCTTTACAAACCAATGAATCTTTTCGGAAAATTCCAGAAATTTGTTCTCATTGAAGTTAGAGCTACCAAACTTTGGCAACCCTAATTTAGTCGCCAAGTCGCCAAATTCAACGCCGAATCGTCAAAATCGATGCCAAGACAAAAATCTGCGTTAGCTACAAATTTGGCGAGTGGGCGAGATTAGTGATCGAATTTGGCGGCAAATATTGTTTCTAGATAGCCAAAATTAGTAAACCCTTTCTCAATTTTAACTGAGTTACTTGTCTTAGTAAATGTATTTTTTTCTCGCCACTAATTTCCTGCAAAGTGAACAAAAGTAGGCCATCTATACTTGGACGATTTGCATGAATCTCTAAGCTATGCATTTTGCCAATAAGTGATTCAGTAATAAGCCATAGAATAACATTTCTGAAAAAAAAAAAAAAAAAAAAAAAAAAAACTCTACTTGTCTCGACGATATATATAATCCTTGTGCTTGGAGTAGCAGTGTCTTTTTCTTTTGCTTGTTTACAGGTATGTTCGTGGACTGGAACCTGCCTGTTTATTTACGTATCAGTTACCTCACACAAAAAGTCAGTGTTTTCATATCATCATGCATTTTCCAATGTATGTTTAAGGATGTCTGAGGTGTCTATATTATATTATTTATTTATTTATTTATTTTTTATATAAATGTCTCATTGTACGATACTTATAATGTGCATATATCTATACAAAAAAAAAAAAAAAAAAGGTCAATTCATAGAAAATAATGTACTAAGACCGGTCTTTTAAAAATTTGGCTCATTTTCGCACCTAAGAGGACAGAAAGAAGTTTTAAGTCTTTCGCCTAGCGCTGTCTCTAGTGAGCGCAGATCATCAGAAGTTTCCAAAGATTCTTCTAGCACCTGTAGCAAAAAAGTATTATCCAAGATTTTCGAAATAATACGAAACTTGTATAAGAAGAAACACACATTTATCAAAAGATATTTAACGAATTCTACACATAAAACCTTAAACATAAATCAATCGTACATATTGTCTCTTGCTTATCTTGTTTCATGTATAATTTCACTTCTTTGTTGCCATACAAAAAGAACAAAATACTGTTCTTGTCATTTTGGTCTTCCTTTCAGTCAGCGCTCTCTTTTAGGGCATTACAGAAAGTTTTTAGGGTATGAACCAATATGTTTTGGATAGACTGTATGGAGTATGCATAAAAAGAGCGAATGTTTATTAACTGTAGGTTCTGTTGATGTTGGATCCCTAATGCAAATCGTCATTATAAGATGAATTACGAAAAATCATTCAGTTCAATGTTTCAAGAGGTACAGGTTCCACACATATTTAACTTGAACTAATTATTCACCAAAACGAACTTACTTATACATTTGAAATGGAGTTTCTATACTGAATCATTTGTAACAATTAATTGGATGTACATGGTGTACACACATCCTGTCACTACAACTAACTATTTTTAAAAGCTGCCGAAAATAGAGTAATAATTCTTCTGTTATCTGTCATAACACAATTTAACAAATATATAGGAGGTATAGATCAGTTGGATGTAAGGCACTGGAGCATATAGAACCCGACAAAAAGGGTAATTGTACATATTCATCAGGATACTCGGAGCGTGCATAAATAATTTATGAATTAAAAAAAAAACAGGACCATATACGTCAGATATTAGATATAAGCAAACAAAAACATTTGTTAAAAACGTACTAGATAACAAAACAAAAAGGCACAAAAAGAATTTTTGTAAATTTGCTTGAGACGCACAATATCGGAAATGTGATGCGTGGGGACTTTATACAAAATAATATCACACTAAATAGCTTTTTAACTGTTCATGAAAGTGGAAAAATGTCCTGGTGCGTTGTATGTGTATAATGCATTTGTAAACAAAATAAATCTCAATAATTATTTTTATCACTTTCCAGCAAGGTTGAAAGTGTTAATGACTTCGGTTTGTCTGTCTGTTTGTCCGTCAGTCTGCCCGCGCTCTGACTCCCGTAAATATTCATAGAATTTCTTGAAACTGATACATGTTAAGCAAAATCACTATCGGATGTTCCCTATTGAAAATGGAGTGAATACCTTTACTGGTTTGTGTACAGTGATACCCGAACGTTTTCCAAAGCATTGTGTTCTATGAAAGGTATTTCTATAAAACATATTTTAATACCGTTACTTTACACAAATCTCAATGAAATTAAAACATATTATTCAAGTCTACTATCGGATGTTTCCCATTGAAAATGGAATAAATACCATCACTGGTTTGTATACAGGGACACGCGAAAGTATTTCAAAGCATTGCGTTTGATAAGAGATATTTCTACAAACCAAATTTTAAGAACTTTACTTTCACAAACCTTAATAAAATTAACATATATTATTAATATGCACATAGATTTCCTTTCCATAGAATACATCATGATAAGCATTAAATTTACAAGGCCATACAAAAATACATTATTAGAAATTTGCTGGATTTGCATTTTCGTTTACATTAATCGCTTTTATCATTTTTTAAATGATTTTAACACATTTCTTTAAGTTTGAAATGTGTTAATGACTTTGGTTTGTCTGTGTATCCGCGTTCTAACTCCGGTACATATTCATGGAATTTCTTGAAACTTATATATGGTATTCAAATTCACTATCGAATGTTCCTTACTGAAAATGAAGTGAATACTTCTACTGGTTTGTGTACAAGGACATCCAAAAGTATTCCAAAGCATTGTGTTCTATGAAAGGTATTTCTATGAACTGTATTTTGGTTCTTTTATTTTACACAAATTTGAATGAAATTGAAATATATTATTCAAATTTACAATCGGATGTTTGCTATAGAAAATGAAACAGTTTCCACCAATGGTTTGGCGGTACACCAAAAGTATTCCAAAGCATTCGTTCTATGAAAGGTATTTCTATAAATCAAATTTTTATAAATTTATTTCGAACAAATCTCAATAAAATTGGAATGTGTTATTCATATGCACAAAAGAATGCTTTCTACCGAATGTAGTATTATTAGCATTCGATTTACAGGGCCACAAACATTCAGTTACATTGAAGGCTTTTATTGGAAATTTGTTGGAATATTTTCGTTTACATTAAGCGATTTAACAATTTTTAATATTTTTTATGTGTGAATATGGTTTCAATCGTTGTATCTATCTGTCCAACTGTCCATCTGTCTATTTGTTCGTCTGCCCGCCCACAATATCTGTAAATATTTTCAGAATTGAATATATATATATGTGTGTGTGTGTGTGTTATTTAAATTAACCATGGAATGTTCCCTATTTTAAATAGCATTTTAAATAGTCCTGTGCAACTAGATTTTGTACAGGGACATACACAAAATGCCAATGCATTGCATTTAAGGACAGGCAAGTTTATAAAATGTATTTAAAAATCTTTCTATTAAAATTCATAATGAAATTCGCATTTATTGTTAATATGCTAAAATGATATTTTGTATAGAATATGATTTATGAATCTTCAGATTTAAAGATCTACACAGAAATATTCAGATACATTAAGGTCTGCAATTAGAATATCAGAGCTATTTTTTATTTATTTTATTATTATTATTATTATTATTATTGTGTGTGTGTGTTAAGCATTTTTAACACTTTCTAAGAATGTTTAAGAATGATTAGGAATTCCGTTTATCTGTATGCCTTTCAGAACTATTGTCTATCTATAATGTGATTACATAGGCAATGAGCATTAAAGTTATACAATACAACAATTACGTACATGGGGTAAATGTTAATAATTAACGTGTACCGCATAATTTCTCGTTCTCGTTCTCGTTGCTGTTTTTTATTTTTATTATTTTTATTATTTAAAATGACTGGCATAACCATATAATTGAATATTTCCTAAATTTAATATCAGAAATGTAAAATAATAATAACTAGTATCGCCCAGTGGTCGAAACTCGACCATTTTTTTTGCAAAGCGAGACAAAGCAAAGTTATTGCCTTGTCCTAAACGGAATGCAATTGCAACACACCTGCGGCAATTGTTTGCCGATATACACTCTAACTGAATCAGGAGAGTTTTACTTAATATAACTATTTCTCTCTGTAGATGTTAGCCTTTCCTGAAATGAGAGAAAATCGCAATGTGAAAACGCCCCTTGTTGTGTGATACAGCCCAGAAGCTAATAGGTACCATGTCAAACCAACGCCCAACCAAGTATCAAATTCTGTTAAATTAATTCGATTGGTTCATAAAGTACAGTGTTTGAACACACACACACACACAAAAAAAAAAAAAAAAAGATATTTTTCAAAAATGCTCGAATTGAGTTCGGGAAATTTCAAAACGTGTAACTTTATCGAAAACCGAAAATCTAAAACTTTTCTGAATCTTATATTTTCTACTTATATATGCAGAGGAAAGAATAATGAATCCACTTTTAAAAAAATAAAAAGAAGTAGTCAATTTCACTTAATTAAAATGCAAGGAAATCTCAAAACGTGTAAATTCATCGAAAACCGGAAATCAAAAGTTTTTATGTACCTTCTACTTTCTTCTTCTTCCCACAAAAGCTAGCATTAAAGACACTTTTTTAAAAAATAAGTAGCCAATTTCAGTTAATTGAAACGTAAAGAAAACTCAAAACATGTAAATTCAGCAAAAAACGGAAATTGGAATTTTTTCCGTATCGTCTACTTATACATGCAGCAGTTAGTAACAAATCCATTTTCCTTTTATTTAGTATATTAGTTGAATATTTATTGTTTAAATATCACCCTTTGAAATGAAATGTTTATGTTTACATTCGAAACTGGAAGTTTGCCATTTTTTTTCTGGAGTTTTGTGATTTTAAATTAAAATTTTATCAATTTTGCAGAAAAAATAACTCAATCAAACACATGTAGACAGTAACTTATATATAACTATCCGCGTTTGTAATGATCGATAGATGGCGCTTTTTCAGCTTTTGTTGTTGGTAAATATAATAGCCACGTGTATTTATTATTGTTCTTTTTGTTATTCTACTTAATATTCGTACTATAATTTCTCCGCCATTACATCATGGAAAATTGATTGCTTTTGGAAAAAAATATTTCAGTTTATTCAAAGTTCGATCGGAAGTAGATTTTTAACTGAAGTTGAACAAATATTACTTTCAAATCATCTGATTAATTCTTTACTTCCATTAGCCGAAGCAACTGAAATTTTAAATTTGTCATTTGGAAATAAATGGAAGCTTAATTCTGGATTTCTTGATCCTTTGGGGTTACATTGTAGCACACAACAGTATGTGTTATCTTTTTTACCAGATTTATTCATTTTTATTCAATAAATATATGTGAAACTAAACATCGGCAAGCAATGGCGGCTTAATGAAAGACGAATTAACGCATGTTAATTGTAATTTCATCTTAGTCCACCAGAAGGCGAGCATTTCTTTACAATCGCGGATACCCAAATATCGGAATTAAAATCGGCAGATTATTTCCGTAATTTTTAAATAATTTTTTACAAAAAATCCAATGGACGATTAACATAGAAAATCTTTTTCATGGCTCCATGGACAGACAGTGACGTCATCACTTCGCTTGTGTATAGTGATGCTACATTATACAAATTACTGTGTCTATGGTTTTATTTGAGCTTTATGAAATTGCCAGATTTAACAACTTTCTACTTTTAGGTATTTTTTAATGTAAAGGAATACGTGTATAAAAGGGAAAAATGGGGGGAAATGCATAAAAAATAAATGTATTTTTAAATACCTTCTTGACATCGTAAGGAAATAATATTTGTATTCGCACCTTCCGGCTAACCATACCTTTCGATTGATACCATTTTCAACCCTCTACCCCCGTAATTAATATGTTAAAAAGGGACTACAAATTTTATGCTTGCTTATTAATATATAGATAATAATAATAATAATAATAATAATAATAATATTCCCATTCTAGTAACATTATGGAAGATAAATCTGTGAATATATGTATATATGTAGAGAGAGAGAGAGAAAATAATCCTTTTTTTTTTTTTAAGGATTAATTATAGAATTTCACAATTATTACTTAACATGGCGAAAATCAGAATGAATCGAAAATCTTATTTTTGTCATGTGTTTTTTGCATATTTTATTTATGATGTTTTCAAATAATCGTCTAACAATTAATACCTGTATCACATATAACAATTAACATATGTACAATTAATTTTCTATTCACTATCATGATAATGTACCAACGTTTCATATAATTAAGCAATACTTTCCTTTATCATAAATATGCAAGTAATCTAAATTCGGCGGAGATACTTCAGTAGATGTCATCATTCATTTTTGCTCGTACAGATACATCCTCATCATACATGATAAATCCACCTTACAAATATAATTACGGTGAAATATGTCTAGTAGGACATGATGAACGAACCATTATTTTAAAACTTTTCGAATTATTTGACATTAATATTAATCCTAATTAAGAGAAACATTTTCAAAACCGTACTGGTAATTTTGGTAATTTACAAAAATTGAACCGATCTTTTTTAAGATTTATACAAATGGAAATTTAAAGGATGAATTGCGTGATATGAAATTTTGCTTGAAATAATTTTAGATTCCTAAACAATTTATTGTATCAGCATTGTAAAAGTTATGTGGAAAACAGAGAAATTTAGTATATTTTTTATATTAAATTGGGATTTAATTAATTACAAGATATTGTATATGTTAAAAGTTTTATGTAAAATATGTTTACGTTTAAGTTTCCAAATTTTAGCTGTAAATATATTTCTGATATTATTGAAAATTATTGGTTTTGCTTAATTAACTATTTTTAATTTCTGTTTATAGTAATTTCTATTATTAATCTTATCACTAACTTTTAGAACTATTTCCTTCCCCCTCCCCCTCTCTTAAAGTATATCTGTACACACAGAGAGATAAAAAAAAACATTGATATCGAATATTAATTAAAAAAAAATTTATAGTAATAAAATTTTACATTTTCTCTCTTTGTGAAGAATTCACAATCAGTAAAATTAGCTCTTTTTATTTACAGGGCTTATATAAAATATTCAGATACATTGCGATACGTAACTCGAATTTACTCGAAGGTTTTTTTGTGTGTGTGTTTGTTTTGGGGGCTTTTTTCTTTCTTTTCCCTTTTCCTTTCTTTTTTTTTTTATTTTTAGCTATTTCAACTTTTTAGCATACGATATCGAGCGCATTCCACTTTTAGCCTGTATAAAAGTTTACATAATTCATTTTAATTTAAGCTTTCTTCACAAAACATTAATATATAAATATATAATTATGATAGTTCGTCTTCTAAAATTCAAATAAATATTTGAAATTAGGATTTAATTCGCCTACAGCAAATTACAAAATAATTACGACATTTAATTGTATATGGAAATTATTTAATTGAAGCATACGTTTCTTAACCTTTCTACTATATGTAATAAAAAAAAATTAACATATATTATTTGAATGCTTAAAAGCATGTCATATAGAACTGTGAGATTTATTATCACTTGGTCACACAATGATATTCTGAATTTTATTATACAAGAAGAAAATTCATATTTAGCTGTGTTCTGACCTTTTAAATCTTTGAAACAAGTTTCAAATTTTGATGTTTAAATATGATAGCACATATTAACCTTTGAAATGTGTTTTAAAATCTATGAAAAGCATGATTTTCTTTCCCCGTTTTCTTACTAAAGGAAGTTTTATTTTATATAATGAATGCTAAAATTGTACTATTTGGCATTTCTGGTTGCTTTTAAACTACTCTTTTTGAATTTTTTTAATGTTTACTGGCGTTAAAAATAAATGCAAAAAAGGGGCTGTGCGTTTTTTTAAGTAAAACAATTTCGTTGAACTGAAAGAACTTTTTTATTTTTTATTTTTATCTCATTTAAATGAAAATTTTACGCAAGGTGGTAAAACATTCTTCTTATTTTACGCCGGAGCACATTTTTTTCTTTTTTTGGTTATATAAGATAGAGGGATTCATATTGTAAGGACTGATTAATAACAGCTTCTCCCAAGTGCACTGCGTATAGATAGCATATATACATCAGATTTGTATGCTTGACTCGTAGTCTGCTTGTAAATTTTCGTCAGATAAAGACAGATAGCACACGACATAATAACAATACGAAGAATTGGAAAAACACCTAGGGCCAGCACGGCAATCGAACCCGCTCTCCTACGCTCCAAAGGGTATTAGCAGTGTGGTGACATAACCACCTTCTCCTACGTTGGCTTCCGTAAGTTTCTTTAAAATCAGGTTGGTTGGTCGGTTGATTGGGTTTTACGTCGCACTAGTGCTGCGCAATGGGCAATTGGCGACGGTCTGGAACTCATCCCTAGAGGTGGTCCGGAGAATTGCATTATAATTTTGATCCTACGCGTGGAGAAGGCTCCCCCGTTTTGGCAACACCAGAGGTATAAATTTGATGGGAATACGGAGGATATTGGGGACACGACAGATTTTATGTGCACCAGCCACCATTAGTGTACACAACGGTCTTTGGCCGGCTCGAGCTCCGAACCTGCAGTCTTCCAATTACCAGTCTGGCTCTCTACCGACTGGAAAATCCAGCATTATATAAAAGATATTTTTTATTATATTAAAAAAAAAAAAAAAAAGAAAAAGAAAAGAAAGAGGGAGACTTTTGACTCATTATTTAACGTTGCTTTTACTTAAATTGATTGTAAAACACGGCTTAGTTTGAATGTGTGTAAATGTTAATTTAAACTCATAAAAAATGTTTCTTAAACTTGATAATTCACCGGCTAGAATACTCACCCTAAGGAAAGATAACTTGTCGCTCTCCTACTCTACAAAATTACACGCGAACTTTCTCTGTGAGTTCTCTGAAGCTTTAGTAGAAGAAATACTTCACTTCGTTCACCTTAAAACATCTAAATTGAAAAATTTGACATACAAGTGAACTCCAAAACTTCCAACTTGCTGCTTAATCTTGCTCAAAATACTTTTCATACTTCCTCCAAAACCAACGCCCCCAATACGAAATTCGAAAGAGCATCTATCTTACCTTGAACTAACCAAACACTAAATTTACAAATTACGCTTACAGTGCGATTTCGCGCGAGTGAGAACCATACTTTAAAGCCATATTGTAAAGCCTAACTACTTTACAAGATGCATAGTTGCAAATATTTTAATTTATTCCGGAATATTTTTAGAATTGCCTGTATTTCGCACCACTTTACTATATATATATATATAATCTGTAATAAATAATTTCGATAAAATAAGAAAAATTAACTTTAAAATATAAACAGTATGGAATAAAGGCGGGGCTAAAAATACTCCGGAATAAAGTGTAATTCACATCTTAAAACACTGCAGTTTTACAAAAAATAAACTCTCAAAATATACATAATCAATTTAAACTATATATATTGCGAAAGGTTTCATTTTTGGGAAACAACATGAATGTCTAATGTAGTTTCCCAGCTATAGTAAACCAACCACAGTACCAACTACAGTAAGTTTAAAGAAGCTACTTTAAATTCTTCTTTTGAAACGATTCTATGTATGTTGTATTATATCATATGCAAATATATATACATATATATATATATATACGATATTTTAGAAGATACCATATGACACAAATTTAAAATAAAGTTTTCAAAGAATTTTCGCTCTGAACTTTCTATTCTTTGTTTTCTTTATATATATATTTATATAAATATATTTTTAAAAGAATGACGAATGAAACAAATATGTAAATAACATTTTGAAACTTTATTTTCGAAAAGATTCTAAAATAATCTGGTGTGTCACTCACACGACTTTCTCTTATCCTGAAATTTAATACTATAAATACAGGTTGGAGATTAAGGGGTTAAGATAACGAATTCTGTTATGAAAACTTAATAATGACTATTAGTCTGTGAGATGTTGTGAGAAGGAAAACTGTAGATTCCGTTTTTATTTTGGGGTGTACACTTAAATTTTGTATATTAAAATTCCATGAAATTAATCCCCTCCCCCAACCAAAATATAATTGATTAAAACAAGTGGGTTTAGACTGGTTAAGAGCAATGGGGAATATTAAAGCAGGGGTGTTTTTAAACTTTATGCAGTGAAATGATTTAACTTACATATTTATGTATCACTTATTCGTCAAGTTTTACGGGTAAAAAAGCTAAACTTCTACTTCAAATATAATATTTCATAAAATAAAAAGCGCATGTTTTATTTATCCAAATACTTTTTTTTTTTTCTTTTTTAAATTTACCTACTATATCGGATAATATTTTACGTATTCTATTCTATTTTTTGATAATACTTATTAATTCTGTGAAGTAAAAACCACATCATACTTATTTCATTCAACATTATTTCTTATCAAAACTTCTTATATCTTTCTGTTAATTTTTCCTTAGGGTGTATTTCAAAATCTCATTTTTCTTTATTTGTTAAGAAAGGTGAAGGTTATTATAAGTTATAGTGTTATCCAGTCACGTTATACAAAGAAAATTGTTCTGTGTAAAATGTTCGGTGATTGTACTCTGCTTGAATTTCAATTAGACTTCAAATAATTTATGAAAATTGCTATAATTCATTTATAAATTACACCTTTGAACTATAAGAAGTAAATTATAGCTTAAATATCTTGATTTTAAAATATTATTAAAAGAAAGCATTAAATTCTGCTTGTAAAATATTACATATATTTCTCTTTTAATTTAAATAATACTTTATTCATTTTTACTTCTAATTTTCATTCAAGATATCATTGAAAATTATCAAATATAAAGCATTATTTATTGATAATTTTTCAACATAAGCAACATATTTGTTATATTTTATACATGACTTGTTTATTTTAAATATTTGTAATATATATATATATATATATATATATATATATATATATATATATATATATATATATATATATATATATATACTAGCAAACCCGTGCGAAATTTTCGCACTTTATTTCTTTTGTTATTTACCGTTAAAATATAAAACTTATAAATATTATATCAATTTCAGAACCTAAATAAAATTTTAATTTACCAGAAGCCAAATTATTATTAAAACCAAATAAATATTGTTGCATAGTGAAACCAGAATCATTCAAAGAAAAGTTTTAAAATAAAATTCATGGTTAACGACTCAGTTTTCATACTTCCGCAGACAGTACAGTTTTAGTAAAGGACCCCCATGACGCCTTTTAAATTTTTATCGCCAAGTATGCAATGACATTTTATTTAATTTGGCATAAATTTTCGTAAAAAAAATATCCTATTTTGATTATACTTTTTTATGATTGCGTTTTTTAGTCAATTTATGATAATAATTAATATTTTGTTTATATCTTTAAAATATTGCTAGGTTTAAAATGACGCTTGCTAAGGTTCTGAAGAAATAACTTTTAAAAATATATTTTCCATAAAATAATGTCATCATACAAATGCCATCATGTTTTCGTATTAGATTATTGAGCTGAATCCGCGTGCTTAAATATTGTTTATTGTTAAATGTTATTTTTTGTCCTCGCGTATTTTATTAATTTCACCACTATCGTATTGTTTCGACAAAAATTAATTGAAATTGGTCCACGTTAGAGAAATATTATATAGATTATCTGAAACCATGAACCTTTTTCATTCTTTAATATAACACTACATGTTTTAATTCTAGAGACATTATTTGGAAAATTATTTTAAATCGTAATGTTATTATTATTATTATTATTTTCTTTTCTTTCTTTTTCTTTTTTCTTTTCTTTTTTTTTTTTTTTTTGTGAGCATCAAATATAATTTCTTCAAATAAAAAAAATTCATTGTGTCTGCTTTGTAAAACTAAAACAGTGGGATTTTTATATTAAATACAAAAATGCATTTCATAATCAATTATGTAAATCATAATAACAGGCAACGAATCTGTAAAAGTATATTCTAGAAAAATATTTCAAAATACTACATAGTCTTCCAAATAGTGGTATAATTTTTCAAATGCTTGCTTTGAATTCTCTTTGGTGCGATAGGTATATATTATTTTGATGCTATTATATCTAATGAAAAAAATAAATATAAATAATAACATGACTATACTTTATGATTTGTGAACTTAACCATAAATTTAAAGAAAGATGAATATTTTTAAAGCTTTTATTATTAGCATATACATCTGTGTATTCATAGGGTAGACAGGGGTTATTTTGCCTGCTTTATCTTGTGAAGAAAAACACAGTAGAAACTAAAGAAAGTCATTAATACAACTCTCCTCAAAGAAGCCATAAAATTATAAAAAGGCAAAATTATGTATGAGAAGAAAAAAAAGTTAAAAAGCTTATTTTAAGTTATAAATAGAATTAATTGCTTTTCTTGATATCATTTTCAGTGAAGACAACACGTAAAGTATCATTTCTCCAGTAACAACAACACGATTTATATGCTTAGTGTGTGTACATTGTAAACTGAGTGCGTTGTGTTCCCGGTTTACAGCTTTAAAATGATTTAAGACAGCAAAGACAAATATTGTCCTATTCATGATAAGTTTTGCTCATTACATGTTTCTTGCATTTACGTTGTCGTTTGGCTTCTTATTTTTCGGAAAAAAAAGCCTCTTTTAAAATTTCTTGACAGATTTTTTTCGTTTGTTTTGTCTACATTTCCTATTTTTGCAACGCTTGTTCGAATATTTTGTCAGTCTATAATGAAGAATTCAGTTTTCTCTTTTCCTGCATTCTGCCTACTAAAAAGGCTTCACATCACCTGGAGAAGAAAATTTATTCCTATAAAGGCTTATGTTTGAGAACTTGTTGGACCTGGACGGTCCTAGAAGAGGACTCAATAAAATCTAATCTAACTTGGAATAGTAATTGTAGTGGATTCCGATGTGGAATCTGTGTTAGTGCGATCAGTGAAATACGATGCTATGAAATTTGCATCTGTAGTAACATTAATATTTTTGTACAACAGAGCAGCTGATTTACTGTGGAGGAGTGCTGAACAACATAACTTCATTTTATAAAAGACTGATAATCAGCAATTCAAATAAGCTGCACCAATTGTATATCTATCGACCCATCCCCCCCCTCCTCCTCTCCAAGCCAAAGTCTGTTTTTTTTTTTCTTTTGTTGTTTTTTTTTAGCGTAAATAAAACTATTTTGGGGTCCTCCTCCCTTGAAAACTAACCCCATATTTTAATTTTAGGTTGATTTCTTTAGAAATCGACCTATTGCAATCACTTCGTTCATCTATCTATCTATCTATCTCTCTCTCTATATATATACTAGCAGGCTTTGCCCGCTTCGCTGGACGTTAAACTTAAATGATTTGTCAAAATGCCATATCTTTATTAATAACCTAAGTTCTCGCTGTGATTGGTAGAGGTTTTCTCGCTCCCAATGTTAGGAGTCTGGGTCCCCACTGTCTTCGGCACAACTTACCCACTTCTTACTTCCCCACCCTCAGCGGGTGAGTTCGAAGTTTTGCAAAATCCCACTAATGTACATAATGCGTACACTTAATCAATATCCACACACCAAAATTCGCCATTCTAAGATAATTCAAAGCGAATTCAAACGGAAAAACATGTTTTTACACATGTTTATTGCCATCCGACTCCGAGAAGGGGGGGGGGATTTCGAATTTCGTGAAATGCAGTTACAATAAGTGCCGGATGCATACAAACAATTTACGCACCAAATTTCGTGACCACAGAAGTCTTTAATAGACAGTATTATAAATAAAAAAAATAATAATAAAAAATAAAAATTATACAGACACGACATTATTTCATTATTTAAAACATGAAAATCTGACATTGACAGATTTTAATTTAGTGCCAGAGGCCTACTGGTAAACTTGTTAATATCGACAAATTCTTCTTTAGTTAATTTGTGACGATCTAAATTCCATGATAAAGTTTTCATTAAATCAAACCAATGTGTTTCAGCTGCAGATATTGTAACAAATAACGTTGGAAGTCCTAACTGTCTTATAGCCGCAAAACAACGTTTTTTCTCTTTTTCCCAATGAGGGGGAGGTGTGCCTTGGGGGGACTCATGTCAAAGGTGTGCCTTGGGGGGGGAACTCATGTCAAAGTTGTACCTTGGGGGGGACTCATGTCAAAGTTGGGCCTTGGGGGGACTCATGTCAAAGTTGGGCCTGGGGGGGACTCATGTCAAAGTTGGGCCTTGGGGGGACTCATGTCAAAGGTGTGCCTTGGGGGGGGACTCATGTCAAAGTTGTACCTTGGGGGGACTCATGTCAAAGTTGGGCCTGGGGGGGACTCATGTCAAAGTTGTGCCTTGGGGGGACTTCATTCAATAAATCCCCATTCAATAAACCGACTGAAATAGGCCCTTAGCACTATTAAGAGTGTATTATAAAAATTCGACAAAGCTGTACCGACTGAAATAGGGGTACCTTGGGGGGCACTCATGTCAAAGTTGTGCCTTGGGGGGACTTTATTCAATAAATCCCCATTCAATAAACTGACTGAAATAGGCCCTTAGTACTATTAAGAGTATATTATAAAAATTCGATAACGCTGTACCGACTGAAATAGGGGTACCTTGGGGGGGAATCATGTCAAAGTTGGGCCTGGGGGGGACTTCATTCAATAAATCCACATTCATTAAACCGACTGAAATAGGCCCTTAGCACTATTAAGAGTGTATTATAAAAATTCGACAACGCTGTACCGACTGAAATAGGGGTACCTTGGGGGGGGGACTCATGTCAAAGTTGGGCCTGGGGGGGGACTCATGTTAAAGTTGGGCCCTGGGGGGACTTCATTCAATAAATCCCCATTCAATAAACCTACTGAAATAGGCCTCTAGCACTAATTAAGAGTGACCTATAAAAATTCGACAACTGTACCGACTGAAATAGGCCTCTAGCACTAATAAATACAAAAAGCACAGCTTAAGTATCGGAACCCTTTGGAGACTTTAAATATTTCAAGCCATTTTTGCTATGAACTGAATTGACTATCTCAATTGTGCAATTAAAGATCTTGGCGAGAAACGTCCGAGCTACTTCGGTGCCGAATTTCAAATTTTGCCAAAGGGATCCAATACTAAAGCTGTTGAAAACGGGAAAAGGGTAAAATAAATTAGAAATATCAGACCTATATTTATAAATCTGATACCGAATGAAAGGGGCGATTTTGCTGAATCCAGGGGTTCAAACAGTGTTTCGATGTGACAATTAAATTTTTAAAAAATAACTAAAGTATGAAATTTAAGTGGCAACGGAAAAACGGATAAAGGGAAAAATAAATTAGAAATATCAGACCTATCATTACAAATTCAGTACCAAATGAAAGAGGTGATTTTTCTGAATCCTGGGGTGTAAACAGTTTTTCGATACGACAATTAGATTTTTTAAAATTAACTAAAGTATGAAACTTAGATGGCAACACTTCATTTCAATCTTTTCATAATTTGTAGTGAAAATCACGCGAATACAAAAGTCTTTAACTTAAAAATTTATTTTTATATTTCATTTTTTCATTCAAAGCATTTTAGTGAAAAGATATTTATGGCGCATGCGCAGGCGTTTTTTTACCCACAATTTAAACACTAATTATAATTTTGAAAATTTCTATATATATAATTTCAAGTTGGGTGAAAACCTAAGTTTCTGGCAAGCGCCGTTGAATTCCGTCCAGCCGTTCTCGAGTGATGCCCGGAAAAACGTGTTTTAGTCTTTTACCCCCCACGGGGGAACGGGGGGGAATTTCCGAAAAGTTGATAGATATAATTTTAAGTTGGGTGAAGACCTAAATTCCTGCCAAGCGTCGTTGAATTCCGTCCAGCCGTTCTCGAGTGATGCCCGGACAAACGTGTTTTAGTCTTTTACCCCCTAGGGGGGAAACGGGGGGGAATTTCCGAAAAGTTGATAGATATAATTTTAAGTTGGGTGAAGACCTAAATTCCTGCCAAGCGTCGTTGAATTCCGTCCAGCCGTTCTCAAGTGATGCCCGGACAAAAAAAACGACATTCGGACACGATGACACACACACACACACACAGGCAAAATTTTCTGAAGTCATTTTCGGCTTTCATGGGGTGTAAAACGTGAAGATATCGCAAAATTTTTCGATTCCGACAAATTTACAGACAAAACTCTGATTTTATTAATATAGATATATATAATGAAACTTTTGTCATCACGATAACTCCCGAAATAATACTCCAAATGAAACCAAATTTGGACAGTGAACTGATCTTATAAATATCTTTAATGAGTTCATTAACCAAGTTGCTCCGACGTTTTGTTTTCAAGAGGCAACCACTTGAAAATTTCAAACCGACATTGTAAAAAGCGTATTTAAAGCAAGATTTGCTTCAATTTTGTTGTAAATACAGGCCACATAAGGGTCTCAATGAAGTTTATTAATGAAGTTTATCTGCTATTTTCAATAAAGTGGCAGATATTTTAAGTTAAGTGGGACCACTTGAAATCAGGCTACCACTTGAAAATTTAAAATCCCTATAACTTGCGAAATAATACTCCAAATCGAACCAAATTTAGACAGTGTCTTATCTTATCTTATAAATATCTTAGATGAGTTTATTAACCATGTTGCTCCGCTATTTTGTTTTCAAGTGGACACCACTTGAAAATTTCAAATTCAAATTGTAAAAAGAGTATTCCGAATTTTTTTTTAATTTGACGTAAATGTAGACCACATAAGAGTCTCAATGAAGTTTATTAATGAAATTTATCTGTCATTTTTAATGAAGTGGTATATATTTTAAGTTAAGCGGGGCCACTTGAAATCACGCTACACTGTAAAAAAAGATTGTAAAATCACGGTATTTGACCGCATAATTTTAGGGGAAATGACCGTTTTGCTACCTAAACGATCATAATCCGTAAATTAATGTTTTGGAAGCCTAATTTAGGAAATAACAGTATAATTTTACGGGAAATGACCGTTTTGCTAGCTAAACGGTCGTAGCCCGTAAATTGATATTTCGAAAGTATGATTTTTTTAATTTTACGAGAAAAAGCCGTTAATCTACGCAAATTGCTCTTATCTTTCACCCAACCAATTTCTTATGAGAAAATCTCTTCAAATGCTATAATTTCAGTGACATCAAGAGAGAATTCCATTTTCTATAATTTTTAAACTGAAACTATGATTGTTATTTATACTAATTGAATGTGTTTAATTATGCACGCTTGAACATCCATTGGTTTTAATAAGCTATTGTTTTCCTAATTTAATTCAAAAAATTTCCTAATTTAATTTAATCAAAAATTTCCTAATTTAATCAAAATTTTCCTAATTTAATTCAAAAAACTGAGTAATTGATGTTGATGAAATTGATTTTCTTTGTATGTTAACACTAAAACATTAAAAAAAGAAAGCTAAAATGGCTTCTTGATTTCAAGCCAGATTTCTAAAACACAAACTACAACCTAATAATTGTTTTATCCACTAAACAAATTTTTTTTTAAATTTTTTTTTAAGCATACAGCATTCTAATTGCTCTTAACCCTTTAGTTAAGCCTTAGAAAACGGAAAATTTACCCAAGTTTCGAAGAAAACCACGTAAAACTCCGAACGGCTAGGCCGACGAGCGCGACCTGGGATCGAACACGACACGTTATGTCTACCAGCTTTAAGTGCAGAACCGCTCGGCCGCTGGTGGGCTCCCTTCAATGGAATACAGCTTTAAAAAAAAAAAAAAAAAAAATAACTCCTCTGCTATTCTAAAAAGTGCAAATACGCCTAACACTTCATAAACACTGTTTGAAATCGGCCATATAATGAAAACCTGCTTGGATGAATATGAATTAGGCTCTAGTTATTTCTTCTTTGCACCCACTATTGCAACCATAAAGATCGAAAACCATGGAAAAAAATCGTATTAATTGGAGATACAAATTTTCTGTATTTATGTAAAAGATTTATTATTATTATTCAAAGTTTATTCTGCGTCTTGGTCAATTTTCAGAGATCACACATAGTTTTCAAAAGTTTCATTTTTTTTTTCTTTTTGAAAAAAGGTGAGAAATTCTCACCCATTATTTACCTCTAATGAGAACTTTGAAATAAGACTACCTCTTTAGTGTTTACGAATAAAAAAGGCCCACAAGCGGCCGAGCGATTTTGCGCTCAAAGTTGGTAGACGTGAGGTGCCGGGCTCGATTACAGGTCGCGCTCGTCGGCCTAGCCGATCGGAATTTTCCGTGGTTTCCTCCGAAACTTGCGTAAATACGGGCTAGGACCCCACAGAAAGACACCTCGGAGCGCACTCCCCCTCAGGCCTAGGACCTACAGCAGTCAATCGGCCTTATTCCCAAATCCAATCCAGTTCGTTCACAAATAAAAATGATTTCGAAAATAGTTAGATTTTCTTTCACAAAATTCAGTATCGTAGTCTTTATAGGAAAAAAAAAAAAAAGCTTTTGCTTTTTCAATATGAGAATTGACTGACTTCTTAATTTTGTCAAAGATAGCAAATTTAGATTTTAAAATATTCTTAAAATAAAATAATTTTTATGCATAGTTTGAACGTTAACAATTTTATAACTGTAAAAATAAAGCACTTTTTTAATATAAATACAGCATATGTTCCTGTAAATTTGTATAGCTAGTTTTCTAAAAATAATTGAACATTTGTTACTTCACATTGTGCTGTAAATCGGTTTAAAAAATTTTCCGGAAGTCTTTTGGTGCGTATGACAAGATTTATGAACTAGTCACTTCTCATGTTGACTTTATCTGTTTTTGTAAAGAAAATCGTCCGTGACCCCAACGGCGCGGTTGGCACAGCGCTGGCCTGTGACACAGGCGATTGTGAGTTCGAATCCCGAGCTTCTCAAGACGGTTTGCTTTACATGAAAATTTATAAGTTAGCTTTTGCGTGTGTAAAAAAATAAATAAGTTTTTTTAGTGTTGTGGATTTCTCCCTGCACGCATGTGTAATAATTGCAAGAAACTTTTTTAAAGCATTCGAGAAATTCAAACTTTATCTTTTAATTTTAAGGTTAATGCTACTTATTTTGCAGGTTGGTTGTATGTTTCATCACAACGTAAAATTACTGGCGATACACCATTCATCGTCTAAATGTATTTCTACGGGCTTTGACTGGAATCTCTGCTGACGGCCTTTGCCCGTAATTTTACTGCAGCATTTTTACAGTGTACCACTTGAAAATTAAAAATCAAAATAACTTCTGAAATAATACTCCAAATCGAACCAAATTTGGACAGTGCCTTAACATATCTTATAAATATCTTAGATGAGTTTGCTAACCAAGTTGCTCCGACGTTTTGTTTTCAAGTGGAAACCACTTGAAAATTTCAAATTCAAATTGCAAAAGGCGTATTCAGAATTTTTTTTTTTTATATTTTGATGTATACATAGTTTATACAAGGGTCTGAAAGAACTTTATTAATGAATTTTATCCGCCATTTTTAATAAAGTGGCGGATATCTTAAGTTAAGCGGGACCACTTGAAATCAGGCTACCACTTAAAAATTTAAAACCATGATAACTTCCGAAATAGTACTCCAAATGGAACCAAATTTGAACAGTGTCTTAACTTATCTTATAAATATCTTAGATGAGTTTGTTAACTAAGTTGCTCCGCCATTTTGGATACCACTTGAAAATTTAAATTGTAAAAAGCGTATTCCGAATTTGTTTGAATTTTGATGTAAATACAGACCACATAAGGATCTCAATGAAGTTTATTAATGAACTATATCCGCCATTTTAAATAAAGTGGCAGATATCTTAAGTTAAGCGGTGCCACTTGAAATCAGGCTACCACTGGAAAATTTAAAATCATAATAACTTCTGAAATAATACTGCAAATCGAACCAAATTTGGACAGTATCTTAACATATCTTATAAATATCTTAGATGAGTTTTTTAAACAAGTTGCTTCGCCATTTTGATTTCAAGTAGAGACCACTTGAAAATTTGAAATTCACTTTGTAAAAAGTGTATTCCGAATTTGTTTGAATTTTGATGTATACATAGACCATATAAGAGTCTCAACTAAGTTGATTAATAAACTTTAACCGCCATTTTTTGGAAAGTACCGGATATCTTTGACTAAGCGGGCCACTTGAAATCAGGCTCCCACTTGAAAATTTAAAATCACGATAACTTCTGAAATAATACTTCAAATCGAACCAAATTTGGACAGTGATAATATCATATAATTGTTTTCAACGTGTTCACTGGGAAACTTGTCCTGACATCTTGTTTCTATGTTGCAGCCTCTTGAAATCACACTGCCACTTGAAAATATGGCATCACGATAACTTTTAAAATACTAAACTAATTCAAATAAAAGTTGGAAAGTGAAGTTATGGTTCAAATATCTAAGATAAGTTCGCTTGGTGACTTGATCCGCAATTTTATTTGCAAGTGGTGGCCACTTGAAAATTTGTCATTATGGTAACTTTAGTAATACTGAATCAATTCGCATCAAATTTGGATTGTGGATTTATCATTCAAATATCTCAGATAAGTTAGCTGGGCATCTCACTCCGCTTTTTTTACCAAGTGGTGCCACACGAAACTTTCTTATTACGATAATTTTTGAAATACTGATTTAATTTAAACTAGAACTGGACAATGAACTTATCTTACAAATATACTGGATGATTTCGCTGGGCAAGTTGTTTCGCTATTTTGTTTCCAAGTCGCAACCACTTAGACTGCCACTTGAAAATTTGCCATAATTATAACTTTTGAAACACGGCACTGATTTGAACCACAGTTGGACAGTGAACCTATGCTTCAAATATCTTGGATGTGTTTGCTGGGCAACTTGTTCCCTTGTATTGTTTCCAAGTGGCGGCCACTTGAAAAGTTGTTTTCACGATAACTTTTGAAATATTTAATCAATTCAAATCAAAGTTGAAAAATGGATTTATCATTCAAATAACAAAAATCTAGAAATTTCACGTAACTCGTGAACCAATCACGTTATTGCGTCTATCTTTAGTATATCGATAACAAGTATTTTCTCGCTAAAAGTCGCCAAAAAAGTCGCCATGGGGAAAAGTCGCCAAAAAAGTCGCCAAATCCATTACCTGCTTTAATGGATGCTTTTAATACGTTTTTATGGGAAAGTTAGGCTATTTTAATGCTAAAACAAACAAGAAATGCAGAAAACTAACATTTTATCAACTTACTAAGCCTCTTTTAAAAGAATTTCTACAAAAAAAAAAAAAAAAAAATCAAATTTGCAACGATATTTTAGATGAACAACTTTCTCACTGCCATTTTGATCCAAGTGGCAGCCACTTAATTTTTCAACACGATGACTTTTGAGATTTTGAATTTATTTGAACTATATGTGTACAGTAGACTTATCTCACAAATGCATTTAATATATTTGTCAACTTAACCATCATTTTGTCTCCAAGCGCCGGACACTTGAAAATTTTAAATTCATATAAAAAGGTATTTATGAACCGATTTGCTTAAAACTCCATATGTGCATAGCCTACATCAATATTTCTACCAAGTCCATTAATAAATTCAAGCCGCCATTTTGAAACAAAATGACGTCTACTTGATAAGAAAAAAGAAATCAACCTACCCTTCCGAATAAGCCGGAAGGACTTGTTTAATTTTTAAGAGTGTTACGTCTCATTGAAGCTGACATGGGCTAGAAGACGTGACAACTCAATTTGACAGAAGAAAGCAAAATATCGTGACTGGGCCTACATGCGTCTATGGCCGACTAGCTCAGGTTTTGCTTTCTCTCTGTATATAGATCATTAACACTGATTTGCAATCAAATGTGATTAATTTCTTGAATTTAAAAAATATTCTAACCATAATTTGTATGACAAGCGTAAAGATTTTCCTTTTAAAGTAAATTTTTTCACTAATTTTAAAACTTGCTTACATAAATCTGTTTTTTTTAATATTCTACTTAATTTCAATCTACGAATAAAACAGTTAGTGTCTGATAGTTATAAAAACAGACAATTTCGATTTTTTTAAACTTTAGCAATGGTTATCCCAAACATTTAATTAAGATTTTTTTTTTTTTTTTTTTTTTTTTTATGAACATTTATTCCAAATATATATATATATATATATATATATATATATATATATTTCGTCTAGAAATTAAATTACTTGATTTTAAATTATGTTACATTATTGGTTTGATTATTCAAATGGTCTTTCATCATAATTAAATTTATTAGATTTTCCTAATTTTTATTTATATGGTTCATATTATAATTACAGATGGCAGCACTATTCAATTCATAATATGTACTTCTCTAAATACTAGTTTAAGAATTTCCTTTCATTTGGACTTCACTTTATTTACTCCATTAATTTTTGCTATTACTGTACTGTCATTAACTGTAGTTTTAACGGCTATCTGGTTATTGAATTTTACACATGACACTCTTTTTGAATGCAACCGGTAGTTGCTTATTTCTTTACTATTGTGTAAGTCATTCTTATATGAAATTTTACTACATTTATTGGTATTATTGGTTTCATAATTCTTATACGTTTATCTCTTTTTGCGGTGAGCTCATTTTGAAATTAGTTTCATTTTGAAATTGTTTTTTTTCTTATTTTGGCCCAAAAGAATGTTTAGGACCCTTATCAATGATATTCTTAACTATTGCTATCTTTGAGACAGAAAAACATTATTTTGCACATGTGTGTTCTACCAGGCCCTTGATAACGTTAGAAGGCAAATATGTATTTATCCATTACCAATTTATTCCATTTTTATTTGATTTGATGGTCTTTGTCTTTGATAAAATTAATAGTTTGAATACTGTTAATATTTAATAATCCTTAAATTTCAATGACTGATTATCAATATATATATATATATATATGTATATATATATAGATAGATAGATAGATACATTCAATGCACTTTCCTGACTTATTGTTGTGTTTTCATACTTTTTTTAATTTTGTGTACTTTTCTTTGTTATTGATATTTTTACTTCTTTAAAAGTCATATAATTTATATAGAGATAGTTCACACGAACTTTGTTTTACGATTTTCGTTAATGATCATTTTGAACTCAAAACAGTCATGAAATACTCCTTTCTTTTTCACACTTTCAGGAATTTTAGTGTAGTTACAATGATTGTTTCTTCTGCATTTCTACCTATAACAAATTTATTGTCATTTGGGAACATTAAATCTTACAAAGAAGGAGACAAGGTTTTTTAAATGAAAACAAACTAACATACAAAAAACGACTTTTAAAAGAAAGTATACAAAAAAGAAGAATTAAAAAAAGAAGAATGGGCGAAACAATGTACGTAAAAAGAATAAGTAATTTTGATATATATTTTTAGGAACTTTTAAAACTGAATGTTACATTGGAAAATTCGCTTAAAGTATCTACCGATTTAAAAGAACACGTGGAATATTAATATATATATATATATATGTATATATATTTAATTTTTCAAATGTAGAAACTTTACATTTTAGTTTACATTTTTAATTTACATATATATCTATCTATATATTAATAGGCAAGCATAAAATTTGTAGTCCTTTTTTAACATATTAATTATGGGAGTAGAGGGTTGAAAATGGTATCATTCGAAAGGTATGGTTAACCTGAAGGTGCGAATACAAATATTATTTTCTTACGATGTCAAGAAGGTATTTAAAAATACATTTATTTTTTATGCATTTTCCCCCATTTTTCCTTTTTATACACGTATTCCTTTACATTAAAAAATACCTAAAAGTAGAAAGTTGTTAAATCTGGCAATCTCATAAAGCTCAAATAAAACCATAAACACAGTAATTTGTTTGGTGCGACATTTTTCCCCGGTGCGACATTTTTCCCGATAAGAGTTTTTTTTTTTCTTTTTTTTTTTTCACATGATAAAAATTAATGCAATTTTGAGAATTCATTAATTATAATGATTCATTTAAAAATAGCGACCAGCGAAGCGGATGTAGCCTGCTAGTATGTATATATATGTAATGAAAATCATGAACAGCATTTAACTGTAATACTGCAATATTATTAAATTACCATAATATTATTATTCTGTAATAATATTTAAAAGGACGCATGGAATATTAATATATATATTAATTTTACAAATGTAGAAACTTTACATTTTAATTTACATATTTAACTTACACACACACACACATATATGTGTGTGTGTAATGAAAATTATGAGCAACATTTATCTGTAATACTGTTTCATTAGAAGTTCGAAATTATAATAATAATAATTATTACTAAAATTTTAAATCTTTTTAAAATGAAAGATCAAAAATTTGTATTCTAAAAAAGTTTAACTTATACAGCTTTCAGATTATTATTGTGTTCGAATTTGTACATGCAATACAATTCATAGAATAAATTTATACTAGACTGATATATGAAAATGCTTATTGTAATTTATTTTGTACTTTGAGAGACATTTAAGAATTCTAATCTGCTTTACATATTTAATTATTTCCTTTTCAGAATCGGAATATTGCAGATGGGAAATTAATGGAAAAATGTGGTGTCTCAAAAACGATAGTATTTGTATATATATATATATATATATATATATATATATATTTCATTTTAGTTTAAAGGCCTCACAAGTGGAAGGATGCTTCTGCTCGAAAAAAATATAGACGTGAATTCTGACTTCAAAACCATGTTCTGAGTTTTTCGTAGTTATCTTTAAAATTCACGTAAACGACGGCTGGGATCTCCTAAAAAGACCTAACAGGGGGCATCCCACACGGGACTAGGGCGCAAAAGTAAACAATTGGGCATAAACTTTACAACTAAAAGCAACACATTTTGCTTTTAGATCCCTGCAAATTCCAATACTTAATCCATAGCAATTTTTCGTAACCTATTTTTACATCTATTACTGACTACCAGTGAATATATTGTATTCGATTAAAAATTGCCACATCGAATTTTTATCTGATTTACATTTCATGGTCCCTTGAGTCTAAAAGTGTGTTTTGTTTTGGGAACTGCTTTGTGTGTGTGTGTGTGGGGGGGATTTTCTGACAACCATAACTTAAAAAAAAAAAAAAAAAAAAAAAAAAAAAAAAGTAGAATAACGTAACTTTGTTATTGAGTTAGGTACTATATACAGACAAGTTCGTCAAGTTTTGGTGAAAATTGGAAAAAATGGATGTGGGACACGGGAAACTGGAAGTCGGTCGTCTCAATAATGTCTCGAAAAGGTTCTTAAAATTTGCTGCATAAATCCCCTTTTAAATATCCTTCGTATGCTATTTTTTAAGTTGATTACTGCAGGAAAATCAACCGGTGTCCTGATTTGGTAGGAAAATTTTAGGCCTCGGAAATGGATGTCTTAAAAACGGCTCTACACATTTTCTTCGATCTCTTTTTATTAACTCCGTTATAAATATCTTTTCACATGTATTACAGCTGTTTTCAAATGTACAGATGAATTTGTTAAATTTTGAAGAAAATCATAAGTGTGACCAAAGGTAGGTTTCTTAAAAAAAGCTCTAAGGATTCTCTTCAAATATGCTACATAAATCCTGTTTAGATTCATCAAATGATTAGTACAAGAAAATTTATAAACTTCCTTATTCGATAAGTTAGTTTTAGAACTCGGGAATGCATGCCTAAATAAATGTTTTACTGTTTTCCTTTAAACTCATTATATAATTTCTTTCTTAGATGTATTTTCTACGTATGTTGTCGTTGGTAACTACAAGAAAAAAGATAGATTAAGCATCTGAATAGTTATGTCGTCTGAGCACACTATCTCCATAATGCGTGTAGTAATGCGTGATGAATGTTGTGTGGTTCTACGTACAAGATTTTGTTTTTAAGTTTATTTCACAGGGTCTTATTTTTTCGTACATTTTGCTCTCTGTGTGAATTTATGTATCGATAATATAACATGCACAATAATAAATGCGTATTAGAGGAAGTCTTTATGAATGAAATAAAATTTCAACAGCATTTATATTTATTAATATATATATATATTAATTTCATTACAATCTTCCATATTAGTATTCATGACACAAAAACTTAGAAGATATTTAAATGATAAAAATAACGTATGTTCACTTTCCGAGCAAAAATTCTCGCAATGTATAAATCATAACAAATATTATGTAAACGTTTCATGGACTTGGACTAAGGATCATCTGTTCACCATTCGATTGGTCAGAAGCGACATAAAAATATCTAAATTTTAGCTCTAGCATTCATTGACATTAATTACATTCGGACAATTTTGATTCTATCCCTATGTGTACCCTCCTATTATAGCTTTGTAATTCGTTGCTTAAGTATAAGTTTTTTTAATGTTCCATAATCAGAAATAATCTTAAAAGTAATTTCTAAATTTTCAAAAGAATTTGTTGACTATATATTTACAAGCAAAAATACTTTCTTTTAATTCATTTCGTAAGAGGAAAGCAAACTCTTACAAGAGATTAGAGCTGTTAACTGTTTTACATTAGAAATATAATCCTTTTTTTTTTAAATCTAAATCATTTCCTTTTATATTTAAATTATTAAAAAAAAAAAAAAAAAAACACTTACTTAATATTTTCAAGTAAATATACAATTTTTAGCTACGAAACGAAATGTTATTTCAATGAATTAAGCACTGACTTTAAGTAATCTATATTTATTTAATGACTGAATACAAAATGAATATTAATTTATGTTACGTAAATAAATATGCGACATTGTTAACAAAATAGTAAGTGAAGCATGATGCAAATGAAACATAAGCCAATGATTTTACCTTTAATTTAAGAAATCAATTACGGTGATGAATTTCGCAATTTTAATGTCATAATGCACAGCAAATGTCATTCGACTGAATAAATATTTGATGTATAAATTATTAAATGCGTTCATTGATCTGTAGTTTTGCTTCTCTTGACTGAATTCTGATATGAATTAATTCATCTCCAATAGTCCGCAATTTATGAATCACTAAATGGTCGAGTCAGTATGAAATACCAACTCCCTTTGATATGTTTTATTTATTGACTGAATTAATTAATTCTGAATTTAGAAATAATGTTTTATTGAAGCATAGTGAAAATTAGTTAATTAATAATAAAATTTTATATCACAAACCATATTTGCAACAGTATTATTAAAAACATTTTAAGGGGAAAATTATGTACGAAGATTTAAAGCAAAGTTTATTTCTTTATACATTTTATACAGCCTAAAATGAAACAGTAAAGTTTGGATTATGTTATATTTGTTTTTTTATCAATTAAATCCATTTCCTTTATAAGCCTTCAATCGTGTAGAACTTTATTTAGTTACTAACTATAATGATATGGCATGATGTAATTGGATTATTATATAATTTAATATATAATAAAGATGAAACATATTGTGGTAAAATTATATGATAAAAATGTCCCTTGATTTTTAATTTGTTAATTAAATATAACAAAATACATCGTACTCTTAAACTTTATAAAATAACCAAACTCTTAAAAATAAATGTGATATTTCTGTGTTAATAATATAATAGAAAATAAACAAATGTCAGCGTTTATTTTAATACTTAAATTGAAATCCAGAGTACTATTTTATACTAGAATACAAAAATGATGGACCACAAAACTATAATGATCAAGAATATTATATTGATAGACGAACGAAAACAATATTTTTTTAAAAATCTCTATACGTGTTAATGCATCATACGATCAATAGGAACAATAATAATTTCAAAATTAATTAATTATGTATATATATACATATATATATACCAATTCTACAGAAAATTACATTGGAAATCATGTTTTTAAATTATGTACATGTAATGTAAATGAACCATTACCTGCAATGCGGTCGGCCGTTGAAACATCGAATATCTTTATTAACCTATGTTTCTTTTATTCATGTACAGTGCGCAAAATACTAGATTCAATGAAATAATGCTTTATTTTCATTTCATCTAAATGAAATTTTTATGTTTGACTTCTGTTACATAATTTTGTAATAACACTTATAGCACTTAAAAAATAAAATTTGGCTTCAAAATATAGATTTTACAAGAATTAACACTAAAAGAAATATGGAAAAAAGTATAAGAATATGTTCTAAAATACTTAAAATTTTCTACAATAATCAAGAAATCTGCCTTTTTTTTCAATCACTTTAATAAGCCAAGAGATCATGGATTCTGAAAGATCTTTTAAAGTACAAAGAAAACCACGGAACTTTTATCCTAAGCGTCTTTGATAGCGAAGACAAGATTCTGTGTGCATTGATATTGTGTGCCATTCTTATAAACTTACCGGGCTAGAAGCATAAGTTTTTCAATGGATTAAGATCGGAATTCCTCGCCGGCCAATCAAGTAAATTTACAGAATTAGCTTCAAACCAGAGTTTTGCGCTTGTAGAAACGTGTATCAAAGCAGTATCCCGTTGAAAAATATAGTCCCCTGAAGTAATCAGTGACGCTTCAAGTAACAAACTTTCTCCTAACATATCAACATATTTGTCCAAATTTATTTTACTGTTGATAAACACTATTTGAGTGGTTCCATTTGCTGCAAAAGTGACCCAAACCATTGCAGAGCGACCACCATATAAACGTTTGAAAAACACTTCTTTGGTCTTTCGCAGATCATACTAAAAATGACGAAAACCTTTAGGTCCATCAAAGTTGAACTTGTTTCCTCAGAAAAAATTACATCAGTCCATTTTTGATCTAGCGAAATGTATTTTTTGGCAAAGTCTACTCTTCTTCTCTTATGATGATTTGTAAGAGATGGGCGTGGCACCAATTTTCCACAAGAAACATGAGGATCATTCTTTAAAACACTTTGAACAATCCTTGATGAACATGGTAAATTCAAACCTTGTCTAACTTCATTTGCAGTGTGTTTTTCCTGGCAAACTCTCCTTACAATAAATCTTTTCTGTCGACGAGTGAGAATTTCTGGTCTCCCAGTTCGTTTTTTCATGCTATACATTCTAGGATTTTTTAGAAAATTATAAACTACCGTTTTAGATCTCTTGATTCATTTTGAAATTCCCCGTCCACTTAATCCACGTTCTCAAAAAGTAACAATTTTAACTTTTACAGAATCAGAAAGATGAGTTCCTTTGAGCATCGTTAAAAAGTAACGATGAATGTCGGCGAGTGCGAAATTTCTTTCGCAAACCAATATTTTAACCCGGGATTGTCAATTTATGTTTTCAAATATGCAAAGTTTTCAATAATTATGGAAGAAAAAATAACATCCTTATACTTTTTTCCAATATCATTTGGATTTAAAAATCAAAATGTAAATTTAAACACATTTATATTTGAAAAAATTAAATAGTTTACACAAGAAATAATTTAATTTCACTCCTATTTTTATTTTTAAAAAAATTGCCCACGATTCCGTAAATAAGACTTCTAGAATTGGTGATTTTTCGCGTGTCCATATACTTTTTTTCGGGCACTGTACAGTCAGTTGGAAAAAAAAATCGCCTCCCCACGACTAATTTCGCCATAAATTACAATAAAAAACACGTGACTTGTGCCGATAGATTTGTAATAATATCTAGTTATTCATGCAATAGTTAAGTGTTTTTAAAGAGTCGTTTACATGTTAAAATTTACCTCAACTTCATTTTTAAGAAAGGTAACACCTATTTTTGATTTCATTTTCGAATTTCTGATATCAAGACGGTTCGGAAAAAGGTAGGGTTAGTGTACTTTTTATCTGATTCCTGATAGGGTTACAAACGAAAAATATTAAGGAATTACATGTATTAAAAAATAAATTAAGATCTCATACAGAAAATTATTATATTCATTCTGATAATAACCGGAAAAGAAGTATTACAAAATTTTTCTTTTGACAAAGTTTTTCATTGTTTTAAATATTATTTTTACCTAAAAGTATCTCAAGAATTTAAAAGAGTTCATCTTTATTTAAAATAACTGTTAATTCTGTACACCAATTTATCATGGAAGCTAAATACAGCTGGCGTTCGGGGTCTTTGTTTTGATGCTACAACTTTAAAGAAGTGTTAAATCGGGCGTAAAGAAAATCCAATTCACGCTGAAGGGAAACATTGCAGAACTACTTAAAATCTTTTCTTCACGCCAGATGTTACATAGAGCTATAGAAATAGTGTTTTAGAACAATCGATATTTTCGTCAATTCCTAAGAAAATATTTAATATAAAGCTTATATACTTTGAGGTCCCACAAGAAGTGCAGAAATAAAGAAATATCTAATTCCAATTATCTCAATATTTCAAAGCATTTCGTAATCTTTTAATCTTATGCATAATACTTTGTAAAATAGAATGGAATAATAATTTTGTTTTTCAGCTATATAATTCTTTTAAAAAATGAAGGAAAAATTTTAAACTTAAATTAGAAATAAAAAAAAAAATCAAGAAAACTTATTCGATAAATTCATTAAATAAATTTACACAGTTACCTTACATAATGTCCTTATTTCTTTTATGCACAATACGTATTTCAAGTGCGTCCGCACTGATGATGAGTGCGTATTTCAAGTGCGTCCCCTGATGATGAGTGCGGACGCACTTGAAATACGTATTGTGCATAAAAGAAATAAGGACATTATGTAGGGTAACTGTGTAAATTTATTTAATGAATTTATCGTCCTTCAAGTAAATTTAAGTGATTAATACTTATTCGATATTTAGTGAAAAGGAAATTTTTGTGTTATCAAGAATTTAAGAAAATCATCGAAAAATAATCTCTCTTTAAAATTTTTAAAATTTTTATTCAAATTTTATTTTACCGAATATGTTTTAAGCAATTATTTAAAAACAAAATTTTCGATTAGTGACATAAAATGGAAAAATATTTTTTATACTTCATTCTTTGCACTTTCGTTTCACATTTTGATTAGTTCTTTAGTACAACAAATAACAAATAAATTTTACTATATTACAAATTTATAAAAATTTACTCTCACGTTTTACATATAAAACAGTTCTCTGTTTTTAATGTAATAATGTTTCTTCCTATTATTATTCAAAAAAAAAAAAAAAGAGAAAAGAAAGAAAATAGGCGTATATAATTATGTATAATTTTAAATGTAAATAAATATACGTGTAATTTTATAAAGAAAATAATAAGCATGTTCCATGTATGTGTTTTGTTTTAATTAATTGAAAATAATCTCTGTGTTACTCATACAATTTTCTCTTACTGTGTATTAGAATAATAAAAATACAGATTTCAAATTAAGGAATAAAGTAGCAAATGATACGTATAAACAACCATTAAAAATAGCTAAAAACTTTTTAGAAACGGTTTTATTTGTTATATATCACTGTGTGAAAGAGTTTTCAACCACCTTTAACACTACAATTGAGTTTAATATATATATTCATAAAATATTTAAAGCTGTTGTTAAATTTAAAGTTTATTTCATCAGAGACAAACTTTACGCACACCACTTTTTTAAACTTATCAATATTTATCAAAAATTTCAAGTGTCCACTCCTCATGATCTTCAAAATACCCAATAAGAAATTCTTGTGAATTTTTTTTTTTTTCTTTTTTTTTTTTTTTTTTTACTTTATGCCGATAACTGGTAAATACAGAAATAATCTACTAAAACTTTATTTTCTTAATTAGGATATCTCAAATCTCGCAATTATTGAAAAAAAAAATAATAAGCTTTGAAATTTGAAAAGATTAGTACCTTTGTTTCTATAGGATATTAGAAAGAAATTATTGTAAAGAGCAGTTTTTCTAAACTTAGTAAAATTGTGTAATAATTACATCTAATTGAGAAAAAAAGTATTCACTCAAGCTTATGTTGCACTGTATATTGTCTATACATTTATACTCAATACATACTATACTTTAGCACAGTTTGAAAAGAACAAACACAAGTTGAAATGCGATTTCAACGTATAGTCCAAATTTATCCGAATTGGTTTGTTTGGCCCTGTAAACGGATGTTAAATGATTTCCATATCATATTCTATGTAAAACATGCTTTTATGCAACTTAAGGATGTTATGTTAGTGCACCTATCAGAAATTTTGTCCATTGACGTAATTTATTTAAATTATCGTGGATGCCCATTTGCTTGATATCAACAAAAAGTTAATCCTTATTTGTTAGTGCAGTTTAAGGGTGTACTTACCAGAAATTTTGCCCATAGGCGTAATTTACTGAAATTCTCGTGCATGTTCCACTGCACGAACCATTTGCTTGATTACATCAAAAAGTTCAAAGTAGCGTAACTAAATGAAACAGATTTAGAATACTAAATTTGATCTTCCTGCTTTAAATTGTTCTTGAGATATATTGATTATAGGCACACACGCGAACACACACACAGACTAAACTCTAAAACCTTAATTTTTAGACACAGGACACCTCAAATTATGGGCGCATTCATAAAGTCAAGACTCGTTCAACTGGTGCTGTTAGTTTTTGAACTAGCCGTTCGTAAAGTTTCTCAGTGCATTTAGTTCGTTTCAAAACTATGTTCGTAAACTAAATTCAGTGCATTTAGTTATGCGCTAAAAAGCGTTCGTTCATTGCACTAAAAAGTGTTTGTAAACTCATAGAAAACTGATTACACTGAGCCGTAACTAACTACATTGATTTCAGTTTTGCGACGAAAACTAGTGCACTTAGTGGGGAGCTTGCGAATGCGACCTATCTAAATACAGCAAAAACTCGATTTTCAAAATTTGACACAGAAACAATACTTTCTCTATCATTATGTTGGTAGGAGAAAGTAAAAATATAATTTTCTAACGAAAAGTTTAGAATGTCTTTCATTAGCCATGCATGATGCAAAGTTTTAATTTTCTTGTTATATTATCACCTTTTTTCATGCATTTAAAAGAAAAATAACATTTAGTCAATAATAGTTAGGTTTTTCATACATAAATGTTTCATTTAGGGTGAGTATTGTTTGATGTTATCATTCATTTGTGTTTTACACTTAAAGTTTGTTTATATTTGAAGAATTCGTACCATGAATTTAATTAGATCCACATTTTCTCAACAGGACATAATCATTATACTACCGAAAATTTTAAAACAATTTGTAACAGACTTATATCTGATGAATATAAATGTTACATTTGTACAACATTGTAGTTTAAATAGAGTATAATTAATTGCTTTCTAAACTACATTAACGAAAATTCAAAGCATGAATCGCAGAAAAACAAATTCTTATAAATTACAAATGTTATGATCATTACCAAATATGTTGTTTTATTATAAAAGAACTCATCCATAACAATAAGTCATGAATGATTGATTAGAATAGGATTTAAATGAAGATTCTTTGATTGTACACATTATAATTTACTCTTATTAGTTTTTTTATGTCTTTATTAGAATTCGATATACGGAAAAGACAGTTCGATGGATTTTTCTACGCAGCATTAAATGTTCCATGTAGTCAGTCATATTTATGTAACAAAAGAAAACTTTTATGTAAAATAATTTGCAGAAGTTACTAATATTACTCAGAAAATATCCATTCAATAAAATGTAAAGTACTTAATATTTTAGAAAACATTTGATTAGGCTAAAATATTCTTTTGAATATTTATTTTAGGGAAATAATTTACAACAATATTTGTATTTTTAAATAAAAATGTATACTTACATTATTTCTTTTTCTATTTAAGATTTTTCTATTCACTTTTTATTTCATAACTATCCATTTATACAAGATACATTAGGAGACCTGGAAACAGAAATATATCATGGGAGACAGGCATAAAATCGGTATAATCTATAAGATCTATTTTAGAATAATTCTAATGTGTTAGAATATTCGTATATTATAAATATAATGCATAAGTAAATAAAATTAAATTGTTTTACAGCACCACGTTTACGTTATTTTGAAAAAACTGTTTAAAATTTTTATGTAAGTTTTCAATTGTCCTCTGCATTGTTCACCTGAAATAAATGTTAATATATTATGTTACTTTTTTAAACAAAGAGATATAAAATGGTTCAAATAGACTATGATATATGAGAAGATAACTGATTTAAAATGTTTTCTACTAATTTAGACATGTTAAAATGCGCGTCTGGTGGCGGGTCTTCTTTAAATTAAAGAGTAAAATATTTGGATAAGAGACATTTATTTAAATTAATAGGAAATATCTATTTAAATAAAATAAAATAAACGAGACATGTTTTATATATCTATCTATCTATCTATATATATATATATATTATCTTTTTAAACAGTAAAATTTTTCTTTCAACATTAATTACGTCAGTTATAATATATATATATATATATATATATATATATACATGTATATACATACATATATAAAATAATCTAGTGTGGAACTCACCCGACTTCTTAAAACTTTTAAAAATTATTTTTTCATATAGTTTTATCTAACTATTACAAAATGAAAGGCACGAAATTAAAAAAAAAAAATTCCATCCCTTAATTTAGTCCGTCTGTCTGTTTGCCTGAGTGTGCGTATGACAAAAATCTGTGTTAGATTTAGATAAAAAAATAAATGCACGGAATTTTATGAAAGTGTGTATATAGTTATAATTTGCATACATTGTTGTCTACCATTGCCTGGTGTATATTGATCAGAGAGTAGAAATGAAATACTTTAATTTCCCTCACATGTAAAGAGGCTGTCTTTCAGCTTGCATTATGTATAAGTCCACAAAATTATAAATGCACTAAGTGCAACGATATCTGTAAGGTACATTATAAATAACTTCATTCAATTTGGTTGCGTATCGGAAGACAAATGATTCTGCTATGCTGCAATTTTTCTAATTTATTGGAAGGATTAATTAATTTTTATAATTTATCCTCATATTAAAAATAAACGATCATTACGAAACACTAAGCAGATTTAGTTAAGTTTCACGTTGACCGACAGCTGGCTTTGCTATGTTGCAATGATTTTTCGATTAGGGGGAGATTACATATAAGCTTATGTGATATATAAATCCAGTACACTTACTATGTGCGATTATATTCTAGAATAATATTCTGAACCACAGTTGGAGGAATATCGGCCCACAGATGATGCAGCTATTACATTCTTCTCAACAATTAGAGACAGGTTCTTGCAAAATCATATAGTAAAGATTGACAAATTTTGTCACATTTTTCCCCTCTGTAAAGGATTATTAAGATGGCGATATATAAATATCCATTGATTATAATTGCAGCCTAGTGTTAAGTAAATTCTTTATTTTTTAAAGTTATGTTAAAAATATTTTCATGTAGCTTGTCCGGTTAAACCGTGCCCGAGACAGACTCGGAACACAGCTAGGACAGAAGACCGTAGATTTATTAAACTATGGTCTTCTGCCCTAGCTGTGTTCTGAGCCTGTCTCGGACACGGTTTAGCAGTACCGTTGACATATTCTTTCTCCTGTAGGGACATAAATCCCTATAACCACGCGGCTTGACAACCACAGTGGGAGACCAGTGTACCAATGTAGCGTGTACGGTAAGTTTCGCTGTTACATAGAATAATATAGAAGAAAGTTTTGTAATGGCCACACCATATTAGTTTTAAATTCATATTTATAAACGTGATACAACTTATGAAATGATATAACTTATAAGCGAATAAAATGTAATGTGTGTCGTCTAGTTGCAAAATCGGCCCTCTCTAGAAATTAATTTTTTTCGGAAAAACTGATTTTTTGACACATTTAGCCAAAACAAGACCGGAAACAAAACTATTTAGTTTTATAATCATTAGAGCAGAATGTTTGAAAACTCGAAATAAGGTGGCAGGGGCACGTGAAAGAGGTGGTTATTTAAGATATTATTTTGAATTCAGTCGCTTTTGCAAATTACTTTGGTGTTGACAGGTATAAATTTTATTTCAATAAAACTGATTTCTAATTTCTGGTTTCTGATTTTTTTTTTTTTTTTTTTTTTTTTTTTTTTTTTAAGGATTTAAAAAAAAAAAAAAAAATCTGAGGAAAATATAATTGATATTCATAACAAAAAATAACTCTAGAAAATTCTGAAAATTTTAGACAAAAAAAAAAAAAAAAAAAGACTGCATGAAAAAATAATCAACCGAAAACTTAAGGTCGCTAAAAATCAAGATTTGAGGAAAAATTGACTGAATGAACATTGACTGAGCGTATAAGATTCAGTTACAAGTTTGATTTCTGGTGACACCAGTGTGGTGTCATTGTCACATCAAATTATCATGTATCAAAGATGGTCCCAAATTCACTAATCACTAGCTATTCTTTAATACAGTGGGATATCTTTTGAGTTGTAAGCCAACTTACACAAACACGTCGCTATTACCCGCTGAATCTTCATAGGTATCTTATTAAATTAATAAAATATTATTGATTAATTTATAGGCTAACTACGAGGCTATTATGCTACCAATTAATATTATGTTATTACAAAGTGACAGTACATTACCTTTGAACTTTGGCTTTGCTCCTTTTCTACATCTTTCGGTTCCTTTTCCTCTTCCTTGATTAATTAGAAAGTACTTCTTTTACAAACTCCATAGTCAAAGGAAACACGAAATTCAGTTATTAGAAACTTTGTGTGCATGAAGAAAGAGCAGCTACAGGCCAAAGAAAACTCGATTACATTAACCTAATCAATGAAAGTGCTGCTTTAGTCGGGTGGAGCAGAATCGCGATCGAACAGGTATGGAGTTGCCGGTTTGGAAACTGTCCAGTCTTAAGATTCGACAGGTTTTTGCAACGCATCGTGCTTTTCAAACGCAAATAACACAGAGATGAATCGGCTTTGGCATTGTTTCTTGTTTCCAGATAGTTTAAACGTTAGAATTAAAAAAACTGAAGAAGCAGATTTTCCGATTATAAGGTTGGTTAGTTATGGGATTAGGGCCGATTGACTGCACTAGGGACCTAAGGAATGAGAGAGAGTGCCCTCCGTGGAGGTCCTTCTAAGGGGTCCTAGCTTCCTAGCCCGTATTTACGCAAGTTTCGAAGAAGACCACAAAAAACTCCGAACGGCTAGGCTGACGAGCGTGACGTGGAATCGAACTCGGCACCTCACATCTACCAGCTTTGAGAGCAGAACCGGTCGGCCACTGGTGGGCCTCCGATCATAAGGAATTGGCCGATTTTGCAACAAGACAACATATACATATTATGCTTAATATAACTTTCATATATCAAACATTTTTTTACAATTTATACTTGAAAATTTCGTGAACAATTACATATAGGCATATTTTTTAATGATTAACCATAAATACAAATGAGTATGTATATGAAACGCATTTCCTGTGTTTGAAATGTTCAGTAGATTAAGTTAGACCCATGTTGTGCAAAATGTAATCATATTTTGAATTAAATTACAACTGACAAGTAAACCTTCTCTTCTTTGATACCGGTTATCCGGAAACCCATTTTCTGAAAGCTTATGTCACAAGTATAAAAACTGTGAAATCTTAGGGGCAGAGGGAAAAGCGTTTAGGAGATATAGGGCCCACAAAGTATCAGTAAAGTGTGCATAGAGGGACATATTCCCATATTCCCATAATCTATTTCTTGTATGTTCCCGTGTATATTGCTGTCAAGTACTAACGTATTGTATGTATGCCTTCTTCTTACATTGCAGATGGATCCTAAAGTCGTTGTGGCTGCCTTGGTCTCCCCATTCGGAACAAGCAATCGGTCTTCGAACATCCAGGAATCGGAGATGATAAAACACATAATTACTCTCCTGGAAAATGATATGGAGAGTATGGAAGGGATCCGGACATTAGGATTTGCTAGAGGCGATGTAGAAGAATGGGACGAAGAAATGGACTTCGAAGATGATGGTGTCGATAAGGAACAGCAATGCTTGTCGCAACAGTCACCGTCTTCACTTCTGTCGTGACGTATTTTGGCCAAGTATGGCTGATGACAGGAAGAAAATTCTGCTTTTAGTGGATTCATGGTGTTCTAAAAAACATCATGCATTGTCTGCTTCTGAAGTACTTGATGGTAAAGTTCTACAAAAAGAATTGGTACCTGAAGGATGTACAGGAAAGATCTAGCCTCTGGACATTCATTTTTTCAGACATTACAAATCTTTTGTTCGTTACATAATGGACACAATCATTATCGAGACACACGAGCTCATCTGGCACCGCGATAGTTTTCTGGCCCATGCAGTCCTTTTCCCTATATCAGTTCAACGCTCCTCGTTTCAAGAACTTGATTAAGTATGCTTTTTATAAAAGCGGTTACTTGGACGACGAACCTGGAATGTGGAATGCGTCGATGGATAACTGCTTCGATTAATTGACAAATGATGAGTTTGCAAATGTGTGGCTGTCGCTTTTGTAAAATGTGTCCACTGTGAACGGTCTTTCTGCCCTTCTCACTGTTTATTTGATGAACTGCCCATTGGTTGTCTCTTGTAATGGATTTTGTTTGAAGTCAGTAATAGGTCACATCATTTTCAGCATCCCAACATATTGTTTCTTTTCAACGAGTTGTTTCTTCCTTTATATTGATATCTCCACCTTCTACCATATTATTAGTTCACATAAATACGTGAAACGAGCATTTTAGCGACTTTTGGTGTCATGTTTCCAACACTGTACTTATACTTTTTGTATCCTGTAGCTCCTAAACGCTTATCCCTCTGCCCCTAAGATTTCACAGTTTTTCTACTTGGGACATAAGCTTTAATAAAATATATAGGTTTCTGGTAAACCGGTATCAAAGGAGAGAAGGTTTACTTGTGAGACTTCAATAATTTTTGGAAAGTTATTCAAAGCTATAGTATATTTTTAGTTGAGATTTAGGAACAAAATATTCATCGCATACGGTTTCTTATCGGAAGCGTATGCAAATATTTGGTAGTTTATATAATTTTAAATGTATATTCAGTTAAACTCATAAAACATCTTAAACAGTTTCCACAAAAAAGAAGATTAAAAACCTGTCAATAAAAAAGTTTCTTATTTGAAAAAGTCTTTCGTTGATTTATTTCGTTTTATTGGTTTAGTTTGACAGAAAATTTAGACTTGCAAATAATGTCCTTTCAGTATTTTTCAGACACTTTTATTTATAAAAAGTTCAAAGAAAATAAAGTTAAGCAGAAAATAAAGTTCTTACACTGTGAAGAAGAAATATATTCACAGACAATGTACATAAATTTTTTGTGTCAAGTATTTAAATATTAGTAAAATATACTATATAAATACGCTCAAAATATTTATTATCATTTAAAAGGAACAATTATACGAACATCTACAGTAAAATTAATGGGTTTGATTTGTTCTCACGAAGTGTGTTATAAGGGAAAATAGATGAATATGGAATATCATTTCTATTTGAACTCACCATAATAAACTGAAGTATTGATTGATTCGACTATCGCAAAACTTCAAGGGATATTATATGTTTTTATGATTTTATGTTACAAAAGAAAGAGTTTACATGCAAAAATGTTAGTTAAGAAAGAAAAAAGGCGAGTATTATGGACCAAGCGGGTAATACAAAATGGTTATGAAGTAAAAATATAGAATACCTTGTAAGGTTAGGGGCAGTGTTCGTAGAACGCTAGCAGAGCAAGAGTTGCGAGATTGTGGAGTTTGATCATTGGTTTTACTCTGCTTATTAAAGCCTTCTACAAAAGATTTATAGGAGTTGCGAATTTAAAAGGGAAGCTTCGTATTTTAAGAGAATTAAAAAATACATTAGTTTTGCTGTAAGTTTTTGCTGAAAACGGGAAAGAATGAAAAATGTAAATTAATTAAGGTATAAAAGAAATGTTGAAATTGTGCTTGGGGGTTTTAAGGGATTTAGGTAGTTTTGGAGCTTCTGGCTTAATGTATATTTTGGCCACGAGTGTTTCTGAGGTAAAGGCATTTACGAATATTTAAAATATCAGCAAGTTTGTCGTGAGTTTCGTCATATAGGTAATATAGTTTAAATTATTGTTTTATGATGAGACTATTAAGCCATATATGTTTATTAAAGTATTGAAAGTATTTAGCATTTATATTTACACGAGAAGTGCAGAATATTTATGCTTCAAAATTCATTAGTAAAAGTAGTTCCATTCTCCCTTAAATCGTATTTCAATTAAAGCATATTATTAAATGCTATATTTGACTCTGTGATTTATTGCTTCAGTACGCAGCAGGAGAATTTAAATAGGCGACTGTTGGTACAGCGGCGACCTTCGTTACAACCCATTTTCTTAAAGAATAATATAAAATAGGGTAGTATTTTTACAGAAAATCACGAATAACTGCAATATAAACATTTTACTTTGAAATTATTATTGGAAATAAACCGTATTGAAATAATTATCAACATTCAAGTTTTATAAAAATTGCAAATAATATGGAATAGTTGGTATTTCATATTACCCGAATTGCCATCTTCGGGAATGAATTAACCTCAACACTTGTTGGTATAAATAAGTTCATGGAATTAGACTACTAACTAACTCATCTCCCTTACCGACACTAGGTTATCACTCATTTTACTGCTATTTAATAACATTACAGAATTCGTAATACTTACCTCCAAAAAAATCTAAATCTTAATAAACTAAAGAAGTTATATAACACAAAATCTACTCTTCGCACTATGACAAGGTGAACTACCATTTATATTTGAGGGTCAGTGAAGACGTTAGATCTTCGTTACGCTTTAGCTCCGTAAAATGAAATATAATGACATTGAAATTTATACCCGACTATTCCTTATTCTTCACTGTTCTCCTACTTATTAAATATTTAGTTAGACATGAACGTATGATAAGGAGAAAATTTTAAAAAAACGTTCTAAACTGCAAAAACACGAGACAATTATTACGGAATAAATAATAAAAGCCAACCCTTGATTATGCGACAAAATTTTCATACTTCATCATTTAACTCATGTATTCTGATGTATTTTTCCACAATATATTTCTAATCACTATTATGTTGAAATCACTTTGTTCTTACAAATGTTTTATAACTGGCTTATAATAAGTCCTTATAACAAATTGTTCAGGATTGGGAGAAAAAATTCTTGAATAAATGTTAAAAAAAGATTAAAATTAAATAAATAAATGTAATAAAATTGACTTATCGCTTTTTCGAAAGACGCAATCATTGGATCCAATTATATTATGTTAGTCAGTTTTATTCTTTTAATGATAAGGGATTTAAAGAAGTAATGGAAAATTTAATGCCTCGCCTAACTTCTTTAAAATACAGTTCGTTGTACATTTCAGTGAAATATGTTCGTGCGATTCTAAAATTTACAAAATTTATATTACGTTCTTTATTTTATACCAAATTTTTGGATTGTATTTCGAAGTAGCATCGGCCAACGTTGGCCGAGAAGGTCTACTCTCAAAGATATTAGATTGCAGTGGAGTATGGAAGTGCTAGCTTGGAGCTCAGATACTGCATTTCAGCTTGACCACTCAAAGTTTTCCGTAGCTTCCTCCCGAATTCACTTGCGTACTGTCTGGGAGCTCTTACGAAGACCACTTCTGAGGGCATTCTATTCAAGTGTACGTCCCACGTGTATGCGATAGGAATTAATTAACTACAAATGCCAATGTAACACATAGGGATCGGCGCGAACGCCCACAACCTACTAAACCAGGTTCATCTGAGCCCATCCAGTCCTTCCAGCTGTCACACACCTCTTTAAGTCCCTGCAGTGCGACAGCAACATCTCTCTCCTACAGTTTTAACACCAGTCCAGTTAGTGACTAACTTGATTACGATTCTAACTCCCTATCAAGTGCAAAGAGGGATTAGCAGTTTAGCGGTTCATCAAACGCTGACCGACTATGACATGCGAGCAACGAGAACTTACAGGTCCAGACAACTCAACGGTTTGACAGTCAGATAGAAAGTTCCATCTGAAGGTACAGACCACCCCGTAGTAAAATCCGTAATCGCCTGCGGCGTCACACTAGCTAATAATGTGCGTTAAAGTATTTTTTCTGGGGTTTCAATTTACTATTTAAATACTAATAGTTAACTTCACATGTAAGCCATTCGGCTTTATAGGCCATTTGATTACTCAATAGATGTTTCTATTAGTCCCTATAATACAATTTAGATGTTGCGCACTACATGAAGGTTGTATGAGTATGAGATGGACTGTCACCCAACATATAGACAGCATTTGAAAATTTTCTAATTAGAGGATTAACCCGAATACATTTTTAAAACTATATTTTGTCAAAATAAACAAACTTCCTAGTCGCATAAGGTAGCTAGTTTTACATAAGTATTTATTTGTAACTAATAAAGCCCAGAAACATTATTAATGTACATTACGGACAAATAATTTTACTTATTATTTTAATTCGCAAATCTCCTTGTCAAATATTATTTCGAAATGAGTGTAAAACTAGAAAATATTTCCTAGAGTAAATATTTCAAATCTCGTTAGTTTCTTTAAATACGAAATTCCATTTCGGAAGATTAAATCTTCTTATCAGTCATAATTCTTGGTTTCATTTAATATCCCATTTCAAAAGGCTATGAAAGCAGATTATGTTTAATCAAGGGTTTAAAATCTGAGGTAATGCTCCGTGATAGCACTCTGATGCTACACTGGAAATTTGTTTACATTATATATTTTATCCAATTACTTTGTTTAGGGAAAAATTACTGTGAAAATGCTCTATAAAGTGAAATCAATTTTAAGCTTTATTTGCTTTGAGATTTTTCGAGATGAGGATATATAGTATTAGTCATAAAACTGAGTAGATTTAAAATATTTTTAAAATTCATAATACATTACATTAGTAATCGGATACGTTTGTATTTAGAAAAGTACTTTAATAAGAAAATAAACTTCTAAAATCCTTTTGAAATTAAACATATGTCATTTTATTAAAAAGTTTTATTAGCATTCCATTAAATACACGTTAAATTTATTTTGCTAGCAATGAATAAGGGATTACAAACTCGTAAGAATCTTATTTATAGACATAGAAAAACGAGCAATATACTAATAAAAAGAACTATATAAAAGTTTTTAGAGAATAGTTATTAAATAAAAATAGAAAATGAAACAATACGTTGCGTGTAAGGATTAGGATAAGATTCCTTGATTATAGCAGTGTTTGGTGTAGGTTTTTTGGATTAAGGCCGATTGACTACAAAATAGACACTGGCCTAGGTGGAGTACTTTCCGTGGAGGTATTTCTAAGGGATCTTAGCCAGTATTTACACGTGTTTCAGAGAAGACCACAGAAAACTCTAAACAGCTGGGCTGACAAACGCAACCGGGTACTGAAAATAGGACCTCTTGTCTATTAGCTTCGTAGGCAAAACCTCTCGACTGCTGGTCAACCTCCTTATATAGCATTTATAGATAGTTTAATTGATTATTTCTAAAAAATCAAAAATTGTTAATATGCAAGTAATAATACCCTAAAATATACAGAAAAACTTGTTAAATGGACATTCATTTTTTTGAGGATCTATTAATATAACATTTTTTTTTTTTTAATCTTTAAAAATAATGATAAAGATCAGCCTCTTCAATGTATAAAACATTAGCATATTTAATGTATAAAATATTAGCAGCTAGCAACTGCAAATAATTTTTTTTATACATTCGAATACTTCAATAATAAATAGATTTGCACTATTTACATTTTTTAGTAAGGTTAAGTCGAGAAATTCTGGCAGGTAAAGGAAAATTCAAAGTTTAATTTATTTTATATCTATATAATATTTTTAAAAAGTTGGGCAGATGCCATATAAATTCTACATTACTTCACTATTAAGAAAACAAATATATGTTATACTCTCTTAAAATAAATGAGTTAATCCTTGTGTAAAGACCTCCTTGGAGGGCATTCTACATAGTTCTAGGAACCTTGCGTAGTTAATTGGTCTTAACCTACACAACTGTAATTTAATACATTTTAAAACTCATTCTACTTAGCTGATATAAATTTTACATAACTTTAACCAAAACACACTTTCAAAACATTAAGCTGTAGCTCTCTTTGTAACAATGTATAAGATGTCTGTTTCAGGTAACTTTTAAAAGGTACCCGAAGCAGTTAAGAGGAAACAGGACTTGTTGAAAGAAAACAGACATCTTCTTTGGAACGAGATAGGACATTTGAATCCAAATAAAAAAAATAAATAAAAATAAAAATCTTACTTCCTATTTCCCACGTAATAACTATTAAAAATATGCAATAGAACCTACCTTCCTACATCAAACTAATTCTAACTATTGTAGTTATTTTGTAAATCTCATAATTTAAATATATCTAATATTTAAATTTTTTTAATACTTACAATAAAAAAATTATAGAATTTTCAAAAGTTTTATGTTTTTTGATTGATTATCTATACAAATATTTTGGTCACATAATCAAAACTAAGGTTCAGAGAACAAAAGTTTGTCTGCACGACAAAGTTTGATAACTTTCTATTTACAGTTTTTTTTAATGGTGTTGTAATAGAGGTAATGTTGTAATCATTCACTAGGAAAATCAAATTTAAAGTATTAATTTTCAAATATCGCATCTGAGTTGGTGGTTAGATTTTTTAGTTCCCCATCATATTATAGGTATGGTGAATTTAGGTAATCGTGAAGATATTGGCCTCGTTTTTTATTCTTTGCATGTTTTGAGATATGAGTAACACGAAAATCACAAAATCGGTATGGTGTTTGAGTGTAGGGTGTCAGTGAACAAGTGTGTTAGTCTGTTAGTTTGCTAGTCAGTGTACACGATTTCGCAAAAACAAATGATTGCAGAGCTATTGGACTTGTTTTAATATATCACTCATGACACTGACAATTCGATTTAGAACATTTTAATTAAAAATCTTGTTATTCAAAATTTATGATTTTCTTAACTTGGGAGAATAGAACAAAGTTTCGCTAAAACATTCATTGAGAGAAATATTTTTATCGTAAAGATGTTGATATTTTTAGGGAAGTTATAAAGATGAAATATTTTTATCGTAAAGACCAGCATTTAAATATTAGTTATACTGCTATAATGAACATTATTAATTATGAAAATTCTACATTATAATTTTTGTAAGTTATTTCAAATTTACAAATTTGATAACATGGTATAATAGGGCAGAGGTTTCTCCTAAAAGTTTATTTTAAGAAATATTTTCATCATAAAGATGTTATATCAATTTAATAAATCCAATTAAGATATTAGCATGATAAAAATTAACTATGAAAATTCTACTCTGAAAATTTCGTAAGTTATTCGAAAATTACGGTTTTATTAACGTGAAAGAATAGGCGCAATTTCGCATAAACATCCATCCCCAGGCTGTTATAACTAGTTTTTACTGTTCAGACTTATTTGCAACGCTATAACAACGTTATGTGCTATCTGGGATTGTAAGGGATACTATCACCGTAAATTATCAAACCACGGTTAAAATATTATTTATGTTAGTGGTTTGAACGTCATTGATTATGAAAACATTGTGATATTAAGACTTCGCAAGTTATTCGAAATTTAAGATTTTTATAAAATAGAAGAATAGAATGATATTTTCCATAAATTTGAGTTATTGAGTTTATTTCGTTGGAAGTAATATGAAATTGCATGAAAACTAAAATACGAAAATAACTTTATTAAAACTAGTCAACAAATTAGGATAAAGTAACTGCATCGAATTGAATAGTAGATAGTCAAATAGGTGGGGCATTTTAATCTGCTACCGTGTCGAGCAATCGACGAAATTTATTTCTCGTAACATGAATATAATATATCTTGTAGTAGAAATTTGCACAAACGAATATATGATGGGGAAATGAATAAAATCCATCTATACCAGCTAGTTAACTGCTGTTCTTGAAATTTTTACGTAGTTTTCTTAAAAATATACTTACCCATGTAAATGCTACGCAACAGGAATACACAAAATATGGACCCTTGCCATTATTGCCCCGCAGAGTATTTTTCCGATATTGCCCACTATTAAGCTGTCCAGGTAATTATATTGTATTTAATCTCACTCATGGTACAAATTATGTACTAGTGTGCAAATTTTAAGATTGGGTAAAAAATTGCTAATTTGCTTTTCATCCCAAAATAGTTTACAATGTTCTAACAATTGTGTTAAACATTTGTTTGGCTTGTTTGATTTGATTTATTTCCCTATTCATTTTTTTTTTTTTTTTTTTTTTTTTTTTACAAAAGGTAAGCTACATGCACTTACGATTTAAAGTGGGTAATGAAACATTAGAAACATCAAGGCCTAAACAAGGACTTAAATCACACAGAAGAAAAAGTTTTTCTGAATTTTTTTTTTCATCGGCTGTTTAGAGAGAAATCTATTAGATAACTATCGGACTGTCCAATAAGAGTGACCCGTCTTTTAACCATACAATTTTGGTCATTCGAAGTAAGTTTGTTTGATTATATCAATAAAATTATTGTTTAAATGAAACAAAAAAGAAATCTATAAAATCTGCCAACAAAATAAATATTTGGTTTATCTGACAGTATATGTTTTCTGTGTGAACTCCTAGAAATTGAACGGCTTACCATTCGCCAAACAGGTAGTCGCGCGAACTTTGTTTTTTACAAATATAAATTTTATATGAGTAATTTCTTCAATTTATTTTGTAAATGTATTTTGCATGTGATATTTTTATAAATGGTTATATTTTAATTACAATTAGCATGATTTCTACTTTTTTATATTATTGTTTAAGCATTTTTGAAAAGATACTATTATAATTTGATATTTTAATAATATTTAAATTCGAAAAATAAAATAAAACACGAATAAATAAAATAATAATAAAAAAAAATAATTAAAAAAATCTTTTGAAATGTTTTATCTATTCTGATTATTTATAAAAAAGCAGCACCAGTTTATTACTATTGCAAATATAATTGAAAATTTATTTATTCACAGCAGGAGAAGAAATATATTTTTCATTCAACTTTAAAATACTGTATATTAATATTAATAAAACTCTGTTAATATTATTACAGTACACAATTTATGATCAATTAAAGTTTGGAATTCTCAATTTTTGCACTCAACTCATTATATTCTGTTTTAAAAGACAACTATTTTCAATGAAATATTTACTGATAATATTATTTAGATAATCAATATTTCACTTTGGATATAATATTATACGCATTTTAAAAAATATAAGTTAAAAATTATATTTAATGTTGAAATATTTTTCTTTTATTAAACTTGGGAAGATCTGATAAGCATAAATTTCTTTTTCTAACTTTATTTAGAAAAGGGTTGGTGGTGAAAAATGTATTATCGGAAATAAATTCAGATGAGGAAATCACAAGCTATAAGTATGCTATCTATCATAGAGAAAGGTCTCGATAAATTTTTAACGTGAAAAAAAAAAAAAAAAAAAAGTTGCTGAAAAGTGATAATAATCCACAAATGACGAACTTTCATATGAATAAACTATTAACGTTTTTAGCTTGCAATACTTAGTAACAGGTCTCAAATAATATTATTATATTAAATCATTACCAGTAACATATTTAAGAAAGAATTTTATTTTTAAAAAATAAGATGTATTTTTAAATATATATATTTTTAATTTATAAGACATCTTTTTTTTTTTAATATCAATGGAAAATTTAAAATATATTTAATCGAAAAGTAACTCATTTTCATGTAATGTGCAATCATATTAATTATAATAATTTATTCTTTACTCATAATTCACGGACCCACTGTTGGCAGAGTGCCAAATCTCTTCGAATCTTCCACTTACGTTTTAGAAAATGTGACGTTATAGAAGAAGCGGGAATTCCTAATCAATCTTTTTGTTGCCCACTTTCTCCGTAGTGGATTTTACTAAAATGTAAATATTATAAGAAGCGAAAATCACTGACATTGGACAAACTGCGTGTTGTAAGTAGTCATTTACATAATATTATATTTTAGTTTCTTGAGAAATTCAACAGAAAAATTTCGTAGTGTTTACTAACAATAGCGTAATTTAAGGGGAAATTTCTGGTGATTCTATCAAAACCAAGTAAAATTTAAAATATTGCTAAAAAACTTTAATTCTGAACATATCTCAGTCCAATAAAATATTTTCTCCTGTTATCAGTTTCCTATCTAAACGTATGCTTATAACATTTTCATTTTACGACATATTTCTGTCTCTATTCTTACTATTTGGTTATTAAAGAACCTCTAATTTTTCATGAAAGAAATCTGAGGATATCGATTTAGTAATGACTAAAAACTTTATAAAACATTAACTAAAAAATCTAAGAAATATCACAAAATTCCTTAAAATTACTGTGTCCTTTTTTTTGAATTAGGAGATCAATAATAATAATAATAATAATAATAATAAAAGGCAGTTGAATCATTGTAGCCTATTTGTAGGAATATTATTTCAACATGCTATTACGGAGATAGAAAAAAAAATGTTTGTATAATTTCATTTTTGTAAAAATTAGAATTTAATATTTGTAAAATTAAGTTAACATCCTAGAGGTAGAGTATTTTGAACATGAACACATTTAGTTCCAAAATTATTTAATTTAAGGACACAAAATTGTACTCAAAAATTTTGAAAATACCGTACAATGAAAGAAAATGGTACAATCGCAAAACTTTGAAATAAATACAGTGAGATCCGATTTAAAAATTATCCATGTATGAGACCAGTGTGTATGACTAGACACTCTGCATTGACACTGCAATCAGGAAGTGGACCCTTTACAAACCGTCGCGCAGAAGAAGATTCATAAAGGTGATGATCTCATTCCAACTCTATGAGGATTTTCATAAGCGGAGAGTGCCAGGTAAACATTTGTGAACACATTACTCTGTATTAAGCTAATTCGATCAAAGTGTCATGAGACAAGCGTTCGTGTATTTCTCAGTAATTCGTTACCCAATACAACCAGCTGTAGGATGCCAGTTGTTTTACAAACCATTTCCATTTGCTTTGCAGAAGTGAATCTGCAATCAAAGCGCAATTTTCGTGTACTGCCTTTAACATTGAAACATCGACGACTCAGTCTACAGTGATGCTAAGCCACAGCAACGTGTAATGCCACACATTAGCAAAACGTGGTATTTCCAGTTCGTTTTGGGCCAGTTGATAACCGCATACGGCTTTGGGGGGGGTGCTCTGATTAACGGTACAATTTCACCCACACTGTCACGCAACACATTGCCCGTACAGAAGGCGTAATGGTTTGGGGGGCATAGCTTTTGATAGCCGGTTTAATTGTGGTACATTGAACTTTAACGGACCAGAGTTATGTTGATGAAATTCTTCGGCCCACGTTTGACCTTTCCTAAATGGTCTTACAGCGGCACTTTTTAAGGAAGATAATGTTCGTCTGAATGCAGCACGAGTTGCTCAAGACTTTCCACGTTATAATTAGACTCTTACATGGCCGGCTGGCTTCTCTGACTTGGTCCTTATATAGCATGCGTGTGACAAGCTGGAACGTTAAATGTCGCCCAGTCACTCTGTAGGCGATTTGGAGGTGGCTGTACGAAGGTCCTTATGCCTCAACAAATGTCTAATAAGCTCAGTGCCAGATCCTGTTGCAACGCCGAAGCATGAAAATGCGATAAGAGCCACGGAAGTTCGATATTGCTGCAGGCGGCACAATTAGTCCTATGCACTATTGAAACTACGTTGTATTTGTTTAATTGTATACTTTATATCCGTTAAATTGTCTTAATTTTGTGATCCAGTTAATCTCTTACTCGTATCATGTGTATGAAATTTCATTTTAATCCGATGTTCCCTTCTTAGGGCGCTATTCGAAATGTTCTTGAGTGTATATATTAGTACGTAAATTTGAATTAAATATATGGAAATTCTATGAAATTAGTTCTTGTTACAAATTATATATTTCGAGAAAATTATAATTAGTTTTTTAAACTTATATATTTAAAATTGTATTTAGTATATTTTTATGCCGGGGTTTGCCACAAAATTAAAATTGTGTCCATTTGTGTAATCTCCCTCTTTAAGATTTTACATTTTTCTATTATTATTATTTTTTTTTTTTCACAGAATAAAAAACAATTAATTTTAAAAATTATTGACACTTTTTTAACTTACTTTCTGAAAATCAAACTAATGCATTCCATTTAAAACATAGTACAATTTTGCTATTAAATTGCGATATTTAAAAGAATTTATGTATTAAATCTATCTATTACTCTCTCTCCCCCTTTCTGTGCATATATATATATGTATAACACCTATAATATACGTCTTTGTAGATGCATAACGGAAATTTATCTCTTTGAGGATATTATAAAGAGCATATCTCTTCATGCAATAATGAGACAAAAGAATTCAAATAGTTTATAATAGATTCACTGATAAGCAAAATCTGCTTAAAAACCTGGCATCAGTCTTAATTTTCAAAAGGTTTTGAAAAGAATATAAATAAAGCTTAAGTAATTTCTATCCCTATATTTCCTCAATGATATGCTTTTAGAGACATATATCGCATATTAGTTCATGATATTGACATGACATTATCATATTGACCATATATTTAAGAAATTTGAAAGGAATATTAAAGTAACTAATAGTACACCTAACTATATTCTTTAAATATAATATATACATTATATTATGTTTTAATTTTTCTATAATTAATTATGGTGTTTTAATTTAGCAAAAAACAGTTAAAAGTAATACAAATAGAATAAGCACTCTCTTAAATAGATTTCAGAAAATTATTAATTATAAATGGAACACAATTAACAATTTTGTAAAAATACCAAGAAAAATTGGAATAATATATGAATATATAACTTACTTAATAGCTGTTGATAGAATAAAACTTAAAAAACACAATCAAACAACTGAAACTGAATTGCCTAATAAACACCAATTTAATACTAGAAAATAATTTATTGCCAGAAATGGCTAGATATTAAACTGTGAGGCATAAATACGCATGGACAGGACCTAAGATTATGGAATAAATTACTTGCTAGAATTCAGGATATAAATTCAAAGAATTTGTTTAAAAGATATGGATGTTCTTCATATCTTTTTTAAAAGATATTTTAACGTTGAATTATATAGTTTATTTTCTTTATATGACATTTTAAACATTTTAACCATATTAACCTGAATAAACTGATTACACATGATATTAATGTCCCTATATGATGCTAAAAATTGTGTTATTTAAATTGTGTTACTTTATATGTAATGATACTCTTTCAAGAACGTATATAGTGTTATATTCCCTATATTTTTACCAAATAAAAATTTCAAAAGGGATTTTTTTTTTTTTTTTTTTTTTTTTTGTAATTCTTACACAAACATTACTATGCGGATTTATGGGAGGTTTGATCTGAGTTAGGTGTAGCATTGCATATTTACTTAAAGCTTAGTATAAAAGAGACATATTATTGTAGATAACGATTGGATGGATTTTTTTATATATGAACTTCGTTCACTAATTAGATATTATTGGTATTCTTTTAGTACAGAAACCCTGTTGTCTTACTTGATTTTCTTTTTTATGATGTATCCATATCAAATTAATATCCATATCAAATTATTATAACTACTAATGTAAAATTGTCAGAGATTATATTTATTAATATTATCTTGGAAAATTGAATATTAATTCCATAAACACAAAATGCGTAAAACTCTACAGAAAAAGAAAGTAATTGCAATTATGTATTAAAAGAAATTAGAACAGATAAAAATAAGCATTTACCATGCTATTTAAAATAATAATAATAATAATAATAAGCAATTTGACATCTACTGTTACCTCATTATTTACATAAAATTAGATATATATACAGTGGAACCTGTAAAAGTGACCACCTTGGTAAAGTGACCACCTGACTAAAGTGACCATTTTCCTGACTAAAGTGACCATTTTCCAATTTTAAAGAGACTTTATAAAGTGACCCCCTGCGTATAGTGACCATTTTAGCCGGTCCCTAGGGTGGTCACTTTAGACAGGTTCCACTGTATATATATATACATGTGGGTTGCAAAGAGTGCAAAGCATTCCTAATGAGAGCAGCGCCCTCTCCTCCTCCAATCCCACAGCGTCTAGATGGCGCATTAGTGCTAGCGTGAAGCTGGCGGATTGCAACACAATTCGAGTCGAAGAAAGGAAATGAGAATCTAGCAGCAAGACGAAAGCACCAGAACATGTTGGTTACGATGAAAGATGGACGTAGTTGTTTTTCCGAGCGAAACCAATAATGATGCAAAGATTTGTTTGAGTCGACTCGTGACGGTCTTTATTCAATCTTTAGTAATTGTAAATAGCATTTATTTTATTCAACTTAAAATTTAACGTGTTCAGTCTTTTGTCAGTTACATTTTCTTAAGAATCAGTGTCTATATCCTTGTTTTGTTTTTACTATGCTTTTATTAACTTCGATTCTTGTTTGTTTGTTTGTTTGTCCAGTACAAATCTTGCAATCGATTTTTAACTAACTTCCCGATTAGGTAGATATTTGAAACTTTCAGGACAGCTCAGAACACGGTGACAGTACATTTTTTTAATACTTTTAGTCAACTGTTCCAGGCCCCGCTGCCTTCGGCAGCGTTTATATGATTCGGCAGCAAATTTATTTAACTAACTTCACGACAAGCTAGACATTTGAAACTTTCAGAATCGTTCAGAACACGGTGAAAATGCATTTTTGTAATACCTTTAGCAAACTGTTTCGTGTTCCTGCTGCCTACGGCAGCGTTATCAGTACAAAGCTTGCAATCGATTTTTCACTAACTTTCCGACTAGCTAGACATTTGAATCTTTTAGGATAGCTCAGAACACGGGGACAATACATTTTTTTCCATACTTTTAGTCAACTGTTTCAGGTTCCTGCTGCCTTCGACAGCGTTACCAGTACAAAGCTTCCAATCGATTTTTCACTAACTTCCCGATTAGCTAGACATTTGAAACTTTCAGTGTAGCTCAGAACACGGTGACAATACTTTTTTAACACTTTTAGTCAACTGTTTCAGGCCCCTACTGCCTTCGGCAGCGTTTATATGATTCAACAGCAAATTTATTTAATTAACTTCCCGACTAGCTAGACATTTCAAACTTTCAGAATAGTTCAGAACATGGTCAAAATGCATTTTTTAAAAATATTTTTAACAAACTGCTCCGGGTTCACGCTGCCCTCGGCAGCGTTACAAATACGAAGCTTGCAATCGATTTTGTACTAACTTCACGACTATCTAGACATTTGAAACTTTCAGGATAACTCAGAACACGATGACCATACATTTTTTTTTTATACTTTTAGTCAACTGTTTCAGGTCCCTACTGCCTTCGGCAGCGTTTATATGATTGAACAGAAAATTTATTTAACTAACTTCCCGACTAGCTAGGCATTTGAAACTTTCAGAATAGTTCAGAACACGGTGAAAATGTATTTTTTAAATATTTTTAACCAACTCTTTCGGAACCCTGCTGTCTTCGGTAGCGTTACCAGTACAAAGCTTACAATCGATTTTTCACTAACTTCCCGACTATCTAGACATTCGAAACTTTCAAGATAGCTCAGAACACGGTGACAATACATTTTTCCAAATACTTTTGTCAACTATTTCAGATCCCTACTGTATTCGGCAGCGTTTATATGATTCAACAGAAAATTTATTTAACTAACTTCCCGACTAGCTAGACATTTAAAACTTTCAGAATAGTTCAGAATACGGTGAAAATGCATTTAAAAATATTTTTAACCAATTGCTTCGGGACCCCGCTGCCTTCGGCAGCGTTGCCAGTACAAAGTTTGCAATCAATTTTTAACTAACTTCCCGGCTAGACTGGCATTTGAAACTTTTATAATAGCTCAAAACATAATAGCAATGAATTTTTTTAATACTTTTATCCAATTGCTCTGTGTTCCCGTTGTCTTCGGTAGCGTTTATATGATTCAACAGAAAATTTAAAAACATGGTATATAGAAAGTTCTTTTTATCTTGTAATTATTTAAAGATATCTAGATATCTATAAAGCATTTATTAAAGCAGATTTTATCTCTAGATTTAAAATTTTGTATCTATATTTAATTTTTTAATGGAAAATCAGAAAGAAAAATCAGTTTTATTAATAACGCCGTTAATCTAAGTTGTTGCAAAATGTATTTACTAAACGAGATTTATTTAAACCAATACATGGATCCAAACACATATGAACGTTATATTTTATAGAATACAAAATTACTGACAAATGTTAAAAAAGCACGTTCTTCCTTTTATCATAATTCTAAGCATTTTTAAGAATGATATACAGAAAAACGATGAAGTAGCTGACTTTTATTGTGTAATATCTGTCGCTAAATCTAATATAAGATTCAGAAAATATTTTCATTTAAATACTGTTGACGGTAAACACATTTAATCTTTAAAAAAAATAGAGAAAAACGTGGCCTATAACGGACTGATAACATTTGTAATTATCGCGGCATCAAAGTAATACTTATCACATACATAAACTCTGCGTCTATGATCGATACAGAACGCCAAAAAATTGCAGTAGACGTGAGTTTATTTATTTATTTTACCATGTTTTTATTAACTTAGATTCTTCTTTGTTTGTTTGTTTGTATGTTTGTTCGTTTGATTGCCAAGTACAAATCTTGCAATCGATTTTTAACTAACTTCCCAACTAGCTAGATATTTGAAACTTTCAGGATAGCTTAGAATACGGTGACAATGCATTTTTTAAATACATTTAGTCAACTGTCTCAGGTCCCGCTACCTTCGGCAGCGTTCATATGATTCGACAGATTTTTTTTTTTTTTAAACTAACTTCCCGACTAGCTAGACATTTGAAACTTTCAGAATAGTTCAGAATACGGTGAAAATGTATTTTTTAAATACTATTAGCCAACTGTTTCGGGTTTCTGCTGCCTTTGGCAGCGTTACCAGTACAAAGCTTGCAATCGATTTTTCACTAACTTCCCGACTAGCTAGACATTTGAAACTTTCAGAATAGCTCAGAACACCGTGACAATAAATTTTTTTAATACAGTCAACTGTTTCCGGTCCCTACTGCATTCGGCAGCGTTCATATGATTCCACAGAAAATTTATTTAACTAACTTCCCGACTAGCTAGACATTTGAAATTTTCAGGATAGTTCAGAACACGGTGAAAATGCATTTTTTAATTTTTTTAACTAACTGCTCTGGGTTCCTGCTGCCTTCGTTAGCGTTACCTGTATAAAGCTTGCAATCGATTTTTCATTAACTTCCCGACTAGCTAGACATTTGAAACTTTCAGGCTAGCTCAGAATACGGTGACAATACATTTTTTTAAATACTTTTAGTCAAGTGTTTCAGGTCCCTACTGTATTCGGCAGCGTTTATATGATTCAACAGAAAATTTATTCAACTAACATCCCGACTAGCTAGACATTTGAAACTTTCAGAATAGTTCAGAATACGGTGAAAATGCATTTTTAAAATATTTTTAACCAATTGCTTCGAAACCCTGCTGCCTTAGGCAGCGTTACCAGTACAAAGCTTGCAATCAATTTTTAATTAACTTCCCGGCTAGACAGCCATTTGAAATTTTTATAATATCTCACAACGCGATAGCAATGAATTTTGTCAATACTTTTATGCAATTGCTCCGGGTTCCCGCTGCCTTCGGTAGCGTTTGTATGATTCAACAGAAAATTTAAAAACATGGTATATAAAAAGTTCTTTTTATCTTGTAATTATTTATTTTAATTTATTTTTTAGGAGCTTTAAACGTGAAAGAGTATAAATAACACATGTATTGGTTAAATATTTATAACGTAAATTCAGTGAAAAACTAAGCAGCTATTTGTTTCAAACAAAGCATTTTTTACTGAAGTATATTTGAATAAAAAATTTATAATCTAGTGTGTAATTTACATTAATTTTCATATCCACCATATAAACAAGTTAGTGCAATTTAAGATATAAAATGTGCGATTCTGTACTTGACTATTTATAGTATACTTTGAAAACAGATCAAAATACTTTTAAAAATAGATTGATCTGGCATACATTTCTGTGTGAAGGAGACTTCCCTCTCCCTTAAACTTACGTTTGAACATTGTAGCTATAATAAAAAAGATAAAGTTGATAGTAAACTTAAAAATTTATATCAAATCATGCTAATTTCCTGTCTATATATTAAATAAACTAATATATTTGTCTTGTAAGCGTATTATATAACGCTGCATATTATTCCCCTTTTATTACTAACTACACCTTGAAAATGACAATGCTAAGTGAAAATATGACTATTTTTCTATTAAAATGTAATACTTGTATAACATGAGTGGCTTTGCATTTTGCATATTTCAGTTTAGCAGATTTTGCCTTCGTTGCAAATAATAAAAGTTTGGTAGTGGCTACGTGGGGTAAATTACATTCAAATGAAGAGGGGGAAATCTTTCAATATTAAGAATTTTGAATATTTCAATATGCTTTAATTCAATATAAGTGTTACTTATATCAATAAAATCATCATATTTATTGAGCTTAATGTTTCTTTAATTTTACACGAGTTCGGAATTAGTTCCTATTATTGTGTAATTAAATATCTTAGTCACAAATTTTCAACACTTTATATATATATATATTAAATAAACAAAAATAGTTTTAACAGGTATTATTAATATAATTATCTAGAAATGATATATATATATTTCACATTAGATCGATTTTTACATTTCTGTGCCTTATTAATTGTTCGCAGTACCACCTAAATAAATAAGACTGTATTCTCAAGTTCCTGTGGAACATATGAATTTCTATATAGAGAGAATTTTCATTTGCGGACTATACGCTGTTGAGGATTATACGATATCCTTTTTTTCTTTCGACTTGTAAACGAAGAATATATGCTTTTCACAACATATTCTATGTGAAATATTTGTATAACCATTTTTCATGTAAAACATTTATGTCTGAATAAATAATACAAAGAAAATAAAAACTTTAACTATAATATTTACTTTGTTAATAATTGTGTTGTAATTTATAAGTGGTAAACTAATTGTTTAATCTTCTTCTAAATGCTTATTATTCTAGCAGAGAAAAGAAAAAAAAAATGGTTAAAATTTCTCATTAAAAAAAGAGTTATTATTATTATTATTTTTATTATTATTATTATTAGTTCCCCATCATACTATAGGTATGGGGAACTTAGGTAATCGTGAAAATTTTCGACCTCGGTTTTTTCACTTTTTTACACGTTTTCAGGTGTGAGGAATCCGAAAATGACAAAATTTCTATGGTGTCTGTCTGTAGGGTGTCTGTTAGTCTGTTAGTGTGTTAGTCTGTTAGTGGGTCAGTCCGTTAGTTTGTTAGTCTGTGTACACGATATCTCAAGAACAAATTGTTGCAGAGAGGTCAGATCAGTTTTAAAATATTACTTTCGACACTGGCAAGAACTCTATTCATTTGCAACATTCGATTTTAAAAACTTCGTAAGTTATTCGAAATTTACGATTTTCTTAACATGGGAGAATAGGACAAAAAATCACTTAAACGTGCATTAAATGAAAACTTTTTACTGTAAAAATGTCAGACCAGTTTTAAAATATCAGTTTTGATGCCGGAATGAACATCAGTAACTATAAATATGCTACTTTCAAAATTTCGCAAGTTACTGGAAATTTACGAATTTCTTAACATGGCAGTATAGGGGAAAATTTCACATAAACGTCAATTTTGAGAGATATTTTTATCGTAAAGATGTCAGACTACTTTTGAAACATTATTTAGGACACTGGCATGAATATTAATGACTGTGAATTTTCCAATATAAAGATTTCGTAAGTTATTGGAAATTTACGAATTTCTTAACATGGCTGAATAGAGCAAAATTTCACATAAACGTCAATCTTGAGGGATATTTTCATCGTAAAGATGTCAAACCCCTTTCGAAATAATATTTAGGAAACTGGCATGAATATTATAGACTATGATTTTTCCAATTTAAAAAATTCGTAAGTTATTTGGAATTTACGATTTATTTAACATGTCAGAATAAAGCAAAATTGAGCATAAACTTCCATTTTGAGGATCCTAAATACGTTAGACAACTTCAAAATTACGTTTATGATATTTGTTTGAACATGATTGAATACAAATATTCTAATAGGAAAATTTCGTAAATTATTCGTAATTTACGATTTTATCAACATAGCGAAATTGTAAATTTTTCATATAAATATGAATTTGAGGATTATTGCATTGGAAATAGTAGCATGAAAACTAAACAACGAAATTGACCCCGATAAAATAAATTAATAGATTAGAATAAGATAACTATATCGAAATGAACGGTGGATAGCCTATTAGGCGGGGATTTCATTCTGTCACTGTATGAAGCTTTGGTCAAATTGATTTCTTTTAACATTATTGCCGAAACGTCAGTGGAGGCCCTACATTGAGACTCAAAACGGTTTTGGGCTGTGTCTGTGTGTCTGTCTGTCTGTCTGTCTGTCTGTCGCGCGATAGCGGCCGCACAAATAGCGCTATTGACTTGAAATTTGGTACACATGTTCATGAGCCCCACGAAATCAGCTGTATAGTTTTTGGTATGTATTCCATTTGTAGTTCGTATACAGGGACACGCCAAAATTTTTCTTATCATTACGGCCTATGGGAGGAATTTGTATGTATCGCGATAGCGCCCGCAAAAATAGCGCTATTGACTTGAAATTTAGTATACATGTTCAGGAGCCCCACGAAATCACCTGTATAGTTTTTGGTATGTATTCCATTTGTAGTTCGTATACAGGGACACGGCAGAGTTTTTCTTATCATTACGGCCTAAGGGGGGAATTTGTATGAATCGCGATACCGGCCACAAAAGTCACGCTATTGACTTGCAATTTAGTACACATATTCATGAGCCCCTCGAAATCATCTGTATGTTTTTGGGTGTGTATTCCATTTGTAATTCGTGTACAGGGACACGCCAGAGTTTTTCTTACCATTACGACCTACGGGAGGAATTTGTATGTACCGCGATAGCCACCGCAAAAATCAAGCTATTGACTTCCAATTTTTGACGAAACGTCAGTGGAGGCCCTCTGTTGAGACTCAAAAGGATTTTGGGTGCCGTCTGTCCGTCTGTATGCCTGTCTGTCGTGTGATAGCGGCCGCAAAAATCACGCTATTGACTTGAAATTTGGTACACATGTTCATGAGCCCCACGAAATCAGCTGTATAGTTTTTGGTATGTATTCCATTTGTAGTTCGTATACAGGGACACGCCAAAGTTTTTGTTATCATTACGGCCTACGGGAAGAATTTGTATGTACCGCGATAGCGGCCCCAAAAATCACACTATTCACTGCAAATTTGGTACACATGTTCATGAGCTCAACAGAAATAACTGTATAGTGTTAGGCGTGTATTCCATTTGTCGTTCGTGTACCGGGACACGCCAAAGTTTTTTTTATCATTACGGCCTATCAGAAGAATTTGTATGTACCGCAATAGCATTGACTTGCAAATTGTCGCACATTTTCCAGCTTTGCATATAAGTAGCTGTATAATTTTTATTGCTATATTGTTTATAAACTGTGTACAGGGACACGCCAAAATTCTTAACATTACGGCGTATGGGGTGAATTTCGTTTAAACGTATTTTAATACCATTACTTTGCAATCAAGAAAATGAAACTAGCGTACGTGAGTAAGATGCTTAAACTTATGTTGTTTGAAGAAAATATGTGCTTTTAAGATTTCTAATTAATGTACAGGACCTTACAAAAGTGTTCTGACAATGTCACGGTGTCATCCAAACGATGTTAAATTTGGAACAATTATTAATTTTAAATGCAAAATAAGCTGAATAGTTTTTACTGGTGTATACAATGTTTATGGTTCGTTTACAGAGACACACAAAAAAGTTTCGTGACATTGGAGCCTATGGACAAATTTTTATTTAAGCGCGCACTTTAATGCGTTTATGCTGAATTGAAATTAATAAAATTAACATACATTATAAAGATGCTTAAAATCATGTTTACTCTTAAAAAAGGGTATGTATCGACTAAATAATTAATGGGACCACACAAAATAATTACGAGTATGTACTGTAATCATCCAAATAATGTCAAATTAGTTTGAAAAATTAATGAGTTATAATTAATTAGGTTTATTCTTATTATTGGCGTTTATAATGATTGTGGCTACTTTATCGGGATACATAAAAGAATTTCGTACTATTACGGTCTATAGTCGGTATTTCTTAAGAGTATTTTAACATGGTTACACTACACCCCATCAAATATAATGAAATTTTATTAGAATTTTAAAAGCATTTTTTTCCTGTGGAAAATTGTGGTATAGAATTGGTAGTTAACTTAAAGGTTACGCAAAATATTTCCGATATGCTATGTATTTTTTTTTTATTTTATTTTTTTTTTTTTTTGTATGAAATTTGGTAGTTATTAAATTTGGTAGTTATGAATTTCAGGGAAATAATACAAGACCGTCGTTTATTAAGAATACATATTGTTGCGTACTTGGGGGGTTCGTAATTTGTCCGAGAATGAAAGGCGAAACTTGTAATAATTCAGTGATTTATTCACAGAAAGTTCCAGAAAAATACAGGTCTATAAACCAAGTATCAGCTTCAATTCAACCAGTAAACACAGCTTAATGAATAGCCGTTAACAGCACAACAACAGCACAAACTGTTTAACAATAACACATAAAGCAAGTCTCATTCAAAAAGGCTCAAGGCAAAGCAAACTGACGCAGATCTGAGACTGACTGCCTCGGTGAAAAAAATGCTCCTTTTATACTTTTCTATCGAACCCAGGCTGTTCTGGAAAATTCTCGTATCTCATCAGCCAATGAGATTAGAGCGTCCATATTTGGTATATCCCTAATAAGGAATTTCTCGCCAAGGTCGCCAAAAAATCGCCAAAGAGGGAAACAGTCGCCAAATTTGGCGACAAATCCATTTCTTCCCTTCTTGGAGCATTTTAATGCGTTTTTAAGGGAAAATTAGGCTATTTTAACAGTAAAATGACTAGAAATGCAGAAAATTAGCATTTTATCAACTTACTAAGCCTCGTTGAAAGAATTTATGGAAAAGTAAATACAATTATTTATAATTCCGTATCACTTTATATGATATACAGATAAGTATACAAAGAGAGATAGAGCAGGGGGTTGAGGGAGGCTGCAGCCCCCCCTCAGGAATGTATCTGATTATGATAACAAGTCTATCGAATCAATATATACTGTTATATAATAAGGAATAAATAAAAATGACCTATTGAATAATGTCTGATACAAATAGGACGTTGAGGCTCCTGATCTGCAGATCCACTAGTTGCCGAAACGTCAGTGGAGGCCCTCTGTTGAGACTCAAAACGGTTTTGGGCTGTGTCTGTCTGTCTGTCTGTCGCGCGATAGCGGCCGCCAAAAAAGCGCTATTTACTTGAAATTTGGTACACATGTTCATGAGCCCCACGAAATCTGCTGTATAGTTTTGGGTGTGTATTCCATTTGTAATTTGTGTACAGGGACACGCCAAAGTTTTTCTTATCATTACGGCCTATGGGAGGAATTTGTATGTACCGCGATAGCGGCCACAAAAATCACGCTATTGACTTGCAATTTGGTACACGTGTTCATGAGCCCAACGGAATCAGCTGTATAGTTTTAGGTGTGTATTCCATTTGTAGTTCGTGTACAGGGACACGCCAAAGATTTTTATGATTACGGCCTATGGGAAGAATCTGTATGTACCGCGATAGCCACCGCAAAAATCAAGCTATTGACTTCCAATTTTTGCCGAAATGTGAATGGAGGCCCACTGTTGAGACTCAAAAGGATTTTGGATTCCGTCTGTCTGTCTGTCTGTCATGCGATAGCGGCCGCAAAAAACACGCTATTGATTTGAAATTTTGTACACATGTTCATGATGCGCACGAAATTAGCTGTATAGTTTTCGGTGTGCATTCCATTTGTAAGTTCGTCTACAGGGACACGCCAAAGTTTTTTTTTACCATTACGGCCTATGGGAAGAATTTGTATGTACCGCGATAGCGGCCCCCAAAACAACGCTATTGACTTGCAATTTGGTACACATATTAATGAGCCCATTGAGCAAGCATTTGACGAAACTGATATGGATCTGAGACTGACCGCCTTGGCGAAAATAATGCTCCTTTTATACTTTTCTATCGAAAACAGACTGTTCTGGAAAATTCTCGTATCACATCAGCCAATGAGATTAGAGCTTCCATATTTGGTATATCCCTAATAAGGATTTTCTCGCCAAGATCGCCAAAAAAATCGCCAAGGAGGGAAATAGTCGCCAAAATTATTTCTTCCCTTATAAGAGCTTTTTAATGCGCTTTTAAAGGAAAATTTGGCTATTTTAACGCTAAAACGACTATAAAGGCACAAAATTAGCATTTCATCAACTTACTAAACCTCATTGAAAGAATTTATACAAAAATAAATGCAATTATTTACAATTTCGTAACACTTTATATCATATACAAATAGGTATACAAAGAGAGATACAACGGGGGGTTGAGGGGGGCTGCCGCCCCCCTCAGGAATGTATTTGATTTTGGTAATAAGTCGATCAAATCAATATATACTATTATATAATAAGGAATAAATAAAAATGACCTATTGAATAATGTCTGATGCAAATAGGACGTTGAGGCTCCTGATCTGCAGATCCGCTAGTAATATGTCTCGCACTAGAAATTTCTGAGAACATAAATATGATGGGGAACTGAGCAGAGTCCACCTATGCCAACTAGTTTTGACATGTTATCATGCCAATTCCGTTAATTATAGAGTGAAAAAATTTGGTGCTGTACATTGCAGCTTTTTGACAAAGTTTATCTTTTTTTTTTTTTTTTTTTTTTTTTTTTTTAAATTAATGTTAGTCTTTTCATTGTATTTAGAATTTTTACTTCAAATAAAAAATGAAATAAAAACTACATTTCGATATACATTTTACTTTTTGTGAGAACAAAATAATTTACAAAAAACTGTAGATAAAAAATATAATTATACTTTTTCTTTCATTTGAGAATTTCAGAACATTTTGCGAAAAATAAATTTTTCTATGCAGTTGATTTCTTTTAAATTCGATCTATTGCAATTACTTCAACAATATTAATATAAGTATATAGGTATTTGATTATGTATATAATACCAAAAATGACCACCTAGGTACCTTCTAAAATACTGAATCATTTCGGATCAAAATTAGACAGTTAACGTATTTTCAAAACATGTTGTACATGTACGTTAGCCAACTTGATCCCTGGATTGCTCAAAAATAGAGGTCATTTGACTATTTCAAAGTCAGTTCGTATAAAAATATATTTATGAATTAATTTACATGAAATTCTTTATATTCATATTTTATATCAAGGTTTCAACCAAGTTTAAGTTAGATCCATCATCTGGTTTCCATGTGTCAGTCATTTAAAAATTTCTAACTCAGATAAAAATATGTTTATTATCTGATTTGAATGAAACTTGATACGTACATAGTTCATATCAATGACTAAACCAAGTTTCTTTAAGAAATTTATTTGCCATCTTGTTTAAGGAAATAGGCACTTTAAAATTTCAATTTTACATAATAAAGTACTTATGAACCAATATGCATGAAGTTTAGTTTGTTTATTGCCTGAATTATAGTATCAACCTAGTTTGCAAATTATCATGATCCGACACTTCGTGTCAAAATGGTGACTACTTGAAAATTTCAAACTCTCATAAAACACTTATTTATGACAAATTTGAATATTAGTATATATGTACATAGCACATATCAAGGTCTCAACCAAGTCCATTATTCATCTTGGTCCACCATCTTGTTTTATAATTGCGGTCACTTAAAAAGAATAGAAAAATGCTATTGATCTTCCATCTTAGTCGGAACGGCTTGTTTGTATTTTATCGGAAATTATCAAAAAGTGTTTTATATTTACATTAGAAGACAAATATAAATACAACATTAAACTTATGCCTTAGGTTATATATTTAATGAATTCGAGGGCTCTGGCCCATGCACTCTCCGTTCATAAACCACATAGGGATGCTTCGCCGCCCCTCCCGACTTGCTTTGCTCAATAACCCTGCGAGGCACTACCCACCTATTCACAGCTCGCAAGAAAAACGATTAGCAGTGGTAGTAACCATTTTTAAAAATATATAAAGAAAAAACAATTTATTTATCTCAAAAACATTTTCAGTTATAAAATGTTTAGTTAAAAATTCGATATTTGTAAATGAAAAAAAAATATATATGACCCTCTAATTCGTATTTTGCTAAAACGTTTATGTGTTTGAAAGAAAACTAAACGGCCTTTCTGATGAAATATATAATTAAGAAATTGAACTATTATCTTTTGTAAAAGGTGATGCAAAAGAGATTTTCATATCTTAATCCGTTATGAAGGGATCGCTTTTAAAAAAAGCACAAAATTTTGTAGCTTCCTTTTTTCTTTCCGCGGAACGCTTTCTAATGAAGAAAAAATGACTTTGGGTGAAATTACCTGCAAATTGGCAATTAGAGTACCTTTATTAACACGATGCTTTTAATTAAAAACTTTATTAATTTCTAACCAAAATAAACGTATTCTTTGGATTATTCGGTAATCTTCGGTATGTTTTACGATGCGGAGGACCCTCTTGTTTGTGAGGAGATGTGGTTGCAGAGAAAAAAGAAATTGGACAGTGGCGGCAGTAATTTTATTATTATTATTATTATTATATAGAGAAAAGAACATTTAATAACATCTGCCTTTAATTATTTTCGACAACATTACCACATCCATGTTAATGTGGTCTGAAATTATTTTAAACGCCAAAGTGAACGTTTGCTGTATTAGGTAAGTAGTTTTAATGATTTGGCTTTTCGCCCTTAGTGTCCAATAGTGCCTAAGGGTTTTTCATAATCCAAAATTAACGAAAATTTTAGATATGTATTAGGAGTATAAATCCAAATAAAAGTTCCAAGGAAAAAAAAAGTAATTATTTAAAAATAATATAAAGAAAATTAAATTGGTAATTGAGAGGTATATTTTCCAATCATTTTCTATGCAATCTGTGACGACCTACAGGTTGTCATGATCTCATTTAACTTAGATTTAAGCTTACTTAATTAATTTATGAAGTAACGACAAATGTCAGATATATAAAATAAATAACGAGCTTTTATTTTGAGCTTAATGAAAAGGTGGGCGTTGGACTATAATCACATTCCAGTACCTTTATAAACTTAAAGGGGCAGCCTTCATAAATACTTTAACTATCAATAATTAACCATAATTAATCTCAACAGCTTCATTTAACGTCGCTTACTCTCAAGACTCTATTAATCTTTCGTTAGTGGGAGGATTCCCTTACGCCACTATACTACTTGACTAACTATCTTCTACTATCCTACTCTAAGCAGCTAACTCTCCTTTCTACTTCCTAAGTAGCTACCTCCTTTCTACTTCCCTCTAAGCTGCTCACAACCAACCAAAAACAATCTTCCTTCTCATTTTATATAAATCACTTTTCCAAAATATTAACATATTACAATTTCGTTCATCCTACGAACTAACTCCATTCATCAACTGAATCCTAAACTCTACACATTCACGTGTTATTCGTAAAGTGCGAACTTCATTTGTAGCGTTACGCTAACGTTACTTTACCTCACAAATCTTCAAACCTATTTAAGCATTTATGTAAATAGAAAATAAGCTTCTAACCAAACTTGATAGAATTCACGTCTCTGTCTTCTCAGTCTGTTCTTGTAAGCTGATTTATCATCATTGCCTGAAAAGAACCTTGATACAAATAAAGTTCGCTTCAGTTTCGGAGAACTATTTACTATACGTCAAATATTGTCTGTATAAGGGTGGTTCAGATTTTTCCTTTTACTTTTGCCACAGTTTTCTAATTTGGGTGTTCGTCCTTAGTGTCTAATAGTGTCAGAAGGTCTTTCATAATCCAAAATTAACTAAAACTTTAAATATGTATTAGGAGTATAAATCCAAATAAAAGTTCCAAGGAAAAAAGTAATAATTTAAAAATAACATAAAGAAAATTAAATTGGTAATTGAGAGGTATATTTTTTATACATTCTTCTACGCAATCTTCAAATCTATTTAAGCATTTATGTAAATAGAAAATAAGCTTCTAACCAGACTTGATAGAATTCACGTCTCTGCCCTCTCAGTCTGTTCTTGTAAGCTGATTTATCACCATTGCCTGAAAAGAGCCTTGATACAATTAAAGTTCGCTTCAGTTTCGGAGAACTAGTTACTATATGTCAAATACTGTCTGTATAAGGGTGGTTCAGATTTTTCCTTTTACATTTGCCACAGTTTTCTAATTTGGGTGTTCGTCCTTAGTGGCTAATAGTGTCATAAGGGTCTTTCATAATCCAAAATTAACTAAAACTTTAAATATGTATTAGGAGTATAAATCCAAATAAAAGTTTCAAGGAAAAAAGTAATAATAATATAAAGAAAATTAAATTGGTAATTGAGAGTATATTTTCCATACATTCTTCTACGCAATCTTCAAATCTATTTAAGCATTTATGTAAATAGAAAATAAGTTTCTAACCAGACTTGATAGAATTCATGTCTCTGCCCTCTCAGTCTGTTCTTGTAAGCTGATGTATCATTATTATCTGAAATGAGTTTTGCTACAAATAAAGTTCACTTCCGTTTCGGAGAACTATTTACTATACGTCAAATCTTGTCTGTATAATGGTGGTTCAGATTTCTCCTTTTACCTCTGCCGCAGTTTTGTAATTTGGTGAATGGACATTATCCAAGATTTTGCACACAATGACTATTTTCTTTTTTATCTTTACACACACACACACACACACACATATATATATATAGAAACACTTATCTGGAACAAGGTCATATTTAGAGTGTGATGTGAAAACTGCTGCTGAAAACTGACTCAGTGATCAGGTATATGATTTTCTATCGAGTCAAGATAAACAAACTGATGCTTCGTGGAGATAAATGCCAAAATAGATTCGGCAAGTATGCCTCTTAATTCATTTTTTATTTAATGTCTGTTGTAATAAATAATAATAATAATAATAATAATAATAATAATAAAACTCATCTAAACTTTTATAGTTTTAATCGATCCTCTTACATATTAGTTGGATGTAATACAAGAAATAACTTTGTAGATAAAATGCTTAAAATTAAATATAAATTGAACTTTTAATCTCACTATAAAATTCTTCAAGAAATTTTTTTTCCTCTGATTCTGTTTTTTTTTTTTTTTTTTTTTTTTTTTTTAATAATGCTTATTATTATTATTATGTTGAATAAATTAAGCAAGTATCATTTGTCCCTAACAGAATTCAGAACATATAAAAGAATATTTTTTTTTTCAATATTTTTCATAAAATAAAAAAATAAATAAAAAAAAAAAAATAGATTTGTGTTATTCATTAGTAATTATTGCTCGACAAATTTGTTTCACAGAAGATCTTGTTGTACGGAGTTTATTCGAAAAGTAAAAACATTCTGATCTGGCGAGCTGCACAGATCTTCCACACCCCTCGCCATGTGTCTTTATATTTTTTTGCTTCTGATATTTGCTTGTTTGTATTTGTGACCTTGAAATACGTGACAAAATTAAAAATCCGCCAAGCTCGAGGTTCATAGTATAATACACATTTTAAGTAATTAAATAAAAAAATAATAATAAATAAATAAACCGATTATATAAAAAAAAAGGCCTTATCGAAATTTGCTGTCAGGTAAATATCCAAGTTTTAATGAAGCTTTAATTCGAACATTATATATCAGGTTTAATTATGGACGAATAACATTCATGTTGAAAAATGTCGGACTGAACTTCGTTTGTGATTGCTAAACGGAAATCAAAGATTTAGATTTAAAAAAAAGTCAGCAGGACAGAGATTTTACAAAAATTGGTTTCGATTCTTCTTTTCTCTTCATTTTATTATTATTATTATTTTAATAGTACGACGGGGGTATTTCTTTCGGACAGTGATTTTGCTTTCTAGCCGTTTATTGCATTACACCTTGATTTCTCTCTCTCTCTCTCTCTCTCTCTCTCTCTCTCTCTCTCTTTTTTTTTTTTTTTTTAGATTTACAGTGTGGTTATAATTAAACTTCCGCTATACACAGCGTCCTACAGCTCAAACAGGTGAACAGAATGCAACGAAATTTGGTATATAGACTATACAAGTGATGCGGTCACGGAATTAAAAAAAAAAAGTTCTAAATTGTCCACCAGAGGGCGCCTTTTCTGAAAAAACATTACATTTAACTCAATAAACGACCAAAACAGAATACAGAAACAATATTAACTTTCATTGACTACTTTTCGATCACCTTGTCATCGAACCACATTAAGTAAAGGCAAGGAAAAAATAACAGGGATGCCTCGCACACGAAGCGTTATGGAGTTCTTTAAGTCATGCAAAGTCGCTTTTTTTTCTAGAACTGACAGATTTTCCCGGTTTTATATTTTATTACTCATAATTCTTGTTCTGGATTGTTAATATTGTTTCTGTGTTCCGTTTAGGTCGTTTATTGTGTTAAATTTAATGTTTTTTTCGGAAAAGGTGTCTTCTGGTGAATATTTTGGATTTTTTTTTTTTTTTTTTCGGAATTCCGTGAGCGCATCTCGTGTATTGCCTATATACCAAATTTCGTTGCGTTCCGTCAACCCGTTTGCGCTGTAGGAAGCTGTTTATAGGTGAAGTTTAATAATAACCACCCTGAAGATTAGAAAACAAAAACTGCATGTGGAGAATGAAATATAACGATAATGGATAAATTTATTTAATTTATGTAGATAGCAATGATATAGGAAAAACTACGTTAGGCAGTTTATTTTCTTTCTATTAATAAATAAAACGGAAAACGGATAATATATTACCTGGAGATATTTTGTATATTTAGATTAGTTACATTTTTTCCCCCTGTTCCCTCACGCATTATCTTAAAAATTATTTAAAATAAAATTGAGAAAAATCATGCTAAAGCAGTGGAACAGCTTGGACCTCTTGGTGAATTTTGAAATTTGGCATCAAAGTAGCTCGGAAGTTACTCGCCGAAATCCTAAAAAAATTTATTTCATCATCAAAATTACATCAAAGGTTTAAAATATGTCATGGAGTTCCTATATTAGCTGTAACTAAAAATTTTTTAAAAATTGAATATGGAATCCGTTGCTGCGAAACGCAATACAATTAATTCATGCCTTTACATGGAAATAAAGAACAAAAAAAGAATGTTCTGTCGTACTAATTTAAATTGTGTTTTCTACAGAATTTTATACCTACTACTCACAAAACAAAAACAGGCTTCAGATTTTTCTTTTCTTTTTTTTTTTTTTTCTTTTTTTCTTTTTTTTTTTTTTAAGAATAGTTCATGCAGAAGACATATAACAGTTGGTGATACGCAAGAACAAATATTAAAATATGTATGGCGACTACATAGAATATATATATTTATATATATATATATATATATATATATGTATATATATATATATATATATATATATATATATATATATATATATATACATAGAATATATATATATATATATATGTATATATATATATATATATATATATATATATATATATATACATAGAATATATATATATATATATATATATATATTTCTTTAAATAAAAATGTCATGAGACACAAAATTTCTTTACTTTTAGAACAGAACTCATCTCTAAGAATTCAATTGATACAAGCTGAAATAAAATGAAATATTTTTATATTATTGTGTATTCGTATAATTGTATATGCCAAAGTTGAAATTTCACATATTTTGAAACAGAAAGCTTAAGTAAACTAATTAAAAAAAAAAAAAAATCGAAAATTTATCATTGTTCATTAAGCTCACTATAATACCACAAATCTAAAAGTAATTATATCTTTTATCAAATCATGTAACTTCTAATGTCTAATTAATAATTTATAGACAATATCATTACAATAACGTAAAAGATTAATATGATTTGAAACAAATTTTATTTACTTCAGATATTAGATAAAGGTATATAACTTTTACGATTTTTTTTTTTTCGTGAGACTTCACGATCTTTTAATTAATAGTTTTGAAGAATTGGGAAAAATATTTGTATAAGATAATTTTTTATTTATAAAACTTTAGTATTCCTTATAATTATTTCAAGATTGAATTTTTTTATCACTTTTTTCTATGTAGAAATAAATCAAAAAGTCAGCCATATAATATTAATTTGTTTATATACTTCTTTCTTGTCCTTATTTTTCGTTAGTTCTTTTTTGGATATTATTCTGATGATTTTCTGAAAATGCTTTATAAGTCATTTGTTATAGGTCATTTTCATACCGTGATGACTTTTCCGTGATGACGTATTTTATTTTTTCAAGTGAGATATTAGAAAATATGTCTCATAAAAAATATCCGCCACACATAATTATAAAAAATACAGTAATACTGCAAAGTTTGGATTTCCAAACCATTTTTTATTTTTATTTATCTTGGACTTTACTGCATATTCTTTAACTTTTCTTTATTCTGTAACTATTCTTTAACTTGTCCTTACTGTATATCCTTTAACTTTTCTGTCTTTCTTTTTTTTTTTTTTTTTTTTTTTTGTAGTTTTTTTTTTTTTTCATGTCTTTATTTTTAAAACTGATTTGACTTTTTTTTTTTTCTTTAAAAATATTCAAACGTTCTTTTATTTGTATTTATATTTGTCGTTACATAATCGTTTCTTAGTTTCTTCCTTCTCCTTTTTCCCAGTCCCTCTTTTATTTAAAAACCCAATAGAATAATTCTCTCAAAATAGCATTATTCCTTTAAGTAAAGAATAAAGTGATAAGTTATTGAATAAATTTATTATAAATTAGCTTTTGAAATAAGTATTTATAAATAGAGTTAAAAAAAAAAAAATCATATTATCAAATTATCCCTTAAGAGAAAATGAAACTGTCGAATAAATTATTATGAGGAAATCGGCTATTTTTTATATATTTAAATGAAGAAATGATGACATCATCTTAACACTTACTGAAATTGTTTTTAAATTTCTTTTCCACACTGAAGAACTTTTCTAAATTGTCTAAAATTGGTTTTAAAATCAGGTTTGAAATTATGTGAAATATGATTTGTAAATATTTTGCCAAATAAAAACTTAGCACAATGACGAAATAATAATAATAATAATAATAATAACGTTATGTATAAAAATAACATTTTATGTGTTTCTTTTAAAAGGCAAATTCAAATAAGGGAAGTACATGTATTTGACTGAGAAATAATATCATTCGTAGGTAGTAAAAATTGCGTATGAAGAAATTATATTTCATAACTATACAGACATAAACATTATAGTTCATAACTATAAAGATATTTATTAACCATGGTGTCGCCCATCTAACTGGGCGGTCCCTTTTGGAACATCAGATGGAAAAGAAGACTGCTTCGAAGATAAAACACAATAGTAAACAGAATGAATTTTGTAAGGCTCCAAGCGTAATCTATATATGCCTGTAATTGTAGAATGGAAGAAATCTTAATATTTGATGCATAATTCGTTGAAAAAATAAATCTCTGTTAGGCACAGTTATCCTACGTTTAAATCGTGGCTACTTAGTCTAAATTTTTACCTTCCTTACTGTAACTTTCCCGAGTGGACCGCGGTGGCCTATTCGTGCAATTTAAGGTTAGCTGTGCATATAAACTGCATTATGGCTACACTATCCTCCATTGTTCGTTATAATATAACCCTTGGGGGTTACCGAAGTAGGGAGAGCCATTCCAAACACAGTGGATTAAAATTTAGATGGTATGTCTGCGCACCTCTGCTAGGAATAAATACCAGGTCATTGCTAATTGATGCGTAGGTTTAGTGCAATGTTTAACCCGATCAGCCGCAACCGTAACCTTTTTTTTTCATGTGTGTGTGTGTGTGTGTTGCAAGCAAAACATTTTATGTCCACATTTTGCCAATACTTCAGTTGGAATTTGCAGGAAATTTAGCTTACTTCGAAATCTGAAGCGTTTCTTTGCAATTTGTATATATTTTTAAACGATAACTGAGTCAAATGCGAAAATTTTAAAAGAGACACACACACAAACATATATGTATTAATTACATGATAATAAGGTGGGAAATCAAACTTCGAGATGTTAAATTTTGCAACCGCTTAAAAATGACGTTGAAATAATAAGGGCTCTGTTAGAAGTTAGAATATACACAAAAGGACTTAAATGGGAACTTAATTAAAAAAAAAAAAAAAAAAACACCTTAGATGGAAAAATTTGTAAAAACATAAAAATATTAAGCTTTTCTTTTCTTTCCCTTGATTCTCTCCACAGAAGATCTCCGGTTCACCTCTAGTGATGAATCCCAGTTCCCCCAACCTGAACATTTTTTTTTTTTTTTTTTTTTTTTTTTCGAGAACCTCCTCCGCGAAGGATCATGATTGTGAAGGCATTTTCGGAGCACTCCTAGTGATGGAACCCAGAACTTCACCAATTACCCATTGTATAGATCCGCATTAAACCTATACTCAAACTCTACCATATCTTTTTCTCGTTTTCTGTGCAGAAGTTGGTTTGTTGATGGTTTCTACTACTCATTGTCTAATAAGATGAATATCATCGTTTCGGATTCGCTCACAGATTTTTACGCATGCTTAAATTCTCTTGAAAGAACATCTTATTGTTTTATATAAGATTCATAAATGTTTCATATTTATGAGCTAATATAATAAAACCATGTTTGCATGTAATAAAACCACTATATTCATGTTAAATAATTTGTCAACTTTTTTGTTTAATAATGTATTATACCTTTGAGATTTATCATTATGGCAAATTTTCAGAGAGTTATCCACACGTATTTGAGTAATGGATCTCTTGTCTACATATTATTTACAGGATTTAAAAAATATTCATCCATAGTATAATTTACCTTTTAGTACATATATATTATTGTGTTTATTATTACATTTTATTCAAATTTATAAATTTATATGGAATCAATACTTTGCAAATGAAGTTCTATCTACGAAATTCATAACCATACACGTAAATTTTTATCTGGGCATACCAAGCATAAGAATAAATATTGTTTCTATTATGAAAATATATTTATGAAAAGCCCTATCAGCTATTATTTATCATCTTTCAGAGCACAAAATGTTTGGTCATTTTGGTTACAGAAGAATGTTTTTTCAGATGAATAATGGACGCTGCAAAGTAAGAAACATTAAGCAGTTTATCTTTATTCATCTATTATCATTACATTTTCTGAATTTTGTTCATTCCGCGATATCAAGTTAGATGATTAGCATTAATCAAGAGACATGATGTTTTTCATCGTGTTTGATTAATGCTTTGCAGTTATTTTTTAGCAGAAAGAAAGAGGTACAACTCTTTATGATCTAGTGAATTACTGCAAATACTTTACATTAATGTGATATATATATACTAAAATGTTCTGTGGCTAATTAATTTTAAGGTGTACAGAAAACATAATTTTTGCATATTTTTCAATATATATTATAAATATTGCTTTATATAAATAATATTTCAATTAGATTAATTAATTATTTGTTTTTTATTTATTTATTTATGTAGGTAAATTATTTATATATATATATATTTCTGATAGTAACTATTGCCGCATAGGTAATACCTGGTTGGATTATTTATTTATTTTTTTAAACAATATATCATTTTGCAGATATTTTATAAATTCATATTCTAACCAATTTTATAAATGTTAATATACAAATTCTTAAGAATGTTCTGTTACTTAAATGTCATATTTCTTGGGAAAACTTTTTTCTTTTTTCCAAAATATACACTTTGGTGAAATATGCAGAAAACTGAAGACGTATATGATTAAGATAGTACTAGCCTAAATAAATAAATGAATAAAAATAATATTAATTAGAATTGTATAATATTTACTGTATGTCAAGCAGCTTTTGAATAAATTAGTATTTTGCTCTTTTTTACTGTTTAATTTCTGAAAGTTGTTTAAAACGTATTAGCTTTTTAAGTACATTTTTTTTTCCTTTAATTTTTTTTTTTAATTTTATTTAATTTTATTGATTATTATTATAGAAGTGAATGAAAATAAATCTAAAAAAAAAAAAAAATGTTATTTATAAAAAATATCTTTCGAATTGTGTAAAATAAAAATAAAAATAAAATAAAATAAAATAAAATAAAATAAAATAAATAAATACATATTTTCCTATCTTATCTAGAAATCAAATACCATTTGATATGTCAATGAAATTTTACATATCAAAAAGTTAAAAGGGTTTCAAACTTGTGCATTTGATACATCGTGGAAAGTTTGATAAGTATTTTTCCGGAAATTTCCTTTCCGGAATAGAATTTTTTAGCATAAAAATGGTTCGATAAAATATCTTCATGACATTTAAAAATTGAGTATACATGAAGACCATGGTATTCATAAATGTGCATATTTCATCGAGTAGAACTTTTAATCAATTTAAATATAAAAAAAATTTTAACGCTGGTCTTATTATTAAAATTATTTCTGCTTAAAATTTAAAATTTAACTTTGTAATTGAAGTAGCTTTTCTGTACTTTTGCTATTTTTCTGAATTTTCTTTACGGAAATAAAGGTATTACAATTGTAATATATAAACAGTTTGTATCAGAATTTCATTTTTCCCAAAATTTTGCATAACATTTTTTATTTAAATTTCATATAATCAATCTGTCAGTCAATTGTTATTTACGTTTAATGGTTTATAATTAACTTTGGTAATTTAGTAAATCTTACAAATATGAAAACAAAAAATTAAATGTAGTAGTTACTTTTTAAAAGCAATTTTAAAAGTTGAGTTTTGGTCAGCTTGGAACTTTTCCTTGTTTAATACTTTAATTAACCCTTGAACTGAAATGACGAGTGCAGCTCGTCATGAATTTCCCGACACTAATTATGTTCTTATATGTATATATATAACAATTAACATTTATATAAATAAGTGAAACAAATATTATTTTCAATAATAACAAATTATTTGAGCAACAAAACCGTAAGTTTCTATATCAATCCCTCCTCTTAAGACTAAGAAAAGTAAATTGTCTGCATGAGCAGTGCTGACTGAAAATAAATATCAGTTCAAGGGGTTAAAATGCATTTGATGATATAATGTATAACGTCAAATAAATTGATAAATGTTATAAAACCATGAATTGATAAATGTTATAAAACCAACACTTAATTGTCCCCATCCACTTTTAGAAAACAAATGAAATTCAGCTCAGTCTACAACTGATGTCTTTCTCAATTTTTATCATATTCGACTGATATTTTTATATGAGATGCATTATATATTTATGATTATATAAATAAATATCATTATAGTTTAAAAATAATTATTAAATAACCATACCAAGACAAGAATTTTATATAAAATGTCAGATAAGAAGAAGAGAATTATGAAAACATATTTATTAATTCTAACATAGAAGTATAAATTATAAATCAAAATGTATGACAGCTGGGAAATTTTAGACAAAAATAATTAATGTGCAATTATATAATATTCAAGATCGCTCTTATTCTAAGAATGGTCCCATTGAAATATTTCTTTTACGTTCCTCCGGGGGAAAGACATCTATATACTTCAGTGTGAATGCTTATTTCAAGTAACTCATTGTTTAACAAGAAATTTTTGAGACTATTGAATCCCCAGTTGTTACCTAATTATTATTAGGAACAGTTATTAAAGAGAACTGAATTATAAAAATAACTCTGAAGAGTAGTGTTAAAATAAAGGAGGAACATTTGTTAAGGCTTTAAAATTATCATCAAAATAGTCTTCGTGGTATTTATTATATTTAAAAAATTACTCTTCTATTTAGCAAATAATATTTTATATAAAATTATGAAAAACATTTTTAGAGAAATCGAAATTGATTAATTATACCCTTTTTTTGTTGTATACATAGATTTATTAAGTTATGCATTCCATAGCTCCCAACTTTCTTAAAGTACCCCGTAACGTTAATAGAATCGATACTTTTTCCACACCATAGTTTAAAAAAGTAATTTTTGTCTTATTTAATCGCAATTATATACTGAGAAAATTGCAAATAGTGTGATGTGAACAAAGAGTAGGAACTAACGACGTTACTGAATAAATTTAAAAAGTAACATCTATGTGTATTATTTTAAAATTTATCAACAAAAATGAATTATATTTTAGTGACTTGTAACACATTATAGAAATTTATAAAGTACTAATAATTTTTATTTTAAATATATATGTAATATATTAACCAATATGTTATATAATGATATGTAGTATAATACCCAAAAGATATTTATTTACCTAAATATAATATCTTTTGGGTATTATGTTTCGTTTATATATATAGTGCTTAACAGTTTCAAGAAGTACGCAGGAGAAAATTATCTTTGCTTACATTATTATTGTACGACAGAAGAATAAAATATGTAATAGAATTTAACCGCATACGGGCAAAATTGTAATCGAAAAATATTTAAAGATTTTACCTTTCTTTTTTTTTTTTTTTTTTTTCATATTTTGCCTTTTGGGCATTTAATATTCTCTCGACAGGTTGAAGGTTTAAGCAGAGAGATCTATGGTAAACCCTGGGTTATAAAATAACATTTAAATGAATATAAAACTAGCAACATATTGCCAATAAAACAGGTTGTGTAACAATAAAAATATGTAATCCTGCTTTTTTATCAAGCTAAATAAAGGCATTATAGTTATTTAAAGGTAGATAGATATTAGTACAGAAAATTGATAAAATAATATTTTTATAAATTTTAGTAACACATTAAAATTGCTTTAGTAACCTATAAAAATCAATTTTTTTGTAATAATAACCATTTTTTTTAAAGGTTTCTGTTCATTAATGTTTTTAAAGCAAAATGACAGCAATTAAATAAAATGATTCATTGAAATTCTTTTTAAATTTTATACGAAATTTTTCCTATCAATCAAATTGTTATTTTAATATATTTCTATAGCTCCATAAAATTACTTAATTAAAGAATTTAAATGTGTTTTTTAGGTATAAAAACTATTTTTTTCTGTTTGTTTAGTTATTTTTTTACTTTCTCTTACCCATAAGCTAAATAAAGTATTGTTTTTGTGTAAAATTTTCGAAATTGAGTTTTTGTTATATTTACTCGTTTTGAGGTCCCCTGATTCTAAAAATCATGTTTTTAGCGTTTTTAGCATATGTGTCTGTATGTCTGTCTCTTATCAGCATATCTCAAGACCAAATAATAGCTGAAAATACAAACCTTGTATTCTAAATGTGTATCATATAGGGATGCTGCACTAAACTTTTCGTTGAGATCAAGCAAATGATTCCTGTACAGGGACACACAAGCGAATTCAAATACATTACGTCTATGTGGGAAATTGCAGGTAAGTAGTGTTTAACATCTATAGACTGCACTAAACTAAATGAAACGAATATATATGTATATGTATGTATGTATATATAGATATGTGTGTGTGTGTGTGCGCGCGCGCGCAAAAACATGTTTTATGTAGAATATGGTATAGAAATTAATCCCTTTTCGTTTAAAGGGCAGCGCAAAGAACTAGATTATAATGTGACAATACTTGAAAATTGATGGAAGTGTATTTCAGGTTGTGCCGTGTGTTATTAATACAGGATTGTATTTGTATGCACCATGGGATGTGTACATAACTTTCAGAAGATGTACAAGGTTGGCAGTATTTAGGACATAACATTCTTTTTTGTTTGTTAATGGAAGTGCTTTATTATTATATTTTACCATGGCCAAGAAAACTGCTAAGTAATTGAAATTAATTCATCATAGCCATGTGGTAAATGATGTATTTTGTTAAGCTAACTATTCATAGCTTGGTTTTATGTATTTTTTACACGTTTTGGGGCCTCCTGAATACCGAAGTCATGTTTTATAGTTTGATCTTTGCTTGTGTCTGTTAAGTTTTTAATGTTTGCTTGTTGTCTCTGTCTGTTAGAGTAAATAAAAAAAAATACACAAAACAAAATAAAAATCTGGTGTATACACAATATTTACACTTTAAAACTTCTTCACACACTACACTTCATTTCATGGTGTGTGAAGAAGTTTTAAAGTTTAAATACAAAAACAAATAATTTCAGGCGATCCAAATGTTGAATTTAGTACGTTTGTTACCATAAAAGTTTGTTCAAGACCTGATAAGTTTCAAGGAATTATGCGTGGGAAAGTGTTCTGAATGTTTTTAAAGGAATTTTTAAACTTAATAACAGATTTGAATTCTATATAAATACAGATACAAAAATGAAATGGGGGGGGGGAGGCTCACATAGATTTATTTGTCAAATAAAGCTGTTCCGAAGATAATTTGAATTGTTTTAACATAGGTTTACATAACAGTACTCGTTATCTTAACCCTTAATCTCTAATCTGTACTTACAGTATTAAATTTCAGGGTAAGAAAAAGTCGATTGCGTGACACATCAGATGTACAATAACAGCAATTAAACTGAACATTTTATTTCAAATTTATTTTTATTTTATATACAGAGCTTTTCCTGACTGATCTATATCCATACAGTTTTATTTTGTATACACTATGAGCGTTCTTTATGAAATATTTTTAAGCATCTGATATATTGTGAAATTTTGTTACAAATTAAAGTAGTTATGAAAATAATTATCCGACAAAATATTGTCTTAAAAAAAAATGGAACTTTTGACAAGTACCTATAAAAAAAAAAAAAATAAATAAAAATAAATAAATACATTACACGACTGAATTAACTTGAAAAAATAACGATAGGTTAAGCTTCTGTGCATCCTTACATTGTACAACCTTCGAATATTCTTTTACTCGTAAGCTTCTTAACGTTCTTAAGTTTCTGTTTATAAAACGTATTTGCCTTAAATACTAATGTATCGAAGAAACTATCTGCAGCTGTTGTCTTTCCCTTTGTAAAGTACAGCTATAAGAAAAGTTAAATCAGGTGAAAATCAAATCCACCTTATAATAGAGGAAAACAATGTAGTACACGAACTGCAGAAAATTCTCTTATCGTTCTAGATGTTACGCAGATTTACAACAATGGTAGCTAGGTTTAATCAAGTTCATTGTTCATTCTTAGGAAACTTTAATTACAGCATAATTGTGTACAAAACTGTAAACTAATAATAAAACAAGCAAGGGATCATTTGAAGTATAATAATTACTTTATTGTTTCTAGAATAAAGGTATCCAATACACACTCATATAAATTATCTTAGTTTACAGAAATGCAGTATATTATATATATATATAATATTTATTTATTGAAATTCACATTTTATCGCTAGTTAATTTTGCAAATTTCAGAAAATAACTTTTTAAGAATAGTTTAAACTTGTTTTAGTAATATGTATGTAAAAATAGAATACATATATATATATATATATATATTATGAAAATTCTCAAGCTCATCATTTATTTATTTATTTATTTATATTTATTTTTTAATTTATTGTAATTTTAGAAGGATTGATTACGGTTTAATTTCTTTAATAAACATTAATAATTTCGCGAACAGTTTAATGTATAAAATTCTATATGCAAAAAATTTATAAGAAAATTAACTAATTTTTTTTTAAACCATATATATATATATATATATATATATATATATATATATATAAAGATTTTGTTTTCTATAAACTCTTAAGAAGGATATGAATTAATCTGTAAAATAAATCGATTTTTTTTTTCTTAGCCTTGAAAATTATTTTTCAACGGAATTTATCGCTCCTGAAAAAATTTATAATATTAAATTGTCCTAAATACACGTTGTAAAAATGTAAAGAAAAAAATGAAATTTGAAATAAGAGATTCTTAATGTCATCTATAGGTAGTCAGAAAAGTTCATACCAAATATGAAGAAAATTCTGGTAACAACAAAATGATTTATCAAAACTGTATATCAAAATTATAATTTTATATTTTTATTTTCTTTGAGAGCTTCAGAACTTTTTATGAAAAATATATTTTTCATTTGGTTAATTTCTTTTAAAATTGACCAGATTTTAAGGAAAATTGACGTGGAATACATTTAAAATTTCGTATGAATACTGGTTAATGGTGAATTTTTATATTTGTAACATTTGACTAAATCATGTGTCGTATAACGTAAGTTTTTCTATATGAGTGTTTTAGTCTGTTTTTCATTTGTGGTGGAGGATCTATCCGGGTGTTTACAAGCTTAAAATTATAGAACTAAATTTCAATGCTGGAGATTTACGGAAAAATTGTGAAACTATGGCGCCAGCAATCCTTTCAAAGATAAAACTGCATAAGAAAATGATATAATCAAAGATAATACTAAAAATTAAAATAAAGTATAATAATAAAATAGAAATAACATTATTTTGAGGGTAAATGAAGGTGTAGGAAGGTGTTAACGGAAATTCCTTTTTTAGTCACTGGTTTTGTTTTTGAGCGCGAATTCATAAGAAAAAAAACTGCAATACAAAAAAGTAATATCTTCATTTGAAACTAAAATATATTTAAAAACTAAAAAATGAACTCCTGTTATTAAAGAGCCAATTTATATCAATAAAATACTTCCATTATTTCATCAAAGAAACTGTTTTAAATAAAATAATGGTTGTTTAGGCTAGATTTCGAAGAAACTGATGGGGAACAGAAAAATCTGTGCTTTAAAAATGTAAAATTGTTGTAAACTACAGAGGTTTAAAATGGAGATTTTGCACATTCATTATTAATAATTCAGTTAAAAAAAAAAAATATTTCATTAAAATAAATAATGTTATATGCTTTTTCATGCGTCTCTGGAAAGAAACAACAATAAATAAATAAATAAATAAATAAAGTATTAAAAAATATAAAGGTGTATAAAACGCAAAAGTACGAATTGAAAATTTTTCATTATTACAAAATAATTACGAAAAAAAAAAAACGTAAGAATTGATGGATCAACCTTTTATGCAATTTGCGCCAGGATTGTGTAATTTTCATTTTAGGAAAATAATCACTGCCTATGTTTTAATTTTGTATTGTATTTATACATATTTAAAAGTATTATTAATAATGATAATAAGATTTTAAATGTTTTAAAATACTTTTTAAAAAAGTAAGATTTAAAATTTTTTCTTATGCACTGAGAAAAAAGAATATACCGCTTTCATCTAGAACGAATTGGTGGTCCTTTTCTAAAGCCCAAAACTAGAAATATAGATTTCCGAGATATGAGTACTGAGAAAATTTCTATAACTGACATCTAGAATCTAAATTGTTGCTCTAGAAAAAATAGTTCCATGTCATCCTTATAAATTTCTTATAAAATGTTTTTCTTGTCCCCTTCGAAAGCGAATTCTAGAGACCTCTATTAGAATTCTTGAGCGTTTGCCTATATTATCGAGGACAAACCTATTTGAAAATATCTCCAAATAAATCTGAATACAACAGGCGGGTTTCAGCAACTATAATCTTGGTTTATGACCCAATTCTAGAAAATCAAGCGAGAATTTCTCGTATTACAAAAGATTCAGAATATTCAAGATATTCAGAATATTGTTTCACCATATAGAAATGTGTAGATTAGAAATTCTCGACCATTTCGTCTATTCAGTTTATTGGCGTGCCTTATGCGCATAGCTCGGAAATCTATATTTCCAGTTTAAGGATTTAGAAAATGACCATTTATTCATTCTAGATGAAGGCGGTATATATTTTTTTCTCAGTGGGTTTTATTTCAAAAATGCATTAAATTAAAATGCAATACATTATGTAAGCATCCATTATTTCATGATAGAACTAACCTGAAAATTACAGTAAAAGTATTCAAGAAATCCATTATTAGGTATAATATTATTAAGGTGAGGATAAAAGTTTAAATTACTTTCGAGAAACTATTGGAAATTATCTTTTTATTGTAAAACTATGATTTTTCCATAAGGATAATTATTATCAATTTATTCAACAAGCAAAATCTGTGCATTTATTGTTTCAAATACCTCACGATAAAACAATAACGATGAAATTTTAATTTTTAAAAATAACTCAATAAATGATTTCAGGTTTAATAGATTTTCCAGATTTTGTAACAATAATTACGCATGCATTTCCGAAATAATCCGTTTAATTAAAAAGTTTTAGAGTATTTAGATTTTAATTTCTCAATGTTGATTATACGTTTAATATTAAAGTTGCATGGGGAAACAAGTTGATTTTGCTTCATATGTCGTAAATAAATAGAATATCATTAAAAATATAATAGATAAAGTAAAGTATTAATTTAAAAATTAACATTGAAATACATTTTTGCGTAGAAAATTCTAATTGTTTATATAGGAAATATTTAAACTAGAAAAGAAAACGATTTTTTTTTCTTTCACTCCGATTTAATCTTTTATTTTATATACAAAGGAAGATAAAAAAAAAAAAAAAAAAAAAAAAAGAAAAAAAAGATGATTTTACACAAAAAAAAGATGGGTGAAAACGATGTCATAACTTGTAAATGGTACTGTATATATATACATATAGCATTCATTTATATGTGTATAGCAGTCAGATAAATACAGGTGGACCCAAGGTAACTAGAATATATTCCAGTATGCAGAGAGTGTTCCAGTTACCGTGGGCGAATCTAATTAGATGAAATGAATTCTCGGACGTAACAACTGTCAGCGTGACTTTAATCTGGTTGTGAAATGCCCACATAATTGTATTTTGAAATAAAGAGTGAAGCTTTATTGCTGAAAAAATGTACGCAAGAAATTTAAATTTAACAGAAGTTTTCTGCTATAACCACTGACGAATTTCTATACAGTTAGTGTGACACAAGTCTAAGGGGGGGAAATAATAAAATGAATAAATAAATAAAATAAATTGATAATTCACCTGCATGAAATTTGGTTTGGGAAACTATGATTTCGAGGGAGGTGATTACAAAAATGACTTAATTTCTGCTTATCACGCACGATAATTTTAAAAAATTATAGAATTTTATAGTTAAAAGTCGCTAATTTTATTACACTGAATGAAACATGTATTTTTCTCATAATTATACAAACAACTACTTTATGATATATTTATTATTTAATATTTTGTATTTTTTACTTTCTCTTACCCATAAGGTAGAGAAAGTATTGTTTTGGGGTCAAATTTACGAACGCGAGATTTTGTTATATATACACGTTTTGAGGTCCCCTGAATACGAAAATCATGTTTTTAGCAAATGGTCTGTGTGTCTGTGTGTGTGTGTGTCTGTGTGTGTGTCTCTGTGTGTGTGTGTGTCTGTGTGTCTGTCTGTTATCAGCATATCTCAAAAACAAATTATGGTAGAAAGTTCAAACTTGGTATTCTAATTGTGTATCATATAGGGATGCTACAGTAAGCTTTTCGTTAAGATCAAGCAAATGGTTCGTGTACAGGGACAATCAAGAGAATTCTAATACATTACGTCTATGGGGGAAATTGCAGGAAAGTAGAGTTTAACGTCTATAGACTGCACTAAACCAAATGAAACGAATATATATTTTTTGTAATAGAGATAGTTAACTGGGAAATTTTTTTTTGTGTATGTAGGAGTCTCGCCTCCCCCCCCTGGGGGGGAAGTCCCCCCTCGAGGGGAGTAAATTTTCATGATGGGTATCTTTGAAAAGAGCTCGTCAATACCTTTAAAACGAATGGTTGAACCATCGATCTGCAATAATTTAAAACAAAGTTATCGATTTTGTTTACTTTTAACGAAAAAAAAACTTAGAAAAAAAATCGTACTTTTTTTTTTTTTTTTTTTTTTTTTTTTTTAATAATGAGAATAAAATGGACTTTTTTTGGATATTTGGTGTTATACTACTTCTCTAATATGGAAATTGTCTGCCTTATCATAAAAGATAATATTTTTGAATAATAATTTTAATTTTTTTTTTTTTTTTTTAAAGAGAATTATTTTTTAATAACCGAATTAAATTCTATATAAATGTAGGTGCATTAATGAAACGGGGGGTTGAGGGGGGCGGTAGCCCCCCTCACACAGAACTAATTATCATATAAAACTCTTCAGAAGCCTAATATGAATTGTTTAACATAGGTTTACATAATAGTACTCGTTATCTTACCTATTAATCTGCAACCTTTAAGATTTACTCGTTTAGAATTATGGATCTACTTTAGTTAAAGCGGTCTGCCTAACTTCGGAACAAACGATCTTCACCCATGCAATATGATAGAGATATCAGAGCAAGTATTGGCCTTGAACACAACAAATGGGCTATTGTTCAAGAACCTATCTCTCGCAAAAGGCTTCCACGGAACACCAACATTCATACCGACCTTTTAGAGCCATGCAACAAAAATGAACGGAATGACATCATTAGGAAAAAGGGACTCGATACAATTGAAAACTTTCCAAAAGAGAAGTTTGTACATGCATATACAGATGGTTCCTCTGACAAAACTATCACCAATGGGGGTTCTGGTGTGTTTTTAACTACTCCAGATGATAGGCCTCACCAGGGCAAATTTGGTGCGGGAAATATAGCCTCTGACTTACCAGAACTTACATAATTGGATACAGAGCAGAAAAAGCTGTAGAACTATTTGGATATAGAGCAGAAATTCAGCATCAAATGTTAAATTTAAATTAATTAAAACAACATTAAAATATTTAATATTCCAATTTATTATTTAATTATAAAATTAATTTATTAATTAATATGTTATTTCATTTTACTTTGTATGGCTTATTGAAGTCACCCATTCATAAATGAGTCAGTTAGATAAAATATATTAGGTACACTAACATAAACAAAACAATATTAAAACATCACACTAAGAATATACCGTGTGAAATAAAATTATATTTTCATATAACTTGTCTATTTTATTTTGTTTTACTTTACAAAAATTTAAATCATTCTAATTTTTTTTTCTAGAAAAAAGTGCCACGGTTTATTATTATGGAAAGGATTCATTAACTCTCATTTTCGAAACACGAGTCAATTTATTTTATTTCAACGCACTGAATTTAATTAAAAAAAATTCAGAAAACAAAGGATTATTAATATAAATAAAATTAATAAAGAATCTTTGCATAATAGCACACAATTGCTCTTTTTTTTTTTTTTTTTTAAGATGAGATATTAAACTTTATTAACAAAGTTCTTTGTAAATGCGATTTCTTTTTGTTACAGATAATACAATTTCTTACATATTTCAAACTGAATCTAATTTTAAATCTTTTTTCTGAATTTTTTTTTTTAAATACTGTGAATTGCATGCTTTTAAATGTTAAAAGTAACTTTTAGAAATGAAATAAAAAAATAATAGTTATGAATGTACATTTTTCAAAATATTCTGACACTTTTACAATACTATTCTTTCAAAGTAAGACATAATTAAATAAATACAATAAAAATAAAATCACTGAAGAAACATTAATTAAAAGGAATGAATAAATGAGTTTCAAAAAACTGTAACACATTTTCCTTTAATTTACAGAAATAATAATAAAAAAAATAAACAAAAGATAAGTGTTTGTTACGCTTTCTATTTAAATGCTTTAAGACAAGTTCATTAGATTTAATTACAAACAAATTTTGTTTTTACTGTTTCTATTAATTCAAAAGTTCTTTAAAATGAATTTTTCGAAAAATAAAAGTATTTTCTTCTTTTCTTATTAATGATTCTCCTTTTTATTTATTATTATTATTTTTTTAAGTGAACAATAAGTTTATTTCATGAATATATTTTGGCATCTATAAACTTTTTTTTTTCTCAAATTTTTGTAAAGTTTTTAGGAATATCCCTGATGTATAGCTTGTGACCAATATTTTTACTTCATAATAATAGGTATTTTTTACATGTTTTAATGCTAAATACTTCATCATTATCATCTAACAAAATTGTTAAAATCATAATTTAATATCATTGATAAACTTTTTTTTTTCAAAATTATGTATAATCTTTAATATTATAAACAATGTTACTTAAAAGGGCCCGCTTCACTCACCGTTGCCGGAAGCCGAAACTAATGTTATTCTATGGGAAATTTTCTTAACAAATAACTTATTAACTAATACATATTTTTAAATTCTGTTTTCACATTCTGAAAATTCCCAACTGTTAAATTGACGGACCTTTTTTTAAAAAGTACTTTTATTATTTTTTATATTTTATTCTGAAGCTGCAAAATTCGAATGTTCAACATGTGAAATTTTTATTTTACAATTTCAAAATAAAATATTGAAAAATAATAATAATAATACATTTAAAAAAAAGTTCCGTCAATTAAACAGTTGGGAATTTTCTGAATGTGAAAACATAATTTAAAAATATGTATTAGTTAATAAGTTATCTATAAAGAAAATTTCCCATAGAATAACATTGGCTCGGGATTCCGGGGACGGTAAGTGAAGAGGGCCGTTAATGTATCAAGTGTTCTTTTAAACTCTTCTATCTATCCCACATTTTCGATGCTTGTTCTTCATTTCTACGCTCTTTGTTTTTAAATAATTTTTATTGATAAAAGTTTGTCGCTAAAATGTTTTTCAATGTAGAGTTTTTAATGTTTTCAGAATAATTTCTGATAGAATAATCCTGCAAGTCTATTTAAATATATATATATATTTGATGTCTATAACATTTGGATTTCTCAAAATTTATAATATAATGAGCTGCATCTTTCTGATAAAATGTTCAAAAAAAAAAGAAATTAAAATTTTTCCGTATGATACCGTGGCTTATATAAATCAAAGAAAATATTATCAAAAGTAATAATAAATTAATAAAATTTAAAGGCATACAATGGACTGTTTAATAAGGGATAGACAGTTTCGTAATACCTGCTATCCGATTGGTTATTTAAAAAAGTGTATGAATTTGAATTATCTGCTATGATCATTTCACATTTTTCATGTTCTAGTACATAAAATCAAATTTTAAATAATATGTACGTTATGACATATAAAGTGGAAGTGACATTATGTTTAAACAGCTATTGAAAATATTTTTTTCTCGCGTTTTTTTCTTTTATGAAAAATAATTGCAAATATTTTAGGATACAAGAATTACAACATTTGTATACAGCAAATATTTGTGTAATTACAAATATTTTTTAATTAAATTATTAAAAATTATTTAAATTATTTAATTTTTTTTCTCGTGTTTCTATTATATACTTTCATAAAAATATACTTGCAAATTACAATACAACAAATTTTAGAATACAACAAATACAGCATTTGCAGACTACAAATATTTTGTAATTATAATTTATATGTAACTGACTATCTTTATTCTTATACCTATGCTCTCAGTTAATTATCGTAATAAATGACATATTCCCTAAACAAACACATGAAAAATTTAAATTCAGTGTGGATACTTTGTTTAATATTATCGCTCACTCTTGTATCTTTTGGTATATCAGCAAGATTTTTGAAAAATTAGTCTTACAAATATAATTATAGTCAAACATACGCAGTAGAACTTGACGAATGAGCAGCCGATTTATAAACTTTTGGAGTTTGTTAAGGATAATATTAATCCTAATTAAGGGAAAGAAGTTCAAAAGAATATGTTCCATTCAAATAAATTGGGGCGATTATTCACGGACGAAACCTAATGGAAATTTAAAATATAGATTGCATGCTACGAATACTTGTTTCGAATGTAAATTTTTCGATTTCTCAAAGTAATTTTCTCTTGGTATTAAAGGAATTGTGTAAAGCAAATAGTGAGACTTTGGAATATTTTAAACGGGAAGTTTATATGAATTTAAAATTATTAATGTCCTACATTATGTAGAATTTGCATTGAGATTATCCCTTTGATATACAATACGAAGCACTTGTATTTCTCGAAATTCATTAAAGAAAGTTGAAAATATATGTGACTGAAATACATGTATTCTTCATATATAATTCTAAACTGTTAAATATTTAATGGAAATCCAATATTTATGTTTTTCTTTTTAATTCCCGACGATAAGAGAGTATGATTTATATTTGAAGTCTTCATTTATCTCTCTTTGGTGTATGTTTGCCTGTTGATGGCAATATAGCTGCTAAATTTATAGAGTGATATTAAGTCAGTGTATTTATTTTATTATTTTTAACTAAAATACTGGTTGAATCAGGTTGAATATTAAATATGTTTGAAGAAAATCTTTTTTATATATATATTTTTTTTTAATTAATTTAAATGTATATGTATTTTTAGACCATATTGCATTGGTAATTTGAAATTTGTGAGTTGACACTCTTCTAAATCCCAAAGAAAAATTGCGGGCAGGTGACATTCTAAATTCCAAATCATGTTGAATAAGAAGTCACACTTTTATGGATTGAAGTATAAAACCGCTTTTAAAAAAATGCGAATTTTGATTCGATTTCGCAAAGGTTATAAAAAAATGTTAGCAATTCATAGTCTAAATATCTCTAATATATTTTGAAAAATACAGATTTTACACACACACACACACACATATATATATATATATATATATATATATATATATATATATATATTTAAATGTAGTTAACTTAGTATTTTTTAAACCGCTTTGCATGATAATTTAAAAATTGGGAGCTGATACTTTTCCAAATTCCAGCTGTGTTTGATAAAAGGTACAGGATTTGTTTTTTATTTCTTTTGGATTAAATATTCAAAAAAGGCCCCTTTTAAAAACCAAAAAAATGTATTAAAGGAAAAAAAAACTGAAAGTAATGTTTATGTGTTCATAATCAAGAAATAGCAAAATTCTTTTGAAATGTTAAGATTTAAAATAATAATAATAATAATAATATTTACTTCAATTCAAACTCAGCCCTGCGTTGACATTTTACGATCCGTTAGCTAGCGTTTCATTCGTAAAATGTAAATATATTTAACATAGCTGCCAAGCATCTCTTGCTTTTTGCATGCTATTATTTCTTTAAAAGAAGTTTTTTTTATTTTATTTAATTAAGGCTCAATTTTTGCTGTTAAATGACTAGGAGTAGGCGATGTCACTATTTCAATATCACGATATATTGTCAAGGCAAAATAGCGATATCACGGTGTATCACGATACTGAATATTTTTGGATTCCTTTCATAATTCTCAATTCTAGATACTATATTAAAAAAAAATGCTCGAATTGAATGTGAAAGGCTCATTATCTCATAAGATATATAAAATAAACTAACTTCTTTTATGTGTACAACTTCCTATTCATGCAACACCATACCAACATCAATATAAAAGAACAAATAATGGAAATACATGTATACACAAATTTAATTCATACATTACTGTGTTGTTATATAGCAGTATTATATCATCTAAACACATTCAACCGTCTTAGAATTTTACTTATTTTTTTTTTAAATACATGATTAAGGCAACAAACATTTGTAAAATCTTCTTAATAATAATTATAATAATAATAATAATAAAAAGCCCAAGTTTGCCCGAGATAATGCTTAAACTAATGTCATAGCTACAAGAATGAAGAATATATATATATATATATATATATATATTCGTGATTTCGAGTGTTGAATAAAATAACAGAAAAAGGAAGCATGATTTTGCCCTCCACCCTCCACCCCAAGGGCGATAATGTGAATTTTACAAAATCCCTTTGTAGTGTGCATCTTGAGTACGCATAACCAATCGACATACCGAAATATCGCTATTCTGAGATAATTTGGAGCAGAGTTACATTTATAAGCATGTTTTTGCCTCCTTCTCCCCCCCCCCTTTCTCTTAAAGAGGGAGGAGGGAGAAATTTTGTAAAATCATTTTACAGTGCGTGTTGGGAAGGCATAAACAACCCACTCATAAAAATAAATCTTGCTGAGAAGTTTGAAGCAAGTTATGCCTGGAAACGGATTTATTGCCCCACCCCCAAGGTATATAGATAAAACTGCTTAGAAAGATCTCCAAGAAGGATACTTCACACAGACTTAAGCCAATCGCGTTGTTGTCGGCTTTAAAATCTACAACACAACACAGCGCAGCACATAACTTTAGAGGCTATAGTAGACACAGCCATAAGTCTATTACATAGATTGACACATATTTGTGCATTATGGGTATCCTGAAATTTAGTTATGGTGAATTTTTTCATCGTGATATATAGTTGCAACTGATAAAGTTTCAAAGTTTCATACCATCTGGCAACATATTTTCAACAGCATATAATAAAAAATATCAGGATTTTTAATACTAGCTGCAACGCAGTTTATGGAATGATTCCTCTATTTGACATGATACCATTCCCTGTTAACCTTATCGTTATATTAATGACATATTTTAATTTGATCGACATTTTTACAGGACAAGGAATACAAAATTAATTTTCGTGTTATACAAATTTTTGCCATCAATTTTTTTCTAAACAATGTATCCAAGATTTCAGTTTAACAATTAAATAAAAAATTGCAAAACTATTTAATAAAAAGTAATTGTTTGATAAACAACAATGTTTATATATATATATTTTTACAACAATGAAAAGCTTCTCTTTTTAACAATTTTCTTCAGTCTAATTACAGACCCTCATCTGAGAATGATGTATCTTTCGTTCTTAATGAACCTCCGTTCCAAACCGAGGTGGACCCAGTTCAGTCTCAGGTAGTGGACACACTCGATGAAAAAGAAACAGTTTCTACTGCACTGCCTGATAATTCCACTGATGAACCTCCGTTTTAAATCGAAGTGGAATCTGTTCTTTCTAAGACAGTGGAAAAGGTTATTGAAGATTAACCAGTTTCTGTTTCTCCACATCATCACAAAAAAAAGAAATTCCGAAAATTGTGGAATTTTCTGAAAATATGTTGTTGTTGTTGAATTCGTAGTGTAAAAGACTAAATTACCTTGAAATGCTTGCTGGCAGTAGGACAGGGGGCCTGCCTTATTATAACCCCCCATGAGAAACGATGCATGGCGACCTCCACGTGGCGTTGTGCATTTAATTTAGATAAAGTTCTTATTATAAGGTTTCGTTCGTGCGTATGTGTGTGTGTTATTGTTATTTTTATAACATATACCCAGTTTTCTCTATAATGAATATCCGCTATTTAAATTACAAATTTGGGAAATTTCCATTTTTCGTATATTTATAACCTACTTGAAATTCAATATTATAAATTTTAAAGTAAAATTAAACTCACATATTACATTTTTACACGGAAAAAATATCATTTATTCTAATAAAACTACATCAAAATTTATTTTTTGAGCATGCTTAAGCTGAATATTTCAAGTCAAAAAATTTCAAAACTTTTAAATATGTCATATCAACCAAATTCTATAAAAGTAGTACCTGTAAGAAATAATGAAATCGTATTACACTTTAATTTTAGTGAATAATTTAATTTAGAATTTGTTTTCAAATTTTCTGAGAATTATTAGATTAATTTTCGTTCATAGCGGCCAGTGTAAACAAGCAAGATAGAAGAAGCCATTTTATCCATTAAAACTTTGACCACGAGAGAATTTAGGGAGACAACGATAACCAAATTAAGAAAATATTTATTTGTAGTCACTCAAATTCATTAAAAAAAAAAAAAAAAAAAAAAAAAAAAAAGAGAATGATTTGTATTAATGTGATGTTATGTGCAAGGCCGTAGGCAAAGGGAGGGTCCCCTCCCCCTCCCATCGTAATAAATGATGAATGATTGTTTTCGTGTAGTCTCATGTATAAAACAAACATTGCTGCCTAAAAAAATTGCTTAAAAAATACTAACCCACATACAAATATTTTTATAAAACTCATTATTTCAGATTAAGGGAACTTCCCATTATATCCTTTTTTTTTTCTATATTTAAACTCTAGAGCGTCGTAAAACATATTCTTCCTTAACGGCCCTCTTCACTTACCGTCGCCGGAAGCCCGAGCCAATGTTATTCTATAGGGAAATTTTCTTTACAAATAACGTATTAACTAATACATATTTTTAAATTCTGTTTTCACATTCAGAAAATTTCCAACTGTTAAATTGACGAACTTTTTTTAAAAATGTATTTTTTTTATTTTTGTTATTTTATTTTGAAATTGCAAAATGAAAAAAATTCCCATTGCGAAAATTCGTAATTTGCAGCTTCAAAATAAAATATAAAAAATCAACAAAAATACTTTTTTAGAAAAGGTCCGCCAATTTAACAGCTGGGAATTTTCAGAAATTGAAAAAAGAATTTCAAAATATGTATTATTTAATAAGTTATTTGTAAAGAAAAATTTCCCATAGAATAACGTTAGTTTCGGCTTCCAGCGGCGGCGAGTGAAGAGGGCCCTTAATCTTGCTACATTTATTCGCTTAATTTCATCCACCTTAGTACTATAGCTAAAATATATTATCCTACATCATGAATTCAATCTTTTTACTTTCTTCTGTACTCAACAGAAGAAAGTATTGGATTCATAAAAATATTCAACTTCCAGTTTTTGATGGATTTACATGTTTTGAGATATCTAGAACACGATTGACCATTTTTAGAAAATCTTTATCTGTGTGTGGGGAAAATGTTGTTCCAATTGCATCTCAGGAACTATTACACTGCACAGAATTACATATAAATTTACATGCAGTTGCGCCATGACATAAAATAGTGCCTATTGCATTTTGGTGAATATTGTCCAACAGGTAGCGTTGCCATCTGGATTTTTTTAAGTTCTTAATTTGTTGGTATAGACCAAAATTTCTTTTAAAAGTACACAATGAGAATTATTTTTAACGAATCATTATGAAATGAAGAAGAATTGTTTATAATAGTAATAATCAAGTAGAAAAACAAATGGGCACACATGAGCAAAGCTTTCTTCCTGGGAGTAAGTCCCCTCCGGGAGGGCAAATTTTCGATATGGGCACCTTTTAAAAAATTTCGTCAATATCTTTAAAACGAATAATTGAACTATTGGTCTGTGATAATTTAAATAAATGTTATCAATTTTTTTTTAAATATTTTAATAAAGTTGTTTGTTTTGAGTGAATTTGTATAGGGAAAAATAGAAGAAAGATTTCCGTGCAACGGCAGATTAACATGAGGCTGCAGGGCATATGACCTGAGTAGCAGAAGGCCATAAAACCGACCCTGAAAATGCCATTTTGCCTTTTATGCCTAAAAATGGGAAAAAATGGTGTCATATAATGCGATTTCTGCCATATTATTCCCATAAGCAGGTATATATATACTGATTGGTCAACAGAGCGATAGGGAGGTGGGTCCGCGAAAACGTGCCTTCCCCGGGGCCTAACATGAAGTTAATCCGGGCCCTTTTGTGTATACGTATGTACATTACTATATCATTCTTTTTTGGTGACCTCCCTCTGCAATTTCTTCACTGTGAAGCAATTTGGAGACGAGTTAAGCTTATAAAGGTGCTTTTGCCTTCTGCCCCCCCGGGGGGGTAACAGAGATATTTCGCAAAATATCGTTTTAGTGAGCGTCAGGATCTTAAAACCAACGTGCTCACAAAAATTTGCAACTTTATCTCCCATAGAATCGCCACGGCTATGTTGAGTTTAGTGATCAGTGAATCAGTGAGTTTACTCTTTTATATATAGAGATTATACTATAGAATATTAAGGTTTCTAAAATAAAGGCGCTTCCTTCCTGTCGTCTCTGAAATTACATCCACAGTCGAAAACAATGAGTATCCTGAGTAAAGAAATTGCTTTGGTTTGTTTAACGAAATAAAAATATAAACATAAATAACACCACATTTTCGCTATATTGATCAGATAAAATAAAATATTTGAAAGAAATTAAATAATTGTTAAAATATTAAAAACGAATTCAGTATAAATTTATGAAAAAGCTTTTAAAAAATGATTTAAATCAAAACAGTTAAAAAATAAATAAATAAATAAATAAATAAATAAATAAATAAAACTTTTTTATTTTTTTTAAACAAATATGACAGTAAATAAATGACGAAATTATTCAGCTATTTCTTAATAAAATTAATTACATCAACTATTGTTAAATGTATTTATAGGCAATAATAGTTTTGTATTAACATTGCAATGGCGACAATGAATATTCGTATCGTAGCAGCGAATAAAGAGATCGGATGACTATCACGCAGAGTCTCAGTTATATCAGATTCTAATATCACGCATGCATTATTGCTCAGCTGATAATCGATTCCCAGTAAAGGAAGATCATGATCATAAAAGGCGATAGCAAATATTAAATCGTAGCTGTGAGTAGCGATTTCAGATGAAACCAATGTCTAATATCACGCATGCGTTATCCCTTTCCGACCCAGGCCGTACTATTGTGCGGGTTAGACATCCACTTATATTTTTGCATCTGGAACAGTCGTATGTAATAAAATAAGGAAATGAACGATCGAGCTAATTATCAGAAAGTGTAAAGTACAATTTTCAATCAACAAATGTCGGTTATAGTCCATATTTTTCTTTCAGTTTGCGAAAACAGAAAAATATAATGTTTTAAGATAAAAATGTTTCTGGTCGGAAAGGGTTATACGTGTATCATCCACTATCCTTTGTATCAACGATTACCGGCTATCACGGGATGAAAAGTTGAGCTCACGGAAACTGATATGGTCGCTCACAATACGTTCACAGCTGAGTTCCTGATAATCGTGGCGCTTTGCGATAGATCGCCAACTAAAAAGATTTCGTTATCAGTTTCAAATTGCATACTTTAAATCGATGTTTCGCAATGTTTCGATGTATCACCCAGTCCTAATAATGACACGAAGGTAACTCTAAAATCATGTGGTAGGGTTAACTGGGATAAGTGTAATAGTGGCATAAAACTCAACATAAAAGCTGAAATTTAGCTAATGCTTATCATGTCTGTTTATTAAAAACGTTCTTTTTTTATATTTAGCTTTAAAAAACAAAATTAAATATAAAACAGAGATAGTTTGAAAAGTTTGGAAAAACTGCTTACTTTCTAGTAAGAGTGATGATGTAAAAATTTGGAATTTTGTCATTGCTCTACTTGTGAGGTAAACTCCACAGTTTTTGGTAAACAAGCTAGATTTTATATGTAGATTTTGAATATAATTTAAGATTTTTTTCTATTTATTAATGGTTTGGCTTACTACCCATGGTTATACTTCTACAAAAGTTTTGCACGTGGAGCAAGTGTAACTTTTTAGTGGAGCCAAGAACCTTGTAAGTAATAAAATTCCCGCTTTATTTACCTTGCAGTTCTTACCTTATTTGATAAAATAATACACCTTACACTGGATAAAATAATGCATGCTTGGGAGTTACTGATGCAGGAAATCATTTCCTTCTATGATGATGAAAATTGTGATGGCATGTCCTCAGACAACCGCTCGGGGTAAATACCCTATCATTGCCAATTGACCACTGTGTAGCCTTTGAAAATCTGATACAATAAATGCCTAGAATATATGCTGAAGAAGAATAAGAAGAATATCTTCAGCATACAAAAAATATTGAAATATGAAATTAGCTTATGGGGTAGTTTTGATTAAAAACAATATAAAATGTCCAATTCGTCGGTCAATTTCTGAAAATTAGTAAAGACGGGGACCTAGATTTTATTTTTTCTTCCAAAACAATATAACGTAAGTAAACAAGATACCACAATTTTCTGGTTCAAATGAAGAAATGAAATTGATGTATTGAAAAAAGACATTGTCACTATTCTTCCTGACACTAAATTGGAACATAAGGTACAAAAGATCTTTCTATTTTCATTTGACTCCTACACAATTCAATAGAGCCAAAGTAATTTAGCTTATTTTTAATTTTCGTATATTCCCATAATATAATATTTTAGGTTTCACATGTCAAAATTTTCTTTGAGCTTTATATATATATATATATATATCGCTTAGTTTTAATTTTTTTACTTTTATTTTTTGAGTAGCATATTGTTAAATTATGAAAATTTTCATTTATTTAAGATCTAATTAGTTTTAGTATATGTCGTAAAATTTTTAGAAGTTTAAGCATAATAGCAGCTGAATATGATCAGAATCGAACTACGCCAATGGTTCGTTACTTTTATCCCAATTCATTTTAATTTAAAAAGTAGAAGATTTGGCAGCTAAATTTTATGCAGTATTTTTAACATAATAATCATAATCGCTGCGTTTTTAATAAAGTTTTGAATAAATTTAACAGTTGTAAACGCTTTTTATTTAACTTGTATGGCAGAATTCTATTGTTTTGATTTTTTTTTTCTTCAAAAATCACCAATTATTATTATTATTATTATTATTATTATTATTATTATTTTATTTAATGCGTTTTTTAAAAAGGCCATTTAAAAAGAAAAAAAAAAACCCTCTAAATTTATTATCTTGCCTTATGTAACTATGTTTTTTTATGTTATTATGTGAGTAAGACCGATTGACTGCACTAGGGTCTTGGCCTGAGTGGGAGAGCCACCCTTATGCAAAAATTTTTTTCCCTATAATTTACATTTATTTATATCTTTTATCCATCTCTTATTAATTTAAAATAATAAATATATACTTTTAGAAAACATGTAATAAGAAAATGCTGGTTAGAAAAGGAAATTCTTCTTCGTGAACACAAATCCATAAAATAATAATAATAATAATAATAAAATAACAATAATAATAATAATAATAATAATAATAATAAATAAAAATCTTACTTTAAATAGGCGTTACATAAAGTAATTAAAATAATAAATATATCCTTGAAAAAAGAAGTTACTATATGCATTTTTTTTTTAAATATCTATCTGCTGAGACTTATGAAAGAATTTCTGTCAAGAAATTCTAAAATTCTATAAACGTGTAATACGAATGTATTAAAATTGAAGAGTGTTTAAAGGATTTATCTCCATCACATATGATGCAAATAAATACATAGATTAATAAATAACGTTATAAAAGTATATGACTCGTACGTTCCGACAAAGTTTTAAGCAATGTAACCAGAATTTGTAAAGTAATGTTTCTAATTACTTTAAAGATTAAAAGCAATCTTTGTTTGTAATAATATTTCGAGATTTGAGTTCAGGGACTAAAATATAACTAATAAAGTGTTGCGACTTTATTATTCTGCATAAAAATCAACCTCGGGAGACTATTTTGTAAAACTGGTAATTCTTTCATTTTTTTTCTTTTTGGTATTAAAAAAAATGCAAAGTTACAACAAATATCCCTCATTTTGTGATGTGATAAAATCAAGCACTCGAGTTGTAAAAAATTTCCAAGCAGAACGTGCTGTTTTCTAACATTCTCTATAACATTAAACAGTCATGTGACACAGATACGCGAATGAGCTTCAAACACAAACTAAAACTTCTTAACGTTTATTGCGACTTCCGCTATGATAAACGGTGAAGGAAAAAATGGAGGATCGAAGCAGTGATTAGAATTCACATTAGGTCCAACGACAAACAAGTCAGTTATAATTGTTTTAATTTTGATTTATTTTGTTCTCTTTTTTAGTTCTATCAATATAAGTTTTATAAGGGTCTACGATTTATTAATGAAATCTAATCTTAATTAAAAGCTCTCTCTCATGAAACTTCATTTTGAATTATAAATAGTAAAAGTTACAACACAATAGTTATTTATTCCCGAAATAAAACTATTAAACAACAACTTTTCCAAACTAATTTACTTTAAAAAATAATTTAAATTACTATTACTTACTGAAAAAAAAAGTATTAGTTCTTAACTCTAAAAAATATTACGGCATTCAAAATAAGAACATTATTTGATAAATACCTAATATGAAACTTTTCTGCAACTTTTAGCATTCTATTACTATATTTTTCCTTGCAAAAAATTTCAAGTTTATTTATTTTCTGCATCATGATAACATTTTTATTTTTCAATTTTTTTTTCGCTTTTTTAGATTCGATGTAGTTTAATACGCAGAACGCATTGAAAAAATTTTATGTTGATAAGAAATCGTCACTGTATTACAATTCTAATATTCCTTTATAAAACATAATCTATTGAAAGATATTATACAGATTATATTTCCTATGAAAAATGTATAACATCTTCAAACTTATATTGACAAGATAAAAAATATGAAATAAATAAAACAAATTAAAAGAAATATATCTTTAAAAGAAATTAAAATTAAAACACATATAGCTTAAAATAAATAGATAAAATAAAAAAAAAAAAAAAAAACTAATATAATCCTTTTTTTTTTTTTCGAATGAAAAAACAACAAATACAACACAGCGTGTTGTAAAATTACAACACCCTCTTTGAAATTCAAGCACGTATTTATTTACAACACACTTGAAATTTACCACACAGGGAGCTGGCGATTTTTTTACCGCACATTATGATGTAATTTAGCATGTTCTTTTTGACAGTGCGGAGAAAAAGTATATACTGTCTTCATTTAGAACAAATGAGTAGTCATTTTCTAAATCCCATCTCTGAACTGGAAATGATATTTCCGTGTTATGCATATAAGGCACACCAATAAGCTGAATAGAAGACATGATTGAGAATTTATAGTCAATATATTTCAAGATGTTAAAACAATATTATGAATATTATGAATCCTCTGTATTGCGAGAAATTGTCACTTGATTTCCTAGAATCGGGTCATAAACCAAGATTATAGTTTTCTAAATTTGTGTCTTTTGTTCGCATTTATTTGCAGATTTGAAAATAGGTTTGGCCGAGGTAATATAGATAAATGCAGTATAACTCTAATAGTGATTTCTAGAACTCGCTTTCAAAAGGAACTACAATTTATAAGGATGACATGGAATTATTTTTTATGGAACGACAATTTACATTCTAGATATCAATTATAGAATTTTTTCTCACACTGAGAAAAAAAAAATATACCGCTTTCATCTAGAACGAATAGGTTGTCCTTTTCTAAATTCCTAAACTAGAAATATAGATTTCCGGGCTATGAGTATAAGGCACGTCAATACACTGAGAAAAAATTCTATAACTGACATCTAGATTCTACATTGTGGCTCTAGAAAAAATAGTTCCAAGTCATCCTTATAAATTTCTTATAAAAAAATTTCTAGTCCCCTTCGGAAGTGAATGCTAGAGACCTCTATTAGAATTCTTGTGTGTTTGCTTATACTATCGAGGACAAACCTATTTGAAAATATCTCCAAATAAATGTAAATGCAAGAGGCGGGTTTCAGCAGCTACAATCTTGGTTTATGACGCAATTTTAGAAAATTAAGCGAGAATTTATCATAATACTAAATATTCAGAATATTCAGAATATTGTTTCACCATCTAGAAATGTGTAGGTTAGAAATTCTCGATTATTTCGTCTATTCAGTTTATTGGTATGTCTTATGCGTACAGCTCAGAAATCTATATATCTAGTTTAAGGATTTAGAAAATGACCAATTATTCATTCTTGATGAAGACGGTATATATATATATTTTTTTCTCAGTGCAGTGCATTTATAACATGAGAGAAAGAAAAATGTTTAATGAAAATTGTTTGTATATCTACACACAATATTTTTTTAATTCAATAGTAAGTTATTTTGAAAGCTTACTATTATGTCCACTTTTTTTTAATGATTATTTTAAATAAACTATTATTATTTGAACTGTCAATATTTGTATTATTACATGTTCATATTTAAAACAAATATGTAAAAATAAACTCAATTTAAAATTCAAAATACATTTTACGATCACATTTTTCTCGTAAATGGATAAAAAAGAAAATTTATGAAAAGGATTTTTTTTTTTTTTTTTTTTTTTTTTTGTATCATATTTTAAACGGGATCTGATGAGAAAATAGACGCATATTGAAACACAATATTTTTTCCACGAGAAAGCCTTTATAATTCTCTGTCCGTTGCTTCAAGTAATATTAATAAAAGATACATTTATGTATTCAAAAACTATCTGAATAACGCAGTTCTTTTTTCTTTGAAGTATGTTTATATTTTCTGTGATATGCTGTAAATTTTCGAAATATTTTGTAAGCGAAGTGATAAAATTTTTGAAAATTTTTGAAAAAAAAAAAAAAGAATAATAATAAAAAAAATATGTATCGAAAAGAATTTTCTTTGCAAAACATTTTCCTGCCTTAAATCTTACTACACTGTTAGTACAGCAAAAGTGATATACTTTTAAAAAACGTTTAAAATTTTTTTTAAAGGTACAAGAGAAAAAGAAAAAGAGAGAAATATGATTTTTTTTTTTTTTGTGGAAAAGTAAGATATTCTTAGAAAATCTTTTGTGGAAAAATTATTTTATATTTCATGCATAATTTTTTCTTCTTAGAAACAGAAAGAACATAGCTACCAACATTTCTCATTTATTTCGTAGCATTGTTTGTATCCGCCTTTTATTTGCCCCACTCTTTTAGAAGAGCAATTTTATTCTTACATAATTGTTATTACATATTTGAGCAAATAACTCTGCAAAAGGAATTGAAGGCAGATACTATTAAACCCATTAAGCGCCGCTATGTGAATAAAATGAAATAATTTTTAACTAATGAGTGAATTTGGGATAATTTAAGGTCATTAAACATTTTCACTAAAAATTTGAATGAAATTGTTAGAAATTTGCTGAAACAAGCTTGTTCCCAAAATGGGAGCATTGGCGCCTAATGGGGGTCTAATTTTGATTTTTAAAAATGAGTTGCTACATGACTATTGGAGCTTTGTTTTATAACTTATGAAGGATATTTCTTACTATACAATGAAATTTATTCATTTATACGAATATATTTAACATTTGGCTATTTTATAAAATATATAAAATTTATAAAATATATATATTAGATATAACATTTATATTATACGTAAATTTATAAGAGAACTTAAAATGTTATATTTATATATTAATATGAATATAATCAACTTACTTACATACTATGTTTTTATTTCTTAGTATGAAATTGAAATGAACAACTTTTGTGTAACATTACTTTACATTTGATACAGTAATGACGTGTATTTTTCTTACACACTTTGCATCGGGATTGTTTATTGGCACCTTCAATATAGTGATTGATATTATCAAATCTCACATCCACATTTACCTCTTCGCATGGTCCTTGTCGATTATAACTAATAGTAACATCTTCTGTTTTCATAAGGGCTGTTACAATAGATCGCAAAAATTCTAATTGCGAAAGATTTCCTTTGCATCCTTTGTGTATTCTCCATGCTGCTACTACAGCCATATTTACTGTATTGGTAAAAAAAGGCCACCACCATTTCTTTCCTTTAATTTTTGGGCGGTATTGACTCAAAAATCGATCTAATAAATCAACACCTCCCATGTGTTTATTATAAGACGCTACAATGTGAGGTTGTTTTACATCAATCTTTTTTTTTTCCACGTTACTCCACCGCTTTGCTTTTCCTAATGGATCAGATGTTTCAAAGTTAGATGCGAGGCAAACTACGTGATTGTCATTCCACTTCACAACACTAACACTTTCTGTAGTTAAAATTTCAAATGTTCCTCTTTCTTTTTTTTTTTTCAAAGCCTTTGAATCACTTAAAGGACAATTTTGAAGTCTATTTTCTCGTATTGTTCCAGTAATGCGAAATTCTTTTTTGCGCATCTCACTCAATAATTTCAGAGAAGTAAAAAAGTTATCAACATATACTTTATGTTTTTGAGGAAATGGGACGCAATTTAATAAATCCAATACAACGCGAGTGCCAAGAGGTAGTGTATCTGAATTATTTGTCTCCTTCCGTTTTCCTGTATAAATTTGGAGGTTGAAAGGATACCCATCAGACGAGGCAAGAACCCATATTTTATAGCCAAATCTAACAGGCTTACCACGCATAAACATTTTTGCCGTATGATGTCCAGTGTACGGAATCATTTCTTCATCTACACTCAAACATTCAGAAAATATTCCAAACTGTTGTAATTTTAAACAAAATTTTTCCAAGAATCCTCTGACTTTAAATACTTTATCACTTAGATCTAGGTTATCGTTGTTACATAAATGAAGATATTTTTTAATATCACGAAAACGTTGCCTGGACATTGCTTCAGATACGAAAGGAATATAACAGTCATCTGATTTATTCCAATACATATCTTCTTGGGGCAAAGAGTGATAACCGCTGAAAAGGATTATGCCTAAAAATTTTTTCATTTCTTGTCTAGTAAGTGAAAAGTTGAGATTATTCTTTTGGGTTGCATATCTAATACTTTCTTCTATCAATATGTCAAATATTTCATCATCGAAAAACATTCTATTGATATGGAGTTTTGTTTATTAGATCTGGAAATGTTTCTTCCAAACTCTCAATTTCAATAGAAGGAATTTCTATCAAATTCGCAGGAGACCAATCAAATTTAACCTTTTCATTTCTTGGATTCTCTATTTCATTTTTTTTATTCCTTTTTCTTTTTCTACTACTCCTTGATTTTGTTTGAGTTTTACTCGTTATTTCATTCTTTGGTAAATTATAATCCTTGTCTGAATCAGCATCATTTAAACTTTTGAGATTAGTTTCAATTTCACCAGATATGTCGACAGGAATTTCATCACACAAATTATTTTCAGCAATGTCTTCTTCATCAGTAACCACCGATGTTTCGGGTGGCAAACAAATTAATTCTGGATCATCAGAGAATTCATCACTATCGAGTTCATTAAAATATTCTAGATCTTGATCAACAGTTAAAAATTTAGAAGACATGTTTACTCAAATGCACATTTTACGCAAATTTGGAAAAAATTCTTTTACAAATGACAAATTCAACTTCTTTCAACAGAAAAAAAAGAAAAAAAAATCAAGGTTAGCACAAGCTATTCGTTCCTAAACAAAAGCAAAGTGAGGGGAGGAAAGACGAGTTCATTTTAGATCGAGGGTAGAAAACTACGTTTCCCGCCAATGCTCCCAAATTGGGAACATTAAGAAAAATGCTCATTAATCATAACTTAAAATTTTTTTATAAATAGTTTATGAATTAATTATTTTAAAATAGCCTTATTTTGAAATATTTAACATAGAACTAAACATTTTTGAAAAATATTAATATTTTTAAAATAGCGATAAAATGAAAGTGCGAAATCTAATAATGTTTGCACAAATTGAAAGGAAAATTGGATAAGAAAATAAATATATATTGAAGTAAAAAAAAATAGTAATATTAAGCATGAAATGAACTTTAAAATACAATAAAGAAAATAAAAATCGACTAATAAGTTTTTACGCAAAAAATTATGAAACTTGTGTTCCCAAAATGGGAGCATTGGCGCCTAATGGGTTGCTGCGGAATAAATTGAAAATTTTAATTCCTGTGGAGAAATGCAAGTATATATATGTATAATGTTTTGTTGTTTTAAAAGAATTCAGAAATTGTTTATAATGTAAAAACTATAATAAATAATTAAACACTAATAAAAATTACAATTTTTGAAATATATTTACTGATTTTAGTGATTTTCTTACTTCTATGCTAATGTAAGATCTGATAATGAAAACGCACATTTCGAAACTATATTTTAATATTTCTAAATACAAATTACTTTAAGTAAAGGGGTAACCTGCTTTAGAAGGAAAAATTTGGTAGAAGGAAAAATTAGAAGGCTAAATTCATTTAGCAAGTTCAAGTTTCGTAGTATTTTATATTAGAAATAGCTATTATGGTGAATGATACATAAACTTAAGGACCTGGAATTTGTATGGATTATTACAGAACTTCATAAACAAGCATAAAAGAGACATATAAATTACTTCTTTTAATTTCTGAAATTTTATGTGAATAGACAATGAATATATATTATAGATTACAGGAATGTCACATTTACTAATTTATGCTAGACCATTGTTAGAACTCTACTATTTATCACAATACCTTTTTTAAGAGTTAATTTCTTCTACTAGTAATTACATGTTTAAAAACTATTCTACAAAAATATAGTGTGAAAAAAAGACGGGTACAAATAATGCTCCACGATAAGTTAGAAATGTATTATATCTGCTATTATTATAATACATTGCATTCAAAAGACCCCAGCGGTATGATAAAACATTTGAAAACTAAAAGAAAACTTCCTAGTTCAAACCTCGATACGTTAAGCAAGATAGAATTTTATGCTGCAATATATTTAAAGAAAATTCTTGAATTCAAATTACGTTGAAACGACAGGGTTCTTGAATGTTCTATCATTATTTAAACCTAGCTAATTAAATTACATTATTTAAACCTAGCGAATTAAATTAAATTATTTAAACCTAGCAAATTAAATTAAATTATTTAAACCTTCAACGTCCTTTAACAATTGTAAGTCAAAAGTGACTATGTATAATGTTCCTTTACCTTAATAAACTACATTTATCTGTAAGATCTTGTTCTCATTTAGAAGCATCGTGAAAACTACAAATACTACACTAACTACTATAAGAGGAATTTTATCGTCTTCGAAAGGGATATAAAAATTAACCCTCAGAAGGTATGTCTCCTTAAAACGCAGACTGAAAATATTCTGCTCTCAACAAAAATGAGAAAATTAGCTTGAGTCTGAGGGGCTTCGAGTACAGGTGTATAGTGGAGAATTGGCAATGATCTAGGTGTCATCCCTATCGATGGTCCATTGTCATACCCTTACAATTTTGATTTTCAACGAAAATATCTCCTTTTTGGTACCACGACAACTTTTGTTGAGAATAAAGTACTTGACAAATCTGAAAAGATTAAGGAGAAGCAGGTCACGTGATTTTCTTCGACCTCTTGTAGAATTCTCAAGAAAGGCATATACCTCCAAATACTTACCTTTGTTAGTGATGTTTATCTGTTGGCTTTCCTGTAGAAGCTGAACTGAACGAAGCTGAAGCCAAAAATACTTTTCTGGGGGATTTCAAACTTTAGTACACAATGTTGATCGTTAAAAATAAAGAATAACTCAAATACTTTAGACCAATCTGCAAGAATTTTTTTATAAGGGAAGAGGAAGGAGGGGATTGTCCCTTGGGTACAGACTTGAACTAACTAGGTCAATACGAAACCTAAAAAAAAAAAAAAAGAAATCGCAAAAATTCTTAAAAATATTTCAGCATTATCGAGATTATCTAAAGATCGAATTGAATCGATATTCATTCCGGCTAAAACCCATAGTGCATATTAATGGTTACTGCAGAATGTAAAGTCTGTCATGGCTGACATTTACCCCCATCTTCCCAAATTAATATTTCTGAGGGATTATCGAAGGAAAATTGTGACCATAGCGGATTTAAAAATTTTGATAGCATGTCACCGGACAACCCCTATAGGTGAATCCCAAATCGTCACCAATTTCTCACTGCGTAGCTATACTGTGACTGTAAACTATTACATTCTATTTCGCCTTCTAGTTTGAAGAGTTCCTTATGTATCTGTCCAAATTAGTACCTCAGTGGGTCAACGAAACAGATGACCCTCGGCTTCACCGGGACAATGTTACCACGGTGAACCATACCCTCCATAGAGGATCAAGGTTGTGACTGAATGTGTCTGGAATATCCATAGAGGTGAGTTCCAGACCGTTTCAGGTTCAAAGATTCAAAGACAGAAGGAGACCGCTCACCACTATGCAGCAGTTTTGAGCGATTTTAACCTCCAAAGAGGGGCTCTGACGACAAATGTCACATAACAATGTTAAAATTTGAAAAAGCCCGTTTCTAGAGGTTACGTCTCCCCCGTTGTTTATTGCGACCGTTTCCGATTGTCTCTAACGTAACCCTAGTGTGACATATTAACCACTCAACTTCAAAATTTAAGAAATTATTGACCTGTGTCCACTTCTGTTTTCGCCTTAAAAGTCGAATGAGTTAGTAGTGGACAGGGTTGTCCACTTTTGGTCATGAGGACATATTTGCTATGTTAATATTGCATAGCCTAGTAAATTAATATGGCAACACTTGAAATGAAAGCTGTTTCATTTTAAACTCCATTATTATTGACAGTATGTGTAAGTTTTAAATGTAATTAATTGTAAAGCGTTATATTGTACGTAGTAATGAAAAACTAAGCATCTTAACACTAAAATTCATACAGACAAAATATTTTGTTAGAATTATGCTATGATTCGCTGTAAAGTAATAAGTAGAGGAAATCGAGCACGTTGGACCAGACTCAATAGTTTTGATAATATATATTTTTGATGTATTTTTAATTTAATTTTTTCGCCTATCAGGTGTTCCTAAAAGTCTTAAATATCCTATAACAAAGACACATTGAATAGTGGTAATAAACCATTTTTATTTCAGGAAATTGTATTTCAACACTGTTGAATATGTTTTTGAAATGTGCTATTTTATTTTTTTTATAACTATTGTCATTAAGATTAGAGCAATGAAATGAATTTAATTCATTAAGTACATACTTTCCTTTAATAATTATTTAAAGTATGTTTATTTTTTATCTGTGCAGAAAGTAAAAGATGATATGTATATATGTCCGTCTAGTTTTAGGAAAACGGCTGACCGCACAGATACAGAATTTTGCGCGTATTTACTAGTTCCACTAAAACGATACATTATTTTAAAAGGATTTTGCGTATACGTGTTTCATTCATTAAGCACTGTCGGTGTATACATTCTTTAAGGGCGACAACCGCATGGATTGCTGAAAATAAAATTTAAGTTATTTAAAAACATAATGGAAAAAAGTAATGTCTTTTTCTTAAGTAATGAAACGTTTTAATGAAATGGTCAAAGGCGGGGCTAACAAATATAAAAGAAAATATGTGGCCATCAATGTGTTATTCTGTTGAAATACCCAGGTCAAAATTTATATTTCCCCCAGCCTCTAAATTCTAATATTTAATTCGTTTTGTTTCAATTTATTTGTCATTTCTTATTATTTGAATTTACCTTGAAAGCAATCCAGCTTAAGAAAACAATCTTGCTTCAAGAAAAAAAAGGAAAAAAAGAATGGAGAAATCATTTTTATTATTCATTTTATGCTTATGAATTACTTCATTTTTAACACCTTCTAACAAGGTTGAAAAGTGGTATTGACTTCGGTTTATCTGTCTGTCTTTCTGTCCGTCTGTCTGTTCGCGCTCTAAGTCTTGTAAATATTCATAGAGTTTCTTAAAACTCATACATGTTATTCAAGTTCATTATTGGATGTTTCCTATTGAATATGGAGTGAATACTTCTAATTGTTTGTGTATAGGGACACCCGAAAGTTTTCCAAAGCATTGTGTTCTGTGAGGGGTATTTCTACAAAACATAATTTAATACCGTTACTTTACACAAATCTTAATGAATAAAAAATATATTATTCAAGTTCACTAACGGGAGTTTTCTATAGAAAACGGAACAAACACCACCACTGATTTGCGTACAGGAATACTCTAAATCATTCCGAAGCATTGCGTTCTATGAAAGGTATTTCTATAAACCAAATTTTCATAACTTTATTTTGTACAAATCTTAATGAAATTTTAATATATTAATGATATGCACAAAAGAATATTTTCTATAGATTATAGTATGATTAGCATTAGATTTAAAGTACTAGACAAAAATATTTACATTTAAGGCTATTACTGAAAATTTGTTGGAATTGCATTTCGTTTATATTAAGCGTTTTTAACACTTTATAACAATGTTTATGAATGAATATTGTTTAAATTTTTGTATCTGTCTGTCATAACTTTTTATCTGTCTATCTCTTCGTCTGCCCACCCCAGCGTACGTAAATATTTTCACAATTTAAAAAAATATATATGTGTTAATCGAGTTTACTGAAGCTTTCCCTATTTAAATTGGCATGAATAAGTCCTGTAGAAATAGTTTGTGTACAAGGACACCAAAAAAATTCCAATGCATTACGTTTTAGGAAGAACATATTTATAAATCATATTTAAATAATTTCTAATCGAAAAAAATCATTTAAAAATTGACATTTAATTGTAATATGATAAAATAATATTTTGTATAGAATATGATATGGTTAACATTTAGATTTACAGAGTTATAGTAAAATATTCAGATACATTAAGGGCTGAAATTAGAATCGAACGGCTGTATTTTTTTTTTTTTTTTCGTTAAGTATTTTTAATACATTCCAACAATGTTTATGATTGATCATGAATTCAATTAGTCTATCTGCTTGCTTTTCAGTCTTTCTGTCTGTCCTTTGTGTCTTTGTGTGATATGTCACTAAAAAAAATTATTTTTACTTTAAACTTTTTACTTCTTACAAATCATTATTTTGTGAGAACATTATACAGGTCTTCCAATGGCGACTATTTTTATGTTCTTTTCGTGCTTCTATTTCCATAAAATAAATTTTATAGTATATTTTTGCAGTGAAAATGTAGGTATAATATTATTAATCTTAGGACATGCAAGTAAATATCATTATTGTTTTTAATCAAAAAAACACATTTATTAATCATTAGGAAAAAAATGTAATTATAGGTTTACCTATAATAAAGAGTTGTAGATTATATTAATATAGTTAAAAGTTAAAAAGAATTAAAGAGTCAATAATAAATCATAATATAAAAGAATTGTTATTTAACTAGATGTCTTTAGTTAAAAATGACTAATGTTATAATTCTTCAGTATTCAGAATCATTCTTGTCTAAAGAATTGTCGTATTGAAATATTTCTCGTCAGTTCCTCGAGGGAAAATACGTCCACAGAAGCTTGAATCTGAATGTTATTACGAATATATCCATGTTTAACAAGCCACTTTTGAGAATATCAAAATCCAGTATTTTTATCTAAGAGTGAATAGGAATATTTGGAAAGGAGAGATGAATTTGAAAACTAACTCTGAAAAGCAGTTGTGTTTAACTAATTTGATCGCTTCTTAATGTTTTAGAATTTCCATTAAAATAATCTTTGTAGCGTATGTTATTCTTTAGACAAAGGCACCTTATTTAGGCTAATGATATTTCATATGAAATTAAGAAGGGCAATTTCAGTGATGCTATAATTGAGTATTTATGCACATTGTTTAAGAATTATTCATTTAATCAATGTACAGATTTATTAAATTCATATTTCTATAAAAATTATCATATATATTAAGTGTGTACACGTATGGGGGACGGAGAGTATGTGCCAAAAGCTTCATCAGGCAAATGAACGAATATATTTTTTAAGTGATCCGTTTCAAAATCTGTGAAAAATAATTACATATCTATTACTGAGCGTATATTTTTCAATTTAAGAGGAACTAATTTCTTCATTTTTTGATTAAAAATATTCATATATCGTACACACACGATACTCCAGTAAAATGTCACTTATAAGAATGTGAATAAAAATACAATTAAGAAACATAACATGAGAAAACATATTATGATAAGAAATACAGATTCAATTAAGAATAAAATAGAAACTTAAATAAATAAACTAAATATGGCGATATTAGTGATTGATATAATTATGGAGTTTTTATTAATCCATTTAAGATAATTTTTTTCGCTTTTATTTAACACCTAATACATTGACAATTTTCTTTTCAAAATTTCAAATAACTTTTGAAAATAATTTATCTAAATTATTCTCAGTTTTCATGACACTGTTCCTTATATAAACATATAAAAGAGTACTTCCACTCACTCACTCACTGACTCATCAACGCACAGCAAAATCTACTGGAGCTACTGACTCGAAACTGGGTCAGATTATAGAACATATAGTGTAAGTATCCCCTAAGAAGCGATTTTGCGAAATTCGCCCCCCAAGGGGGAATAGGGGGCAAAATGTGATTTCAGAAAAACCTTCATATCTCATACAAAAAAATAGATATTCGTAAAATTTTTGCTTTAAAATATAGCTAACAGAAATATCTAAAAATCATTTCCTGGAATTTTAGAAATTCGGTCCCCAAGGGGGGAAAGGGGGCAAAACGTTATTTCACATGTGCAAAACGTGGTTTCACATACACCTATATATCTCAAACAAAAGACAGATATACGGGAAATTTTTGCGCTGATATATAGCTAATACAAATACCTGAAAACCAATTTCTATGGGTTGTTCGGAAAGTAATTTCGTTTTTTCCTTCGAAAATGAAGGACGATTTTCTTATATTGTATAAATATTTTAATGAATTATATATTATCCACTTTGATCGGTTTCTTAGCGATCTCACGAGTTGTTATTTGGCAGTTTTTCATAAATCAATACTTTATTTTGTCTTCATTAGCACAAACTGGTTTTCTAGAACGTTATGCATCTTCAACTCAAAATTGCCAGAACAAAATTTGGTAAACCAGTTTTGACAAAAGCGTTCTTTAAATAAATTTTCTGTGCACACATCGTATACTTTTTTTCCCTTTTTGAATAGTATTTTCGCATTTTTGATAGCAAAAACAAAATATGCCGAAAATGTCGCTTCTGATTTTCTTTATTTGATAGGGCACCAATCAAAAACTATTGAGCAGAATAAAACGACCTTTTTCACAAGCAAGCCTTGTTATATCAGCTGTCACAATATGTAATGGCAATGCAACTTAAATGTGAAGAAGGTGTGAAAAAAATACAATTAAGGCCTCTGCTGAGAAAAACGAAATGACTTTCCGAACAACCCAATAGAATTTTAGAAATTCAGCCTCCAAGAGGGGGGACAGGGGGCAAAATGATTTGAAATAATCCTTTATACCGCAAACAGAAAAAAAGATATATGTGAGATTTTTGCATTAAAATATAACTCCCACAAATACATAAAAATCAATTTCTTTAATTTTAGAAATTCATCCCAGTTGGGGCGAGAAAGGCGGGGCTATGGGGCAAAATGATTTGGAATAATCCTTTATACTGCAAACAGAAAAAAAGATATATGGAAGATTTTTGCAGTAAAATATAACCCCCACAAATACATAAAAATCAATTTCTTTAATTTTATAAATTCGTCCAAGGTGGGGCGAGAAAGGCGGGGGCTATGGGGCAAAAAAAAATAGAAACACAGTTAGACCATTCGAAATTGGTATAGTTGGGTTTTAGAGGCCTGCAAGTCGAATTGGGATATTTTCGAAAGTGTAAAGTTATTAGGAGGGTCAGAAAGGGGGGGGCGTAGGGGCAAAAAAAAAAAAATAGAGTTAGACCGTTCAAAATTGGTACATAGAGGTTTTTGATACCGACAAATCGATTGCGGATATTTTCGAATTTGTAAAGTTATTACGAGGGGTGGGTTTAGGGGGGGGGGGGTAGGGGCAAAAAAAAATTGAGTTAGGTCGTTCAAAATTGCTACGTGGAGGTTTTTGATACCTATAAATCAAATGCGAATACTTTCGAATTTGTAAAATTATTAGGATACACGGAAAGGGGCCATAAAGGGTCAAAAATGTATAAACAAGAGTTAGAGTATTGAAAATTAGTGTTGTTAGGTTTTGTTGAGGCCTGATAAATCGATTACGGATAATTTCGAAAGCACAGAATTATTACGAAGGGTGGGAAGCGGTGGGAGCAGGGGTAAAAATAAGGAAATTCAGATAAAATGTTGGAAATTAGTATTATTAGGTTTAAAAGCCCGATATAACAATTACGAGTATTTCTTAAAGTCTAAAATAATTAGGAGGGGTTGGAACGGTAGGGGAAAAAACATGCGAGCCTGTATACTGTGCCGGAGGCAGTGGGGGCTCGGACCGATTATTCCACCGATGGGAGAAGATTTTTTTTTTTTAATTTTATATTTATGTTTTTCCCTTAAGATAATATAGTGATTCGTTAAGAGTGTTGGACATAAATGCTCGCGCGCAGCGCACAATGGCCTGCACTGCCGAAGGCATTGAGGACCCAATGCGAAATTTTTTCCAATGAGAATTTTCTTTTTCTCTTTTTTTTTTCATGATAAAAATTAATGCAATTTTGAGAACTCATTAATTATAGTGATTCATTTAAAAATAGTGACCAGCGAAGCGGGCGTAGCCTGCTAGTATTTTATAAATGAAACCATTGAGATGAGTACCCTTTAAAACAAATGTTATATGAAAAAATAAACTTGCTAGAAATAATGATATTTTAAGTTTTTTAGCATTCTAAAATTACATAAGCTCCAAATAACACTTCCTTATAAGCTTCTTAAAATTCTTAAGTTTCTTTTCATAAACCCTTTTCCCTTGAATACTAAGGTGTCGTGAAATTTGTCTGCAGCTGCTATCTTCTCCTTTATAAAGCAATGGCGTTAAGAAAAGTTAAATCAGGTGAAAAGAAAATCCAGATTATAATAGAGGAAAACAATGAAGCATACGAACGGAAAATGCTCCTATCGTTGCAGATGTTGCGCAGATTTACATCAGGGGTGGTTAGGATTAATCGAGTTCATTGTTCATCCGTTCGAAACTTTATTTACAGTGTAATAGAATACAAAACACTAAACAATCAATGAAACAAACGAAGAATTACACTAATACAATTAATACTTCATTGTTTTAAAAATTAAAGGTATGAAACATATATATTATCTTAGTTTACAAAGTATAGCATATCACACATTTTATATTTTTCGTATCGGTTCGTATTTATATATATAATTCATGAATTCCCCCTTTTTTTTCCCTTTTAACGGAACTCTTTGGTGATTTTATCCTTTCTCTTTTCTCTAAAATGTTAACTGTTACTAATAATTCATAGTTTTGGCAAAATCTCTCATCGTTAGACTTATGTGTTATGTTAGTGTCATTTCTCTTCTGCATAAGTACTTTAACATGTTTTTACTAATCATTGGTACTCAAATTAAATTAATGCCGTGACTATTTTTAATCGAAATAAATCTCAATTAAAATTTAATTTTATGTTGGTACAGTCGGTAACAAAAGTGTCCGAACATTAGCAAAAATTCCTATGTAAAAATAGTACACTCAATACAGTTTTGTTAAATAAATCCTTGTCGAATCCTACTCTTAGTCAGCCTAAAAACAAGATTTGACTAGGATTTATTTAACAAAACTGTATTAAGTGTACTATTTTTACATAGGAATTTTTGCTAGTGTTCGGAGACTTTTGTTACCGACTGTATCTTCATGTATCATTTGTATGCTAAGTGTTACCATGGTACTAAATAATTCAAATTTTATATATATGTGGGATGGCCAATTTTTCGTGGGCGTTAAACAAAAAAAACTGATACTTATTTATTATTAATCACTTAAAATTTAATAAAAGATTAAAGTACATTATAAAAATATTTACAAAATTATAGTTTAAATTAGTATTAAAAGGCCGACTAGAACAGTCGCATTTGCAAGTCAAAGCTCACAGTTTTTGTTAAAAGAGAATTGCACATAACTTCCGTTTTCGATTACTTTAGAAAAATACGCAGTCTAGTACAGAACTCCGTCACAGCGAAAACTTGTCGTCCGCAGAACGAGGAGCAATCGTCTATATGCACTCGTCGCCATCCATCCGTCAACTGAGCTCTCTCTCTGAACGCTCTCAGCTACTGTCGATGAAAACGTGTGTTCCGGAAGTGACGTGCGTCTGACGTCACAGCTACGTCCTTCCTCTAAGATTCTGCGCTCGCCGTCAGCAGCAAAGGGAAACTGGGCAGTTTTGGAATCAACGGTTATAGGAAGCAAAAAGCCGATACTACATATATATATATATATATATATATTCGCGATGTGTACATAAATATGTACAGAAACACACTTGTGTAATTTTAATATATTTTCGAGCAAAATAATTTATCAATATTATCTTCTATTTATTTTTAAGAGTACCAGTAGAGGGATTTACGATGCTTTATTTTCATGAAGAATTTTTTAAAGTTTCGAGTCGATTTTGTAAAATAAATTTTTGTATGTATATTTTTTACCATGCATATTGCCTAAATTTTATTATTTACTTGTTATAGAATATTTGCAGACATATCTTCTAATTCGAGAGAACGCCTAAAAATATTTAACATAAAACATTAAAATAGTTTTTTCTTTAATAAATTATACTTCAATGTAATACATATCATCTGAAAATTCAATAATAGGCTTATATATTATCCTATTTTACATTTTATAAATAATAATAAAAATAAATAAATTTGCAGATACTTATTCTCAGTTAACTTATTCAAATGTCTAACTTTAAATTTTACTAAATTTACTCAGTGTTTAATACAGGGATGGAACACGGTCGCAGAATTCATACCACTATGAAAGTAAGAAAATTTACTACCTCATAAATCAACGATATTATAGGTATGGAAATCTCTTAAACAGATTCCGGTATGAATTCTGCGCCCGTGTTCCATCTCTGTTAATAATTGTTAATTGTCGTTTTAACACAAATTTATTTATTTTGTATAAATAAGAAGAAAACGTTGGAGTTTTGAAAGTTTTAGATTTCTCGTTTTTTTTTTTTTTTATGAATTTAGACAGTTTGAGATCCTCTGAATACAAATTTACAATTTTTAGAAAATATCTCTCTGTCTGTATGTGTTTTCAAAACATTGTAGGGACTTTATATTACGAACTAATGGACAAAATTTAATATATATATATATATATATATATATATATATATATATATTTATATATATATGTATGTTGCGTACTTGGGGGTTCGTGAGTTGTCTGAGAATGAAAAGCAAAACTTACAAAAATTCAGTAATTTATTCTGGTCTATAAACCAAATACAGGTCTATAAACCAAGTATCAGCTTCAATTAAACCAGTAAACACTGCTTAAACAACAGCTGTCAATAGCAAATCCACAGTACAAACTGCATAGCAATAACACTTAAAGCAAGTCTCTTCCAAAGAGGCTCAAGCAATGCAACATTGACAGAAGCTGATCTTAGACTGAACTGAACTGAATCGCCTTGGCGAGAAAGCAGGCTTATATACCCCTGTAGAAAAATGTGGAACGTTCCAGAAATCTCCATATCTCATCAGCCAATGGGATTAGAGCTTCCATATTTGGTTTTTCCCTTATAAGGATTTTCTCGCCAAGGTCGCCAAAAAAATCGCCAAGGTGGGAAAAAGTCACCAAATTTGGCGCCAAATCCATTACCTGCCTTATTGGGCTTTTAATGCGTTTTTAAGGGGAAATAAGGCTATTTCAACGCTAAAATGACTAGAAATGGACAAAATTAGCACTTTATCAACTTACTAAGCCTCTTTGAAAGAATTTATACAAAAATAAACATAATTATTTACAATTTTGTAACACAGCCTTCCTCCCAAGGACTGCACGTCCCAGGCAGTACAACCCTTGGTCAAGATGCGAAACTAACCAAATTTACACAATCTAAAATACAAAAACTAAGTTGCACATAACGATAACATAGAAATATAAATTAAGTGGGAAATATTTACAAAATTGAGAAATATGTACAAATATTTATATACAAATATTTACAGTGCGCATGCGCAAATTTTACCAGTATTTACATTTTAAATTTTAATTTTACCGTTAATTGTGGTACTTGGCTAGTCGGTTTTAGTGCACCAACTTCGGTTTTGATGAAGGTGTTTTAGTGATCCGCACTACTACATCATTCAGCCTTTTTAAGACTGTGTATGGTCCGTCCCAGTTGCACTGTAACTTGGGAGAGAGTCCTTTGCGGCGAACAGGATTCCACAACCAGACCTTGTTTCCTTCCTGGAACTCATGTTGTGTAGCCTTTAGATCGTACCTTGTCTTCATTTTCTCCGTTGCAATGTGAATCCGCTCCCGAGCAAGATTGTGTACGTCCTCAAATCGTGCCTGGAGACCTTGGATGTACTCCTCGGGCGATGAAGGCGCATCGGGTGGACAACCAAACAGGAGATCACAAGGGAGACGAAGTTCACGTCCAAACAGCATCTGGGCTGGAGTATAGCCTGTGGTTTCATGGACAGCACTTCGATAAGCCAGCGGGAACAATAGCAACTTCAAGTCCCAATCTTGCTGGTTCCTTGATACTAGAAGAGAGAGGTTATTCAGGATGGTACGATTGAACCTCTGGACCATGCCGTCCGACTGGGGATGTAAGGGTGTTGTCCGGGTTTTGTCTATGCCGAGTAATTCACACAGTGCTTTGAAAACATCAGAGGTAAAGTTCCTACCTTGGTCGGTATGAAGTTGTAGGGGCGTGCCGTACCTTGACACCCATTGCTGCACTAGGACCTCTGCGACTGTGCATGCTTCTTGATTGAGAATGGGATATGCCTCAGGCCACTTGGTGAAATAGTCCATCACGACGAGGATGTATTTATTTCCACTGGAGGTCCGTGGCAAAGGACCCAAGATGTCGATTGTAATCCGTTCAATTGGTGCTCCCACGTTATATCGTTGCAGTCTTCCTCGACTTCGTTTCTGCGGGCCTTTACGTGCCGCACAAGCATCGCAGGATTTACACCATTTCCCCATATCCTTCTTTGCCTTACACCAGTAGAAGCATTCCCGAACTTTCTGCAGAGTCTTCATTACCCCAAATTGGCCTCCGGTAGAGCTACTATGCAGTTGTTCTAAAACATCTGGAATTTTTTATCTTGGTAATACGATCTGCCATCTGAAGCTTTTCCCATCATCAGATTCCCACTTTCTGTATAATACGCCGTTTCTGATATGAAGAGAGTCCCAAAGTGCCCAACAACTTTTCGTAATGGGACTAAATCTGGAAATGTCCTGCCAGGTAGGTCTGTTGCTGGTCGTATCCTTCAGCTGTTATATTGGCTTTATATCAGGATCTTCCAACTGGGCTTGTCTAAGTTCTTCGTCACTCCATGGATCGGGATCTTGTTCTGATGGTGTTGAGACAGTGACTTGGCGAGCAACTGGCTGTATTCTTTCGGGTCTATCTTTGGCTTTAGAGCTGTATTTATGATCTTCAAATGGAAGCTTCCGAAATAAGGCATCTGGATTTTCCCGAAGAGCTCCTTCTGGGTAGCATACTTCAGAGACATTCTTGGTTGCTTCTCTAGGTGTTCTTACTGGGCAGCTTCGTTTGATATGCCCGTCTTTTTCACAGCCCCAGCATTTAGTTGTTGGAGTCTTCCCTTCTTTCTTACTCTCAAGAATGCGTAGTCTTCTATTAATTTCTGCAATCATTTTCAGAATATCTTTAAAATCATCTTGAGAACGGTTCACTTTGTCTACTGTGCTGTTCTGGCGATGTTCATGGGAGGCTTGTTGGTCTGCCTCGATCTTTAGGGCATACACCAAGGCTGACTCCACATCCTTCACGCCGGAGAGTCTGGGGGCTTTTTGAATATCTGGATCTCCGATAGCATCAAAGAAATATTCTAGGGCCAGATCATTGTGTGTTTCAGGATGACAGTCTGAGAAAGCCAAATGTGAAAGCCTCTGGATGTTTGATGCCAGTTCTTGTAAGCTATCCCCTGGTCTCTGCCGACGGGATCTTAGCTGGAGTCGACTATATTCTTTGGACCATTTGGCTCCAAAACGTAGCTCTAGTGCTCTGGTTACAGCTTCGAAGTCATATCGCTGTTCCTTCGAAAGGGTCTCCAGAATATCTGCGGCGTCGCCCCGCAACGACCCTACCAGATGAGCCGTCTTTGCAACAGAGTCCCAGCCGTTAGCTTCAGCTACGATGGAAAACTGCGTCTTATATACATGCCAGGAGGAACTGCCATCGTAGGTAGATAGCTTAATAAATTCGTGATTCTGGATTCATCTCTCTTTCTTTTCAGTTCCTTGGGCATGGATTCTAACTTTTCTTCCACTTTTCTCTCCAGATCTTCTTCTATTCTCTTCAATTTACCTACCATCTCAGAAAACCTTCCTTTCAGTTCCTGATCAACATTTTCTTTAACTTTCTCCTCGAAATTCTCTTCCATCTTCATAAATCTCTCTTCAAAATTCCTTTCTACTTTCGTAACATTTTCTTCTATCTTCCTAGATTTCTTTTCAAAATTCTCTTCTGTTTTCAAAACTTTCTCTTCTATTCCATCTACTCTGCTTTCCATATCTGATAATTTACTTTCAATCACTTCCTTTACTGCCGAAAGTTCTCTCTTCATCTCCTCTTGATTGCATTCAACTTTTTCTTGGATTGACTTAATTTCTCCCTGAACTTCACCCAAACTGTCTTTCATTTTCCTTTGTCCTGTTTCTATTTTCTCTATCAATCCGTTTTCCATCTTTTCTTGTCCAGCTCTCATTTCATTTATTTCTTGACTCAGGCTATCTTTCATCTCTCTCTGTCCTTCTTTCATTTCTCTTTGTCCTTCATTCATTCTTTCGATCAATCCGATTTCCATCTTTTCCTGTCCTGTTTCCATTTTCTCTATCAATCCGGAACTTAACTCATTCATCTGAGCAGTGAGACCTTTTAGGAATTTCTTCATTTCTTGCTCCATAGCTCTCGTTATCACCATTCACAGACAACCCCACTCCTGACACCAGAAATGTTGCGTACTTGGGGGTTCGTGAGTTGTCCGAGAATGAAAAGCAAAACTTACAAAAATTCAGTAATTTATTCACAGAAAGTTCAAGAAAAATACAGGTCTATAAACTAAGTATCAGCTTCAATTAAACCAGTAAACACTGCTTAAACAACAGCTGTCAATAGCAAATCCACAGTACAAACTGTATAGCAATAACACTTAAAGCAAGTCTCTTCCAAAGAGGCTCAAGCAATGCAACATTGACAGAAGCTGATCTTAGACTAAACTGAATTGAATCGCCTTGGCGAGAAAGCAGGCTTATATACCCCTGTAGAAAAGCGTGGAACGTTCCAGAAATCTCCATATCTCATCAGCCAATGGGATTAGAGCTTCCATATTTGGTTTTTCCCTTATAAGGATTTTCTCGCCAAGGTCTCCAAAAAAATCGCCAAGGTAAAAAAAAGTCGCCAAATTTGGCGCCAAATCCATTACCTGCCTTATTGGGCTTTTTAATGCGTTTTTAAGGGGAAATAAGGCTATTTCAACGCTAAAATGACTAGAAATGGACAAAATTAGCTTTTTATGAACTTACTAAGCCTCTTTGAAAGAATTTATACAAAAATAAACATAATTATTTACAATTTTGTAACAATATATATAGATATATATATATATTTACTGCGCCTGGATATAAGTTGGTGGTATTTTGCTTTTAGGATATATCATCCAACAGGTAGTAATGTCCAACTGTTTTTCATAATTTTTAATATTGTTACATAGGACAAAATTTTCATACATGTACAGAATTAGGATTAATTTAAACCAAATATTATGAAATTGAAAATAAAATCGTAATAATAATAGTCAATTAAGATAAAGTTTTTGTATACGTAAAAGCCTCTTTTCTCCACGTCCATGCGTACAAATTTTCAATATGAGTGTATTTCAAAATGATACGGCATTAACTTTAAAACGACGGATTCAACTATAGATCTGTGATAATTTGAAACAAAATTATCGATATTTTTCTATTTTATTCACAAACAAATACACACACACATACACATGTAACTCTTATCCAACCTTGAATTCAACGTGCCCGCCTTAATATATCTTTAAATATATTCTGTCATAGATAGCAATCTAAACAAAAGGAGTAGGCTAAACGTATGTAAAATTAATAACTATCCTGCTTGACTTAATACAAATGCAATGCTTTGAACATTCAGCTTGATTTTCAGCGGTCGTACTACTTGTCTCTTTTTAGGACACTTACAAACATGAGGATTTTACTCTTTTTTCTACTACTTTTATTACACAGAAACATTTATGGTATTTTTATAGTAATGTGTCATGATGAAATTGGAGGATGAATAGAGGTTACTTTATAAAAATTCTTGAAAAAGAAAAAAAAAAACTAGTTGGCATAGGTGGACTCTGCTCAGTTCCCCATCATATTTATGTTCTCATAAATTTCTAGTGCGAGACATATTATAATCATGTTAAAAGAAATGAATTTGACCAAAGCTTGATATAGTGACAGATTGAAAAATCCCCGCCTAATAGGCTATCCACCGTTAACTTCGATATATATATCTTATTCTAATCTATTAATTTATTTTATTAGGATCAATTCCGTTGTTTAGTTTTCATGCTACTATTTCCAATGCAATAATCCTCAAAATTCATATTTATATGAAAAATTTACAATTTCGCTATGTTGATAAAATCGTAAATTACGAATGATTAACGAAATTTTCCTATTAGAATATTTGTATTCAATCATGTTCAAACAAATATCATAAATGTAATTTTGAAGTTGTCTAATGTATTTATGATCCTCAAAATGGAAATTTATGCTCAATTTTGCCTTAATTTGACATGTTAAGTAAACCGTAAATTCCAAATAACTTACGATTTTTTTAAATTGGAAAAATCATAGTCTATGATATTCATGCCAGTATCCTAAATAACATTTCGAAAGTGGTTTGACATCTTTACGATGAAAATATCCCTCAAGATTGACGTTTATGTGAAATTTGGCTCTATGCTGCTATGTTAAGAAATTCGTAATTTTCCAATAACTTACGAAATTTTTATATTGAAAAATTCATAGTCATTAATATTCATGCCAGTGTTCTAAATAATATATCAAAAGTAGTCTGACATCTTTACGATGAAAATATCTCTCAAAATTGACGTTTATGTGAAATTTTGCCCTATATACTGCCATGTTAAGAAATTCGTAAATTTCCAATAACTTCCGAAATTTTCAAAGTAGCACATTTATAGTTAATAATGTTCATTCCGGCATCAAACCTGATATTTTAAAACTGGTCTGACATTTTTACAGTTAAAAGTTTCCATTTAATGCATGTTTAAGTGAATTTTTGTCCTATTGTCCCATGTTAAGAAAATCGTAAATTTCTCATAACTTACGAAGTTTTTTAATTCGAATGTTGCAAAAGAATAGGGTTCTTGCCAGTATCGAAAATAATATTTTAAAACTGATCTGACCTCTCTGCTATCATTTGTTCGTGAGATATCGTGTTAACAGTCTAACAAACTAACGGACTAACACACTGACACACTAACGGACTGACACACTAACAGACACCCTACAGACAGACACCATACAAATTTTGTCATTTTCAGATTCCTCACACCTGAAAACGTGTAAAAAAATCAAAAAACCGAGGTCGAAAATTTTCACGATTGCATAAGTTCCCCATACCAATAGTATGATGGGGAACTAAAAACTGAAGATATATCATCTTTGAAAGTGTACTGAAAAAAGACCCCTGGACTATCGTCTACACTTTACTGAATTTCATTCCTATACAGTAAAATTAATAAATCTTATTCTTTTTTTATATCATTTTGTTTATCCTAAAGAAATACCTTAATTTTCGTTCCTGTGATCTTTCTGGGTCTATTCTGGGCTTCCAGGTGGAGTTGAGGAAGCATACTCATATTTTTTATGTGTCTATCTTAATGCGAGACAGTTTATAATATATATATTTTTTACGACCACATTCTTAAGTGCTAAAATTCCTTTACCAATTTGTTAATTTTGAAATTTACACATACCTAGACAAGGGACTACATACGATCATAAAGAGATATGCAAAATTAAAACTTGAACGAGTAAGGAGACACAAGAATGAAAATCAGCATTTAAGCGTTTTTCTAAAACAACACAATTAAAATAAATGTGCTTTCTTTTTAACCCGTTAAATTCTGTAATCATACACACATGACTTTAGCATTTGCCGCATCGAATGCTGTAAAAACAATTTAAATGGTTTTAACACAAATAGTTAAAACTCTTTTGTTAAATACAACAATGTTTAAGATGAAAGCCAAAAGCGAAGTTTACTGCTCATAATTAGATATTCTGACCTCAAAGGATTTAATTAAACTTAGTACATTTTATGCATAGTCTACAAAAAGTAAATTGATTATTTTTTTACATAAAATCAGTGACTATTAATGTATGTGCTATACACATTTGTTTAGTTGCAATTCATTTACTGTACTCAGTTTTTATTGATGCATATATATCCTCAAAAAATTATCATGTAATTAATGAAATGTTCCTTAAGCAAATACAAGAAGAATCTAAATTCCGTCTGGATACTTTATATCATCGTTCACTCCTATAACTTAAGTATAGCAGCTATATTTTTGAAAAATTAATCTTACAAATATAATTACAGTCGCATATACTCAGCTCAGAAGAGTATAACGAGTGAACAGTGAATTTAAAACTTTTGGAGTTTGTTGAGATATTATTAATCCTAATTAAGAGGAACATTTTCAAAAGAATATCATTCAGTCACCGAAATTGTAGTGATCATTCTCAGAAGAAAACTAATGTAAATATAAAATATAGATTGCATGCTACGAATATTTGTTTCGAATGTACATTTTTCGATTGCGTAAATTAATGTTATCTTGGTATTAAATAATTCTGTAGTGCAAATAGTGAAAATGTGGGATACTTTAAACGGAAAGTTTGCGTGAATTTCAAATTATTAATGTGCTACAGTAACTTTAATATTATCAAGTGTGTTTATGGAGTTAACGCTTTGATATATATTTGAGGTCAATATATTTTTCTAAATTACAAATGCAGCTAATTGAAATATATCCTTAAAAAAAAAAAAAAAAAAAAAAAAAAAATCTTAAATTTTAACATAGTTCAAATTTTGATTTTGATTTTTTTTTTTTTTTTTTTTTCGTGAAATATAATTTTTTTTTTAAATGCGTATCTCTGAAATGATGACCATTATCAGGGTAGTAGTCTCCGCCTTTTTTTTTTTTTTTTTTTTTTTGACGCTTTTAGAGATGAGAAAATTCCACTTTTTTTGCTACCATTAATTTTATAGAAATATCTCTTTTTAATTTTTTAGTAATGTGTGGTTATTGAATAAGATAGAAATGAGTGTACAAATATAGTAGTAGTAAAAAAGACGGAAAATTGTTTTTTCTCAAATTTTTCTGAAAAACGGGGGACGTGAATACGATCCCTGCCATAATATATTTGTTAAGTACCTGAAATTTTATATTTATTATATACTAGCAGGCTTTGCCCGCTTCGCTGGACACTATATTTAAATGATTTCTTTGTAACTGAATATATTTCGATTGGCGACTATTTTCGTCACAGCTTTAGTATGGGACCTCCTTGGCAATATCAAAGATTTTTTTAACTTCTCGAATCTGTACAAATAAAACTATTATTAAAACAAATATTTTCGAAAATAGTCCAATAGCTGGTGTTAATTCTTCGAATATTCTGGAAACAGTTGAAGCCGTTACTCGTACAGTATATGTCCTTATTCGATGAATGTTCTGGGACAATCTAAAAAATAGTCACTTGTTCCACAGGAGTAAAGCAAATAACATCAACTACACCAGAGCAAAAATTTTCACTCACTCACGAAAAATGTTCAGTTGCTTAGAGCTCAATCCCTAAAGTGCAATGACTCAGAATAGGTCTCTGAATAACTCTGGATCGCAGTGACTACATACTCTTTCGCAAAAATCAACTCACACCTACTTATAACTTTTGGCGATGGGGCTTGGAGATGACTCCATCGAGAATCCCTTGGTAAGCTCAAGGTCTGCGTTCCCGTGTGTCGGAGAGCTTCGAAACATCGGGAACCCTAAACTATCATTTTTCCCCAAATTTGGTCGCCCACTCGCCAAGTTTGTCTCCAACACTATGCTTTCTATTAAACATATCTTTATTTAGTTATTTAAATATTAATTTGAATTAATCAAATATTTCTGCCCGACAGCGTGCAAGTGAAGTCACACACAGCAGCTCATTTATTTGTATGTTAAATTAGCGTAGTGAATGGTATATAAAAAAATAAATAAATAAATAAACATTATCGTGCTACACAACTTTATTAATTTTACATTTTTCTTGAACTACCTAGATTAAAATCGCTGTCGCTAAATTAAACCTCTTTTATATTTTTCTTGAACTACCCAGATTAAAATCGCTGTTGCTAAATTAAACCTCTTGGCGAAAAATGTTCTGTGTACTTCAACGCAACAATTCAAAAAAATCACCCAGGAGGATCTATAAAAAAAACTGATTTTAGTACAACACAAGTTAGCATCGTAAACTATATTAGCACTTTGTAAAAGAAATTTTAAATTTAAAATGACGTCAATTTTTGTGAGATGCATAATTTATTTATTTATTTTATTTTTTATTGTTCACGTTTAGATAAATGCATTTATTTTCCTGTTGGAAAAAAAATAAACTCGACAACAATTAAATTATGGATAATTAAATTTAATTTTGGCAACAATTAAATTATGGTTAAAATTTAAATGGCTAATTTTTTGCTATTATTAGCTTACAAAATTGCTATTTTATGCATAAAAATAACACAAATTTTTTTTTTTTCGGAATAAAAGGCAGCCAACTTTCTAAGTTAGGGTAAAAGCTATCTCCATAAAAATTTTTATCGAAATCCATCAAACAGTTTTAGCGTGAAACTCAGTCAAATTTGGCGCCAAATCCATTACCTGCCTTATTGGGCTTTTAATGCGTTTTTAAGGGGAAATAAGGCTATTTCAACGCTAAAATGACTAGAAATGGACAAAATTAGCACTTTATCAACTTACTAAGCCTCTTTGAAAGAATTTATACAAAAATAAACATAATTATTTACAATTTTGTAACACAGCCTTCCTCCCAAGGACTGCACGTCCCAGGCAGTACAACCCTTGGTCAAGATGCGAAACTAACCAAATTTACACAATCTAAAATACAAAAACTAAGTTGCACATAACGATAACATAGAAATATAAATTAAGTGGGAAATATTTACAAAATTGAGAAATATGTACAAATATTTATATACAAATATTTACAGTGCGCATGCGCAAATTTTACCAGTATTTACATTTTAAATTTTAATTTTACCGTTAATTGTGGTACTTGGCTAGTCGGTTTTAGTGCACCAACTTCGGTTTTGATGAAGGTGTTTTAGTGATCCGCACTACTACATCATTCAGCCTTTTTAAGACTGTGTATGGTCCGTCCCAGTTGCACTGTAACTTGGGAGAGAGTCCTTTGCGGCGAACAGGATTCCACAACCAGACCTTGTTTCCTTCCTGGAACTCATGTTGTGTAGCCTTTAGATCGTACCTTGTCTTCATTTTCTCCGTTGCAATGTGAATCCGCTCCCGAGCAAGATTGTGTACGTCCTCAAATCGTGCCTGGAGACCTTGGATGTACTCCTCGGGCGATGAAGGCGCATCGGGTGGACAACCAAACAGGAGATCACAAGGGAGACGAAGTTCACGTCCAAACAGCATCTGGGCTGGAGTATAGCCTGTGGTTTCATGGACAGCACTTCGATAAGCCAGCGGGAACAATAGCAACTTCAAGTCCCAATCTTGCTGGTTCCTTGATACTAGAAGAGAGAGGTTATTCAGGATGGTACGATTGAACCTCTGGACCATGCCGTCCGACTGGGGATGTAAGGGTGTTGTCCGGGTTTTGTCTATGCCGAGTAATTCACACAGTGCTTTGAAAACATCAGAGGTAAAGTTCCTACCTTGGTCGGTATGAAGTTGTAGGGGCGTGCCGTACCTTGACACCCATTGCTGCACTAGGACCTCTGCGACTGTGCATGCTTCTTGATTGAGAATGGGATATGCCTCAGGCCACTTGGTGAAATAGTCCATCACGACGAGGATGTATTTATTTCCACTGGAGGTCCGTGGCAAAGGACCCAAGATGTCGATTGTAATCCGTTCAATTGGTGCTCCCACGTTATATCGTTGCAGTCTTCCTCGACTTCGTTTCTGCGGGCCTTTACGTGCCGCACAAGCATCGCAGGATTTACACCATTTCCCCATATCCTTCTTTGCCTTACACCAGTAGAAGCATTCCCGAACTTTCTGCAGAGTCTTCATTACCCCAAATTGGCCTCCGGTAGAGCTACTATGCAGTTGTTCTAAAACATCTGGAATTTTTTATCTTGGTAATACGATCTGCCATCTGAAGCTTTTCCCATCATCAGATTCCCACTTTCTGTATAATACGCCGTTTCTGATATGAAGAGAGTCCCAAAGTGCCCAACAACTTTTCGTAATGGGACTAAATCTGGAAATGTCCTGCCAGGTAGGTCTGTTGCTGGTCGTATCCTTCAGCTGTTATATTGGCTTTATATCAGGATCTTCCAACTGGGCTTGTCTAAGTTCTTCGTCACTCCATGGATCGGGATCTTGTTCTGATGGTGTTGAGACAGTGACTTGGCGAGCAACTGGCTGTATTCTTTCGGGTCTATCTTTGGCTTTAGAGCTGTATTTATGATCTTCAAATGGAAGCTTCCGAAATAAGGCATCTGGATTTTCCCGAAGAGCTCCTTCTGGGTAGCATACTTCAGAGACATTCTTGGTTGCTTCTCTAGGTGTTCTTACTGGGCAGCTTCGTTTGATATGCCCGTCTTTTTCACAGCCCCAGCATTTAGTTGTTGGAGTCTTCCCTTCTTTCTTACTCTCAAGAATGCGTAGTCTTCTATTAATTTCTGCAATCATTTTCAGAATATCTTTAAAATCATCTTGAGAACGGTTCACTTTGTCTACTGTGCTGTTCTGGCGATGTTCATGGGAGGCTTGTTGGTCTGCCTCGATCTTTAGGGCATACACCAAGGCTGACTCCACATCCTTCACGCCGGAGAGTCTGGGGGCTTTTTGAATATCTGGATCTCCGATAGCATCAAAGAAATATTCTAGGGCCAGATCATTGTGTGTTTCAGGATGACAGTCTGAGAAAGCCAAATGTGAAAGCCTCTGGATGTTTGATGCCAGTTCTTGTAAGCTATCCCCTGGTCTCTGCCGACGGGATCTTAGCTGGAGTCGACTATATTCTTTGGACCATTTGGCTCCAAAACGTAGCTCTAGTGCTCTGGTTACAGCTTCGAAGTCATATCGCTGTTCCTTCGAAAGGGTCTCCAGAATATCTGCGGCGTCGCCCCGCAACGACCCTACCAGATGAGCCGTCTTTGCAACAGAGTCCCAGCCGTTAGCTTCAGCTACGATGGAAAACTGCGTCTTATATACATGCCAGGAGGAACTGCCATCGTAGGTAGATAGCTTAATAAATTCGTGATTCTGGATTCATCTCTCTTTCTTTTCAGTTCCTTGGGCATGGATTCTAACTTTTCTTCCACTTTTCTCTCCAGATCTTCTTCTATTCTCTTCAATTTACCTACCATCTCAGAAAACCTTCCTTTCAGTTCCTGATCAACATTTTCTTTAACTTTCTCCTCGAAATTCTCTTCCATCTTCATAAATCTCTCTTCAAAATTCCTTTCTACTTTCGTAACATTTTCTTCTATCTTCCTAGATTTCTTTTCAAAATTCTCTTCTGTTTTCAAAACTTTCTCTTCTATTCCATCTACTCTGCTTTCCATATCTGATAATTTACTTTCAATCACTTCCTTTACTGCCGAAAGTTCTCTCTTCATCTCCTCTTGATTGCATTCAACTTTTTCTTGGATTGACTTAATTTCTCCCTGAACTTCACCCAAACTGTCTTTCATTTTCCTTTGTCCTGTTTCTATTTTCTCTATCAATCCGTTTTCCATCTTTTCTTGTCCAGCTCTCATTTCATTTATTTCTTGACTCAGGCTATCTTTCATCTCTCTCTGTCCTTCTTTCATTTCTCTTTGTCCTTCATTCATTCTTTCGATCAATCCGATTTCCATCTTTTCCTGTCCTGTTTCCATTTTCTCTATCAATCCGGAACTTAACTCATTCATCTGAGCAGTGAGACCTTTTAGGAATTTCTTCATTTCTTGCTCCATAGCTCTCGTTATCACCATTCACAGACAACCCCACTCCTGACACCAGAAATGTTGCGTACTTGGGGGTTCGTGAGTTGTCCGAGAATGAAAAGCAAAACTTACAAAAATTCAGTAATTTATTCACAGAAAGTTCAAGAAAAATACAGGTCTATAAACTAAGTATCAGCTTCAATTAAACCAGTAAACACTGCTTAAACAACAGCTGTCAATAGCAAATCCACAGTACAAACTGTATAGCAATAACACTTAAAGCAAGTCTCTTCCAAAGAGGCTCAAGCAATGCAACATTGACAGAAGCTGATCTTAGACTAAACTGAATTGAATCGCCTTGGCGAGAAAGCAGGCTTATATACCCCTGTAGAAAAGCGTGGAACGTTCCAGAAATCTCCATATCTCATCAGCCAATGGGATTAGAGCTTCCATATTTGGTTTTTCCCTTATAAGGATTTTCTCGCCAAGGTCTCCAAAAAAATCGCCAAGGTAAAAAAAAGTCGCCAAATTTGGCGCCAAATCCATTACCTGCCTTATTGGGCTTTTTAATGCGTTTTTAAGGGGAAATAAGGCTATTTCAACGCTAAAATGACTAGAAATGGACAAAATTAGCTTTTTATGAACTTACTAAGCCTCTTTGAAAGAATTTATACAAAAATAAACATAATTATTTACAATTTTGTAACAATATATATAGATATATATATATATTTACTGCGCCTGGATATAAGTTGGTGGTATTTTGCTTTTAGGATATATCATCCAACAGGTAGTAATGTCCAACTGTTTTTCATAATTTTTAATATTGTTACATAGGACAAAATTTTCATACATGTACAGAATTAGGATTAATTTAAACCAAATATTATGAAATTGAAAATAAAATCGTAATAATAATAGTCAATTAAGATAAAGTTTTTGTATACGTAAAAGCCTCTTTTCTCCACGTCCATGCGTACAAATTTTCAATATGAGTGTATTTCAAAATGATACGGCATTAACTTTAAAACGACGGATTCAACTATAGATCTGTGATAATTTGAAACAAAATTATCGATATTTTTCTATTTTATTCACAAACAAATACACACACACATACACATGTAACTCTTATCCAACCCTGAATTCAACGTGCCCGCCTTAATATATCTTTAAATATATTCTGTCATAGATAGCAATCTAAACAAAAGGAGTAGGCTAAACGTATGTAAAATTAATAACTATCCTGCTTGACTTAATACAAATGCAATGCTTTGAACATTCAGCTTGATTTTCAGCGGTCGTACTACTTGTCTCTTTTTAGGACACTTACAAACATGAGGATTTTACTCTTTTTTCTACTACTTTTATTACACAGAAACATTTATGGTATTTTTATAGTAATGTGTCATGATGAAATTGGAGGATGAATAGAGGTTACTTTATAAAAATTCTTGAAAAAGAAAAAAAAAAACTAGTTGGCATAGGTGGACTCTGCTCAGTTCCCCATCATATTTATGTTCTCATAAATTTCTAGTGCGAGACATATTATAATCATGTTAAAAGAAATGAATTTGACCAAAGCTTGATATAGTGACAGATTGAAAAATCCCCGCCTAATAGGCTATCCACCGTTAACTTCGATATATATATCTTATTCTAATCTATTAATTTATTTTATTAGGATCAATTCCGTTGTTTAGTTTTCATGCTACTATTTCCAATGCAATAATCCTCAAAATTCATATTTATATGAAAAATTTACAATTTCGCTATGTTGATAAAATCGTAAATTACGAATGATTAACGAAATTTTCCTATTAGAATATTTGTATTCAATCATGTTCAAACAAATATCATAAATGTAATTTTGAAGTTGTCTAATGTATTTATGATCCTCAAAATGGAAATTTATGCTCAATTTTGCCTTAATTTGACATGTTAAGTAAACCGTAAATTCCAAATAACTTACGATTTTTTTAAATTGGAAAAATCATAGTCTATGATATTCATGCCAGTATCCTAAATAACATTTCGAAAGTGGTTTGACATCTTTACGATGAAAATATCCCTCAAGATTGACGTTTATGTGAAATTTGGCTCTATGCTGCTATGTTAAGAAATTCGTAATTTTCCAATAACTTACGAAATTTTTATATTGAAAAATTCATAGTCATTAATATTCATGCCAGTGTTCTAAATAATATATCAAAAGTAGTCTGACATCTTTACGATGAAAATATCTCTCAAAATTGACGTTTATGTGAAATTTTGCCCTATATACTGCCATGTTAAGAAATTCGTAAATTTCCAATAACTTCCGAAATTTTCAAAGTAGCACATTTATAGTTAATAATGTTCATTCCGGCATCAAACCTGATATTTTAAAACTGGTCTGACATTTTTACAGTTAAAAGTTTCCATTTAATGCATGTTTAAGTGAATTTTTGTCCTATTGTCCCATGTTAAGAAAATCGTAAATTTCTCATAACTTACGAAGTTTTTTAATTCGAATGTTGCAAAAGAATAGGGTTCTTGCCAGTATCGAAAATAATATTTTAAAACTGATCTGACCTCTCTGCTATCATTTGTTCGTGAGATATCGTGTTAACAGTCTAACAAACTAACGGACTAACACACTGACACACTAACGGACTGACACACTAACAGACACCCTACAGACAGACACCATACAAATTTTGTCATTTTCAGATTCCTCACACCTGAAAACGTGTAAAAAAATCAAAAAACCGAGGTCGAAAATTTTCACGATTGCATAAGTTCCCCATACCAATAGTATGATGGGGAACTAAAAACTGAAGATATATCATCTTTGAAAGTGTACTGAAAAAAGACCCCTGGACTATCGTCTACACTTTACTGAATTTCATTCCTATACAGTAAAATTAATAAATCTTATTCTTTTTTTATATCATTTTGTTTATCCTAAAGAAATACCTTAATTTTCGTTCCTGTGATCTTTCTGGGTCTATTCTGGGCTTCCAGGTGGAGTTGAGGAAGCATACTCATATTTTTTATGTGTCTATCTTAATGCGAGACAGTTTATAATATATATATTTTTTACGACCACATTCTTAAGTGCTAAAATTCCTTTACCAATTTGTTAATTTTGAAATTTACACATACCTAGACAAGGGACTACATACGATCATAAAGAGATATGCAAAATTAAAACTTGAACGAGTAAGGAGACACAAGAATGAAAATCAGCATTTAAGCGTTTTTCTAAAACAACACAATTAAAATAAATGTGCTTTCTTTTTAACCCGTTAAATTCTGTAATCATACACACATGACTTTAGCATTTGCCGCATCGAATGCTGTAAAAACAATTTAAATGGTTTTAACACAAATAGTTAAAACTCTTTTGTTAAATACAACAATGTTTAAGATGAAAGCCAAAAGCGAAGTTTACTGCTCATAATTAGATATTCTGACCTCAAAGGATTTAATTAAACTTAGTACATTTTATGCATAGTCTACAAAAAGTAAATTGATTATTTTTTTACATAAAATCAGTGACTATTAATGTATGTGCTATACACATTTGTTTAGTTGCAATTCATTTACTGTACTCAGTTTTTATTGATGCATATATATCCTCAAAAAATTATCATGTAATTAATGAAATGTTCCTTAAGCAAATACAAGAAGAATCTAAATTCCGTCTGGATACTTTATATCATCGTTCACTCCTATAACTTAAGTATAGCAGCTATATTTTTGAAAAATTAATCTTACAAATATAATTACAGTCGCATATACTCAGCTCAGAAGAGTATAACGAGTGAACAGTGAATTTAAAACTTTTGGAGTTTGTTGAGATATTATTAATCCTAATTAAGAGGAACATTTTCAAAAGAATATCATTCAGTCACCGAAATTGTAGTGATCATTCTCAGAAGAAAACTAATGTAAATATAAAATATAGATTGCATGCTACGAATATTTGTTTCGAATGTACATTTTTCGATTGCGTAAATTAATGTTATCTTGGTATTAAATAATTCTGTAGTGCAAATAGTGAAAATGTGGGATACTTTAAACGGAAAGTTTGCGTGAATTTCAAATTATTAATGTGCTACAGTAACTTTAATATTATCAAGTGTGTTTATGGAGTTAACGCTTTGATATATATTTGAGGTCAATATATTTTTCTAAATTACAAATGCAGCTAATTGAAATATATCCTTAAAAAAAAAAAAAAAAAAAAAAAAAAAAAAAATCTTAAATTTTAACATAGTTCAAATTTTGATTTTGATTTTTTTTTTTTTTTTTTTTTCGTGAAATATAATTTTTTTTTTAAATGCGTATCTCTGAAATGATGACCATTATCAGGGTAGTAGTCTCCGCCTTTTTTTTTTTTTTTTTTTTTTTTGACGCTTTTAGAGATGAGAAAATTCCACTTTTTTTGCTACCATTAATTTTATAGAAATATCTCTTTTTAATTTTTTAGTAATGTGTGGTTATTGAATAAGATAGAAATGAGTGTACAAATATAGTAGTAGTAAAAAAGACGGAAAATTGTTTTTTCTCAAATTTTTCTGAAAAACGGGGGACGTGAATACGACCCCTGCCATAATATATTTGTTAAGTACCTGAAATTTTATATTTATTATATACTAGCAGGCTTTGCCCGCTTCGCTGGACACTATATTTAAATGATTTCTTTGTAACTGAATATATTTCGATTGGCGACTATTTTCGTCACAGCTTTAGTATGGGACCTCCTTGGCAATATCAAAGATTTTTTTAACTTCTCGAATCTGTACAAATAAAACTATTATTAAAACAAATATTTTCGAAAATAGTCCAATAGCTGGTGTTAATTCTTCGAATATTCTGGAAACAGTTGAAGCCGTTACTCGTACAGTATATGTCCTTATTCGATGAATGTTCTGGGACAATCTAAAAAATAGTCACTTGTTCCACAGGAGTAAAGCAAATAACATCAACTACACCAGAGCAAAAATTTTCACTCACTCACGAAAAATGTTCAGTTGCTTAGAGCTCAATCCCTAAAGTGCAATGACTCAGAATAGGTCTCTGAATAACTCTGGATCGCAGTGACTACATACTCTTTCGCAAAAATCAACTCACACCTACTTATAACTTTTGGCGATGGGGCTTGGAGATGACTCCATCGAGAATCCCTTGGTAAGCTCAAGGTCTGCGTTCCCGTGTGTCGGAGAGCTTCGAAACATCGGGAACCCTAAACTATCATTTTTCCCCAAATTTGGTCGCCCACTCGCCAAGTTTGTCTCCAACACTATGCTTTCTATTAAACATATCTTTATTTAGTTATTTAAATATTAATTTGAATTAATCAAATATTTCTGCCCGACAGCGTGCAAGTGAAGTCACACACAGCAGCTCATTTATTTGTATGTTAAATTAGCGTAGTGAATGGTATATAAAAAAATAAATAAATAAATAAACATTATCGTGCTACACAACTTTATTAATTTTACATTTTTCTTGAACTACCTAGATTAAAATCGCTGTCGCTAAATTAAACCTCTTTTATATTTTTCTTGAACTACCCAGATTAAAATCGCTGTTGCTAAATTAAACCTCTTGGCGAAAAATGTTCTGTGTACTTCAACGCAACAATTCAAAAAAATCACCCAGGAGGATCTATAAAAAAAACTGATTTTAGTACAACACAAGTTAGCATCGTAAACTATATTAGCACTTTGTAAAAGAAATTTTAAATTTAAAATGACGTCAATTTTTGTGAGATGCATAATTTATTTATTTATTTTATTTTTTATTGTTCACGTTTAGATAAATGCATTTATTTTCCTGTTGGAAAAAAAATAAACTCGACAACAATTAAATTATGGATAATTAAATTTAATTTTGGCAACAATTAAATTATGGTTAAAATTTAAATGGCTAATTTTTTGCTATTATTAGCTTACAAAATTGCTATTTTATGCATAAAAATAACACAAATTTTTTTTTTTTCGGAATAAAAGGCAGCCAACTTTCTAAGTTAGGGTAAAAGCTATCTCCATAAAAATTTTTATCGAAATCCATCAAACAGTTTTAGCGTGAAACTCAGTCAAATAAACGGACATTCACATTTATAATATATATAAGATTAAGTACCTGAAATACTTTTATATTCAAAAATACTTAAGAGGATTTGGCACCAATGAATGTTTCATATAAAAGCTTATATTTTTATTTAATATTTATAAATTCACGTATATTAGGTTTTTTCAATAAAATATACATTCGGTAATAAGGCTTTAATAAACCATTCTTATGGTTTTTCCTATAATTTTTAAAGACTTTAATTCCTTAAGTTGCGTTTCTTCAGTTTGCATTTTTCATATATTCATGATGTTTATATTGCTAAATCTTCCTACAAATATTTAAGAAAAAACTTAATATATAGGTTTTGCATGTTTAATAGCCTCTACTTAATTACTTTTACAATTGCTTTTGAAAAGTTATTTTCATTTTACCTTAGTTTAACTTATGATTTTTACATACACTGATGGAAAAAAAATCCCAACACCAAGAAAATATTATTGTACAGTAATGAAATTTCAGCAATACATTTGTCTAGGTAACATATTTAATTGATTAAAGTTTCAAGATCACAGGTAGAGCCATTGGCAAGAAGAGCCATTTCAAATGTGAAATGTTCGTACATTAGTAACCGGTGTAACCGCCAGAATTTTGAATGCAAGCATGCAAAGGTGCATGCGTTGTGTCGTACAGGTGTCGGATATCAGTTTGTGGGATGGGGTTCCATGCCTGTTGCACTTGGGCGGTCAATGCAGGGACGGTTAATGTTGGTTGTGGATGACGCTGGAGTTGTCGTCCAATGATGTCCCATACGTGCTCGATTGGAGAAAGATCTGGTGATCTAGCAGGCCAAGGCAACATGTCGACACTCTGTAGAGCATGTTGGGTTACAACAGCGGTATGAGGGCGAGCGTTATCCTGTTGGAAAACGCCCCCTTGAATGCTGTTCATGAATGGCAGCACAACAGGTTGTATCACTAGACTGACGTACAAATTTGCAGTCAGGGTGCGTGGGATAACCACGAGAGTGCGCCTGCTGTCATACGAAATTGCTCCCCAAACCATAACTCCAGGAGTAGGCCCTGTGTGTCTAGGCCGCAGACAGGTCGCTAGCAGGCGTTCACCTGGCCTCCTTCTAACCAACACCCGGCTATCACTGCGACCAAGGCAGAACCGGCTTTCATCAGAAAACACAACAGATCTTCACTCCATCCTCCAATGAGCTCTAGCTTGACACCACTCACGTCGCAAACGGCAGTGGTTTGGAGTCAGTGGAATGCACGCTACAGGGCGTCTGGCTTGGAGCTGTCCTTGAAGTAACCGATTTGTAACAGTTCGTTGTGTCACCGTGGTGCCAACTGCAGCTCGAATTTCAGCTACAGATGCAGCATGATTAGCCACAGCCATACGCCGAACACGGCGGTCTTCCCTCTCAGTAGTGACACGTGGCCGCGTGGAACCCGGTCTTCTTGAGGCAGTACCTTCCTTTGACCACTGCTGCCAACACTCATGCACAGTGGATACATTCCTGTCAAGTCTTTCTGCAATATCGCGGAAAGAAAACCCACCTTCTCGTAGCCCTACTACACGACCTCGTTCAAACTCAGTGAGCTGTTGATAATGGCTTCTTCGTCTTCTTAGAGGCATCCTTGACTAACATTAATCCACTACGTCAAATCTCAACTGTAAATAACGATCACGAACCTTACAGCGCTTATTTACAGCAAACCTCATTTGCATGTTGATAGTGTCGATACTAGCGCCACACTTATGCGCGTAGCTCGAAATTTGAATCGACGTCATCTTTCAGATGTATAAACACGCCTACCAAATTTCGTTTATCTAGCACAGCTCTTTCCTGGTGTTGGGATTTTTTTTCCCATCAGTGTATTTTGTTCATTTTTTTCTTTTATATTACCCTCGTACTTAGATTTTCTTTCTTTTTATGAGAATTATAATTATAATCTCGACATATAGGATATCAGCTTTAAAATTTCTATTGATCTTTATTCAATTAAAGCTCAGCATCTTTTGTAAATATAATACACCGTCACAATATACATATATATATATATATATATATATATATATATGCATACATATGTATATATCCATGAAGTTTACTAAAGTATTATTTTAGATATAATATATTTAACAACGTTCAATAATTTACAGAGGCGAACAAATAAATTGATTACATTACAGCCTAAGGAATTGCTATATATAAAGTGAAACTTTATAAATTTATATAAATCGACGCATACAATTAAAAATATATATGACATTTTGATTTTCAATAAAATATTCTATGGAAAATGAATATTTTATCCATTGTTTACGGTTACTTATAAAATGTTTTATGTATTGTTTTATTTACTGAAATTAAATTAAGTAAATATTTGATAGGGTTATTCTACATGAAACATTAAAAGAAAAAGCCCCCTATAGTTTCAGATTTGCTTTAATTTTTTGTTTTTTAACTTATCCGTATTATCTTATTTACGGGAAAGGATTTTTTAAAAATTATATATATATATATTACAAATTACATTAGTAAAATTTAATACGTAAGAGGTAATTGTATTTTTTGAAGTGTGTAATACTGGATACAAATTGCCGGATTTTTTTTTTTTTTTTTTTTTTTTTTTTTTTAATATTCAAAACTAATTTTTTTTTTTAACAATCAATTTACTGATAATGATATTAATATTAAATTAATATTTTAGTGTTCTTTAATAATAACTACGAATGTTAAATAATTTCCTTTCACATATGAAAAAAAAAAAAAAAGAGAGAGAGATGAGTTATAACAAAATTAGGTTAACATTTCTTAAATTGTTACATAAATGCGAAAATCAATATAATTATACATTTTTTTTTTTTTTTTTTTTTTTACAAATAAAATAACATGTTAATCTGCTGTATCACTTGTTTTTTCTTGTACTACGTTACTACAAACATATAATTAGAATTTATTGTATAAGTTATAAGGTATTGAATTTCAGCATTTATATAGTATAGTTTAATCGACAGCTTAAAATAGGTTTAAAAAGATATTTATTTAAAAAATATATATAAATAAATAAATAAATATTTGTGTTAGATGGATGACAGTTCCTCTTAATTCCTCTTTTGAATATTTTAACTATTTATGAAATTTATAAAAAAAAATAGTCAAAAAATGGCCGTCCTCGCCATATTCTGAAACCTATTTAATTAATTTTATGTAGCCTTCTATTTTATCCATAAATTATATACGTGCTAAACAATGTAGTTAAATTAAAAAAACAAAAACAAAAAGAATCATACAACATCAATTGCACATTGAGACATTTTCAAGCGTAGAACATATCTAGTTAAATTATTTTGCGTGACACTGAAAATAAGAAATGAATACTTTTCGCATATTACTCTATGTAAAATATGCTTTTGGCATATAAAAAATAAACAATTAATTTATTTTCTTTATTGCAGTCTGAAGACTGTCTGCAGTCTGTACCTACTAGAAATTCCTTTCATAACCGTAATGCATTCTAATCCTGTACTTGTATGTCACAAAACATGAACAATTTTTCCGATTTTTATAAAATGTTTGAAGTATGATTCAAGTAGAGTATAACAGAGTATTTACTTTCGATATTCCCATATAACATAGATTTAGAATGCTGAGATTGGATTTACCTAGGGATGCTGAGATTGCCTATACATTTTATAGATTTATGCTGACAACAGATAAACACTCACATACATAAGTACACAGACATACACATAGAACAGCAGATAAAAACCTGATTTTCATATTTAGTATATTTCAAAACGTAAATATAGAAATAACCAATTTCGATAACTTTACTCAAAAATAATACTTTATCTACCGTTTATGCATAAGAGTATTTAAAAATTACCGAAAAAAGTACAAAAAGCATAAATATACATACGAATAAGCGTATAACACTCAATAAAATTTGAGATAATTTAATATATTCTTCATAATAAATTCATAATTAAGATTATACGTCCTAATATCAGTGTTGCATTACCAGTTTTTTTTCATGCCTTGGTTTCTTCATAGTAGAATACTAATTAATAATTTACAATTACTAGAGCATTAGTTTGTGAAAAGAATGAAAAATATTTATATATAAGAAATTTGATTGGTAATATGTGCAAAATATTTTAAAATTTTAGTTAGAATGCACACGTTAATTGGGAAAGGTAATTATGCCGTTACAATGTTTGGAAAACAATGATTTTTTTTTTTTTTAGATCAATAATAAAAGACTATAAATGAACAATAACATAACACATGTAATGTAGAGATATTCAGGTATCATCGCTATATCAGTAATGATTAGTAATGCTAAGATTAGTAATGAATTATTGCTACTCCTATACTAAGTAATTGTAAATAAGTGCAATTTGTAAAAATATTTATTCATGGAACGCCCGTGTCCCATGGTGAATTTACCTTTAACTCAGAAAGGGACACCGGTGCCCCACTCTATATTTTAGAACCAAAATTAATTTAAGTTTTAAATATAACATTTTCCACTTATTTAGATCTAAAATAATTTAAAACTATCAAAAAAGTGTAAAAATTATGTTTGATGAGAAATCTGCTTCAGAGGGATAACGTCAGATTCAATTTGATATTGCCACTAATGGTTATTTTATTGAGTAATATCTAGCAACCAAGATTGCATATTGAGCACGATAATTTGTCCATTTGTTCTCCAGTACTGTGCGCATCCTGTACACACTCTCACATAAAAAAATAATGTTTTGTTTGAAATTTTGCTGAGACTATATTAACAAAATAAGAGCAAAACTTTTTACTGAAACATTAAAACAACTTGGTAAATTAACTATTTTTTTCTAACATAGCTTGAATAAATTTTTGTTACTTCAACAAAAATATTTATTTCTGTGTATGGAAGCATAAATCTGAAATGAATACATGGGGCAATGTTTTTAAAATTGCAATTACTATTAAAAATATATTCATAACTATCATTTAACAATTTGTTTGTACATTTTACTCGAATTTTTTGCACTTATATCTTATTAATACGTGTCATATCTCATATCGCGTGTCGTATCGTGTCATATCTTAAGACTATTTAAGCACTAAATGATATTATAACAGCCACGAGGAACAACATGGACAAAAACTCAGACTGTGATTCGGACATGCACAACATCAGATTCAATTCGATATTGCCACTAATGGTGATTATTTTGAGTAATTGTATAGTCTAGCAACCAAGGTTGAGTATTGAACAAGATAGTTTGTCCATTTATCTTCCAGTACTGTGCGTATCCAGTACACACTCTCACATTAAAAATAATAATAATAATAATGTTTTATTTGAAATTTTATTGAGACTATGTTAACAAAATAACAACAAAATTTTCTACTGAAATAATGAAAAAATTTGGTAAATTAACTTTTATTTATTTATTTTACTTGTTTATTTATTTATTTTAACTTTTTTTTTTCTGACATAGCTTGAATAAATTTTGGTTACTTCAACAAAATATTTATTTCTGTGTATGTAAGCAATAATTTGAAATAAATACATGGGGTACTAATTTTCAAATTACCCCAAAAATTTTAAAACTCCAATAAAATGAACTAGCCATATGTCTTTCACAAGGGATCGAAGATTTGGAAAACCATCACTGACGGTAGTTGCGACTAGAGTATAAAACGTTAATATTCTTTATCCTATGACTAAAAACAAACCATTCAAATGAACATGAATGAGTTACAAAATGATTATGAATTTAGTTATGAAAATGTGAAATACTGCTCACTTCATAAGTGGTAGCAAGTTGTTTTACATCATTACTGATTTCTTTTCAGAAAAAAATATGAAATGATTATTCAATGAAAAGATTGAATGGAACTAATGTTTTAAAAACTAATTATTATTGTTTATTCATTTGTTTTGACGAGGGCGTAGATTAAAATATTCTGCAATATGGAAGTGGTAAAGGCTCGCAATATGACTAAGTTCCTTTATTACAAAACTTACAATTGCCCTGTAAGTCTCCAATGAACTGAACTAGCCATGTGTCTCCCATAAATGGTCGAATATTTGGAAAACCATCACTCACGGTAGTTGCCGCCACGGTATAAAAAGTTAATCTCTTTATCATATTACTAAAGAACAACCATTCAAATAATCATGAATTAGTTACAAAATGGTTATGAATTTAGTTATAAAAATGTGAAACACTGCCCACTTCCAACAAGACAACACGATGTTTTTACACCATTACTGATTTCTTTTCAAAAGAAAATATAAAGCGACTTGTCCGTGAAAATGTTGTATCTGTTGAAACAAGACGAAAAAGATTTCTTTGGTCGCCCGACATTTATAGTTTAATTTTGGGTATAGAAGAGAGAAAAGAGGAGCAAGAAGTATCAAAGCGACTTGCATCCTCTGAAGAAGGCTAAGGTACTTCATACTGTCTGTTATTTAAACTGTTGTTCATCTTAACAGACTGTATGTGAAATGGTTGGACCCTCATCTGTAACTACTTTCTCTCACTATTATTATTTTTTTTTTATCAAGAAACTACGGGGTATAATCATTAAATATCTTGTTAATCATTAACTATCATATCGAAGAAACTGCGTAAAATGTGTTTTAATCGTTTCTTATAGATTTTTATTGACTTAAATCGCAATATATTGTATAACCGAAATATATATATATATATATATAAACGTTCCGTCCCATACTTACATTTTCCAAAATTTATATTTTTAGTTTAATTTTGTTTGAAACCATGTAATATCATTGATTACAGAAAAGATAATAAATATTTAATTCTTTTTTTTAAACGGTATTTTTACTAGTTATTCAAAAATGTGATAGAAAGTAGAAGAGACAATGGAAGGAATGAATGCGAAATCGTATTCAAAGTTCTTTAAAAAAAAATAATGGGCTTTAGAAGTAAAAATAGTAAGTACAAAATGTTAAATATAACATGAAGGACACATTTGTTTAATTATAAGAAAGAGTATGTCTAATTTAACGTCAGAAAATTAGTGATTTTTTATTGTGAACCCTTGTTATTGTATAAAAAGCCGTTCGTGATGGTCTAAAGCATCCTCAAAAGCATAATATTAACAAAAAGCAATTCCTGCAGCAAAAAAAAAAAAAAAAAATATTTTATTTTATTTTATTTATTTATTTTTTTTTTAAAGCTGCTTTAGGTAAATAATAATAATAATAATAATAATAATAATAAATAATAATAAAAAAAAAAAAACTGTAAAATTCAGATTTTTAAATAAAATGTTAATTTTCAATTGAATATAAAATAAAATTTTAATGATTCATTATTGATCACTTTAAATGTCACACGTGTATTGTACGCAGTGAAAGATAATATCCCTATTTTAAGCCTATATTAGATATTTTATTGACAATTAGGATCTTGTACTTAGAGAAATCAAATTAACGCACCATTTTACTGTTTAATATGATTTTACTTTTGACCGAAAATAAAATATTCATATGCATACAGTAAACCCTACTGAACTTGTTTTCTCCATATCATTTAAAAACATCACATTTTTACAAAATTAAATTAGTATATAAATTTTAAAGTTAATAAAACATTTTGTATAGCCATTATTTTACAAGAACTCGCTAAATGAACTTTGATTTAAGAAAACAATCTCTTTTTAAATTATTCTAAAATATTAGGTTTTTGAGTTTTTAAACATAATTATTACAAATAAATAAATATTATTTAAACCATTAATATATTTATAACGATATATATATTTTTTAAATACACATTAGTAAATATTTTATATTTAAAGTTAGAAATATCTCTTAATATCACACACACATAACATATATATATATATATATTCTTTCTTTTTTTTTTTTTTTTTTTTTTTTTTTAAGTAATAAAAATGATAGAATATAAAAAATATATTTCTTTTAAGATATTTAAAACGTGATCTGAGGACAAAATAAAAATATATTTACACTCAGTCTTCTTTCTCTAAAAAAGCCCTCATAATTCACATTTCGGTGCTTTATGTAATATTAATAAAAGATAAAATGATGTACACGGAAACGATCGGAATAAAACAGTTCTTTTACATTCTTCTTTCAGGGGTGTTTGAATCTTCTGTGATATGCAGTAAAATTTAGAACATTTTTGTAATAGAAGTGATAAAATGTTCTAAAAATTTTGAACGAAAGTACAAAGGGAAAAAAAATACATTGAAAAGAACTTTCTTTGCAAAACATTTTCCTGCCTTAAATCCTACTACATTGTTGGTACATCAAAAGTGAGAGACTTTCAAATAACGCATTAAATTTTCTTTTTAAAGGTTCTAACAAAAAAAGAAAAAAAATATTCCCAATGAAATTTAAAAGATTTTTTTCTTTTTCTTTAGAAAGCAAAATATATTCCTCGAACACATCTTTTGTTGAAAGAAATAGTTTAGATTCATTGTACTTTTATCTTTCTATATACATAAAATATACTCGTCAGTCTTTTGAATATGTATTGCTTTGTCACCATAAAGGGATATGAAATTTATATATTACAGAAGATTATTTAATTATCAAAAACAATAATTAACTATTATATATTTATTAAGAATATATATTAATATATATCATATATTATTTAGATAATAACCGAACAGTCTTTTGATGAAGTTTTGCTGCTTGTTTTCATTTTTTCCCCCTTACCTTCTTTCATTTTTAAATTTAATATATTATAAATACCTTTTTTAGAAATGCAATAACCGCAATTTTTACACCGATTTATAATTTGATAATACGAACATTTCTCCTTGGGAAATGCAGTTACGTTACCTTCGAGCCATTTTCAAAGTAATTCTTATATTTTTAACTATCATTTTCATGTCAAAATAATAGCACGACCCTTCATCGGGGGACAAATGTAAGCGCGAGTGCTGCAGCAAAGCGGAAACGCATTGCAGAAATCCTCATAATTGAAAAAAGTAATTTGAAACTTATAATTTGTTTCAGTTGTATTTTTAGGAGATTGTAAGATTTTCATTGTGTGACAACAACAGGGTTCAGGAGTATTCTATAGGAAAATAAACTAACCTATTTTAAGAACTGTAAACTTCCATACTTAAAATTATAACTCAAGATTGATTTTCTGTAACCAGTGTTAGCTTAATAAAATACACGTGTTTGTACGAAATTATTTCTTCTTTTTAAATCTGTGTATAATGTAGGAAGAAATAAAACTACCTGTAGGAAATCATATAGTTTTTCTATGTAATTAAAAACGTAGAGAAAACTTATTACAACCTCACATTATTATCACACATATATCTATACTTCGAGATAAAAATGGCATTAACATGGAAAAAATTTAATAAAAAATGAATAACCATGAACTCCCAAACATTATGGTAAATATTGTGATATTAATGGCATTATGTTTTCTAAATTAAATCTATACATTTTGTAATAAAACTGATTATATATATATATATATATATATATATATATATATATTTACATTTCACACTCAGCAGAGTTACCGGCATTTAGAATTTATTTCGGAGCATTGTTAACCCCGCCTTTATTCTTACTTATAAGAGAAATCATTCACCTTTATTCTTACTTACACTTACTTGTAAGAGAAATTTATATAAGGTAATTCCGGGACAGATGCCCCACTTAAGGAAAGGGAGCTATAAAATAAATTGGGTAGTAACAATGACAACGAAATTTTGTGGTAAATACATAATAAATATTGTTTATTACTACTAAGTAGTTTTTTTGTACCATATTGTAAATTTTCTAAAGAAAAAAATAAAATTGCCGCAGTACTACATTTGGCCATCTCTCCCGAATTTGTGGGTGAGATGCCCCACTCACAGGGGAGAGATGCCCTACCTGTAAAAAACATAATAAAAGGTTTTAACATTGGCCAATTGTTTATAACAATTTTTCAGTAGTTTATAACATATGAAACGTAAGCTATTTAAAAAAATGAAAATAAGACCTTAGCAATAATTTATAAAATATTAAAATATTTAGCTACCATAGGCAAGATATATATATATATATATATATATATTTTAATATATATGCAAATTTCATATTTACAGTTTAGATAGCATAATGAAAAAATGTTATGAAATGTGTCGAATTTATTCAGATAATATTTTTGATTTTCTCTTCTCTAATTTTCGCTTTCCCGCAATCATCCCGCACAAATCCCCGTACATTGTGCATGATTCATGTAACCATTTATGGCGCTTTATGTAATTTATCCAATCTATTGAGTTTTTTTTGTAGAATAGTAGTTCTCCTCACATTCGAGGCAATTGTTTGTAGGATCATTTTCGTCCTTTTCAATGGGCATGTCCATAACTAGATGTTTTGGAGCTTTGCTAATTTAACAGCGGATTTCAGCTTGTTTTCTTGGATGTGCCCTTAGGATGTAACAACCTTAGCCGACGGTATCTTTCTTTTTCGGCATCTTTCCTCTAACCTAGGTACAGGGAAATCTGGTGCAATATTTTTGTCGGGGAGGATGTTTGAACAGTTGATTCAGAAATTTGGGACTGTTCACCCGTCGGTTTCAATGCTTCACTTATGGAAAAGGTTTGAGATCGCTGCTTGGTTTAGAAGAAAAATTCCCGTCTCCCGAAAATCATTAATAGCAGTGTCAACAGAAGCTGCCTTTTTTCAGGATCTACCAATCAGTTCTGAAGCTTGTATTCTAACAATGATCCTTCCTGGATGATTAACAATTCATTTCCTTGCTTCTTCTTTAAAACAGTGTTTTAGTGGCTAAAAAAGACCGCCCAAGAGGCTGAAGAACTTGTGTCGTATGGCTGGACAGGCATACAATTATAATAATATTCTTGTCTGCAAAGTCTAGCAAGTCATGACAGTTTAAGTGCGATGCGTGACCGTCCAAAATTAATAACGTCTTTCCTTGGGGTCTTCTTGGAACAAAAAAATCGTTAAGTCATCTCAAAAAAATATCTGTACTGATGTACGATGAGTTTTCGTTCATGAACACCATAGATCCAGGTGGAAGACCATCAGAAAGTTCTTTTTTTTTTCGAACGCCTTTAAAAATAACTGAAGGGGGGGAGATATTATCCTTCTGCATTGCAACAGGCAATGACTGTAACTTTTCTCCTCTCTTTGTAGACGTCAAAAAATTCATTTTTTTAAACTCTCTTGAGAGAAGTTTAAAAAAAATGATGACACTTTTTCTATTCATGCCTTCCCCCCTTGCTAAGAGAGCCCCTGAGCTTGTCTAATACTTAGTTCTGGGTTTCTCCTAAGAAATGATGACAGCCAGGCCTACCCAGCCATACTTTCTTCTAAATTAAATCGATGCTTGAGACCTAGTTTTTCAGCAAACTGAAATGCAAGTGTCCTAATTATCTCTCTGTCAGGGGCAAATCCACATTTTTCTAAACGCTGGATGTGATTGACGAGACTTTTTTCGTTTCCAACTCCAAACACTTCTTGTGGCCACAAAGAGCTTGTTTTGGTGTTATTATCTGTTTTCTTCGACGGCGAAGTGTCCGAGAAGGAATTCCATAGTACCTAGCAGTTTCATTGACACCAATTTCCGACCCAATTTCTTTTCTTTCTAGTCTCCTAAGATCCTCTTTTAAATGGTCTTCTGCCCAGGTCCCACGAGCTGCTCTAATATTTCTTTCTTTTGTACACTGTAGGCATCTTTCCTGAAACAAACAAGAAGCATTGAACAACTGCATGAACAAATACAATAATATATACTTACCGGCACAATTAACCGCCCACCTACAGTTTCGTTAGCGCCCAAGATTGATTACGTTATAGTTTAAATGTCAAAGGTCAGTCTGACATACCTGAGCGTTTTTTCTATCTTATCTGAATCCAATCTGCATTTTTGTGATTTCGTTTTGAGTTGCCACTTCTAGCGATCACACGAATTTGAATTTTATTTGATGAGTTTTAATCTAAATTTATAGTTCCAAAAAACATTTTTAATTTGAAAAATTTAACGATTTACAAATATTACGCATTTTATAAAAACAATATGACTTTTAAAATATTAGTTTAGAATTTAAACAATTAAAAGACTTTTCTCCCTGAAAATGTATGTGGGCATCTCACCCGAATATAATCTGGGGCGTCTATCCTTTTGGTATGGGAGAGATGCCCCGGTAACTGTCCAAAGTAAAAGACAGCAAAAATGGCGGTACAATGGCAGAAGTCGACTGATCAACTTCTTACTGCAGGCATTTAAGCTTATATTAAAAAAATCCATTTTTATTAACTAGTGCCAGCTTTACAATGCAACACCACTCTTATAACAGAGTAGAAAAAACATGGTGCTTACTTGAAATATTGTTGTGACGGCAGAACACAAAGAAATAAGTTCATGTAACTTCCACAGCACACCATTCAACATCTATCTGAAATAATAATCGGACTTGCAGTGCCATCTAGCGTTGCCTTTCGAATTTACATAAAGTGGGGCATCTCAACCGGTGGGGCAACTCACCCGGAATCACCTTATACTATCTACATTATTTTCCGCCAAGGCTATGTAATGATTAGCATCCTTGACTTCTTAGTTAGGCATGAGTTCAAACATCGGACAAGGCATGGAAGTATTGTACCTATTAGGCGTAGCGATGACAGCCCACTGAGTGCCCCTTCATAAATGGTGATCAATTCGGCGATTCCCGGCCAATGCTTACCCAGGTAGCACATAACGTTGTTATAGCGTTGCAAATAACTCTGAAAAGTGAAAAATTGGTTACGTTATTTTATGTCCGTTGAAAAATAGCTTTTATTTCGCAATAGTCTCACTGAACAATTTCGAATATTTATTCAGTAATAAAGAAAACCTATAACAAACGTTGTTTTATGGTTGTACTTTTTCTGTTATTTTTTCGACGTTTTAAAATAGGTATTTTATTAGTTTTTGTTTTCCTTGTTGATTCTAATAAAAAATATGTTTTTTCAACGAATTAATAGGTACTTTTTATAAGTCATTATTTCCGTCAAATGACGTTGAATCTCTTCAACTTGATATCGATACACGATTGTGAATTGGCGGGATGTGCGTGTTATAATTTTCTTTAGAGTTTTAGAAGAAGGTTTGCTGCGAAAGATCTTGTAACATGATAAAGCTTTCAGCAAATTATATTAACATGTATAGTAGAAGTTCTTTGGCTTTCGGAAACCGTAACTAACGAAGGGGTTCATATTGTACGCTTTCTCCCGTTCTACACGCGAAATCGCCAAGTATATTGTGGCAAACCTTAAAAGCGTCTTACGATACGACGCGTGCCATTTTAAAAGTGAATGTGATGTGAATGAAGATGAAGTTATCGCTTTCCTGTTAAAATGGTACGAAAGTTTTCTGTGAAACAATAATTAATTAAACGCAACTTAAAACTTTTTCAGCGAAAGTGTAGTGAAATGTAAATGACATTTTACGTAATTTCCAAAAAACTTGCTAGCTGGTAATTTCCTTAAAAGCTCAAAGTTATAATATTCTTTGGTTTTGAGTTTGTTTACCAGCTAGCATAATATTAAAATTTAATGAGTTCTCGTCTAATTGTGGATGCTGTATATTTATTTAAACAAGATTTTTCAAGGAATGAAGTGAGTGTTTCTTTTTCCCTTCTTTAAAAGAATGTTCCAAAACTTTTTTAACATGTGATTTTTTTTTTTATAAATTATTAGCAATATTTTAGAAACGAAAATTCAATGGATATATAGAGCTAGCTATTTTTCTTGGATTTCAACGTTTATAAGACATAAGAAAAACCGCTGAAAACTGATATAAAAAGCACGACAGTATTTTGATTCTGAATAACCATTTTACAACTGTTTTTTTTTTTTTTTTTTTTTTTTTTTTTTTTTAGGTTATAAAAAAAACGACAGTATTGCGATTTCGTACAACCCTTTTACAACGGTTTTTTTTACGTTGTAAAATGTATTAAAACAACCGTTGAAAGATGAGGAAATCAACGAGACATATTTTCAGATTATTAACGTTACGGAAAAACGATCATTCAACGGAATGCATTGCCGTTTGTTCAACGTTGAAAATACCATACTGTGCTACCTGGGAGTCGCAAGTGCCGCGCCATAAAAAAAAAAAAAAAAGAAAAAAAAAAGTAAAAAAAAAGTAGTTATATTTAGGAGAAAATTATTCTATAAAATAGTGAGGAAAAAAGACGGGCTAAAAATGCTTCGGAATAAATTAAGAAATTTGGCAACTCTGCCCACAGATGCATAGCCTACTGATTTACTATAGCAATTTTAATCTGGTTTATAATAATTATCATGGGGGAAAAAAACTGAATGTTAGGCACATGATCGTTAAACTGTATTTTTGCTAACAATAGTTAAATGTATAAAACCAATCTCTCATGCCAAATGAGAATAATCTGGTATGTTACTCACACGACTTTCTCTTACTCTGAAACTTATTACTGTAAATACAGGTTGGAGATTAAGAGGTAAGATAACAAATACTGTTATGTAAACCTGAGTAAAACAATTCAAATTAGTCTTCGAAAGAGTTTTATATGATAATTAGTTCTGTGTGAGATGGACTACCGCCCCCTCACCTCCCCCCTCCTGTTTCATTAATGCACCTACATTTATATATAATTTAATCCTGTTAGTAAAATTAAAAGTTTACTTAAAATTATACAAACAATTTTCACACGCAACTTTCAATGAAACTTATCAATCTTGATCAAACTTTTCCAGCAACAAACTTATATTAACTTTAAAATACAACATTTGGGTCTCCTAAAATTATTCGTTTTTAAATTATTCTAAGAGTAGTATAACGCTAAACATAAAAAAAAAAAAAAGTTGAATTTGTTCTCAATATTACATTAAAAAAAAAAAAAATGTTAAAAATGAAAAAAATCGATAACTTTATGGTTAAACCATTCGTTTTAAAGGTATTGGCGAGCTCTTTTGAAAGATACTCATCATGAAAATTTACTCCCCTCGAAGGGAACCCCAGGGGGGGATGCGAGGCCCTTACATTCACATTTTTTCCCAGTTGACTATCTCTATTACAAAATATATATATATTCGTTTCATTTGGTTTAGTGCAGTCTATAGATGTTAAAATCTACTCACCTGCAAATTCCCCCATAGATGTAATGTATTTGAATACTTTTGAGTGTCTCTGTACACGAACCATTTGCTTCATCTCAAAGAAAAGCTTAGTGTAGCGTCCCTATATGATACACATTTAAAATACCGAGTTTGGACTTTCTGGAATTATTTGTTCTTGAGATAAGCTTTTTAGATACTTGAGATAAGTTCTTTGTTATGCTGATAAAACACAGATAGACAGCCAGACAGGCACACACACACACACTCAGACCATTCGCTAAAAACATGATTTTTGTATTCAGGGGACCTCAGAACATATAAGTATAACAAAAACTCACTTTCGAAAATTTGACTCTAAAACAATGCTTTCTCTACCGTAAGGGTGTAAAAAAAAGTAAAAAAGAAGACAAATCATCTTAACGAAAAGAGGAATATTTGCAGGAAAATTTATAGCACAATTGACAGTGATACTACTTAAATAGTAAAAAAGGTAAAGAAAAAGAAAGTTATAATTATTTTGAGTTCCTTTCACCCATCTATAAAAATTGCAATTTTGAAACCGAGAAAAATTCCTTTTTAATTTTAGAACGGAGTAGTATTTTAATTTTTCTTGGATTTTGCAGTTAAATGAATTATAAATTTAAAAATTTACTTTTCTTTAAATAACTAACTTTTTTTTAATTATTATATATTTATACAAAAATATAAATTCATATTTAAATTATTTTTATTATAAGTGGTTTACAGAAAATATTTATTGAAAATATTTTAATTTTTTTTGCTATGTAAGGCATTTATCTGACATTTTCTTTTTAAACAATCGCAAAAAGTTTCTATAAAACAGACTACGTTAAAGAAAAAAAAATCTAAATTCTCCCTTTGAGTATCATTGCAGTACTCATTTTTATTTATTTCAAAAAGCGACAGAAGTTCATTGTTTGTTCCATTGTAATTTACTCACGTTGTAATTGTTCTGTTTAATATTGTATTCTGCTGAATTTCAAAAACGTCTGCGTTTGAAATTCTACTTTAAATTAACTTTTTTAGTTTGCATTGATACATTTTAAAAATACACAAAACCTAATGAAAAGGTCACGTCCATCTCTAATATGGCATGAATTTAAATTACAAGTATATATCAGTGGACTTATTACGCATGAATGTGAGATAAAACTTTTTATAAAACATTCTTACCCGAATAGCATCGGAATGTATTTTGAACTTTTTATGATGGTTGCAATCGTTCAAACAGCGTGTTTCGTGTTAAAAGAACTTTTTATTAGACGCTCAAAATTAATATTACTTAACGCGTTAAAAAAAAAATTGTATTTTAATACCTACAAAACATATGATTTTAATTCTATGAAAAACGTTTAAATTTAACATTATCAAAAACATTCACGCTGAGTCCGATTACAATGAATGGGATAAAGTGCCCCATTCACAGTTTTGATTTCATTAACACAGCTATAAGTGATACACCTTGGGAATTAATAGTGATGAGTTTTTTTTTTTTTTCTTTTTTTTTCCTTTGAATTATTTTAAACTTTAATTACCTTGCACTTAAAATTTTACGTAAGGGGATGGTGGATGTTGGAAATGAATGGATTATGAAAAATTTCCTACATGCCATTGAAATGTATCAATATTAAGTACTAGTCGCCTTCGGTGACCAGCCTGTTCGCAATCCTTGAAAAATTTGATCTATTTAAATTTAGCTCAGTTGCGCCTTAGTCGCGTTCTTCTCGTTTCAGAACCTCTAACAGCTTGTTTGCGGATTCTACAAATGCTTTTCAAAATTCTAAGTGCATCAAATCCCCAGTCGGTGACATCTGCGGGACACTCTTTAATTTTATTATTTGGAACATTCTATTCGCTCATCGTACGAAGGATTTTTAAACTTTTTAACCGGAGCAAACTCCCACTGGGTGGCGTTCGCCTTCACATTATTAATATATATATATATATATATATATATATATATATATATATATATATATATATATATATATATATATATATATATATATATTCAAGCTCATGTTAGCAACAGTTAAAATTTTGTACACATATCGGCAGGAAGGTTGCGCTGTTATGCTCCGGTCATATTCTTAATATGAATTCTCCACGTGAATGTTATATCTAAGATTCTAGAGCGTATTTAGATGAATATCGTCCGCAAGTTAGCGTTATTATTATTCATTTTTTACTATTTAGGGTCTGTCTATGCTTCTATTGAACAATACAGTTTTGGCAAAATGTATCTCTCCCTTCCTTATAATAAAATAAAATATAAATTAACCATGTGTAATTTTATTTTAAGGTAAAATGTTTTAATCAGAAACAGAATAAATTTTGTAGGTACATCGACCGGCGGGTAGCGCATTGTATCAAATGACAAATTTCTTACTCATGTTTAAATTTGTGCGTATATCGGCAGAAAGGTGGCACTGATATGCTGTAATTTTCCGTAATTCTGAAAAAGCTATAAGTTCAAAATATAATCTGCACAACTGCACCCTTTTTTTTCCTCATTTGTATTTAATTTTATGTATCTATCGGTCGAAAGGTAGCGCTATTAATATGTAATCTTCCTTGTTTATGAAGCAGCTATATTTAAAAACTCAAGTGTATAACAAATTTTTATTTATTTATGTGCATATTAGGCGAAAACTTGTTGGTTATACAAGCGGCAGTAAAATTATTGAAGCGCGAACAGTAATTCGTATTTAAAAGATGTGCACCTGATAGTGATTTTTTAAGTAAGTATTTATCGAATCATGATGTTAGTTTGTATGCTATTTGCAAAAAGTAAGTTCAGGATAAAAAATTAGTGATCAAGCTGAAAAAAATAAAAATAAATTTTATTCTTGCAGAGACATGCTGTTAAAAAGAAAAAAAAAAAGGTTTAGTATATCCTTTGGTGAAATTTGAAATTTGGCACCGAAGTAACTCGGACGTTTCCCGGAAAGGTCTTTACTAGCGCAATTATGATATCCGCATTTTAATTTATTGAAAGCCATTTACAACAAAAATGTTACTATATCAATGCCATCCTTAAATTACCAACTCAAATTCAAACAATTATCTTGTTTTATTTTATTTTGCAGGCGCGCTTTTTATTTCCTAATTCAAAATTATTTAAAAAACAACAACAACAAAAAAAAAAAAAAACGTTTTCGATAATGTTTGTTTCGATACTGATTATTATTAATTTTCTTTCTTTCTTTTTCTAGAAAAAAAAAAAAAAAAAAAAAAAAAGAAATTCTGCCAAAAGCAGAATTTAGTTTAGAAAAGAGAACTATTAGATTTTTTTTTTTTTTAAATTATAACATCGCTTTTAAATAATTCAATTATATTTTCGATAAATTTTAGATTTCGATAACTGTCCAACTATCATAAAACTTGTATCGTAAAAATTCGCAGATTGAGACTAATAGTCCTCAGTCCTTTAAAAAAAAAAAAAAAAAAAAAAAAAATAGAAATATGTAAAAATTGTAGATGTGTGCTTCAGTAATTTTGTGCTGACTGTAAATCGTGTTACTAAATAAAGAAATAAATTAATTAATATTTCCTTAGTGCAGGCGAAATAGAAAATAAAAAAAAACATTTCAGCATTTTAAAAAACATCATCAGTGACACGTGATTCTTAAATTAATGTATAACTTCGTTTTTACAAATTGAGTACCAAGTGACAATTTTCTTACTCATGTGTAAATTTGAGTTTATATCGGCTAAAAGGTGGCGGTATTATGCTGTAATTTTCCTTGCTTATGAAAAAAAATTATTTTTAAACCTAGTGTGTATAACTACAACATTTTTTAATTTGTGTGTATAATGAACGGTTACAAATCCTGTTAAAAGAAAAATAAATAATAATAAAAAAAATCATTAGCGTGGGAAAAATAATATAAATAAATATATATATATATATAATAACAGTAATAATAATAAAAAAAATTCTTTTTAACCTTCCAGTTCTTTAAAAAAAATAAAATACACTGATGGAAAAAAAAATCCCAACACCAAGAAAAAATTATTGTACAGTAATGAAATTTCAGCAATGCATTTGTCTAGGTAACATATTTAATTGATTAAAGTTTCAAGATCACAGGTAGAGCCATTGGCGAGAAGAGCCATTTCAAATGTGAAATGTTGGTACATTATTAACCGGTGTAACCGCCAGAATTTTGAATGCAGGCATGCAAACGTGCATGCATATCGTACAGGTGTCGGATATCAGTTTGTGGGATGGAGTTCCATGCCTGTTGCACTTGGTCGGTCAATGCAGGGTCGGTTAATGCTGCTTGTGGATGACGCTGGAGTTGTCGTCCAATGATGTCCCATACGTGCTCGATTGGAGAAAGATCTGGTGATCTATCAGGCCAAGGCAACATGTCGACACTCTGTAGAGCATCTTGGGTTACAACAGCGGTATGAGGGCGAGCGTTATCCTGTTGGAAAACGCTTGAATGCTGCTCATGAATGGCAGCACAACAGGTTGTATCACTAGACTGACGTACAAATTTGCAGTCAGGGTGGTTTGATAACCACGAGAGTGCTCCTGCCGTCATACGAAATTGCTCCCCAAACCATAACTCCAGGAGTAGGCCCTGTGTGTCTAGGCCGCAGACAGGTCGCTAGCAGGCGTTCACCTGGCCTCCTTCTAACCAACACACGGCTATCACTGCGACCAAGGCAGAACCGGCTTTCATCAGAAAACACAACAGATCTCCACTCCGTCCTCCAATGAGCTCTAGCTTGACACCACTCACGTCGCAAATGGCAGTGGTTTGGAGTCAGTGAAATGCACGCTACAGGGCTCGGAGCTGTCCTTGAAGTAACCGATTTGTAACAGTTCGTTGTGTCACTGTGGTGCCAACTGCAGCTCGAATTTTAGCTGCAGACGCAGTACGATTAGCCACAGCCATACGCCGAACACAGCGGTCTTTCCTCTCAGTAGTGCCATGTGGCCGCACGGAACCCGGTCTTCTTGAGGCAGTACCTTCCCTTGACCACTGCTGCCAACACTCATGCACAGTGGATACATTCCTGCCAAGTTTTTCTGCAATATCGCGAAAAGAAAACCCACCTTCTCGTAGCCCTACTACACGACCACGTTCAAACTCAGTGAGCTGTTGATAATGGCTTCTTCGTCTTCTTAGAGGCCTCCTTGACTAACATTAACCCACTACGTCAAATCTCAACTGTAAATAACGATTACGAACCTTACAGCGCTTATTTAAAGCAAACCTCATTTGCATGTTCATAGTGTCGCTACTAGCGCCACACTTATGCGCATAGCTCGAAATTTGAATCGACGTCATCTTTCAGATGTATAAACACGCCAACCAAATTTCGTTTATCTAGCACAACTCCTTCCTGGTGTTGGGATTTTTTTTTCCATCAGTGTAAATAAAAAACAGAAAAAACAGAAAAAAAAAATTCCCTTTAAAAGAAATTTTTCTCTCTTTATATAAACAGATGAAAGAAAAAATCAACTTAAATATATATTATTTCTCTAAAAGACTTATTTTTTGAGCTATGTCTTAAAGTTTTGAATTGGACACAGATGAGCAGTAATCATTATCGATTCCCCTTTTTTGCTTAAATCAATTTAAAATTTTAAAAATTAAAAAATCGCAATTTTCTATCTCCAGTATCTTGTCACGTGATATATATAGAATTGAAAAGCATTTATTCCCGATCCTTAGTCAAAATGTCCTGCAGTGTGTTGCCATTAAAATTTCTTATTTTAGTTAAGAAATTTCGAATTGTTACATTGATAAGGGAATTGCACATCTGAATACAGAAAAATTCAATCTAATTTAATTCGCTATTTATCGCTCCTTAAATTCTTCTTAAATTCAGAATTGACTCGTGTATTAATTGACATTTTAATTAATATCTCCGCAACTAATTATTATTTTTATTTTTTTATTCTTAAACAATCGTCTTAACAAATGTAGTGTAAATTCAATAAGTTAAGAGTTATACAATAAACAGAATTTCAGTTTATCTCAAAAAAAAAAAAAAAAAAAAAAAAAAAAAAGAAGATGAAATATTTCCGCAACTAATTAAAAATGTAATTCTTTTTTCACTATCCCCTCCGAAGGCTTCTGAGCACCCGTATGTCAATTTTTATACTTCAATGGACTGAATATACAGATAGACAGACTGCGGAACAGACAGACAGGCATCTTCTTTTATTATTATAGATATTAAAATTTCTCGAAATCTTTTTGAATGAAGAAAAATAAGGTTAAACATTTAATTTAATTTTATCTGCTTTCTTTTTTTCTTCGTTCTCCATGCTACCTAGTGTATATTTTTTCCCTTTTCGAATTTATATTATTATAGTTTATCAATGTATTTTAAATATATTTTTGTATCACTTAGTGTCTCATTTATAACTTAATTAAAAATAAAAATAAAAATCCCTTTCAGTATAAATAACTTGCATTAAATTTCAGCATTCAAACTTAAAAGTATTTTTGAATATTTAACTTATGAATAAATCTACAAAATAATACACAAATATCCTTAGAATACATTGATAAATTATAAAACGGAAAAATCGAGAGAATATCATAAGCACTAGGTAGCATGAAAGTCTTAAATAAAAAAAAATAATAATAATAATAAAATTTTGCTTTTATTTTACATTATTTATAAAGTTTTCGAGAAATTTTAATGTACTGAATACTGATACATCTTTATGTATACGTATGCAAACATTCATAACGCTAAGCTAGTAATTAAAGAAAAAGTGTCATAGCGTGAACAATTCTCTTAAGTTTATTTTCTTAAATTCGATAAATCTCCATTTTTTCTTTTCTTTTTTTTTTTTTTTTTTTTTTTTTTTTTTTTACACTATCAACCAATAATTATTTGGACACTTGCAATTTAAACGTTTTGTCAAATATTAAAAAAAAAAAAAAAAAAAAAAAAAAAATCTGCAGGAATTATTTTGAAATTTTGGGAGTATAAAGAACATGTTATACTTCATATATTTCAGAAAAAGTTTTGTTTTGAAAAGGTAAACATAACCAGTAAAAATTTAAACAATAGTCAAAATGGTTTTGATCCCTCTGTAAAAAGTAATGTGCTGAAGCATGTGATTACGAGGGTTCGCTTTATTATCTTTATAAATTTTGATAAGGCTCCCACATATATTCATAGAGATATAAGAAATTCATTAAAAAAATGCAAAAAGAATTTTCCCTTTTTTAAATTATAACACTTAGGGTATTAGACCTAGTGTAAAGTCAGTTTTCGTAAACATGACATACTATATCAGACACAACATACTGCAATAAGAATGCAAAAATATTAAATACCGCACGAAATATGAGTATTTTTACTAATTAATTTTTACATACGCATGTGAAAGATTTAATAATCACAATTTCATGATTTAATAGCCAATAGTATTGAGCTACTTACACGAAAGCTCCAAACAAATATCCTATAAATTAAAAAGTTTTGACAGATAGAATGAGCAGAATTTCAGTTTCTATCAAAATAAAAGCTAAACTACAAGGGGTTTTACTTACATTTTTATTTCAATTCAATCAATGCCCAATGGTAAAACAGTGCTCGCTATTACTGAAATAAGAATACAAAAATATTAACTACCTCACCAAATATTAATATTTTTACTAAATAACTTTTAACTACTCATGTGCAAACTTTTGAATAATTCCACTTGCATAATTTAATAGCCAATAGTATTGAGCTACTTACATGAAAGGTCCAAACAAATACCCTATAAATTCAAAAAGTTTTGAGAGATGGAATGAGCAGAATTTCAGTTCCATCAAAATAAAAGCTAATAAAAAGGCGTTTTACTCACTGTAATAAAACGCCATTCTTCTGAATGGCTTAAAGCGAGTCTTCTGGACTCTTTGAAATATAAAGATTGCAGGCTATTTCATTTAATCAAAATAATTATTTAATAATTTCTAATCATTTTAATTTCAAAGTAATAATCTTCAAACTGATATTTTAATATCCTTCTTACCTGTAAAATTCTTCGACATTAAAAAATGAAGACTAATAACGGACACTTGTTTTTCTAGAAATAATAGCTTCTTCTTTAAGATGAGAAAATATATACAGTTTATTAAATAAAATATTTACATGATGAAAATAACACTATTTACAAAAAGGTATTCCTTTCGTGCACATCGAACATCCATTTCATTCTATTTTTAGCAATACTATTTCTAAAATTATACTTTGAGAAAAATGGATTTATAATAAAACTAATCTAATCTATCAGCTACTTTTTCTATTTCTTTAACTGTAGCTCTATGAATAATAAAATTAGGCCAAAAAGGCCCCGAGAGCAAACTACTATTTCATGACCTGTTACTCTCCATTATAAAACAGAACTAAAACTAAACTAATGTCCCGCGAGAGTAAACAAAAAATGTTCTTCGAATCTCATGTCAACGGGACCTCTGGCGCCCTCTAGTAAGGCAAAAGTATATCAATACCTAACATCCTCCCACCTTTAATTTTTTAGGTGAGAGATAAAAAATTAAACAGTTAATTAATTAAGAAAATTTAAACCTATAAAACTACACACTAAGAAAAAATAAAGCTATAAACTACAAATAGTAAAAATTGAAGTTACAAACTAATGAAAATAAAGAAAAATAAAAATAAAATATTTTAAAGTTCAATGCAATTTTAAAACAATTGTGATTGTCTTTAGAAAAGTTTTTTATAGTTTTTGACCACTTTCAGTTTATTGTCTCTTTTGCTGCTTGTATCACTGGATCCTCAGCATCTGATATCTCTAAGGGATAGAGTTTTTGAAGTGGTCTAATCAATGTCCCAGAATGCATTTTCACTTCCACAACCCTGGCACGGCCATCTCGGCTGGGAAAAATTTTTACTACTCTTCCTATTGGCCACTGTAGTCTTTTCACACTGTTGATTTCTACTAGCACAATGTCACCTTGTTTAACAGGCTTACATATCTGTCTACTTCGTTGTACCAATTGCGCTAGATACTCTTTTCGAAATCTACTTTGTAGTTGCCTTCGAAAACTTTGGCAGTGCTTGTATCGTGCTCTCAGTTTTTTAGCATCAATGGCATCCAGATCTGGTACACCAATTTCTTGAATGTCTTGCATAAAACAGGAAGGTGTCAAAGGAATGAACTTGTCTGGTTCTTCTGATAGGTATGTTAAAGGTCGTCTGTTCATTATGGCTTCAACTTCGCACAAGATAGTAGAGAGATCTTCAAAATTGAGGGAAGATTTTGTTCTCAGTAGGAGGTTTTTTGCACTTCTAATGAGACGCTCCCACCATCCGCCCCACCAAGCAGCGGTTGGGGGGGATGAACTTCCATTTTATTGGAGCTATGTCATCCGTCTTTTGAATTTGATTCCAGTCAAGAGATTTAAAGAGATTGTTGGCACCGCGAAAGTTAGTTCCATTGTCACTGTAGATTGTCGAAATTCTTCCTCTTCGTGCTACAAATCTTCTTAGCGCTTGTATGAATCCCTCTGTTGAAAGATTCGTCACTAATTCCAAGTGTATGGCTAGATATACTGCACAGGTAAAAATGACTATCCATACTTTGGACTTATTTTTCAGGTAAAGAGGACCACATAAGTCGATGCCAACAACTTCAAAAACTTTTGAGTCTCTGACTCTGTCAAAAGGTAAATGGATGGGAGGAGTAACAAATGGTCTGGAAGAAAAATTTTACACTTCGTGCATTTTATCAATTCACTTCGGATGTTACGCTTTGCAGAAATAATCCAGTAATGTTCACGTAAGATCGAACCAACTGTCTGAAGTCCAGCATGGCAATTCTTCAAGTGGCAGTCTCTAATTAGGCACCTTACAACATGATGTTTTGATGGCAACAATATAGGATACTTGAAAGAAAAGGTGTCTTCTCGATCTAACAACTTTGTTTTGATTCTTAGAATATTGTCTTGATCTTTCATAACAACAAGTCCTTTTATTGTTTCTCGCACATCACCAAAACTTTCTAACTGCATGCGTGACCAGAGAAATTTTTCCGCCTCTTTCTTTTCTTCTGCCGAAAGTTCAGCTGGGAAAATATGATTTCTATTTCTACATTTTGTTGCAAATCTTCTTATCCAACAAATAATATTTACAAGTTTACTAAATTTCGAAATTCTTTCATAATTCATAAATGGATCTACATTTGGACTCGAAAATAATGACACTGCAGTTTTCTTTCTCTCCGACATAACTAAGACTTCATTAAGGACAATCTTCGGTTGGGGCCAGTTACTTTTTTCATCTGCTAGCCATTTAGGACACTCCCACCATCCCAATTCCAGAAGGTATTTAGGAACGGGAAGGCAGGTCTGCCGGATTTTGACTTCCTGGAACTAAGTACCACTGGTGAGGGTTCGTAAGTTGGCATATTTCTCTGATTCTGTTGCCCACAGAGGTACCCCACTGGTCATTTCTTTTAATCCAGGCCAAAACTGTCGAAGAATCAGTCCAAAAGTAAGTTGGTACTGTAGGGATATCTAAAGCTTCTATGACATACTTTGATAGTCTGGATCCCAACACACAGGCAAGCAGCTCAAGACGAGGAATCGTTAGAGCCTTTTTTGGAGCCAACCGTGATTTTGCTCCCAAAAATTGAATTGAAACTCTTCTTTCTTCTTCGCACCGTATAAAAATTACTGTTGCATAGGCACTTTGACTTGCATCGCAGAAAATATGTAGGGACCAATCTTCTCTATTTCCATAACCTATTCTTCTCGGGATCTTCGATTCTGTTAGCTGTTTTAATTCGCTGTACCATTTCTGAAAGTCTTTTTGAATTTTCTCTGGAAGTGGAGTGTCCCATGCTAATTTGCTGGACCAAGATTCTTGAATTATTATCTTGGCTGATAACAATGCTGGAGCTAGAAAACCGATGGGATCGAATATTCCTTGAGTTATGGATAGAATTTGACGTTTTGATGGATTCACTATTTCTAAGTCAAATTTATTGCAGACCATCAAGCTATCATCTGTTCTGTCCCATTTGATTCCTAAAACTGGAATTGGAGTTGAGAAGTCTTTCTTTTCATTTTTTAAAGACAACTTTTCTATTTCTTTTACAGGACCGAATTGCCATAATCTTAGGTCCATTTTAGCTTCCGCCATGATTTCTATTGCCTTAGATTTAAATTCTTCCAAATCGGACGTGTTGTTTACAGATGTGACGTTTCTGGTGAGTTGTCTAAGAAACATATCGTGGACTTGCTCTTCTTCTTCTCTTTTGGACAAGATTTGTGTAGGGTCGTTGATTCCTATCGTTTCGAGTCGCCTCAAGTCTGGAACATTCCAATCTTTTATGGACAGATTTGTCATTAATACCGCTGTACCGCTATTCAAGCAACCCTGAGATGGAAGCCCTGTTTTTCCACAAACTCTCCACCCAAGTTTGGTTTTTATCGCTGTGAGTCCATTTTCTAATTGCTTGACTCGACCCGTTAACAGTTGACCGTAGACGTCACTCCCGATCAGGATTTCTATTTCCGTACTACCAGGGCCGATATCGGACAACCACAGCTTATTTTTTTTGAGTTCTCTGCACAGATTTCTCTTTGGAATTCGAGGAATTCCACCACAAATTTTCTCTTGGTCAAAAAGATCGAGCTCATGTATGGAACTGACCCAATAATTCGATGCACCCACTGTAACTTAAATTTATTATGCTGTTTAACTTGTATCTGTGTACCCCCAAAAACTGTATGGGCAATTATTTCTGTACCAATGGGTTTGAGCTTGAGCTCTTTTGCAGTTTTCTTTAAAATATAACTTTTCTGGGAACCACTGTCCATAGGACAACGCACCTTTTTTTGGCCTTTTTCCCCTTTTATATTTATTTCTAACGTCATAAGGGCTATTTCCTGGGTGCATTGTTTGGCGACAGTGTTCTGTATTACTTCGGGAGGTTTGCTTCTACTATTTTCACCCCCTTTCCTTATCTCTGGACAAAATAGTTCTGTGTGTGGTTTCGAACAAACGTGGCACTTAATAAAAACCTTGCACGTTTTTTCCCGGTGTCCAAAACGTAAACATTTCAAACAGCAATTTTTTTCTTTTACTTTATTTTTCTTTTCGTCAAGGGAGAGCGATCTGGCTGTTATGCAGTCTTTACTCTCATGCTTTTTTCCGCAAAATATACAGCTTAATTCTTTTGCAGCGAATAAGCCTGTAGCAGTGGGGACCCTGTTATCTCTCTTGTGGAATTTATTTTTAACATTTTCCTTGGGTGAATTAATTTCAAAACCCGACCTGGCTAATTGTAACCTTTCTTCACCTGCCACTTCCCTTTTCAAAAAATTCAGCTATAGTGACAAGTTCGATTTCTGTGTGGTTTCCTTATCATCTAACTCAGTAGAATCTTCCCTGGCCCCAACATTAAGTCTTTGAAACGTTCTAATAATATCTTCGGGTAAACAGGATTCTATCATTGGGCACAGCCACGCAGAGTTCTGATCAATGTTTACACCCATGCTTTCCAGCGATCTCAAGTGTGCTTCTATCTTGGTCGCTAAATTACACAAATTTTTGCTATTTCCCCTAGTCTGTACATTAGCTGTACTTAATTTCAAAAATTCTCGAACATATACTTCGATTAAGATATCTTTATCCCCATAGCGTTCTTCAAAGGCCTTTACTGCCTTTAAATAATTTTCTGATGTTACAGGGTAACTTTCGAGTAATTCTCTGGCTCGAGTTCCTGGTTCTACGCACTGTAAAAGGTACTGAAATTTGTCAGCGTTGTCTAATTCTTCATCTTCATGAATTTTCTTAAATTGGGCCCAAAAGGGCAAATAATTTATCAATTTTGAATCAAATTTCTTGAAAGCTAATTTTGGTAATTTATATCGCTTTGTTTTCAAGTTTGTTTCGCTTTCTATTTTATTTTGGCCTGTGTAATTAAAATTTACACTTGAATTCAATTTTTCATTAATTAGTCTTTTAACTGTGATAAATTCATCACAGTATGCTTCGCTTTCTTCCGCTTCTTTTATAATCAAAGCTTCATCGTATTTACTATCTTCCGACATAATGTCTAATATTTCATTATCAAATGTCTTTAATTCTATCATTAAACCCTCTAATTTATTTAAATTATCTAAAAGTATACCCCTCTCAAGATCTTCTTTCTCTAGTTCTGTTTTTAAAATATTTAAAGTTTTAGTAAAGGAAGATCGTAATGGCGTTCTTCGCTTCTTTATTTTTTCCATTTCTGATTTTTAAACAAAAACAGAACAGTTTTATGTTAATTAACTAATTATTCGTTATTTATGCCTTTTAATTTGAATGTAAAAACTTTCACTTTTCTATTTACCAAGAAGATTTTATTTTAAGAACAACTTGTAAAAAATTCTATTTTGAGAGCCATTTTCTTTTCATAAAATGTAAACAAAAGAAAATAACCATTTATTATTTTTTATTTTACTCTTATAGCAATATTTATTTCCAACTGAATAATAATTTTTGTTTATTTATTAACTGTAAAAATTTATTGAATTAAACAATCACCAAATGTAATCCAAAAATAAATTAAAATCGAAGCTTCTATCACTTGCACATTCTGTTTTCATTTATAAATTCTAAAATAATACTTTATTTCATTATCATTGCGAAACAAAAAATAAAACAATAACCATTCACTGCAAGCGACATCATCTAATATTTAACCATGAAAAAATACTTTTTATTATTTTCTTCATCAAATGAATTTAATGCTTCTTTTTCAAGGTCAACTCAATACTCAGTTGCCTTCTTTATTCTAATTTTATTTATTTCAATCATAAAAAACAACTATCTTATTTTGACCTTGATAAATTTACGTTTTAAATGTACAAATAATATAGCAAATAAAAAATCTTATTTTATTTCAATCAATCAGACACTTTTAATTTTATTTACTTTGAAAAAGGAATATTCTAAATAATTTCAATCTACAATTTCTTTTTGAGAAACATTTCATATAATAATAATATAATCTTTAAACCATTTTTTGTTTCAAATGAAAATAATACTTTTCCTTTCAGTTAATATAAACAATATATCCTGTATTTAATTAATCCTGTATTTAATCCTGTAGAGTCTTCTAGACTCTTTGAAATATAAAGATTGCAGGCTATTTCATTTAATCAAAATAATTATTTAATAATTTCTAATCATTTTAGTTTCAAAGTAATAATCTTCAAACTGATATTTTAATATTCTTCTTACCTGTAAAATTCTTCGACGTTAAAAAATGAAGACTAATAACGGACACTTGTTTTTCTAGAAATAATAGCTTCTTCTTTAAGATGAGAAAATATATACAGTTTATTAAATAAAATATTTACATGTACAAAATAACACTATTTACAAAAAGGTATTCCTTTCGTGCACATCGAACATCCATTTCATTCTATTTTTAGCAATACTATTTCTAAAATTATACTTTGAGAAAAATGGATTTATAATAAAACTAATCTAATTTATAATCTACTTTTTCTATTTCTTTAACTGTAGCTCTATGAATAATAAAATTAGGCCAAAAAGGCCCCGAGAGCAAACTACTATTTCATGACTTGTTACTCTCCATTCAAAAACAGAACTAAAACTAAACTAATGTCCCGCGAGAGTAATCAAAAAATGTTCTTCGAATCTCATGTCAACGGGACCTCTGGCGGCCTCTAGTGAGGCAAAAGTATTTTAATACCTAACACTCACATTTTTACTTCGATTCAATCAATGCCCAATGGTAATGTTCGCTAATTATAAATAAATATACATAAAATGCCCGATTATCTTCCTTTTTTTGGAGAGGAACTGAAATTATATTTATTGTATTACTCATAACTTATTGAACTTGCACAATATTTGCTTGGGTTTTTTATGTAAGTAGTTCGATACTTTTGGCTATTAAATTATGAAAAAATGGAATTTTTTAAAAGTTTGCGCATGCCTAGTTAAAACTTATTTAATAAAAATGCTCATATTTCGTAAGATATTTAACATTTTTGCATTCGGATTGCAGTACACAGTGTTTAATCTATTATGCTAAGTTTCCTTATAATGGCTTTGCACTGGGTTCTGTACCATATGTTCTATAATTAAAAAAGTGGAATTTATTTTTGCATTTTTTATACGAAATCTTTATATGTCAATGAATATATGCGTAAACTCATAAAAATGTAAGCCAATAATTAAAATAGTCGTTATATTCATATGCTTCAGCTAAAATGCATTTAAAGCGCTATTTTCTACAAGGTGATCCAAAACATTTCGACTTTTGCTTAATTTTTTACTACACCCCTTTTTCCTCTTCAGGTAAAAACTTTATCTGAAAAATACGAGGCATAACATGTTATTTATACTTCCAAAGTTCCAAGATAATTCCTGCAGAATGTTCCTAAATATTTCACAAAATGTTTAAATTCGAATGTGTCCAAATAGTTATAGGTAGATAGTGTATTTTGTTTTATTAAATGATAATAAAAAATAAAATAATTTATTTTTTATTCATTTTATTAGTAAATGCGGATTTTATATAAACATGAAAATTTTACATAGCCATTTTTTATTAAAAATAGTTAAAATTAGTGTACCAGCTATCACAATACTTTTTTTATGGAGCATTCTATATAAAAGCATCACTGATCAGTTAACGCACACAAAAATTAATTAAACATTGCATCTCAACATTAATTTTTATACATTCAATTTGATGCGATTTTCACTAATAGATGCTGTTATATAATCATCTAGAAAATTCAAGAAAATAATATACTGCAAACTATCAGCCAATATACGCCTAAATTAAATCAACATAATTTTTCATATTATATATATCGCACACAAGTTTGGTGTATTTATATAACATGGGACCTGAGATAATGCTTACCCGTAAGCGAGATTAAATTTCAGCATAGCAGCTCTATCTGCGGTCGCTATACATCAAATTAAACCATCATAATTTTACATAAAATACCTGTGTGAGATAAAATTTTACTTACTTATATACAATAGAAACACGTTCATGTCATCCACGTTCCCAAGCAAATTTAAGCTTTCTATACTTTTGTTAATTGTGCCTTTAATATTTATTCCGATTCTAGGTTTCTAAGTTCTGAAATCAAATATCTAAAAGCCATTGCATTGGACAGAGGTTATAACCCTTCCATTTTAGATATAAAGTTATTAAAAACTTAATATTTCCTCTTAGTTCGTCTACTAAATCGATCTCATGTAAAATCAGTATTGTTTTATTCAATTTTCTATATCAAGTCATGCCATAGCTAAAGTTCACAAACAATATGAATTTAAAAGAATTGTTTTGTATTTCAATAAGCTCACCCTTTCTCAGTTAATATATATTATAGATGTCTATATCTCTTGGGGCTTTTATAGTATTTCCTGCCAATGTGGTTTATAGTATATTGGTAAAAATAAATGTAATCTTAAAGTCTGTTTAAACGAACGTATCAGTTAGTACGTTCGTAAACAAGAAACTAACAGACCTTTTAAAACGTTTCTGGAAGAAAAACCTTAATTTTTATTTGATACAGCTAAAATAATTTACAGGTTCAAATCTACACACGAACGCGATTTCTTTGAAGCTTTTCACATGTATAAGAATTTTTAAATTATTGTTAATTGTGATTTCGCTGTATACCATTTGTTTGACTGTTGGAAATTTTACATTCAGTTTAGATTTTCCTAATTTCTTATACATTATTACAATAACATTTTCTTATTGATTCCTAAATACCAATCCCCAAATTTCTGTGTAATTCTATAGGTTGAATTAGGTAATATTCTCTAGGTGACTGCGTCTTGGTTGGTTGGTTGGTTGGTTGGTTGGCTGGTGTCGTGTCCGTGGGGAGAACTATAGATAACCATGAGTGTGCAAAACACAGCCGGCCAACTCCTTGATGTTATCGGAGTATAGACTCTCGATGTCAAAGGGGGAGAATTCCCCAAGCTGAGCCAGGGATCTTAAAATGGCAGGGAAGTTAAAAATATGTTTTGGTGTTAGTGGAACATCATCACAGTTACTGCTGAGACGGTAGGTTCTATTGCTATCTCTCAGGATCTTCATACCTCGATAGTGACCAGTTCTAAGGCGGGTGATAGGTTTTTTTTTTTTTTTTTTTTTTTGTGACTGCGTCTGTTACAGCAAATTAAAAACAAATAATTTCAGGCGATCCAAATGATGTATTTTGAAGTTACTGCGTTTGTTACTAGAAAAGTTTGTTCAAGATTGATAAATTTCAAGAAATGAAAGTTGTCTGAAAAATTTTAAATAAACTTTTGAACATAATAACAGATTTGAATTCTATATAAATGTAGATATAATAACGAAACGGGGGGTTAAGGGGATCGGTAGCCCCCCCTCACATAGAATTCTTTGCCAAATAACGTTGTTCCGAAGCATAATTTCAAATTTTTTAACATAGGTTTACATAACAGTACTCGTTATCTTAACCTTTAATATCCAATCTACTTTCAGTGTTAAATTGCAGGGTAAGAGAAAGTTGTGTGAGTGACACACCAGATTATTTACTCAATAATCACCAAGAGTTTTGAAAAGTGGCATTTCGTATACATGATAGACGATAAAGCATTGATTTGATTTGGTAAATATTACAATTAAAAATTAGTAGTAGATTCTGAATAAATAATTCCCTAAATCTGGCAGCACTGTTTAATTACTCTTAATTTAGTTTAGGTGTATTACACATATATTTTTAAAAGGTTCATTTTTGAATAAAATTAAAAATATATCAATTAATCATAATTTCGAATAATTTTCAACATAATGAAAATTAATTTTCTAGTTAAAAGGTTCATTTATTATAATTTTAAGAGATGTAAAAAACAACGCAAACAATTTTTTTTAATTGTGAAATCATTGTTGTAAAAAGAAACTCTTTGTTCATAAAACCATAATTTGTGTAGTACTTCTACAGGGCGTATAAATGTGGTACTCAAAAATATAAATACTTCAAAAGTTTACCTGATATATATATATATATATATATAATTTGAAACACTGTTTAATTACTCTTAATTTAGTTTAAGGGGATTACACAAATATTTCTAAAATGTTCATTTTTAATTTAAAAATAATTACAAGTTAAAAATTACTTTTTATTTACCATGTTTTTAAATTTTCTGTTGAATCATATAAATGCTACCAAAGCCAGCGTGGACCACAAACAATTGTCTAAAATTATTTTTAAAATGCCTTGTAATCGTGTTCTGAGCTATTCTAAAAGTTCCAAATGTCTAGGTAGTTGGGAAGTTATATGACTCTTGAATCATATAAACGCTACCGAAGGCAGCGGGGACCCGAAACAGTTGCCAAAAAGTATTTAAAAATGCATTGTCATTCTGTTCTCAGCTTTTATAAAAGTTTCAAATGTTCAGCTAGTCGGGAAGTTAGTTAAAAATTAATCGCAAGATCTGTACTGGACAAACAAACAAACAAAAAAACAAGAAACTGAGTTAATAAAAACATGGTAAAATATCGATGAATCATAATTTCCAATATTTTTTGACATAATAAAAATTAATTTTCTACTAAAAAGGTTCGTTTATTATAATCTTAACTAATGCAAAAAATATCGTAAACAAACGTGAAAAGCATGTCCAAATGAATATTTTTAGTTTTCTTATAGAAACAAAAACCTTTCTTTTTTTTTTTTTTTTAATAGTTATGAAAAAGAAACACTTTGTTCATAAAAATATAACCTGTGTATCGTTTTTATATGACGTATAAATATGATACTCAAAAATATAAATACTTCAATAGTTTACCTGATATATATATATATATATATATTTACATCCCATGGGCCGTACTTTACGTTCCCCCTTTTTTGAGTATGTGTTTGTTTGCATGCATTTATGCATTTAAAACATCCCCTGGAGACTTGTATGTTTTTCTCACTTCAAAGTCTTTTGAGTAATACCTATTGTCACCTCTGTTTTTATGCCGATAACAAATTTAGAGTCTTATGGGAACATTAAATTTAGCATCGACATGTTTTTGATACGGAACAATAAACTGTAACTCTTAACGGGTTTTCTTAAAGAGAATGAAGAAAAAAAAATAAGGAAAGAAGAATTGGGCAAAAGTGAGATAAAATAAATATGAAATATCGATTTACTCAAGCATGTATTTTTTTTTAAATGCTAGAATAAAGGTATATGTGCTCAAAAAAAAAAAAAAAAAAAAAAAAAAGTAAGTAAGTAAAGGCTTTGGATGAAATTACTTATAAATTTTTGTGAAATTTTCATGAATTTATCTTCTATATGCCTTAAAATAGATAATATAATTATAAAAAGCATATTGGTAACACTTTTCATTAAATGGAAAATATTAAATAGTTTGGAATTTTGTATATTTTAATATTAGGACAATAATGTGAAACAGTAATTTTTATGAATGTTCTGAAACGTAACGATGTAATAGAATTTCAGCCGTTTAAAAACATGATTCACAAGAAAAAGAAAAAATAATTTGATAATGTGTATTGTAAAATTATGCACATTTTATCTAGATGACACTTACCTTAAAACTGGGCAATTATTTTACGTTTTAATTTTTATATATTCTCCTTATCATTAATCAACGTTAATCTTAAGATTATTTCCTTTAACTGAAACTAACCTAACTATTCATGACTCCCAATTTAAAAAAAATAATGCATCCAAAATGACATCTAAAATGTAACAAATTTGAAGAAAATCTTTAGAGCCGTGTTTAAGGTAACGACTTTCGGCTCACTTCCGATTTTCACCAAAACTCGGAAAATTCACGTGAATGATATATATATATATATATATATATATATATATATATATATATATATATATATATATATACACACACACACACATATATATATATATATATAAGGACATCTAAAATGTAGTTTATATGTTGAGTTTCAAAGAAATCTATTGAGTTGTTTTTTAAGAGACCCACTTACGAGTTCTAAAACGGACCTAGAAAAATCTTGAAGCTTATCAACATTCCCGCAATAACCAACAAATGCATACAAATGGATATCTAAAAGGTGGTTTACTCAGGAAATTCAAAGGAAAACGCTAGAATCATTTTTGAGATACGGACCTAAATAAAAACACGGTTCTACTTCCGACTTTTGATTTTCAATTTCCAGGTTTCCAACTTTTGCAAACTGCACATCTGACATATCTTCTACTTAATCTTCTTATAATGATTCCATTTTTTTTTTCCGTTTTCGTGATGTGATAGTCGAAAAATTTCCTACACAAAAACAAATACACATAAGAACACACGCATACTAACCAATTTCCAAAAACTAAGTTCTTGGGCACAGATGATCTAAGAACATGTAAATACAATCAATATAATTTTTTTTTTTTTTACCGAATCAGAAAAAACATTATTACACAATGAAATTTAATACAATATTTGGGAATCCCCCCCCTTTTTTTTTTATTGGTATGTACTAAATACCATCTCCTCTCCCCAAAATAAAATAAAATAAAATAAATAAAATTAAATAAATTAAATAAATTGTTTCGAAAAAAATATATATATATATTTAATACAAACTTTTATTTGTGAATGATCCCTTATATTAAAGAGCTTTTTAGAAAACAGCTGAAAAAGAGGTAATTTAAACACCAATACCTTTATGAATTTTTATGATATTCAACTACTCTTTTTTTTTATTACCTGCTCTATACAGTTCAGTATTAAACTATGTCAAAGTTTTTTTTTGCTGCAGTCTACGCAAGCGCAGTAAAAAATTATTTACTAGAATTAACCATATCTCTTTGAATATTAAATATATATGTTTTAAACTATAGTATAATGATTTAGTCTTTTATTGTCATGTTTTCCGAAAATTTTATGAAATTTAGAGAAAAACCTTTAGAGCTCTAAAATAAGTCATGCGAACCAATTTTCCATTTTTTAATGAAATATTAATAATTCTTTAAATATTCGAGCTATACTTACAAAACTACATACATGTAAAATGTAACATTTATAAACATATCTAAAATTTTCAGATTAATCAAAACTTTTCCAGATGCAGGGTAATTACAAATACTTTTTATTTTATTGGATTTGTTGTTCGTCCCTTGAGGGCCTTCGTAATAAAACCTTTGCTCAAAATTATGAGGAAAGACATGTTTTCCTTCATGTTTTCTTTACAAACTATTAAGTATTTTTCAAGATATTCCACAAAATGTAAAAAGCGTATATGTCCATTATTTCGGTCAACACCTGTACATTTAACTGCAAAACTTAGTCTTAGTGTTAAAAATTCATTCATTCATTAAAACCTAAATTTATTTTTGATTCAGTAAGAAAGAAATCTTTAAAAATATTTTTAAAATGCTATGATCTATATTTAAAGATGTGATTGTTATAATAAATGCAAAAAATATAAGTTATTTTGTTTGAAAATATTAACAGTTTTACATTTTTACAATCAACAAATATTCTTTCTATTTCTTCTTCCGTTGTTGGTTAAGGGCCAAATTTTTTCACGAAGCACGATGATTACATTTAATGAAAGAAAGAACATATCTAAATAAAACTCAATATATTTGCATAAAAAATGCACTTTCCAATTTTTTTTTTTCATTATTTAAATGAGCAAATTAATCTCTATCAATTTTGTATTACGAAAGATTGATTTTTCTTTTCCCAATGATTACTCTTGTAAATACTCATGATGGACCAGTGCATTTTATCTTATGCATTGGAACATGCATTTCAAGATAAAAAATATAATAAAAAGATAGTTCTTTAAACATATGTTATGAAGAAAAAAACATGTTGCAAAATTAAGCTGTCCAACATTTGATTGTTCGTTGCCATTTTTCAAACTTTTTAGTAAAAATTACAGTAATTAATACATGAGCATATTTAGATTCAAAACTTCATGCTAATATATAATATATAATTTAACTACATTTATATAATTTAATTATATAATTTAACTATATTATTTAGCTAAAGTATAAGAGGTATTACTCATATTTTTATTTTCATTCAATCAATGCCCAATGGCAATACAGTGTTCGCTCACCGTAAATAAACCCCCCTATAATCTTCCTTTAAAAAAAAAAAAAAAAAAAAAAAAAAAAACTGAAATTTTGTTCATTCTACCTCTCATAACTCTTGAAATTTACATGATAATTGTTTGGAGTTTTCAAATAAATTGCTCAATACATTTGGCTATTAAATTATGCAAATGATTTTTTTCTAAACCTAGAGCATGCGTAGATAAAAATTATTTAGTAAAAATGATCATATTTCGTAAGATATTTAACATTTTTGAATTCTGATTACAGTATGCTGTGTCTAATGAAATATGCCAAATTTTCCGAAAAGGTTTTTGCTCTGGGTCTAATACCCTACGCGTTATTATTAAAAAAGTAGATTTTTTTTTTAGTGTTTTTAAAAACCGTTATATTTCCATGATTATATGTGGTAGCCTCTTAAATATATACATAGATAATGAAAAAATTTCTCTTAATCACATACTACAGCCAAAATGCATTTTAAGAGCTACTTTCTACAGGGTGATCCAAAACATTTTGATTTTTCTTTAATTTTTTACTAATCTCCTTTTCCTTTTCAGGACACAACTTTTGCTGAAATGTATAAGGCGTACTTTACCATACAAAAGTTTCAAGATGATTTCAAAAGAACTTTTCTATATATTTGAGAAAATGTCTAAATTCGAAAGTGTCCAAATAGTTATTCGTAGGTAGTGTATATTAAACTGTCGTGTACATATTTTGAATTTCGTCCATTGATTCTTGAAACACGTCTGTAATATTTTGATAAAACAGAGAAACAAAGACAGAAAGGAAGACTAAACTTTTTTTAAAGTGGTTAAATAATTTTTAGGACATATGAAAACGTATAAACACATAAAATACTAGAGATAAAAAAATTTTGTCGATTCAATGAATTTTTCTTACGTACACAGAAATAAATATGAAGATCCATTTTATTTATAAATAAATTTATGTTAAAAATTTCAATGAGTAATATCATCTTAAATCAGAAATTTAATTTAAAAGTTAAAAATATCCCTTACTGAATTCTCTCCCTCTCGCTATAGTTTAATTAAATGTTAAATTGGGAATTTAATCTAAACAAAATTAAATACAATGTTAATGCATTATTAATGCGTATAAATATACACTAAATAGCTGGAGATCAAAATTTTTCTTTGACTCAATGAAGTTTTCTTACGTATATAGAAATAAACATAAATATCTATTTTATATATAAATTTATGTTCAAAATTCAATGAATAACATAATTTTGCATTTAAAATTTAATTGAAAAAAATAATAATAAATAAATAAATAAATAAAAAATATATAATTCTGAATACTCCTTCTTTCGCTATACTTTAATTAAATGTTAAATCGGAAATTTAATTTTTATAAAGTTTATGTACATTGTTACTGCTCTTTAAATAAAAAACCTGGTGTGGCACATACAGAAATTTCTCTTAATTACAGAAATTTTCCTCATTTAAATACTGTTGAGACATATTACAAAATATGGTATAAGATATCAAGCATCGTATATTAACTTTCTTAAAAACAGTTAAAAATAATTTTAGAAACAGTTTTATATATATATATATATATATATATATATATATATATATATGTGTGTGTGTGTGTGTGTGAAGTGAGCTGTCACAAGCATAACCCCCCCGATTTAATATAATACCTACATACAAACAAAATTAAGTCCAATATTAAATTTAAAATTTATTCCAAATTATTATAAAAGTTTCACCGACTCCACTCCGTCAAATTTATCGATCTTGGTCAAATTCTGCAAGTGGTAACCTTTTCAATATAAATTTTCAATTTAAGTTTCCTTCATTTTTTTTTTTAAGTTACGTAGATAACAGACATATACACAAACCAGATGCTAAATACTTGATTGCCGTATTCAGGGGATTTCAAAGCGCGTAATTCTAGAAAATCTTCACGGTTAAAGTTTGGAATCCAATTTCATACATTGTTCACCATATGGTTGTAGAAAATAATATTATAATTCCGGTGCTTAATAAAATTTGGTACAGCAAATACACCAATTAGGTACAATAGAAAATAAAGTATTTTTCTTTTATTTTGAGTAACCCCGTAACGTCAGTACGATAATGACAATAATTTTGGGTATTCCCGTAGTATAATACCTATCAATTATATATTCCTTACTCGATGTACTTAAATTAAGCACAAAAAAAAAAAAAAAAAAAAAAAAAAAAAAAACTTGAAATACATTACCAGCAGTTTCTTACCAGCAAGTGTAATCTTAATATATCCGAATTATTGTGTAGTTTTATAAATGATTGTGAAACTCTTTAAACCATGTTCTATATATATATATACATAAAAAACATGCTTTTGCGCATATATATATATAAATGTTTTACAAGTCCAAAATTTTTAAAGGCGAACCTGTAAGAAACTTCATCTATACTTGCAATTTACTTGATTTCGTTTGGATATCTCTGCAAACAATATTTTTCGGATTTCAATAAAAAGTTTCAAGTTGCATTCTAATTGTATACTGATTCAGGATATAGAATTTGCACTACCTGCTATTATATATGTTTTTGATGTATGCTAATATGTAACTCATACACACACACTGAGAGACAGAGAAGAAAAGTGACTTCTCTAAAAACCATTAGTTGTTGGTTGAGGAGCTCTCAAAACATGTGAATAGAATGAAAACTAAATTTTGGATATTTAACCCCAAAACAATGTTTTATTATTATTATTATATGGGTAAGAAAGAAAACATGAATTAAAAATTATGTTTCTGAAACAATTAATATATCCTTTTTTCCTTTTTGTAAAAAATACAAATTTCATTATTGCAAGCTCTTTATGAATTATGTAATCACTAGCGCATCTTTTAACTTAATCAAGCCACAGTTTTCTAAATTAATCCTAATCAAAATATTAAAATCTAATTTTCGGAACTCATAATTTGATGTTCAAACATATTTTAAACGTAAAAAAATCTATTAAAGAAACTAATAAACCTTATACTTTTTTTTAATATAATAAAGCACTTAATAGTAAAACTAAGAAATAACATTTTACACGTCTATTATTTTAGAAACAACTCATTAATAAATTTTGTCATCAAGTGATACAAAGTATGCTACATTTTCAAAGGTAAAACATGACTTGTTTCACTTCCTTCCATTTATAGCCATTTCTTCTTGATAAATGGAATTGTTAATTGTTTGTGAAACTATCCATTATCAAGTGTTCTAAAATGTGTAACATATTTGGAGATAGAACGAGACAAATTTTATTTCTTAACAAGGACTGACTTTTTAACATTATTGTTGCAATTAAAATTACACATTTATATATATATATAAATAAAACAGAAATGTGTTTTATTTAAATGTATATATAGATTTAAGTATAAATATTTTATGTTTGTGTAATAGAATTTAAAAAGTGATCTGTATATAAATATTTAGATGTAAAAATGTTTCTTTTAAATAAGAACAATAACTAACTATATTTAAAAGTGGAAATCTATAAATTGTAAAATTGAAAGAGGGAGAAGGGAGGAGTGTTGTTGATAGGAATGAATCTATGAGACGGACCCGGCGACGCAGTGAACAAAAAGGATGACATTAAACGACAAAAGCTCACGAAAACGGTTTATTGTAGCTATAAATGAAGAAGAGAGAGAGATGGAGAAGATGTTTTTAGAATCTGTGTTTTCTAAGAAGAGGGATGCGGTGTGTGGGCGATCCAAAGGAGTAAAGACCGGTTTCCACTGGAAGTTCAAGACCAAGGTTCAAAAAGTCATTAATTACGCTTCCGACACAAAGAGCCAAATGTCTTGTCATCAGTTGTAGCCCTTTTTTATCAGATTGTGCAGTTACTTCAAAGAAAAGCATTCAAAATTGACAAAGATAACTACCTCTGGCCCCTCAATTATCTCAGCTGGGGGTTAGAGCCAGGCCCTCTCCCTTTTCGAACCAACCCGTAGACCCAGGTCCAAACGCTTGGCCACATCAAACGATTCTGAATAGAGCCGCTCGAAATATTTCCAACCGACCCTCAGTGGAAACTGCACTTAAAGATAGGGTAAGCCATAGGTGGACAGAACGACCAATAAAAAAAAAAAGGGGGTCCATGGCAGAAAAAGGAGTCTCTGCATGTGGGTCGGAGAAGGAAGATTTAGTCAGATCTTCAGATAATGAAAAAAGATTTTGAAAGATAGAACAACAACAACAAAAGAAAAAAAATCACTCATCACCTAGCCTTGGAAATGGAGAAGGATTTTATATAAATCTATGATGCTGAAATATATTTGCTAAAAATGCACGATTCCAGGATAATACCAAAAGGCTAGTAATTCCAATTACGGAAGACCAGAATAAAGAATGCCTATAAGCTAATTGATGTTTTAAAAAACATGATGCTCGTGGAGCCCGTGGATTACTGCAGTTCAGATTATTACGAAAGCTCGTGCAGATGTGCAGCTCTATAGTGCAGATGATTATGGATGCTATCAAAATATTTCCTTTACAATTACCTTTCTGACCTCTGAGTACTGAGATACAATCGTCAGGTGAGTCAATTCTTTAAATTATATATATAAAAAAAAAAAAATGAAATTTTTAGATTTTCGTTTTTGTTCCTCTTTCAATTAATGATGAGTCCCGCTTAAAGTTAATTATCAACCATAATATCTCCTTGATTTAATTTTTGTAAAGAATTTTAAATTTAAAATAAAAGATAAACAAAAGATTATTTGTTAAGAATTCTTATAGGGAATTCTTATAAGAATTCTTTAATCTCCTTATATTATTAAAATCTGTGCGCATCTGTCTGTCTGTCTGTCTGTCTGTCTGTGAGAAATGCCTTGTCATAGCTAAAGCTCCGGCGCTAATGGTCGCAGCGCTTCGAAACCGGTGTCGACAGACGCAGCATTTCTTCATCTCGACATCGCGATAATTCGCTAAGCGATGCGACCCTAATTAGCGGAGATATTAATTAAAACGTCGACCCATATCTACCGAAAAATGACCCAGAATTCATGATTAAATGCTTAAAAAGCGACATTTTTACGGAAAAAGTGGAAAATAAATTAGAAATATCAGTCGTATCGTTACAAATAAGATATCAAATGAAAGGTCCGATTTTTCTGAATCCGACGGTTTAAATAACTTATCTATAGGGCAATTAGATTTTTTAAAATTAACTAAAGTATGAAAAAAAAGGTGGCAACAAATCACAACAGTTCTATTAATTTCGCAATAGACGTATTTCGGTTACCATGGCGCCGGGCGAAAGAATAAACAGATTTTACTTCCAGCTTTACTGATTTTGTACTGGAAATAAAAATTGCAAATTTCAAAATGCTTCAATTTTCTTCAAAATTAATTCAAACTTGCTACAAACTTTTAACATCACAAGACGAAGTTCCAGTTCAAATAGCATCGGGTTTCGAGAATAAATAAAAAATGTACAATTTAATTGCAAATTAAATGTTATTATAATACGCGTATTTCAAATTCTAACTATGATTAAATTATTTTTAGTACATCATTCGAAAGATATTTTAAAGTACTTTTATATTATCGAAAGCGGGATTCAAGATTTCGCTTCATTTATATGTTTTGAGGTCTCCTGAATCGGTTTTCTTTTGTATCTGAGCTACTAATTAAAATCATTCCATAAGTAATACATCATAAGACAGCTTTGTTGGTTTGAAATCGAACAGTAGATTACAGAAATTTCTACCGCCAGATGGCGATGTAATATTTTAAAATTTCAATATTTCAATTTCTAATTATGATTAAATTGTTTTTATGCATCATTCGAAAGATATGTTAAAGTTCTTTTATATTATCGAAAGTTTTAACCAGATTTGCACGTTTTGAGGTGTCCTGATTAGGTTTTCTTTTGCATCTCAGCTAATTCAGTTAGACCGTTCAAAATTGGTATATGTAGGTTAATTAGGAAGGGCTGAAAGGGTGGGGAAGATATAGGCGTGCACCGCGCACACGGGACAGCGCTGCCGAAGGCAGTGGGGACCCGATCCGACTTTTTAACGGATGAGAAATGATTTTTTTTTTCATTTTCTTTTCTTAAGAATAAAAATTTGATTTGAGAAGGAATATGTGCGCGTAGCGCGCGTATACCTTCACACGTGCGTGCGCAGCGCACATGGGTCTGCGCTGCCGAAGGCAGTGGGGACCCGGTGTGAGTTTTTACCCGATCAGATTTTTTTTTTTGAGGGGGGGGGCACGGAGGGTCAGGGAAGGAATACGCGCATGCAGCGCGCACGGGGCAGCGCTGCCGAAGGCTGTGGGGACCCGGGCCGACTTTTTACCCAATCAGAAATGATTTTTTTTTAAATTTCTTTTCTTAACACTAAAAGTTACTGTTAGTGATTCATTAATTTTAGTGATTCATTTGAAAATACTGACCCGCTAGCGGGCGGAGCTCGCTAGTAATTCTTATTAAAATAGGAGATAATTTTAACATTCAAAATTTAATTTAATGACCCAGTAAAGATATTTAATGAACTTGGGTATTATTTAGATTATTATTATTATTTAGAAATAGATCAACGCAATGTAAGGTACAGATTGGAGAGTATCTCTAAAGAACAATTTCTCTCCAACAATTATGATAAAGTTATTAATTGTGTTTTAATATAGTATATATATGTATGTGTGTGTGTGTGTGTGTAAACATATCTTCTTTGCTGGTCACAGTATCTAAAGGAATTCCGAAAAAGAAGGGAATGATTATTTAATAATAATAATAATAACAATTATATTTATATAAAAAAAAGAAAAAAAATTCCATTTGTAACTTCCTTTGGTTCTCCGTTGCGCTAGACAATGTCCTGCAGTAACAAATCCGGCCACTGCGCTTTACACGAATACATTAATTTCAGTATTTATCGTATGGCATATGCTCATTTTTGTATTTAAATGGGCAACTACGCTGAAAAAAAAAATCCAGTACTTTCCTGGGAAATTTTTGGTAGCTAATGGGCCCAATATTTACGAGTAATTTTTCTTGAAAATATTAGTAACCATCAAATATGTACACATTCAAAATAATACTACATTCCTGAAATCAGGAACGTTTCATGAACGAAAACCTGTTATTCTCAGGAGCCTCCCCAAACTTATTGAAACCAGGAACGTATCCGATGTATAAGAGTAACGTTACTGATTTTTTTTTTTTTTTTTTAACAGTGTTTTATTAAAGAATTATGTTCTTACAGATGGTTATATCTCAGTAACTACTGAAATTTGTAGTTTCAGCAATATGTATTAGAGAGACGTAGTAGGGTAACTATACACAGTCCTATTTGCACAAGTTAACCACCTAGCGTTACTAAGAGGACCAGGATCTTTCGCAGCGAGATCTGGCGCACACTCTACTGTCTTTACTGCTCGATAAATATTAAGTAAATACTGTTGGTCTTTGCTTAAGTCAGTTTTAGTCACATCTATCTCCTCACTATTAATCGTTTCAAAATTAGAAACAGGGAGTTTTTCACAGTGAGTCAACTTCTTGCCAATTTGTCCTGAGAGGTTTGTAGGTCCTGTACTATCACCATCTACACTTTCAAACAAATGTCTGAACGGAAGTTCGTTGGAGAGTCTGATTGTAAAGAGTATGGAATTTTATGTTTTTCTCGCCTGATCTTACTCTTATCTATGACTAGAGACATACTTCCTTCATTTATCATGCCTACATCTTCCAAAACACAGGAAGCAATAGCAGCAGTGTCTCTCTCGGATATCCCATATCTATCGCTTATTAATGCTGTTGCAGGAAGCTTAGTTCGCATTTGCGATGTTGACAGCAAACTGTCACATTTTGCTTTGTGACTCTCAAACTGGCTATTTTGGTCAGAATTTATAAGAGTATCTCTTTTGCTATCTTTAATATCAGGTTCAGCAATCTCGTTTTTCTTTTCACTTTGCATTCTTTTATTTCTTTTTGCGATCTTATTAGTCTCTACTCTATCCAAAGTGCCAATATATTTTAAACGGCCATTTCGCTGGTCATACAAAAACTCTCTCTCAATAATAGGGATCTTATTCCCTTTAACACATTTACAATCCATACTTACTTTACAGCTACAAGAGATAGGCTTATTACCACACGAACACGCAAAATTCACTACACACTTGCAGGAAGCAACATGAAAAAGTTTGAACTTCGCTTCATTAACAAAGTGATTGAGTTTAGTCTTGAAGTTAAATTTTTCTTTATAACGACTAAATGACTTTCTTAAAGTGTAGTACTTATTATGGTAATCCTTTATCAATTTAACAATACGTTCATGACTGAACGTTGGTATAGAAGCTTTACAGTACAGTTCTATTTGAGCAGCAATGCAATCTGAAATCTTTGAAAAAAGATTCGTTTTTTACAGATTTTGATGTTTCTTCAAAACAAGCTAACAAAACATCTGCCCATGTGGGTAAAACACTTTGACTTAACGTTTTTGGTGCACCGAAAAACGGACAAACACTTAAGCGTTTAGAAGTTTTCGGGGGTCCCATTATTTATTATTTGAAGAAGGGAGAACAATATAACAAACCTTGAGCATAAAAATCTCCAATAACTTTACAAAATAATCCACGCAAAGCAAAACACGCTGCACTTTTTGATTCACTTACAGTTACAAATTAAAGATGGCTGCTTGCTTAGCGGCTACTAATTGGCTGACAAAGTGAGAGCAGAGACTTTAAACTGTCTACTAGAATGTGTCTACTATCTAGAAAAGTCGGCGGTGGAATAATAATGCGACGACGCGGCACCAACTCAGCGCTTGCCGGTCAGTTACTGCTTGCTCGTGTTCAGTTTTTGGCCTTTTTTGTTTTTTTCAAATTTTAAGCCTTATGCGCAAAAAGAATATATATCAAACAGTTATTTTTATTATTATTATTTTTTTTAGGTTGAAACTACGCTATGTACTAACAATTTATGGCTGTTGCATTATAAAAAATTACAAAAAAAAAAAAAAAAAAAAAAAAAAAAAACAGTAATCTTTTTTTTTTTTTTTTTTTGGAAATTTAACTTATTTTTTCAAACTTTCAGCCTCATGCGCGAACTGAAGATGTGAACTTAGATTTTTTTTTTCCCCAATTGAGGATACCAAACTACAACTTTTGAGAGGTAACGCGATTCCGAAATAAAAAAATCGGTTTTTTCGAACCACCCGAATAAATACCTCGTATAAAATTCGTTAACTGGTAGACACACTAAAGACAAAGTATGAACCACTTCAAACCTTAATATTTAACGATGGAGGTAAACTGTAAGACGAATAATTTCGCAGTATAAAACAATTCGCGAACTGCTTTTTTCAAAACTATCGCAATTATTGCAAATTCTCCTATTTCTAGATTTTTGTGAATATAAAATATTTTCAAAACTTTAATACTTATACATGATAACCAATTAGTTATAGATGTATAGGAAGATATATGGATATATATACGGATATATATACATATATATAAGTTAACGTAAATTATTGCTTTACTAAGTGTCAAATAATTTGTTTATATAAAAAAAAAAAAAAACGCAAATTAAATTTCATACTAACAAGTTCAAAATTTGTAAAAATATATTTAATTTTTTTCTTATTTCTAAACAATACGTTAATTTGCATACAAAAGGAAAAATATTATTACTTATTATTATTAAAACTTAACTTAAAAATTCAAAATTGTTATAAATTATGAGTTATATTTATAACAAAGAATTATAACTAATTAACGTGTCGCCATGTAAAAACACGTTTAAAAGCACTTTTTGTCATCTTGTAGAATTTTCAATGGTTTAATTAACGAAAAATTGCTATTTTATTTGATGAAAATTTAATTACATCAAATTCATTTAAAGAAAAATAAATCCGTCTAGTAAATATATTTTCTATTTCTTTATTTTAATAACTATTTCTTGATAGTTTATGACAACAAAACTGCAAATATAATCAAATTAGTTTATTTGGCAAACATATTATGAGTATATATATAATTTAAGTCATAAATTAAATAACTAAATTTACTTTGAAAGAAATTTATTAACTAATAATTAGTTATTAAGTTGTAGTCTGAGAACTGAATTAGTATTTGATAGTTAAGTAATTAAATATTAAATCATATAAGTATACCGTTCAAAAAATAAATAAATAAATAAAATTCTACTGATTTGAAAATATTACGAATATTTTAAATTTGCAAACTGAAATTTATTAATTAATAAAGTAGTTTACATGTATGTATATTTTCAGAAATAACAATTTTTCAATACCGTTATTTAAAAATTTCTTTAGTTAAAAAGTGATAAGTGTCATTTGAATAATTTGTTTTTTATAATAAGTGAACCAATATATATAACATATTTTTATAAAGTTCATTAATTACAAAAGAAAAGCATTTATTTTCTCGAATACTTTGTTTTACTCTAACATTAGTGCACTTCTGGCTGATTTTCGAGTAGTATTCTTAATTTTAGTGCATTCTAACATAACCAGAGATTGATACCTGAATTAACTCTTCCTGTATAAGAACTTACTGTGAAATATGATAATTAAATCATTTCTCTACTGGAATATTTAATTTCCCAGAAAGCTAAATTGCGCCAGTTGTGGCAACTTTAAAACAACTTGACTGTTCCAGTAGTAAACAGCTTTAATTTTGATTTTATTTTTCAGAAAAGCTGAAATAAAATTCGAATTGATTGAAAATGTATACAGAATTAACAAGAGATATATTCAGTTTCATCAAAAAAATTAAAAAACGAAAGAATTTACGCATTTTTATAATAAATTGAAAACAAATTATTCTGCACATTTTGCGAAGCCTAAGGGGTTTTCGCCTTTAAAAAATCTACTTATGTTTTTTTTTTTTTTAACTAAGCACAATATTGAATATTTTGATACTTTAATTATGAGTCTACGTACTTTCGTTCAAATGTTATGAGCAAATGTGTAACTGATATCTAGACTGAAGATAATAGGCAGTAGTAAACACTTTTTTTTTTTTTTTTTTTTTTTTTTTTTATCCCAGAGAAGTCAAAAAAAAAAAGAAAAAAAAAAAAAGGTCGAAAATGTATATTGAACTAACTAGAGGTATTTTCATTTCATTAAAACATTAAAAAACGAAAGAATTTACAAACTAGAACCATAAAATAAAAACAAAAAACATCTGAAAATTTTAAGGGTATAGGGGTTTTATGCTTAAACAAATCTACATGTAAATGTTAAATATGAACAATTTTGAACATTTTGATACTTTATTTATAATTCTATATGTTTTGCTTCAAATGTTATGAGCAAATGTATAACTGATATCAGGACTGAAGTTGATAGACACTAGTACACACATTATTTATTTATTTATTTTTCAGAGATTTCGAAATAAAATGGAAACTAATCAGAAATGTATACTAAATTAACAAATGATATTTTTCATTTTATTTAAGATTAAAAATAGAAAAGAATTAAAAACTTTTATCATAAACTAAAAACAAATTACCTCTAAAAAAGTAAAGGATATTGTGCGTTTTAACATTAAAAAAATACACTTAAAAATTATTTGTTAAATATGAAAAATTCTATGCAATTTGATACTCCATTTGATTCTACATATTTTCGTTTAAAAGTCATATGCAACCGTGTAACTGATATCAAGACCAAACTAATTGATTTTTTTTAAATTAATATCCTTCTTTTCAAAAGTGCTTTTTACCATTAAATGAATAAGCGATAAACATTAAAATTGAAATAAATTTGGTCTTGGTACGATTATAAATAATTTGTATCAAAAGATGTAAGACCACATGTAACTTATTTTAAGACCGAACTAATTGAATTTTCAAAATTTAACCCCTGTCTTATTATTTTTATTATTTATTTTTTTGGCCACTATGCGCAAGATATCTAATCATTGTTAGGTTTAGTTCTTTAGAAATCGACCTATTGCAATCACTTCGTTTATCTTTCTATCTATCTATCTATATATATATATATATAATTAAAATTATGTCACCACGATAACTCTCGAAATAATACTCCAAATCGAACTAAATTTGTTCAGCGAACTCTTCTTATAAATATCTTGTATAAGTTCGTTAACGAAACTGCTGCTCCGACTTTTTGTTTTCAAGTGGCGGTTACTTGAAAATTTTGAAATGCACATTGTAAGAAGCATATTTATGGCCAGATTTGCTTGAATTTTGATGTAAATATAGACCACATAAGGGTCTCAGTAAAGTTTATTAATGAACTTCATTCGCCATTTTTAACATAGTGGCGGATATCTTAAGTTAAGCAGGGCCATATCAAATCAAGCTACTACTTGAAAATTTAAAATCACAATAACTGCCGGAATAATACTCCAAATCGAACCAAATTTGGGCAGTGGACTTATCGTGTAAATATCTTAGAAGAGTTTGTTAACCGAGTTGCTCCGCTATTTTGTTTTCAATTGGAGACCATTTGTAAATTTCAAATTCAAATAGTAAAAAACATATTCCGAATTTGTTTGAATTTTGATGTATACATAGACCTGTCTCAATCAAGCTTATTAATGAACTCATTTCGCCATTTTTAACAAAGTGGCGGATATCTTAAGTTAAGCTGTGCTACTTGAAAATTTTAAATCACGATATTTTCTGAAATAATACTCCGAAGCAAGCCAAATTTGGATAGTGAACTTATCTTATAAATAGCTTGCATGAGTTTGTAAACCAAATTGCTGCGTCATTTGGTTTTCAAGAGTAAAGTGAAGTTTGCCCGCGAGGTATTCAATCCATTTTCAACAGGGAACTTCCGATATTGAATTTTAATAGCATATATAACTTTTATTAAGATTTGTGTACAGTAAAGGTATTAAAATATTGTTTATAGAGATACCTCTTACAAAACACAATGCTTTGGGATACCATCGGCTGTCCCTGTACACAAACCAGTAAAGGTGTTCACTCAATTTTCAATAGGGAGCATTCGATAGAGATGTTGAATAACATATATCTGTTTCAAGAAATTCCATAAATATTTACGGCAGTGAAAGCGTGGACAGAAAGACGGACAGACAGACTGACTGACAGACAAACCGAAGTCATTAACACTTTTCAACATTGTTGGAAAGTGTTAAAAATGCAGTAAAAGATTAAAAGGATAAAAAAAAAAAAAGAAAAACAAATAAATAAATAAAAATTAATTAAATTTGCAAGAAATACATCAAATAACATTATTGAAATTTTAGTATTTTTTATTTTATTTATTTATTTATTTATTATTCTAAAAAGCAGGATTATTAGAAGAATATTATAGTCAAAGTGATATACGCCTGCATTGAATCTTTCTTATCTTAACTTTATTAAAACGTTGAGAGCCATGTCAGGCATTCTAGATTCTAGACGTTTTGTTATATATCTCTAAGTACTGAAGGAATCCTCTTGAAACTTTAGGAGTGTGCAGAACATGTCATACTTCAAACATTTCAGTGAAAGTTTTACCCCGAAAGTAAAAGCAGTGCCAATAAAAAATTAAAACGTTGAGCTCCCTGTCAGCCATCGGTGACTGACAATGTCAAATATGACATAAAGCCGCGTCAACCATCGGTAGCTGATATAAAATAGGATATAAAACTAAAAATATTACATTTAATGATTGAAAATTTATTAAAAATTTGCTTTATTTATTACAGAATTTTTATTTATTACAGGAGGAATCATTATGGAATTTTAATGAATTTTAAGAATTTGCGTGGCGCTCAACGTGTAAAAAACGAATACTTCACTGAAAATAGAAAAACAATATGCTGCATACTCCATGTATCCTTCGATGTATACCAACAAAAATGCGCTTTTAAGCAGTTTGTTTTAGTTAGATATAAATAAAATATTTATGCATCTTAAACAAAAATTTAAATTTATAAGTCCACTTAGCATTTTCGTTTTATTAAATTTTATGACTTTTTTAAATAACTCTTAAATATTTATTTAATAATAATTAATATAATAAAAATAAATATATAGGAAATTAAAAAAAAAAAAAAAAAAAAAGAAAACATGAATCAAAGAATAAAGTTTTATGGGCATGTTACGAAAATAGAAAATGTGATCTTTCATTTGTAAAAATTATTATATACTGAACATTCCTCTTTCTAATTACCGAATATCTAATGTTTTGAGTATTTCATATATAAAATACATTCATTAAGCATAGCTATTTGTTGGGAATTATCATTCATGCATATATCATCTCGTGAATTCTCTTCTATTTCAAGGGTTCATCTTGCAAATATAATTATAGTCCCATTTGCCCAACAGAACATGATGAATGAGTCATACATTTAAAACTTCTGGAAATAATCTGAGAGTAGAATTACTTTTAATTAATGAAAAGATCTTCAAAAGTATATCGATGATTTAAAGGAAATATAAGCGATTGTTATCTAAAGTAACACTAATGGAAATTTAAGGCGCATATTGCGCAAAAGGAAACGTTGCATGATATGTAGATAGTTTGATTAGTAATCAAGATATTGCTTTAATATTAAAGAATTTATTCATAAATGCATAATCGTCTATGATGGATGAAAGTTTTAATGAAAATCTTTTGATTATATCAATACATTAGAATACGTATAAGTATTTCTTATGTTAGTTTTTGAAAATAAGAATAAGGCAATTTGATAAGTTTTTGAAAATCAATTTTAGTATTTATTGCAATAAAATGTAGTTCAGTCCAAAACCCAACTATTTTTGCTTCCATTACCCAACTCTTGTAGGTAATGGAAATTCTGTATTCGGTCTGAAAATTCCATATCGAGTTTTCACCTGATTTACACGTTTTAAAATCTCCTAAGTCCAAAAAAATAGTTTTGGGCAATTGGCCAGTGTGTGTATATGTACATGTGTATGTGGGTATATATGTGGGAAATCTTCTGGCTATCATATCACAGAAAGTAATAAAGATAGAACTACGAAACTTCGGAATTAAGACAACTCTGGTGTACAGATGAATTTTCCAAATTTTGGTGAAAATTAGAAAATCTGAAATGGGACATCGGAAACTGGAAGTGGGACCGTAAGACCGTATCTCAAAAACAGCTCTAACGACTTTTTTCAAAGTTACAATATAAATACCTTACTTGATGTATTTTCGAATTATATAGTTGGTTAATTCAGGAAAATTAATAGGCGTCCTGTATAAACAGCACAATTTAAAGTCTCGGAAGTGCGTTCTTCTAAAATTTGCTGTGCGAATTTTTTTTTAAATTGCCATATTATAACTCTATTTTAAATATCCTTTTGTATTTAATTATTGTTTTCCGGTCAATAATTAGGTATGCCAAGTTTTGGTAAATGTTGGTATCTCAAAAATGGCACTAATGATTTTCTTGAAGATTGTCACATAAATTCATTTTAGATATCCTTTCTCATGTATTGCGTTGTTATTACATGAAAATTAACAGTCATTCTGCTTTGGCAGGTCATTTTTAGATCTCGAATATTGGTGTTTAAAAAAATAACTCTACCAATATTTTTCTTCTCTTTTTTCATCTCGGTATGTAAACTCTTTTTTATATGTCTTTATGCGTGTATCAAGTTTCTCTCTCCGAAAAAAATTCAGTATTCTACTTCGTTAGGTCAGTTTTATGTCTTCTGATCAGTACATTATTATCTCCAAAAAATGCGTATAATACGTGCAATAGTGGGTAATGGTTGTTTCACACCAGATTTTTTTTTTATTATTATTTAATTCTAAAATAGACATTTAATAACTGTTGAATTTCTTTTTAAATATTCTCATTCCTTATTTTCCTCCTGATCTCTGTGCTTGTAAACGTCAACAATGAACCGTCTATTGACCACCAAGAAATGCTTCAAACTTTCAGATATTTTAACCCTTTCATGGTCATGAACGTGTATACACGGTCAGAGTTTTTTACTTCTAAATCATTTATTCATTGCTACGAATTTGATAAATAGAAAACAATCAGTTTCTCAGTATTCCTGATAAATTTGTAATATTATTAGTACTTAATGACTTAAAAATATATAAAACACATCCCACTAAAATGGCTTTGAAACGAAAAAATTAAAAATGGCGTGACCATGAATGGGTTAAAGAAATTCTTAAATTTAATAAAATAATTCAATGTTTCAAAAAAAAAAAAAAAAAAAAAAAAAAAAGCTCAATTTATGAAAAATTGCTCAAACCCGTTTGAAAAAATGTCAATCATTATTGACCAATTCAACAAAATTGCGCGGGAATTCAGTCCAATCATTCTGAAGAAAATTAACATGTTTTTTCTATCTATCTTTACATTTTCTGAAAAGTGCTTTTCTCTTTCTTATCTATTCCTTCTCTCCTCACTGGATGCACAGGCACACAGATTGTTCCTAGGACAGTTGCAGAAGATTTTTTCAAGGCTAGCTGGTTACGACCAGTTGTCAAGCTGTCTATTATCTTAGGGCATTCGTGTGGAACACCAGCGTATTCCTCTTTTCATAAATCAAAAAGAAAAAGAAAATAGTTCTACTTCCTTGAAGGGAAATAAATTACTAACAATTCATCTTCCTTTTAAATATTTTATCTTTTACTAATTATCTTTTTTGGACTTGGGAAATTTCTGTCTCTTTTTATGCTCTAGCCAATCCTATACCTTCTTACTTCTTACTTCTAACTCTAAACTATTTTCGCATTGGCTGTCGCAATCATGTGGCATGCCTGCTTTCGTCATTCTTTTTATTTCGTCATTCTTTTTATCACTTTTCTCCGATCACTCACCAACCTGGCGTAAGCTTTCTAAAGAATTAGGTAGTCCAGCAATGCCGCAACTATTTCCGATTTCCTATTTCATTTTTTAAATTCCCCATTATATTGTAGATATGGGGGATTTGAGTAATCGTGAAAATTTTGATCACATTTTTTTTTTTTTTTTTTTTTTTTTTTTTTATGTTTTACGCATTTCATGTGTGAAGAAGCCGAAAACCACAAAATTGGAATGTTTACCGTCTCAGAATCCTTTTTGCACTGCCGGTACGCTTTAGGCTACCGAAACAGCTGTATGCATTTCCAATAGTTTTCTTTGGCGTTTCTGACGTAGTAGTTAATTGGGGTATAATATTCCAACCCCAAGTCTCTTGTTATTATTATTTCTTATGATGATTATTTTGAAAGATTTTGTTAAACTCTTATGACGATATTTGCTGATATAGCATTTATTATTTAACTGAATGCAACTTGTTCGACCAAATAAGGATTGACTTAATAAATCTTAACACAGATAATTTTTACGAATGCAGATCAAATTATCTATATAATATTTCTCTAACGTGGAACAATATTAATTAATTGTTGTCGAAACGATACGATAGTGGTGAAATTAATAAAATACGCAAGGATAAAAAATAATATTTAACAATGAATAATATTTAAGTACGCGGATTCAGCTCAATGATTTAATTCGATAACATGATGAAATTTGTATGATGACATTTTTTTATGGAAAATATATTTTTAAAAGTTATTTCTTCAGAATCTTTGCAAGCGTCATTTTAAACCTAGCAATATTTTAAAAATATAAACAAAATATGAATTATTATCACAAATTGACTAAAAAAAGCAATCATAAAAAAGAATAATCAAATAGGATTTTTTTTTTTTTTTTAAACAAAAATGTACGTCAAATTAAATAAAATGTCATAGCATACTTGGCGATAAAAAATTTAAAAAGCGTCAAGGGGGTCCTTTACTAAAACTGTACGGCCTGCGGATGTATGAAGAATGAGTCGTCAACCATGAATTTTATTTTGAAACTTTTCTTTGAATGATTCTGATTTCACTATTGCACAATATTTATTTGGTTATAATAATAGTTTGGCTTCTGGTAAATTAAAATTTTAGTTAGGTTGTGAAATTGGTATAATATTTATAAGTTTCAAATTTTAAAGGTAAATAACAAAAGAAATAAAGTGCGAAAATTCGCACGGGTTTGCTAGTGAGAAATAATTTATTGCGGTTTTACACGCCTAGATTGACTTTTGAATAAGAAACCTTTTAATAAATTTAGGGATAAAATAAATATTAAATAATTGGCAACGAGATAAATAACGTAGAGTGATAAGTGGTAACCCTGATATGGTCAAACATGAGTCATGCGATATGAACCATCTATGCTTTGGTTCCCTTGGTAACAGCTTATTTTCAATAAATTTCTATTGCAACGGTTTGTGATTGTACTTGGCGAAAGTTATAACCGCCAATGTTTTTGTTTACTAACGTAGTTTAATATATACATTTTTCTAAATCATTTGAGTTTTTATTTTACTTCTTTTTTGTTTCGTGTATTCGAAATTTAACCGACAAAATTTTTAAAAATAGTTTATAAATTATAATTTGTTGTTAAATTAAACTCTTTTAAATTTTAACTTTTCTTTATAAACACTTTTAAACTTTTTGGGGAATTCATAAGAAAAAAGTATTTTATTATCTACTATACTGTGAAATATCTGAAAAATTATTTTAAAAACAATTTATTTCCGTTATAGGACTGTCGTATTACCTAATAATAAACATAATTTGCCGAACTGAAATTTTAAATGCCAAAATAGCGATAAAGGGCCAAACATAGTAATCTGTTGGTTCACATCATGGGGTTTATGGTGAACCATGATAAGCTAACCCTTTATCCATTGAATCAGCACTCTATTTTATTTATCTCGTTGATAATTCGAAAAGTATATTAGTTTGAAAAGGCAATTTTCAAGTACACTTTCGGATAATTAATAAAGGGTTTGCTGCATTCGTTTAAAAATTTTTAAATATGAAAATTTCTCATGTATGAATTTAAAATAATTTTGCTTTTACTTAAAAAAATAATTAATTAAAAATTCTTTTGATATTCTTATAATTAATTTTAAGTTAATATTCACACATATGTGATAATTTAATATCACAACGATGTTTGCCGAATAATCCAAGGTACAGAATTATCTTGGTTAGAAATTTCTTTAGCCTAAATTGAGGAAGTTATCAGTTAAATACCACGCGTTAATAAAGATACTCTAGTCGCTAATTTGCAAATATTTCACTTATTACATTGTTTTTCTTACGTCATAGTCACCAATAAAGAAATAAATTAATTAAATGCCATTCATGGTAGGGGGTAAAAAGTGCTATTATTAACAAAGAATTTTATTATTAACATGTAATTAAATAGCCTTGTATCACTGATTTTCACTGAAAAAATGAATTTAGGATAGTAATTTATCGTCTGCAGATTAAATATTTGCACTAAATATTTACACTGATATTTTCCCTTATACTTTATATATTTCTGAATAAAACTATTTGCTTTCTAACACGAATTTCGATATTTTTCTTATGATCTTTACTAATGATAATTTTTTTCAATCGAAAAAAACTTTGTATATTTTTACCAAATTACCTTTTAACACAATTATTTTCCTTTTTTATTCATCAAAAACCTTCAATAAGTTCTGCTAAACAATAACATGCATGAGATCGTCCAGAAATTTTCTTCATTTCAATTTCATTCGAAATATGGTTAATAGATGGTACCAACAATTTCTCACTCTACTAATGGTTGATCTTCCAATGAATGATAACCTCATTCTTCGTGACAGATTGACTACACGTCACTCTCTCTCGAAAATTGATAATTGTCACATTTGCAAGAGCGATAATAGTGTTTTCTCAGCTTAATTAGAGTAAAAAAAAAAAGGGCCACATTTTTAAAGAGAGAGATTCTCATTCCAAAAATTTTAGGGAGTTCAAACATTGGTTTTAGGTTGTTGAACGTTACAACTGATTTTTGACATATTATTTCATAAAAAACAAGGTATTAGATAATGTATGTTTCAATGTGATATCAAATATGAGAATTTCTATACTATTGTTCTGCAATTGTCTTGTGTTATGCACTATAAAAATTCCTATTTAGTAAAAGCCAACGTTACGAATAGGTGGGTAGACCCCCGCAGATTTAATGAGCGAAGCGTGTCGGGAGGGGGGGGGGGCTGTGGTACTGGTGAGCAGAGTGAGCAGGGGGCAGAGCCTCCTAGATTTTCAAATAAGTACTTCAACAATCATATAAAACGTATAATCAGTGTATGTAAGTATTATAAGCATTATAAGTATCAAAACAAAACAAAATTGTGCAGTAAGTATTAAATAATATCTATTTAAAAGAAATCGAATGCTTCTAAATTCAATTGCGTGCATACCTTAAAAATAAATATATAACATAAAGATTAATTTAAATGTTTTTTACTTTTACAATCTTCATTTCCAGCGGAAACATAATACATTTTGAAACACGCTGTTATTTATTTATTCTTTCTTTCTTTCTTTTCTTTTTCTTTTTTTTTTTTTTTTTTTCTATACGAAGAGGTATTTTTATGTTTTCTCTTAGTGCGGTTTTTAAAGGGCAAACAGCCACATGAAACTTCTAGAGTGTTTTTTTTTTTTTTTTACTTTTTTCAACTTCCCGCGAGTCCAATTTTCAGTTTTCTTAAGATACATTTTCTTTTTCTGTACCTCTCACAGGAGATTTACATCTTTTTTCCTCTTCAAATACTTCGTAACAATTCTTGATTGTCTCCTCTGGTTTCATGGCGATAACAAATTTAGTGCCTTTTGGGAACTCTATATCTTACACTGACAAGCTTTTGATTCACTGCTTCAATTTATTACTTTGAAAGTAAAATTTGGGAAAGGAAATGTTTTATAAAATACGATAAACGTAAATTATTTTTATTTCTTAGTGGAGAGTATTGTTAACGTACGGAAGTATGTTTTCCCTTCTGTGTTTCTTCTCTTTTATTTACCTTATGTAGTACAATAAAATTGCTGAAATACATTTCTTATAACATTTTATATAGACGTTTACAAAAGGAACATTTGGAGTTTTTAGAATAAATATTATTAAAATGACCTTAAAAAAAAAAAAAAAAAAAAAAAAAAAATCTAGTATGTTGTGGCCACCATATGACTTTCTTCTATATTTCCCTATAAAATTCATCCAGTAAAAATAGCTTATTAAAATTATTATTTTAAAAAATTATCTTCCATGATAATGCAGACAATTTTCATATTAGAGAAGTATTATAAAACTAAATATCCAAAAAAGTCATTGTCATTATCAATATTACATTTAAAAAAAAAAGTGTTAAAAATGAAAAAAAATCGATAACTTTATTTTAAATTATCGCAGATCGATGGTTCAACCATTTGTTTTAAAGGTATTGGCGAGCTTTTTTGAAAGATACCCATCATGAAAATTTACTTCTCCCAAGCTAATATATATATATATATATATAATATGTATATACATATTAATTATGTTATTTGATTGATTTGATATTTATGTGCTGATAACCCCACTCAATTTACTTCCCCCAAGCTATATATATATATATATATATATATATATATATGTGTGTATATATATATTAATTATGTTATTTCATTGATTTGATATTTATGTTCTGATAACCCCACTCGACAGGTGTATTGAATTGGGTTCATTGGTCACCTAAAAATAGTCATTCTGAAACTAGAATTTGACGCATATTTACTAAAGGAACAGTTGCCAACCCATCAAAATTTTAGAATAGTAGTTTTTTTTTTTTTTTTTTTTTTTTTTAGGATGTTTTCATAAGCATTTGTGTCAACCTTCTGTGATTGAAAATTTTGGTAAAAAATAAGGTATTCACAAATCAGAACTGATGGCCAGAGCGCTATCCGTCCAGCCACCTCATGGACATCAACCCAATGGGGTGTTTAAACAAAAACTAGTGGTGAATCCTTTTGTTGATAATCTATACATATAAAAGAGTAAATCCACTCACTCACTCACTGACTCATCAACGCACAGCAAAATCTACTGGAGCTACTGACATGAAACTGGGTCAGATTATAGAACATATAGTGTAAGCACCCCCTAAGAAGCGTATTTGCGAAATTCGCCCCCTAAGGGGGAGTAGGGGACAAAAGGGGATTTCACAAAAACCTTCATATCTCAAAGAAAAAAACAGATATCCGTAAAATTTTTGCTTTAAAATATAGCTAACACAAATATCTAAAAACCAATTTCTGGAATTTTAGAAATTCGGTCCCCAAAGGGGGAAAGGGGGCAAAACGTGATTTCACGTGCGCAAAACGTGGTTTTACATACTCCTATATATCTCAAACAAAAAAAAACACATACACCTGAAATTTTTTGCTCTAATATATAGCTAATAGAAATAACTAAAAACCAATTTCTGGAATTTTAGAAATTCAGCCTCCAAGAGGGGAAGAGGGGGCAAAACGTGACTTGAAATAATCCTTAACATCACAAACATAAAAAAGATGCATGTGAGATTTTTGCTCTAAAATATAGCTCCCAGAAATACATAAAAACTAATTTCATTAATTTTAGAAATTCGTCACTGGTGGGGCGGGAAAGGGGGAGGCTATGGGGCAAAAAAAATAGAAATACAGTTAGACCGTTCAAAATTAGTACAGATAGGTTTTAGAGGCCTGCAAGTCGAATGAGGATATTTTCGAAAGCGTAAAGTTATCAGGATGGTAAGAAAGTGGGGGGGGGGGGGGCGGTCGGAGGGGCAAAAAATAAAAATAGAGTTAGATCGTTCAAAATTGGTACATAGAGGTTTTTTATACTTACAAATCGATTGAGGATATTTTCAAATTTGTAAAGTTAATAGGAGGGTTAGGAAGGGGGGTGGAGGGGCAAAAATATATAAATAAGTGTTAGAGCGCTCAAAATTAGTGTTGTTAGGTTTTGAGGATAAATCGATTGCGAATATTTTCGAAAGTACAGAATTATTACGAGGGGCGGGAAGGGGAGCAGGTGCAGGGGTAAAAATAAAGACATTCAGATAGAATGTTGGAAATTAGTATTATTTGGTTTAAAAGCCCGAGAGAACGATTGCGAGTATTTTTTAAAGTCTAAAATAATTAGGAGGTGCGGGAACGGTAGGTGAAGGAACATGCGCGCCGCGTGCGCCTATACACGCTGCCGCAGGCAGTGGGGACCCGGACCGATTATTTCGCCAATGGGAGAAGATTTCTTTTTGTATTTTATATTTGTGTTTTTCCCTTACGATAATAGAGTGATTCATTAAGAGTGTCGAATATAAATGACCGCGCGCAGCGTACAATGACCCGCGCTGCCGAAGGCAGTGGCGACCCGGTGCGACATTTTTTTCAATCAAAACTTTTTTCTCTTTTTTTTTTTTTTTTTCTTTTCGCATGATAAAAATTAATGCAATTTTGAGAATTCATTAATTATAGTGATTCATTTAAAAATAGCGAAGAAGGCGTAGCCTGCTAGTTTAAAATAAATTTTACGAATCCTTATGGAGACGAAAAATTTTTACTATTTCTTACATATATAGAACATTATTTATTATGCAAAACTGAAAATTTAAACTTTTTTCGGAAAAAAATGGGAATAGTTTTGCCTTATAATGATCATATAGTAGAGGAAAACCTGCAATCTGTTGACGATTCCATTAACCCAGCCAGACACTCCCTTATGCATTTTACTTAACATTTTTCTATGCATTATTTCTGGTGTGTCAGGTGATTTCTTTTCTCATTACCGCTTTTATTTGTTTATTTTTCCGTGCATTTTCTGCCTTTTTGAGTTTTTCTCCAGTTTCTTCGCTTTGTGACTGCTTTTTTTTCTTTAATGATATGATATATGACTCATACATTTTCTACATTCATTTCTTCTGAAATATCTTTAGTCGTCGGGTAAAAACAGAGTGAAAAATAATCGAGAAAGAATAAAGCATTTATAATTTATGCAAATAAAACTTCTTAATTCCTAACTTAACACAGTGGGTTACTGCAAGAAATTGATAGGCGGTATATGATTTGCATTGTTTTAAAACTACCTATATAAATTGAGTCACAAGTTGAAAAAAAAAAAGAAAAAAATAAAAGAAAAAGAAAAAGAAAAAAAGCATTTTATAACATTGAAAAAATTAAAGGAAAAAAGGTGTGTTTATTTCAAAATTATAAGACAATAGACAGTAATAAAAATAGTTTCAATGAATCATGTCCATTGAATGATATTCTATATTTCAACAGTTATAAGGTAAAATGTTCATAAAAGCAATATTATAATCTACAAAAAAACTGATTATTTAATTTTATTGTGTAATAAAAACACATAATCATGTTGTAGGTTAGAATTCTATAGTAGTTTATCCTTTGGTTCTGACTAAAGATGTATTAGAATATTTTGAAAATTTTGCAATATGCTGCTTTATTCTCATAAGTATGCAAACAGAAATTTTTTTCTCAAATTTTCATTATTCCTCATATATTCAGTTTAATGTACAAGCTATTATTTCTAATGATTCATTTTACAACATTTTAAAGGACAACCATTTGAAATGTACTGACGAGTATTTGCAATGATATAAATAGCACAATTGATATATTTACAGGTACACCCAGAAGAATTCCGATGTAGTGCTTTCAGTAACAGGAATTTTAAAAACGCATCTATATAAATATTTCTTTAACGTGGACCAGTTATGATTCAATTTTATCGAAACCAAATGACAGTGACGTTATTAATAAAATGTATGAAGATAATATATATATATATATATATATATATTATTTATATATATATATATAAATTATTTATATATAGGCAATGATTTAATCCCGCGTATTCAGTTCAATGATTTAATCAGAAAAAAAAATTGTACGCTTTTATATAAATGTGAACTGAAAAGCACAAAATATCTGTCTTTATAGAAATAAAATGTAGGGTAAAAAAAAAATCGTGTGAGTGACACACCATAACGTTTACATCTTTAATAAAAAAAAAAAAATAGTTGAAATTGTTGGCACTCAACGTTATACAAATACGGCCAAATCCTGTGCCACATAGATAGAGTTTTATATAGAGAGATTTTTTTTTTTGCCCCTAGAACCTGCCCCTGATGGGATAAGAACCTGGAATCACTTGCATGTAGTATTGTCATCGACTATGAAATCGTGTGCGAAAATTCAGGTCAATCAAATGAGATTCAGGTAAATCACAAAAAGAATTTTGTGATTGATGTCAACGATGTGAATTTTATCCATCATATTTTATGCATATTTCTTCTATATCATCATGTAAACTTACAAATATGTGTATTTATTTTTAAATATATAGAATTTTTCATTATTATTATTACTGCGTAAAGCACCATTTGTACATCTTTCAAGGGACTGACGTAAAAGGACGTGTAAACGAAAGGACGTTTAATCGAAATTTTAATAATAACACTTTGATTACTACAAGTTTAATGACATGTAAGTAAAATTTATTTGAAAATACTAATTAATAAAGTTTCTTAAATTAGTAATTGTATATTATACTTTTTAAGACAATAATTAATTTTAAAAAAAAGTCTAGAAATTACGTAATATTAACTGAATAAATAACATAATGAAGGAATGAGAAATAAATAATTTAGAATTAAACAGAAACCATTTAAAAAAAAAAACTCCCCTGACTGGTCTCGAACGTTAGAAATTTAGGTTCGTAGCCGGGAACTTTACCTCACAGCCACAGCGTTCACATAGGGAAAGTCTTTTTTACAATATAGATTTTTCGTTTGCTCCTAGAGCGGTTACAAACATACATACAAGCATACGTACAGGTGAAGCTAATAAAAGCGTGTAAATGACGACATTTGCGTGCTGAGGTCATTTTATAGAAAACGTATTTTTAAAAGTTGCATTCTTACAATCGCTGTAAGTGACATTTTAAACTCAGCATTACTTTAAGAATATAAACAGAATATGAAGGATATCTACAGCATGGCGACGAAAATTTAAAAGCCGTCGGGGGGGGGGGGGATGAGGTCCTTTACTAAAGAGCTGTCCTTGTCTTGGCTCTCCTGGCGAGTAAGATCCATTCCTTGCAAAATACTCCCCCAAGTTAAATGAATGTTTGAGGAATGGAGATATAGGGGAATATTCCATTACCACGGTTTGAAGAGAAGGTACAGTCGGCAGCAAAAGTATCGGAGCACTAGCAAAAATTCCTATATAGATAATGTGCACTTAATACTTTTTTGTTAAATAAATCCTTGTCGAATCATGTTCTTAGACTGATTAAGAACAGGATTCGACAAGGATATACTCAACAAAAGTGTATTAAGTGCACTTTTTTTATATAAGAATTCTTGCTAATGCTCGGATACATTTGCATTTGCTGCCGACTGTATTTCCCAAGACCGAAGAAGTCCAATAATATTTAGAACGCTAACGAAGCGTCGCCACACATTTCGCTGTGACTCTATTCTGATGAATAGTCAAGGTCAATATCGTATGAGAATATTTTATTAAAACTGGTGATTTACTTATGATTCAGTCTAAAATTGTATCTGTATAACTAAATAAGGAGTTTTTTTTATGAGTCTTATAAGTACCATTTCGCTAAGATTTTACCAATGCAGCTGAAAACTTTGAAAAAAGATTTTATTCGAGCTACTGTGGCTAGATTTAGTCCTGGTTATAAAAATACATATGAAATAAATATTTAGTATGTGACAACTGGGAAAATTCTGTAATTTAGAAAATATAACTTTAGGTGCAAATCGTATTTCAAATAGGTAATAAATAATTTTCTGTATTAAAACCAGAATAAACTACTATGACAGAAACGTCAAAGAAAAATATTGGAAATGCATACAGCTGTTTCGGTAGCCTAAAGCGTACTGTCTTCAGTGCAAAAAAGATTCTGAATCAGGAGAAGTGCTCGTATATATAGGAGAGGGGCCGGATTTAGTTCAACCAATAGGATTACGGGAACTGTGGGGAGAGTGGCCAATAGAAATTTAGGAAAGTTAGCTGTGTAAACAGTAGAAAAATTAAGAAAATGTGGACTGAATATAAAATTTCCAACAGTCAGACAAATAGGGAATAGCGAAATCACAATTCACAAAGTTTTTAAAATTTTTATAAATATGAAAAGCTTAAAAAAAATCGAGTTCATGAATGGATTTAGGTCTGCAAATTATTTTAGCTGAATTAAATTTAAAATTATGATTTTCCTCCCAGCAATGTTTAGAAATAGCCGATTTATTGGTTTCTTGTTTGCGGACGTAATTCATGTGTTCTTTTAGACGAAATTTAAGACTGCGTTTAGTTTGGCCAATATATGATAAACCACACTGACAGGAAATACTATAAATACCCCAAGAATTATGCATATCAAAGGGATCTTTTACCTGAGAAAAGGTGAGTTTATTGGAAGCGAAAATATTATTTTAAAATCATATTGTTTGAGAATTTTAGCTATGGTTTGACTGGATTTAGGAAAATAGGGTAAGACAATACTGATATTAGAAGAGACTGATTTAGTAGACGAAATACGAGGGAGTTGTAATTTTTGGATAGCTTTGTCTATAATGGAAGGGTCATAACCTCTGTCAATTGCAATGGCTTTCAGGTATTTAATTTCAGATTTTAATAAAATAGGATTTGAACAAATATTAAGTGCACGGTTTACAAAAGTAAAGAAAGCAGCCATTTCTTGGTTAGGTAGGTGACATGAACACGCATGGGGAGGAAGGGAGACAGCAAAATTTTTTCGATATACGGTGGTTGAAAAGCCATTTACAGTGCGAGAGACGAGGGTATCAAGAAATGGAAGGGAGCCATTATTTTCTATTTCATATGTAAATTGGATATTACTGTCAATTGAATTTAAAGTTTCTAAGACATGGTCAATATTGTGATGAGATATGTCGATAAGCGTGAAGGTGTCGTCAACGTAACGGGTCCAAAAAGGAAAAGATTTTTTTTTAAAAGCTTGCTTTCAAAATAGTGCATGTAAATGTCTGCGAGAACTGGGGAGAGAGGGGAACCCATGGCTAAACTATCAGACTGACGATAGAATTTATTTTGAAAAGAAAAAGTGGTTTGTGATAAACAAATGCGGGTAAGAGAGATTAATTCTTGTATTTCAAAAGATGTGAAATGAAACAATTTTAATCTATTTTCGAGACAGCAGAGGGCGCCACTTATTGGAACATTAGTGAAAAGAGATTTTACATGAAAAGAAACCATAGTGAGATTAGTGTGAGGGCAGTTTTGAATGTTTTTTGAAAATTTTATGGAATTCTTAACAGTATAACTATTAGCAGCAAGAAGGGGAGCAAAAATTGTGGTGAGAAATTTAGCTAAATTATAGGAAGCAGTACCGATATTAGAGACTATGGCGATACTACCGATATTAGAGACGTTTCTGAAGTAGTAGTTTATTCGGATTTTAATATTCCAACGCCAAGTCTCCTGTTATAATTTTCTGCATTGTTTTCAAATTTTTAATGTAACATTTATCATGCCTAAATCAAAGATAAATTACATTCTAACTTTAAAATCATAAGTTATGTTTGTTTTTACTAATATTCGTATTACTTTATTCTAAGTTAATATTATATATATACAGTCCGTTAAGAAATTATAAGACCACTTTAATTTTTTAAATTATAAGAAAAATAAAGATTCTAATCATTATTTAAATACATAAAATAACTTATTGCTCTATAATTTTTTATAATTAGTTTGCAATAGCTTGGCATAATGCAATAAATGTTTAATTAAAATATATATTAGAAATAAGTCAAAATTAAGAAAATATAAGACCACTTGTCAAAAAACAAAATTGTATAAAAAATTAATATGATATTGGTCCTACATTTTTCATGATGACTTCAAACACTCTGTTTTTCATTGAAGTAACTAGGTTATTAAGTTGAGTTATAGAAATATTGTACAATTCTTTTACAATGGCTACTTCCAGTTCATTGGCAGATTAACATTGTTTATTATTAACATAAACTTTGCGAGATAATATATCCCATAGGTTTTCCATGGGGTTCAAGTCTGGACTTCGATTTGGCCATGGCAAAACATTATTTTTTCTTTTTTAAACCACTCCTGTGTGGATTTAGATGTATGACAAGCAGCATTGTCTTGTTGAAACATCCTATTAGCACCACCTAATAAAGGTACAAACGGTATCATATGATCATATAGCATAGACGGATGTTGTGTAGAGTTCATATGACCCGAAATCCGCTGTAAATCACACAACCCCTCATAACTGAAAGCTCCCCAAATCGTTACTGATCCTCCACCCATTTGTCGACTGAAGCATTCTTTTGGTTCCTTCCTCAAGTCATGCCAATAGTGTTTGCAATCATCGGGACCATCAAGGTTAAATTTCTTTTCCTCGGAAAATATAATTTGTTTCCACTCATCATTCCATGACATGATATTTTTAGCCCATTTTAATCTTTCTTCTCAATGGCATTTCAATAACTTTGGTTTTTTCATCAATTTCATATTAATATTTAATTTAAGACTCTTCTAGACTGTTACATGTGAAGTTTTCTTGCTGAAACGTTTCGAAATTCCACGAGTTGAAAGAATTTTTTTAGTTGACAGTCGAAAAATTTGTCTATTATCATGTGCTGTCAAAATATTTTTTCTACCAGATCGTTTTATTTTTTTTTTTTAATAATCTTTTCTAATTATGGCATTATGAATGGCAGTTTTAGAACGGTTCATTAACCTCGCAATATCTCTTTCAGATTTACCAGAACCTTTATAAAATAATTTTTTTCTCACTTCACACTCCGATAATTCTTTACCTCCAGGCATCGTCAAATTAATCGTAGATAACACATTCAAAACCTAAGCCTTTTCTTCTTAGGTAATGCTTTTACGAAATACTGACGCATGCGCTTTATATCGAGTTTGACGTCATGTATAATATGCTAATTTTCTCAGGTGGTCTTATAATTTCTTAACAGTCACTGTCTTTATATAAAAAAAAAAAAAGAATAAGTTTTAATGAAATTTAATTTAATTTTAAAAGTTGGAATTATTTCAGGATGCGTTTTCCTATCAATTTTAAATATGCAACTAAAAATTTGCATATTATGCTCTCTTCTTCAGAAATGCATCAATATGCTTGTGCTCTTATAATTTCTTAACGCACTGTATATGTGTGTGTGTGTGTGTGTCTGTGAAGTTTTAATATCACAAGCACCTTTCAACAATTTGAAAATTAATACAGGATGACATCATATAAAGCAAAATAAACTTTGATGCAATTTCAAACGAACTAAGATACTGGTATATTAAAACACGAAAGTAATTTACGAATGGTATGAATTGAGTAAAAAGCATGAAATTCTGCTGAGTAACAAATCTGTAAAATTGTTGATTCAGACTAACAAGTTAAATAAATATATATATATATATCAACGAATTTTTATGTGTTATCAAGATAAATTGTTCGAACTCTCTATTTTCTAAGAGTTTTGACATTGAAATAAATGATGTCACATTTCAAATTTTCAAATTTATATTATTATTTGGATCTGGATTTAAGACTTAAATCATAGAAAAGTACTAAATAAAGTTCATACATATATAACAAATTCGTAATAATTTTGTTAAATGTGAAAATAATGTAAAAGTAGAATAAAATTATTAATAATTAAAAATATTTAATTAAGAAACAGCTATGATAATAAAATTATTTGTATTATTATTTATATTATTATTGTTATTATTATTATGTTGTTGTTGTTGTGAGAATAAAAAATAATTCTTAATATAATTCTGTTTTGCAATGTCACCTAACAATTAACATTAAGAAAAATGTATTAGTCAAAACTTCTAAAAAAAATAATAATAATAATTTGCAATTTTAACCAAAAAGTGCTGAGTTAGGGCGTATGAAAATTCGAAGAATGTCAATAACACTGGCATCATCTGTCGTCTCATCTATTTCTAAATTAAGAGAGTATTTATTCCTTGTCTTATGGTCGCCTAAAATATCAAATTTGAGGTTTTTTATCCACCATGAAAGCTGTGATACATTCATAATGAAACGAAGGAAATTGGCTAATATACATATATTTAAAAAAAAAAAAATCTTTTTTTTTTTTAAGTATTATCATTTGAAACATGTAGGTTTGTGCAACTGAGCACTGTAAAAGCTGACAAGCCGACAGATAAGCATAAATAAGAGCGTTGCCAAATATACTTTTTTTTTATTTCTCTGAATTAGTCTTCTGTATAGAGCTGCCACATAATTTATGCCCAATACAGACAGCATTATCTTAAAAATGATAAGACAAATTCCAAATTCTTTACCTTTTAAATTGTATAAAACAGTATATACTTTTGATAATCCAATATTTTCTTCTGTTAAATAATAATAATTAAAACATACTTTAGAATTAATTAGCGCATACTGAACGAACGAGATCAATTCCATTTATGAATTTCGCAAAGCTACATGCTTTATGAAAGATTTTGATTTTTAATTACCACACTGAATTTTTTATTTGTAGAAAGAAGCAGAATTTCTAAAAAACAAATTCATATAACTTTTTTTTTTTTTTTTTTTTGAAACAAAATTATTTTCTTAGACATTATATTTACCTTTAATAAAAGAATATATATATATATATATATATATTATTTATGTACATAGACGCAGACAGATATACTCGGAATTATGAACTTTTTTAAAGAATTTTCTTTTATTTTTTAGATAAAGACCTCTCTAGAGAAATAACGGAAAATTTCTTTTCTTTTCATTTACCAACAAGAAGTTCTTTCTAAAGTCAACATTTCTATTTATGTAAGAATACTTTTCAGGAAAGATTCATTTTGAGAATTGAATAAATTCTTTGAGAAGCGTTTTCCATCTGAAATCTTTTTGAAAGTAATAGAATATATCCAAAAGCTGTCTTATAAAAACCTTATACTAACAGTGATATGCTCAGCTTTTATCACATGAAAAAAAAAAAAAAAAAAAAAGACATTTTAGTATAAGATTTAATTATAAAATATTGTTTTTCTCTCTTATGAAATGTTTTTAATAACCAACATTTTTACAGAAATAAACTTATAGGTTATCTACTGCATTTTTTACTCATTTTTAATGAAAATAGTAAAAATTATTATCTTTTTTTACATGTAATACTATGGAAACCATCTGCACGTTTTACAGGCGTTGTCACAAATAATAATAATAATAATAATAATAATAATAATAATAACACATAATAATAACAATGCGACAGAGAGCAAATATTTTTTAGAAGGGATTTATTAAACGTCCTTCACTCTATATGAAGATAAGAATTAGCTAAACAAAAACTACAACGTTAAACAGCGTTTTATTTATTTATATATTTATTTTCAGATATAGGCAGAAAAACTTTCCATAGTTATCTTCTGCAAACTATGAAATTTAATGTTTTAAGCTTGGTCTTATGAAATATAAAAACTGATATATTAAACTAAAATTGCAGTAATATTGAAATAATTATATTATTACTGCATTAATATAATAATTACTACATTAATTACTACAAATAGTAATTGTTGTAAAATTGTAGTAATTGAATAATCGTAAGGTAATATTGTAGTAAAATCCCAATTAACTCTCAGTAAAGCTGTTATTAGAATTTCATAAATAAAAAGTTTGTTACAAAACACCAAGGAATGCAAAAAATCTCAAAAGAACTATTATGAAGTATTTTTCGTTTGATTTCACCCATAAAAGAAACTAATTGGTGATATTACAACACACACACACACACACACACACACACATATATATATATATATATATATATATGTGTGTGTGTGTGTGTGTGTTAACTTAATAGGAGAGCCAGTCACCTAGCGAAAAAATGTAAGTATGGGCATTCATGAATATTTATGTAGTAAGTGAGAATAGTTTATGAGATACGTGTAAGTAATAAAAGAAATAGTTCAAAATTATTTCCTAGTTAGGGATTTGCCTAGAAACATTAAAAAAAAATATTCATACACATTGCAAAAATATTTAATTAGTTCTTGATTATGTGTGAGTAATTCTATTTACTATATTTTCTATGCTATTTTTTGATCATGCAAAAAACAAGATTAAATAATAAATTTATTTATTTCATTGTTATGCCTTTCATTAATCACTTTTAATTAATTCTTAAAACTGTACCAAAATCTTTAAAAATTTAAATTAAAGATCAATCTAGAACTGGTGCAATGCATTTTAAATATACAATATATTGTTTTTTTCGCCCAAAACTGTCTACCAAAAACTCATTAATTTTTTTTAAAGTCATTACATACAGAGATCAAGTTGGAGGTTTCGTCAAGTTGGGTTTCTACAAAATTTATAATTGATTTCCAATGTTTATATTGCATAAAAAATTTTATTTCTTTTTATAAAAATTGAATATTTTAAATATAATTCTAAAAATTATACATTTTAATTATTTTGATTTTTTTTTGAAAGATATTAATGGGTTACTTATGTACCAATTTTCATTGTGGGACCAGTGGATTTCTATGGAACGTACTTATATTTTGTTTCCAAGTGTTTGATATTTGAAATTTGTTACAATATCAACGGGGTTACACTGGAGAAGTCTTAACAATATAACGTCGCTTTAATGGTTTATGTAACACTGCAGTTGTGCAACTCTAGATTCGCTAGAAAGTAAAGTAACTGAACATTAGAATTTTTTAGCCAATATAGTCTGAAATTTATGTTGTACATTGCAAACTCTAATTTTATCTATGTTATATTACAAGCAGCAGCAATTATACTTTGTACAACTATCTTAATAAGTACAATTCTTCAAAATATTATCCAAAATGTTTCTTGCTAAATATTTTTTATCTGCATAGAACGTTGTCAAAATAATTTTTTTTTCTTTTAATAAGCCTTAAAACATTAATGCCGTTTATTACAGCCATTTTCATGCATAACTGAATGTGGAATGATACCATCTTTTCGGCATTGTAAAAGGCTATGAACGTGCTTGACAGTAAGTCGAATAAAGCAGGATACCTTTCCTAAATCATATTGGTACGGACTAGAGTTTACACGAGGTACGACTTAATTAAATACATTTTAATTAAAAAGAAATGATATTTCAAGCCACAAATTACCCTTTAAAAATTTAGCTACTAAAGCAACGACCACAACAGTATTAATCTATTCATTCTGATGTAGTTTTATTAAATAGATTAGATTGTGTAATTTTTAATTTATTAAATCCGTGCACAACAGAATGATTAGATTAAAAATTGCACTACGCACTTTATAATAAGAATATATCATTAATTCTGTTATATTCTTACACAAGGTTTTCGAAGATTGCAGGAAACGTTTTGTAAGTTGATGAACTAAAATAACAACTTAACACATACGCAAAAGGACTTGACGGCATAAATTTCCGCGTAAAAGAAGTTTATTTATTTATTTAGTGCTACTTTAGAAATTAGGGTGATACGGTATGACGAGGCATTGCACTTAGGATTTCTCAAGGAGTGCTCTTTTTTTTTTTTTTTTTTTTTTTTTTTTTTTTTTTTTCTCCTGACGTTTTACACTAAAAACATATCTGCTAACGTGAGGAATTTTTTTTTCAGAGACCAAATTCCAAATTAAAACCTCTTTGGCTTTTTTTTTATTTTCTGAAAAATTATCTTTATGTTTTTAATACTTCCGATGGAGGTAAGCATTGTCCGTAGCCATGTTCAGGCACTCCGAAGCACTCACGCTGGCGCAGACGAGGAACTATTGGAACTACTGTGTATCCATTGTTTTCACTGGAATTTTAATGGCAATTTGTGAATACCATGAAACTTGAGATTTTTTGTCCTTTACACATGCAATTTCGTACATAACGCATATAAGACATTTCATCTGAATTAAAAAAGACATAAAATATAACAAATAATTTGAAACTATAAAAAGTTAATTATATTTTAGCATGGGATGGAATATTTAAAAGATAATTGTAGAATATATTAAACCGAATTTTATTAAAAAAATAAAGTAAGTAGAAAAAAAATTAAAACCTATCCCTACAAATATTTGTAGTTTCGTTCAAAATCCCATTAAACACCCTAGGTTCCAGAGAGTCTTATATATATTGCTCATATATATTTTCCATCACATCTCAGTGAATGCTATATAAAACATCACTAACATAGTGCTTTTCTATAATTAAAGTTTGACACAATTTCAATATGGAGATGACCCCTTAAGCATTTTTTTTCCAATTAGCTTAAAAGAGAACAAAATTCCCTGACGAATGGTACCTTCGGTGTCTTTCTGCAACAATTTACTAATGAGATAGATGGGGGTGTTTCTTTTTCTTTTTTTTTTTTTTGACCGACTGTACTTCTTGAGATACCTTGAGTATGCAAACTGCTAATTTCAAGCATGCGTGATGTATGTGCCAAGTCTGTATGCCAAGTCGTTTCTACACCCAAAGGGCATTTTTGAGATGATCCATAGATGAATAGAATAATTATGGAACATCGTAATATTACATAGTGTTGCTCGTTTTACGTTTTAAATGTTAAATATGATATGTCTATTTTTTTTTTCAATACAGATATGGGAAAGAGTTTCATAACTTACGTGAGTTATACCTAGTTAAATAAAACGTGTTTCATCTTAATTTAATCGAGATGCGGGGATTATGATTTTACCTTAGATTGATTCTAATACCCTTTTTGGGATAACAAACAGTTGAATAACTTTTAAAAATGTCTATCTACTTCATGTTTAAAACAATAATAATAAAAAAAAATAGCGTAATAATATTAACAAAACTTAAAAAAAAAAAAAAAAGAAAAAAGAAAAAAAGAATATTTTCGTACCAATATGGGATATACGAAATATACAAGGAAAAAAAAAAAAAAAACCCACACAGAGTTTACTTAAGCAAAAAGAAATTCAGTTTTATGAAAATAGTCTTATAAAACTTTAGTGTTTTTGCTCGCTGAAATGTGATAATGGAAAAATGTTTAAGAAAGTTGCTTAAAAGAATCTGTTGTGACCATATATTTTTTGCTAGTATTTTGCAATAAGTGTAAAAAAAGTACCCATTTTTTTAAAATAACAATTGTTTTAGTAGTTTGAAAATGTATTTTATTTAATTAATTAACTTATTCAGTGTCTTCCCAACCGCATGAGTAATTGGCGAGAACAATTTCATCCTAAAATTACTGACATCCTTGGATTTTAGAATATGTAATAAGTATCATTCTAGATGTTTTAAATAATAATTAATTTTAGTTCCAATGGCTTTCAAGCGCCCATATTTACCTTCTTATCAGTTATTTAATTTCCTTTAGTGACTTACAGTTGAATTAATTTAAGCTAAACACAGTGTACATATGATAATCTTATGATTAATGATGTGTTTACAAATTCTGGATTCTAAATTTATTTCAGCTAGAATTATCAATGAGAGTGCTGCTGACAATTGTGAACAATTATTTAATTAATAGTGTATTTTATGAAGTATAAATATTTTAGAATTTTAAAATACAAAAGAAAAACTTTCTTTTTTTGTATGTAGTGTCGTAACGGTGATGTTTTTTACTACAATAATTATATCGTTTCCGTAATAGGCTTCCTAATATGAAGTTTATTTTATTTGTCATTCAAATATGGAAATGTACACTATCTCATTATCAAACTTTGTCTATTCGCAACAACCGAGCCTTTCAGAATGGATATACATTGAAAAATATCTAAAAAGTAGCAAAACCAACAGTTTATGAAACATAATGTGTGATAAATATTTTCCTGCGAATTTAAATTGCAACAGATTAATTATATTGCATTATTCATACTTTCAATCACACATATATAGTATAGAAAATATTTAAAAAAAAATGCGAATTTTCTAAATTTTTTCTTTTTGCTAAAGTTACATATTTTCAGATTTCCGAATCACAAAGTCAGGTTTTTAATTATTGGTCAGTGTATATTTATGCCTATGTATGTGCTATTAGCATATCTCGTTAACAGTAAGTCGAAAGTCGATATTCAAAATATTTGTCGATATTGCTTAACTTTATTCATTAAAAATACACATATGCCCTGTGTACAGAGACATACTCGCAGAAAATAATTCGCACGCATTACATCTATGAATGAACTTTTCTTGTTAATTCATTTTAACATATTTTTTTTAGTGCACTAAATATAATGGAATTATGTTTAGTGCAACTGTATTTTTAAATGCACAAAAACATGTTCCCCATGAAATATGGTATAAAACTACAAAGTCTATCCAAAGAAATTGTGTACTTTCGGAAATATGCTTGAAAAAGATTTGAAGTATATTTCAAGATACGTTACCTGTGAAAATTTTTAAATACTCTATTTGGTTCGTTTATAGTTTACAAGCAATATATACAAGGTAACCTAACATATTCTTTCTATTGGATGCAAATGATAGTGCTTTAATAAATCATATCATATCCAATAAAACTATCAATACGAAAGTTTTCATCTTCATAGCAAGGTTTAAATAAAAATGTAAAATAAAGTTGTTAATAAAAATGTGTTCGTTTAAAAGGAAAAATAATGTGAGTGCAACAAACCGATATTTTTTTCTTCTTTTTTTGACACACTGTATTTTTGTATTTAAAACAATTGCGTGGAACAATAGAGATATTTAAAACAATAATGTTAATTGTAACAAAAGTATTAAAGTTTTTTTTTTTTTTTTTTTTTTTTTTACACAAGCAAATCTGAAGTCTACATAAAACAAAAACAGGAATTGATTAAATTTTGTTTCAGTAAATGCTTACACATCTTCCAGAAAGTATATGACGAATTCAGAAACAGGTATTCTTCGAATATTTTGTATAAATATTCCGATGTAATTTTTTTTTTTTTTAAGGAAATAAGTTTATAAAATTTATGTAGCAAAATTAAGTAAATCTTCTGTAGATACTTTGACGTGATAGTTTTTTTTTTTTTTTTTTTTTTTTAGAAAAAATATGTTGTGACTGTACCAAGAGTGCATTAATTATAATTCTGTACATAAACAATGCTTACAGGTTAAAATTACGAAAATTTCAATCAATTAATTTTTTGTTAAATTGTAGATATCCATTAGGAAGTAGTAGAAAATTTTCAACAGTAGTCTGATATATATCGAAATGAAGTATGTATAATTTTCTTATAATAATTAACAAAATTATTTAATTTAATGCATTTATATATAATAAGGCCTGAAATATAATTTTTTCTGTAAAAGCATAAGACTACAGCATATCTATACTACATTCAACATGCATTCACATTAAATCAGAATAGGTTTTAAGGATTACGATTTCACACATAAAAATTGATGCACTTACACAAAAGCTGAGGTATTGTCAATCTGTAAATTGAATATATTGCAACATATCTGTGCCGTCTGTCACCTGATATACATACAAGTTGAATAAGTATACTTTATGAAAATGACCCTCTCACATATTGAGTTTTGGGCTTTTATATTAAGATATTGTCTTTCTGTAAATTGCAGTAAAGTCAGATTCTTTTTTGAGCGACGTATGCCCAAACATATTTACTACCGAATTATTTCAAATTCCAAAGAATATGACGTTTTTATAAATATACGTCCATTGAATCACGTGTAACAGCACTCAGACAATCAATCAGATCAAAAGTAATTTTATAGACATAAAGAAATGGTTTGATATTTGGCTTTATATTTTAAAATATGAATTTTTAATTTTACTGACAGAAAAATTTTAATAACATACACACAAATTTTCATTTTTATTTTTATGAATTTCTGCTCTTTATTTACGCAATATACATATTATCCTATTTTAAACTATATGTGAAAACTATATGAGTATACGATTTTAGAAAAAAATGGCAACACTAAAAAATGTAATTTGTAAGTGAGGTGATAATCGAATTATATTATTATTATTATTTGTACCTTTTTCTTTCTTTCTTTTTTTTTTTTTTTAATTTATGGATACATTGAAAAAAAAATGGATAGTCCAAATTTACGATATCAGAAATTTTCCCTAAATTATTTTCATTTTTAAGAACAATATCACAAAAAAAGTAATATTGGATAATGAGGGAAAATAAAAGGAATACAGAATTACAATTTCCTTCATTAATTTTACATTTAACCTATATTTTATAAAGCTAGATGTTAACGTAGGAAAATATTATTTTGAAGCTTCGAATATCATTCACTTAACTGGGGTAGTTGAAGAATTGATAACTTTAAATAAATAAATAAATAATAAGAATCGTGTAATTGGAATTTTGATGATATATTTAATGTTATATTTCATTGGCATATAGTGTGGAATTCCGACATAAATATGTCTTTCATAAAAAAAAATGCAATATCATTGTGACGATCTTAAAAAGTATTTACTATAATGTCGGCACTTACCATAATAATAACTAAAAAATAAAAATTTTTACTTTTTATATGAGGATTAGTGGTAGATTTGACAATTTTCAGTTGTTTTTTATTTATTTAAAATTTAATTTTATCAAAAGCATATTCAGCGAAGAAATCAAGAACAAAACAACAGTTTTATTTATGCTTAGTCTTTAACAAAGATAAATTTTGTAATAAATTTTCAGAACGAAAAGCGTTTTTCTGAAAAAAATGTGATCTTTAAGTAAGCAATTTAACCATCATTTATTTCGTTTATTTTCTTTTGCAGTAAACTTTCTTGCCAAAAGCATTTGGCCTATTTCCAAAACAAATGTATTAAGAAAGAAAAAAAAAAAAAAAAAAACGTAAATGCTTGTTTAAATAGTCTAATTAATTTGTAGAAAAAATATATATATAGTTTTTAAACAGCATAATTTTACAGGCATTTAAATACTTATTTAAGAGAGTTTAGAAGAAATTTATATATAAAAAAAAAATAATAATAAAATCTGAAACAATTTTAAGTACTGTACTTTAGAGCATCGGAGTACCTGAAGATATATTTCTTGTGTATTTTGAGATCTATTTATTTCGAATATTTTAACGTTATTTCTACTTTTGTTATTATATAATTAAAATAAACAAAATCTTCAGCAAGTTTAAAACTTAAGATTTTGTATATTAAAGGTAAATTACAGTACTTATTTCCATGGAAAATGTTTTGAAGATTTGAGGAATTAATATTTAAATGCAATTTTACTTTTGGAACATGTACTATCTAAGCATAATATTGTAGTTATGCGAACGTAACTCATATGTTATTTTAAATAAATTTAAGACTGTGTTTAGTTTGAATAATACAAGATAAACACAGTGGTAGGAAATACTATAAATGCACAAAGGATTTTGCATATCTATTGGCTTATTTAACTGAGAGGGTGTGAATTTATTGGATGGCGAAAGAAACTTTTTAAATCACACTGTTTGAGAATATTGCAGAAATAGAAATATGGCAGAAATTGTTTTAGGAAAATAGGATAACACAAACTCAGTCTTAAATTATGTTTAAAAATAACATATTCGTTTTGTTCGAAAAGAAAAAAACCTAGAAATAATCAGTCATTTTTAAGCATTACTGATTGAAAAACCATAATTTTAAATTTAGTACAGCTGAAAGAGTCTTCAGGACAAAACTACACTTTTCTTTTTTCTTTTTTTCTTTTCTTTTTTCTTTTTTTTTTTAAGCTTTTTACATCTAAATGAATCTTTAAATTATTGCTAATTTGTATTTCGTTGTACTCCTTTGTCTGATTGATTAAAATTTTACATTTAGTCGACACATTTTCATTTTTTGCTACATTTTTCATAATTACCGTTTCTCAATGTCTTATTGGCTAATCCTTCATATTCCGTTTAATCCGATTCCTTTCTTATATATCGGAGAATATTAGTTTAGGTATGTCCTGATGACTGTATGTTGAATGCTACCAAAAGAGTTGTCTGTAATATCTTTATTCTCTTTGAAGTTTCTGAACGTTGCAGATTTTCTGTATTTATTTATCTAGAGCCAAGTCTTCTTTTAATTTTTTATAAGTGTTCATATGACACAAAATACAACGAAATTAACTTAGATTGTTTAAATTGAGAAAGGAACTGCCTATATAATTTAGTGTGAGTACGTAAAATTTAGTAAGGTAAAATATTTTGAATGCTAAGTATTGTTACAAGTAAGTGTTTAAAAATCTAACCGATTTGCCGATTTGCATTATTTATCTTTATTGGTGTTTGTGAATTGTTATTGTTATTGTTATTGTTATTTTTATTTTTATTTTTGATTAATGTTTTATAAATTTATTTTTTCTAACTTTTCATTTACACCCACACGTTTTCACAGAAAGGGTCCCCGAAATTCTTTCCACCATTCATTTAAAAAAAACGATATCGGACATTTCAGTATGTAATGAGATATATGTTTATTTACCTTTTCAAGAAATGTTTTACTGGGGTGGACTTGGAGAGTTGAATTCTCAAATATCGAATGTGAATGTGTGCGTTGGTCATGTACTAGCGTTTCAAAGAAACTAATTTATAAATTAATATTAATTCTACGATGCTTTTTTTTTTTTTTTAATAAAAATGATGATTAAATGACGATCATGATTAAAATTAATTTTTCAAAAGATGTTGAAAATAATTAATCCAATACTCTAGCAAATACACACTTTTTACAGAAAGATGTCTTTTTTTTTCAGAAAATATAAAATTATTAACTTTACAAAAGTCATTTACAGGTCATGAAACCAAAGCTATATGTATTTATAAATCATATCTCAACATATACAAAATTTAACTAGTATAAGAATGATTTAAATACATGAGTTACTTTTTCCTTAATTTCTAAAACATATAATATATATATATATATATATAATATAATCGTTTTTTATTTTTTAAAATAAATGATAGAGTTATTTTAAAAAACTGCAGGAAATGTTCATTCACAAATATTTAAATCTCGTTTGTTAAAACTTTCAAATAATAAATTTCTAATAACAAAAACGAGACTTTTAAATAAAGAAAATATTACATTTTCCGATATTTATTTTAAAAATATATTTGAAATTTTGTTACATAGTTACCGATAATGCTTTGATATATGTTTTCCCATTTTTCCGATTTCCGTTTTGGAATATTAGGAAGTAGATAGCTTTGTGAAGTTAACGAATTTTGTGTTGATGTGCCACACAAACAAATTATTTTGTGCTGAATGTTTTTCTTATAGTTTGTGAAAATACGCTTACGTTTTCATGGATAATTTACAGGAAGAATTACCAATGAAAAATTAAAGTAATAAACAATTAGTGTTTTCTGAATTTACTGATTATAAATTAATAAATAACTCAAGCCATTAAAAAAAAAAAAAAACAAAAAAAAACAGACTAAATGAAATTACTGCTTTAAATACGAACAATATAATTTTGTACTACATCTTAAAAAATAAAAATAAATAAATAAATAAATAAAGTAAAAATACTGTAAAGCTTACTTTTAAAGTTTTAATATTGAATATATTTTATTTTCAACGGTTAAAATATTCTAAATGTACAACAAAATTATGTTTTAAAAACAAAAGTCATAAGCACAGTTCGAGCTATTCCAAATCAAATTTCATTTAAAATTTATTTTTTTAATAAATTAGTGATTCTATTGTTAACCCACTGAGCGTCTTCTAAATGTGCAAAACTTAAATGTTTTTTTTTACTGCATGGCTTTTATAATGTCCCCAAAACAATAATTATTTCAGTTTGAAATTAAAAAACTGATTATAGATGTCAAGATAAACCTCATGAATATTATATGTGACTTTTATACTTTAAAAACAAACTAAGAATATATAATTATATATTTTTAAATTATTAGTGTATTTAGGGAAAAATTACTGGTCAGTATACAGAAAAATAAGTAACAGCAACTCAGAGGGTTAATTACCACATATACTTATCTCTCTGTTTGAAATAATTTCGAATTTAACTGTTTCATTTAATAAATAACTCATGAAATCTTGCATGAGATGGCTAAGGAAGAGGTAAAAGTGCAATTTCCTGGATAAAACTCTCACTTTTTCAAAGTCAAGATATTTAAATTCTTCATTACTAGATTGTCACATTAAATAACTTTTATCACAAAACTTCCATAAAAATATTTTTCTGTTCGACTATCACATTAAATATTCGCCTAACGCTAGACATTACTTTTCTCTAAAATGTTGTCTGTGAGCATCAATAGCTAGAATCTAACGAAAAAAATAAATCGTTGAAGACTACGATGAGTTTGAAAGAATTTTTTTAATTGTAATCTCTTATTTAGATGTCGAAACCTCTGTCGTTTTTACCCTTAACTTAATCTGACAAATACATTCCAAATAAGTAGTAATCTGAACAACTACAAATTACTAAAGTTTGGTAATCTTAAAAAGTCCTAATAGAAACGTTTAATTTGCGTTTTACGATATAAAGTGCAAAACTTTTGAATGTAACGCTCAATACACAGCGAGATGTTTAGAGTTAATTCAATAAACTTTAGAAATAATAATAATTATAATAAAAATGTCTATGCTAAAAAATCCATAAATTCTGCATTTTAGCGAAAATAAAAATTTCTTGAAAAATGGTGATCAAAATAACTTATGAAAAAGTTCTTACTGGACTTACAATGTCTCAATATTACAATACCTTAAAAGATAGTCATCATATATAACTCCATACCAGTCTGTGAATTATATACATTTACAGAATAAATATAAAACATATTGAAAAAAGAAAAAAGAAATAAAAAATAAAATGAATGATAATCTTTTGTTCACATAAAAATTTCATCTACGCAGGAATGAACCGCTAGTTAACTATTTTAAATTATTTTTACATACCGAAGTATCACCAGAGGAAAATAAACTTCAGTAACTATTTTTTCCATTAGCATGCATTTTACATTAATCAAGAAAGCCTTGTGATGAATATATATAATAGGGACTCGTTGATAACACATTATAACACACTGATAGAGGAAACAAAATTCAAAATTATAAACAGAATCATGTGATTCAGTTGCAAAACGCTATAAATCTATATTAAGATTTCCATATTTTAGCATCTAAGAAATGATCGTCGTTACTTTGGGATTGGTCGTATACGTAGTGGTGACAGAGGCTCTGAAGGAAGGTGCTTTCTCTGGTCCCACCATTCGTAGATGAAAGCATTATCTATAGAAACTCCACTCAATACAGTTAAAGAGGGGGCCCTTCGATGGCGAAATTGTGATGAGATGGTTGGTTTGAGAATATTGCTCTAGAATTTGGATAGGCAATTTTTTTTCTATACGGGCTGTACTGGAAATAGAAGATGATTTATGCGTGGATGAGCAGGAGCAGTAGTTTATGATCGGGGAAGGGGCGATCCAATGTCTTCTTTCTAGAGCTGAAGTATCGTTTTTGGATGATATGAATAATGCGTTTTAAAATATAAATATAAGGTACATGAAAAGATACGTTTAACATTAGAATTTTGATTAGTTTTCGAAAAAGACGAAGTTTGAAGAGATATACTTTGTAACGTCAGCGACATTTTTCGCGACAAATGGAAATGAATTTTCGAAGCAACGTCTTTTTTAACTACGCACCACAATAATTATGATGAACATTCATAATGAACAATCAATTTAATATCCATGTTGATTTGTGGCTTTGAATATAAATGAACATATCTCAGAACATTTTTCTCTTGCAGATGCATAAATAATAGTATCATCATTAATTTTATTATCAAAAGTAAGACTTTTTTTTTTCTAAATAAAAGTCGCAGGGCTCATATCATCTGAATATTTAGATTGAGAACCATTCCATGCCAAGGTTATTTTCTTCCAATTGGTTTCTGAATCATAAATAATTTCAAAATAAGTTAATATCGTCTCCAACTTTTAACGTATTTGACAGATGAACTAAATTTAGTTCATCTTTAGCCATCCTATTTAAACTAAAACCTTTCAATTGAAATAAAATAGCTTGTTTAAAAATACTACTTTTAGTTTCTGGAAATTTAGGAAATACTTTTTTTAATTTCACCTTTTATATCGTTAGGCCTTTTAATACTGGCCGCTCATTTCCATTTGTTATCCTTTTTTTAGGTCATTTTATCGATTTTACTCTCTTAAATACTAACTTTTTCTGAGAAAAACACTGTTGTATCCTCTGAGAAATATTCAATTGCAGATTTAACATTTAACTTATCCGCATTATCATATTTTAAAATTTCCACGCTTCTCTTATTTTCATATACGGGGAATGCACTATTATCGCAATTTGGAAGAATTTCGTTTGATTCGAAAACGGTTATATTTGATGAGAGCATTGCTATGTAATCAGAGTCTCTAAAATATGATAAGTATTACGTGAAAAAACGAACGAACGGTCCGCTGTCCTAACGCAAATGTTTTGAAGATTAACACAGAGAATTTATTAAATTAGCTGCTACCTTCTAATTTGAAGGTATTAATTTACCCTTCTGAAGCAAGAAGCTTACTAATTATTATTTTTATTGCGATAACACGTATTTGCGATAACTATGGAATTATTGCCTTTGTTCTTGTGGGCAGCTGTATCTAAAATTTGAATTTCAAAGGGTACAAGGGATAACTTTGTTTCTCCTGGAAAATGATTTGATTATGCCTCTTACTTGCAAAAGAATGAGGCTGTTGATATTTTGATAGTATTTGGAAGAATGAGTCTTATGGATGTATTGGTTTAATGTCTAAATAATCTTGAACTAGAATTATTAATAGTGGCGAAATTGTTTTAAAAACCACCCCATATAACAATGATCTTCCTACATCGCTCTCTGGGATATCCTGAACCTCTCGGATTCTCCCCGGAGGAAGAACGGGCATGCTTGGGAAATTTGAGGGAAAATCTAATTTGATATTTCTAGGAAAGATTTGACAGAGGTAGTTCTCTGGAACTGTGACGGAGTTACGAAATGACCATGTTCCTACGGATGCCGCTACGACGGACATTATGCATTCCTACGGAATATGCTGGGAAGAATACGGGAAACCTGGGACTTACCGTGGGAGCTCTTACGGAAGAATATTTGCTATATGGGACTGAAAATGATAAATTGCGGTCCAGCTGCTGATTTATATCTAATTTGCGTAGCAGAAATGTAGTCGGTTTCTCAAAATATAATACTGTTTTGGTATGCAAATTTTAGCTTAGCTTTGTCGATTTTTCGGCATTACAAAATGCAGCTTTAATAAGGCGTTTTAAATCCATATAGGTGGACGGTTTTTCAAATAGATGAAGCTGTTGTTTCGTCCCATATTTTAAAACCCTCTAAGCGTTTCAACCGTATTTTTGTAACTCAAATAGATTTTCAAACGGTTTGAGATTGATTTTTGTAAATCAAGAAATCTCTCTCCAAATCGTGCAAGATATAAAATTGTAACTTAAAATCATGAAGCTAGAGTAGTCAGTAAGATTATTTTTTTAGACAATAAAATTATTTTTTAAGTAGAAATGTAATTTGAGGCTACACGCCTAGAGGGTTAAAATAAATACATTAACTTTGTCACCATCTTCAGATTTATTTAAAATAAACTATTCGTTAATTTACTCAAAAAAATTATTTACATTACTTGGCTCTATAAAACGGACTCTTGAGGGGAGGAATATATCGAGATTTATTTAAGGCCACTGTAAGGTTGCATTACCTTGAACCTCCTGATTTAACATTTCAATATATAAAGTATGAAATGTAGAACAATGAAAACGAAGGTTTAAATTTTACTTGTTATATTCAGAACTTTAATAAAGGAAGAATATGGATTCTCTAGGCATTAAATTTTGAGCAATATTGAGTGTAAGAAATGAATTTGTAGAATATGTATGCTTCTAATATCACTGGAAACAAATGCACTTTAAATGTATTAATATACGTCCTTGAAGTTTTCCATGTTTAAGTAGCTCCTTCAATAAATCATTCATAAAATCTTGCGGAAGATCGCTACGGAAAAATCTAAATGGTAACTCTCTGGAAAAAAAAAAAAAAAAAAAAAAAAAAAAACTCTCTCACCTTGAAAGACTTGCTGTTTAAATAATTCATTATTGGAGTGTAACTTTAAAGAACGTCTATAAAAAAAAGTTCCCTAAATTACCCTTCTATTCAATTGCCACACCAAAATTTCGCCAAAATCTAGATATCACAAAATCATCTGTAAGTGTCATTGCAACCTTAATATTTAGTAATTAATAAACAACTTCCCAATTGTAACTGATATCCTACTTTAACCGGCAAAAACATTCTAAGTAGCTCAAAAGTTTGCAACTTTTAACATTCTTACGAAATACTGCCGGTGAGTACTCATATAGTAATCATCCAATTGACGTCAAGTCAGCTATAAATATTTATGGGTTACAAGGAGTTAACTGACTTAGAATTTGAAAGTAATTTGTCAATAGACGCATTTATTTTACAAGTCTTTGATCTCACTTACACTGAATTTAACAAAATTAACATAGCGTATCTGTACAGCGACAAAGCGTAATTCAACAATAGAAATATATATAGATTTAAACCGACAGAAAAAATAACGGTAAGTTGGCTCATCCGGAGCAGGGGTGCCAGAGTGTTTGTCTCAAGATGGAACATTCACATTGACGGAATATTTATCAATAATTTCATTTATATTCATTTACAATAAATTACTGCAGAAATATCATATGAATTATTGATAAAAAATTCGGATGTACTGAAAAAGAATTAGGACATAATAAAAATTTTTGTCTACCTGTTTTCGAAAAGATAATAATTTTGATATTTTCACTTATTTTTTTAAACCAATTTTAAGTGTAAAAAACTATATATATATAAAGGTGTTTCAAGGTATGTTTGTTCACTGAAATTCATCTTTTCCTTAAAAAAGAATAAACCACTAAAATAAACTTTCGAATTTTTTCACAGATTTCAAACGAGTGGTTGACGTTTCAAAAACACTTGGTATGAGTGCATATTCTGATGCATCAAAAGAAGATAAATACTTTCCCTCGAGCATTGAACTAGAAATCGAACTACTGTCAGTAACACAGTTTTCAGATTCGATGAGTGGTATAATCTTTAAAAAAATATATTTTAACTCTTAAAATAAAAAGTGTAAATTTTCGCTGCATGAGAATAAAAATATTTAGAAACGGTGTTCGGTATTTCTGGTATGGATCATTTACGAGGAAAATTATTTATATATTGTCTTCAATATTTGATTTTTGCAATAAGGTAACAATTGCAATTATGTAACTGAAATATTAAAATCACTTTGTGTTCATTGAAAGGAGGTTCATTTTATACATAAATTTTCATTCTTTAATATTTAGGGCTGAAAAAAAAGTTTTTTGCATTGCATGATGGTTAGCACTGAAAAGTTACTATTTATGACTTTAATTTTTCATGAAATTTCTTAGATGATTTCATTTTTTGCCAAACGTGTGCAAAAATTTCAGCAAAATGCTGAAATTTTATGACATTTTGACTAAAATTGTCTATGATTTGAATATCTTTGATGATGTGTGAACGGGAAAAAGTGGACTTTTCGACACTCAATGTATATAAAGCATTTGAAGTCTGTTAGACATTTTCTGGATTTACCGAAACTGATAAAAATTTCGTCAAAATTATGTATTTTGGATATTTGAAACAAAATTTCACAATGTCTTCAAATAGATATTTCTTCTCACATATTTTTTGTATTAATCACATAGTGCTTCAAATGCCCTTCATTTTGATGTTCTATGTGCTTTACTTTTTTTTCCGTTTCTAGCTTTACTTAATGTAAACATCCTTTTATACGCAATTTTTTATAACCAGATTTATAATTTCGCATTTATAAGAACTGTGTTGGTAATAACCAGCATTTAAACAGAACTTAAATATTGACTTTGAGAAAGAACTAAGTTATAAGTCAAATTATCTTTACGTTTAAGTTTTTATTATGGATTGTAAATTTTTATCCCAAATACATTAGCGTAGAGCTATGTGATTATTAATTAAATTTCCGCTCTTACAGGTAAAATATGTGAGCGAATTGCCATCAAATATACCTACTATTTTCAAAAGATGCCCTTAAAGAATAAAAAAAAAAAAAGTTCAAAATTTCTATTAGACGCCACTTTGCATGGGAAAAGATATATTATAACAAAGAAAATAACTCATAAAGAATGCATGAATATATTAAAAAATTATTAATAAATTTTTATTCTTTGTGTATAATTGAATTTATTAAATTCGTTACGCAAAATGTCACCAAAGAGATATTTTAGTTAACTTTTTTTTTTTTTTTTTTTTTCGTGTGTGTGTGTGTGTGTGTGTGTGTGTGTGTGTGTTTTGATCGCATCTTCTGAGACGTATCGATGAAAAATGTGCTAGCAAAATGTTTAATGTTCTTCGTATTTCTTGATGCTTCGTGCGTCTAATATAGGTTTGGTTACACGAAACCGTTTTTAACAGATGTTTAATTATAATTACCCTATAAAGGCAGGTGTTATTATTTATGTGGCTTTTAGGGATTTTTTAATCTCACGTTTTTTGTCTTATATATATATATGTATTTTAAATAGCTGTTTAAATTAAAAGTAATGCTATTTTAAAAATTAAAAAAAAATTTTTTTTTGGTTTAAAATAGTTAAGCACAGCATTTTCTCAAACAATATTGTAGAAACGGATGCTTCAAATATGAAATAATAGTACACTCGTGTATAATAATTTTCAGTTGATGCATGGTAGTTGTGCTTATCTATTTCGACTAAAAATCCATACTGCGTGGTTTAGAAATTTATTTCTTATAAAATTCTCTTTTTTAGCGCTGGCTTTTTTAAAAATGCATTTTACAGTAAAATGACACTATTTAATTTTATATTCATTTTTTAATTTCATTATTAATTAATTATAATTTTTTTATTTATTTTAAAAATATTTACAAATTTCGGACACGTATATATACATAAATATATATATAATTTTATGAATACCACAACAAAACATTGTCCATTTTTAAGTACTCAAAAATAAATAGATCCCTTTTAATGAATAAAGGCTGTTATATATACACTTTCTAAGTAAAAATGTACATTTTCTTTTATTCTGTACTTTTAGATCAATAATGTCAAGTAAAATTTTGACAGTAAATATCCAATGATGTTTATGAGAAGTGTACTTGATCCCAAGAGGCTGCAAATTTGTTATCAGTATAAAAATGTAGAGATGTAATGCAACATTACTTCTAAAAAATTGCAATAAAATAACCCTGAAAGAGGAATATCAGAGAATTTCTGGAAGAAAGATGATTTCCAAAAAATGAAACAAACTATCGTGTCAGTTTGAAAAAATTACAAAACCCAACAACATTACTCTACATTCTGCGAAATATGCATGCGAAGTATTCTGTATCCATTCATATATCTATCTATCTATATAAATATAAATAAATATATGTATATACATATATTTATTTATATTGTATATATATATATATGTATATATATATACACTCTTGCCGAAAAGTTTAGCAAGATTTGCAAATGATCAGATTTTTTTAATTTAAAACTTATCTCTGGATGAAATATTTTCAAACATTGGACATTTAAAGAACTTGATATTCCTCATGTTTTTCAGTGAAGATTGGTTTAAAACAACATATAGGCGGCCGGAAACAAATTGAGTAAAATCAATAATATTTGTGATCACCGTGTATTGTTATGTGAATGAAATAAGCTGTAACTTTAGGATATGTTAATACAGACCCAGTTTAATTTGTGGATGATTTTGTGTGACGAGAGTATATTTAATAAAATATATGTAAGCGTTTATTTTAAAACTTAAAAAAAGCATGTTTTTATTTATAATAATAAACAGAGTTTTTAACGAAAATTCATCCCGCTATCAGATAACTTGAAAAAACACTTTTAAAACAATATATACTGCGATTGGAATACAAATATCTCATGAATTATGAACAATTTTATGAAAAACGTTTTCACTGCGCATGTGCGAAAGATGAAAAATCTTTTTATTGCATACATTGAAAGCTACATATATTGGGCAATTTTATCAAAAGTGCATTTGAATAGAGTAAAAATTAAGCTAATTATACGAAAAGTAACGCGCTAGATTTTAGATATTTTCCGAGAGTTAAAATTTCTTAAGGTGCCTTTCTCATGCCGTATAATTAATATAAAGATCCAATTATTTTAACCACTTAGCAGAAATTATTTTATGTGAACAACCCCTCATTATCTCAAAAACCTGAGTAAATAAACAAAAATATGTTAGAGTTACAAGCTTATAAGGGGTTTTTCACAAAAAATAATTTTTTCTAAGTGGTTAGAATAGTTGTACCTTTAAATTAATTACACAGCACGTGAAAAACCACTTAAAAAATTTCAACTCATGGAAAATATCTTAAGTCTAGCTCGTTCTTTTTCGTATAATTTGCTTAATTTTTACTCTATTCAAATGCATTTTTGACAAAAGTTCCCAATATATCTAGCTTTCAACCTATGCATTATATATATATTTTCATGTTTCGCACAGGCGCACAGAAAACGTTTTTCATAAAAATGCTAATATTTCCTGAGATATTTAAGATATTTGTATTCCGATTGCAATATATTGCATTAAAAGTGTTTTTTCAACTTATTTGAAAGTGGGAATAAGTTTCGTTTAAAACTCTGTATATTATAAATAAAAAACATTTTAAAATAAAAGCTTATATCTCCGTTATTTTATATACTATCGTTACAAAAATTCATCCACAAAGTCAACTGCGCCTATATTAGCATATCCTAAAATTACAGATCATTTCTTTCACTTAACGATACAGGGTGATCAGAAACATAATTGATTTGTTACCGCCCCCTAGATTAGGGGGCGGTAACCAATGTTAAACTTCTCTTGTGTTAAACCAATTTTCACTGAAAAACATGAGGAAGACCTAGTTCTTTAAATGCCTAAAGTTTGAAAATATTTCATCGAGCGATATGTTTTTAAATTGAAAAAAACTAATCGTTTGAAAATCTTGCTAATCTTTTGAGCAGGAGTGTACCTCACCCATTTAAGATGGTCTGCCATAAAGAATGAGGGTAAAGTCGAACCATCTCGCGATAAACATTATTATAATATTTCTGCATGATTACGTGATTGAACATGTAACCTCGCTGAACTATTTCTTTTATATTAGTCTCTGGCGAAGATATATGACACTTTATTTATTTGCATAATACGAAAATTTATGCGATTCATATTCCAAACGAAAGTTGAGTAGAGTTGATGTGCTTGCTAATTGATGTTGCACAATCTGCAGAGCGTTATTAATTTTGTAAAGAAATCATATACCAGGCAGGACTTAAACGAAAGTATTTTTGAATATTTAACATGTACACTGCGCTTTCGTTATTACGCTATTTAACATTTTCTATTTTCTATATTAATGTATGCAAGATGTATTTTCTTTATAAATCGATGATTTTGAAAAACTTTGTAATAAGCTTTATCCCATATCTCTTTCTAAGATAAGAAAGCTACCTCTAAATTCAGAAGACAGGTGACGCTGTAAAGCGGTTTCACTGCGAAGCGAATAGCTACTTTATTGCATTTATACTCAAATTTTATATGATTATATATCTCACCGTTCTGAAGTAGTTTAAGGCGATAAAGGATTTTAATGGGCACATTGTTATTAATATATTTAGATCTTTTTTTTTTTTTTTTTTTTTTTTTTTTTTTTTAACCATGAAACATTGTAAATGTTTTATTTAAGGTACTGTCATCAGCAAAAGTATCCGAGCACTAGCCAATAATTCCGATATAAAAAAAGTACAGTTAATACTGTTTTGTTAAATAAATCCTTGCCGAATCATGTTCTTAGACTGACTCAGAACATGACTCAACAAGATTTTTTTTAACAAAGCAGTATTAAGTGTACTTTTTTTTTACACAGTTATTATTGGTAGTGCTCGAATACTTTTACTGCCGACTGTAAAGTATTGTATAAAAGCAAATCTACAAAATTTAAAATAAGTAATTTCTCTTTGTTTTATACATTGCATTTTCTTATAAACTTCAAACTCTTCAATGACATTCCAAATTATTTCTCATTACAAAGCATTGAATAAAAACAAAAAATCAAGTAAAATGTCTTTTAAAATACTTTTGAAGCTTTTCTTTGTCAGTCGGAAACAATTAGGGAAGAGTAAAACTATATAATTTCGAATATTATTGCATAATAAATAAGAACTGTAAGTCTGTTTCCAAAATGCTTCTATACTTTTTTTCCATTTGATTTCATTTTCATAAATATTAGTTCTCTATCTATCATATTATATGTACTTATATATATTTAAATTTTTCGACCTTAAATTTTTTACGTTTGTATTTATTTTGAGGTGTGAGGAATAAAAAAGTCACAAAATTGATGTAATTTATGTAACTATGTTCACAGTTGTTTTTTAGTGTGATATTTCCTTATTTAGTATGCAAGTGCAGACTTTACTTCATTTACGAATAATAGTAAAGAGATGACACTATTTTTAAAATTTTATTTATGATACTGGCAAGAAACGGATAACTTTTCACATAAAAATAACGGAAGTCCATCTAATTTTAACATTCCCTTAACAATGCAGAAAATGGTGTAATTTCGCATAAATTGTACTTTATGAAGACCATTTTTATCGTAAAAATGTCCAGCTAATTTTAAAATATTATTTATTTGACTTGCATGAACAACATTAACTACGTGCATTTCACTTTGTAAACTTCGTAAGTTGTTCGCCATTTAGGGTTTTTCTTAACCTGTCAAAATAGGACCAAATTTCCCATGAACATGTTTCCTGAAGATTAATACCTTAAAAATAGCATGAAATTGAATTAAATGTGAAATATGAAACTGAACCTAACAAACAAATACCATATGTATAAGAAAAATGTAACAAAAGTGGTAAGGATAGCCAAGATTTTAAGGTATTTCAGTCTACAACAGCGACTAGTGATCTAGGGAAATCAACTCTTTTAACTTGAATATTGTGCAGTTTTTAATAGAAATTTATAATAAAAAATATATGATATATAACGGAGCGGAGTCTATGCCAACTGCTCTCTAGAATGCATTGAAACTGATATATTCTATAAATGTTTATCATAAAAGCCTTTCTTTCCTTCCATTAAAACTCTCGGATAAGAGAAGATGTGCCTTTAGGTTAAATGAAAGAATATGTGCCATTCTGTCGGCAAGACACATGCTGCTCTGATAAAGGGAACTTAAACTACACTCTTTTGCGCGGGCCAAATAAACTTAACCCGCACCCGACCCACAGGAAGACCTTCGACTCGCAGCTTCTGACCCGCAATTCGGCCCGCGAACCGCAAAGAAGTAATATTCAATTTACATTATCCTGAATTAAAATTCTGCTTCACGAAATACAGTTGTAATATTGAACATAACTTTCAGAGAAATAATTTTTATATAAATATTACAAGTATATAATTATAGTATTAAATAAAGTGTATAATTAAAATTATATTAAGAGTATAGGATGTATTATAATTATAAAACAAAACATCAATGAGTAATAGGAAAAAAAATTCTTGTGCATTACGCATACTTTTAAAAATTCTACTATTTTAAATAGTCTATATAAAAAATAGGTAAAATAAGAAACTGAATATAACATTGGAAGGCAAATATTTATCTGATATAACGTTTTAAACGTGAAGTACTAATATTTATTCATTTCTTTTTTATGAATTAAACTTATTGTTATGTGTCATATTGCTTTAAGTTGCGACAAAGGAAGAAAATGTCATCCAATCTCTCCATTCAAAAGATTATATTCATAAAAAAGCAGAATGAAAATTCCTTCGAATAGAAATATTTTGCGGGTAGACCCATGATTTTACCTGCGGGTCAAAAATTAATGCTAACTCGACCCGTAACCACCCGATACAATGAAAGACTTTTACTCAGGCTATCCCTGTTTTATATTATATATATATATTTAAATAGAAATTCAGCTGCGGCACTCTTCTGTCTTTGTGCAGACCATGATAGTCTGCTTGCATTATCTGCACCTGCTCAAAATATGACATCCCCCCCCCCTTCTTTTCTTTGTATCGACATGATCAAAATTTTAACTCCATGTGTCTTTACTCTTTTCCTGCACTTGTGTTTTTGAACTGTAAAGATCAGAGATATTGGAGAGCAAGAGAACTAATGGTGCCATAGTCAATTTTCTGGGCATTTACAATAAATAAATAAATAAAAGCTTACTATAAATTAGTTCCTTTTTTAATTACTGTCATAATCACGAATAATTTGTGTCCAGATATCTGTCTGTGTGCGTCATCTTATAAAAAAAAATAACATACTATAAAAAGGATTTATATTATTGTTATTATTTATTATTATTTTTATTATTATTATCATTATTACTCTTAGTAGTAGTATTTCGTAAATAGAAGTATTTCGCACTAACAATTTAAAGTCTTTTTCTTTTCATTTCTTTAGAGAACACTGTTAAAAATGTAGAAATAAATTAATTTCACACTTAGTTTTGCATTGATATAGAAAAAAAAAATAAAAACAATTTAATGCAAAAATTATCAAATTTATATTTAAATAGTTTTTTTCCTTCGTTCAGTATAAAAAAAAAAAAAAAAAAAAAAAATAACAATCAATGTATTAAAGCCAAAAAGAAAAATGTTGCCATTAAATACAAATTCTTTTTTTTTTTTCCCGCACAGAAGTGCAGCTCTATACCTCTTATATCAAATAAATTTAGATTTTATAACTTTTTAAAACATTATTAGTCTTGGTACATTCTTTTATTTATCGTAATTATAATATTTCCAAAAAAACATTTTTCGATTATTTTTTATATTACATAAAATTTAAATAGCATAATTATTTTAAATAATTTTTGCTTGAAAAATTTTATTGATTAACTTAAAACATCAATGGGAATCAGAAAACCTAAAAATGGATACTAATTTATGAGAACTGAGACTAGAATCAGAAACTTAATATCAATATAACTAATACAACATATATATGAGTGACAATTACTTAAAATAATTTTTTAAACAAAATAATCATGATGTATTACAGTCTTAGACAAACGTTGCACTTTGCTATTCCTTACACTTTTAACGTAACATTTAATGCAGTTTTTATTATCCTACATTGAGCTCAATAGCATAGTACATTAACTTCAAATAAAGAAGGGAATATCTTACGCATAATAAAACTGATGCGTCCTAATGCGCAAAGCATTTTCACTCCATTTTTAATATCCATTTACTTAATGTATAAAAGCTTATTAAATTGGCAAATGATGTGTAAAAATTACTCATTGTAAGATAACAATTTTATGGATACAATCAAGCGTTATTACAAATGCACATATAGTTCTTTAAAATGCTTATTTTTTCATACATTTTACTGAATTTAACTTATAATAAATGAAGGATATTCTAAATTTTGAAATTCATATATTATATGTGTTGTTTCAGTTTAAAGAAAAAAAAATCGCTTTTACGTAATTTCAGAATTTTTAATTTCAAGTAGTTAAATATTTTTTTCTATTGTTAATAATAGCTTTGATAACATTTTTCAGTATAAACCAATGAATATTTGAGATACGATTCAATCATAGAATGTTTGTATCGTTTAAGGCTATTTTTACTCAAATGGCAATATTTCTCATGTGTAATAATAATAATTATTTTTTTTTTTCATTATAAATACGTTAAGTAATAACTTGCACAAGGATTGCACTATGTTATATGATTTGCTGTTTGATAATAAATTTTCATAGCGAGTATATGATAGATAGTGATGAACAATATGTTATAAAAAATAACAAATGATTTCAATCTGTTACTTGACGAAAAAAAGAAATTCAATAGAGCCTCGCGTATTCGAGATGATGTGCACCGAGGATACCTCGGATAATCGAAAACTTGGGATAATACAGACACTGTTGTATATCGAAGGGGAAACATACGGTAAAGTTTAAAATGTATGAAAACGTGGTCAATGAAGTAAAATAATACGTCGATTACACACTTAAATAGAGCCAGTTAAAAATGCAATACGATACATATATACAAGCATAAATTATAAAACAACTGTAGTGTATAGTAAAAATTTTTAAAGTTACACACGTCATTTGTCAAAGGCCAACTCTCTTTCAGGCCGTGGACTTTTCAAGACTACCTTGGTTAATCCGGAACTCGGTTATCCACGGCTTTCCTGTAAATAAAATTGTTTTGTATATTTTCTTTTTTATTTTATTACAAAATATAATCTTTTTGTTAAAATTTTTATTTTTCTCTGTAAAGAAAGTGTTTTTTTTTTTTTTTTTTTTTTTTTTTTTTTTTTTAAATAAAATTCCGGTTTTAAGACAGGTCAGTGCATGGAACCCAGCTTGGACATTATGCGGTACATTAGACTGTTTAAAAGTAGATTTATGAAGTGAACTTTGGGTAGTTTCAGTTTTAATAATGCAATTAAAACATGATGGCATATTCCTACTTTGATTTCTATTGATTTATAAGATACATTTAATTCTGAGATATTTTGATTATATTGATTAAAAAATTTAATTAATAGCTTTAATCATATTATCTAATGATAAAAAATATAGTTAATATATCTTACACTGAGAGTAACAAAAAATTAAAAAATATATATAAGTTTTCCAAGGTTATATTAATAACCTTGGAAGAAGACCGGAAGTAAAAGATATAAAATAAAATAAAATAAAATTGATAAATAAAAATTAAAATATTCATTGTTATCAGAGAGGTTAAGAGCATTTTTTCAACCTGTTCAATAGTATATTTGAATTATTCGATTTATTCATACATCATAATAGTCTAATGTAAATGTGTCCGAAGAATTTCACTTGTATATATAAAGCTATAGAGACACGTTACCCAAAATTGCTGCGCATCATAAATGGTTGAAAATAATACACTAAGTGCATACAATAACCGAGGTAATTCAAAATAATATCAGTATCAAGAAAAATGCTTTTCCAGTTTAAAAAAGATTTCCTGTTGGAATAGATATGGCCCAAATGTATAGGTTACACACACTTGTTTAAAAAAAAAAAAAGTTTCCTAGTACACGAAACATTGCCACCAGTTTTGGCCAATCTATCAACAGCAAATATTTTTAGAAATTTGCATCTAAATCTCACCAATTTAATATTCAGCTCTATTAAAAGAGTGAGAATTAGCATTAAATGTCTTAAAATATTGTTTGGAGATAAATCAGATTAAACTGGAATAAATACCTGAGGTAAATGTTGAATATTATTTTTCACAGTGTACCTATTGCATCTAAAATTTATGAAACTGCTTTTTTTTTACTTTCTCTTACCCATAAGTTAGAGAAAGTATTGTTTTTGGGGTAAAATTTTTGAAAGTGAGATTTTGTTATATTTACATGTTTTGAGGTGTCCTGAATACGAAAATCATGTTTTTAGCGGTTGGTCTGTGTGTCTGTGTGTGTGTCTGTCTGTTATCAGCATATCTCAAGAACAAATAGTAGCAGACATTCCAAACTTGGTTGTCTAAATGTGTATCATATAGGGATGCTACAGTAAGCTTTTCGTTAGGATAAAGCATATGGTTCGTGTACAGGGACAATCAAGATAATTCTAATACATTAAGTCTATGGGGGAAAATTGCAGGCAAGTAGAGTTTAACGTCTATAGACTGCACTAAACCAAATGAAACGAATATATATTTTTTGTAACAGAGATAGTTAACTGGGAAAAAAAAATTGTGCATGTAGGAGCCTCGCCTCCCCCCTGGGGGGGAAATCCCCCCTCGAGGGGAGTAAATTTTCATGATGGGTATCTCTAAAAAGAGCTCGCCAATACCTTTAAAACGAATGGTTGAACCATCGATCTGCGATAATTTAAAACAAAGTTATCGATTTTTTTTACTTTTAACGTAAAAAAACTTAGAAAATCGTTTTTTTTTTTTCAAGTATTGAGAATAAAATGGACTTTTTTTGGATATTTGGTGTTATACTGCTTCTCTAAAATGGAAATCGTCTGCATTATCATATAAAATATTTTTTTTTAAATAAAAATTTTAATAAATTATTTTTTAAAAACAGAATTATTTTTTAATACCAGAATTAAATTCTATATAAATGTAGGTGCATTAATAAAACGGGGGGGGGGGTTGAGGGGGGCGGTAGCCCTCCTCACACAGAACTAATTCCCATACAGCACAGAATGTTTCAGTTATGTTGCAAAAATCTTACAATCTTTCAAAAACGTAACGCGGTTTAGTATGCTCTCTCATACCTTTATGAAACATTCGCCCTTTTTGATTTTCTATCTGTTAAGTGATTGTAACGTTTCTGTTACGTATCTGATTTTTTGTTACGATCGCGGACATTTCTACGTTTTTGAAACTAATCGGAAAGCAATCTGAACGTTTTTAAACGTTTTGGAAATGTTTATAATGTTTCAATGTTATATGATTATTACGTTTCTGGAACATTTTGTGTTGTTAGGTTTATCATATAAAACTCTTCCGACGCCTAATTTGAATTGTTTCAAATAAGTTATATAATAGTGCTCGTTATCTTCTTAATCTCCAACTTGTATTTATAGTATTAAATTTCAAGGTAAGAGAAAGTCGTGTGAGTGACACACCAGCTTATGTTCATTAATATCAGTAGCATATTAATATTTTTCGAATCAATTTTCTTTGTTGTTCTTACCAAGAAGTAACCATTAAAAGCATAATTTATTAAATATATTAATTTTTTTGTCATCGCCTTAAAAAAAAATATTTATGTTCCTTTTTCAGTAAGCAGATATGCAAATATCACATAATTTAATTTTGCATAGATACTATAGAATTTTTCTAAAGTGTCTAATGAATGATGGAATTTTTCCCAGCTTAAAAAAAAAAAAAAAAAAAAAAAAAAAAAAAAAAATCTGCATAAAAATCTGAATATAATCTGAAGGTATTTGGAACAAAAATCATAAAGTCTGCAGAATAACTGCAGTTTAAAAGAAAAAAGTTTCCATTTGGAAGCAATTTTTTCCCTCCTTTAAACTTGTTATTGTTCCAAATACTTTCAGATTATTTACAGTATTATCCAGTTTTTTTTTCGCTTTTTTTTTTTTTTTTTTAGGATTTCATTTAGCTGAGTCATTTTTTCAAAGTGTCTAAAAAGTTTTAATTTGTCTCATCCAAACACTATAAATATAGAGTTCATCAGAATATTAATTAGTAATTTTGAAATAAAAAATTTTTGAGGAAATACATTTACATATCATATTACAATCAATAAATATTTATTTTTAAAGCTAACTTTAAAAATTATTTTAACGTGAGTTTCGTAAAAAAAAAAAAAAAAAAAAAAAATTCCTTGAATGTTACCGATATTTTGCTGAACAATGACTTTATATAGCGCAGTCTTTTTTAATTATTTCCATTACTTGAAATTTAACTATCAACGAAAAATTTTTGTTAAAGAGAACGATAGGTTTTAAAAGTAAAGCTTTTAATTATTTTACGGATGGTTTTAAAAGCCACGTTTTAAGTATGTATATATGATGTTTATTATTAACTCTACACCCCTATAAACTTAAAATTTTAGAAGGGAAAAAAGAACAGAAGATTTTAAACAAGTCTGTTTTAAAGCACTTTATTTAAAAATGTCAAAAAAAAAAAAAAAAAAAAAAAAAAAATGTTTTTAGTAAAATATTTCTTAGAAATATTAAAATGATGTCTTCGGGTATTTTTTTTGTTGTTGTTTGTTTATATGTCATTCTTAAAAAACATAACAAACAACAACAAAAAAAAAATAACGAGGCAGTCATTGGGGACTGCCGATAGAAGTGAAAACTAAGTAACTTGTGAATTGTATCGTCGAGCTATTAGATTATTATTTTTGAATTATTTTTGGTTTGTAAAGAAGTGTTAATATTGTAATATGACTAAAATAATTTTCTTTTTTTATTATTTATTTGAAAATTTATATTGAAAACTAAAAGAAGAATATAACAGTCTGTATAAAAACACGTGCTTGTAGTTTGTGAACTATGTATATACTGTGGAAAAAGTAGATACATACATAGAGTATAGAACTAGAAAGAGACAAATGACAGTAGCCAGTATACTACTCGTATTAGTATACATTTTATACATATACAGGGTGATTAGAAAAAAACTACCCCGATATATGAGACCATAGCTACTATACCGTTCCGAGAAACTGAATAAAAATTTGGTGGAAGGTATTTTGAGGTACGCGCTCAAGAATTATATAAAAAACAACAGTTAAACTCTAACAGTTACGGTTACAGTGACAAAATTTCGAAAATTTCAAATGGCAACACCTACTTTTTTTATTGAAATGTAATCTCCATAGCAAAAAACCATTAATAGCGTTGGAACTGTACCTCTAGCATGAAAATCACCAACGCTAGGCATACTAAGAAAAAAAGATAAAACATCTGTGATGTGAGTACCAGAGCACAACTTACATTTCCTTAATGACGTCACATTTGACACTGAGCATTCGGCTTTCACTAAAGTCTACTGATTCTGCTTCGAAACGAGAAGAATAGACCACGGTATCCTTAATTTCATGTAGGTCTACTGAATAAGGGTTTTAATTTCGTTGTTAGTTGAAAGACACCGTCATGAGTGACGTCATCACACTAAGTGAAAAATAAGGCATTGTGAAATGCGTGATGTGTATCTTGCTTTCTTGCTCTGTTAACAATATGCCGCTTACTGGGAAACATCATTATCATCATCAAAATTGGTTTTGATTGCCATTTTACAATGCCTTGTTTTTCACGTACTATGATGACGTCATCATGACAGCGTCTTACGACTAACAACGAAATTAAAGCCTTTATTCAGTAGCCTTACACGAAATTAAGTATACTTTGGTCTCTTCTTTTCGTTTCGAAGCAGAATCAGTAGACTTTAGTCTGAACCAAAGACTCAGTGTGAAATGTGACGTCATTGAAAAAATGAAAGTGGTACGCATGTGACAGTGGTTTTTTTTCTTTTTTTGTTAGCCTGCTAGCGCTGTCGATTTTTGTGCTAGAGGTACCTTTCCAACGCTATTTATGGTTTTTCGCTATGGAAATTACATTTCAATAAAAAAAAGTAGGTGTTGCCATTTGAAATTTTCGAAATTTTGTCACTGTAACCGCACCTGTTAGAGTTTAACTGTTGTTTTTTATATAATTCTTGGGCGCATACTTCAAAATACCTTCCACGAAATTTTTATTCAGTTTCTCGGAACGGTATTGTAGCTATGGATTCATATATCGGGGTAGTTTTTTTTCTAATCACCCTGTATATATATATATATATATATATATATATATATATATATGAGGCATGCCGCGCCGTGCACTACATATATGTATATATATATGTAGAGAGATATACTCTTTGTATATATATAATGTATACTAATAACGCTCGGAGGTATATCTATGTACATATATACACAGTATACATATAGCTCATGGAAAGCGTTCGATGACGATGACGCGAGTTCCATGATTTTTGTTCGTCCATAAAGTACTAAACGCGCCTAAAGAAGTTTTCACTTCAATAGCTCGAAAGCGTTCGGTGACGATGACGCGAGTTCCGTGATATTTGTTCACCCAAAAAGTGCTCAACGAGCCTAAAATAGTTTTCACTTCAAAAAAAAAAAAAAAAAAAGATCTGCTTTGAATTAAGATATTTAATCCAGAGGTAAGATTTATTGATATTTATCCAAATAGTGTTTTTCTAGTGGTTAAATACACATTTTCTATTATAAAAGATGAATAAAACTTTAATTCATCCTATATATTAAAGCTTAACGTTATAACATATTTCATTTAAAATGCAGTTTTGTTTCACGTAACATTTACAGCTAAAAATTTAAATACGTATGGCTTTTTTTTTTTTTTTTTTTTTTTACAGTTGATGCAAAATAAAAATTCTGAAATGATTCTACTTGAATTTTCGAATATTCAGTTATTAGAGCCAGGTAGAAAATTTATAACCAATTATTACAAATTTTAACTTTGTAATTTTTTTTTCTTTTTCACGTCAATATATATATATATATATTTAAAATAATACATATAGAGAGTAACTTAAAAAAAAAAAAAAAACCTCATTAAATTTTCAATTCTCTAGACTTCTTTATTTGAAATTAATTCAGATGGTTTTAATTACCCCAGAAAAAAGCACATAATTGCAAAAAAATTGGGGTCATTGTGATCGCTAGTAAGAAAATTATAAATCTTTTTTGTTTTTTTTCTAACCAGTATAAATTTTGTTATGGTCATTGAGTTTTTTTTTTTTTTTTTATATCTACTGTTGTTTTTATTTAGTGATAAAATATTTATAACACTTAATGTTAATGTTTGTCGTTAAAATTACCATACGTTTAATCCCAAAATTGTACAAAATAAATAATTTCTATTTATTTATTAAAATTAAAACAAAACGACAGCTTTCAAAAGAGATGGTATAAATTATTTTAAAAACTCAAAAAAAAAGAAAAAAACTAGGACTTTTTAGAAATAGACATAGAGGCTTTCCTAGTAGGCTTTTAAATATTAATTTTCCGACCTAAAATATTTTCCTTTTTGACAAAATATCTTTGAGCAATGAAATGTCAAATTTGTTTTTCAAAATTTTCGGAAGGCTGTTAAGTTAACACTAGCAACTGTTGTAATGTACTTCAGATTAATGATGAAGGATATGTGTCATAGGAAATACATTATAAGCTTCCCATCTATAGTTTTGGGGAAAATATATCATTTACAGTTTTCTTTATAATGGCACAGGTCAAAATTACCTTATTGTCATAATTATTCCATTTGGCCTTAACAGCTGCTTAAACAACTTTAAATGAGAAAAGTTGTGAAATAAATAGCAGGGGAAATCGTATTAGATGTTTGAGTATTTCTCCTCAAGTTAAATGACCTCACTGAAAATACAAGTGTCTGAAATTCAGACACAATTGTGTCTAAAATGGGTGTTCAAATTTAAGATGCTAACAAGTGTCTTAAAAGGCACATCGTTTCACACATGAACTGCACTGTAGAAAAATGTTGTAATTTTTCCTGCACTTTCTGCGGTTTATTTTCAAGTATTTATGCTGTGAAATAAATTCAAGCACTAAATGCTGTAAAAATCGACTTCCTGTGGACTTTAGACAGGAAAATCTGCTTGTGGAAACATAACATCTGCGTCTTTGAACTGAGATGCAGATGAACGATGAAGGAAAGACTAGAAGATCATGGAATGAGCAATGTCCGTTCATCAGAAAGGTTAGTTATTAATTTTTATATTAATATTTTGTATTGATTAATTAATATTTCGTTAAAACGCATTAGTTATAAACATATTGCATCATGTCTAATCTATTCTATAACTTTTGTCTTAACGATTTACAATTAATTAAAAAAAAAAATGTTTCTTATTAATCATTCAGTATAGTCCTTTTAAATTTTCATACATTTCAGTTTTTCATACAATTACATTTATCAAGTTATATGCTGGCCAAGAAAGTGCTAAATGCACTTTTTTATATGAACGTGTATAAACTTGCACTCATGAAAATCAACAAAAAATATTAATTATTTATCAAGTAATTAATTATAACAAATTCAATATGTTTATGATTACAAATTAATTTTTAACCCTAGAACACTAGTGTTACGTAATTTTTACGTGCAGTCTGCATTTAATGGGTTTTTTTCCGCACTTTCCCTACTATCTATAAACTTATTTAAGTTTAAGTGCTTCGAAATAATTATTCAGATAATGAAAAATTAGTAATATTGGGTAAAACAGCAAATAATTAAACATATTTAAAAACAATATTAATGTAATTTTAGCAAATAAAACGACTTTTACATGATCACGTCAATTTTAGGTACCTCTAGTGATAAAGTATTCTGCCTTTAGCAAATTTCGACAATCAGCCGAAATTTGGCGCCAGTTGCATTCTACGCCCGTTTTATAATCTGAACCTGGATGTTTGCTCACCATCCAAACGACCTTTGAAAAATGTGGTCAGACAACTACGCTAGTTTAAATTTATGTGTATGTCGGCCGACATGTAGCGCTGCTGTTAATTAACTGTGATCCGATAGTGGGGTTTTTGAATCCCGGAAGATTTTTCTATCTTTTTTATTTATTGAATTTATTTTATTTTATGTATTTATTTATTTATTTTCAAAATCGATATCTGCTATAACAGATATACCTATTGAAATTAGATTTTATATTATATTTATCTGCTTTTTAAAATTATATTACGTTTACTGTTTCCAGAATTTTTAATTTCTGTAGAATTTGAAATACCCTCCTTTTTTCAGGACATTTTCCAGCCATTATTTAGTAACTATAATTTTTTGGTTTATTTTATGATAAAAATTGCCATTCCGATTTTGAAAATATCTTGAAAAAAGACGTAAATTTCCAGCCCTGAATTTTTGTCATGAAATAAGCTATTAGAACGAGAGATCTATTTCTTTCGGACAAAATAGAGTAAATGAAAACATTTTTTTTCTTTTTTCCTTTGGCACCAAATAGAAATGGTATAAAAGAAATTTTAAAACATTAATATATGTAACCGCTGCTAAAGAACGCAATTTCATATTTTAAGGAAAGGAATGTGCTATTTTTATTTTTATTGATTTATTTATTACGCCTTTTAAATATTTTGACCAAATGAAAATAATAATAATAATAATAATAATAATAATAATAATAAATAAATAAATAAATAAATAAGGATTTTTTTTTTCTCGTTTATATTGAAAAATCAATATAAACGAGAAAAAAAAAAAATATTGGATTCGTAAAAATTTTTGATCTTCGTTTTTCGATGGATTTAACTGTTTCTGGATGTCCAGAAGTAGATTAGTTTACTTATAGAAAAATTGCTAAAAGAAAAGGATTTACTTTTCTCCCCCTCCCCCCCCCATACAATATAATTTGTGTTTAAAATGCGCTCAAAAAAAAAAAAAAAAAAAAAAAAAAAAAACCTGTATCGACCGACTACTGCATTTCGATTTATCCGTAATAATCTATATATATATATACGGTAAACTCTCGATTATCCGCAAACGGATTACACACGTTGCGGATAATTCGTGGCGCGGGAAATGGGCGAAATCAGAAGAAAGGCTTTTTTTTTTTATCATCAACAATAAACAGATACAAATGCTAGCTTAAAAAAAAAAAAAAGTAAATATGAAGAATTCTGTGGTTTTTGCTTTATTTGTTCTCCAGTAGAATACGCTACCAAACACGTCAACATTTCAATTTATTTCAAAACATTGACGTGACTGCTTTTTTTTTTTTTTTTTTCTTTTTACACCAGTTTTTCTGGAGGGTACTTTCTTTAATATTCAATCGTAATTAAATATTGGAGAACATTTTTCTACAAATAAAGTGGTGTGAAAATGTGGCGGTTATTCACAATGCTGTGGAATAAATTAAATGTTTGCATGTCTGCGGTAATGTTTAATTTAGTGCATAAATTAGATTACAAATTGAACCATGACTTCATCTTAAGTACACTTTTTACTTTATGTTTTTTATTTCCTATAGTGTATGAAGTACAGTCAAACCTCGTTGACGTGAATTACTTTTAATATGAACTGTTTCCACAATCCCCGTCAAAATGAAGATTAGTTACTGATAACATGAACTACTGATAACATGAAAAAAATTTTTATCCCCCATAAAATTCACGTTAATGAGGTTCGACTGTACAAATAATTTTACTTTTTATGAATATTTTCATTGTTTGTATTATGTTTTATATACGATATATTCAAGTTTTTAAGCTAGAATGCATTTTATGTCATTTCTATTTCATATTCAGCCTTTTTGCGGTTTATGTACGAAACCCATAGCTCTCAACTTTGCGGATAATCAATTATACTGTATCCATATACATGTATGTCCATTTAAAAAAAAATAAAAAAATTAACATCTTTTAACGCAGATTATAAACTAAGCATGTCAAAACGAAAATGAGGAATTCTCGCTGAGTAAGATAAACAAATACTGGATGAAAGTTGAAAATTAACCAGATGCCCATACCACAAATATGACTTTTATGTTTTATCTACTGTAGATATTGAATGAAAGGCTTGCTTTTTATTTTTTTCATCTGTCTCAAAGTGCAAGCGAATTACTATAAATTTATAACTGTCTATCATTAAATTTAATGCGTGTTATTGTATGTTTAATAGGAGACATATATAAACTTGGTGCTAGAGATTTTTAATTTTTTTACGTTTTAAGATTTAAAAACAAAAAAATCTTAACTTTAAATATTATTTCTTCCTTTTCTTTCATTTTTTGCTTTTTATTTATTCCCTTGTTTATTTATTTATTTTTACGCAATAATAACATTATATACATTAAAAAAAAAAAAAAAAAAGTAGCATTTTCTTGTTCTAAGCATTAGTTAATAAACAATATCGCATTTTTAGCAGTCATAGCTACGATTAAAAGTAAAACTGCAATTAAATATGAACCTTTCAAAATCATTTAGAATTTCTGTAATCGCTTTTAAGAGTATTTTGGCTGACACAAAGAAATCTCCCCCTCTCCCTTTTTTTTCCGTTTAACCCATATCCTGCCAAGCATTGAAAAAATGTTTTTCAATGTCTGTGTATACACACAAAATGAAAAAACTTACCATTTTCACATTATAACCGAAATGTTTAAATTAGTCCACAAATAGATACAGAATAAAATATTGGAAATTTTTATTAGGTTCATTTGGTTATTATTTATACACAGAATTCCTTTTATATATATATATATATATATATATATATATACACACAGTAGGTTTTTTTTTTCTTTTTTTAATGAATTGATCACACTGAGGCCAGGCCATTATGAAACCTGAATCCATTACTTTTTGACACGCTTGGAAAAAAAAAAAAAAAAAAAAAATCCTTTTTATTCGTAAATACAAGAAACAGGCAAGTATTTCTTTTTCATGCACTAAAATATCTCACAGCATTTTTTTTTTTTTTTTTTTTTCTTAAATGTAAACGTAAAGACTAATAATTTTTTTATAAAAGTGTGTGAAAGTGTTTAACCCATATTTCACCATCGTCCTAAAAATAGGACACCATGCATAAGTGGTGTTTATATAAATTCTTTTGAATATTTTAATTCAAATTAAAGACGATATATTATTTAAAAGTCCAATAAATACATATGTGTCTTTATCGTTAGTTTAAATTACCGTTTAATATATATTTTTTAATTTTTAAAATGACGATTTTTAAAGATTTATTCATTACATTTTCATCATATTATTACTTAAAAGGTTTTACATTCAAGAATAATGGATATACAAATTTATTGAGGTAATATTCTACACTTTGTACTGGTAAAACAATTATATATACTAGTATCGCCCGGTGGTCGAAACTCGACCATTTTTTTTTTTTTTTTTTTTTTTTTTTTGCAAAGCGAGGCAAAGCAAAGTTATTGCCTTGTCCTAAACGGAATGCAATTGCAACACAGCTGCGGCAATTGTTTGCCGATATTCACTCTAACTGAATCAACAGAGTTTTACTTAATATAACTATTTCTCTCTGTAGTTGTTAGCTTTTCCTGAAATGAGAGAAAATCGCTACGTGAAAACGCCCCTTGTTGTGTGATACAGGCCAGAAGCTAATAGGTACCATGTCAAACCAAGGCCCAACCAAGTATCAAGTTCTGTTAAATTAATTCGATTGTTTCATAAAGTACAGTGTTTGAACAAAAAAAAAAAAAAAAAGATATTTTTCAAAAATGGTCGAATTGAGTTCGGGAAATTTCAAAACGTGTAACTTTATCGAAAACCGAAAATCTAAAACTTTTCTGAATCTTATATTTTCTACTTATATATGCAGAGGAAAGAATAATAAATCGACTTTTTAAAAAATAAAAATAAGTAGTCAATTTCACTTAATTAAAATGCAAGGAAATCTCAAAACGTGCAAATTATTCGAAAACCGGAAATCAAAAATTTTTATGTATCTTCTACTTGCTTCTTCCACCCACAAAAGCTAGCAATAAAGACACTTTTTAAAAAAATAAGTAGCCAATTTCAGTTAATTGAAACGTTAAGAAAGCTCAAAACATGTAAATTCAGCAAAAAACGGAAATCGGAATTTTTTCCGTATCGTCTACTTATACATGCAGCAGTTAGTAACAAATCCATTTTCCTTTTATTTAGTATATTAGTTGAATATTTATTGTTTAAATATCACCCTTTGAAATTAAATGTTTATGTTTACATTCGAAACTGGAAGTTTGCCATTTTTTTCTGGAGTTTTGTGATTTTAAATTAAAATTTTATCAATTTTACAGAAAAAATAACTCAATCAAACACATGTAGACAGTAACTTATATATAACTATACCCAAATATCGGAATTAAAACCGGCAGATAATTTCCGTTACTTTTTAATAATTTTTTACAAAAAATCCAATGGACGATTAACATAAAAAAATCTTTTTCATGGCTCCATGGACAGACAGTGACGTCATCACTTCGCTTGCGTATAGTGATGCTACATTATACAAATTACTGTGTCTATCGTTTTATTTGAGCTTTATGATATTGCCAGATTTAACAACTTTCTACTTTTAGGTATTTTTTAATGCAAAGGAATACGTGCATAAAAAGGAAAAATGGGGGAAAATGCATAAAAAATAAATGTATTTTTAAATACCTTCTTGACATCGTAAGAAAATAATATTTGCATTCGCACCTTCCGGCTAACCATACCTTTCGAATGATACCATTTTCAACCCTCTACTCCCATAATTAATATGTTAAAAAGGGACTACAAATTTTATGCTTGCCTATTAATATATAGATATATATATACATGGTCTGTTTTCCTTATATTTCCGACTGTCCTAAATTATTGTCCCATTTTTAGGTACAGGCTGTCCTAAAAAACACTTTCACACACTTCTATCAAAAATGATTAGTCTTTACGTTAACATAAAAAAAAAAAAAAAAAAAAAAAAAAAAAAATGCTGTGAGATATTTTAGTGCATGAAAAAGAAATACTTGCCTATTTCTTGTATTTACGAATAAAAAGGATTTTTTTTTTTTTTTTTTTTTTTAAGCGTGTCAAAAAGTAATGGATTCAGGTTTCATAATGACCTGGCCTTAGTGTGATCAATTCATTAAAAAAAAAAAAAAAAACCTACTATATATATATATATTCTAAAAAAGGAATTCTGTGTATAAATAATAACCAAATGAACCTAATAAAAATTTCCAATATTTTATTCTGTATCTATTTGTGGACTAATTTAAACATTTCGGTTATAATGTGAGAATTGAAGCTGTTTGTCTGCCCTTGGGACCTAGGTTCGAGGGAAGTACACTCCATAGCAGTTTTCCTGTGAATTTTGGAGAAAAAACACAGAAAATTCCGTACGGCTGTGCCAGTGGACATGACCTGGTTTTGAACCTGGTAGCCCAGTCTAAACGAATTTACAGCAGATTCGTTAAATTACAAATAGCCAGAAATAAACTGAAGATTTTTTTTTTTTTTTTAATTCAGTAGTTTCTACATTTGTTATTTCCAGCACAAGTATAGTCAATTATGGATAAATTTGTGTTATTTAAAATCAAAACTTTCCAGCGTAATATTTACAGTCAATCTCCGATTTTAAATTTAGAAATTGTAGAAGTCAATCTTTCAACTTTCAAAGTATTTCTATTTTGCTTTAGAAGCAAGTACTTTTTGTTCATGTCTTGTACTATATATTTATATACATACATATATATATATATATATATATATATATATATATATATATATATATATATATATATATATATTGTTTTGTTTTATTACATGTGAAAACTTTAAATAAAAATTAACTTTGTTTTTTAATTTTTAACCGAATAAATTTCGCGTCTCAGTATTTTAAATAAGTTAACTACTTATATTATATAAAATAATATCAAATTTATTTGTTAAAAAAAATATTAAAACTGGATATGCATGCCGCTTAATGTAGATTTCATATGGAAAATTTGTTAAGTAATAAAAATGTCTGAAATTTTATGTGTCTAAAATGTTATATGTCTTAATTTCAGACATATCAACCTTATTCAGACACTTATTTCAGCTCATTTATAAAAAAGACACTTACGTGTCTTAATTGAAGGCAGCACATGCGTCTGAAATTTTGCATGCGTAAGTGTTTCAGATATTTATGTGTCAGAATTTACATTTCAGACACATTTCTGTCTGAATTTAATACGCTTCTATTTACAGTGCTTTTATGTATTATAATGTATCCAAATTCTTTTTTGTGCTCCTGTAAATGAGCTTTTTATGTTAGCTTACAATATCATATATTTATTTACCTTTTTTTTATGATTTTTGCGGCGATCTGTAATACACCAACCAACTTTTAATACAATCGAATAAGTCATTTAGACTCTATCACACTTTAAATATTTCGAGTCCATAGGCCATTATGTTAAAGAATATTGTGTTTGTATCCCTGTAAAAAACGATTAGTCATCAACACATCAAAATCTATGCAATTTGTGCGACGAGGAACTATAACACACCGACCAATTCCAGTTTAATAGAATAAGACGTTTAGGAAGTTTCGCTGTGTAATTTGAGTCGATATGCCATAATGATAAAAAACGTATTTTTGTCTGAAGAGAGAAAAAAAAAGCCTGCAAGTTGTACACTTATTAAATTCTATACAGTTCGTATCATTGTGTTTTATATCATACCTATAAACTTCCATCGAATAAGACATTTAGACTCTATCGCACTTTAATTAATTTGTGTCCACATAATTTTGTTTTTGTATCCCAGCAAAAAACTATCTGTCGTACACTCACGAAGACCTATACAATTTGTGTAACGGTGACCTATAACATACCAACCAAATTTCAGTTCAATCAAATTAGATGTTTAGGGAATGTCACACTTTAAACTGAGTCCATATGCTATAATATATATATATATATATATATATATATATATATATATATATATATATATATATATATATGTATGTATGTATGTATATATATATATATATATATATATATATATATATATATATATATATGTATATGTATATATTTGTTTCTGTAATAAAAAAATAAAATAAAAATAAACTACAAATGGTACACTTATTAAAATCTATACAGTTCCTATGATCATACTTATAAACTTTCATTGAACAAAGCATTCAAACATTGTCGGATTAAATCCCACACATACACATTCACAAATGTGCGAAGTGAGACACACACACACCATACATATATCATCGTAAATATAGCAAAAATGAATTAAAGTGAACTCAAAATGTATAGATACACCAAAATATCATATAAAAAATTCTCACGATTATTAAACTTTTTTTTATATATATATATAATGTATAATCGGAAAGTAAAAATTATCAGAATCATAACGGTCAACACAATTAATGTCGAAATTAATTATTCAGTCACTTTTTAAATAAAAGTTATTTCTTATATGCTTCATTTTTTCCCAATTTTCCTTTAAAGCTTACTTAAATTAATAATCTGGTGTGTCACTCACACGACTTTCTCTTACCCTGAAATTTAATACTATAAATACAGGTTGCAGATTAAGAGGAAAGATAACGAGAACTGTTATGTGAACCTATGCAAACAATTCAAATTAGGCTTCAGACGAGTTTCATACGATTAATAGTTCTGTATGTAGGGGGTTACCGCCCCCCTCAACCCCCCGTTTCGTTAATGCACCTACATTTATATACAATTTAATTCCGTTATTAAAAAATAATTTTGTTTTTTAAAAATAATTTATTAAAATTACTATTTAAAGAAATTATCTTTTATGATAATGCAGACGATTTCCATATTAGAGAAGTAGTGTAACACTAAATATCCAAAAACAGTCCATTTTACTCTCAATATGTAAAAAAAAAAAAAAAAATCCATAACTTTGTTTTAAATTGTCACAGATTTATAGTTCAACCATTCGTTTTAAAGGTATTGGCGAGCTCTTTTGAATGATACCCATCATGAAAATTTACTTCCCTCGACGGGGGAATTCCCCCCAGGGGGAGGAGAGGCTCCTACATACACAAATTTTTCCCCAGTTAACTATCTCTTTTACAAAAAATATATATTCGTTCCATTTGGTTTAGTGCAGTCTATAGACGTTAAACTCTACTTACCTGCAATTTCCCCCATAGACGTAATGTATTAGAATACTCTTGATTGTCCCTGTACACGAACCATTTGCTTGATCTTAAAGAAAAGCTTACTGTAGCATCCCTATATGATACACACTTAGAATACCAAGTTTGAACTTTCTGCCATAATTTGTTTTTAAGATATGCTGATAACAGACAGACACACACAGAGACACACACACACACACACACACACACACACACACACACACAGACATACACACAGACCATTTGCTAAAAACATGATTTTCGTATTCAGGGGACCTCAAAACGTGTAAATATAACAAAATTTCGCGTTAAAAAATTTGACCCAAAAACAATACTTTCTCTACCTTATGGGTAAGAAAAAATATTAACAAAAACTATACTTTCTCTACCTTATGGGTAAGAGAAAGTAAATAATCTGGTGTGTCACTCACACGACTTTCTCTTACCCTGATTTTTAATACTATAAATACAGGTTGCAGATTAAAAGGTAAGATAACGAGTACTGTTATGTAAACCTGTGTTAAACAATTCAGATTAGGCTTCTGAAGAGTTTTATATGATAATTAGTTCTGCATGAGAGGGGCTACCGCCACCCTCAATCCCCCGTTTTATTAATGCACCTACATTTATATAGAATTTAATCCGGCTATTAAAAAATAATTTGGTTTTTAAAAAATAATTTATTAAAATTATTATTTAAAAAAGTTATCTTTTATGATAATGTGAGACGATTTCCATATTAGAGAAGTAGTATAACACTAAATATCCAAAAAAAGTCCATTTTATTCTTAAAATATATATATATATATATATTATTAAGTTTTAATAAGCTGTTAGTAGTTCGTAGTTAAGTAGTTTTAATAAGTTGTAATAAATAAGTTTTTTTTTCGTTAAAAGTAAAAAAAAATCGATAACTTTATTTTAAATTATCGCAGATCGATGGTTCAACCATTCGTTTTAAAGGTATTGGCGAGAGCTTTTGAAAGATACCCATCATGAAAATTTACTCCCCTCGAGGGGGGACTTCCCCCCCGGGGGGGAAGTCCCCCCTCGGGGGGAAGGGGGGAAGGCTCCCGGCGAGGCTCCTACATACACAAAAAAAATTTCCCAGTTAACTACCTCTATTACAAAAAATATATATTCGTTTCATTTGCTTTAATGCAGTCTATAGATGTTAAACTCTACTTACCTGCAATTTCCCCCATAGACATAATGTATTAGAATTCTCTTGATTGTCCCTGTACACGAACCATTTGCTTGATCTTAACGAAAAGCTTACTGCAGCATCCCTATATGGTACACATTCAGAATACCAAGTTTGAAATTTCTGCCTTAATTTTTTTTTTGAGATATGCTGATAACAGACAGACACACAGACACACACACAAACCATTTGCTAAAAACATAATTTTCGTATTCAGGGGACCTCAAAACGTGTAAATATAACAAAATCTCGCATTCGAAAATTTGACCCAAAAACAATACTTTCTCTACCTTATGGGTAAGAGAAAGTAAATAATCTGGTGTGTCACTCACACGACTTTCTCTTACCCTGAAATTTAATACTATAAATACAGGTTGGATATTGAGAGGTAAGATAACGATGTTATGTAAATCTATGTTAAACGATTCAAATTAGGCTTTGGAAGAGTTTTATGTGATAATTAATTCTGTGTGAGGGGGGCTACCGCCCCCCTCAACCCCCCGTTTCATTAATGCACCTAGATTTATATAAAATTTTATTCGGTTATTAAAAATAATTCTGTTTTTAAAAAATAATTTCTTAAAATTATTATTTTAAAAAATTATCTTTTTTGATAATGCAGACGATTTCCATATTAGAGAAGTAGTATAACACTAAAGATCCAAGAAAAGTACATTTTATTCTCAATATTAAAAAAAAAAAAAAAAGAAAAAAAAACAGTTGCATTTCGGGAGTGCCGCGGAAGTGAAAACGTGAACAATTACGTGTGTATTTCTTGAATCGTCAGGAAATATTTTATTGTTTAGGAAATACTTTTAAATGAAGTGTTTTTTTATTCATTAATATAAACTACTACTACAAAAATTATATTACAATTTTATTTAATGCGCTAACTGCAATAGAGACAGTGTCCAGAGATGAGACAAGTCGTGTAGAGCCGCACCCGATTGTAAAAACGTGAGAAAAATGGCGGCATTGGCCTTTCTCACAGTTTTGTTAGGTCTAACTGGAACGTTTCCGGCTGCAATCTTTAAGGGACAGTGTCCGGAGATGAGAGAAGTCGTGTAGAGCCGCACCAGATTGTAAAAACATGAGAAAAATGTTGGCTTTGGCCTTTCTCACTATTTTGCGAGGTCTAACTGCAATAGAGACAGTGTCCGGAGATGAGAGAAGTCGTGTAGAGCTGCACCAGATTGTAAAAAACGTGAGAAAAATGGCGGGTTTTGCTTTTCTCACGCTTTTGTGAGGTCTAACTGCAACGTTTCCGGCTGCAATCTTTAAGAGACAGTGGCCGGAGATGAGAGAAGTCGTGTAGAGCCGCACCGGATTGTAAAAACGGGAGGAAAATGGCGGCTTTGGCCTTTCTCACTGTTTTGTGAGGTCTAACTGCAATAGACACAATGTCCGGAGATGAGAGAAGTCGTGTAGAGCCGCACCAGATTGTAAAAACTTGAGAAAAATTGAAGCTTTGGCCTTTCTCACGGTTTTGTGAGGTCTAACTGCAACGTTTCCGGCTGCAATCTTTAAGAGGCAGTGTCCGGAGATGGGAGAAGTCGTGTAGAGCCGCACCAGATTGTAAAATCGTGAGAAAAATGGCAGCTTTGGGCTTTCTCACGGTTTTGTGAGGTCTAACTGCAATAGAGACAGTGCCCGGAGATGAGAGAAGTCGTGTAGAGCCGCACCAGATTTTAAAACAATATACAGTATATAATTATTAACACTTCACATTAGCAAGTTAATTGTATGATACATTATTTGTATCATAGAAGGATGGAAAGCGTTTGCTGACGATGACGGGAGTTCAATGATTTTTGTTCACCCAAAAGTGCTCAACGCGCGTAGAGAAGTTTCCACTTCAAAAAATACGATTATAACACCGATTATAAATACGATACGATAATAATACGATTATAAAAATACGATTATACGCAGTATAACACCAAATATCCAAAAAAAGTCCATTTTATTCTCAATACTTGAAAAAAAAAAAAAAAAAAAACGATTTTCTAAGTTTTTTTTTCGTTAAAAGTAAAAAAAATCGATAACTTTGTTTTAAATTATCGCAGATCGATGGTTCAACCATTCGTTTTAAAGCTATTGGCGAGCTCTTTTGAAATATACCCATCATGAAAATTTACTCCCCTCGAGGGGGGACTTCCCCCCCAGGGGGGGGGGGGCGAGGCTCCTACATACACAAAAAAATTTTCCCAGTTTACTATCTCTATTACAATACATACCGGGTGATTCAAAATAGATGTTACAGCAAATATCTCGTAAACTAAGAAAGATCGAAACATACTTCCAATTACAAAATTAGAGCAAATTAAGAGTAGATTTCAGATATGGCATTTTTTTGTCAAAGGGGCTGTATACATATTAAATACGAAAATTAATTTTTATACGGCTCCTCCTATCATGTGACTTATATTTAGAAAAATATTCTCCTCGCTCTAACAAGCAAAAAAAAAAAAAAAAAATCATCTCTCTAGGTCAAAATCTCGCTGAGTTATTGCAATTTGAAAATGATGACTTACACCCCTTTTTTTTCAATTTTGGCATCTATTTTTCGACGCCAACGGGGTCACTTTAGGGGGATATCTATGAGATGAGAAAAATTTTAAAAAGATCCTTTATTTTAAAATAGCAACTAAAATCGTTCAAACACGGGAGATCAACAGTTTTAAGAATTTAATGCAAATTTACATCATTTCGTATTGTTAAAAAATTTAATAGTTAAATTTCTTAGGGGGGTCTCCTGCAAATTAAAACACGTTAAGTGAGGGAAAAAACTAAAAGTCTAGCAAAACCGTGTGAAATTTTCGCGCTTTATTTTTACCACTTTCCATCATGGTTGATAAATTTAATTAATTCGGCTCTTTAACAATTCCAGCAAGATTGAAAAGTGTTAATGACTTCGATTTGTCTGTCTGTCCATCCGTCTTTCTGTGTGTCTGCGTTCTAACTCCCGTGAATATTCATAGAATTTTCTGAAACTGATATATGTTATTTGAGTTCACTATCGGATGTTCCTTATTGAAAATGGAGTGAATACCTCTGTTAGCTTGTGCACAGGGACACCCGAAAGTATTTCAAAGCATTGTTTTCTATGAGAGGTATTTTTATAAACCATATTTGAATACCTTTAGTTTATGCATATATTAATAAAATTGAAATAAGTTATTATAGTTTTCTATCGGATATTTTCTATAGACAATGGAGTAAACACCATCACTGGTTTGTATACAGGGACACCCGAAAGTATTCCAAAGCATTGCGTTCTATGTGAAGATATTTCTATAAACCAAAATTTAATTACTTTGCACAAATATTAATGAAATTCAAATATGTTATTCATATGCACAAATGAATGCTTTCTGTACTGTACTGTACGATTAGCATTAGATTTACAGATCACACAAAAATATTCAGTTACGTTAAGGGTTATTATTGGACATTTGCTGGAATTGCATTTTCGTTTACATTAAACATTTTCTAACAATTTTTAACTGTGAATAAGATTTCAATTTGATTTTTTTTTTTTTTTTGTCTGACTGTCCATCTGTCCGTCTGCCCGCCCCCAGCGTCTGTAAATATTTTCAGAAATTTTCAGAAATGATATATGTTATTCAGGTTTACTATATGATATATTCCCTATTTAAAATGGCATTAATTAATTCTCTACAATTGGTTTATGTACAGGAACGCACAAAAAATGCCAATGTATTGCGTTTTGGGACAGATATTCTTATAAATTACATTTAAATAACTTTAAACTGTAAAAATCATAAGGAAATTCATACTTATTGTTAATATTCTAAAATATTGTTTTGTATAGAATATGATATGGTATAGATGTATAATTCTATGTCAGGGGGGTTACCGCCCTTCTCAACCCCCGTTTAGTTATAGTGCCTATACTTACAAAACAAAAATCAAGTCTGTTATCAATTTACTTGAAACTTGTGTTACGGAAATCTCTCCACCAGGAGTCGCTATGTGTCAAGACACGGCGATACATGTACTGTTAGTGTGTGGCAGGCAATGGTAAAGGAAGGATCTAAATAGGAGATCCTAAATATGTCAACTTGTAATGTATGTATATAGATCAGATGTAATTACATGTAAATAGTCATTAAATATCAGTTAAGAAAGACGGATTGTTTGTTTTGCACCTGAAATATTTTACTACTGAACCATCGGTCAAATTTGGTGCATACGGCTCGAGAAAATGATTTATTGGAAACAAAAAGTTTTATTCCGTCATAACGCTAATGATAATAAAAGAAATTACCTACTGAAATAAATGATGACTCAACCACTCAGCTCGTATGAACGATCAATGGAAATAAAAATAAAAAAACGGCATTTTCAAAAATGATGTTTAACGGAATCTGAGTTGAAAAAGGAAAATAGATGTGGTTTATGAAAACGGAAGTAATTCCCATTTTTTTTTTGTTATTTATGTTCATTTGGATAACATATTAGGAGGTAAGCTCTTTTAAAATTAATAATGGATAAATTAACTAAATGTACTGAAAAGAGAAGTTCTGTTAGAGCTAGTATTACTAAATTAATTAAAAAAGTCCAAGCATTAGATTTTCAAAACGAAACTTTTGATTCTTTAAATGAGTTATTAGAAACTTTAGATATCAAATCTAAATTATTGAAAGAGTATGATGATGAAATAGACAGGGCCCGACTTAGACTACCTGCAGCCCCGGGGCAAGCCTATTCTGGGGGTGCCCCTTGCAGTGGCATAAGAGCTCATTAGGTTGCAGAATTTCTGCATTCGCCTGTAGGGGGCCCCTTCTATAAGGGGGGCCCAGGGCATTTGCCCCGTATGCCCTGCCGTTAGTCAGGGCCTGGAAATAGAGGATCTTATTAATGATCCAGTTAAATTTAAAAATGAAATAGCTCAATCAGAAGAATATGAAGACAAAATTATTGCTATTAAAATTAAACTTAAATCGAAAATTAAAGAAATAAACAATAAACAGCAAAATCAAAGTATTAATGTAAGTACATCGAGCTGTACAGAACATAATTTTTCGGCATTGAAATTGCCGCAGTTACAGGTTCCACAATTTTCTGGTTCTGGTATTTCAAATTTCATGGAATTCCTAAATTGTTTTGATAACGCAATAGGGTCAAACGAATCACTGAGTAAAATTGAGAAGTTTCAATATTTAAAAAGTTTGCTTACTCCCCCAGCTTATAATGTTGTTGCGGGATTCGAGTTAAATGAAAAGAATTATGATTCTTGTTTAGAACTTTTAAAACAACGTTATGGGCGTACTGACTTTATTATTAATTCATACATGTCTAAATTACTTAATTTAGAACCAGTGAGGAATTCATCAAACATTAAAGGCTTGCGTAAATTATATGATGAGATAGAGATAAATATAAGGAATTTACGCTCGTTAAATGTTACTGAAGGATCATACGGTCATTTATTAAACCCCTTACTTCTTAAATTACTGCCCCAAGATTTGGTTTTAGATTTTCATAGAAAAAGAAACAAGGAAATTAATTGTGAAGTTTCAGAAATAATGACGTTTTTAAGAAATGAAGTGGAATCGCGTGAAATTTGTGAAACCGTAACAAATTCTTTTAAGGATAATGAAAATAAGCGTTCCGCTTTTCCGGGTTATCAAACAGGACAAACATATCAAAAAAACTTCGCCAAACATAAAAATATACCAACCGCAGCAACATTACTCACACAAAATAAAAATTCATGTATATTTTGCGACCTAACTTCTCATGATTCTGTAAATTGTAGAAAATTAGATATAGAACAAAAAATAAACAAACTTAAGTCTGAAGCTCGGTGTTGGTTATGTTTTAAACCGAAACACATAAGCAAAGTATGTAGATCAGGTATTGTTTGTAAAATATGTTTTTCTAGATTTCATCACGAGTCAGTTTGTAGAAAAAATTATAAATCCTCGAATTTATCGGTAGAGCGTAATAGAGAAAATTGTAAAAATTCACATAGTTTAAATTATAATGAAAACGAAAATGGACGGGATAACTCTAATGTTTCTGAAGTTATTTATTCTATTTCTCAATGTAATGTAAATACAAACTGTTCTAAAAATGTTTATTTGCAAACTTGCACTGTTATTACTACATCGGAAAATAAATCTTGCTTATCTAGATTAATGTTTGATTGTGGAAGTTCGAGATCATTTATTAGTGAAAAATTAGCGAATGATTTAAAATTAAAAACCATTCGTAATGAAACTTTATCAGTTTATTCTTTTGGAATGAAATGCCCAACGGATAAAATTTATCAAGTTGTTGAAGTAACACTGGAAAGTACAAATTCTTCTTTTCAAACAACACAGGAATTATTTGTTTCTCGCACTATAACGGGCGCTACTGTGAAATATCCTGATTCAAAAATAAAAGATTATATGCAGAAACGGAATTTGAAGTTGGCTGATTCAGATAGCTCGGATAACAATATTAACATCCTCTTAGGGGCCGATGTTTGTTGGGAATTAATTTATGGGGAAAGGGTACCTATAAATAAACATTTGTCAGCTTTGAATAGTGCATTTGAATGGCTGATTATTGGATCAGACGATATTGAAAGTAGTTGTTCTGAAAACATGATTATTGTAAATAATGCTATTTTAAATGATTTAAGATTATTTTGGGAAATTGAAGAATTTCCGAATGAAACCAAAAATCTATCGGAAAAGGATAATCAGTTAATTAAGGATTTTGAGGATTCTTTAAAATTTAATGGGGAATGGTATGTGTGTAGATTAATGGGGAAAGATAATACAGGACCCCCGTTAAAATTGGACTCTAATTATGAGGTCGCGAGCAAACGTTTCAATTCATTAAAATTTAAATTGAATAAAAATCCTGAAATTTTTGATCAGTATAAGGAAATTGTATCGGATCAATTGAAATGTAATATTGTAGGAAAATGTACTGACGAGGATATTAATTCAGGTTATTATATGCCCCACAGAGCAGTAATAAGAGATGATAAAGAAACTACTCGCGTTCGGATGGTTTATGATTGCAGCTCTAAAGCAAATGAAAATAAAAATTCTTTAAATGATTCTCTTGAATCGGGAGTTAATCTATATCCAAATTTATTGGATGTTATACTTAATTTTCGGGAAAATCAAGTTGCATTTTGTGGAGATCTAGAGAAAGCTTTCCTTATGATTGAAATAGCGGAAGAGGATAGAGAATATCTAAAATTTTTGTGGTTTCCGGACGAGCCCGATAATCCGGTACAGACACTTCAACTTAATCGTTTACCCTTTGGGTTAACGACGTCTCCATTTGCGCTAGCTTGCGTTTTGAAATTTCACATAGGGAAATATAAAGAGGATTATCCTAATTGTTATGAAATGTTAAATTCTTTATATGTTGACGACTTGTACAGTGGAGCTAAAACTGCGCAGGATGCTTATGAGTGCTCTTTGGCAATAGAAATATTACGCGCTGCTGGATTTAAACTTAGGAAATTAAATACTAATTGTGATGGGTTGAAACAACTTTGGCGTGAAAACGGGTATGAGAAAAATATGGATTTCGGGCAAGGAGAGGGATTTTTGGGATTAAAGTGGGATCCAAGTGAGGATAAAATTAAATTAGATTTAAGGGATGTTCGTGATTCCTTGGAATTTGAAATCACCAAACGACATGTATTGAGAATAATTTCTAAGATATTCGATCCTTGTGGACTAATTAGTCCATTCATAATAAGAGTTAAAATTCTTATTCAAGAATTGTGGGAAAGAGGTCTACTATGGGATGAAAACTTACCACATGACTTAGAAAAAAAATAGAGATCATGGTGTTCTGAACTTTCTGAATTAGAAAATTTTAGCATCGAACGTAAACTTTTTTCAATGGAAAATGTTAATGAAATATCGCTTCATGTTTTTGTTGATGCCAGTCCTAAAGCATATGGAGCTGTAGCGTATTTTCGATATTTAACAAGTGAAGGAAAAATTAACATAAGTTTTGTGATTTCAAAAAGTAAAGTTGCTCCTCTAAAAAGTTTAACTTTAGCCAGATTAGAATTAATGGCAGCACTTGTAGGTGCTCGTTTAGGAAATTACATTCAGAGCGTTTTTATAGCCATTACTCAAAAAATACATTTCTGGAGTGACTCAAAAATTGTTCTTCATTGGTTAAAAAATTCATCCAAGGTTTGGAAACCATTTGTAGCCAACAGAGTTGCTCAAGTGCAATCACTTTTCCTTCCTGAATGCTGGAATTTTTGTAGTGGATCAGAGAACCCTGCAGATCTCACTACTAGAGGAGAATCAGCGAAAAATATTATTTCGAGTTCCTTGTGGTGGACGGGCCCTCCTTGGTTGTCTCAACCCGTTCACTTATGGCCTGATCCAATTTACATCCGTCAACCAGATGACAGTAATGTTGAACAATTAATTTCTGAAGAGCTACGAGGTGTAGCAGTAAATACTGTCTGTTCTACTAATCATTATTCTCTCTTAAAGATCATTGAAGTAAATAAATACAGTAACCTTTCTCGACTTTTGCGAGTGACAGCTTGGTTAAAAGGTTTGCCCACAATGCCAATCCTGGTCACGGCACCAAATGCCGGGGACCTATATGTGCTTCAGAACTTAAAGAAACCTTTGACTCTTGGATCAAGACAATTCAACATGAACATTTTGGGAGTGAAATTCAGCAACTTCTCTCCCAGGGTACTGTAAATAAAAACTCACGAATTTACAATTTGAACTGCGAACTTAACCAAAATAACTTTTTGTTTTTGAAAGGACGCTTGCAATTTTCAAGTAATGATGAGCAGGCCAAACACCCCCTGCTGCTTCCTAACAATGATAAATTCGTAGAATTACTTATCCTTGATGCTCATATAAAAATGGGCCATTTGGGTGTAGATGCTACTTTAACTCACCTAAGAGAACGATTCTGGATTCTTAAATGTAGACAGTTCGTAAAAAGAGTCCTAAAAAACTGTTTGATTTGTAGACGTTTTTCAGTGAAAGCAGGTAATCAGGTGGTAGCTTCTCTACCTCCTGACAGAATTCAGGAACATCCCCCTTTTGATGTTTCTGGTATAGACTTTGCTGGACCCTTTTTTAGTACTGACTGTAAAAAATGTTATTTACTTATTTTTACCTGTGCAGTTACAAGAGCTGTACATTTGGAATTAGTTGTTGATATGAGTACAGATTCATTTTTATTAGGCTGAAGACGTTTTATTTCTCGTAGAGGTTTATGTTCAGTTACATATTCTGATAATGCTAAAGCCTTTAAAAGGGCAAAAGGTGAACTGAAAAAATTATGGAGTCAAATTGATAACCCTGAGGTAAAAAACTTGTTTGCCTCTAAAGTTATAGAATGGAAATTTATCGTTGAAAGGAGTCCTTGGTGGGGAGGCTTCTGGGAAAGGCAGATACGTACAATTAAAACTTGTTTAAAGAAAATTATTGGTAAATCTTCTCTTTCTCTTAAAGAATTAGAAACAGTTATTCTAGAAATTGAGGCAATGATTAATTCTAGATCTATTACGTATCTGTATAGTGAACCATCAGAACCTTTCCCACTCATTCCTTCTCACTTTCTAGTTGGAAAAAGATTAATTTCTTTACCTGTAACTAAGGTTAAAAAAGACGAATTAATTGTAAGCAGAAATTCTTTGGTAAAAAGATATAAATATCAGCAAACTCTTTTAACTCATTTTTGGAACAGGTGGAGAAAAGAGTATTTGCTTAATCTTAGATCTGCTTATATATCTCCACAACCAGGTAAGATTTCATCATTCAAAGTAAATGATGTGGTTTTAATTAATGATGAGCGCTATCCTAGAAACATATGGATGATGGGTAGAATATTAAATGTATATCCAGGACGAGATGGTAAAATTCGTTCTAATTTATCTTATGTATAATGTTGAATATTATTTATGTATATATTGCTATTTGATTTGATTACTGAAGACTTTTTATTTAGATTGTTTGAATATTATTTGTAAATTTCTGTTAATGCTTAACACTATATTTTTCTTATTTTTAACTGATAGTAATTTAGATGTTCAAATTATTTTTCAATATGTGGATTTAATAATTGATTATGATTTTAAAATTTTTTTGGAAATTAATGGTGAACTCATGTGAGTTCGGTGGGGAGTGTTACGGAAATCTCTCCACCAGGGGTCGCTATGTGTCAAGATACGGCGATACATGTACTGTTAGTGTGTGGCAGGCAATGGTAAAGGAAGGATCTAAATAGGAGATCCTAAATATGTCAAATTGTAATATATGTATATAGATCAGATGTAATTACATGTAAATAGTCATTAAATATCAGTTAAGAAAGACGGATTGTTTGTTTTGCACCTGAAATATTTTACTACTGAACCATCGGTCAAAACTTGCAAACCTTCATCAACTTTTCAAGTGGCAACTAGATATGGAATCCAAAGTACCAAATTCGCATTTCCTGTAGTTATTACTTTCTCATACCCATAAGGTGGAGAAAGTATTGTTTTTGGGCTAAAAACAAATGAGTTTTTGTTATATTTAGACGTTTTGCGGTCCCCTGAATATGAAAATCGTGTTTTTAGAGGTTGGTCTGTGTGTGTGTCTGTCTGTTATCAGTTTATCTCAAGAACAAATAGCAGCAGATATTCCAAACTTAGTAATTTAAATATGTATCATATAGGGATGCTCATTGAGATGAAGCAAATGGTTTGTGTACAGGTACACACAAGAATATTCAAATACATTACGTCTATGGGGAAAACTGCAGGTAAGTAGAGTTTAACACCTATAGACTGCACTAAACCAAATGAAATGAATATATATTTTTTATATGCATAAAAACATGCCTCATGTAGAATATGGCAGTGAAATCATTCACTGTTCATTTACAGGGCTACACAAAATAACTAGATTATAATGCGACAATAGCTGAAAATTGATGGAAGTGCATTTTAGGTTGTGCCGTATATTATTACTATAGGTTTATATTTAGGTGCACTTTGTGGTTTGTACATATTCTTCAAAAGATATACAGGGTTGCAAATATTTAAGCTATAATATTCTTTTTTATTGTAAGTGAAAGTGCTTTACTATAATATTTTACCATGCCCAGGAAAGCTGCTCAGGAATCGAAATGAATTCCTCATAGACATATGATAAATAATGTATGTTTTTAAGCTAAATATGCATCGCTTGTGTTTTGTGTATTTACACGTTTTAAGGCTTCCTTATTACCAAAGCCAAGTTTTTTAAAGTTTGGTTATTGCCTGCATCGAATAATATCAGGAAACGAATAATTTCAGGAGATCCCTCCTCACACAGAACTAATTATCATATAAAACTCTTCCGAAGCCTAATTTTAATTATTTTAACATAGGTTTACATAACAGTACTTTTATGTTACCTCTTAATTTCCAACCTGTATTTATGGTATTAAATTTCAGAGAAATGGTAAGAGAAAGTCGTGTGAGTGGCACACAAGATTATTTTTTCTTAAATTATGCTGATAATTCATATATATACAGATCAACGAATAAAAATTTAATTTTCGTATTCAGGAGGCCTCAAAATCTGATATTATACAGAAAAAAAATCGCTCTCCAAAAGCTACTTTGTTTACAGTATGGGTATGAAAAATTAATTTCGCGTTCTGTGTCAGCAGTGTTCTTCGAAAAAAAAATGCAGCAAACACTTACACCAATTACATTTAATAATAATAATAATAATAAATGTTTACCTTAATTTTGGGTAGCCCTGTATATTGTCTATAAACTATATACACATGACTTTGTGTACGTAAATTTAGTGTTATATGTAAAACAAGTAACGCAAAATGAAATACACTTCCAGCAATTCCCAAGTATAGCTTCAATATATTGAAATACTCTGGGTAACCCTGTAAATGAATGATGAATGGTTGCTATACCAGAATCTACATAAAACATGCTTTTATGCGTATAATTTTTTTTTTTCTTTTCATTTTGTTTAAGGCAGTCTATACATGTCACACTGTACATATGAGAAATTTCGCTCACAGACGTAATGTATTTGAATTCTTTTGGATGACCTTGTAAACAAACAATTGTCTGATTGTAACGAATACTTTAGTGAAGCTCCGCAATATGATACGTATTTAGAATATCGAATTTGGATTTTCTGCTACTATTTGTTCTTGAGATATTCTAATAACACATAGATACACGCACACACACACACACACACAGAGAGAGAGAGAGAGAGAGAGACCAACCGCTAAAAACATAATTTTTGAATTCAGAGGATCTGAAAACGTGCAAATATAACAAAAGTAAATTTTCGGAAATTTGACTCAAAAACAATTCTTTCTCTACACCGTGTAACCACATATGAGTAAGAGAATGTATAAAGAAAGAAAAATTAATTTGAAAATTCCCTTTTAGTACTTAAATTATTCATAAATTTTATTTGTTAAATTATCAATGAGTATTCTCTTGTGTATTCACTAGGGGAAAGAGAGACATAACAGGTTAAAATAGCCGTCTTTCCCTGAATGATTTCTTTTTCTTTTTTTCCCCCCAAACGCTGATCAATGTGTGCCTTATTACAAAAGCAATAGTAATTACAATTTCTCACTTTTGATACAACCCCTTAAGACTTGGCGAAAAATGCTAGAATTTTCAAATTGCAATAACTCAGCGAGATTTTGTCCTAGAGAGATGATTTTTTTTTTATTTGATTGTTAGAGCGAGGAGAATATTTTTCTAAATATAAGTCATATGATAAGAGGGGCCGTATAAAAATTAAATTTCGTATTTAATATGTATACAGCCCCTTATACAAAAGAATGCCATATCTGAAATCTGCTCTTAATTTGCACCAATTTTGTAATTGAAAGTTTGTTTCTATCTTTCTTAGTTTACGAGATAATCGCTGTAACATCTATTTTGAATCACCCGGTATATATTCGTTTCATTTGGTTTAGTGCAGTCTATAGACGTTAAACTCTACTTACCTGCAATTTCCCCCATAGACGTAATGTATTAGAATTCTCTTGATTGTCCCTGTACACGAACCATTTGCTTGATCTTAACGAAAAGCTTACTGTAGCATCCCTATATGATACACATTTACAATACCAAGTTTGAACTTTCTGCCATAATTTGTTTTTGAGATATGCTGATAACAGGCAGACACACAGACACACACACAGACACACACACAGACCATTTGCTAAAAACATGATTTTCGTATTAAGGGGACCTCAAAACGTGTAAATATAACAAAATCTCGCGTTCGAAAATTTGAGCCAAAAACAATACTTTCTCCACCTTATGGGTAAGAGAAAGTAAAAATGATGATATTAAGAACGTATACTTATACGTTATTGCATTAACGATATTGCGATTACGATATTAAATACGATATTGCATTAACAAAATACTGCATAATAAATTATTTTTACAATTTAATTATTTTTCTATTAGGAGCAAAATTGCGCTGAAATCATTTTTTAGAAGACCACTCATTTACTTTTACCGCCATTCATTTTCTACATTTGTTTTATTAAATTGTACAATTTTAAAATTTAAAAAAATAACAAAATTAAAAGAAGCATACTTGCGATTCAGTTATAAATAGTAGTCGGCACAGGTGCATAGTCAAGTACGGGCTGTTAGATGGCGATTAACGAAATGCATATTATTTCAAAAGAAGTATCTTGAGGTAAAAATATCCATTCCATAGGCCTCAAATTCTGACAGATTATATTCTTTAAATTTTATAAAGATTAGCTGAAGTTAAATAGCAATATACCTACGACATAATAGGTAAAGCTACATGATTAGCTTCATCTTTGTCTTCTAATGAATATTTCGATCAGCCTTCAAAAATATTTATTTTTATTTTCATAAAAGAAAAATATACACAGAACTATGGAAGTAAGATCAATACTCATCAATTACTTCGTGAGTGACGTGATACTTCAAGAGCTTAATAAACAAATCCTATGGGATAATGTTGCAACGGCAGAAGATATAGCGAATATAACATACTTAATGTAATTATAATGCTTCATTTTGTCAAAAGTTCAGTTTACTTAGAAATAAATTGGTAACTTACAATAAGTTATGTGCAATTAGTATTTTTTATATATCATACATATTTTTAAAATTATCTAAAATTAACATAAACATTAATGTCTTTTAAAAATCAGTTATGAAATTAACCATTTTGAGCTGCTAAAAATGATTACATAATTTACAGAAAAATGAAAAAAATATAAAGTAGAATGAACTTTATCATTTATTGTTTTAGTAGACTTAATATATAAAAACTTCGTAAGTAAATATTAAAATAAATAAATATTATAAAAATCATACGTAAGTAAATATTATAAAAATTCGTAAATAAAAATAATGTTTTTAAAATATACTTGTAAAATTGACGTCAAACATGTAAAAAACAAAATAAATTTTTATGTACATGGAAAAATAATTATGTTGTTATTTATTATAGTGTTATTGTTATTATATCAAATACTACAGTAAAATCTTACTGAAAAATGAAAAAAAAAAAAAAAAAAAACCACATTATTAAACATGAATGTTGAACAATTATGACGTAATTAATTATAAAGTAATATGCTGTGTGTATTATTTTTTACACCAATTTAAATACTGCAAACATGCCCTCAAAAGTATTTTAAATTTAAAATTAAGGTTTATGTCTTTCTACATGATACAAAAAAAAAAAAAAAAGACTATAACTGTCAGCAAAAACAGTTGATCGTTAACAACAAAATAAAAATAAAGGAATTAGCATATTTTTTCGTATAAAACATCTTTCATTCTCATTCAATAAAAAATATTCAACATTTATTTACTTTTCTTTTTTTATACTTATTAGTTTTTTCTTTTCATTTCATTTATTATATATTCAAATTAGCATTACAATATCCGCAGAAAATTTAGGGATGGCGGAGTAGTTTTGCATTATTTAACACTAGATATATAAGGCAACAAATGGTATACTCCAGAAAACGTCAAAGCGGTTAAAAACGGTGCTAGAAAATTCGAAGAGAAAATTTATGAAAAAAAAAAAAAAAAAAAAATCCTAACAGCACAAAATGTTCCAGAAATAAAAAAAATCACATAACATCAAAACATTAGAAATATTTCAGAAACGTTTCAAAACGTTGTTTTCTTTCCGATTAGTTTCAAAAACGTAGAAATGTCCACGATCGTAACAGAGAATTGGATACATAACAGAAACGTTTCAATTACTTAACAGATGAAACAACGAAAAGTGCGAATGTTTCAGAAAAGTATCATAGAGAAAATTTGAATGTATTACGTTTTTTAAAGATTGTAAGCTTTTTGCAATATAACTGAAACATTCTGTGCTATATGGGATATGTTGCATAAAAAATAGAAAAGGCATTAATAATACATAGAAATAGCGGTAAGTCCTGTGTCTGCCTTCCTTATAGCTTTTTTGTTAAAGTTATAAGGAGAAAGAGTAATTAAAATCTGGTTATCAACACGGTTTATTGTTACATGAAGGTTTATATTAAGATGTTAGATCAAGTCATTTAATTATAGAATAAAAGTTCATTTAAGCTACTTTCTCCTCAGAATAACTTGAGATTCGACAGCCTGTGACTATTTTCGAAGACACTTCTTATGGTAAATCGTACGTTTCTCTTAATAAAATTTAATTCCTGTAAATTAACAACAACTAAAAAGTTTAATATATATATATAAATAGTTATGTATTAACAAGAAATTTAAAAGCAAGGGTTTTTCTATCATTCTCTAAAACTTACTCTCATCTAGTAATGTGTTTCTGTATGTGTATGCATGTATAAAGAGAAAAAAAGAAATGAGAATTATTGATTTCTAAATAAATATCTATAAGATTTTATCGATAGTAAAACCACTAAAAATGAATTATGATTTTTTTCTTTTCCACCTATATTGAGTAATTATAAAAATATCATAAAAACAAGCGTTATAAATGAACAATTATATTAAAAGGTATTAAAGTATTTATTACAAATCTTGTTTAATTTTTTAAACCTTTGATGTTATTACAACAAATTATATTAGATTTATATATATATATATATATAATTACTGACTTCAAAAAATAAACATGATATTACTTAAAAATTCACTATTGGTGTGTTAAAAATGTAACTTTATATATTTAAAAATAAATATAATTAGTAATTGTGATATTAATGGTGTATTTTTTGGAGAAAAGAGAAAAAATAAAATATTTTACTGAAATAATTTCATTTATTTTATTTTCTGGAATTAACTATTTAAGCAATTAATTAAAGAAAGAAAGAAAATTAAATAACTAAACAAAATATAATGTAATAAGTAAATACTAAAACAGAATTAATTTAAATAATTTTTCAGAAATGAAGTGAAAAGAAATTGCTGAAACAGCATTTCGATATTTAAATAGATAGTATTCGAGTAGTTTTCTTATCCAGATGAAGTGGTACAGAATCATATTCTGCAGCAGTAAAATAAGATAAATATTCCCTGAAGCATTGTGTATCATATCCAACGTCTGTCAGAAACACTAAGGCTTTCTCGGTGTTATTCTCGAAAAGAAAATTATTTTGGTTCTAAAATGGTGAAGTGAAGTTTATACATTTAGCCGTAAAATTTAATTTTATTTTTAGACATCTGAATCTCTGTTTTGAATGAGATTTTTATAAGATATTTTTGAATTAGAAACCTTACATTATTTTTTCCTCTGTCGCTATTATTAGTGCTTTTATGGATGAAGGTACTGTTAGTATTAAAGCCAATCAATTGCATTAAGGTCCTAGGCCAATTTATGAGTGAAAGAAAAAAGAGGGAGAGAGATAGTAGGAAATTTTAAGATTATATTTGAATTTTTATAAGTAGTTAATGAATAATAGTCTTGCAAATTATTTAAAATGTAGTTTATTCGGTCTTTTTGAACTTTATATCTATATATTCGTTTGTTAAATATCTAATTGGACCATTTGATATATATTATCCATATATATTAAAACGTCCTGCTTGACTAACACTTAGAAAAACGAGAGCGGCTATTTTGACCGACTCTGGAATTAAAATGCTCGTATTTCACTTAAATTGGTCTTCGATTTCTACATTGTTTAAAATTGGTCTTCGATTTCTACATTGTTTATTGACATTTCTTAATTATTTATAAGGATTGTGTAGCACAAAAAATTATATTTTTTTCTCACAATATTATCAGTGCGACATATGTGTATACACAGAAAGATGGATAATCGTCAATTTGACCGCTGAGCAGGTATAACTTCATACTACATTTATCTTCACTTTTTATTATGTAAACTATGTGTTTTGCGTTTCACAATAATTTGAATGCGTTTATTTTGCAAGTTTATTGAAAATTGTTTACTTTGTTATAAACAAGGAGAACATATAACGATTGTTGAACAGATATTCCTAAATAAGGCACTTTGTCCATTTACCCAATGGGTGTGCCGCAAAAACCGGATAAATTCGGGATTATATTTGAGTTAACAGCTGACGTTCGATCAAAGTATTTATTAAACGTTTTTTTCATATTTAGGAAAAAATTAAAATAACACCATCGATATAACTTTTGGAAAACATCTAGTTTGTTGTTTAGGAAATCGTTTTTAAAAAAACTGGAAGGAACAAAACAATAGAATTAGCCAAAATTTTAAGGAAAAAAGGACTTAGCAACTTAGGTACTCGAAAATTTACAAAGAAATAAGTAATTTAAGCTTTCAAGGCTCACTAAGAGAGAAATGTATTCAACCCAAATTCTCACTCAAAATATTGTCTCTCTGACGTCATATCAAGGAAAAAAAAATATATTATTATTAAGTACTTTACATAATACACTTCAAATTGATGGCAATGAAAAAAGACGTCAACTGTGTGTGTTTAATTTATATAACATTGCGAAACACGGTGAGGATATTCTTGACCAGACGGCCAGATAATATTTTACGAAATACGCTTCTTTCTTGACCATGTCCTGCTATTATTTTTTTTTATTCTTGATCTAGCATTTATAAATGCTTGGATTATTTATAAAGAAACTACAGGCATTAATATCAAGCATAGTGATATTATTTTGAATTTAGCTGATGAACAACGTATAAAATATTTCGACTCTAAGACATCTATCTGCCTTTTCGAATTTCATTCGAAATACAGATGCCGCATCAGTGGTCTCGAGCATTTAACACAAATAATACAAAATTTATAGATGCTGAAATAAAACTATAAACTTTTGTAATTATTGCAAAAAGTCTCTCTGACGTGCTTGCACAAACAAAAACATGGCAAAACTAGCACACTCTCAACAAAAATCTATGAAATTCTAAAACAAGATTAAATTACTGGTAAATTATATATAACAATATCAATGCTTCATAAAAGCAACATAACTCAATTATCATTTTAATAATAAAAAAAAAATAAAAAGTAGATATTTGTGATAAGAATAATTTAATAAAAGGACATGCTAGATCGTCATGTTCCCACCCAGACCTGACGGGCAAAAATATATTGTAATGAACTGAAATATAAAGAATTTACTGCATTGTAGAAATAGGTCTTTAAAGAGAAAGAAGCAGATTCAAATGTAGTGACTCAATACTGGCGCTGTCTTGCCCGATGTTCCAATATAATAGTCCAAATTCTCCGAGTCGCTCAGTACCAGGTAGCTGCAGTCCGATAGAAGGCGTTCCACAAGTTAGACTTTCGCCATGAATCTTTATCTGCAAGCACCACCAGATCCCAAGTACCGTAAGTGAAGAAACCTTACTACTCCTATCACCACAATTGCAAACATTTATTTAAATTATTGGTGTAAAACTTTACAAAATTCAATGGATAGTTATTATTGTAAAAGAGATTAGCAATGAATTTAAAAACTTGTTTATTGTAATTTGAATGTTTATTGCATATCTTATAAAATCTATTTAGTTGACCAATTAGAATATTAATGTAAATTTTTTTATGCAAATTGCTATACCAGTGAGGCATGCTGTAACTGTTAAATGAAAAATCTTTCTTTTTGTCATATAAATCCAGATTTAATGTATTATGTTGAACATCAAGAAAAATATCTAAGAAATTAACACAGTCATCTATATTATTAGTTTCATTTAAATTTAAACTGGAAGGATATATGTTTTTAAAAATATCTGGAAAATTAAAATTTAAGACTAAAATATCATCTGTATATCGGTAATTTTTTATTTTTTTGTTGTTATTAATAACATAAGTGTATTCATAGAAGAATAAAAATAAATTAGTGGCTGTACTGGAGTAATTGGTGCCCATTCCGATACCATGTACTTGTTTATAGATTTTATTATGAAATGTTATGAAATTATTGTTAAAACAAAAGTGGCAAACACTTAAAAATAAATCTCTATCAATTCTTCATCCATTTACAATATAAAAATTCGAATAATTTAATTAAAGTGCTATACTTTAACTCAATAGGGATAATGCAAAACAAATTTTCGAAATCAAATGTTTGTAGGCGTGTCCATAATTTTTAACTTTTCAATAATCTCATAACTATTGTCAATACAGAAAAATAACTTGAATTTTTATATTCATTTTTTAGAAAGTCATAAATAAGTTTTAAATAAAATTGAAGTTTAATATTGAAACATTAACGCTGCCAACAGTACAACAACTATAATGGAATTTTAGTGGATTTTATGGAATTTAGGTGTTAAAAACCAAAAAGGTAATTTTTTATGATTTGGTAAAGTAAAATGTTTATTTAACAGGCTTTTGCTTTTCTTAATATAAGCAGAACTCTTATTATATATGGAATTAATGTCCAGCTTGTATTTTTCATAATATTTTAAATTATTTAATTCTGAAAATATTTTTTCAGCATAAAATTCTTTTCAAATGATGGCGTAATTATTGGCAGTCTTATCAGTAGGAACAAATATAAAATTTCTTTGTATTTTTTTAATAAAACTTAAATCATCTTTACTTAGTTTTTGATATACATAATTATTTTGATTTAGATTTAATTGAATAAATTCCTTAAAATATTTAATTAGATAGTATTTCCATTCTACAAAAGCTTCAAACGGTACATTAAATTTATAAGCCATTTTCAGTATAAAATCATTGGTATCTTTACATAAAGTATCAAGAGCTTTTTTAGGATTTATATAATAGTTAGGTCTAAATTTTGTACAAGACTCAAAAAATGCCTTACATTCCTATTTTAAACAATATTCAAGTCACCAGTTATTATATGTCCATGATCTTTATTGATAAAAATTTTAAAATTCACGTTATGTCAACAACACCTATTTTCATCACCAATATCCTCAAAAGCAAACTTCCTTTAATTAAAAACTCTGAAACTAAAAGGTTGTGTATACTTATAGGTAATTCTAATAGAATAATACTTTAATGGAAAATAAATTGCTATATGTTCAATGATTCTATTTATATTTGGATTAGTAAAGGACTTCTGTGAAATTGAAGGCATTTTTTGAGTCTTGGCGCAAAATTTAGGCCTAACTATTATATAAATCCTATAAAAGCTCTTGATACTTTTTGTAAAGATACTAATGATTTTATTCTGAAAATGGCTTATAAATTTAATGTACCGTTTAAAGCTTTTGTAGAATGGAAATACTATCTAATTAAATATTTTAAGTAATTTATTCAATTAAATCTAAATCAAAATAATTATGTATATCAAAAACTAAGAAAAGATGATTCAAGTTTTATTAAAAAAGTGCAAACAAATTTTATATTTGTTCGCACTGATAAGGCTGCCAATAATTACGCCATCATTTGAAAAGAATTTTATGCAGAAAAAATATTTTCAGAATTAAATAATTTAAAACATTATGAAAAATACAACCTGGAAGGTAATTCCATATATAATAAGAGTTCTGCTTATATTAAGAAATGCAAAATCCTGTTCAATAAACATTTTACTTTACCAAATCATAAAAAATAACTTTTTTTTGTTTTTAATACCTAAGTTCCATAAAAACCCAGTAAAATTCCGTTATATTTGTTGTACTGTTGGCAGCGTTAATAAATGTTTCAATATTAAACTTCAATTTTATTTAAAGCTTATTTATGACTTTCTAAAAAATAAATATAAAAATTCAAGTTTTTTTTCGTGTATTGACAATAGTCATGATATTATTGAAAGGTTAAAAAATATGGACACGCCTACAAACATTTGATTTCGATAATTTATTTTGCAATATCCCTATTGATTTATTGTATAGCACTTTAATTAAATTATTCGACTTTTTTGATATTGTAAATGAATTAAGAATTGATCAAGTTTTATATTTAAGTCTTTGCCATTTTTGTTTTAACAATAATTTCATAATATTTCATAGTAATATCTATAAACAAGTACATGGTATCGGAATGGGCACCAATTACTCTAGTACAGCCGCTAATTTATTTTTATTCTTCTATGAATATACTTATGTTATTAATAACAACAAAAAATTAAAAATTTACCGATATATAGATGATATTTTAGTCTCAAATTTTAATTTTACAGATATTTTTAAAAACATATATCCTTCCTGTTTAAATTTAAATAAAACAAATAATATAGATAACTGTGTTAATTTCTTAGATATTTTTCTTGATGTTCAACATAATACATTAAATCTGGATTTATATGACATAAAGAAAGATTTTTCATTTAACATTTACAGCATGCCTCACTGGTACAGCAATTTGGCATAAAAAAATTTACATTAATATTCTAATTGGTCAACTAAATAGATTTTATAAGATATGCAATAAATATTCAAATTACAGTAAACAAGTTTTTAAATTCATTGCTAACCTCTTTTACAATAATAACTATTCATTGAATTTCATAAAGTTTTACACCAATAATTTTAATAAATGTTTGCGATTGCGGTGATAGCAATGGTAAGGTTTCTTCACTTACGGTACTTGGTGTCTGGTGGAGCTTATTGATGAAGACTCGTGGCCAAAGTCCAACTTGTGGAACGCCTTCTTTCGGACTGCAGCTACCTGGTACTGATAGTCCAAGCGGCGGCTGCAAAAAATTGACTTGAGAAGGTACGAAGCTGATTTTTTTCCTATAGATAGAATTCATTGTTTGAAAATCTGATAGGGTTGCCTGGTCAAAGCCGTCAAGTTTAAGAGAAACAACCTCACTTCCGGTCACAATTTAAACGATTTTCGAACCCCAAAAGGTATGAAGATGAAACCGGTGCTAAAATGTAGAGATTAATATGCTCTTTAAAATGGCATAGGGTTGCCTGGTCAAAACCGTCAAGTTTCAGAGGTTGCCTCGATAATAGGGTCAAATTTAAACGATTTTCGAACCCCAAAAGGTATGAAGATGAAACCGGTGCTAAAATGTAGAGATTAATATGCCCTTTAAAATGGCATAGGGTTGCCTGGTCAAAGCCGTCAAGAAACAGAGGTTGCCACGAAAATAGGGGACGTATTTTTCGATTTATTTATCCAAGTAAAAAGTGATTTACCCAAGTGTAAAGATGAAACCGGTGCTAAAATGTAGAGATTAATATGCTCTCTAAAATGGCAAAAGGTTGTTTGGTCAAAACCGTCAAGACCCGAAGGTTGCCTCGAAAATAGGGGTCAAAATTAAACGCTTTTCGAACCCCACAAGTGTAAAGAAGAAACCGGTGCTAAAATGTTGAGAATAATATACTTTTTAAAATGGCATAGGGTTGCCTGGTCAAAGCCGTCAAGAAACAGCGGTTGCCACGAAAAAGGGGGGGCGTATTTTACGATTTATTTACCCAAGTAAAAAATGATTTACCCAAGTGTAAAGATGAAACCGATGCTAAAATGTAGAGAATAATATGGTCTTTAAAATGGCATAGGGTTGCCTGGTCAAAACCGCCAAGAAAAGAGGTTGCCACGAAAAGTTTGTGCGTGTGGGGGGGGGGGGGGGGCGAATTTTCGCGGTTTTCTTACCCTAACATATTTAAAAATGAAACCGTTTATAAAATATAGAGAATAATATTCTCTTTTGAGTATCATAGGGTTGCCAGGTGAAAATCTCGAAAAATAGTGGTTGCCTCGAAAGAAAAAAAAAAGCTAATTTTGAAGGGTTTTTCATACAATGTGAAGAAAAAATATAAAAGTATTTAAAAACAGAAAAAATAAATAAACTGTAATGAAACTGTTCTAAAATTTTCCATAAAAACAACGAATTAATAGTAAAAATTAAAAATGTAGCATGCGGATACGGATAAGAAAATACGACCGCAAAAGTTAACAGAAATGAAGATAATAATGCCCAAGAAACTCATAATAAAAAATTCTGTTAGTATACAAAATAAATAATTAAATAAAATGAAAAAAAAAAACCCTCTTATTTCAGATTTGCAGCAAGATTTACAAATTTCAATTTCATAAATTAATTCATTGTTATTAAGAAACGCGAAAAATTTATCAATTTTTTTTAAATGTTTTTCGCTTTATTTGTACCCATAATTAATTTGCAGAAGGTATTATTGATTATTTTAATTAGATATAAAAAAAAAAAAATTAATTGAGAAAATTTTCTAAAATTGACAAATTCTTAATATAACAAAATCCGCACAACTCAATATTTTCGTATAAAATTCTACAAAGCAGTCGCATACAAAGCAGTCGCTTCTCGTGAGCTGAAATTAGTTTTATACAGATTAGAAAAAGAATGTTCACGCATAATAATTTAATTTTCTTTATGCTTTAAAATCTCTTATATCATTAAACAAATAAAATAAACGAATATTGAAATTCGCTTCCTTTTCTAAGCTGACCGCTATACCTTGACAGGTTTAAAGCACAATCGTAAGGAAATTGAAAAGTGTTGTATGTTCTACATTTAGCTAGCACTTTCATCTTTTAAATATTAGTCATTTCATGTTTAACCTTTTTAAAATAGTCTTCATGTGTGTTTCATTTTGTGTTAAACACCTTTAATATTTGTTAGCTTTTTGGAGACTGACCGCTATTTCTTTACGAATTTTACCAGGCAAACATATGCCATTTTAAAATAACTCCTACGCTGTACATTCTCGAACCAGCTACACCTTCCAAATATTCATATAATTTCATCCTTATTCATTTTCTTTTTTAATGCTATTCGTATTTTTTTACACTTCGTTAAGAAATCTTCAAAACTCGCCTATTTTTTTGTGGTTGACTGCTTTACTTGACAGATTTGACCTATTTTCGCGGCAACCTCCGAGTCTTGACGGTTTTGACCAGGCAACCTTATGCCATTTTAAAGAGCATATTAATATCCATATTTTAGCACCGGTTTCATCTTTACAGTTGGGTAACTCACTTTTTACTTGGGTAAATAAATCGTAAAATACTTCCCCTATTTACGTGGCAACCTCTGTTTCTTGACGGCTTTGCCCATTCAACCCTATGACATTTTAAAGAGCATAGGGTAGATAAAGATAATACCTACATTTTAGCACCGATTTCATTTTTACACTGGTGGGGTTCGAAAATCGTTTAAATTTGACCCCTATTATCTAGGCAACCTCTGAAACTTGATGGTTTTGACCAGGCAACCCTATGCCATTTTAAAGAGCATATTAATCTCTACATTTTAGCACCGGTTTCATCTTTACACTTGGGTAAATCACTTTTTACTTGGGTAAATAAATCGCAAAATATGTCCCCTATTTTCGTGGCAACCTCTGTTTCTTGACGGCTTTGACCAGGCAACCCCATGCCATTTTAAAGAGCATATTAATCTCTACATTTTAGCACCGGTTTCATCTTCATACCTTTTGGGGTTTGAAAATCGTTTAAATTTGACCCCTATTATCGAGGCAACCTCTGAAACTTGACGGTTTTGACCAGGCAACCCTATGCCATTTTAAAGAGCATATTAATCTCTACATTTTAGCACCGGTTTCATCTTCATACCTTTTGGGGTTCGAAAATCGTTTAAATTGTGACCGGAAGTGAGGTTGTTTCTCTTAAACTTGACGGCTTTGACAAGGCAACCCTATCAGATTTTCATTGTAACAATGAATTCTATCTATAGGGAAAAAATCAGCTTCGTACCTTCTCAAGTCAATTTTTTGCAGCCGCCGCTTGGACTATGAGCGACTCGGAGAGTTTGGACTATGATATTGGAACATCGGACAAGACAGCGCCAGTATTGAGCCACTACATGTGAATCTGCTTCTTTCTCTTTAAAGACCTATTTCTACAATGCAGTAAGTTCATTATATTTCAGTTCATTACAATATCTTTTTGCCTTTCATGTCTGGGTGACATGAGATCACGGTGTAATAAAAAGACATGATGATCTAAAACAGGAATATTAAAACAGGAATAAACTACTACGTCAGAAACGCCAAAGAAAAATTATTGAGGTGCATACAGCTGTTTCGGTAGCCTAAAGCGTACCGTCTTCAGTGCAAAAAGTACTGAAGACGGTACGCTTTAGGCTACTGAAACAGCTGTATGCACCTCAATAATTTTTCTTTGGCGTTTCTGACGTAGTAGTTTATTCCTGTTTTAATATTCCAACGCCAAGTCTCCTGCTATTATATGATGATCTAGCATGTCTTTTTATTAAATTATTCTTATCACAAATATCGACTTTGAGTTATGGACTATTAAATTAATTTAGTTATGTTGCTTTTATGAAGCATTGATATTGTTATATATAATTTACCAGTAATTTAATCTTGTTTTAGGATTTCATAGATTTTTGTTGGGAGTATATGCTAGTTTCACCATGTTTCCGAAACCTGTTAGGCCTTTTTCAATTTACTGTATTGTCTGTTCTGCTGCTCCCACCCACTGGTGAGGAAGCGGAAGGGTGTTTTTTCACATCTAGTGTTATTTCTACAATTGTTCTTCGTTACTTTAATTCGTTATTTCTTTGTGTTTATCAACGTTTTTTCTTCTTGTTTCCACGCCCACTTATCTTCAAGTCTCTACATATTTTCAAAATTATATATATATATATATATATATATATATATATACATATATACGTAATGTATATATATATATAGTATTGAATAATAAAAATAATAATTTTCTCAAAGTAGTAAACTAATGGCATCATAATACTTTATTTACTTACTAAATAGACTGAAAAAATCTCTTTCAAAACAATAACGTTCAAAATAACCCTTGTTTTTCATTATTTAAAATGAGCGGTCAAAATGAGAACTTATCGTCTATTTAGGTGTACGAAAATTGTCGTCATTCTAGTGCTAACTGAGTAATAGATTTATTTTAGCTTAGCCAAAACGTCTGGACCTAGAACATGAAAATGGTTAAAATGTACCTTTTATGATTTAGACACCCACAAAGAAGCGATTTTATAAATTTTGGAATTCTCAAAGCAGGGATGTAGAGGTGTGTTCATTCATATTCTCAAAGAAAAAAGGTATATCATAACTTCTGTTTAAAATATATAAAAACATCTAAAATAAATCTCCGAATTTTTTAGAAATTCCTTCAAAGATGAGTGAATGACAATCGTAGTAACACACATATATAAGAAAATTAAAAAAATAAAAATGATTTCCGTAATTTGAAATGCAATAAATGCATATACCTAAAAAGTAATTTTCAAAACTTGTTAGTTTCAAGTCCTAGAAGAAAGTAGGGTAAAACGTAGTTTTAACTGATTTTTTCGTATCCGAAAGAAAAAACAAATGTCCATAAGATTCATTGTGAAAATATAACAAACCAGACTACCTAGATCAATTTCAAGATTTTTTTTTTTCACTAAGCGTTGTTGGGGGAGGTGTGTGTGGGGGGGGGGGGGAGGGAGCTAATAATATACTTATAATACATATTTAATATAAATAATTAACTGAATGCAGTATCTTTTAAATTTATAACTTAATCAAATTTTTAAGCGCAACTAATGACAAAAAATAAATTTTAACATACACATAAAAAATACCTTTTTATATATCCTATTTAAAATTGTCATATTCATTTAAATATTTGTATGAAAGTTAGTCATTGTATTGAAAGAGCAAACTGCACTTTATATAATCTTTGAAATATTTTACAAATTATCAGTTATATTAACTATGTAGGTATTTTATCCATTTTGTTACTTTTTATTGCAATACAAGATAATTTGGAGCCAATATTTTCTTATTTTATAAGTGCTACTTCATATCTAGGTATTTTGTAAAATAACTATTAAAGCAATTTATACTGTCTAGTTGTTTAGAATAAAATTCTTTAACGTCAGATTCGTATACTCTGTCGAGAAAACATACCAGAAAATCCCTTTCAAATCACAGTTCTTCGTACTAGGTATTTAAGACAGTTTAATGAATACATTTACTCTAGCAAGCTATTTTGAGACATTCCCCCTTTCTGCCCGCTGAAACTTAGATGAGAAATTATACTTTGCTCTCTTTCAGTCAAGTATGTGTCGCAGTGTTAATTAATAAAATCTGTAAGTTAAATAGTACTTGTTAAATTCAAATAAAGTGTTGTTCCTTTTGAAATATTAAATATTTTATCTGATTTAGCAGTTCAATAGGAATACTAAATTTTCTATTTTTTAGTATGTTTAAGTATTATTTTGCAACATGCAATATTTATGCAGTAATACTTATATACATCTAAGTATATAAACTTACTTATGCACCGAGAAAAAAAATATACCACCTTCATCTTGAATGACAAATTGATTATTTTCTAAATCATTAAATTAGAACTATAGATTTCTGAGCTATGCGCATAAGGCATCCCAATAAACTGAATAGATGAAATGTTCGAGAATTTATAGTCTACACATTTCTAGATGGTTAAACAATATTCTGAATATTCTTAATCTTTTGTATCACGAGAAATTCTCGCTTAATTTTATAGAATTGGGTCATAAACCAAGATTAGAGCTGCTGAAACCCGCCTCTTGTATTCTCATTTATTTGGAGATGTTTTCAAATAGCTTTGTCTTCGATAGTATATTCAGACGCTCAAGAATTCTATTAGAGGTATCTAGAATTCGCTTTCGAAGGCATCTACAAAATTTTTTATAAGAAATTTTATAAGGATGACGTGGAATTATTTTTTCTGTAGCAACAATTTAGATTCTAGATTCTAGAATTTTTTCTGAGTGTATTGGCGTGCCTTATACTCATAGCTCGGAAATCTATATATCTAGTTTAGGGATTTAGAAAAGCACCACCTATTCGTTCTAGATAAAAGCAGTATATTTTTTTTTTCTCGGTGTGTAGAGAAGAAAATGTATATTATTTCTTGTATATACATTTTTTTTTTAATTTGTTGTCGAACAAATATATATATATATATATATAATTAACGACATTAGCAATCTTAAATTATTAAAATTAGAATTTATGCATTGAAATATTTGTAAAAATTTAATAATATTAATTAAATAATCTGAAAAAAAAAAAAGTAGCTAGATTTTAAATAAAGTTTAAGTAACTAGATTAAAAATAAACGTAAAATAAATTGTTTTTAATTTAAGCATAAAAAATAAAATACCCAATCTATAAAACCTTTCTTTAAGTACAGAACATTAAAATGAACGTCTTATACTATTTATTATAAAAAGATTAGAATAATTTCCTAATATAATTATTAATATTTTCATTTGGATGTATTGCCTTAGAAATTGAAAATAAAGTTACATACGCACTTCAAGTATAAAATTTTCAGATACAATTTATGCATCCAGGTATTCAAGTATTCCTAAACTTCATTTTTGTTGAAAGATGATGCCTAAAAATTGTATGTTAACTCTTTTATTACTTAAAGATATATATATATATATATATATATATATATATATATATATATAATGATAAGCGATGACATGAACGTGAAATGTAATAAACAACAACAAAAATTATTAAACAATGTTTATAAACAAGAAAATTGGTTAAACTCTATTTAATCCAGAAAATTAAATTATGCTGTTCCAATCTCCTCAGCAGGTGGGAACACAGCTATTAATAACTATGTAGTACTAGCAGGTTTCAAAAGATATGCAGGCTAGCATACTCCAAATATATTTCAAACTGAATAGTAATGAAAAACTTAAAATTGTAAAATATGAAAGGAGATTAAAAAAGTATTTCTATTTCTTGAAAATTAAATATTGAAATTTGAAAACCATATGTTACAGCTCATTGAAATCAAAAAGCTGTTTATAAAAAAGATTATTTATATAGATTTTTATATGAAAATGCTAGCCAAACATACCCGCACCCGAACCTGCCAGAAAAAGAAGAAAACTCACCACCTGAAAGAAACAACAACTGCAAAATCCATCCTAGCTTAAAAACCTTTTAAACATTTAAATTCTTTACCCAAGTCCATAGATGTCCAAAAAACTTTCCAGGTCTGGCGAAACAAAATAACTCCAAACATCAGCAAACGATCGTCCAAAAAGGAAATTTAGATTAAATATAAAACTTAAAAGTTCAAATGTCAAAGAAATCTTTTTGAAAGATATTAATAATTTTTTTTATAAAATTTATTATAAATACAACACACCCATAGAAGCTTTTCATGAATGGAAATATAATCTTATTGTTTATTTTGGCAATTTTTTAATTGAAAGTTTAGAAAATGATATTTATAATTATCAGAAATTCTATAGGGAAGATAATGAATACTTGGAATCATTTAAAAAATATTTTGTCTTAGTTCCTGTTGATAAAGCTGCTCTAGTATTTATGGTATCATTTGAAAAAAAATTTATTTTGCAAGAACTTTAGAAGAACTTAATAATGATTTTTACTACACAAATTTTAATTTGAAATCTACGACTGATAAAAAATGCTTTACTGCTTATTCTAAAAAGATTAAATCTCTTTTTTCATATAATATTAAAGTCTTTAATGAAAGTAATATTACATTTTTATTTATGACACCTAAGTTTATTAAAAATTCTGTTAAATTTAGATTTACTTGCTGTGCAATTAATAGTATCAGTAAAAGTTTTAATATTAAATTGCATTTTTTTTTTTTTTTTTTTTTTTTTTTTAAAGAAAATTTATGATTTTCTAAAATTAAATATAAGAATATAAGTTATTTTTGGTCTATTGATAATAGTATTGATTTAATTAATAGCATCACTTTTAAACCTTCATCTATTCAAACTTATGATTTTGAAAACTTGTTTAGTAATATTCCTATAAATGAACTCGATGATATCATTAAAAATATTTTTGACATTTTTTTTATATTGAAGATAAATTGAATATCCATAGATTTTTTTTTTTTTTTTTTTTTTTAGTTTGTGTCATTTTTGTCTAAATATTAATTGCATCTTTTTTCATGATAAAATATTCAAACAATCACATGGTATTGGAATGGGAACTAATTACTCTTCCAGTGCGGCTAATCGTTTCTTATTTTTCTTTGGATATACGTTCACTGTAACTCATAATATTTGTTTACATGCTTATCGATATAGCGATGATTTGATTATTTTTAATACTGATTTTGATAATTTTTTTAATTTAATTTATCCAGACAATTTAAAGTTAAATAAAACCAATATTAATAATTTTGAAGCTGACTTTTTGGATATTTCATTTGTTTTATAAAATAATAATTTATGTACTGATATATTTGACAAGAGAAAAAACTTCAACTTTGTTACTAACTGTATGCCGCATTAGTATTCTAATCTGAGCCATTGAATTTACATAAATATTGTTATTATACAAATTTTAAGATTTAAAAGATTATGTAATTCGAAATTCAATTTTGATAAACAAGTATATAATTTTCATATTATATTATAATATGATAATATATATAATATATATAATATATATGATAATATATATAATACATATATAATTATTCATATTATTATATTATAAAAATTTTTATCCTTTAAGTTTCATTTCTCCTTGTACTAGTAATTTGAATTTTTAGTGTCAGCACCGCAGCTTCTAGCCTTTATAATTAGTGATCCATATAAGGTGTCCAGTTTGAAGCTCATGATTTAAAGATTTTTTGGACAATAGTTTGCTGATGTTTGGAGTTATTTTGTTTCGCCAGACCTGGAAAGTTTTTTGGACATCTATGGATTTGGATAAAGAATTTCAATGTTTAAAAGGTTTTTAAGCTAGGATGGATTTTGCAGTTGTTGTTTCTTGCAGGTGGTGAGTTTTCTTCTTTTTCCGGCAGATTCGGGTGGGGGTTTGTTTGGCTAGCATTTTCATATAAAAATCTATATAAATAATCTTTATTATAAACAGCTTTTTGGTTTCAATGAGCTGTAACATATGGTTTTCAAATTTCAATATTTAATTTTCAAGAAATAGAAATACTTTTTTAATCTCCTTTCATATTTTACAATTTTAAGTTTTTCATTACTATTCAGTTTGACATATATTGGGAGTATGCTAGCCTGCATATCTTTTGAAACCTGCTAGTACTACATAGTTATTAATAGCTGTGTTCCCACCTGCTGAGGAGATTGGCATAGCATAATTTAATTTTTTGGCTTAAATTGAGTTTAACTTTAACTAATTTTCTTGCTTATTAATATTGTTTTATAATTTTTCTTGTTGTTTATTACATTTCACTTTCATGCCATCACTTATCATTATTTAAATATATTATTATTGTTTTTGTATACAATTTTGTGCTGCTTTGCGCGCCTTTTCTATACAAATTAATTTTTGTCATTTATATTGAATTTAATTAATATATATATATATATATATATATATATATAATACATTGAAATAATATTAATCAATTATTAATCACATTAATAATTGTGCATACGGGCACTCTAGCATTTTTATATATTTGTGCATGAATGTTTACTTCTACGCTTATGTATTTGTACGTGCGTATTAAAACACATGAATTTGAACTTGGTTGCATATATGTGTATGTGTTCGTCCGTTTGTCTGTGAATATACATATTTGTGTTTTTGGGCATACGAGCATTTTTGCATTTTAATATGTTTGTGCACTGTATTTACTTCTAAGCGTATGTACTTGAGCGTGCATGCGCAAGTGCATAAATTTGAAATTGGTTGCATATATATGTCTACGCGTGTGCTTTTGTTTGTGAATATACATAAGTATTGTTATTATAATTTTTTCCTATCTTCAGTGTGCAGAGATGTCTTGTTTGTAGGCATGTGCAAGTGTATGTACTTATGTAGGAGATTTCTTGCATGCGTAAGAGTGTGTGCATATATATAGTTGGCTTTTTTTGTGCATGTGTTTGCGTCAACGTTTGTGTGCATGTGTTGCGTGTACGTTTGCCAAGGCACATAAAGGTGCGTATACAGTAGTTTGTAAGTAACATTTATCTTTGCCTTCCACAGATATGTATAGTTTTGTCCATATTTAAAAAGTGTTTTATAATTTCGAAATGACACATCCATTTTTTTTTTTTTTTTTTTTTTTTTTTTGTGATTTATGCGACATTCTTTTAATCCTTCTCTAAATCACTCAATTCTTTTCAGTTAATATAGAAAATACTCTATTATTTATGAGCGATTAATATATGATTTTTCTTTATTCTTTTTATATAATGCGGCACGTTCTGTACACGTGTAAGTATTGCACAATTGAAATAATCATGTTTGTCCTTTTGCCAACAAAACTGAAAAGTGCGTATGATTTCACTTTATTTTTTATGGCTTTAGTTTACCTGAGCTCTAACACCTATGAAGGATACATGGATACACATACACATACATGGATTTCCTTAATGTATTTTGACTGATATATGGACGGTTCATTGTGAAAGTGGTGTAACTCCATTTTCTTTAAATATGTATATTTTTGCTTAATTGTATCACCTTTCGTCACATTTTTCATTATAAAATTGAATAAACTCCAATAATTACATTAAAATCCCATAAATGGAATTACTTGTTTTCTCCAGAAGACTAAAACTTCTAAATTATTCTTCATAAAAATGAAGTTTCTAAGTTATTTCAAACATTTTTTCTTATAACTCTGATTTGTATTAAACACTAAAAATCAACTAAACATTTACATAAACTTGATTTTTTCCTACACGTAAATTTGCAAAAAGCTCGTTTTTTCAAAATCCATTTATAAGGAGATAATTCACTTTTACAATGAACGACCCATACGTTACTCAAATTCACTATGAGATGTTCTCTATTGAAAATGGATTAAAACCTACCGTTGGTTTCTGTACAGGGACAGTTAAAGGAATTTAAAAGCATTCACTTCTAAGATAAGTATTTCTATTAACCATATGTTAACAGAACTTTATTTTGCACAAATCACAGATAAATTTACATTTATTGTTCACATTCGCAAAAAATGTTTTCTATACAATATAATGTGATTAGCATCAATATTCTCAGGTAATAAAAAAATATCCATCATACATCGAGGGCTGTAACTGAAAATTACTTGATTAGAATTTTCGTTTTGATTAAGTTTTTTTCAACCTTTTTTAACCGCTTGTTTACATCTAGTATCCGTAAATATTTTCAGAATACTTTCAAAATGATGTTACGAACGTTCAAAAGAGTTACGTTCAAAAGAGTACGAATGACTGCAATTTTATGCGATAAAGGATTAGCTGAATTGAAGTTAAGATATTGACCAGAGAAGGTGGGTTGCAGTCATTCGTACTCTTTTACATCGTGCAAAGCATTATTGTAGTAATTCGGAATTATTAAATATTGAACTATCAAAAATTTTTTTTTATTTAAAAAATAATGGTTACCCCCCTCGATTTATTAAAAGAATTTATAAAGAAGAGTTATATTTTTCATATAAATCAGTTTATCCTAAAGTTAAAAATTCCACTTATCGTACGACTATCCCTTATTATAAAGGTATTTCTGAAAATATCTCTAAATTACTTAGAACAGTTAATATCTGTACTAGCTTTAAACCTCAACTCCGTATTAGTAACTTTCTCTCAAACTTTAAACCCGCTGTCCCCTCCATCTTAAACGTCTAGGTGTAATCTATAGTAGAGGTCTGCACGAGCCGGAATTTCGAGGCCCGGGCCCGGCCCGGCCCGTTATGAAATCGAAAAATGCGGCCTGAGTCCGGCCCGGCCCGGCCCGTTTATTTTTTAACGATTTATGGCCCGGCCCGGACAAAAAACGATAAAATCAGGCCCGACCCGGCCCGGCCCGATTCAAAAATATGTAAAATAACAAAAAAAAAAGCCTTTTTATGAAAAAGATTTTTAGTATGTGTTTTGCAGAGGTTTTATATAATCAAACAATAGTGTTTTTTTAGCCCCAGCCTTCGTTGAGTAAAGACGTCTGTTTCTGCGCTCCCGATTGTCTGGCTAAAGACAAAAGGAAAGGGGTGAGTTGGAGTAATGCACAATACCATTTTCTTTTCCTAAAGTAATTATCTATCTAATGATACCACTCATTAATTTCTAACGCAAGTGTTTCATCAATAAAAGGCATAATTAATATTCAATAACCAGTGCTTCCCTCAGCAATGGTTTTTAACATGGCTGTTTGCTTTTTTCTATTTTAAACATTATTTTAGCTTGCTTTTGTTCTTAAATCCTCTCCAAAAGCCTAAATACGGAATTTTTTCCAATCCACAAACATAACCTGACGAGCATTGCTGACCCTCAAATATGTATTTTGCTAATAATTAATAAAATTACCCATTCATTTAAAGTTTATTTCAATATGTAATCCCCACGTGCCTTGCGCCATTTTCTTAAGTTGTAAGCGTCCTTGTACAGGTACTCGCCTATCCCCGGATGTTGTCATGGAGCATACCCACCCTGTTTTTAAGGGGTGTTCGCCCTAGCCATGATGGCAGAATTGGGGGTGGTCGGGTACATGTTATTTTAGCACTGTCCCATTAATTTCTCAAGGACTCAAGGACCCACCTTAATAGCTAACTTTAAATTTAAATTTAATCCAAGTACTCCAAGTACAGCAACTAAATCTAATTGTCCTTTTTTATTGCCTCTTCCCAGCTGGCTAATTATTAGTGTTTGGCTCTGGGTTTGCTTTTGTCCCTGCCCACCTTTAACAGGGGACTTTGGACCTTTTAAATCTTGATTCATTTTTTTTTTTTTTTTTTATTTAACTTTTCTTTTTAAAATCCCATTTAAACAGTAAACTGGTAATTGATGTCTCTGCTGCCACCATAAAAATTTGAGCGCCATTTTTAAATCTCATTCTAATTATGTTCAACTCTGCTAATGTTCCTTTATTTATTTGTATTTGCTCCCAATTATAACTTACTCTATCACATTCACTATAATTATAATAATTTAGCTGTTTTTGTAATGGAACTTCCGTTTGTTTGCTCATTTGATTAAATCACTGTATTAGATTTAATTACTCATTAAATATTTTACATTAATTATTTGTCTTTGTCCATCCATTTACATGTATCCATTTTCTCATTAATTATTTGTTTTTGCTCTCACTTTGTTAATTACATTTTCATTATAATAACAACTATTTTGTTTCTCTGCACCTCGTATGCAGAGACTTTAATTACCAGTCTTAATTCCAAATTTAATCATAGTCCCAACGTTTCTGTGTGCACGGAAATCTCCATTTTCTCCAATCCCGGGAGCAGGATCCCCTAGTTAACATACAATAACTCTAAATTCCTCCTCTCCACAGCCAAATCTAAATTTTTCTAATTTTCTTGGGGGGGGGTCCCCTCTTTGCCCCCCTCCGCCGGGACCTGCCCCCTCTTAGCAGGATGCTCTGGGGTAGGTTTCAGTGTTCTGAGAGCTTTTTGCTGTTCTCACTCAGCAACAGTGTTCTCTACATATAAGACGAAAGTCTTCTATCCTGCTCCCTAGCCTTCTAATACTCTGACGTTTTCTCGGCGAGTGCTATCCCGTCCCTTAGTCTTAAGGGGTGTCAAAAGCACTTTCTCCGAGTTGCGCACCTTTCTTTAGCGGGAAGTAGGACCGAACACTCTCTTTTTGTTTTTCATAATATTGCTTCAAATGTATTTTAAACCATCATCAATCAAGGTATCAGCTTAATTAACATTAAAATCAAATTTAATTATTCAAATTTTTAATTTTTTGGACTTAGAAAAATTTCCGAAAGTTCTTATTTTTTTTTTTTTTTTTTTTTTTTTTTTTTATACATAATATTGCTTCAAATGTATTTTAACCCCTTAACGCGCGCTGTCCTCACTGCGAGGACGCAAAATTTAAGATCCAGCTGCAAAAATTCATCCCGGAACTTTTTTAGCAAAAACATACGTTTATAACATATCAGAAAAGGCCGGTTTTTTAAACCTTAAAATTAAAAATTTCTTTTAGTTTAATCTAGTTCATGAATTCCGGTGGCAGTGTAATTTAAATGTTTCAAATTGTCTTGCGCCGCAAAGGGTTAAACCATCATCAATCAAGGTATCAGCTTAATTAACATTAAAATCAAATTTAATTATTCAAATTTTTAATTTTTTGGACTTAGAAAAATTTCCGAAAGTTCTTCTTTTTTTTTTTTTTTTTTCATAATATTGCTTCAAATGTATTTTAAACCATCATCAATCAAGGTTTCAGTTTAATTAACATTAAAATCAAATTTAATTATTCAAATTTTTAATTTTTTGGACTTAGAAAAATTTCCGAAAGTTCTTCTTCTTTTTTTTTTTTTTTTTTCTCTTCTCTTGCTTTTCTCACAAGTCAGATAATTCAATAGCTCGAGTCCACAAGTAAACTTACTATAAAAAAAAAATGTTAAGCCTCTCCACTTCCCCACCCACTCGGCTACCCATCCAGTATCTTTCCGATTTACTGCAATTTCTAGTTTAAGGGTCCGCTGCCCCCCCAGTTAACAAACTTTAACTAACAGCTTAATACTGCTTCACTCTCGAGGTCTCCTTCCCCTGCCCCACCCCCTAGGCTTACCCTCCCAGCTAGATTTACTCAAATATAGTCTCTGGTCCCAAATATTGTATACCAACCAGCACCAAATTTACTAAAAGTGTTTTTGGGCCTGTCCCCAGGCCTGCCCCACCCCCTACGCTCACCACCTTTTTTTTTCCTTGTTCCTCTCCTCGGCGCGCAAGGCATCCCCTCTCCACGTTTCTGGGTCCTGGAAGCCTCTTGGCTCCTCCGGCCCCACCCAAGTGCCTACCCACCTTTTTTTCTTCGGCATGCCCCACCTCCTAGGCTCCCATCCCTTTATTAACCTCGCTGTTTACCCTCCTAGGAGTGCTTGGTGTCTGCCTCTGCTCCCCCTGTTGCCCCCCTCCCCCCTCCCATTTTTTTAAATTTTTATTTAATTTTTATTTATTTATTTATTTATTTTCTCCAATTCCATATTCCTTTTATGTCCACAGTCCTCGTGTTCTGGGGACCTAGTTTCCAGTTTTTCATACACAGGAACGCCGGACCTCAACTATATTTTGCCAAATTCCATATATTTGCCTTTTACTATTTTTACTTGAGTCTACTGTTCCCGTGTTCAAAAGAATTGGTTTCTCAGACACGGAAACGTAGGACTTCAAAAACTTTTGCCAAATAACTCACTTATCAAAATTTTTAAATATATATTAAAACTTATTGGCTCTTCCCTATCCACTCTGCCTCCGTTCCAATTATATCCCTTCTACAGAAAATCAAGACTAAATAACCAATTTTCCTTTTAACCAGCTTCAGTTTTCGCTCAGTCTTTCCACCACTTGGGTGTCCCCCCAAGTCAATTAAAGTTTTTTTTTTTTTCTTTTCCTCTCTCTGTCTGTCCCTGGCATAGTCGAATGGTATCATTTTTAAAATTCATTTTCTTTTAATAATATTTTCTCTTAGCTATTTTCGAGAGTCTAGGCTCTCGGTTTTTCCTTTTTTTTTTTTTTCCTCCCTCCTCTCAAACTAATGGTATGGTGCAGGCGCTCTAGAGAGCCCCAACCTGCTCCAATAGAAAATCATAGTAAATCTGACTAATTGCTAATCTCATAGTAAAACCTACGATATAAAAACAGCTTTTATAAAAGCTTCACTAACTGTTCATAACACAAAACGCAAAGTCCACATGGATCTGTTATCACCAACGAAAAGCAAGCCTAACGCAGAGGAGGTTTCCGATAACATTTCCACCTGCAGCAGGCAGTCAAATATGACTAACTTCTCTCTTACAACACCTCTACCAGTAACGTACACCAGGAAAGAGGACTTTCTATCATTCTCATCCATTCAAGATGTGGCCAGAGCAGCCAACAATATCATCATAATCTGCCGGAAAAAACACATGTCAGCTCCACTCTCGGTACTCGAGAAAGCCTTCAACAGGATTATAGAACTACAGGCACTGGCAGAGGTCCAGGATCCACTTCAGCAACAGTCACCCTCCGTATCACCACAACAAGTACAGACCCGACATCAGACATATCAAAGCATTTTTCCTCTCAAAGAATACACAAAATCCATACAAAGTAAATTCACAGATTTAAACATCCACATGCAAGAATTAAAGGGCCTACAACAAGCACTCAACATTAATTTCGAAAAGCAAGAAAAGCTACAAGAATCACTTGCAACAAAACTTGAACACCAGCAAACACTACTACAAGAACATATTCAGAACACTACAACTAGACATCCTCAGCAACCACTGGAAGAGAACCAAAACATCACAGATCAGCCACAGCCCACTACAGAAAACACAATCTCTTATGCCCAGGCCAGCTCACACAAGTAAGCCTACACCACAGACCATCCTACAAAAACCTCCAACCAACTCCACAAGAACTTACTACAGGCTGCAGCACAATACAGAAGATTCAGAAGCACCCTGTACATAAAATCACACGCAACCACTGACAGAGGCACCGATATCCTCAACCTGCTGAAGAAACACCACATATCAACTATAGGAAAGATCGAAGGAAAACAAGTATACAGAGCCTCAGTTGACATCAAATGCTCCTCCCCTGAAGAGGCAGTCCTCCTGGCAAAGGATCTGCAGTCTTTCCAGGAGATAAAAGAAAATTTGGATATCAAGCCTAAACCCTGCCCCACCATCTGGTTCTTGCTCTTGGGAGTGCCGACAGACTTAGAAGATGCAGATCTCGTCCAAAAACTCTTTCAGGCCAGCAGCCTCCCTGGGGACCTCCAAGACCTTATCAAACATGTAAGAACACAACCCGCCAGAGCAGCACACCTTAAAAACCTAGTTTTTCAAGCCCCGCTGCCCTTTGCAGAAGCTTTTATCAAGTCTCAGGCATTTAATCTGGGCTTCTTCAGATGCATCTTCAGGCCCTACACAAGGGTCCTGAGATGCACTAAATGTCAGTCACTGGAACACCCAACGTCCAAGTGCAGCGATAAGCTCTTCTGCTCGCAGTGCTCAGGCAGCCACAAGAATGAGGGGTGCAACGCCAGGGCGAGTTGCATCAACTGCCAGAGGTTCAACATTACTAGGAGAAGAAATCACGAAAGAGCCCTTCCCTCCAACCATCAGGCCTACTCTATGGACTGTCCACTCTATGCGGAGAAATACAATTCCCGTAGAGAGGAACTGGAAGCCAAGTTTTCCTCCACAGTCTCGGCTCCACCTCCTCCCAGGAATAGCAGGACGGACTCCCCAAAGCGCCCAACAGGACGCCGCTCCAGATCAACAAAGTCTTACAAGGCTCACTCCAAATCATCCCAAAGACTCCCCTCTAGAAGCCGCAAACACACCTCTCAAAAGAGTGCCAACCAACAAAGAACTTCCAGCAGAGCTTTCCTACAAAGGTTTGTCAGCAGGAACTACAGTTCAGTCCCAGGACCCTCTCAGCAAGACTCAAAATATCAGCCATATCCCGACTACCCACTGTACTCTGACTATTACTCTGACTACTACAACTACCCCTATAACCAAGGGTACTACACTGACGGACCCTATGATGGACCCTGTGATGGATACTACGACGGACCCAACGACGGACCCTATTACGCTGATGACTCTCGTTATGCTGACGGTCCCGACCACGGCAGCTCAAATCGCACCTCAGGAAGGTAACAGCTTTTATTCCTAAACTAACCCAACCTCTTACCCCCAAAATAGTTATTAAAATTCAAAGCTAAAAAGAAAAACAAAAAAGTACTCTCCTCACCTTCCCCAGAGGCAACATCCTCTTCCTCTCCCGAACCCCCAGTAAATTTCAATAACCTCAAGATCGTGCAGATCAACCTCAACTGGTGCAAGGCGGCGAACTCGACGGTCCTCACGTTCATGAAGGATAACTCCGTGGACATCGGACTGCTCCAGGACGCATATTGCACCGTTGGGGGACATCTGTACGGCTTCCCTTCTTCCTGGTCCAGTTTCAGCTCTAAAAACAACTCAGCTCACATTATAATTCGATCACAAACCCTTATTTACACTCATCTTTACACTGGGGACCATTGTGATTTTATTACACTGACCACGAAGGAGGGCGAACTGATTATTGGCAGCGCTTACACAGCCCCGTCAGCAGATTTTGAGGCCTGTCTACTGGAATGACAACATTTAATCACACAAAAGTCACTCTTCATCTGCGGCTGCGACCTCAATGCTAACTCCCCCCTTTGGTGCTCACCGATTGAGAACAGCAGAGGTCGCAGCCTAATAGAATTTATAGCCTCCAATAACCTCTGCCTTGCTAACTTAGAAAACTCTGCTCCCACCTTCCAAAAGGACAATGCCCAGGGCTGGCCTGACTTCACTCTCTGTAATACAAAGACCCTAGCTCGAATCTTCGACTGGTCAGTCCTGGACATTTTTAATAACACAGATCACAATTCCATCACTTACTCTATCAATTCAATACCCACAGTAACATACTCTAAACGGTTTGCCACTAAACGTGGAAACTTCAAGAAATTTAACAAACTTTTACTCAACTCCTCCTTATCACTAACAGACGAACTCAACGCCATTAACAACACCACACAATTAGAAAATTTTACAGTTAATCTAATAGCCTCCATCCAGACAGCCGCGGCCGCAGCATTCAGGCTCAAGAAATCGGGACGGCAGTACGCCTACTCCTTCTGGTCTCCCCAGCTCCGTTCCATGCGTAATCACCTAACCGCCCTAAGAAGACAAGTAAAATACCTTGACCCGTCACTTCTACAACAACACAGACAGAAAATAAAACACCATTCGGCAATATTCAAAAAACACATCAACGAAGCCAAACATAACGCATGGAAGAAATTCTGCACATCACAAACACAAATATTCGGCACAGCTCAAAGGTTTTACAGTCAAAAATTCTTCACCCCGCCCCAGCTGAAACTGGAACGTCCTCCAGCTCTCTCCTCAAAACGTAACAATCTAGAGTACCTCACAAACATCCTTTTCCCAAGAACCGTCTACCCACAACACGAAGCACCACTCTACTCGGCTCCCTCGGATGTTCCCTTCACGGAGTCTGAGGTTAAAGCCACTCTTCACAGCTTCAACATCAAAAAGGCTCCAGGTCCGGACAACATAGATTTTAAAATCTTACGAAACGTACACTGCACAATGCCACACATCCTTCAGAAATGGACCAATCTATGTCTCAAACACCAATACTTCCCCGAAACACTCAGAAGAGGTAAAGTGGTGTACTTTTTGAAGCAAGGGAAACTTCCCTCTGAACCCTCATCCTACAGACCGATCTGCCTCCTCCCCACTTTAGGCAAACTATTAGAAAAATTAATTGTAACAAGATTAAACTTTTACCTCGAAACAAACAATCTACTACATCCTAACCAATTTGGGTTCAGAGAGGGCAGATCTTGCGACCGAGCACTACAAGCCATAAAAAGTTCCTGCGCCGTCAGCTGTAATGCATCAAACTACACCAGTATCATCTCTCGAGACATTCAAGGAGCCTTCGACAATGTGGAGTGGCCACACATTCTACGCGCCCTACAAGACCTTAACTGCCCGAGTAATCTGGCCGGAATCATCCGCTCATACCTCTCCCATAGGAAAATTATTGTCAACTGGGGTGACGGGAATACCGAACATCCCCAAACTAAAGGCTGCCCACAGGGTTCGTGCCTAGGTCCTATCCTGTGGAATCTGATAGCAGACATAATACTCAAAAGCATGAACTCTGCGGGCTTCACAACATTTGCTTATGCGGATGATTTCTCCCAGATTGTCTCGGGTCGAACTAGAAAAAACCTGGAGGACCAGGCCCAGGAAGCCCTTTCCCACTTCAGTAAACTTTTGAAAGAATTCGACTTAAAATTATCCCCATCTAAAACCAAAGCATTAACTCTCGCCTTCCCTAAAGCCCTTAAAAGAACTAGGAATCCAAAGATTCGGATAGACGGCATCAGTGTCAATCATGTCGAAAACATGAAACTCCTTGGAATCACCTTTGACAGGCACCTCAACTGGCTGGCTCACGTAAAAGAAATTAAACTAAAGACTCAAAGTATATACCACAGCTCAGCAAAAATGGTGGGAAAGAGGTGGGGTATCTCCACCTCTCTCCTAAAAACCTGGTATAAAACAATCATCGAGAAAATAATAACCTACGGAGCCGCCATTTGGGGCGGTCACCTGAGAACTGATGCCATTACCTCTCTTAACTCAGCCCAAAGACCCTTCCTCCTGCAAATTGCAAGAGGATATAAAACAATATCCACTGATGCCCTCACCGTAATCACTGGGATTCCTCATGCCCACCTGCAGGTCTCGCAGACATATATAAAAACTCAAATCCTACAGCTTAAAGACCCCGAATTAACAAACATCATCTTCCCACAAACCCCCATACAAACTTTGACCTGCAGCTGGGATATTCACCCAGGCAAGGATGTTGCCCCATTCATCACCAATTGCACTAAAAATAGTTTCTCTCCCTCTGCTCCAGTGGCGATCTACACTGATGGTTCCAAAACGGACGCCGGGGTACAGCAGCGTTTTGCGTGCTGGACCGTGGCACCGTGGCCCATCGATGGGCCTGCAGGCTCGAGGACTATAATACAGTCTTCCAAGCGGAAATATATGCCATAGAAAAAGCAATACGCTGGATTGGCGACTCTAACACGAATGATATCTTTAACATCTTCAGCGATAGTCTCTCGGGCCTTCAGGCAATAGCTCGGCATCGGAGCAGACACCCACAAATTCAACAGATCAAAAAACTCTTAACGAATCCTAACTTAACTTGCTCCCTGGCAAACGTTTCTGCCCAAAGGGGCGTGATCGGCAATGAACTCGCTGACTCCCTTGCAAAAGAAGCAACTGATTTCCCCACCAAGTGTTCCACAATCCCTGCCCCACCCTCCTATGTCAAAAATAGAATCAAAGAAATTATTAATCTCAAATGGCAAAACCTGTGGGATAGTTCAGAGAAGGGTAGGCACACCTTTTCGCTGATTCCACAGGCTCGTATTAATTCCTGGACCCTAACTCCACCTATCACGGCATATTTAACAGGTCATGGCCCCTTCACATCTTACCTTTACAAATTTCATTGCCGACGCTCTCCCCTGTGTTCCTGCGGCGAGGACGGAACTCCGCAACACTATTATTTCCACTGCCCCTTAACAGCACTATATCATATTAGAAATCCCTCTCCCAGACCAATCAATTGGCTGGACAACATTTTAACAAGGAAACCCTTAATTAATAAATTAAATAAAATTTTCTCATTCCTAATGGATTTATGTAATCTAACAAACTAACCTAAAATCGCAACTAAAGAAAAATTCTTTCTCCTAAACACATTAATCTTCTATCCCCCTGTTATCTTCCCGTGTGCCCGTGATGCTGCAGTAGCCCTCATAAATGCAAGGGTCTAAACTGGTATCGTGCCGCTTGTCGCGGAAGGCCACACAGCCTCGCACCCTCTCTCCTATAATCAAGCGGCGCCCCGTGTCGCGGGTAGACTTGTATCTGGCGCCGCTCCTGTAAATACCCATGCCCATTTGCATCGCCCCTTGTCGCGGGCTGGCTAAGCCAGGCGATGCATGATGTATTTTATTTTATTTTTTTTATTTATTTTTTTTTATTTCTCAATAAATGTCGGAGCAGTTCACGTGGATTTTCCTGGAAGCGCTCAACACCGCTCTTCGAGCGGTGAGCGGGGGCTACTCCCTGTTCAATCAAACAATAGTACGTTCTTTAACAAAACTGCTGATATTTTACAAGAGAACAGAAATTCATTATTACAGAACATAATAAACAGAAATAAACAGAAATATACAATAGAACGGAAATATATAATAAACAGAAATTCATTATTATAGACAAAGCACAAAGACAAACAAAAAGTCAGATCGAAAACATAAGCATTCATCAAACAATATAGGAAGGTAATTTAAATGGTTAATACTACTGAAAATGCACTTTCAACCATTTCCTCGTGTATACCATAATGTATTCGAATCTTTCATGTGCTCCGGTAAACGAAACTTTAATGTTAATCCAACCATATTCAATAGAAAAGTTGCTTTGCCCATGATAAAAATGATGCTACTTTCGTCCACTGGAGAAATAGAAAAGGAGCCTTAGAAAAAAGTTACAGCGGAAAGATTTTTATAGCCTTTATACCACCTAAACTCAACAGATCATAAGAAACAAACCCTTATACACAGTAATGTATATAATTTCCTTTGTTATGCACATGTACGCAAACTGGTAGTGACATGCATACTATTTTGAATAGGAAACCATCTAATATTACTTTAAATAAACTATATTAATTTCGAGGTATGCTAAAAATATTTGCGAAAAATTAGGTTTCGGACAGACAGACTGATAGACAATTAAATTGAAGTTACAGACACTTTTTTAACAAAATAGAACTTTATGTGACATACAAGCCTGTAAAATTACGTAAAATAAATGGTACAACTATAGTATTTCCCCTCAGCTGAATTTGGAGATTTTTCTTTGGAGCCGATTTGAACGATAACGATGACGATCTGGATTGTTTGCGATATAATATGGCAGCCTACATGCTATTTATTTTGAATTTATGATTTTATGATTTATAATTTAGCTTACGATTTTATCATTTATGCTATATGATTTATGATTTTTAGATTTATGATTTAGCCATAATCGCCAACGAAAAATCGCCAAATCTAGCTGAGGGGAAATACTATAGTTGTTCCAAATAAATGACTGAAGAAATATTTTATCATTTTCCGTTTTCGTTGATTAAAAGGAAACCAGAAAAAAATTCGGGCCGACACGGCCCGGAGAAAATTTCATTCCCGGCCCGAGCCTGAAAAAAAAATTTAAGCCCGGGCCCGGCCCGAGCCTGAAAAAAAAATTTAAGCCCGGGCCCGGCCCGGCCCGAGAGCGAATTCAAAAATTCGGCCCGAACCCGGCCCGCGCAGACCTCTAATCTATAGTATTACTTGTAAAAATTGTGATTCTACATATATCAGTGAAACTGGCAGAAAAGGTGAAATTAGATTAAAGGAACATAAACGCTCATTTAAAACAGGAGATTTAAAATCAAAACTCGTAATCCATTCTCTCAATAGTGATCATATTCCAGATTTTGAAAACTTTAAAATTTTAGCTTGTAATATAAATATCTATGAATCCCGTATTTTTCTAGAAGGCGCTTTTACCAAAATGCAACATTCTGCCTTGAACGAGGCTAAAGCTATTCCTCCTGAATATTTAATCTTGCTATGATGTATTATGAATTTTTGTAAATGTTGTTTGTGCTTGCATGTTTGACACTGAGGAGGGCTAGTGTTCTAGCCGAAACGTCTCTCTTATGTTTTAATGTTTTTAATTAAAATGTATTTTTAAAGTTTTAAAGTTTTGTATTTTTTATCTCATTTTAAATGTTACATTGGTTTTAAATAATTACTTACTTTTAAAGAAAATCGTGGTGCTTGTACAGTTAGTCAAGATCAGTAGGTAATGAGCAATTGCTAAATTTAAAATACTTTGTGCTACTAACATTGTATTGAAATTCCTAGAAAGGGTTATGAAAATTCAAGCATTTATTTTTCAGAACGAAAGAAAATAACCGCGTTTTATCTTAAACTCCTTAAGCAATCAATATGCAAATTCAAGTCGGTACTTCACTATTGATGTTATACGACCACCTAAAGTTTCAACTCGCCCACTCTGATCTTTCTTTTCGATCCCTTATGCGCGCAATCTCTCCTACCTCGATATCTCTCCTAGCTTTACCTTAATTTGTTTATCAATGTCCATGCTAGTTAAAATCTTATTAAAATCCATTTCATTTTATTAAGCGGGACAATACAGGTTTCGGGGGAAGATATTTATATCTTTTAACAATATTAAGTTTAAATTTATTATCATATTTATTAAATTAAGTTATAACGAATTTAAACATATACTATATGCATGTTGTTTTTTTCTTCTCAAGAATGACTACAAATATTTACATATTTTTAAAAAAAAGTTCGTATTCCTCCTTTCTTTATCAAGTTTCATCAGTTAATGCGCTTCAAAGGTTAAAAAAGGAAAATAATTATAATTATAATAATATAAAGGAGATAATTCTTGTTTTTAGGTTTTGTAAAAATGTATTCCGATTTTCAAAATCATTGTATCGCAGTTTGATACCTTCAGTATAAATTATTTAATGCATTCACACAAATTTCAGTTAGACGTCTGTTAAAAGTTTGCTTATTTGTCTATTAATGTTGGCAGTTTCATAATTCACTAATGATATTTAGACAGACGAACCCTTCACCAAAAAATTAAAAAAAAAAAATTTGTATTTATGTACATATATATATACATATATATAAGGTGTTTTTAAAGTAAATATTATGGCAATAATTAAATCTGATTAATTCCAATTCGTAAATAAATAATTTAATTTAGATTTTGCTCTGAATATCCTAGACACATTAGTTTTGTACAAGTATTTCTGATAACATAGAGACGATTTAGTTTTTTAATATTCTTTTAATATACCAAATCTGATATTATCCCAATTTACCAATGTCCTATTAAGAATCAAATCCAGTGTAGTTGATGATATCGCATTAGTTTTTTAAAGAATGTATTTTAGATTTTTTAGAAAAGTTGATAAGTGAGACTTTTTTAAAATAAAAAATGTAGCTAACTTAATATATATATGAAAGGATAAAATAAGCAAGATTTTAAATTGGTATTTAAATTAATATTAAGTGATAACTTAATATTAATATCTCAGAATAAATCTTAATTTTAAGAACAATTTTATGAGAATTCTATTTGAGTGCCCAGGTAAAGTTGTTTTCTCAACAGAGCTTCATAGCGCGGGAATCTGATTTCAGAATAAGTTTCGTAATCAAAATTATGCAATAGTCGAAATAAGCGGTAAAGCATTGCAAAATAATAAATCCTGGATGCCCGGGTCAACCAATCGTAAAAGGTAGGCGGATTTTAGATTAGCTAATTATCCAATAAGCATTCATAAGAATAGTTTCGGTTCTCGCCGAAATATGCAGTATTTAAACGGGAGCACGCGAAAACTCGTGGCTTTTTACAACCATCACTTGCCTAATAAATTCACGTCAACTAATATTCCATCATGTAAAAGTTTACGAAGTAGATTCGCGGCGCCCGTCGGGGTTCGCCGAAAGTGCCGGCCATCGGCACCTGTTTCCGGGATATACCGCTCCGGATTACTTCGTACTCGGCCCATGACTGCATCAGATATTGTCACTGCCTTTAGAACTTAATGAAGCATATTCGTTACTCAAATGGACTCCCTACTTTCTTATATAAGATGCCTGGACTTCTATTTCTGTTCTCTCTAAAAGCGATGTAGATAGCGAAAAAGGTCCGGTCTGTCTTCTTTCATCGGAAAATATTGATGGCTGCGATACGAAGCAGACGAAACAGAACTTGGGTGGGACAGAACGGTGTAGGATTTGGAGAGGAATCGAATCTACTAGACTAGAAGGCGCGCTTCTCGTCCATTCAATTTAGTGCAACTGTATTTTATCATACGATTCTCGTTCATTTTTTGCGTGAAATATTCAATCTAGTTTATCGCTATTTAAAAGATGCAAAAATTTTTGAAGAATTTGTCATTGAGAAATAAAGCAGTGACACGCACAAAAACACAATCTATCGGCTGTACGGCTGTGTTTTATCAGACAATCCCGTTGATTCTTTAATGCGACATATTCACACTTAAAGTTTATGACTCTTTAAAATATGCAAAAGTTTTGAAGAATTTGTCGTTGGGAAATAATGCAGTAACACACACAAAATTAATATTCCATCGATCTTTTATCGTCTGGGAATTCTGATACTGGAAAAACTTTTCATCGATTCTCCGCAAACAGGTACACACATAATCCTGGTCGACTTTTTGTAATATATTAATAAATAGTAATGATGAGTTCTGTGGTCGACGGGCTGGTGTACGATCCTCTTATCATAGTGAAATAGAAGTCCAGGCATCTTATATAAGAAAGTAGGGAGTCCATTTGAGTAACGAATATGCTTTATTAAGTTCTAAAGGCAGTGACAATATCTGATGCAGTCATGGGCCGAGTACGAAGACATCCGGAGCGGTATATCCCGGAAACAGGTGCCGATGGCCGGCACTTTCGGCGAACCCCGACGGGCGCCGCGAATCTACTTCGTAAACTTTTACATGATGGAATATTAGTTGACGTGAATTTATTAGGCAAGTGATGGTCGTAAAAAGCCACGAGTTTTCGCGTGCTCCCGTTTAAATACTGCATATTTCGGCGGGAACCGAAACTATTCTTATGAATGCTTATTGGATAATTAGCTAATCTAAAATCCGCCTACCTTTTACGATTGGTTGACCCGGGCATCCAGGATTTATTATTTTGCAATGCTTTACCGCCTGTTTCGACTATTGCATAATTTTGATTACGAAACTTATTCTGAAATCAGATTCCCGCGCTATGAAGCTCTGTTGAGAAAACAACTTTACCTGGGCACTCAAATAGAATTCTCATAAAATTGTTCTTAAAATTAAGATTTATTCTGAGATATTAATATTAAGTTATCACTTAATATTAATTTAAATACCAATTTAAAATCTTGCTTATTTTATCCTTTCATATATATATATATATATATATATATATATATATATATATATATATATATATATATATATATATATATATATATATATATATATATATAATACATCAAATGTGATTTTATTTGATCATTTGGAAGATTATATTATATTTATATTAAATAAACATATAACCATTTAAAACAAACAACAAAATAATGTATTTTAAATCTTAATCACATATGTTGTTTCCTTAAATTGCATTTCAAATATATTTGTATGTAAATAGAACTTTGCGTTTAAATCTAGAATTAAAATCGAATGCATATTCGATTGAGTAAATAAATTATAGTTATTCAGAGAATGGATAAAATAACGTAAATAATAAATGGATAAAGTAAGAACATAGTGATATGTATTTCATTCCTTTTAATGCAATATCTTTTTTTTCTTTCTTCAAGAAATTTTTCTTGCTTTTTACATTCAATATAATTAGTTTTAAATTTAAAACATGTTTTTCTAATACATTCGCGTGAATATTTTATGGTAAAACAGTAACTCTAAAAATAAAGGAATGAATTTATATAATCAGTCTTTATTTAATTTAATTTATATATTTTTTTTTCGAAATATAAAAATTAATAATAATAATAATAATAATAAATTTAGGCTATAATAATAAATTTAAATCTTCATGACATTTAAGTTCTAACTTTTTTATACTAATATATTTATACTCCAATTAAAAGGAATGTAATTTTATTACTTCATGAAATTATGATTTCTGTTTTCATGCCATATAGCTATTTCATAAATACACTTTAAAAAATAATGGTAGTTTTTACAGCAGATTGGGCTGCCATCTATTTTTGGCAACACGATTTGCTTTTAAATAAGGTATTTACAGCCGAAAAATCTATAAAGAAAGACTATTTTACGGATGTTTCTAATATAAATTATTTCTTGCTAACAGCAGGAAATATTGGAACCTCATTTTGCTAGAACATTCTTCAGTAAAACTGCAGTTTTTTTCTACAGTAAATAAGTAGGGTTTACATGAGCCTGGTGATAAGGCAAAATTATCAGAGAATTAAAAAATTAAAAAGTCTTTTTTATACCCATATTACTCCACCTGACATTACTGTTTTTGATGTTATTCGAAATCCATCTTTTTCCCGATTAACTGACTGTAAGTTGAGAATTAGCTTTCTGACTATATCGTTTCCTTTAAGAGGGTTTATAAGTCCAAATTTTTGCGTTGCTTCCTCTTAGTACAGAATAATAAATTTTATTTTAATTTAATACTTTAAGTAACAACAACTTATCATTATTATTTTTTAAATATTGGTGGGGAAATTACTATATCATAAATGACAATAAATTTTAAAAGTCTATTATATACCCAGATTACTCCACCTGACACTTCTGTTTTTGATGTTGTTGTAAATCCATCTTTTTTCCAGTTAACTAACTGTAAATTGAAAATTAGTTTTCTGACAGTGTCGTTTCCTTTAGGAGGGTTTTATAAATGCAGATTTTTGCGTTGCTTCCTCTTAGTAGAGAATAAAAAATTTAATTTTATTCCAATACCTTAAGAAACAACAGCTTAAATTTTATTTAATATTGGTGGGGAAATTACTATATCATAAATGACAATAATTCATTCGGATTTTCTCGGCTATTTTGATGTTTGTGATATACTTTAAACAAGAAAATTATAGTATTGTGTAACCACTTTTCCTACAACTATTAGTGAAGAAGAGTCCAAAACCTTGGAGGGGTGCCATATTGACCGACAGATTGAGATGTGGTAAACATCCAGTTATTCGGTGTTCCTTTATTGCTTATTTTCTCTCAATCATCCCTGTTTTAACACTGGACTCGTTCAGTCCGCACTTGCTCAGAGGCTTCCGTGGTTTCAAGAATTGTGGTTAAAGAATAACTTTTTTATATAAACACTTACTTAAAATGAAAAAATTACTTTACATATAAAAGAAAACGCAAACTAAGTAACATAGTACTTTCTAAAATAAAAATATATGTTATTATTTTTTAATTTTTTTTCAAGCATTAAAAAAACTAACTAAATAAATAAATAAATCCTTGCCAAATTCTTATCTACATTTTTGTCAAAATTACATAAATTTCCTTAATTAGATGTAATTATTTTCTTATGAAGAAAATATATATTAAAATATATAACGACTTGTTTTTTTTTTTTTTTTTTTTTTTTTGAGATCGGTTTGAAAATGGATCATATTAACTAAATGTTTTATCCATTTATTTATTTATTTACTTATTTATTTGAAAAGAAAGTTTTTTTTGCAAGGAAAGTTAAGAATTAGTAAAAATTGCTTAATTTGTTTTTAAATATCTTGAGCAAATTTATAACTAAATGTTCAATTACATTTGAAATTTCAATTTTTAAGTGACTTTATAAAAAAAATGTAATTTTCATTTTTATCTCTGAAATTGATTTTTATTGAGACGAATGAATGTAGGTAATATTTTTAATTACAATTTTAAATATCAAGCAAAAATATTTCTTTTTCTTTTTGACTTTTTTTTTGACAAAATGCCCTGTTTTACAAATTTTCTTGAAATGTAGTAAGATCAAATGAAAGATTCTAATTTAATACCTTTTATATTTGAACACGTAAACAATGAAAAACAAAATATTTGCTATTTGAAAAACTATTTGCTTAAGTGATTTAATTCTTATTATATAAATAATTGATGAAAGTGAATAATGTTAATTTTTTCAAACTTTCGTCAATAAGTTTGAATACTTATCTTGTTTAAATTTGAATATGATAAATAAGTTGTCCCATAATTCAGAGAAAAAAGCAAGCAATAATTTATTTTAAATAATGTGGAAAATACAACAAAAGTTCGACATGAAATAAAATATAAAAAATGCTTCTTCTTCTTGTTCCTCTTCTTCTTCTTCTTCTTCTTTTTTTTTTTATTTTTTTTATTCATTAATGATGAAGGACTTTTATTTTTTATTTCAATACTTTTAGCAAAAATATATTTGACGATGAGTGAAGATGTTTCCTAAGAAAAACGTACGCATCATTCATCATCCTTTCTAATATATAAAAATAAGTGAATTAAGATTTCTGTCAAACGGAAAATTCAATTGTTTTATAGAATTTTTATAAATCACTTCGTTAATTGATATTTTCTTTAAATTTCCTATTTTTTTCCCCTTAGCTTGTGCATACAAATATAATTTAAACATTTCAGTTTAGCATAAAATATTGGTTTGTAAATATTGATTCACTGTATTTTCCAATCAGTAAATGTTTACAAATAAATAAATATTTACATATACGCTATAGATGATGCGACATAACCTTTCTGTAAATAGGGGAGATTGCAGAACAGACGTGACATTTGTTGGACATTGTACACTCGAATTGAATAAATAAAATATGTTTCTATATCTGCCTATCATGTAATGTTATGTGCACTTATATAGTAGCTTACAAATAGCTGTCTCGTAAATAGGGAAAAAGGCTGCATCGCAAGCTACCTATGCGTCCATATATGACATTGTTTAAAAATTAAATTCAGTTTAAATGTAAAGTCTTAGATAAATTTAAAACAGGAATTATTTCCTTTAACTTTATTTTATGCGTCACTGCAAAATTTCGGGCAGTTGGTATGCGTCATACAAACAGATATCATATGCATAAAAATATTAATATATAGGAAAGTAGGCGATTACGGAATTCTATTTCTATTTTAATTCACCATGATAAAATGAAGTACTTTGAATTTTTTTGGATTCGACTGTTGCAAAAATTCAAGTGCTGTTAGTGTGTTCTGATGATTTCATGTTAGAAAAAATAGAGTATATATCCAAAAATTTTAATTAAGAAAAGAAAAATGGGGGTTAATATGAACCAAGTGGGTAATAAGGAATAGTTATGAAAGGATATATGAAATAACTCTTTCCTTTAAAGGATAAAAGAGTAATATCTTTTACAACAAAATCATGAATAATTGAAATATAAATATTTTATTTTAAAATTGGTATTGACAATAAACGGCACTGAAAAAAATTATCAACATTTGAATTTTACAAAAATTGCAAGTAATATGGAATAATTGGTAATTTACATTGTTCCTTGTGGGATCCTCGGCAGATGTGGTTCGATAAAAGAGTAATATCTTTTACAACAAAATCATGAATAATTGAAATATAAATATTTTATTTTAAAATTGGTATTGACAATAAACGGCACTGAAAAAATTATCAACATTTGAATTTTACAAAAATTGCAAGTAATATGGAATAATTGGTAATTTACATTGTTCCTTGTGGGATCCTCGGCAGATGTGGTTCGGGTTGCTCCATGATATCCCTGTAGAGCCTCAACTATACGCAAGTTTTTCCAGATATTGGGTTGGTCCATGGTGACCTGAAAATCTTCAGCTAAATAGTTTATAACTTATGATCTATGAACTGACTGATCGAAACTTGAACTGTAACTATAGTGTAGCTATACGATATAGAGTGAATGTGTCGCGCTGCACTTTTCAAACTTTTGTTTTAATATGTACTGATGATGCCCAAATAAGCTGGGCGTAAAGCTTTGACGTAATTTTTTTTAAATGATTTTAATTAAAGTAATTTAATGAAAATGTTTACGTGTTTTAAAGTGTAATTTTCAACTAATTTTACATTACCAGAAACTTCATCTTAAAGGATAAATCAATCTCAACCAGCTCTTGACAGATATAAGTTCATGGAAATCAGTGTACAACTAACTCAACTCCCCTACCAGAAATGAAACTAGGTTTTCATTCATTTTACTGCTTCGTAAATAGATTATATAAATCGTAATAATAACTTCCATAAAGGTCTGAATGTTGATAAACAAAATAAGTTGTATGGCATAAAAACTGCTCTTCCCACTGACAAAACGTGAACTTTCGTTCATATTTGAGGCCCAGTGAAGACGTTTGATGTGATTTCGATAATTTACAGATCCGTACATGTGAGATATAATGGTGTTTTATTTTACTAGGCTATTCCGTATTCCCAGCTTTCCGATACTTATGTGCGCCTGCAAGAAAAATATTAATTTAATGATAGGTATATTTTAGATTTCAAATTATGTAATAAATATTATCTTTTCACATTCAAACAATTTTAGTTTATTATTACTATTATTATTTTTTTTCTGTTGGAAAGTAATATCAATAAGTTCAGTAAAAAGTAGAAGGTATAAAAAAATGCTTTAAAAAAGTAAAAAAATGAAAAATGTACACACATGCGAAGAGTGATCAAAAACTAAGATTACAAGGACAATATTCTTTGAGTTTTGTCTGTGATAGAGAAATAGTTAGAGTACGGTAGTTCTAATGCATGCGGTCGGGAACTGTGCAAAGTTTCAGAAACCCGTCACTGCAGCGCTATTATAAGATTAAGAGAAATGGCAACTCATTTGGGAAATTACTTGTTTAGAAAACTACTTTGTGGTTGAAACATCTAACCTCGATTGAAGTCCGCCGGCAGCTGGTAGAGTTTTACGGAGAGACTGTAATATTTCTTCAGCATGTCACAGAATGGTTTCGAAAGTTTCCGGATTGTAGAGAAACATTCACCACCGAAAATTGCAGGAGCCTACACAGTACGGTATTCTTCGCTCCCTACAGCCCGGAGCTCGGTCAAATCGACTTTTACCTCTTTCATCATTTAAGGAACACCTAGGCGGCCGGGTGAAAATGGGAAACACTTCACGACAACGCTGATGAATACTCAAAGAGAGAATTTTTACCAAAAAAGGAACACTCAAATTTATCTTACAGAGCGACAAGTGCCTAAATCAATATGGAAACTATATTGAAAAATAACCTAATGTTATGCACTATCAGTTGGCTGCATTCGTTGTTTGAAATAAAATGTACGCGTTTATCTGCAGGCTTTGTAACCTTACATGTTTATGACTCCTCGTATATCATTAAATGTTATATGATAAATGGTTATTTGTTTCATGAGATACTAATTGCTGAAAAATAAAATAAAATTTAGTGCATTATTCATTATTAAAATTATAATAACTTCTTAAAAACTGATATGTATTGACCCCCATAGAACTTTCTCCTACATTTTCAAATACAATCCCTTATTATTTTTATTATTATAATTTTTTTTTCACATTGAAAAGTTACAAATAATTCTCCCTTTGTCATTTACACAAAAATTTGTCCTATATTTATATATTAAAATTTATGAAGAAATATGATGACAGCGGTATCTGTTGAAAGATTCATATGCAAATGTAATCAACAACATTTTAGATCAAATTCCAACTGAATATCAAGTTTGGTTATGTTAAATCTTGTTCAAGCTATTTCAAAAGTGTAAATGTGTGAAAAACCGGAGGTCGAAATTTTTCACTAGTTTAGTACATTTTTCTCATATATACTACATTTTTTTTTTTTTTTTTTTTTTTTTTCGTATATATCAAATTTAAGTTGAATATTGAAGAAAAGCCAATTTTTTTGTACAGGACCCTATTGGCGACTTTTTATTTACTAGATTTTGTATCAGTTTTCCTGAACGCAAATGGCAATAGAAATTATGTGTTTCTGGCATTGAGAAAATTTAGGTTAAAATATGTGAAAAAACACTTATGCAAATTAAAAGCAATTTATATGTATGCTTATAAATAGGAGTGAAAATTGTACTTTTTATCATTTATAACCCAATTTCTATCTACACCAGCACAGTAAGCTTTAATTATTATCAATATATATATATATATATATGTATATATATATATATATATATATATATATATTAATATAATGTATATAATAATTAAATTCATGTGCGCAGAACAGACATAAAAATAATACTTTAATTTAAATACCATGAAGATTATAATTATTTTAATCATAAAGCGAAAATAATATTATTTTATTATTTCTTCTTGAAAATTACTCATATTAAAATTTAAGTAGAGAACTTCTATTATAAATTAGAAAAAAAAAAGTTTAAATGTTCTTAATTAATTTAAATATACATATATATATATATATATATATTATGAATGTGATAGAAATTAAGTATCTAAAATTAAAAAGACAAATGAAATTTAATAAAATTTAATTTAGAGCTGAAATAATTATAGAATTTAATTAAATTATGAAACTGATATTTGTCACAGCTGTGTTAAGGCGATTGTTTCTGTAACTGTTTGTCATTTTTAAATTAATAATTAATGTTCAATTTTAACATAATTAATAGTATTTTATTTTTAAGAATGTATTCTTACGTTCTTTATGTAGTTTAGAAAGTGACTTCATTTTATTATATTTATATAATTAACGTAAAAATTTAAGCAAAAAAGAATTTTTTAACCGTAGAAGCTTTTTATTATGGAGCATAAAAAAGCATAAAAAATAAATTTATTTATGCAAAGACATGCTACACTACCTACCAATAAGCATTTCGACACTTTTGAATTAAGACATTTTGTCAAATATCTAGAAAATGCGCTTCAGGAATCATGTTGAAACTTTAGGAGGATAAAGAACTTGTTACACCTTATATATTTCAGCAAAAGTTTTATCCTGAAGAGGAAAACGGGATCAGTAAAAAACTAAACTAAAAACAAAATAAATAAATAAATAATATATATATATATATATATATTGTATCACTCTGTAAGAAGTTATGCTTGTAATGCATTTTGGCTGTAGTATGTATTTTTTAAGTACTTTTTAATAATCTGTATAAATTTTTATGAGGTTACCACATATATTCAGGAAAATATAACGGTTTCTTAAAAAAAAAAAAAAAAAAAAAAAAAAACTGAAAAAAAAGAGTCAATTTTTTAATTATAACATTTAGGGTATTAGACCCAGCGCAAATCCATTTTTAGGAAACTTGTCATACTACATTAGACACAGCATACAGCAATCAGAATGCAAAAATGTTAAATATCTAATGAAATATGAGCATTTTTACTAAATAATTTTTATCTACGCATTACGCAAGCTTTATAAAAATTTCCTTTGCATAATTTATTAGCCAAAAACTTTAAGTTACTTATATGAAAACCCAAATCAAATATCGTGTAAATTCAAACAGTTATGAGTTATGGAGAACGAACATAATTTCAATTTCTCTCAAAATAAAGTTTAAACTATAAAGGGTTTTATTCACACTTTCTATTTTGATTCAGTAAATGCCCAATGGTATTACAGTATTTGCTGATTTTAAATAAATATTGATAAAGCCATCTTCCTTTTTTTTTTTTTTTTTTTTTTTTTTTTAGAGGAACTGAAATTCTGTTCATTTTAATGTCGTAACTATTTGAATTTTCACGATATTTGTTTGGGGGTTTACATGTAAGTAATTCAATACATTTGGATATTAAATTTCAAAAAGGAAATTTTTATAAATGTTGCGCATGCGTAGCTAAAAATAATTTGGTAAAAATGCTCATATGTTGTAAGATATTTAACGTTTTTAGATTCTGATTGCAGTATGGTGTGCCTAATGTGGTAGTCCACGCTTTATAAAAACGGTTTTGCACGCACTGGGTCGTATACCCTATGTTTTATAATTTAAAAAGTGGCAATTTTTGTACAATTTTTTAAAGAAACCGTTATATCTTCATGATATATGTGGTAGCCTCTCATAAACGTATGCAGATAGTTAGGAGAATCCTTATAATCACATGCTTCAGCCAAAACGCATTTCAAGCGTTACTATCTACTTTGGGAAGCAAAATATTTTGATTTTTCTTCAATTTTTTACTGGTTCACTTTTCCTTTTCAAGTGAAACATTTTATTAAAGTATATGTGGTGTAACATGTTTTTTACACTCTCAAAGTTTGAATAAGATTTCTAAGGCATTTTTCCATACATTTGATAAAACGTATAATTCAAAAGTTCCCAAATACTTATTGGTAGGTAATGTATATAGAAGAAAATAACAATTTTATAAATAAAACATCATGGCTGGATATTTATATTTTTATTTTCGTGTTAGTGAAATCTGAGATTAACGTAAATAATAGGTAAATGATTAACAGTTACATATTTTAATGAAATCAAATCTTACCCAGAAATAAAACACTAATTTTAAGGTACAGCGCATAGATATAGATTGATCATTGGGGGAAAAAATGATTCCTTTTTACTCGGAGAAAAGTCCACAATATGGCCGTCTTTTTCCGAGTGAATACACACAGATAATTTAGAAAATAAAATTTATGAATAATTTATGTACTAAAGGTGAATGAAAAACAGCAGATACAATTTCAAATCCATTTTTCTTTTTCTTTCTTTCTTTTTTGTCTTTTATATATTATTAATTTAGTTAATATTTAAAGTTAAACTCTTTTTATATAATAAAACTAACGTTCTTTACCTACGTCGCTGCTAAATATATTTAAAAGAATTCTGAAAATTCTATATTACTTACTAATACAAAATCTTAAAAGATATCAAACTTTAAAAAACGTATTTCATTAAAAATCAAAGAAGTTTTCATTTCATAATAATAACAAAGCAACTGATTATAAAAATTATATTTTTCATAATTTGGTCAAATATAATTTACTTTTATGATAACTTATCCATTTCTTTTCATAAATTTATTAGAAGAATTAAAAGACGCAATATTTCGACATTTTGAAAATTCATCAACATTGTATTCTATTCTCTTACAACTGCCGAGTTTCAATGGTTTCAATACCACTACATGGCTGATGCCAAAGAATGTTTTCGGCATCAAAAATTTTTGCATGATAACAATGGGATGATAGATCTATATAAATTACTATATCTATGTGTGACAAGCGCTTATGATCGAATGCTTAAAATACTACTAAAACAAATTAAGCTTCCCAGATGGCACTGTGATCGAATATTTTGATCAAATCAAAGAGCTGACAGGGTTTTCTCAGTTTCGTCTGCTCAATCACGTGATTTAAGCACACAATTAACGAATAGGGAGTTTTCCAAGCAATAAACTCGATTGCATTGATCTCTGGTGGAGATTTAATTATTAAGTCACTGATTTGCTGATCGCTTTCTACACTATGTACTCTAGGCGCTGTACTTTAGGCAAAGAAAAGAAGTACTCATTAAATTATATACATATACATACATACACACACACACCTATATATATACACCCCGCGATAAAAAGATAGGTACAAAGGGTTTTTTCTTTGATTTTTCATAAAATAACATTATCTAAATTGTGCTTATCATTTATTATTATCATAAAATAACACTATTCCCGAACTAATTTAGAAAAAGACTAAGAACAAGATTCGACAAGAATTTATTTAACAAAACAGTATTAACACTACTTTTTTTAATTATGAATTTTTGCTAGTGTTCGGACACTTTTGTTACCGACTGTACAATATAAATTAGCAGGAGGATTAAACTTCGTATTCTGAATGTTATTGCATGGGGGTATTAGTTAAAATATTTTCTTCTGAAACTCAACAAATGGTTTGTATGTAAAGACGTAGAAGATTATTCACATACATTAAACCAATGGGTATAATTTTTGTTACGTACAGTTTAACAGCCTTATGGCCGTATTTAGCATTAGCTTCAACTCCCGGTTCAACGCAAAAACTTGAAAAGCGTCTAAAGGCAGGGTGCAGCTTTCCAGTATATTTGGCACGCTGTTTCTGTCATCTAGAGTCGAGGATTTCACATAATCTTTTATTGGCTGATTTCACCAAAAAAAAATCTTAAAATAACTATACCGCAAGATGGCAGTAATAACGCGTCAAAATTTACTGAAATTTTTGCACTCCGTCTTTATACGTTTTTCATATTTTCGTGTTCAACTGGGCCTTATTCGTGAATAGCAGAGTAAAACTTAACATAATTTAATTTATATAATTTTTTTTTGTATGCACAAAAGTGTATTTCACACAGAATATGATGTGCAAAGCATTCATCCTTCCTTTACAGGGGTAGATAAAGGAGATTTTTATATTAGTGGTGTGTTTCAAAATAGTTCGACGCTCATCTCAAATTGTTTCACGCAATATTTTTTATCCTAAATTTAAGAAAACTGTTTCTTGAGTGAATTATTTAAATATAATACACAGGATTAGTCAAAATCAATGGAATATGTTTCAAAAAGGGACGTGAGCGGTAATTTTCTGAATAAATTGGATTTTTTTATTTTTTTTATTTAAAGCTATTGCTAAATGTTTTATTATTTGTAGATTGAAAGGGGAGATACCTCCACCTACAAATGTGTGTAAAAAAAGTAAATTTTTAAAACTAATTTGGACTTTTTTTTTAAAATACACTGAATATATTTATGCATAGGGATATAGGTTTCATCCTAGTGTACGGTACCCCCAGCAAAGGTGGCGATGACGCATTGTGCCTGGCAAACCCATCCGCCGGTCACGTGAATTTGCTCTTCTTGCTTCTCCTAATGCAAACCATCCAACACCTCCTGTAATAATGCCTCCGAGCTTAGCTCTACGTCATGGAAGATCGGCTGATTTTATACAATCAACACTTCATATGATACATGTTGGGTCGTGGGGATTGGATAAAATTGGGCGTTCTTCCGTGATGTAGAGCTCAGCTCGGTGGCATTATTACAGGTGGTGTTGAACCATCAACGCTTTCATCTCTTTGGTTTAGTTTTCATAAGCTCATGGGCGCGCCGACCCGGTGTGCGAAGTGTGTGGCGCACACAGGCGCCAGCTAAAGAAAGGCACCAGCCGAGGATAAATTATTTGAAAAAAAAAAAAATCTTCATAATGCCGGTCTGAAGCCCTGCGACTAGTGTTGCTAAATGAAGCACCTTGAAAAATATACTGGCAAAACTTGTGTTCAAATAGTTTAGGGGGTTTTTTTGTGAAAGGGTATGATAAAAGTGTAATAACTTTATAAAGATGTGCCTACCTTCAGCAAAATTTTCTTTGACTTTTTTAACATATCAAAGCATTCTATTGAAATTCAAAAGGACGCCTTAATCTCCCCCCACCTTTTATCTTTTGCCAGAAAAAGGCCACCTAGGTTAATAAAAAGACAATATAATTCAATTGCAAAAATAAAGATTTAATAGAACCGGAGAATTTTTTTAGAGTAGTTTTTCCCCTTTGCATTATTGATGTAACATCCAATATTATTAAAATCAGACTTTTGTCTGTAAAATCTTCACATTTCGCACATCGTGAAAGCCAAATCTGATTTCACAAAAATTTCTGTGTGTGCGTCTGCGGTCGCTGTGTCTGCATGTCTATAACATTTTTCTCTGGGCATCACATGAGAACAGCTGGACAGTATTCAACGACACTTGGCAGGAATTACCCAACTTAAAATCATCTATCAACTTTTGTAAATTCCTCCCTTGGAGGGGGGGGGGGCAGTAAACAAAAAGACGTTTGTATGCATAACTTGGCTTAAAATAACTTCACAGTGAAGAACTGCATATGAGGAGTCTAGATTTGAGTAAAAAAATAAAAAAATAAATAAATAAATAATAATCATTGCCTACAATTTTAGATTTTTTTATTTTTAAGGGGGGGGGAGAAAATTGATTTTCGGGGGGATATTTCGTAAATTCAGGATTTTTGAGGAGACATTTCCCAACAATGGTACAAAAATGTTGAAAACAGCCATGCATCTTCTTTAGGGTATTCCCAAAAGCCCATTTTTGGTGTTTGTAATTTTCGGTCTTGGGGGTTTACGAGGGATCAAAATCGTGATCGCTCTTTTAGTGCTAAATTATTCCTGGAAAATTTATGGGAGCGCGCCGGTCATGAATTTTGGTGCTTATATTGTTTAGATGCATCCGATGCCTATACTAACGGGATTTTACGAAATTCCCCCTCACCCTTTTCAAGGGAGAAAGGAAGCAAAAAACGCTTTGCTGAGCATAACTCGGCTCCTAGTTACTTCACGGTGAGGAAATTGCATTTGGGAAGACTAGACTTGAGTACCAATAATAATAATAATAATAATAATAATAATATTAATAAATAAATAAATAAATAAAATAAAATAAAATAAAATAAAATAAAACTCTGCAACTTTGGAATTTTCGATTTTGGGGGAAATTTCGTCAACTCCGGATTCTACCAAAAGAATTCTACTAAAAATTTTACAAAGATGTTGAAAACAGGTATACGTCTTCTTTAGGATATTTCCAAAAACTCATTTTTGTTTTTTTGTAAATTTCGATTTGGGAGAGGAGGCGTAAAGAGGAGGTAAACTTGAAACACTCCCCCTCCCCCACCTTCTTTTAGTGCTAAATTTGTCGTCTAAAATCTAAGGGAACTGCGAGCACGTATTTTGGGGCGTAAATTGTTTCTATGTATCCGATACCTATTGTAACGGGATTTTACGAAATCCCCCCTTTCCTTCCTTGAGGCCACAAACACGTTTCCAAGCGTCATCTTACTCCAAATTATATCAGCAAGAATAAATTTTATGTGTAGATTGATTGTTTTCGAGATTGTTTTGTCATAATTACCAGTAGCCAGGGTTGGCAGGTTTTTGACATGCGACGGTTTTAACCGGTTTTAACCATGGTTTAAACCGGCTTGTAAAAAACCTCTCTGTCAAAAACGTCAAAAAGTGTCAAAAACCTAATTTGTAATAAAAAATTATCAAAGAAATGATTTAGCAGAATTGGATAGACTTTAATTAATAAATCTTAAATAAAGCAGCATAAATGCATTAAAACTACTGAGTATAAACTACAACAATAAAATATATTCTTGCTGTAGCACAGCCAGAATCTATGCCTGAGAGTGATTTAATTCATAAGAATTGTTTTTTAAGCGTACAAACATGGGTTTCTGTTTTCTGATGCTGTAGGAGGGGTTTTATTAAGTCATAAAACATAAAACCCATCATTTCCTTTGCCCTACCAGTGCGTTATTGAGATACATTCTATTTGTAGAATGTATCTCAAGAATTGCGAACGTGAACTGATAATAGACTATAATGTGACAATTTTTTTAATAGAAATTGTCAAACACTTATTTATCAATCATTTTATTGTGAATGCATACTTTTCATTAGTTTCAGCAATGATGTACAGTTAATAAATCCTTAATTATATTTGTAGTAATTAAAATTGTGTAGGTTTAATCTAATATTTTGCAGAAATAAATTTAGATTTTTAAACTTTTTTATGGATAGATGCAGAAAGTAATCCATCACAATTGAAATCTAATGAAGGTATGTACTTTCCCCAGAATAGGGCATATTCAAAGATGCTTTCCTACCGGTACCAAGAAATATTGACACTAAAACAGCTTTTCTTAATTTCGTCCCTGTATTCTTGTTAAGGAAAAGAAATAGAACTGGTTTACCTCTTCTACTCTTTATCTGTTCCAAGAAAAAGGTGTCAGGTGTAGAGAAGTGTACAGGTATAAGTTTATTTAATCACAACTGTTATGACATTTTTGTTAGATCAGTTGTTCTCAATTTTGGTTTTGGAATGGTAGAAAATTGTTTTGTTTTATGTATTCTCAAACTTTAACATTTTCTTAATTGATCAAATTTTGAGTAATTATTAAAATTATATTTTATTTTCCCTTAAATTAACTTCTGTTTTGTGATTCATAAGAATTAATTAAATTTATTAAGTTTCTGTTCTCATTTTCTCAAGTTGTTCTTAAAAATTGGTATTTTTCTAATTTATTTAATTTTTATTTAATTATTAAAATTTTGATTTATTTTCCTTTTAATTAACTTCCATTTTTGCAATTTCATAAAAATTCATCAAATTTATTAAGTTTTAGTTTAAATTTTAACTAATTACCTTGCTTAATTTGATGTATTTTTAATATCTTTTTTATTTCTTAGCGAAATGCTTTAATATTTGGTGTCTATTTATGCATTTTGCTGCAAGGATTCCAAATCTGTTTTTATTTTTACAATCTGAATATTAGATCAAAAGTTATTTCATTTTAAAGTTTTTGTGTCACAATGTTTCCTTTCCACTCCAATCTCCCATTTCTCCCACCTACTTCAGTGATTGGTTGTTTTACAACACCTGCTTTAAGTTGATTGGTCCATTCAAGATTCCTTGTAAGAAGATTTGTTTCCCCTCAGTATTATTTATTAAGTTTAGATAGCTTAGATATACTTAGATAACAGATAGCTTATTAATTGATGAGCTGAATGATTTTAGGACAGGACAGTTGAAATTTAAGTCTGCTGTAAATAGTGTGTGTTTTAGGAGCACCTGATTTCCAAATTTAAAAATGAATCGTGGTGGAAGGCCAATTGATCCTGTTTGGCAGCATTTCCATAAAGTTGAAAGAGATCAAAAGGTATGTGCAAAATGCAAATACTGTGGAAATGTACGTTCCAATCATATTGAAAGGATGAAAAACCATTTATCTCAGTGTTTGAAAAACAGAGACTCAGATCCTGACATTAATTATGTGTCTGGATCAGAATCAGACCTAGTAGTACCTGAAACCCAAGCCAAAAAATTCAAATTGGATTCTTTCGTTGTAAAAACAAGTGGTTCTTCAGCTCAAAAATTGGATTTGTTAGTGGCAAAATTTTTTTATGCCAACAATATTCCATTCAGTGTTGTGGAACATACAACTTTCCAAGACTTAGTCTCTGCATTGCGACCAGGCTATCGTGTTCCTAGTAGAAAAGCTTTAGCTGGTACACTTCTTGATGAGGTTGTTGCTGAAGTAGAAGAAGAAACAAAGAAAAGTCTTGAAGGAAAAAATGTTACATTAATTAAAGATGGATGGAGTAACATCCATAATGACCCAGTCATTGCATCCAGTTTGCATGTCTCAGGTAAAACTGTCTTTCTTGATGCTGTTGACAGTGGCACAAATGTAAAAAATGCTGAATATCATAAGGAAATCATTGAAAATGCAATCAATAAAGCCAAAATCAAATTTGGTTGTGATGTAAAAGCTCTTGTGACCGATAATGCAAAAGTGATGGAAAAAACAAGAAAATTACTTCAATTGGAAAAGAGTACCAAAGATCTTTTTTTTATGGTTGCTCATCTCACTGGCTAAATTTATTAGGCCAAGATCTTACACCAGATGCCATTATAAAACCTGTAATAAAAGTTCAAAAGTACTTTCGGAATCATCACTTACCTGCAGGATGGCTTCAGGAGTATCCAGAATCTATAAAGCCTCAATTACAATGCGATACAAGATGGAACAGCCAGCTTGTATGCATCAATACGTTTTTGAGAAACAGACCATTTTATCAAAAAATAGTTGAAGATCACGAAGATAAAATCGAAAAAGATATTGCTAATCTGATCAACAATTATAATCTTTATAAGCAATGTAAAGATATCTTGATGCAACTTAAACCGATTAGTGTTTGTCTAGACGTTCTTCAACGGGATAGTGCAACTTTAGCTGATGCGTGTTCAGCTTGGCTTGGTCTCATGAAGGAAGGATCTCTGCAGCCACACATTGAAACTGTGGAAAAAAGAATGTTGCAATCTTTAGAACCTTTTCATTTCTTAGCATATCTTCTTCATCCCAAATATCAAGGAGATGGATTAAACAGTGTACAAATTGAGTCTGCTCGTTTATGGGCAACAGAAAAATTTCCTAATTGTCTTCCTTTCTTAATTGCATTTGAAGCATGTGATTTACCATTTCCTGCATCGTATTTTAGTGAAAGTGGTAGACTAACTAATCCAGTGACTTGGTGGAAAGGAATTCTTAATGGAATTACAGAAAAGGATAGTCCATTTTTTGAATTTGTAAAAATGGTGATTGTTCTTCATTCTTGTCCAGCCAGTTCCGCCTCCATTGAAAGAATGTTTTCAAACTTTGGACATATACATTCCAAAATAAGAAATAGATTAGGTTTGGAAAAATGCTCAAAATTAGTGATGTGTTACCGTATGTTACGTGGTTCTTTTGAACCAGAATATTAATAATATAAATAAATAAGTAAATGTATGCTGTAATTATTAAAAGTACAAATTTCAAAATTTGTATGTTTTGAAGTTTCCATAATTTGAATTAAACACAAAACAAGACTCATTTCATCATTTGGAAAGGTAAGCAATTATTTCTTTTTTAGTGATATGGTGAATTATTCATTTGTCCTTAATTTCAAGAGATACTCCTTAAGTAAGATAAATTTATACCAGTAAGAAATGATTATTAGTCAAGACAAAAATTTGTATAAAAAGATTAAATTATTTATATTTTAATCTTTTTATACCAGTACTTCATTCTTTTCCCATTTATAAAATAAATTTTATTCTTATTTTACATTATATTGTTCTGAATTTGCTCCAAATATAAAAATAAATTAATGCTGCATATTTGTTTATTAAAAATAAATAAATAAGCTTGTTAACCAAATATGCAAAAAATCCACACCAGAAAGAAATTACGCGTAAAAAATTGAAAATTAAGTCATAAACAAAGAAAAGTATATAAATTAATAGAATTGAATTTAATATAATTCAATGTATACTAAAATTAAGGAACATTATAATTAAACAAAAACAATGCTGGAGCTTGCTATTATTAACAACCTTCTTTTTTTACTTTTAGCGTATTTAAAATGTATTGGGGGTTTTTGACGGTTTAAACCGGTTAAAACCTGGTTTAAACCTATGTCACGTCAAAAACTAGTTTTTGACGGCTAAAACCCAACCCTGCCAGTAGCATCAATGGAACAATCTTTTTCTAAATTTAAAATGATAAAAAAATACATACACTCCACAACGGTATCAGATAGATTTTTAAATTTTGCAAATACATGGATAGCATAAGATATTTTGGATCAAATGGATACGTATCATTCCAGAATTTAAAAAAAAAAAAAAAAAAAAAAAAAAAAAAATTTCAAGTAAATTAATTACATTTCACTAAATAATATTATCCGTTTAAATGTTCATATAATCTACTTTAAAACGTAATAATTTTTATTGTATATTCTTATTTTACTTATAAATTTATCTATTTATAATAGTACAACATTGTTAAGTGCAACGTACAAACGTCGCGGCAAAATAGTTTAAAAGATTTTTGTATCTTACTACTATATGGAAAAACGCGTAAATTTACATACAAATTACATAAAAAGTTTAGATAATGAATAATTATAAGATAAAAAAAACTTTTTATATACCACGTTTTTAAATTTTCTGTTGTATCATATAAACTTGACACATTACACGAATAATTACAAACGCATTGTCATCGTGTTCTGAGCTATTTTCTAAATGTTTCAAATGTCTAGCTAGTCGGAAAGTTCGCTAAAAATTGATTGCAAGATTTATACTGGACAAACAAGAAAGTGATATAAAAAAGTTGGTTTTAAAAATAAAATAATAATCCTTTTAGATTGATTGGTTGGGTTTTGCACCAGTGCTGCGGAATGGGCAATTGGCGACGGTCTGTGACTCACCCCTAGAGGTGGTCTGGAGACATGCCATCACAATTTTGATCCTCCACGGAGTTGATGGCCCTCCCGCTTCGGTGACCCCCAGAGTAATCCTTTTAGAAAAATATATATTAGCATCATGAACTACATTAGCACTTTATCAATATGTAGAAAATTTTTAAAGTTATAATGACGTCAATTTTTGTGAGATGCCTAATTTAACTTTTTATGTTTTTTTAATAGTCACGCTTAATTAAATGTATTTATTTTTATGTCGAAAGAAAAGGAACTCATAATTATTATTTTTTTTTGGCAACAATTCAATTGTAGCTAATATTTAAATGGTTAATTTTAAAGCTATTAGGAGGTTATTATTTTCCCATTTCAATTAATTAAAAGAAACTAATCAAAAATTTGAAAATCGGGCTTCAAGATATTGCGTTGTTATCGTGTTCTGAGCTATTCTAAAAGTTTAAAATGTCTAGCTAGTCGGGAAATTAGTTTAAAATTGATTGCAAGATTTGTACCGAACAAACAAGAGAGCGAGTTAATAAAAACATTGTAATAAAATAGACAAAATTTCTTTCATTAGATGTTTTTACTTTCCGAACACTATAGTGAGGAAAGTATTGTAATCATGTCAAAAATCCGAATTCGAGATTTTGATGCTTCTATACGTTTCGAGGTCCCCTGAGTCCGTTTTCACTATTTTTACGATGATGTATGTATGTGTGTGTGTATGTGTGTATGTGTGTATGTATGTGTGTATGTCTGTGAGTGAACACGCTAGCGTCTAAACGCTTTGTTCGAATAAGCTGAAAGTTGGTGTGTATATTGTAAGTCACCACAGTACGAACCCTATAGATTTTGGTGAATCTGGCACTTATAGTTTTTTTACAGGGACACAAAGAATGATTCTTTATCATTATGGTCTACGGGACCAAAATCTGAAAAGTGCGATAGCATCTAAACGCCTTCTTCAATTGAGCAAAAAATTTATACACATATTATAGGTCACAGTTACTCAATTTGTATAGAGTTTGGAGAATCTGGCACTTACAGTTTTTTTACAGGGACGCAAAGAAAAATTCTTTATCATTATGGCCTATGGGGCCAAATTTTTAAAAGTGCGATAGCGTCTAAACGCTTATTTAATCTGTACAAAAAATTTGTACACATGTTATAGGTCACAGTTACACGAACTGTATAGATTTTGGTGAATTTAGCACTTACAGTTTTTTTACAGGGACACAAAGAAAAATTCTTTATCATTATGGCCTGTGAGACCAAATTTTTACTTTCTTCGATATTCAATAGAAGAAAGTATTGGATTCGTAAAAATTTTCGACCTCGGGTTTTTGATGGATTTACACGTTTTGAGAGCTGTAGAACACGATTTGACCATTTTTAGAAAATGTCTGTCTGTTTGTCTGTCAGTCTCTGCGTGGGTGTGACAGACTTTTGTGGCAACTGTATCTCAGGAACTACTTTACAGAATTTCATACAAATTGGTATGTAGTTGCACCTTGACATAAATTAGTGCCTATCAACTTTTGGTAAAAATTGTCTTACAGGTTGCGTTGCCATCCCGTTTTTCTAAATTTTTAACATGGTGTATAGTACAAAATTTTGTATAAATGTGCATAAAGAGAATTATTTTTTAGTAATCATTATGAAATTTACAAGAATTATTTATAATAGAGATAGTCAACTGGGAAAATTTTTTTGTATGTGTAGGAGCCTCGCCAATCCCCCTGGGGGGGAATTCCCCCCTCGAGGGGAGTAAATTTTCATGATGGGTATCTTTCAAAAGAGCTCGCCAGTACCTGTAAGACGAATGGTTGAACCATAGATTTGCGATAATTTAAAATGAAGTTATCGATTTTTTTTAAATGCGATATTGACAATAAAATTGACTTTTTTTTTATATTTAGTATTATACTACTTCTCTAATATGGAAATCATCTGCATTATCATGGAAGATAATTTTTTTAAATAATAATTTTAATAAATTATTTTTACTGAGTGAATTTGTATAGGAAAATATAGAAGAAAGTCATGTGGTGGCCACAACATACTAGTTAAAAGTGCGATAGCATCTAAACGCCTTATTCGATTGAGCTGAAAATTTATATGAATATTATAAATCACTGTTGCACTAACTATAAGCATTTTGGTGAATCTAGCATTTATAGGTTTTTTACAGGGACATACCGAAAATTCTTTATCATTATGATCTATGGGCTCAAAGTTCAGTAGCGTTAAATAAAACATCGTGTAATATATGGAGAAAAATACTCAAACACTGTATTATGGTTTTATCTCTTTTGTTTTTGACAACTCCTCTTTCTTTACTTTATCTACAAAACTGTTAATTACTCAATGTTCGGAAAGTCGAGTGGAGTCACTCCAGATTTTTTTTCCTTGTTAAGTATTTTTTATCCATATTAAATAAGTAATATTTATTACATGCTCCTATTTTATGTATTTATAAATTTATTTGTTCCTTAAAAAAAAAAAAATAAAAATAAAAAAAAAATAACTTCTATAATTAACCAAATCAAATCTTGTTACTATCGATAGTCATACATTAATTTGATCTCAATAGTATTTCGAGAGTTTTGAACAATGAAATTCAGCAAAACAGTACTCACTACGGAATTTTATTATTATTATTATTAGTTCTAATTTTGTATAATTATAAATTCCATTTATCTGTACTAGTACAAAATGTTAAACTCATTTATATGTGCAAACATACTACAATAGTACGACTAATTTTAACATTTTTTCATTATAATATTGTAAAGAGTTAAACCACTTTCCTAAATCAAAGGTGTTGTTGCAACAAAAGCAGATTTATAATTAAAGTCAAATAAGGAGCAGTTCATTCAATTTTAACGGGAGTGGGGTGGGAGGTGATTGCCAGACTTGGCTACAGACTTGGCAACTTAGCGATGAATTTGGCGACATGGCGACCAAACTTGGGGAGAAGTAATAATTTAGTGTTTCCAAAATTTAAAAGCTCTATCTTCAATAAGAGCCGAGTTCTAGAATTTTCTGGATTCATCTATAGGTTTCTGGAGCAGAATAACCTCGAAAGTTCGCCAAATCGCGACAAAAATTATAAAAGCAGAAGAGACACTCCCAAAGGGATCAGTTGTATTCGGACATTTGTTCTGAACGTTTGTTTCGGTTTAAATGGTTTATATTTATTCTTAAATGAGTGATATTCCACTCTGTGATGTTTTTAATGTTGTTTTATGACTTTTTGAGGTATGAATTTGAGTACGATAATTTACTGGCTTTTTTCGAGAAGAATCCTTGAATAAAGTGTATTTGTCGACAAGAAACTGCCTGTTTCTTTACAATTAATTTTCCATGCAAGAAAATCGACATTTTGGTAACAATATGAATAGAGACGGATATTTTGGATCAGTATGATATACGTAATACTCACAAAAGGTGCAATGAAGTGAGGGAACGTTTAGTTTACCATTTTTTTGTTTAAATATTTACTTAAAAAGTAGACCCAAACAAAAAGAAACATTTACATTTACAGCTCTCATCTAAATCATCTATTGTAATGCCTCAACGCGGCATTTATGCACCCACATTCACACCAAATCTGCCTATTTCCGGGAGGGAACACGGACGCAGAACTCATACCGGTATTTGTTGAAGAAATTTTTCTACCTATAATATCGTTGATTTAAGAAGTAGAAAAATTTATTGTATTGATAGTGGTATCAATTCTGTGTCCGCGTTCCATGCCTGCTATTTTAGTTTCCTCTATTTGCCTCCACAATTGTACCTCGTGCTTTTGGAAATCCCCGTATAAGATTTTTTTCTCTTTCTGCAAGATGCACTTTTTATTTGTTTCTTTTTAAATTTCATTTTATTTGATACGTTTTTCTTTTTATTAGCCACTCAATAAACTTATTACTATTAATGTTCGAGATTCAATTGACTTGCTGAATGATAACTTTTTATAAAATGATAAAAAAAAAAAAAAATAAAAAAAAAAAAAAAACATGTAATATAGGGCGCCAACTGAAACTTTGCACACAGGCGCCTGACAATGCTGGCGCGCCCCTGCATAAGCTAAACCAATAAAGCGGCTATTTTAAATTTCGGCTATTATTAATTTCGTAGAGCGGCTATTTTAATTTTAATTAATTGGAACTCTTTCTTTTACCGGCCGATGATTAATTGTAATTGTTAATATTATGAACTTTCAATTGACTCTTTACTCCATGTACCTACTCATGTTCGCAAACTTTTTACACGTAACTTTTTCTTTGTGCTAACTGCTAATGGCAAGTTCTCTTTTCTATTCAGTTTATTGATGTTGTAGCATTCGTATGGCGTTTGATTAATTTCCTATGTAACCCGGAAACAACAGCTGAATAATGTACGTGTTTTTAAATGCTTTATTCAGATTTAAATTTACTTTCAGTAATTAAAAGAAAAAAAAAAAAAATGTTGCTACATTACACATTTTCATGCACTTTCTGATTCATGTATTGCGAATTAGGGGTATCCAGTGAAGTTTTTTTTTTGTTGTTGTTTTGTTTTAATGCTTGCGAATCAAACATACAGAAGCAAGCATACTGATCGCGGCTTATACAAATTTTCATGCATTTACTGATTCATGCATCGCGAATTAGGGGAATCCAGTGATGTTTTTTTTTTTTTTTTTTTTTTGTTGTTTTAATGTTCGCGAAGCGATCAAACAGCAGAAAACATACTATCGAGGCTCCATCTATTTTCATGCATTTGCGGATTCATGCCCCACGAATCAGGGGTATCCAGTGATGTTTATTTTGGTTTTAATGCTCGCGAAGCAAGCGTACAGCAGCAATTAAACTGATCGCGGCAGTTCAGATTTCAGCAGGATACTGCTTAATACTATCCTTTGCAATGTACAGAATGAAAAAAAAAGTTCTAAATTTAAATATTTTTCTTTTAATAATATATATTTTAGTTCTATTTTTATTCTATTGAATGCGACTTTTGTTGGTGCGATCTACGTCAGCTCGTTGTTGTGATTTACATTTAAAAATGGCGTTTGTTGATGCATTTTGTATTTAAAATTCCATTAACGATCAAATTTTTTCAATTTTATTTGCTCCTAAAATTGATCGTTAACATCAACAGTCGCCATCTTGAAAAGTAATTCACGCCTCAGAGTCGGCAGGGATCGTGCCAACAAAAGTCGCCAAAAAGTACCAAGGGGTACCGTACAATAGGATTTCACTAGTAATATAGTACTCTTTATTTTACAACTTTAAAAGTTATAATATCATGTGTTAGTGTTTGTAAGGCAAATTTAATACAGAAAGAACCTGAATCTAAGTGGTATGCTTACAGTTGGTATCTCTCTAAGGAATCCTAGCCCGTATTTACCGGAATTCTGGAGATAATCTCGAAATATTTCGAATTTCTAGGACATGATCATTCTAAAGCATGACATGATCACATAGCCGGTAATAATGCGCGAGACATAGCAAACCTTGTCGATAGCTTTAGGGTCCTGCGCCTTTCTTTACCGCCTTTCAGTTCCTTTTTATCGCGTATTTTTCCTACATTTATCTTGACTCCCGTCAGTTTTTATTCACACACTTGTGATTGTACGTACTTTTTTTTTTCCTGCTGTTTTCTAAGATTATTTTAAGTTCTCCACCGATGTTTTTACAATCTTGAATGCGGTGGAACCTACCGAATAATAGATCCATAGCGGTATAAGTTTAGAGCAAGTCGTATGAGTACCACAACGGATTATTTTACTAAAAGTCAATTGAATACTTCAATTTAATGTTAGGTTGCTGTATTAAAATGTATATTTATTAAGTTTTAGCCATCTAGTAACATTTTTATACAAACTAATCAACAAGAAAAAAATTAGAATTTATATATATTTGTTTTATAAAGGTATGTTATTGAACTCATGTGAAAATATCAAAATGGTCTTTTTTGGATCTTAATGTGTTTCCTCAACTATCTGATTACTCACTGTGCAGTACTAGTGCGACGTTAAACGCAACCAACCAACCTTAACATAATATTTCTAAATTATTATATGATGTGAATAAAATAATTTATGAAAATTGGAAGATTAATATACAAAATGCTATGGTTGACTGGGTTTAACGTCGTACTAGTGCTGCGCTACAGACAATTTACAAAATGTTATGGATACGTTATAAATTACAAATTTTTTATTAACTTCTTGACATTTCATATATTTTAAAACAAATATTAAAATTAAAATTATTCTTGGGAATATCTGTTTTTATTTAGTGTTATTTCTGTTATATTCCGAACTTCAATTGTAAACTTTTACCTTGTAACTAAACTTATAAGTTTTGTATGCTTAATTTTATTTATTAAAAGAATGTACGTATTTAAAAATAAAAATACACTTGATCATGCATTTAAATTTACACAAAATAAAACTACAAATTCGTTCAACTATTAATATTTATTTTCAAAATAAATATAAATAAACAATTTACAACAAATATATTTTTATTAACAGTAAAATAAGTTATCAAAGTTGTAATTTTGATATTTTTCACATTTTTATAATTAGTAACAATTTAAACATTAGTTATTTTTCAACAGACTAACTAACTATTAACACTTACATGGCATAACATTTTCAAAAGTTTTTTCTGATTCTTTTTGAAATATGTTATAAAATAAAAAATTTAAATGAAAAAAAAAAAAAAAAAAAAAATTTTTTTTGATCGAAAAGTATAAAGTATCTATAGATTTTTAATGAGTAGATTTCCGGTAGATTTATTTTCATTTTGTTATCTTAAAACTTTATTCGATAATGCATTTTCTATCAAAAGCGTTTGGTTTGATCGTAATGGGAAATATCAGATAATTTTGAGAGATCTCAACAGTCTAGTTTTAGTTCATGTTATAGAAATCCGATAGATCTCGATAAATTGTTTCACAACACCGTGAGGTGAAGAAAAAACTATTGGAAATTTCGATTGGTTATTTGATATACTATCAATCATCCGCGTTATATTTAATATGCAAGATATTTAAAATAGAAATTTAATATTTCTATGTCCTGATTTAAAAATAATATTTAGGAAAGGGAATAGGTAGGAAGTGTTTCAGAATTTGCATTTTGCTAATGTAACCATGTTAAATTTATATTTTTATAATGGCAATAATAATCAAAGTCCATATTATAAGTCTTAAATAATCGAAAAATATTACAAAAATTTTGTTATTCTTTTTTACGTATGTGGTTTTCTATAATTATTTTTACATTTTCTTAATTAAATGATTTTTTATGACAATTTTAAGAAATCGTGCCCTTTTTTCTGATAAGTATTTAAATTTGCCATTGAATACAGTCTAATACAACATAACTTGATTTTTCTTTTCTTTTTCTATTTTTATATGTCGACATGAATATGTTTTGTGTATTACCATATCAAATTTAGTAAAATAAATATATATATATAGTATTACAATGAGGAAAATGTAGGAAACGTATTGTAGAATCACAGCTATTAGAAAATATCATGACAGAATAAACAATTTGATAATAAATAATTGTGAAATTTAGTTTCTGTAGGTTTGTGTTTGTGCGTTATTAGCTTGTGTATAAAGCGGGAACCCTTAGGCAGTCGGCTTTTATCACCTAAGTAGTCAATCACGGCATCAAGTTATAAATAAATTAAAATAATTTTCATACCGTTATTGAGAAAAAATAATCTTTACTTTATTTTATGACAGATATTTATTGCAAAAAAATGCTGTTAAACATTTTGATGTGAAGATTATGAACAATTCATAATAACATGGCGCATCTGAGGAAATAGCAAAAAAAAAAAAAATTCCTATGTAAAAAAAAAAAAAAAAAAAAAAAAAAGAGTTAATAGTGTTTTGTTAAAGAAATCCTTGTCGAATCATGTTCTTAGACTGACTAAGAACAGAATTCGACAAGGATTTATTTAACAAAACAATAGTAACTGTACTTTTTTTACGTAGGAATTTCTGCTAGTGTTCGGATACTTTTGTTACCGACTGTATGTGTAATCTAAAAGTTGGTATTTTACATTAATCAATAACAGCGTAATCTTTTACATTCTATTGCTTATACATATTAAAGAAAGTATTTAATTATGGTCCACTTTTTGAAAATTTTTTTTTATATATTTGTGCGTTTTGCGGCCTCTTGAACTTGAAAATCAGGATTTTGGCGGTTAGTATGTATGAGTGTGCGTGCGTCTATGAGCATGTAATTAGTATGAGTCAAGAACAAATATTAACAAGATTAGCAAACTTTGTATTTCAAGTATGCAAAATATATTGATCCTACATTAAAATTTTAATTAAGGTTGGAAATTTCATAATGGGTTTTTCACGTGCCATGATTTAACTTGGAGATCCAATTTATTTACCCACGTTTCAAAGCTTCATTTTTGTGAAAAAACACTTATGGGCATGTAACTATAACATAATTTTATTTACTTGCTAAGATTTCGTAAAAGGTTTTTCAGAAGAGAATGAACTTTTGACGAAAGTGACTTAAAACATTTAGCTTTCGATCTTTGTAACAGAAAAAAAAAAAACTGCTATCTTTCACGCATGCCCAGTAAAAATATATTTACTACAAATGCTTCTGTCTTACTGAAAATTATATGTGTAAATTTTATGTTTCAAAATAAATTTCAGAATTGTCATACTCTAATGTTTGTCAAGATTTCCAAAAATTTTGTAAAATTTTGTTGAAATCCATTCTTGTTATAAACAAAGGCTTGCCAAAAAAATTATATCTACCTATATAATTCTGAGATTCTTACAAAAAGCACAGAAATATTGTACCTAGTAGATGCAAAAACGTGTTAAAGTTATAAGACATTTGTAGTTTTTTGTGACACAGAGTGATGAGATGTGTCTGTGCTTTTCTTCAATTTGTGGTCGGCCACCTAATTGCACTCGTGAGTAAGTCGATAGTGAAAAGTATGTGTTTGTGAATGCTATTTGCATATCGAAATTTCCAGGACATTTCGTTATCTCTCTCTCTCATTTTTTTTTTTTTTTTTTTTTTTTAGAAAAAAAAATCTACAATAGTTTGGCTATTATTGTATAAGCATTAGATTTGATTTTAAAGTTTAATAATTTACATGTTTATCATAAAGAAAGACATATTTAAATGACAATTATCGATAAGTTTTTCTCTTTATTTTGACATTTAGAGCCGTAAGTATATGCTGTCGATATTTTATTGACCCATTATAAAGTTTTTCGAATTTCAATATTCTTAATGGTATTTCTAATATCCATTATACCTTATTTTCATCAAACATTGCAGACATATATAAAAGCTAGCGATCAATTTCTTTTTGCTGACGTAGATAGTTTATATCGCAGCTAATAATTACGGGAAATCCAAATTGAGAAAAATGACTTTTCGAAGAAGAAGCGTATGAAAGATTAGTTGAGAAAGTAACGAAATTTTGATTAGGAAAGATGTGGAATCGATTTAGTCTGGTTTCTTTAGTTCAGATTCTGTTAAAGTTTTGATGGTATATTTGAAAGCTAAAATGATGAAAAATGACTTAATTTATGGAAAGAATTATAACGCAGAAAAAGAATTCACATGTATCATCTTCTGGGAAAACTTGTCAAGAGAGTAACTATAATACATAATGTAATTCTTACTTGACAAAAAATTTTCCTCTTCTCATAAAACGAAATATCGATTTCTGTTTTATTTTATTATTTAGTTAAAATTTTAACTAAAAAATAGCTGTGGCATATATAAGTGGATAAGATACATCTGATGTATTATAAAGAATTTCAAAATGCCCAATAACATAAGTATTTAATAATTTACTACCTTTAATGATAAATAATTTAATATAAGTGCGTTTTAAGTAAGTATAATTATTTATCATGATATATTAAGTATTTATGCGGGTTTCGAAGACTTAAAAAAAAAAAAAAAAAAAATGCATTTTTTCTCTATATTTATTTAAACGTAAAAAGTTTTTTTTATTATTATTATTCAAAAATTTGTGCATATAAAAGAGTAACATTTAAACAATATCTTATAAAATTTTCATTTAAAAACATTTGAAAAATTCAATCAATGAATCCTACTTTCGGAAATCCTTCAGAAAAAGTTGGACTCTATTTTTCAAAAATTATTTTCTGCGATTTTGGAATTTTGGATTTTAAGGGGAGGAAGGGGGTGAAAATGATTTTCGGAGGCACAGAATGCAAAAACCACCTTTATAAGCATAACTCGGCTCCAAATTACTTCACGGTGAAGAAATTGCAGATGGGGAGACTAGAATTGAATACAAAAAAGTCATTTTCTGCGATTTTGGAATTTTGATTTTTAATGTGGTTGGGGGGGGGGGTGATTTTCGGACGCGCGGAAGGCAAAAACACCTTTATAAGCATAACTCGGCTCAAAACTACTTCATGGTGAAGAAATTACAGATGGTGAGACTAGAATCGAATACAAAAAAATCATTTAGTGCGGCTTTGCAGTTTTGGAGTTTTAAGGTGGGGAGGGGGTAAAAATTGTTTTTGGAGGCGCATAAGGCAAAAATACTTTTATACGCATAACTCGGCTCCAAATTACTTCACGGTGAAGAAATTGCAGGTGGAGAGACTTGACTTAAGTACAGAAAAATCATTTTCTGCGATTTTTTTTGGAATTTTGGATTTTTAAGAGGATTTTTTGGATTTTCAATTACATGTATCTAACTCATAACGTAAAGAGATTTTGCAAAATTCCCTCCCCCTTCTTTCCTTTAAGAACGGGACTAAAAAACACGGGGGGAGGGGGGCTAAAAAACATGATTTAAAACATAACACTGCTTCAAATAATTTCAGAATCTCGAATTTTTAATGTGTCGGTTATGTACGTATATGCAACATGAACTATAAAGTGATTTTGTGCAATTACTCCCTCCTCCCCTCTTAGGGGTGGGAGGGGCAAAAAACACATTTTCAAGCTTGAATCTGCTCTAAATTACCTTAGAATGGCGAATTTTGATTAAATGTACGTAATATGCACTTAGATGTGATTTTGCAAATCTTTCCACTTTACCCGCGAGGGAGGGGAGTGAAATGCAGGCAAGGCGCTACCGAAAGCATTGTTGCTCGAGACTCGATGTATCGCGTGTAGGAAAACCGCTACCGAAGGTAGCGAGAACTTTAACTTAGATTTTGACTGATTTCAATGATTTTTTTTTTTTTTTTGTTATTATGATATGGTATTTTGAGAATTATTTCAGTATAATGACCAGCAAAGCGGGCAAAGCCTGCTAGTTAATAAATAATATAGTCACTCCAAAGTTGTATTATATTTTATCTTTAATCATTTATTTGTTTTATAAAATAACTTTAACCTTTTAACTAAGCATAATTTGCACAAATGGTAGGTGCACATAAAAAAGCTTGCCCTGTGTTTTATTACCCAAAAAATTGCTCATAATAAATTGCAAACCTAAATAAAACTTACTAACATAATATTAGGAAATCTATATTAAAAAAAAAAAAAAAAAAAGAAGAAGAAGAAGAAGAAATTAAATTTCAAGAAACATAACGATTAAATTTTAATGTGGTACGTTTTTAAAAAAAGAAAAAAAATCTTGTGTGTAAATTTTACTTAGATACATGTTTACTCGAATTTATTGACGGATTTCGTGGAGATTTTAGATATACAAAAAATTAATTTTAGTTAACTTTTTTTGTCTTATCATACATTAAAAATATTTTTCGAATGAATGCGGTAATTTTGCACATAACTTTAGTAGAGAATGATGCAAATTTGACTCTTTAGATTTTTTGTTTTTTGTTTGAAGGGCGAATTTAAAAATTCAAGTTTTTAAATTCGTGTAAATAAAGTCCCTAAACATTTTAACTGATTTTATAAAACTCTGCACTTTTTCGCTGAGTCTTTGGAATTCATAGTAACACTTCCCAGTAATAAAAAGTGGCACAAGTCAAAAAATCGAAATTTTCAGTCTATTTCGTTTAAAAATGTGCATGCTTCACATCTCTAACCCGTAATTAATACACTAGAAAACCAGTTGTTTCAATTCTATTGTAATACTCACAAATGGTTTATCGTTATCTTTAAATTCATCTTTCTCAGGTACTGCGTTTTTGAGTTGTGACACTTTTCTTACTGAGGAGCGATATACGCCCAAGATTCATATTTAAGAAATTAAAGCGATGGTCGAGATTTTTCGAACATACTTCATACTACAAGAATATTAATAAAATGGATATATGTTTGTCTAACATTATATGCAAACATTTTTTTTTTTTTTTTTTTTTTTTTAATCGCTGAAAAATAATTCGCGATCAAAAAATCAAGAAATATTATTTTCAAAAAACTATATAATTCCGATTATAAAACAATGTAAAAGACAGTGTAAATACTTAGTACTTTAATTCTTTGCAAGTACCTATTTATTCCCACAACAGAGGAATCAAAAGATTAATTTGAAAGAGGAATATCGAATCGATGCTCATCAATTACTTCTCGAGTGACAAGGTACTTCACAGCTTAATAAACAAATCCTCTGTAATGTCCTTATGAGGACAGAAGATGGAAAGCTGAAAACATAAATAATGTAATCACAATGTATCAATTTGTCAGAAATTCTTCTAATCCCATACCTTGATCCCAATATTATGCAAAGATAGAAGAAGTTGTATTTTTAAATATGAGAAAGGAACGATTAAATAAATGTCGTGATTTTTTTCCACTTAATTATCTTGAAAAATTACGTTTTCAAAATTAATATTCATTTTTTTTAATTAACATCATTTGACTGGGGTCATTCTGGGGTTGTGTAAGTTTAATGTTGCACTAGAACTACATAGTCCGAAATTATTGACGGTCTGGAATCCACCCTTTGGAATAGTCCGTAGACATGTCATGATAAAATTTGATCATCCGCAAAGGGGATGACTCCCAACATTTTTTTTAATTTTCAGTGAAATCATTTTTATTGAATAACATTACCTTCCAAATGTAAAAATACACTTATGCAAATGAAAACTATCAAAAGCGTATCTGAAACCTAAAATAATACCAATTTTGAATGCATATGGAAATAAAAATTAATAATTTAGACTTATTGCTATATACGATTTACTGAAATAGCTCCTGTTTATTTTTCTCATGGCAATGCACTTCCAAAAGACTTTATAAATAATGAGGGTTTCATTTTTGTTCATTTTTTCTTACAAAAAAAAAAGCATTGTGATTAAATTGTTTTATTTTTCTTATCATATTGGTTTACCAGAATACAATTTTTACAAAAATAAATTAAACGAGAAAAAGAAAAAAAAAAAAAAATCAAACCCTTTCATAATTGATAATGATCTGCCTGCTTAAACTGTCAGGCTGTTTATAAAAGGTACAATATTCATAGTTTAAAAAATTTATTTTTTTATCGATGTTCTCCATTAATAGTCATCATATTTGTGGCTTTACATTTCTCTAATTAAGTTCAATAAAACAATCTTAGTTACCATAAAAGACAAAAAAAAAATCACGAATATGTAGTATAGCCTCTGGATGTCCTAGAAACGTCCTTTTTTCTTTAGAATATTTTAAAGACGTCTTGGTGAGAAGCTACGCTATATGGGTTATACGCTTAATAAACGGGTTATACGCTTAAAATTGACTTTTATTTAAAAAGAGTATGAAATAACAATTTTTAACATTAAAACCCGATGTATTGTTGTAACTAAAAAGGACACGAACAACTCTAGAAGTTATATTAATCCCAAATACCTATATTTAACCTCTTAAGGGTTAACAGTTTATTTTACCATGTTTTTATTAACTTCGATTCTTGTTTGTTTGTATGTTTGCTTGTTTGTTTGTCAGGTACAAATCTTGCAATAGATTTTTATCTAACTCTCCGACTAGCTAGATAATTGAAACTTTCAGGACAGCTCAAAACACGGTGACAATACATTTTTTTAACACTTTTAGTCAACTGTTTCAGGTCCCTACTGCATTCGGCAGCGTTTATATGATTCAACAGAAAATTTATGTAACTAACTTCCCGATCAGCTAGACATTTGAAACTTTCAGAATAGTTCAGAACACGGTGAAAATGCATTTTTTAAATATTTTTAACCAACTGATCCGTGTTCCTGCTGCCTTAGGTAGCGTTACCAGTGCAAAGCTTGTAATCGATTTTTCACTAATTTCTCGACTAGCTAGACATTTGAAACTTTCACGATAGCTCAAAACACGATGACAATACATTTCTTAGATACTTTTAGTCAACTGTTTCAGGTCCCTACTGCATTCGGCAGCGTTTATATGATTCAACAGAAAATTAATGTAACTAACGTCCCGATCAGCTAGACATTTGAAACTTTCAGAATAGTTCAGAACACGGTGAAAATGCATTTTTTAAATATTTTTAACCAACTGATCCGGGTTCCTGCTGCCTTAGGTAGCGTTACCATTGCAAAGCTTGTAATCGATTTTTCACTAATTTCTCGACTAGCTAGACATTTGAAACTTTCAGGATAGCTCAGAATACGGTGACAATACATATTTTTGATACTTTTAGTCAACTGATTCAGGTAACTACTGCCTTCAGCAGCATTTATATGATTCAACAGAAAATTTATTTAACTAATTTTCCGACTAGCTAGACATTTGAATCTTTCAGAATAGTTTAGAACACGGTGAAAATGTATTTTTAAAATATTTTTAACCAACTGCTTCAGAATCCTGCTGCCATCGGCAGCGTTACCAGTACAAAGCTTGCAATAGATTTTTCACTAACCTCCCGACTAGCTAGACATTTGAAACTTTCAGGACAGCTCAGAACACGGTGAAAATACATTTTTTTTAAAAATACTTTTAGTCAACTGTTTCAGGTCCCTACTGTATTCGGAAGCGTTTATATGATTCAACAGAAAATTTATTTAACTAACTTCCCGACTAGCTAGACATTTGAAACTTTCACAATAGTTCAGAATACGGTGAAAATGCATTTTTAAATATTTTTAACCAATTGTTTCGGGACCCTGCTGCCTTCGGCAGCGTTACCAGTACAAAGCTTGTAATCAATTTTAACTAACTTCCCGGCTACATAGTCATTTGAAACTTTTATAATAGCTCAAAACACGAAAGCAATGAATTTTTTTAACACTTTTACCCAATTGCTCCATGTTCCCGCTGCCTTCGGTAGCGTTTATATGATTCAACAGAAAATTTAAAAACATGGTATATAAAAAGATCTTTTTATCTTGTAATTATTTATTAATTAATTACTATTTTTTATTTATCACAGATATATCTAGAAAACCTGTAGCGACTAAATTCCATAATAGTTATAAATGCAAAATTTTGGTGTTCTTCAGTAAACTTTATAAATTACTTGAGATGCTTACAAACACACCAGCATATCTCCATACAGTCATCGCATAAACATCTGTCACATCCAAGGCCTAAGCCAACCAATTGTATGAATGTATTATTTTATTTCAGTATGAAAGACAATTATTATTTCGAGAAATTAAATAAATAATTTAAATATATTTTTTAAGACTGATTATCATCTTTATAATTTGAATAACAGAGATCAGTTTTATCTTTGTTGCCAAAATATTGTGTATTTAAGGAAGAAGACTGTCTGAAATGCAGATAATCAGGTGTAATAATAACACGAAACAATGTATATTGTTCTAATTAGCAATTAAGAAAACTTTTTAGATAAAAAAAAAAAAAAAAAAAAAAAAAACACTCTATACAATATTATTTCACGTGCCATTTAAACATTAAATACCATTTTTTTTTTACATACTCTGAACGAGTAAAAATAAGAATAGTAATTAAATGAAAACAATTATTACATATATGTGATCTTGATTTATTGTAACATGAAATAATAAAAATTAATGCTGTTAGCATTTTTTTTACATACTCTGAACGAGTAAAAATAATAATAATAATTAAATGAAAACAATTATTACATATATGTGATGTTGATTTATTGTAACATGAAATAATAAAAATTAACGCTGTTATACTATGTATCATTTAGAAAATATAATTAATGTAATCAAAAAAGAAAAATTCTAAGTAACTTTTAAAATGAGATAAAAAAAAAAAAAAATAGTTAAGAACATAAAAAACCACATGACAAAAGTTTCGGCTAAACATTAGCCTTCTTCAGTTTCAATATACATACATAGTACAGCAGTTAAAATAAAGTCACAAAACATACAAGATCAAGTACTCGGGAGGAACTGCTTTAGCCCTGTTCGAGGGAGAATGCTGTAGTTTGGTAAAAACGCCCTCTAGGAAAATTCGTGATTCGTACATTTTTACGTTAGAAGCACAGATTTTAATATTGTCAAAATCAAGAGTATGATCACTATCAAGGGAATGAATAACTAGTTTAGATTTTATATCACTGGTTTTATATAAGCGTTTATGTTCTTTAATTCTAATATCAGCAGTTTTGCCAGTTTCACCAATTTAGGTACAATTTTAATTTTTACATGGGATACTGTAAATGACACCTAATCTTTTTTTTTTTTTGGGGGGGGGGGGAAGATAACTTAAAGATATATGAATTACGAATTTTCGCAGAGGGCGTTTTTACCAAACAACAGCATCTTCTCTTGAACGAGGCTAAAGCAGTTCCTCCCGAGTACTTGATCCTGTTGTGATGTTTTGAGACTTTACCTTACTGTTGTACTATGCATGTATATTAACACTGAAGAGGGCTAAAGTTTAACCGAAATGTTTGGCATGTGTTTTTTATGTTTTTAATTATTATTATTATTATTATTATTTTTTTTTTTAATCTCATTTTAAAAGTTACTTTGATTTACTGAAAAAATGAGACGTATTGATTGTGTTTAATTTTATTATATTAAAATAAATAAATCTGTTTTATATGCTTACACGTTTAAAACCTTTAAAATGAACTACTGAACGTGTTAATTCTTAATTAAAATGCACTTCAATATAGCAATGTATATATATATATATTAAATCAGTATGAAATTAAATGACTAAAATATTACAACTTTTTTTTTAATAGCAATTAGTTAATTAACTGTAGAAAAGTATATTTGTAAATTGCTGCAAGGCATTTCATTAAAAATGCAAAAATATTTATTTCCCATGGTTTCCTTATTTAACTTCTACATTTTTCGAGTTAATTTTTATTAATAAAAAAGAAAATAATCGGAAATTGTACAAATTATCTCTAAAATACTTAAAAATATCTTTTGTATTGGCTATTTTCATTATAAGCATATGCAGTTTTTGTAAGAAAAATAAAAAGGTATTACATTGTATAAATACCAATAAGTGCGGTTACATATTGTATATTTGTTATATTGGAACAGAATAATTAACTACAAAGAATACAGTATTTGTAGAATAACTACAGGGCATTAAGCAATTATGGAAATGAGGATAATTTTCATTTCATAAAGTGCTACATTTTGCTTCATTCTTTTTTGCTTTTTGCACGAAACGACTATAATGGGTCTATGACGCAGTAGAACCTTAGGCAATAAAGAAAAATAGAATCGATTCATTGGAAAGAGTTTTCAATAGTAGTTTTATTTTATTTTTTCTTTTATATTTTGAATTAGCATAGTCATGTGATTCTTTCAAAGTGTAATCGAAAGAATTGTAAGAATAACATAATCAGTGAGTATAATTTTACTTGCAAATGTTCTGAAAATAGTTTTTATAATTTTTAGATTTTTGAATCTTATACTATTTATCCCATTTAATTGCCCTTATTGAGTAATTTAATATTATTTTGGTATTCAGTCGAATAATGAATAAGACTGCTCTGAAACTAGCCCCATCCCCAACACCAAATCTTGCGTAACACCCATTTTGCAAATTCGTATGTAAAAATGACCTCATGAATCGAATATGAGGTTCATTTTGCATATAACCCATCACGTTTTAGAGATACCTCTTTATTTTTATGTCTTTTTGGTAATTTTATGGCTATAAATTTGATTTGGGGAAGGGGGAGGATTATTTTAACTGCTGAATACTTTTAAGGGGTTATAGAGTTGAAAAATTCTAAAACTTGAACATTTGCAGCAAAGGGAAAATTGGGGGGGGGGGAATTTGCCACTTTACATAATACATTTATTATATTTTATTAATCGATTATTATTATTATTTATTACATATTATGCTTTTTTGTTTTAAAGTGTTAAACTAATTCTTTTCCATTCTGCAAATCAAATTCATGGCCATAAAGTTACCGAACAGTGATAAATATTGGGAGAGTGCGTGTCGTTCCGAGAAAAGGGTGGGTGATTGGGCAAAATGGGGGTCTTATTAGGACTCAGGAGGTCGTTTTACATAAGAGTCGGCAAGAATGGTATCAGGGCTCAAAAAATAATTTTTTTTTTAAAGAATTGTCGATAGTTTTGATGAAAGAAATATAAATAGTAATGTTTCACGAAAATTGCAAACAGTGGAAGATTCTAAAGATGATTAATCAACTTTGAGCATTTATTCAGCCAGAAATCTTTGAAAGGATACATTTCTCTTTAATAGAAATTTCTTTTTTTATCATTCTCATCTAGATCTATTTATCTTTAACATATATTTTGATATTAAATACATAAATTTTCTATTATTTATTTATTTTCGTCTTGTTATATACATCTACATTCATTCTTTTCAAGTTTTAAAATGCATTAAAATATATTTATTTAAATTTATCACAATTACATATCGACGTCCTTTGCGTATAAGTATGTGCTGCTTTTGCATATTGTATTAAACTAATTAGAAGAATTAATAGTTTTTAAGCACAAATAAATATTTGATAGGTTAGTACTGTTTATGTAATAATGCAAAACAAACAGTCTAAATACATCGTAAACACCCAGACGGAATATCCAGAAAATCGAATAGAAATAACAACAAAACTGAAAAAAAAAAAAAAAAAAAAAAAAAACAATTTATACAAGTACATATTTTTATCAATACTTATTGAAATTTTGTATAGATAGTGATTATTTCTCCATATACCCTTGCGTAATTGAAAAAAAAAATTCTAATACATTGGGTGTTTTTCTCGTTCTTAAATTTACAAATCCTGATTTTTGACTGATTTAAATTTTGTTCTACGATAGAAATATTTTCCTTCTGACACTTGTTCCAGTGATCCAAAGGAATATCCTCCGAAAATGGCAAACCCTTACTGTAAGGAGGATTCTAATTCTGCATTAAAAATTTCTGTATTTTTAGTACGACAGGACTATATCTTTCAATTTGAAATTTTGCGTCGTTACTAATTTATAGTGTTCTATTTCGAAAACAGCCAATATATAGTTTTATCATTTAATTTCTTACTCTATCTTAAAATATTTTATGAAATTCGTAAAAACTTTTATATACATATATATTTGTTTTTCGAATCACATTGGTGAGGATCGAACTCACAACCTTCGGGTTCATAGTTGTGTACTCTAACAACCAACCAAACGGGTCTTGGCTGATTATTTGGACCGGAGTTTTCAGAATTTTTTCCCCCTTCCCACCGGTGAGGATCGAACTCACAACTTTCGGGTTCGTAGTTGTGTACTCTAACCACAGAGCCTACGGGTCTGGGATAAATATTTCCTGATTATTTAGACTAGTGTTTTCAGTTTTTTTTTCTTTTGAAAGGTGTTAAAATACAAACATAAGTAGTCCTGTCGTACTAAATTAAATTCAGTCATAGACAGAATTTTATGAGCATACATTGATTTTTTTTTTTTTTTTTTTTTTTTTTTTTTGTCTTTACATCGAAGCAGCTAAGATCTTGTATAAAAATGAATGTTCAATTTAATATGAAAAGCTTTTTGGGCCGATAAACTTTTAGTGAGTAACTTCATAAAATATAGTCCAAAAATTACTTGTTCTCTTTAGAAAATAAAATAACATGTATGTGTCTATTCCGAAGAAAAATAGTATATATATATATATATGTATGTGTTCCAACAGATAACCGAATATTCAATATTAGTGCAGAATTTTCACGTTGATTTCCATTAAATCCATATGGATCAGTTTGTCGTTTGTCTCAAGTATATAAAATTCTATAAAATTTGGATTAGGTATAGAAAATGTTTTTAAAAATCCACTTGTAATTAATAACAATAGAATATACATAATTGGTTTAATAAATAATAATAAGTTTTGTTTACAAACTTGGTTTCTGCTCTGCATTACAAACGAATTTTCTAAATCTGCATAGTTATAAAAAATTTGTAGAAATAGATAATCTTTGCTTATCTCAAAGAAATCGTGTCATAAGAAATTTGCTTTACAATATAGTAAATTTTAATTCATAACTAAATAAAGTAAAAAGGATTTTAATAATAATTCATTCAATAACTAAGGGAAGATATCTATAATAATAAACTGAAAATTGTTTAGATATTGATACAGTCAAAGCAGAAATTGTAAACAATTTTTATCATTTTACCTAATACGAGAGAATTAAATAAATCACTTCATTTTGAAATAGAGATATCATTTGCCGTTATAATTTCTTCAAATGAAATTTACTGAAAACTTTGTTTAAATTTTTGGAAAATGAAATTTTTATCTACATATCTAGTACTTTATTCATTTTTTGACTAATCTATATTTTATTTTATACGGTTATACAGAGAATTACATTAAAAACTTCAGATTTTTAAGTATAGTAATAATTTTGATAAAAGGTTTTAACAACAATTTATAAATAATACTAATATAGGCTTTCAATAAATTTAAAACATTAAATTATAAAATTATTCTATTAGAGGAATACAAAGCCTTAAAATAATTTAAGTTCATTTATTGTTCAAATTTGAAAAAAATAAAATATATATATATACCCGTATTCCTTATTTATTTTTTATTTTTTTCACTTACACATTCTATACGGTGTACTGACGCACATGTGCATCAGTGTGAAAGATAGTGTGACTTTTTTAATACGACGTGTTTTCGCAATTGCTACAAAATTTGCAAAAAATCTGGGTTTCCTAATTAAATTATCATTAGCAACTTGTTTGCATTATTAGAGATATTCGTACTATTTCTGATTTTTTAAAATTGTATTATTTATATGATTATTAACTTAGTGAGTTTTATTAATCATTAAATTTTACATATTGATGATAGATAGAAAAAACTGCTGTACTTTTATATTGTAACTTGACCTATTACTAAATTATATTAACACCTGTACTTGTATCACACACATATATTTTTTTAAAAAACATAATCAAAAGTACTAAAAATTATCTTCATAATTCGAAAAAAAATCAAGAGCAATCACTAATTGCATTTTCACCGACTTTATCTTGACATCCTACTTGATATACTGCCCTGGACTTAACACGCTCTTGTATAAATCTCGCATGACATAATAAGTTACGACCTGTATGCTATCTTTCTATACTTGGCAAATAAATTTCAGTCCATGTTCAGTTCTGAAGTTGTGGCCATTTATTTCAGTTACTCCGGTTTATTACTTTTGAAATATAGTACACACAGTGCACAGAAGAAAGTTCTATCAAGCAAACTTGATAAATTTATTTACTTTTCTTTAAATGAAATATTAAGTTGAGATTCATGTTTTATTTATTTTTAATAGTAATAAGTAATGAATGAAGTAAGAAATTTATGTTAAGTGAAAAACATTTGGAAAGGAAGAAAAATTGTAACTAAATCAAACATATCTAGAGGTAATTTTTTAGCAATTTTTTTTTTTTTTTTTTTGAATCTAAAGCATTTACATTTCATAAATGACATGAAGTTTTTATTAAGGAATATTTAATACTTTGGAATTCTTAAACAGATAAAAATGAACAATCTTCAGCAAAAATTAAATGTTCGGAGACCTAAGATTTATTATTATAAAATTCTTTGATTAGTTCACTAGTCATAGATTTTCTTCCAACAATTTTAATTAAAGCTAGTTATTTATTAAAAATTAATTGCTGTTGGTTAATAATGTTTTACCAATAAATATATAGAATGATGTAGGGTAAGTGTGATACCATTTTGGCATACATCGAATTTGGTCTTGTTATTACACTTACAGTTTTTAAACATTTAGGCCGTAAATTATAATTAATTAACTTAAAAAAAAAACCTTCTACAACGCGCTTTTTAAAATAAATGTTAATTAAAATTTTATATTTCGTGGTTCAACTTACCCAATGGCTTAAGTGAACTTCAGCCCATTACAAAACATGCACAGTACATTAAAAAGTATGCTGTTCAAAAGTACAACTAGAAACAATTTCTTAAATTTTTAAAATACACTCATTGCCATAAAAATTTGCGCACCAAGAAAGAGTTGTCAGAATGAATTGAAATTTTACACACATAAATGTAACATTGATATAAGTAAACGATTAAAATATCAAAGCAAAATGATAAATGTATTACAGGAAAAACTACGAAAGAATGCAGGTTTTAGTACTGTGTTGGGCTACCTAAAGCGTGAATGCACGTCCCGTAGGATTTCCTGTGGCATCTCGTTCCAAAATTTTTGTAAACATGCTTGTAATTCGACCAGATTCGAAGGCTGTCGAACTTGCCCCTCCAAGTGATCCCAGATATGTTTCATTGGTGACAAATCTAGGGATTGAACAGGCCAGGAGAAGGTGGTATTGTGGCGGAGGCAGTCCTGTGACACCATTTATGTGTGTGGTTGACCACTGTTCTGTTGAAAATGGCTCCTGGGAGCCCTGCCATGAGTTACAACACCTATGACTAAATGCTGTTACGAACGTACCGCAGGGCTGCAATGGTACCGTGGATCAATATTAGGGATGACCGTTTCCCGCTTGCAATATCATTCCATACCATCAACCCATCTGTATGTGCAGTGTGCAGCTGTAAAGGAAAGGCAGATTTGAGGCACCCCCCTCTGGCCTCTACACACATACATGTTAGTCATCACTGCTCAAATTGAATCTGGATTTATCGCTGAAGATGACGTGGTTCCATTCGGTTATAATCCAACCCCGTCGAGTGCGACACCACTCCAAACGGAGGAGAGAGAGTTGGGTATTATTGGCAGCACACGAAATGGGCCCCACTAAGCAAATGTCCTTCAGCCAGGCGCCTTGCGATGGTACGTATAGACACAGGGAAATGTGATGTAGGTGCTGCATATGTCTGGATGGCGGACAACGAGACAGTTGGCACTATGCGTATGTTTCGTATGAAGCGACAGTTTTTTCGATTATTGGTCTGTCGAGTATGTCCTGAGGCTGATCGCCGTGTAAGCGACCTCTCCCATGTCCACTACTCCCAACACCTTCTCACAGTAGAACAGAATGACCTATGTGGCTTTCTACTCGCAGAGCTGATTACCCGTATTCCATCATATCGATGATTCTTCCCCTCTCGGACTCAGACAGTGGCTCGTGTTGTCTTCGATGGTGGCGTAACGGCATATCCGTTTAAAAAGCGTCCCTCTAAAACTGTGTACACCAAACAAACTCTGCTTGCCTTTTTATACTCCAAGAAAAACGAAGTTCAGCGCCATCTTGTGCCCTTACGCAATGTGCAAACACGTTCCAATTCTAAGCATTTGCATATCTGCCTGGCGCGTACCTTCATGCCAAGTTTTTTTACGGTTGAATAATTACTTCTTGGTGCGCAAATTTTTATGGCAATGAGTGTATATCAGAGTTGCTTATACTTTCGTACAAATTTGGTAGAAATTTACAAAATTCGTAAAAACATATTATACAATACACATTAAAAACTAAAACTTAAATACAATGAAGAACGCACTTTGTGCGTTCAGTTGGTAAACGTCTAAAGACTTATATATATATATACACTCCTTCTCATAATTATAAGGACACCCGTTTTTCTATATTAACTAAACACTGAACACTATTATTTAAACAAATATATTTTTAATTAATTTGAATTTCATTAACAGATTATATTTAAAAATTTTTATTATTTTTCTATCTTAAAAAACTTTAAATATGTTAAAAAGGTGATTTTTCAGGTGTTCACAATTATAAGGACAGCTCGAATTTTAGTAATTATTTTCAGTTATTCTTTAAATTAATATTTTATGAGGTCTCTTTTTAGGGTTAAACAGTCAGACATTCTCTCTGGTATATATATATATACATACATATATATATATATATATATATATATATATATATATATATACATTTCTTTTTAATATTCAGTTTCAATACCATTTCACATAGCATATATGATATTCTTAATACATTTAAACTATTTAAAATTGCATTTCCACTTGCATGCACTTTCTAATATCATAAGTTAAGGTTTTTTCCACTTTTAGGCCATGGGAAATGCAATAATACAGAAGTCTCTTTCTTCAAACAATTTCCTATTGCTCTAAAAGTAGAGCAAAAATGTAAGTCTTGCTGAAAAAAATGTTATTACCCCCCAAAATCTAACAAAAATCTGAGAATTCCAAGTTTAAAATTTGCTGATATTCTCTAGATGTTCATAATAATAGAAAAATTACTAAATTCATTCTGCCTGCAGTAGAAACAGCTCTCCAGAGCACCATAGATCCACCTTTAAAATGCCCGATTCATATCTGCCTTTAAAAAAATCTGCTCTGTCTTTCGCTATCTTCAGATCGTGTCAGTAACTGTTAAAACCATTTGATTAATCAAGAATAAAATGTTTTTCATCCGAAAATGCAACATTTTACCATTTTTATTCAACTTTAACGCAGACGTTCTTTCCCCCATTAAATTCTGATTGATTATTACAGATTTTTATTCATTTTAACATATTATTAATTATTTTAAACATGCATAAACGTGGACCCTAACCTTTCGTAAAAAATTACGAGCAAATTCAGCAGCAGTCATTATGAGTAGAACAGTAAGAGGAATTATGAATCTTCGATCTCTGCAAAACAACTCTGATTTTGCATCAGATCTCTCTCCTGTCGAACCAGCAGTTCAATGTTTGATCACATTTCCTTCAGCAATTTTAGACCTTCGAATTTCATTAGAAATTCGGCGGATTGAAATTATCCTTCCACTTAAAAAACGCATTTATCATACTTCACTACTTGAACGTTCTTTTTTTCGAGGAATTATCAGTAATGTCTGTCCAAGAAAAATTGAATGATTTAATCTAGCCCAGTAGTTAACAAATTCGCATGTCAACTGTAATTTATCCACTAGTAAGTTAAATAAAACGAAAAAATCTGGACTGTCCCTATAATTATGAACATCTAAAAACATGGAGAAAAACACATTTTGCATTATTTTTTATTAATTTTGTTTTATATTAAAAAAATTATAACAGTTTTGGTTTTTAGAATACTAGATATATTAAGTGCACTTAGTATAATCTTGTTTACAATTATTTTTACGTTAGTTATTTCAAAATATAAAGTGTCCTTATAAATATGAGAAGGAGTGTATATATATATATATATATATAATTTAAATGTAGGAGGGAGTAAAACCTGAATAATTAAATAAATAGAAGTAGAACAAAGTTTTTATAAACTAATGCGCAAAAGCAGCAAAAGGAAATATAAAACTATAATAAATAAGCAAAATAAACAAAGCCAGATGAAAATTTAATCCCAAAACACATGAGGGCCTTCATCAGGGGAGCTCCCCCATGTAGGGAATGGAAAATGAGAAGTTTCTGACGAAACGCTGGTATTAACCAAAGAACACGTTTCTAGCCCCCAACTTCTCACAGATGGAAGTACGGCCATACAGCAAACGAATTTTAATTAATACATAGCATAAAAAGCAATTAAATTCAGAAATGAAGCACAAAACATAATACATCAAATGCAAAATTAAAGAAATATAATACATCAAATATAAAATACAAGAATATATAAATACATACGTGGACAAACTGGAATAGTCAGAAAATGGAAAATTGAAAACCACCCCCCTTTTATAAACATAGAACTCTTTTCAGCTAGTAGGGCCACTTACCAGCACTTAAATGTCGCCCAAAATGGAAGAACAAACCTTAAGTGGGATGGTCATCTTAAATGGTTGAATCAAAAAAACTTTCAAATATAAAATGTTGAAAACCTGCGCAAAAGCAGCAAGGTGATACAAGCATTTCTAAAATATAATTTAAATATAGGAGGGAGTAAAACCTGAATAATTAAATAAATAGAACTAGAACATTTTTTTTATAAACTAATGCGCAAAAGCAGCAAAAGGAAATATAAAACTATAATAAATAAACAAAATAAACAAAACCAGCTGAAAATTTGATCCCAAAACACATGAGGGCCTTCATCAGAGGAGCTCCCCCATGTAAGGAAATGAATATGAGAATTTTCTGACGAAACGCTGGTATTAACCAAAAAAACACGTTTCTTGTCCCCAACTTCTCACAGATGGAAGCACGACCATACAGCAAACGAATTTTAATTAATGCATAGCCTAAAAAGCATATTAATACATATATATAATAATAGTAGGATTTAAATGTAAAATATTAAATTGGTGTGGGGTAAAAAAAATAAGAAATAGATTCGCAATAATAATAATAATAATTGCCCAACTAGTGGCCAAACGGTCTTACGCTCCAAGCTGGTAGACAGAACGTGCTGGGTTCAATTCTAGATCGCGCTCCTCTCGTCGAACTGCACAGTTAAAGATTTTATGGTTTACTAAAAGTTTAGTTAAAGTTATTTTACAAAAAGTTAAATATTTTATGGTTATAAACTCACGTTAATACAAGCTAAAGCCCCTTTGGACCCCTCCCCCCTTAACTGGGAGCAGCAACCTTCATAGGCCAGGGTTTTTAATGCAAACAATTAGTCTTAATCCGACCACCAACACCAGCATCAAAAAATGTTGATTGAATGAGTTTTCCATTACTTAGGTTCAAAGAGAATTACGACAGTTTACAGCTTAAACGCTTGTAACATTTCAAATTTCGTGGCATTATTAAATGTTTCTTCAGTGTGAAAACTACTTCGGTTAGGATTCCTTACACAGTTTCTAACTTATATAAGGCTTGAAATTTTTTAATATTTCTACAAAACCTAAAAAAAGAAAACTGTACTAATTTGATAAAAATTTTAAAAATAGAACTGAAAAAGTATAGCAAAATATATATAAGAGGCTATTATACTTAATTAAAAATGAAATAATTCAAATTTTCTATAAATGTAAAAATGGATTGTGTAAAAAATGATCTATCGTATTAACGGTGTGTATTTCATTTCTGGATGTGTATTTTACGTTCGCATGTTAAAAAAGTTACATAATATTTTTTTCGTGCATTTATGTAAAATATTGGATTATTTCGTTTACAACAGCTCCATAAAAGATTTGTGATAGTCACGACATAATATATATTATTTTAAAATCTTCTAAATTACTTTTCACACACAAAAAGTATAGTACAATCTTTAATTAACGTTAAAAAAGGAAAAATAGCAAACAGAAAAATATCAAAAATTCAAATTGAAGTCATTGAGTTATAATACTATATTAGTAGTGAACTTCAACTTTTAAAACCTTTCAATTTTATATTAATTGAAAATATTGTGCATGTGGAAAAATAATATTGATCTCATAATTAATTGTAAAGAATTCAAGAAAAAATTCCCTTTTTAAAGCTTAATACTTCAATTGACAGTAATATTCCCAAGCTTAAGCCAAAATTTTCCTTTTTTTTTTTCTATATATATATATATATATATATATATATATATAGGGGATTTCCTTTACAATGTAAATCAAAACGGTTAACTTTTTAATTTATTCCATGGCATTTTTAGCACCAGCATTTTCACAACATTTTCTTTCTACAGTAATGCTCTCTAAATTATAATTTCGGTTAAATATAAAGAATTTTAGTTTTCTAAAAATGTGGTGTAATTGAAAGTCAGATATTATGAAATAAATAAAAATGTTGTCATCTCAAGGAACATTATTTAACAGAAAGGGTAGAGAAAATGGCAATACATTCTATATTCTACATTCTATATCTACTATGTATTCTAACCAATGTATTCTATATTGATTATGATATTTTTCAGTTTTTATATGAAAAAATGATTTTGAGTGTATTTTAACTAAATCATTTTAATTATTTTCTCGGCAATCAGTGCGGTAAATGCCATTGCATTGTTGACAGCAATTTAATATTTTCCGAGACATTTTTATTTCCGTCTATATTTTGCACCACTTTAATTATACAATAGTTTTCTCCAATATCTAACAATGATAAAATAAGAGAAAGTTACTCTTAAAAAAATAGTTTGAAATAAAAACACGTCTAGAAGTCTCCGGTATAAATTAAAATTTTTGCGAATTAGCCATTGGCTCATATATAGACCAGTGGCAAATAAAGTGTTAAACACAAATAAGTGAAACCCCCTTTTTAAGTATAGCTTTAGAGGAAATCCTTAAAGTAAAGCTCGTTTTTTGATTTGGCTGAATTATTTCCTATAAATATCTTGAAGTGATGAGGATTAAATGTTAAACTTTTCAAAGATTCCAGTTCCGGAAAAAAAAAATTGTCTGTATGCGACTTTTTTTTTTTTTTTTTTTTTTTTTAATAGTTTGGATAATGGCAGCTGTCACCTACCGATTGTGTCTCAGCGAAAGATTTTTAACATTACAAATAAATGTAACAGTCACTTATTTATTTTAATTGATTACAAGGTATGTTATAAAGATCAGAAAACATAACAACTATATGAAAATACAAATATCATACAAAAATAGTATAAACGGGATACGGACAAAAGCCCCACCGGACAAAATCCCCACGGACAAAATCCTCCCGGACAAAAGCCCCACTGGACAAAAGCCCCACTGGACAAAAGCCCCACCGGACAAAAACCCCACCGGACAAAATCCCCACAGGACAAAAGCCCCACCGGACAAAAGCTCCACCGGACAAAATCCCCACCGGACATAATCCCCACCGGACAAAAACCCCACTTAGCCCGGACAAAGGCCCTACGTATGATATTTTGGATAAAATTAACATTTCAAAATTAATTAAACTCGTTATAAAATAAATTATTCAATAAATCTGTTACTTTTCCCACTAGAAACTCGGTGTGATAGTTCATAGTTTTTTAAAGATATTAACCGTTAATTGTTTTCTTATCTGTACTAAATTCTTCACGGGTTATTATTAATTTAATTACAAATTAATTCTTTTTGGTTAACGTGGATTTCGGTGACATTTAATCTTCTGTTATTCTTAATTTTACTATGCATTTGTGGTCTACAAATCAAATGAGGTTATTTTCGAAAGTGCAAAATTATTAGTTGGCTCGAAAAGGGGGAGGGGGGGGGGGACAAAAAATTGAAATTAGCGTGAGATCGTTTAAAATTGGTACATGTAGATTTTGGGGGCCTATAAATAGGATGAGGATATTTTCGAAAGTCTAAAATTATTATTAAGATCGGAAAGGGGGGTGGGCAAAGGGGTAAAAAATAGAATTGGAGTTAGTTCGTTCAAAATAGGTACATACAGGTTTTGGGGGTCTACAGTTCGAATGAGAATATTTTCGAGAGTGTAAAATTATTAAGAGGAGCGGGAAGGGAGGGCGAAGGGGCAAAAAGGAAAAATACCGTTAGACCGTTTAAAATTGGGGCATATAGGTTTTCGGAACCTAGAAACAGGATGAGAATATTTTCGAAAGTCTAAAATTATTAGAAAGGGCGAATGGGGGGGGGGGGGGACGAAGGGGCAAAAAAATAGAAATTGAGTTAGATCGTTCAAAATAGTAACATAACTGTTTTGGGGGTCTACAAATCGAATGAGAATATTTTAATATTGGAATATTTTATAATAATGAAAATAGCGTTGTAGGCGTACAGACACGCTGACACACACACACACACATACACACACCGACAAAATTTGCTGAAATAATTTTCGGCTTTCATGGTGTGTGAAACGTGTATATTTATGCATGTATAAAAAGCATTCATAATACATATATACATATGTATATATAAGAGAAAGCATTAAACAGATTACTTTTTATGTCGAATATATATCATGTAAACTGTACATGCACGCCATATGATGTACTAAAAAAAATTCGTACAACACTGAAAATTAATATTAAGTAGTTTTCCCATTTATATACTTCACAGTGAATCAGAAATAGTTTGTAACACCCTGTTAGTCAATCAATTACGCTAATCATATCTTATTTCACAGAAATTGCTATTGGTATTGGGAGTAAAGGCGAAAGATTGCACTAAGGTCCTAGACCTGAAAGGGAGTGCCTTCCGTGGTGTCTTTCTAAGGGGTCCTAGCGCGCATTTACACAATTTTTGGGGAAAACCACGGAAAACACCGAACGGCTCGGTCGACGAGATCGAGCTGTGATCGAACTCGTAATCTTATGTCTACCAGTTTACAGGACAGAACCTCTCGAGTTCTAGCGGGCCCTTATTTTACAGGAAAAATTATTTTGTATACATCAAATATATGTATATTAATTTTGTTACATCGTATTTAGTATAAAGGTACCAAATTGTGCTTTAAATATGTACCTCGCATACAATATAAAAATTATTTTAATTAGTTCCTTTTTCGATAATTATTAGTAGGAAACATTTTTATATTATTTTTTTTTATTTTTATTTTTATTTTTTTTCTATTAAATCCAAACAGTAATATTATATATAATGCAATATTGAATTATCTTAAATAATTCAATAATTAAAAAAAAAAAAAAAAAAAATTTTTAATAATTAAATTACGTATTATCAATTAAAATATTTTATTAAATGAATTTTAACCTTAAAAAAAAAATATATATATATATATATATATATATAAGCATTCATTTTTCTTTTAAATCTTTTTATTAAAAATATTTTACAGTAAAATTCACAATTAAAATCTGAAACATTATTATTCAAGCAATCTTCTTTTTTTTTTTTTTTTTTTTTTTTTTTTTTTTTTTTTGAAATGTATGTTTTTAATAATTAAATTAGTTTTTCAATTAGGTCTTTTAAATCAAATAATTTTAATTAGCTCCTTATTTCTATGATGAATGATAGTAAAAAATTTGATGTTTAAGAACATTTTTAAATAGTATTTTTATTTAAACGACCAAACAATAGTATTAAGCAATCTGAACTAATTGAATTATTAAATATATATATATATATATATATTAACAATTCAATTAATTTTTAATTAAAATATATTGCTATAAATTATGAATATATATATATATAATCATTTATAGTAAAAGAATCATTTTATATATATATATATAAAAAAAAAAAAAAAAAAAAATCTTCGTGGTGATTGTGGTAGTGTTAAAGCCGGTTGATAACTTGAGTGCCCTACACCTGCGTGAAATGCTCTCCGGGGTGGGAATAGGGGTCGAGAGCCTTAGCCTATACTTGCGAAAGTTTCCAAGAAAACCACGGGAAACTCTCAACGGCTTGGTCGACGAACGCGACTTGGGATCGAACTTAACACTTCCATTCTACTAGCATCGATTACCACTCGGATGTTTAAATAAACTTTTTAACTGAAAGTCCAAACAACAATATTAAACAATCTCATTTAATTGAAATCTTAAAATTTTTATTTTTAATTAATAAATTAGTTTTTTACTTAGAATATTCCATTAAATATTTTTATAACTACGTTTTCCTTATAATCATTCATATATATATATATATATATGTATAATCTTTTGTTATTAAAAGTATTTTAAAACAGATTTTTTTTAAATTAATATTAAAACCCAAAACAATAGTATTAAATAATCTCGACTAATTTATTATATGTATACATTATATGTATATTAGTTAAATTAATTTTCTAAAATTTTTAGTTAATTTTTTAAAACTTATTTTTATTTATTTATTTTATTTTACTTTTTAATCATTCATAGGAAAAAAAAAATATGTATTATTTTTTTTAAAAAATAGGTTTTCCATTTAAAAGCTCAAATAGTTCTATTAAACAAATTAATTTAAACATTAAAAATTTTCACTTTTAATAAATAAAGATGTTTTTAATATATATTTTATTTTTTAATTTTGTGTGTATAATCTTTCACATAATATTATATATATATATATATACAAAGTATTTTGACAGAAATTAAAAGCATCTATATACATTCATCTGCACATACAACGAGTAGTAATGATGGCTAAATTTTAGCAGAAATTTAAAAGATCATAACAAATTTAGAGATTGCCTAAAAGCTATTCGCTTACTCCCGCCATCAGTTTACCTTCAACAAAAGAGGGGGCATATTTATTAGGTCTTTGTATAAATTCGTGCGGTTTGTTATTGCTTCATTTCATAAAAATACATCAAATCAAATAACAATTTTTAATCAAAATACTCCAACCTTTGACCACTTTTTGGGTAACAAATGTATACCACGGCGATAGAAGCTCTCGTCTTTGTAGACAATAAAATGATCCGAGTCCGCATGAACTTTTGCAACGACCTAATGAATAAAAATGACAATGACAGACTTTCACAGTCCGACTTAATATTTTTTCTTACTGACAGCTTTTTAAAAAAGCAGTTAATAGATTAGGGAATCGATTAAAATATTAATTTAATTTATTTAATTAAAGTAGATCTTTTGATCGATTAGGGAACGGGGACGTGCTCTCTGGGATGATACTAGGGCTGGAGTATTTATCAATATATCCCCAAGTATCAATATTTTTTAAGTATCGCAATAACGATATTAAAGATCTAGCTTTGCTGATATATCCCTCTAACGATATTTCTTTAGCGCACACTGAGCGATCGATCGAAACGCCGATAAATAATGTTTCTCACTAGCACCTACCACCAGTCGCCACGCTCGGAATAAAGAGAACGCCGAATAGCTTATTCACCGTGTTTTCTAAAAAAACAAACAAACCGTTTGGCTAGCGGAAGTGACGCAACCCCTTGTGCGCGCCACAAACCTGCATCACCGCGCGCCAAGCAAAGCCCGAAAAAAAAAGAGACCTGAATAGCTTATACTAATGCAACCCCCTTTTTCCCCTCCCAACCCCAAGCAATCCTTCCTCTCCAATCCTCTCTATACCGCAATATATCTACTTTCTTGAAAATATCACTGTCCAAAAAGTCAATGATATTCATCAGGAAAATTAAACTATCACAGTATATTGACTTCCCATAGTATATCGACTTCTTACAGTATACTGACTTACTGACTTCTCATTCTACATTCATGAATTTCCCTGGCTCTAAACGCTAATATGAAAGAATTTATACTACCGTTAGTATAAGTTCTTTGATAATATTGCACATTATCGCTCGTAGATCGTACGTGTAATACCACAGACAGGAGATATAAAATCAAACGCTTATTATGAATGAAAACAATATCTTTTGTTTTAGCTCATTTCCTGCTATTGGTTCATTGATATTGGTTTATTTCAAAGTATCCATATCTTCTGGCCAATAAGATGCGACATGTGTTTAACTCGCTTTGGGCTCAGTAATGCCAGATTGGGAATTTTGTCCCCATTTTGGGGATTTTTGAGGCTTTTGGACCAAATGTTTGTGGGGACTTTTTTGGGGAATTCTAAAATTTTTGGGGACAAATCTGGGGAGTTCTTCAACTCTCTGTCAATGTTGATAACGTAATGATTTATCCCTACGACTAGAGACTTTCAATATCTTTATTGGTATTTGGGGATTTTTTTTTTTAATTGCCTTCTTTTGGGGAAAAATCGGAATTTTTATCACAGAAAAATCTGCTTGATATTTTTTTTTGAAAAAATTTTTATTTCCCCTTTTTAGTAGAAATCAAATTGGGGATTTTTTCGAAAAGAACCTCCTAAATTGGGGAAATTTGAAGACCTGTTTGGGGAAATAATTTTCGACCATCTGGCATCACTGTTTGGGTTGTACATCAGTCCCTTTCTCCTTTCCCATGTTATCGAATGGGATTTTCGTTGCTTCGTTTTATAAAAATATCTCATTCAAAAATGAAGTTTTTCGAATTCTGTTTTTTGAATATTACTCTTTGAACGGGTCGCCTTTTAGCTTGGTGAACAATTTTTCGAAAAAATTTATTTAAATATTTTATTTCAATAAGTAAATTATGGACTCTAAGTGTGGATCTCTAAGTAAAATATTTAAATTTATTTTTTCGAAAAATTGTTCACTAAGCTAAAAGACGACCTGTTCAAAGAGTAATATTCAAAAAACAGAATTTAAGCTAAAAGACGACCTGTTCAAAGAGTAATATTAAAAAAAAACAGAATTCGAAAAAGTTCATTTTTTAATAAAATATTTTTATAAAACGACGCGACAAAAATCCCATTGGAAAACATGGGAAGGGAGAAAGGGTGCTATCTGACTGATGTAAAATAAAGTTTTATCTTCAGTAATTTTACAGTGACAGTTTATTAAATTATATAATATTGGATAGTTTATTACTTTTTTTTATGTAGCATTTATTTTTTCTCTTTCCTTTTCTTTCTTTCTTTCTTTCTTTCTTTTTTTTTTTTTTTTAAGCCGTACATGTAATTGCAAAATGAGTTACTTTAAGTAACAAAATGAAACTTTAACATAATTTTGTTTAAATAATATAATTTTTATACTGACAATGTATATATATATAATGAAACTATTACAAATATATGAAACTATTACGAATGTGAATTGAACACATATACATTTTAAAAATATTGTAATGATTTGGTAAGCAGATAAAAAAATAAAAATGACAAGTAACTGACATTTAGGATGCATATAAGAGTTTTAAGTAAAAAATATTACTCTCTACGACCACAAAAGGTGTATCCAATGGCAATTCTTAACTATTTAGAATGATTTTCCTTTTTATTTAATTTTTCTTAAGCTTTATTTTTAGTAGAATTATGAATTTTGATATACTTGGTACAAATAAAACACAGATCGCATATTAGCTGTGTTAAAATATGATTTTAAAATAATTAATGCTTAAAATGGGAAGAATAGAGGACAAACTATACAGAGGTATACTAAAAAGCAACAGTATAATTTATAAGAAACACAAAATATTGATTCACTTTTTATGGTTTTTTTTTTTTTTTTTTATGATAAAGTTATGGTAGTAATATACCAGAAAATACATGGAAAACACTTTATACTTCTATACTTTAAAATTCGTGTGCATATGTCTTTAAAAAATAACAAATGTCTATTTTTTCCTATCTTGAAAGAAATATCGCAATATATCACATAATATCGATATTAACTTGGTGATATATCGCGATATTTAATTTCTGATATCGTCCAGCACTAGATGATACCTCCCTTATCTTCAAATGGGGAAGGAATTAGCTACCAGGTGTAAGATGTGTCCGCAAATAGCACTGTTCGGAAATAGCCCGTAACGAAAAGAAATCAACTTTTTTTTTTTTTTTTACTTCTCCCCTCCCCTCCCCCCCAAGGTGTCGACAACCCTCACTATCTTTCTTTAAAATGTAAGTGTATACAAAGTTACATTGTAATCTGTAGAAGTTTTCAACACTTTTCTTTTCAGTCATTCCCCTAGCCTCCTCCCCAAACATGCATGTAACTCTGAAAGAATAAAATAAAATAAATAAATAAATAAATATACACATATATATAATATGAATAAAAAGAAAGAAAACTATGTGAAATAAAGGCAAAATCCAAACAAATAAAACAGAAATAACAAGAAGGAGCAGAGACCGCCACGGTTTAAGATGGGTGGAGCGGATTAAACCACTTTGTTGGGCGTCCAACCTTTCCGAAATCCTTTTCAAGAAAAGCAAAGAAAAAAGTAGAAATGAACATAACTACATCTATATTTAATATATATGCATATTAGAGTGAGTGATAATTAAAGAAAATTTCACTAAAATTTGTTTTTTTTTAAAAAGGGGATTTTCTACTTTTTATAATATGTAGAAATGTTATATAAAAACTGCATTTTTTTTTTCTCTGTCTCCTAACCCTATCCCCCTTTGGTTCCATTCTGATATATGTAATTCTAATTATACTATTCAAAATTCTAATGGATAATTAAACAAAGCTTCAAAAATTCTGTAATTGATTTTCGCCTGAAAAAAATAAATTTGTGTTTTGCTTGGTCCTATAATACCGTGTCTGATAGATCATTTGAATGGACGAAACTTTTGAAATCAATGTGTTTGCGAAGCTGTTTTCCTTTCAATGTATTTTGGTATATCCAGACTTTTGAAACACCCTGTATAAATAAAACCAAATAATAATAAGAAGCATCAGAGGATACCACGGCTTATGACGGGTAGAGAGATTTAAACAAGTATCACATGAGCCCATTTTTTTCCAAATCCTCTGCAAGACCATAAAAAGAAAATATAAGAAAAAATTTTGAAAAGTGAAGATTTTTATACTATTATTAAGAGAACTAAATTATTATTTTATAATTATTGATAGTTTTTGAAATCACATTTTTATGAACTAAATAAATCATACTTACTATATTTTAAAATATTACCTATTTTGTACAGCTGTACTTAACATAATATACATATTACAGTGAAAACATTTCGTTGAAATTTGTAGAAAAAAAAAACAAAAAAAAACACTCATATTCCCCTCAAGACCTCCGTAATTTGTTGAAATTTGCTTTAAAAAACTACATTTTTTAATCCTAAACCCCTCCCTATCAGATATATGTAACTCTCAGTATATATTACTTAAAAGTCTAATGATAATCAAACAAAGTTTCATTAATATCTTAAAAAAAAAATATATATATATATATATATATATATATATATATATATATATATATATATATATATATATTATCTTGCTATACTCATTGTGGTCCCCTTTAGCCCCCCCCCATGTATATTTGAGCTTTAGTGGGGTTTTTGTCCGGTGGGGATTTTGTCCGGTGGAGATTTTGTCCGATGGGGCTTTTGTCCGGCGGGGCTTTTGTCCGGTGTGACTTTTGTCCTGTGGGGATTTTGTCCGGTGGCGCTTTTGTCCGGTGGGGATTTTGTCCGGGGGGATTTTGTCCGTGGGGATTTTGTCCGGTGGGGCTTTTATCCGGGACCCACTATAAACATGTTCAAAAAATATAATTGTGGAGTTTTAACATGAGAGTTAGGAGGGCGCATAAGGCCGAGAGGACAAGATAAATTTTACTCAGAGAAAGAGCTTATAATAGAAACAAAAATGCATCAGAGGACAGTTTTTAAAAAATAAAAAAACAAAATGATTTTATGTAAACACCATAAATTGTAAAAACCTCGCAACAAATGCTTTGTGTCGAAATAATGACATGACCCTTTGTCACAAACACATTAGGAACAGATGCAGCAAACAAAGTGGATATACACATATGTAAACACCATAACTTGCACAAAATAAAATAAAATTAACTTAAAATTAAAATTAGAAATTGTAACAATTGTTTCGCGTTGAAATACTAGCACAATCCTAAGTCAGTCGAAAATATAGGCAAGGGTGCAGCAAACAAAGCATCTTATTTGCTGTACTCCTAATTTTGCAAAAACAACCGATTTAGTTACATATTTTTTTAAAATATGTCTATTTTACACACCTTGACATATATTTCTTTCTTTCTTCTTCTTCTTATTATTATATACTACATATATATATATATATATATATATATATATATATATATATATATATATATTGATGCCCTTAATTTCTGATTTTTCACTAAGTTTTAGTACAACTGTTATTTAAAATTTATTTCTGAAATTCTTCAAAATTCTTTATAAATAATTTTCCATTTGTTTATTTACATATAGTTTTCTATTTGTTAAATGAAATAAATACAAGTGTTTTAAATTATGTTTAATCAAAGCAGCAAGATATAAAATTTTATAATTTACCATTTAATTTCCATTATGCTGTGATAACATATTCTTTACAAAGTTTATCCTAGAGAAAGTATATTTTATAAAGTTTATGTAATGTATTATGATTTTTTTAATAATACATTTTATTAAACTTCTAAATAGCGATGGATTATTAAAATATTTTCATTTAAAGAATATTAAAAATTGTATTTCACTCTAAACAAAACAATTTGCATATAAAATAAACTTTTGTTGTTCAGTTTTTTAAGTTACTATTACCCTTTACAATTATCAGGTTTTCTTTTCAAAGAGCGCATGAAAAATGCATATATCAAAATGAGTGATAAATGACTAACGGAACCATTTTTCCCAAGTTTCCCTTTTATTGTTCATTGCAAAGGCTATTCAAAAAAATTTAGCAAACCTTTTGTGTAAGAAAACATAATGAGTTTCTCCTTTTACAAAGTTATCCTTTCAGATGTATTTCTTTTTTGAACCAATCAAAAATAATGAACCTCTTTCAGGAAAAAAGAAATACTGACGCTGAAAAATCCAATAAAAAGTAATCTTACTTTTCAAACCTGGTTTTCCGTAATTGGAAATATGGGGGAAATATTTATCAAAAGATTTTCTATTGATACAGGGTAAAGTTTCGAACACAATTTTTAGCAAGTATTGAGAAATATTATGCATATAAGTCCTAAAATATTATTTTTAAATATATGTATATTATCAGATTCATCTATGTATGAATAATTAAGAGTATTAAATAAAATTGGGAAATGGGTTTTTGTTGATAAATAAATTATTATAATATACATTTTCTTGTTCTGATCATTCTGTTTTAGATATTTCGGAATTTATATTTTGGTATTAATGAACTGCTTGTTGTGGATTAAAAATAAATTAAAGTATTTATTACTTTCGTTACTCAACTATTTTATTCGATACCGTTTTTCACCTTATTTACATGTTTAGAAGTATCTGGAGTACAAAAGATTTTCTTTTGGTAATAAGTCAGTGTATATGTTTACAGATGCATGTATGCATGTGTGTATGTGTGTGGAAAACTTCTGACTATCAAATCTCTAAAACGAATAAAGATAGAACGACGAAATTTCAGAATTAAGACATGTCGGTTCTACAGATGATTTTTTCCAAAATTAGTGAAAATTTCAAAATCGGAAATAGGACATTGTAAATCGGAAGTGGGCTCGTATGTCCATATTTCAAAAATGCCTCTAACGATTTTCTTCAAAATTGCTATATAAATACTGTTTCTGACGTCTTATGTGTGTTGGTATGTGTGTATTAGTTGGTTAGGCCAAATAATTATAAGATTAAAAAAAAAAAAAAAAAAAAAAAAAAAAACTTTTATATACCATCTTTTTAATTTTCTGATGTATTATAGAGCTCTTAACAAAGTGCATAAATTTTTTTAAGTGATAATGACGACAATTTTTGTGAGATGCATAATTTAACTTTTTATAAATTTTTTAATGTTCACGTTTAATTAAATGTATTTATTTTTATGTAGAAAGAAAATGAACTCTTAATTCTTTTTTGGCAACAATTAAATTATAGCTAATAATTTTATGGCTATTTTAACGCTATTAGGATTTTATTTTCATATTTTAATTAATTATAAGAAAACTAATTAAAAAAATTCGAAAATCGGACTTCGAAGTATTGTGTTGTCACCGGATTTTGAGCTACTGTGAAAGTTTCAAATGTCCGGACAAACAAACACACAAACAAGAATAGAAGTTGATAAAAGCATGGTAAAAAGTGATAGACGTCCTATATAAATAGGTCAATCTTTTATAAAACTATCCATATTAACTGACTTTTATATACCCTTTCGTATGTAATTGTTGGTTTCCGGTGGACAGATTAATTTCCCAAGGTTTAATGAAAATCGACACTGCAATCAAATGTCAGCATCACAAAAATTGCTCTAATAATTTTCTCAAAATTATAACATATACATTTTTCAGATACCTTTTAGAATATATTACTCAGTTACTGAATTGGGTATTTAATAAATGGCTCTAATGATATTATTAAATGCTATGTACAAAACTCTTTTTTATACATTATTACAATATATGCATATTTTTTCTCTGAAAGGAAAATGTTAGGTGTCTAAATTGTTAAATGAATTTTATGTGTTCTGACCACATAATTTCTAAAAAAAGAAGATGATACTTATAGTTAGTGGGTCATTGAAGTCGTGTGTTTGTTGAGCATTGCCCATTTTTTCTTTTCTTTAATTCAATACATTCCTTATGGATCGCAAAAAAGTATGTATAAAAAAAAAAAAAGAAAAAAAAAAAAAGAAACTTGCCTAGACGTTCCTCTAACACAGTACTTTACAAAGTGATTTTGTGTCTTCGCGTTAGATACTGTATTTCCTACCCGAGTGTTTATTTGATAGAGGCATTTACCGCATTGTACGCTCAAAATATGAAATTGAATTGGTATGATCACAAATACGTAATATTATTCAGCTAAATAATGTATTATTTTAAAGAAACTCTACACACACACACACACACATAAAAAAAAAGAGGGAAATATTGTTCAAAATAGAAAAGTACCCCGATGACAAAGCGTTAAGTAAGCGAAAATTATAGCTGTTTAGTTTCAATTTAAAGCTTATTCTATAATACTCTATTGATATTAATTGTACAAATACATATTTAACCAAAATTCAAATTAATGATTGGCATATTTTAAAAATAATTTTTAAAATGATTATACTTGTTAGTGTTATTTATATTACATTTCTTACTTTAAAAAAGTCTTCAGAGAGATTCTTCGAATTAACGAGTAGTACTTTAAGTGTTGAACAAAAAACAACATAGCATAAAACTCTGAAAAATGATTAAAGTATTTAAAATAAGAACTTTGGGAATGAGAACAGTAAATTGTTCATCCCCATAACAATTGTTCCGGGTCATATCGAATTACTTCTTCCCGAAAGTTTTTTTTATGCCTTGCATGACGGACAATTATTTTTCTTCACATTTTCTCTGTGTATTGAAAAAAATTCAATTTTCTAAAAGTGATGTTAATAGTCATAAGAAAGTCATTAAAATAATATTATAAAATATTAAGATTTTCAGAACTTTATTCAGGCGTAGAACATTTATTTAATGTTATTTATCATAACGAAACAAAAAACAAAAAATTTTCTATCTACAACAATTATTTAGTGATATTCCCCATAACAAAACAACAACAACAAAAAAAATAAATAATCCAGTTTTATCATTTAACGAAACAGTGATAATTACTGTATTTTCATTATTATTAACTTACAAGTGTAAAGCTTACCTACATACAAACTTAAGATTTTACATTTAGACTACAATATATTGAAAAATAAATAAAGAAAGAAATTTTTTATAATAATATCCATTCATAACCATGGAAAACTAGTATGTTCGGGCCATCATAAAACATTCCTCTATACTTTCATGCACACATTCATGCAGAACAAGTTATTTATTTAATTTATTATTATTATTATTATTATTATTATTATTATTATGAATGCAGGCGAGTTTTATCTCAGAGAAGAGTAACGCTAAATGAATAGCCGACATTCCCGCCTATATTTTAGGGCAATTTCAGTTATGAGAAATTTATGTTTAGCTACCTCTACAAACAATGCATGTATTAACTCACGTACCAATAATCCTGAAATTATGGATAATTTTAAGAAACATCAATGTATACTTTTAATATCCTCTTTTGAAAACAGAACATAATATTTGCATATATTGAATAATTTTACAAACATATTCTAAGCAAAATTTGCTTCCTGTATTCAAACATTCTCACTTTTCACCAATAACTGTAAATAAGAATACGTATTTAATTAAAAAAAATTAAATTTAAAAGATATATTAAAATAATAATAATAATAATAACATAATAAATATATTGCTCTTTTCCATGATCAATTTGGTTTTAGCTTTTTTCGAGTTTAAAGGTATAAAATAATAGCCATAAGTATTATAATCATTTTTAGAGTAACATTTTTAATCTTAAAATAAAATAATCATTATTTTAGCACAATTAAAAAACAGTGCAGTGAAAATAGTAGAATTTTGTCCTTTGCAAAGGAAGTCATAGGGTGTAAAAAAGAAAAGATGTCACTGGCAAAAAAAATGTGAAGACAGAATGCTAAATATATAACCAAGAAATTGCTTATTTATGAAAAAGAAAATTTTCAGTTCAATAAAATAAAATTAGAATTTTTTTTTTCTGTAAGCCTCAATTGTAAAAAAAAAAAAAAAAAAAAAATACTGCACGGATAGCAATGGAGGTCATTCGTTCGATATCTTCAGAAACATAAAATATGAAAAAAAAAAAAAAAAATGCATCTGAAAATAAAATTTTCAGACCAGTGTTATCGTTCCTTAAATAATTATTTAAGTATATAATTCGAAATTAAGTATTGGCATATATTTCTAATTATGAAATATATTTAAATGATATCTTTAAAATATATTCAAATAACTTCCTTTCAAGAAAAGGGAAAGCATTCATTATGCGGAAACTATTAGAAAGAAGTATCAACATTTATATAGACATTCACAAAAAAAAATGTCTCATTATCTTTGAAATGGCTACAATAACGCAACGAAAAAGTTTAGTTTGAAAGGATAAAGCGAATCGATACTCATCAATTACTTTTGAGTGACGCGATGTTTTAAGAGCTTAAGAAACAAATCTTTTGCTACAGCAAATGTAATGATAAAGAAACTTTTCAGAAAGAATGTATCTCTTATTATATCTTTTCAACAATTAAAAATGATCAGCTTGGTTGTAGCGTATGCAACCGTTATATATTTTTCTTTAACTAAAATTTGAATCATTCTAAGCATTCTAAATTAATTTTAAGATATGCATTATAATTAAATTGTTATAAATAATTTAAATTTATAGAAAATTGTTCATTATAAAAAAAAAATAATTCTATGTTAATATTTTGTCTATTTTTATTTATTTATTTATAATTTTATATTTTATTCTTTAGTTTCATTGTCATTTTATATTTGTTATTTATATTTTTATATTTTTATTAAATATATCTAAACATATGTAAATTTTATTGAAATTTCTTGATTTTAAACTTTAGAAGGAGTTTAATATGAACAATTAGAATAATAATTAGAATATATGATTAATATATCGATTTTTTTTCTTTTTTTTTTTTTTTTTTTTTTTTTTGAATTGGATTAATATGTTTCATCTGCAGCAATAAGAAAAATCATAGATAAAGATAATTTCTATCTTTTCTTAATACATAATATCGTAATATAGATCATCTCTAACATGCGTTATTTATTCAAAGGTCCTGTACTCTTATTTATTTATTTGTAATTCATTTTCATACCTTTATTCAGTAGTGTAAGGCCACAGCATAACACATAAAGCAAGCAATCAGATTATTTAATAAAACCAGATTCAGTAGATTTGATTGGCATAAAAATCCTGCTTTAGTCCTTTGCTAGAGGAATTCGTGAAACATTGCCTGACGTTAAGTTTTAAATTATAAAAGTTTTGCATTTAGCCTTACCATACGCCATATTACTTAAAAGAAAATTTCATTAATTAGACCACTCAATTACAAAACTGTTCAGAGGCTGCCTCAAATGCACAATGCAGTGAGTGCATTTATAGTAAAAAAAAAAAAAGAAAGTGCCTTTACATCACCATCTTCTTTCAGAAATGATTTAAAAATTGATCTAGAGTAGACGCAGTTGTGAGGTTTTATTGCATTATTTTGATGACGGATAAAGGGAAAAAATGTCGGGAAAGGTTTCTCAAAAATCTAGGGACAATTTTCAGGATACTCATTTATTGGGGGGGGGGGGGCAATTTCACAGAAATTATACTACCTTGTGAATGAGGGTAAAAAAGACAGCACAGAGAGAAAGCGGTAGCCTACTTTTCCCAGAAACACCCAATAAATAATTCATATTTCCAGCACAAAAATTGTTTGAATGCTTGATATTGAAAGCATTTGTGATAATGAATGTCTAAATGTGAAATGAAATAAATGTCAGTAAGCAATCAGTAAATTCAAGATATAATAAAAAGTCTATAACTTTTAGTAAAAGAGAAAATAAAAAATAAAAAATAAAAAATAAAAATAAAATAAATAAATAAAAGGATACTTTGAAAACTGTTGCCAAAACAATAAACACACACTGTCACAAAATAAATAAGACATAAAGGCAAGCCTTTCACATGTGTTCGAATGGAAAGAAGAAAGTGGTTGCTTAAATTTTATATTTACTTTAAATGTAATTACTCTGAAAGGTAAATACAAAATCTTTGCTAATAAGTTTTGACCAAAGAGATTTTAAATACTATTTAAATACTGCAAGTATACTTAAATACTACTTCTTGTAAGTTTTCTTATTTAAATTATTCTCTTTTATGTCAAATAAAAAGAATTTCTGATAATTACTCATATTATTTTCAGAGACTTTTTCAGAGATTATTTCAGACTTTTTTCAGAGATTATTTTAAAAAATAAATTCATAGTTTGAAAATGATACTATGAGAAAATCAAAACGCTACCACTAAATCAGACTGCGTTTGGTGAGCCACTAAACAACCGGTTGTCTTCCATGCCACCTATTTGGTAAAATGATGTTATTAAAACATCACATGCACATGCACTATTTTAAGACATTCAACTCCTGCCAAGCGTTTTTATTCTGTCCTACATAAGTGCTGCTTTAAGTCGTTTTTCAATCTGTATACAAAATGCGCCGTTTTCTCCATAATAAAAAAAAAAGTTGCACATTACTAACTTTGAAAATGTTATACTTTTTTAATCCTTTTATTTGATTTCGTAAAAAAAACAAAAAAAAAAAAAAAAAAATGTTATACTGAATTTTCAATATTGACTAATTTATTTGAGAAATCTATTATTTCGTTATAAACTTAAAAATAAATATTTAGATGAACACAACTTATACAGGTGTACTTTTGCATGTTTAAGCATTGTTATTTTTTAGTTTAGCTGTTTATCTATATACATGTTTTATCATAGCTGCACATTTTACGTTTTACTGCGACCAGAACATTTTTATACAGAATATTTATAGATTTAGATAACAGATTTCACTGCTTAAATACAATTTAAAAAATATATATTATAATTTTCCTGTAGCCAAAATGGGTAAAAGTTGGCAACTATGGTTTTATACATACAAGGAAGTTTTGTAAAACAATAATATATATGCAAAATGTTAAAGAATATAATTTTATATCTTAGATTATTTTCGATTTAATCATATTTCTATATATGTTTTATCATAGCTGCACATTTTTACGGTTTACTACGACCGAAAATTTTTCATACACAATATTTATAGATTTCGATAACATATTTCACTGTTTAAATACAATTTTAAAAATTCTATTAAATTTTTTCTGTAGCCGAAAAGCGTAAAAGTTGGCAATTATGGTTTTATACATACAAAGAAGTTTTGTATAATAATAATATATATGCAAAATGTGAAAGAATATACTTTTATATCTTAGATTATTTTCGATTTAATCATATTTCTATATATTTTTTATCATAGCTACACATTTTTACGCTTTACTACGAACGGAAATTTTTTATACAGAATATTTATAGATTTCGATAAGAGATTTCACTGATTAAATACAAATATATATATATATATATTATAATTTTTCTGTAGCTTAAAAGCCTGAAAGTTGGCAATTATGGTTTTATACATACAAAGAAGTTTTGTTTTATAATAATACATATGCAAAATGTTAAATAATATAATTTTATATCTTAGATTATTTTCGATTTAATCATATTCTTATATATGTTTTATCATAGCTACACATTTTTACGCTTTATTATGAACAGAAAATTTTTATACAGGATATTTATAGATTTCGATAACAGATTTCACTGTTTAAATACAATTAAAAAATATATATATTATAATTTTCCTGTAGCAAAAAGCGTAAAAGTTGGCAATTATGGTTTTATACATACAAAGAAGTTTTGTAAAATAATAATATAAACGTAAAATGTTAAAGAATATAATTGTATATCTTAGATTATTTTCGATTTAATCCTATTTCACTATGTTTCTTTAAATAATTATTTGACAAAGCATTTTCATCAAAAACATCTGCGTGCATTATATCGGATAATCTAAAGAAACGGATAATTTTCAAAGACATGAATGATATTGGTTTGGTTTGCTTAATGGTTATCCGATAAAGACGTAAAGATTTTGTTTCATAACACTATGAAGCGATAGATAAAATGTTAATGACTGTGATTCCGTTAATGCCCTTTACAAATTATGTTCGTTATTTTTGTTTTTAAAAATGATTAAAAAACTATCTCTGTCTTTTAATAAAACATTCAAAATAATCTGTAATTGAATACTTATTTCTTATTTTTTTTTATGTGTTATTTTATACTATATGCATAAACATATTACGGAAAATGCTTTTACTTCTTGATTAAAAAAAAAAAAAAAAAAAAAAAAAAAAAAAAAAAAATGGTTTTATAATATGATTAAACCTGGAAAACACAATAAAGCCAAACTGAATTTTACAGCTTTTCTCATTTTATTTAATGAGCAAACATTCCATCCGTGTTTTCTCCAAAAATATAAAAATTGCGTTAGTGATAGTTAGTCCTAGATATGTTTACACATTTTCCAGGTATCTAGTAATACATCTAAACAAATGATTATTAGGTTCTAAGTTTAATTATTTTTTTAATTTATTAATTTTTGTGTCGTCTGAAAAATTGTATCAGGGAGAAAAAGAAGGAGAAAACAAAGTTTGAATTTTTGCCCCTCATTTATTATCTGCGTTATTTTGTTGTTGTCTACGGAGCTTCTCAACAAGTCACAAAGATGACAGTAGAAGGAAAATTCAGTATTGTTAAAAATGGGAAGAGGAAGGAAATTAAACCTTTAAAACCCTAAGTTATAAACAACGTAGTTTAAAAAAACGGGAAATATCTAAAGAAATAAGCAAGTCTGTAGTTCTTAAACGGTTATTTCAAGCTTTCTTGCACCAGCCGAACTATACCAATAAGCTTTCAAAAAATCAATAGGTAAAATATAGTAAAATGAACGTCAACTACCTGTTCATAAGAGACATGAAGCGGCGCTCATAGAATTTGCAAAGTAGCATGTTAGTTTGAGCTATAAACGGTAAAACATTGTTTAGATACTACTGGCATTATCTTAATAGTGAACCATCTTTTTTTCTCAAACCATCACTTTGGTGGTAGCCCTGGGATGATTTGGAACGATTTCTCTGCCAACGGCACAGCATCACTTGCATAAATGAAAATAAATTCGAAAGTCTATCGATGTATATTTGCAAAAAATTTATTTCTAGAGTCATCTCTGATAGCATCTAGTGAGCACAATTTCAGTCAGAAATGCGTCTATTGAAAATTCTAGCTCTACACTATCATGTACTCTGGCTAAACGAAACCAACTGCTTCAGTGGACATTAATAAAACCTAATTTGTACCCAATAGAAAATTCTGGTGCATGAGGTCAATGGAAATGGTAAAACATATAAAACGAAAGACTGAGCATACGATTGCCAGTGAAAACAGCTGAAAAAGCATTAGAAAAAAAGAAAAACTGATTTTTTTTTTTTTTTTTTTATAATTCTATGATCTAAAAAATGATTAAATTAATAATAATAATAAGAATAAGAATAATAATAAGAATAATACAGGAAATTTTTGAAATAATAGCAGTTTATTGCATAATATTTTATATAAACTTAATAATTTTTCTAGCTTTCATCATGTTTAAAAGAAACAAATAAAATTTGCAATACAAAATAGTTTACATTTTTATAGTATTTTTTATACATACCCTCATGTTTGTGAAAATTGCAACCCCGTGATTATACAAATTGAACCAAACGTACAGGAAACGTAAAGTGAGGTAAGGCATGCAGATGATTAGAATTACAAAGCGATTGTGCATGCGTGGAACGAGAACTGACTCTTTATCAGTCGCTTGTTCTAGGTATGTAAAGGACTGTAAAGGCACGTTGAAATCTATTTATCGTCCTCAGTCTGCGGTAAACGTTTTATTGGTGGTCAATATGCCTCATCAAAGGCGGAGGTTGTTAACCAACAAATAACGGAGTCCGTACGAGGCCGCATCGTGGGTATGCGAGAGGGTGGATATTCGTATAAAAAAATCGCAACCCACACGTAGTGTAATGCCACAACAGTGATGCGTGATTGGAAGATATGGACAGAGGAGAATCAAACAAGCCGAATACTGGGCAGTTGGCCACGCAATAGAGCAACGGCAAAGAAGACATACACCTCATCCGCATGGCTGTGGCGGACAAAACAGTGTCCTCTCGTGTGTTAGCACAACGTTGGAGCACGGCTACAGGTGTTTTGTTGTCTATAGCCCCACGGTTCGTCGCCGTTTGCTACAGCATGAACTGCGTGCAAGGGTTCCTCTACGCAGGATTTCACTCTCCCTGAATCACAGACGCCTCGACTTCAATGGGTTCCGCAACAGAGCACGTGGCGTGCCCAGTGGCAACAAATTGTTTTCTCAGATGAATCTTGCTGCAATCTGAAGTGCAACGATGGAAGAGTACGCGTCAGACGTTATAGGGTGGAACGTCTGCTCCCACAGTGTGTTATCCAACGTCATACTTCACAAATGCCTGGCATCATGGAGTGGGGAGCTATTGGATATAATTGTCGATCCCATCTGTTGCACATTGCGGGCAGCCTCAACAGTGATCGCTACATAAGGGACATTTTGGAGCCAGGGGTCCTTCTCATTCTTCGACGCTTTCTGGGTGCTGCATTTCAGCAGGATAATGCCCGTGCACATATTTCTCAGACTGCACAAGCCTTCTTCAGTGAACAACAGGTTTCGCTTTTTCCATGGTCTGTTTATTCCCCTGATATATCACACATAGGATGTCTAGGATTTTATTGGTCGGCGATTCGCTTGTAGAACTGGTGGGGCGCACAGTAAGTTGGAACTTTGGCGTCAAGTCGAAGCCATCTGGAATGTTATTCCCTAGTATTACATTCAGAACCTGTATGATTCAATGCCACGACGTGTACTGGCTCTCATTGCACAGCGTGGCGGACACACAATGTACTGATTTCAGACTTTTTTTGTCTTGTACATGTGATTGTTTATTTGTACCACTATCAGTAATATGTGTAATAAATTTCATTAATTTCTGACAATTCTTTCATGGTGTTGCAATTTTAACAAACATGAATATATAAATGGTATTGTCATTTGTTGCATTGTAGATAACTTTGAATTAAATTAAAATAGGCATTTGTAACAAAAATGCAGTTTTTCAGTTGACGTTAACGGTTTTCCAATAGTATATATTTTCTAATAATATGTCATGTAATAAACACGACAAATATCATGAAATAAAAATCACGAAATAAAATTTTTATCTAGTTTTGTACTATAATCATTCGGTTTATTTAATGATTGTTTCTGCATGAGGCTGTTTTTATTTTTTATTTACATAGTGAAATTGTTACTTTTCCTTTCTTTCTGTATTTAAACATGGCGAAAAAGAAAAAAATCCTTAAATCTTAATACTTTCTTCTATATGTAATATAGAGAAAGTATTGGATTCGCGAAAATTTTAGACCTCCGTTTTTTGTCAGATCAACACGTTTTGGGATATCCTGAGCACGAATTGATAGTTTTTAAAAAAATGTCTGTCTGTGTGTCTGTCTGTCTGTGGTTTCGTTTTTTCACTGTATCTCACGAACCAATGAATGAAATTCAACCAAACTTGGTATATAGTTGGACCCTGGCGGGGCATTGTGCTGATTAGATTTTGGGATCAATAGCTCATCAGGTGGCGCTGTGATCGCATTTTATGTAAATTTTTAACATGGCAGTATAGGACAAATTTTCGTATTTTTCACCGTATCTCACGAACTAATGAATGAAATTCAACCAAACTTGGTATATAGTTGGAACCTGACGGGGCATGGTGCTGATTAGATTTGGGGATCAATCGTCCAGCAGGTGGCGCTGTGATCGCAAAATTTCGTATGTCACACCGTATCTCACGAACCGATGAATGAAATTGAACCAAACTTGGTGTATAGTTGGACCCTGACATGGAAAGGGTCTGATTAGATTTTGGGATCAATCGCCCGGCAGATGGAGCTGTGATCGCATTTTATCTAAACTTTTAACATGGCAGCATAGGACAAAATTTCGTATAAATGTACATAATGAGCGTTATTTTAAACTTGTGATTGTAAAATTAATATGAATTATTGATAATAGTAGTAGTTAACTACGAAAGAAATTTTGTGCATGTGGGGGCACCGGTTCCCCCCCCCGGGGAGGGTAAATTTTCAAGATGGGTATCTTACGAAAGATCTCGTCACTACCTTTAAAACGAATGGTTGAACTATAAATCTGTGACAATTTGAAACAAAGTTATCGATTTTTTTACTTTTAACAAAAAAAAAAAAAAAAAAAAAAAAAAAAATCGTATTTTTTTTTTTTTTTTTTTTTAACGAAACTTAACCAAACTTGGTATTTAGTTGGTCCCCGACATAAACTGGTCATGATTACATTTAGGGATCAATAGCTCAACAGGTGGCGCTGTGATCGCATTTTTTCTAAATTTTTAACATGGCAATATAGGACAAAATTTCGCATAAATGTACATAATGAGCGTTATTTTAAACTTGTGATTGTAAAATTAATATAATTTATTGATAATAGTAGTAGTTAACTACGAAAAAAATTTTGTGCATGTGGGGGCACCGGTTCCCCCCCTGGGGGGGAAGTACCCCTCCCGGGGGGTAAATTTTCAAGATGGGTATCTTTCAAAAGATCTCGTCAATAGCTTTAAAACGAATGGTTGAACTATAAATCTGTGATAATTTAAAACAAAGTTATCGATTTTTTTTACTTTTAACAAAAAAAAACTTTTAACAAAAAAAATCGTTTTTTTTTTTTTTTTTTTTTTTTTTTTTTAAATATTGTTACTGGTTCAATATGTATTACTTTTAACAAAAAAAAATCGTAATTTTTTTTTTAATATTGTTACTGATTGAATATGTATATAGGAAAATATAGAAGAAAGTCTTGTGGTGGCCACAACGTACTAGTTTTTAAAATGTGTTTTGAGATATTTTTCTACGTTTTAAAAAAGAGTTTTGCTTATAATCTGTTAACCAATTAAAAGTTTAATAAACTATTTTTCACTATTTTACTCTTGTTTCAGTAAACATGAAAATTATTTACATTAAATTTAAGCGTTACAATTGCATGAGGTTTTATCTTTCCTGACTGCAAAAAAGTGACTCTGGACATTACGATCGCTATGAGAAAAAATATAATAAGAGAAATATGTGAAATTGAAGTACGTTACAAGAAAAAATATTAATAACAAATTTTTAATAAAATAAATTTACCGAAATCAAATATATCATGAGATAAAATTATAGTAAAATAGTTTTATCTTTATTATAAAAAATATAATAAGCACATAAACAGTTACTTTGTATTTTTTTTTTTTTTTTTTTTTTTTTTTTTTTTACAGATACTCATTAAATAAACTTTAAAAATAGGCTTCTCATTCTAAATTTAAGTCTGTTTAGATCATGTTTCTTAAAGAATGAAAAGTGGGGATTGTAAAATAATGCTATACATAAAAATAGGTCTAAATTTTCACTTATATATATATATTATCTCACACTTTACTTAGACTTAAAATATGAAAATGGCACCGCAAGTGAAAAAAATCATCTTTCAAAATTATAACTTAAAATATCTGAAGATTTCATGCCAGAATGATAGAGTAAAATCGTGCATTTACAACATGCAGTGAAATTTTTACGGAAGCTGAAATTAATATAACGCTAAACCACGAATTTTAACATTATTATAGTTTCTTTATCGTATAACTGTTAATTTTTTTTATACTTCCATATACGCTGAAAAAAAAAAATGCCGAACAATGCTGTTTATTTATCTATTATTATTTTCCTTTATGTGAAATAATTTAGACTATACAGTTTGACATATATTTAAAAGTAATAATATACATTTTTTTTTAACTGGACAATATACGTTTATGTATATATATATACATTAATAAGTAATTGTTTTTCGCGTTTGCCGTTAAACCTTTAAATGCCAATTACAATGTATGGCAGAAATATGGTTTACACGGAAATGAACAGAGCGATTTTCATGAAAGTTTAGAGTTACGGATTGTTTGATGATAAAAAGCGATTGGTAAAATCATGGTGGATAAAATTCATTTATAAAATTGGTTGAGACCCTTATGTGGTCTATGCATACATCGCCACTTGAAAACAAAATTTTGGAGCAACTTCGGTAACGAACTTATCCCAGATATTTATAATATAAATTCGCTGTCCAAAATTTTTTCGATTTGGAGTATTATTTCGGGATGTTGGAATTATTGTTTCGAATTATTGTTTTACCCTATTTTCCTAAATCCAGTCAATCCATAGCTAAAATTCTCAAACAATATGATTTTAAAATAATATTTTCGCCTTCCAATAAACTCACCTTTTCTCAGTTAAAAGATCTCATTGATATGCACAATTCTTGGGTCATTTATAGTATATCTTGTCAGTGTGGTTTATCATATATTGGTCAAACTAAACGCAGTCTTAAATTTCGTCTAAGAGAACATATGAATTACCTCCGCACACAAGAAACCAATAAATCGGCTATTTCTAAACATTGCTCGGAGGAAAATCATAATTTTAAATTTAATTCAGCTAAAACAATTTGCAGACTTAAATCCATTCATGAACTCGATTTGTTTGAAGATTTTCATATTTATAAAAATTTTAAAAACCTTGTAAAATGCGATTTCGCTGTTCCCTATATGTCTGATTGTTGGAAATTTTACATTCAGTCACATTTTTTTAAATTTTTCTATAGTTTACACAGCTAACATTCCGAAATTCCTATTGGCCATTCTCGCCACCTTTCCCGTAATCCTATTGGTTGTACTAAATTCGGTCCCTCTCCTATATATATACGAACACTTTTATTTTTAAAGTTCATTATTCACGTAAAGAAACCACCTGGAGCAGCTGTTTTCCGATTATGACGAAAAATTATTGTTTTTTTTTTTTTTTCCTCTTTTTTTTTTTTTTTTTTTTTTTTTTTTTTTTTTCGAAAGAAGACATCTACATATTTTTTTTTAAAGAATTTATCCTAAAAATATTTGAATATCATTCACAAAAACATGCATTACTATTTTTTTTATTTATTTTTTATTCGCTTTAACACTTCATGTCTTTTTACTTTTTTTTTTTCTTTAAAATGAAAGAAATTTTTTATTAAAAGATTTCTTAGCAAATAATTTTAATGAAATAAAATAATGAATGTTAAAATGACTTTTTTTTTTATATTACTTTCATCATTTACATTTTAATTTTATTAGATAATACAACTATCGTTAAGACATTCTAATCTAAGATTCGAACACAAAATAATACATCTTAAAATAAGCTTCATTAAAATATTCTTGAATTTTTTTTTAAATACTGCAGCTAATTTTACACGAAATTTCTTTTTTTTAGTTCACTTATGAAATATGTCCCTGAAGTTTAATGATTTGCTCGAGGATATCAGAAAATGGCTTCGCTTCTTTTCTAGACATATACATATGACAGATAGGACTTTTAATGGTTTCTTAAAGAACTGGAGTCTCTCTCTTTGTTCCCCTTGCTTTTATTTCATTGTTGTATGGAACAATTAAAAATGGGTAGATAAATTATTTAACATAGCGTAATTTGAAAAAAAAAAAAAAAAAAACAGATGCTGGTGAAATTCTTTTTCCTGCCCCATCTAGCAAAATTAACAGGCATTGTTTCAGAGGGCCAAAATGCGAAATTTTAAAATTAATATTACACATTCTTACTTTAATTAATAAAGGCTTCATAAGAACAGAATACATTCATGATTTTGATAAAAATGCACCAAATTGATACATTCTAATAATATTTATCATAGTGTAAAAAAGAAATATATTCCAAACATAAATATCACTTATCTTTGTTTGAACGTATTTTTTACATTTGCATTACTAGAATATATATATATATTCTCTTCCCACATAAACGCACACACATTCACACTATACATGTATTTATATAAATTACTCTTCAAATATTTTTTTTTGTAAGTATGTATTTCTCAAAATTAAATTCTCTATTAGGCTTAATTACTACATATATATATATATATATATGTGTGTGTGTATATTTATAATATATAGCTAACAAATTATATCTAATTTAAAATGTTAAAAAAACAGATGGGTAAGAGACGTTTTTTTTTATTTAAAAATATCTTATACTATTAAGCAAGAAAGATTTGTATATATATTTCACTGTTCTTGAAATCTGTCTAATGAAGGCTGTATGATTTATGATGTAAGCTACTTATTATAGTTAGAAAACATGAAATTTACAAACGTTCTTCTCAGGAAAATTAGAACTATTAAATTATTTAAGAAATAAATATGAATTCTAGCACTGTATTCATAATAGCTTTAAAATTAGCCATTTAAAATTTTTAAATGTTGCCGAAAAAGTTTACGATTTAGTATTTTTTTTTTTTTTTTAAACATAAAATGAAATATGTTTTCATGCGAAACATTTATTTCAAATATTTATATCAAATATCTAGTTTGCTCATGCATATGAAAAAATGACGCCTTCATAACTTTAAAATAAATTATTAAAAATAAAAATCTAGTATGTTTCTTCCGAATTTACTTTCATAACCTTTTTTAATATACCTCAATTACAGATTTTTGTTTTTTTTTAAATAGTATGTTTTTGGCACGGTTGAATCACTCTTAACATGAAAGCTAATTCAACATTATATTAAAAGGCTTTCTTGGGCAATTTTTTAAATTTTTATGCTGAAGTAGATCGGACATTTTTTGCTAAGGTCTCTGCCATGCAACCAACCACTCCTTGGTTTATTTTTATGCAATCAACCAACGTTCGTGGCTGCCGTGAGTGGGAGAAGGTACTTTGGCGCCGAGAGAAAAGTTTGGTTTTCGGCCTGTAACGTAGTTTGCAATTGACGCACCCGAGTAACGGATTTATTCTGTGTTTTATTTTTATTATTACATGAGTACATGTGTACTCATATGTATACATAACCTCAGTGTATATATATCCATCTTCATGTTTTGTATTATACTAATTTAAAAGAATAAAAGTTAATAAGAGAGAATTTTTGTTCTCAAGTATGTACACACAGCTATGTCACATCACGCATGCAACCGACCACTCCTCGGTTTATTTTTATGCAGCCAACCAACTTCCGTGGCCGCCGTAAGCGGGAGAAGGTATTTTGGAGCAGAGAGAGAAATTTGGCCTTCGGCCTGTAACGTAGGGTGCAATTGGCGCACCTGAGTAACGGATTTATTCTGTTTATTATTATTATTATTATTATTATTATTATTACATGAGTACGTGTGTATCCATATGTATATATAATCTCAGTCTACATATATCCATCTTCATATTTGGTATTATATGAATTAAAAAGAATAAAAGTTAATAAGAGAGAATTTCTGTTCTCAAGAATATCTACACACAGCTACATCACAAACTCTATTTTTGCATAGCCACTTTAAGCCAAGCAACGCATTAAAAATTTAAAGAAATTATAAAATATGGAAAAACAAAGAGAGAGAGAGAGAGAAAAGAAAGGAGCAGAAACAATAATCGCATAAATTAGTACGTATTTTTGTGTAAAATGGTGACAAAGATACAAAACTCGTAGAGGGGAACTATATTAAGGTTGTACCATGATCAAGTTTACATATTTATTTATTTTTCTATATACCAAGTACTATTAACTAACCATGAAATTTATATGACCACGAAAAATAATTGTCTCATGCGATAGACGTAGCCACTCATAGCATATTTTGATATTAAATTTGGCGTGAAATTGCTGTCATTTTTATGGTTGATCAGATAAATCAAATAAATACACAAAATAAAGTGAAAGCAAATATTATGTACACCACATATAGTGTTGTTCATATCTAAATGGGATTCAAATATGAAAGGGCTACTTCAATTTTTTTATACTGTACGTTTCGAAACTGTCATCCAATAATCACCCAAATGGTAGCCCACTGATAAACCATTGTCCCAATCAAGACCAGAAGCGAGATTGTGCAATTTCTGTAATTTATTTATTTATTTTATTTTATTTTACTTATTTATTTGTTTCTAAACTGATATACAGAAAATAGTTTCCTTTAAATATAGTGACCAGGGAAGCGGGGAAAGCCTGCTGGTATAGTAAAATACAAATTAAAATAAGTTAAAACGCGTAAAGCATAAATGTTTTGTGCTCTTTTTTTTATCAACTAATCAGTATGTATATAACAACTTCCAAGAAACAACTTGCTGCTGCATAAACAAGGAGTTTCAAAAAGGATTGAATATTCCGATGATTCAGCGCATGCGCCATTAATATTGTTATATTATATTATAGTGACATTAATATTGCCATTAATGCGCCATACATGTATTGAATAATTATACTTTTGCTATTTAAATATTAGAGCATCTAGTTAATTAAAAACATAATAATTATTACAGTTTATACCAACTTTATTTTTTCTCTGTAAAGATTGCATTTCCATAAAACCTACGTAAAGATTAATCTTACGTTGTGCACACTGTAAATTAAATATTTAAACCCTTCTCTTTAAGTTCCTATAGAACAAACAGTTCTTAAATATGAAGCTTTCTGAATATTTCATTTCCTTAAAAGTTGTCTTATAATAAAATATTCTCTAAAATCACTTCGGTTCATTTACTGATATCGTTCGATGTATATACTTTTATGGCTAAAAGTAACAGAAGCTAACTTTCCCAAATAACAGAACATTTTTAGAGAGAAATAAATTTAAGGACGTGTTTAAAATCCGAAATACTTACTTCCAAAACTTATTTCTATAGAGAAATTTCAAACATATTCAGAGTGTTTCAGGAGTTTGGCTCCATGCATATTTCAAAAGCTTTTAAAGCTGGGTATATTTCGAAACTAGCATACGACCTCTACAATTAATTAAATAGTTAACGATGAAAGTTTTCGCTTTTATACATTCCTACATTTTGTTAAAACTTTTGGTTCAGAGACCAGTTAAAACAATGTTCCTTCAAAATATTTGAATATCTTTTGTGAGCTCGATGTTTTAATTTAACAGATTAAGTTACAAATATGAAACAAAACTTTAGTAATGGCTTAGAAAGCAATTTTGATAATGATTTTTAAAAGCATTTTCGATATGTATATATATATATATATATATATATCTTTATATATATATTTCTTTTGTGCGTGTGTATGTCACTGAACTCCTCCTAAACGGCTGGACTGAGTTTAATGAAATTTTTTGTGTGTCTTCAGGTGGATTCGAGAATGGTTTAGATTTACAAATGAAAGTTGTAACTTAATTAGTTCTTTCTTAATTAATTTTTAACCAATTCTTTCAACAACTTTTCCACCTAGATGGCGTGAGTTGTCGTAAACACGATGTCAGAATTTATTTAATGTTGAAATGAAAAATGAATTTTTAACCGTATCTTACGAAGTGTTTAAAATATTTTTTCGAAGTTAATATTTTAGAATCGTAAACACGATGTCAGAATTTATTTAATGTTGAAATGAAAAATGAATTTTTAACCGTAAGTGTTTAAAATATTTTTTCAAAGTTAATATTGTTAAAATGTTAAAATTAGTTAAAATGGTATATTCTTTTAAAAAATTCGTCAATATCCGACGGAGTTATTTTATGTTAAAATGAAAAATGAATTTTTAGGCCATTATTATTTGTGCAGATGGAAAATGTACTAAAAGTTTTCCGAAAAATTTCACGATCACAAATGTTGACGGATATCCAATATATCGTCAAAGAAATCCCGATAATGGCGGACAATCTTATCATCTATGGCGGTCATCTATGTCAACAACATAGATATTGACATTGATAACCGTTGGGTGGTCCCATATTCACCTCTGCTGCGCAAAACATTCAATGTTCATATTAATAGCAAGAAATTCAAACTTCTTCACACACCATAAATTTTAAATCAGCACAACCGGTTTCGAAAGGACGTAGCCTTTCTTCATCAGGTGCAAACACGTGCAACTGCCTTGGAGGCAAAAGCAAGACTGAAAGCAGGACAAAATCCAGAGGGGGAGGAGCAACACAAACAACCAATAGGAAGCAACATGCAGGACAGGACCAATCAGAGAGGAACACACGTACACACACACCACAAAATGAGGAGGGAGGAAAGGAGTAAACAATTATTATTTTTTTTTTCAATAATATTAAACTAATAAGTAAATTTAATAAAATTTATCCATTAATTATTATTATTTTTATTTAAATTATAATTATTTTATTATAACTAATATGATGTTATAAACATGATGAAGGAAATTATTTAATTGAATTAAACAAAATTTTCCAGGCTATAGACAGCAAAGTGGAATCAGATTTTTCATTGACAATTTTATCACTTTGTTTAATTCAATTAAATAATTTCCTTCATTATGTTTATAACATCATATTAGTTATAATAAAATAATGTACTTTCTAATTTAAATAAAAATAATAATAATTAATGGATAAATTTTATTAAATTTACTTATTAGTTTAATATTATTGAAAAAAAAATAATAATAATTGTTTACTCCTTTCCTCCCTCCTCATTTTGGGGTGTGTGTGTACGTGTGTTCCTCTCTGATTGGTCCTGTCCTGCATGTTGCTTCCTATTGGTTGTTTGTGTTGCTCCTCCCCCTCTGGATTTTGTCCTGCTTTCAGTCTTGCTTTTGCCTACAAGGCAGTTGCACGTGTTTGCACCTGGTGAAGAAAGGCTACGTCCTTTCGAAACAGGTTGTGCTGATTTAAAATTTATGGTGTGTGAAGAAGTTTGAATTTCTTGCTATTGTCTGTACGCCAGTTTTTTTAATTTATTTTTGGTGCTCATATTAATGTTCAGTTCTGCAGTTCAGTGAAGAGCATCAAATACATTTGCAAGTATGTGAATAAAGGCAGTAATATGGCTGTATTTCGAGTTGAAAATACCAATGTGAATGGTCCTCCGGTGAATAACAACGATGAAATAACACTTTTCCAAATTGGCCGGTACGTCAGCTCCAATGAAGCTGTTTGGCGTATCTTTGGTTTCCCAATTCATGAACGGGATCCAGCAGTTCTTCATTTAGCCGTCCATCTTGAAAATGGCCAGCGCGTATATTTCACGAACGAGACAACGATTGATCGTGCTATAAATCCACCAAAAACTATACTCACCGAATTTTTTGAATTGTGTAATCGTGCGGATGCTTTTGGTGCTTTTGCACGGAAATTACTCTATTCAGAAGTACCACTCTATTTCACATGAGCTCCAACAAAAAAATGAATGCCCAGCAAGCAAGGCACGCCGATTGATGCATGTCCCGGTTTATTCAAATCAAACACCTTGGGACGAGTATTTACAGTCAATCCAAGGCAGACTGAGTGCTTTTATATTCGACTGTTATTGGTTAATGTCATCGGCCCTTTGTCATTTCAAGATTTACGTAAAGTGAATGGACGACAGTATCCAACGTATAAAGATGCATGCCTTGCACTCGGCTTGCTGGAAGACGACAACCAGTGGGAGTGTATGCTTGCTGAAGCAGGACTGAACTGTACAGCAAAACAAATTCGTCTACTATTCGCTATAGTGTTGACTACATGTTTCCCGGCCAGAGCAGAGGCATTATGGGATAATCACAAAGATTCAATGACTGATGATATATTGCATCAACATCGTTCACGGTGCAACGATCTAACGATAGTATTCAGTGACGCTATGTACAATGAAGCATTGATTGCTATTGAAGATCTTTGAATTATCATTGCCAACTTACCACTCAGTCATTTCGGTATGCATTCAACAAATCGAAATGCATCTGATTTAATAAGTACTGAATTGAATCGTGAACTACAATACAATACTGTAGAAATGGCAGCGATTGTTGCTCGCAATGTCCCACTAATGAATGAAGAACAAAGAACCATTTACGACCGCATCATGCTCGCAGTTTTGGCAGGACAAGGTGGATTCTTTTTTTTGGGGGGGGGTGCACCAGGTGGAACTGGCAAAACATTCCTTATTTCGCTAATTCTCGCCGAAATACGATCAAATAATGGCTGTTGCATCATCTGGCATTGAGGCAACTTTATTGGATGGAGGCAGAACAGCTCATTTATTATTTAAACTTCCACTAAATATTCAAAATAACCCAGACGCAGTGTGCAACATAAAAAAACAATCGTCCATGGCCACAGTGCTGAAATAGTGTGAAATTCTTATCTGGGATGAATGCACTATGGCACACAAACATTCGATTGAGGCGTCGAACAGGACATTGAAAGATATAAAAAAACAACGACAAACTATTTGGCGGCACTCTGTTACTCTTTTCAGGTGATTTCAGACAAGCACTTCCCGTTATTCCGCGTTCAACATACGCTGATGAGATCAACGCGTGCTTAAAATCATCGTCATTGTGGCGTAATGTTGAAAAAGCACAACTGAAAGTAAATTTGTTCGTTCAAAAGCTTCAAGATCCATCCGCTGAAACATTCTCAAAACAATTGTTAGATATCGGCAATGGAAAAGTTACCACAGATGAAACTGGATGCATAAAATTACCGACCGATTTCTGCACAATCATTGATTCAAGAGATGCTCTTATTGACCAGATATTTCCCGATGTACACAGACGATACACAAATCATGAGTGGCTGGCAGAAAGAGCAATTTTAGCAGCAAAAAATGTGGACGTCAACGAATTGAATCTCAAGATACATTTGTTACCAGGAGACTTGGTGTCATACAAATCTAATGATACAGTTTGCGATGCCACCGAACCTGTAAATTATCCAACAAAGTTTTTAAACTCATTGGATCTACCAGGCATGCCACCGCATATTTTACAACTGAAGGTTGGATCTCTGGTTATTTTGCTTCGTAATTTGAACCCACAACGGTTGTGCAACGGCACGCGATTAGTCATAAAAAAATTAATGAAAAATGTTATCGAAGTCATCATTTTAAATGACAAATTCCGAGGTGAAAATATATTACTACTGCGAATCCCTATTATACCCACAGATGTGCCAATTCAATTTAAACGCCCTCAATTTCCAATTAGATTGGCATTTGCAATGACTATCAATAAGTCTCAGGGCCAAACGATGTCTGTCTGTGGCTTAGATTTGAGCACATCATGTTTTTCACACGGACAATTATACGTGGCTTTCGAGTGGGCAAACCGTCCAGTTTGTTTGTATTGGTGAAAGATGGGATAACAAAAAATATTGTACACTCTGTTGCATTAAGGGATTGATATTGTTTTTTAGTAATATTGTTATAAGTAGCGATATGTATATAATTTTAAACAATCAATTTTAATAAATTAGAAAAATAAATGATTCGTGTTTTGTTATTTTTATATTCTTTCACCGTTCATAGCGCGCCATACATCTTCCACTTATATACCACATCCTTACACACTTACAATAAGTTAGTTATTTTTTTCTAGCAAAATATTCTCTAGAAATAATTTATATGACAAAACAACGTTTGTCGGGTCAGCTAGTATATATATATATATATATATATATATATATATATATACAAATAGCTAGCTATTTTATGTAAATACATGCATATTTATGAATTATTAATTGAATAAATAGGAAAATAAATTTACCAAAATAAATAAATAAATAAATAAAAATACATGGTAATTTATTTATTACTTTAATGTCTGTAACAAATATGGTCCACTAACTATTCTTTTTATACATTATAAGTATTGTTGGGTACTCGGGGTTCATGAATTGCCTGTGAATGAAACACCAATATTTCTGAGGCTTAAAAGTTTTTATAAAGAATATTCCAGAAGATAACAGGTCTGTTAACCAAATAACAACTTCAGTTTCAACAGAAATTAAAAAAAAAAAATAATAATAATAAATAAAAAGCTTAAATAATAGCTGTCAACATAAAAATCATAACATAAACTGTATTATAGCAGTAACACACAACAATAGGAGCTGAAACGGTGGTAAACGCTTGGTCAACCACGGCTGTTAATTCTGCAATGTCTTAGCGCAATATCACTCATTACGGCCGCGATGCAATTCCTTTACATAACCTCGTATAATTCGAGAATTTTCCAATATCTTTTGAAATAATCAAGGTAGAGCTTAAATAATCTATATATAGGTAAAACGGATTTTTTTTTCTTATTTTTTTTTTTTTTTTTTTTTTGCAAAGTCACCGAAAAAGTCGCAAAAGTAGCCAAATTCGTCGCCAAGTCCATTACCTCCTCTGGAGAATCTTTTAATGGGTTTCTGAAGAAAAGTGAACTATTTTAAAGCCAAAGCAAGGAAGAAATGCAGAAAATTAGCATTTTGTATGCAGACTAAGCTTCTTCGAATGAAATTATATAAAAATAACTGGTATTATTTACAAATTCGTTACAGTATTGTTTAATTATTCTTTTTAGATAAACAAATGTAGGGCATTTAGATGCGATCATATTTGAAAGAATTTAATTTCATTGTTTTTAGGGTTTTTTTTTTTTTTTTTTTTTTTTTTATGTTCCTCTAAATAACTATAATTCATAAACTCATAAAAATGTATAAAAATGTATAAACATGACCTACATAATACCTAACTTTTTTAGTTCAATTGAATAACGCCTTTACCCGCTATCGCATTTTACATAATTTTAGTCTATATGCTATAATGATAAAGAATTTCTTTGTATTCTTTAAAAAATTATATATAAATACTAGATTAACCAAAATATATAAGCTCGTGTGATGGTGATCTAAAACTTACCTACCAACTTTCAGCTCAGTCGAATATTTAGACGTTATTGCAACATAAATAATTTGAGCTCATCGACTACAATGATAAAAAATTCGTGCAATGGTGACTTTTAACATACCTATCAACTTTCAGTTTAATCGATCGAAGCATTTAGAAGTTACTGTATTAAAACGCACATCACCGTAAAAATATAAAAAATTAGCTCAGGAGACCATAAAACATATAGATTCTGCATTAGACGTAAATTGTGAAATTATGAAAGCTGCATAACATGCGTTAAAACTGCATAAATATGCAGTATTTTTATATCGTATATAAACTTTCGGACTTATTATGCTTTTTTAAAAATTATGCTTTCGAAAAAATCTCATAAGCGATATTTTTCATGATTAAAATTCTATTACTTATATTATTTTTGTTTGGAAAGGATTTAGTTTAATTATAGTAGGAAAAATATGCGTAAATATGGCCTTTATTATAAAAATGAATAAATGATAGTTTTGGCTTGACAAATTCGTCAAGAAATTTATTTACTTTATTGCGAATTTACATAATATACGATTTGTCTAATTAAAAGAAATTTTGACATTTCCTACCACTGTTACAATAAGAGAATTTTACTAAAATTTTAAATATATAAGGGAACGTCTCCAGTTGTGGGCACAGTATTCATTTTTGCTTATAAATTTTGATTGAGTAAATTTTATGCAAGCATATGAATACCAATAGAAAGCTAGAACCATTAGCTAAAGTTTGATAAAGCAACTGTATCGATTCCGTCAATCAGAAAAATGTTATCACTAATTTTGTGAAGTGATAAACTTTAGCCAAAAAGAAAAAAAAATTGTATCCGGTTGTGGGAACACATTAAAAATCCGCTAAAAATGGTTAAATAATAAGAAAATCAACATAGATACAGAAAATAATTAAATTTATTTATTTTGTAAGGATTCAGCAGCCAAAATTACTACAGAAAATGGCATTTTTCCAATTTTATTCGTCATCTTCTTCATCCTTCATAGCAGAAGTGCAATGCTTGTAAATAAAATAATTTTCATGTATATTGGCACATTTTAAAAGCACCAGATGATCATACTCGTTGCATTTGATTGAATTTGCTCTTGTTCGGCATGGTAGCAGGTGCTCCAAACAAATGATGCAGAAATCGACATCAACTCTTGATTGAAATTGTTTCTACTTTTAGTGCGCTTGGTCAGAAGTTTGACAGGTGGAATTCCCATACTTTTTCTAGGCTTCTTCTGTAGAGACGCAGAAGCTGCGAGGAGGTCCATATTCTCACGCAGTCGATTTTATAGATTTCGTATATACTAAGCAATCCTAAATGGCTTTAACCATCGCCTTAAAATGCATTTCTTTTCGATTCATTGACTTTTCCGGGGTTGACATGGCTAAAAAAGCCTAAAATTACATAAAACACTAATAAAATATGTTATGTTGTTTTAAAAGACCATATTTGACAATTTGTAAGTCAAAAACACACTTTAAATGAAAGAAACATGGGTGCGCACAACCGGTTACATGAAGGGGCCCACAACCGGGAATGACAATTACTTTTATAATGTCAGAAAAAAACTATTTTCATTCCAAATATTGGCTTAATTCGATATTGCAACACAAAATATATTGAATATACTGCACGAATATATATTACACTCACATTTTTTAATTAATTCACTTCTATTTATCGCACATTGAAAAAATTCAGAAATTACTTTTGTGTTGCTTTTTTTTTTCAAAATTTTGTTCGCTTACTAAGCAAATGCATCTATTCAGTTCAGTGTTAGCGCAATAACTCCGTACTGTCACAACACATGTTTGACAGTACTCAAATCCAGCATATTTTCTTTTAGTTAAAAGATATGGTGGGGTGCCCACAACCGGAGATGTTCCCCTACGTTATAAGCCGTATTCCATTGAAAAGTGTAAAATTTTTACCCTGAGAAATTATGTGACTTACGTCTAGAATCTAAATTGTGGCTCTAGCAAAAATAGTTCCATGTCATCCTTATAAACTTTAGTTCCCTTTGCTTGCGAGTTCTAAAGATCCTTATTAGAATTGTAGACAGTTTCCCTATATTATGATGGGGTGAATCACATTTAAAAATCACTGTAAATAAATACGAACACAGGAGGCCGGTTTTAGTAACTAATATAATTTTGTTTTATAACCCAATTCTAGGAGTACAACAAGACTTTCTTGCAATATGTTCGTAATATTCACAATATTGTTTCACCACCAAGAAAACTGTAGACTAGAAAATCTTGATTATTTTGTCTATCCAGTTATTTGTTTACCTTATACAAAAAACTCGGAAATCTATATTTCTAATTTAGGAATTTTTAAAGTGGCTACTTATTCGTTCTAGATGAAAGCAGTATATATTTTTCTCAGTGTATGACTCTACATAACAAATTATTTGCATAATAAGTCCCAAAGTTTCGATATGATAAAAAAATACTGCATATTTATGCAGTTTTAATGCATGTTATGCAGCTTTTATAATTTTACATTTTACGTCTATTTCCGAATTTATCTCACTCCGATTCTCTCTCTCTCTCTCTCTCTCTCTCCCTCTCTCTCTCCCTCTCCCTCTCTCTCTCCCCCCCTCTCTCTCTCTCTCTCTATATATATATATATAATGAATGAAAGGAACAAAAAAGAAATATTTGAATAAATAAATTTATTGTTCATGAATTAACATACATAAATTTAACTAAGCATATTTAAAAATGAAAAAAATGTAAACTCGGTCGTTAAAGAAACTATTATTGGAAAAAAGCATAAGAATATCGTTTATAATAAATATTGGTAATATTTTGTGCGAAAAAAAAAAAAATTAGATTTAAATTATAAATCCGGAATAAAATGAGAAGTATATTTTTTTTCTTCTCAAGTAAAAGTAAACTAAAAGTGTAAAATGTATTAAAAGTCGCCTATTACGCTGTTTTGATATTATGTAACTCCATCCGTCTTTTCAATGAAACCTATTGCATATATATAATAAAAAAAAAAGGGAAAGCTCACAATATCAAAATGATGTGAAAAATGAAAAAAAGGAACAATCAAAGGAAACTTATCTCTGTGGCAAGAACTTCAGAAGGGACAAAGAGGAGTATAACAATGCTTCCATTCTTTTGTTAGGGTCGTAGAATTGGTTATCTGAAAAAAGAAGGTTTTGTGTAAACTGGCGTAAGCGGATATATATGGAATGATTATACTCAAAGGAACTAATACATTGTTTCGTTTTTAAGAAGAAAAAAAAGGATGATTATTATTTTTTTTTTTTTTTTTAATAAATAGTTGTTGACCAGATCTAAACTTTTATATTATAAAATAAATAATGATGAAAACATGCAATATTATGTCTTTTATAATATATATATATATATATATATGATTCGACAAAGTTCATAATGTTATTTCACCTTTAAGAATTTTATGAGAAAAAAAAAAAAAAAAAATGTAAATAAAAAAAAAATCTAGTATACGTAATACGTATATAAATATTTATAAATGTCTATAAATCTACAAAACTTATAAATTTCTGTTATTTATTTTATACAAACTACGTTACTTTCATATGTCTATGGTTTTTCTTAATGTTGTAGATAGTGTGATGCAGATCTTGCAATTATTCTTGTTTATTTTGTAACATTTTTAGTAATCGTATTTTCTTCACAACACTTTTTTAAACATAAATAGTCTTCTTATTTAATAGTAAGTATATATTGGAGAAAATTACTCCACAAAAAGTGTGGTGTGAATCAAAGGTGTGTACTAACGGTATTACAGAATAAAATTAGTGGGTCGTACTCCATTTACTCAGAAGGATTTTTTGGGATGAGAAACTTTCGCCTTATTTACTACCATTATTTTTATACATCATGACACAATACTTTCATAATAATGTGTCATGGTTAATAGGATAAAGATCATAGTATAAAAATAAAGGTAGGAAAAAAATAAATAAAAAATAAAAGCAGATATTTCTCATTTCTGAATGTGTCCTAAAACAAGCGAGGAGATTATGACCCCTATTAGAAAAATTGGCAATTCTATTTATGTAAGATTTTAACATCAGCATCCTCTTTAGAGAGCCAGAACACAATTTTTTACAAGATTTAATTACAGAAATAGAAATAAGAACGAAAAATCATGCAGTACGCATTGATTATTAACAGTTTCCAAAGGTACGTACTTGTATCGTATAACTTTCAATATTCTTTGCCTACTTTATCCCACAACATACAGACAAAAGGACTGAAAAGAATACACACAGACTAACAGAATTTCAAATCACTAGTAGACATTGTTGGAAAGTGTTAAACAGACTTAAAGCGAAAGAAAAGGCATCCGTTAGATTATAATTGCAGCCGTTAATGTACCTGAATATTTTAGTGTAGCCCAGTAAATCTGAAGGTTATTCAAATCATATTCTATACAAAACACTATTTTAGAATATTAACAATACATGTCAATTTATTTATGATTTTTACAGTAGAAAGTTATTTAAATGTGGTTTTCATAAATGTTTGTCCTAAAACGCAATGTACTGGTAGTTTTTGGTAGTCCGCGTATACAAACTAGTTGTACAGGACCTATTAGTGTCATTTTAAATAGGGAACATTCCATAGTGAACTTGATTAATATAAATGATTTACTAAAACTTCTGAAACTGTTTACGGAAACTAGGTCGGGAGACAGAGAGATAGAAATGTCAAACAGACAGCTACACAAATTGAAATCATATTCACTCCTAAAAATTGTTAGAAAGTGTTAAAAATACTTAAAGTAAACGAAATACAATTCCAGCTATTTTTTATTAATAGCTCTTAATGTAACTGAATTTTTATGTGTGTCCCTATAAATTCTAATGTTAATCATACTATATTCTACAGAAAGCACTCTTTTGTGCATATGAGTGCAATATTTCAATTTCATTAAGCTTTTCGCAAAGTAAAGTTATTAAAATATGGTTTATAGAAATACTTCTCACAGAATGCAAAACTTTGGAATACTTTCGAGTGTCCCTGTGCACAAACGAGTTGTAGTATTTTCTCTATGCTATATATGAAACATCCGGTGGTACACTTTAATAACATATTTAATTTTCATTAAGATTTGCGTAGAGTAAAGGCATTAAAATATGTTTTATAGAAATACTTCTCATAAAACATAATGCTGTGGAATACTTTCGGGTGTCCCTGTACACTAACCAGCAGTGGAATTCACTCCATTTTCAATAGGGAACATCTAATAGTGAACTTGAATAACACATATCAGTTTCAAAAGATTCCATAAATATTTACGGGACTAGAGGCTTGGACAGACAGACAGAACGAAAGACGGGCAGGGGAACAGACAGACAGATACGCATAGAAATCATATTCACACTTAAAAAATGTTAGAAAGCTTTAAAAACGATTAGTTAAAACGGAAGTGCGATTCCAGCAAATTTTTATTAATAGCTCTTAATGAAAATGAATATTTTTGTATGGCCCTCTAAATCTAATGCTAATCATACTATATTCTATAGAAAGCACTCTTTTGTGCATATGAATGATATATTTCAATTTCATTAAGCTTTGTGCAAAGTAAAGTTATAAAAATTTGGTTTTTTGAAATACCTGTCATAGAACGCAATGCTTTGGAACACTTTTGAGTGACCTCCTACAAAAACAGATGGTGGTATGCATTCCGTTTTACATATGAAACATTCGATAGTGAATTTGTATAACACATTTCAATTTCATAAAGATTTATGTAAAGAAAAGTTATTAAAATATGGTTTATAGAAGTACCTCTCATAGAACACAATGCTTTAGTATAATTTTGGTTGTCCATCCACACAAACCTGTAGTGATATTCACTCCATTTTCAATAGGGAACATCTGATAGTGAACATTAATAACATATATGAGTTTCAAAAAATTCCTCACATAATTACGCTTGTTTGAGCGCGGACAGACAGACGAACAGATGAACACACAGGCAGATACACATACTGAAGTCATATTCAAACATATAAATTGTTACAAAGTTTTGAAAATGTTAATGTAAACGAAAGTGCAATTCCAGAATTTTTTATTAATAGCTCTTAATATAACTGATTATTTTTGTGTGTCTGTGTAAATCTAATGCTATAATCATACTATTTTCTATAGAGAGCTCTTTTGTGCATATGAATGACATATTTCAATTTCATTAAGATTTGTGTACTGTAAAGTTATTAAAATATTGTTCTTAGAAATACCTCTCATGGAACACACTGCTTTGAAATACTTTCGGGTGATCCTGTACACACACTAGTAGCACTCCATTTTCAATAGGTAACATCCGATAGTGAAGATGAATAGCATATACCAGTTTCATGATATTCCAGAAATATTTACGAGAGTAAGAGCGCGGGCAGACAGACGGACATATGAAGAGATAGGCAGATATAGATATTGATATCTTATTCAAACTTATAAATTTTACAAAGTTTTAAAAACGCTTAATGTAAACGAAAGTGCAAATCCAGGAAATTTTTATTACCAGCCCTTAATGTAACTGAATAGTTTTGTGTGGCCCTGTAAATCTGATGCTAGTAATACTATATTCTGTAGAAACGACTCTTTTGTACATATGAATAACATATTAAACTTTCCTTAAGATTTGTGTTCAGAAATGGTATTAAAATATGGTTTATTGAAATACCTCTCATAGAACACAATGCATTGGAATACTTTCGGGTGTCCCTGTACACAAACCAGTAGTTGTATTCACTCCATTTTCATTACGGAACATCTGGTAGTGACCTTAAATAATATATAGCAGTTTCAAGAAATTCTACAAATATTTACAGGAGTTAGGGCGCGGACAGACAGACAGACGGACAGATGAACAGACAGAGAGATACACATATCAAAATCATATTCACGCTTATAAATTTTTAGAAAATTTTAAAAATGCTAAACGTAAACGAAAGTGCAATTCCCAGCAAATTTTTATTAATAGTTCTAATGTAATTGAATATTTTTGAGTGGCCCTATAAATCTAATGCTAATCATACTGTATTCTATAGAAAGCACTCTTTTGTGCATATGAATAACATATTTCAATTTCATGAAGCTTTATGCAAAGTAAAATTATTAAAATTTGGTTTTTAGAAATACCTGACATAGAACGCAATGCTTTGGAATACTTTCGTGTGGCCCTGTACAAAAACCAGTGGTGGCGTAAATTCCCTTTTATATGGGAAATATTTGATAGTGAATTTCTATAACAAATATCAGTTTCAATTAGATTTGTGTACGTTAAAGTTATTAAAATATTGTTTATAGATATACCTCTTATAGAACACAATGCTTTGGAATACTTTTGAGCGTCCCTGTACACAAACCAGTAGTAGTACTCTCTCCATTTTCAATAGGGAACATTCGATAGTGAAGTTGAATACCATATATCAGTTTCAAGAAATTCTATAAATATTTACGAGAATTTGAGCGCGGACAGACAGACAGGCAGGAGTCATTAACTCTTTTCAACCTTGTTGGAACGTGTTAAAAAGAGTAATACCCAGAGCAACCCTGTTACCCCGACGTTCAGAAAATGGGAGGATTTACTTTTCTGTCCTCTCTACTTCTGGGAATACAGTTCTTCGAGTTGCAGTTAAACTTGATATATGCCTAAATATAAAACTGGTTTGACATTCAAAAGAACTGATTCTTATAAAGGAATCAAGTATCTCATTGAATGTTAAGACATTACAGAATCAAAACGATAAACTATACCCAAATGTATCATTAAAGTATAATGTCATTTTTATAATAAATTTTTGACTAACCTGGAATTTTGCTTAATTTTGTATATTAAGTATATCTGTCTTATATTAGTATATATCTCTTATATTTTTCTATTTATGTATCTAATATGATTTACATGTCAGAATTAGCTTTTTGTTATATATCAATAAATTATTAATCTGAAAATAATGTGTTATTATTATTATTTTTTAATTATGCTTAAACTTTCCTGAAAAGTGAAGTTATTTTCAAGTACTCTGTTAAAAAATTTCATTTGAAGTTTGAACCAAAATTTGGTACTGCGGTAGCTGCAATATGCTAGATTGAACCAAAGCTTGATACTACAATAGCTGCAACCATCTCTCATGATTTGGTACTTCTTGTTGAAAAAAAGCACCAAATCATGGTACAAGATAACCCACATCTGATGACTACAAGAACTTTATAGTAGCAAGATTTGGTAGAACCAAGTACCGAATCATGGTAAAAGGTTTCACCATTTCATGTTTGCAGCTACTGTAGTACCATGTTTTGTTTCAACCTAGCTCAAAATATTTAACCCGTTAGTAGTCGCATATCGTTTTTTTATTTATTTTTATTTACCGCCCATCGCTTATAAATTCCTCCTGCATATCACCCCTTAAAAATAAAGTGGGGAAACTCTGCATACCTGACCTTGGGTGGATGCCCTCTAACATAGTGTGCCTTCAAGTCATTCGTACTATTTTTTAAACAGTTAAAAACATTTTACTTCTCAAATCGGTCTATTTGACCGCGACGCAACCACTAACGTTGATTCATTTTTCACCCAATTTCCGGTTTTTCAGACAGGTTAGAATTTTGCGGGGAAAACTTCGCGTGAATTAAAGGCACTTCATCTTTCTCTACTGCCTTTCTTTCGGCTTTCCCCCAACACTAAACAGCGGCGGTAAAAAGACCGACACGTGACTACTATCGTTATAAAAAATGACGCGACAACACTCGGGTTAACAGTGTATGATATCACTTTAACTGTGTTTAAAAATGGTTGAACACAGAAAACAAAGAAGACTTCTTTTCTACCAGGAGTGCGATAAAAAAATCCACAGTTAATGCAATAATTGTTTGTGAAAACAACATTGTATATGCCAAGATATAGACAAATCTTTATATGATGCTGTAGGACACCTAAACCGTCCGTAAAACCCATTTACCAATCCCATATCTAAATTTTCTATATTTCTTTTGATCGGGATACGAAATGTTTTAAAGAGGAAGATTCTTGAATAAACTAGTATGTTGTGGCCACCACAAGACTTTCTTCTATATTTTCCTATACAAATTCACTCAGTAACAATAAAAAAAAATACGATTATTTTTCTAAGTTTACTTTTGTAAACGTAAAAAAAAATCGATAACTTTCATTTAAATTATCACATATTTAGTTCAACCATTCGTTTTAAAGGTACTGACGAGACCTTTCTAAAGATACCCATCTTGAAAATTTACCCCCCCCCCGGAGGGGTACTTCCCCCTAGGAGGATAGCAATGCCCCCACATGCACACATTTTTTTCCCTAATTAACTACTACTATTATCAATAATTCATATTAATTTTACAATCAAAGGTTAAGAATAACTCTCATTATGTGCATTTATACGAAATTTTGTCCTCTACTGCCATGTTAAAAATTTAGAAAAAATACGATCACAGCGCCACCTGTTGAGCGATTGATCCCCATATCTAATCAGCACTAGTTTATGTCAGGGGCCAACTAAATACCAAGTTTGGTTAAATTTCGTTGAATATATATATATATATAATAAAGATGATCTATTAAGCATAGTAGAAGCCAAGCAACAGACACAAGATCACTGAAACACCAATGACCAATAAGATAAAAAAAAAAAATCAGTGGATGAAATACACTAATGTAAAGAAACCAGATCTATTAGTTAACAGTCTGCAAAACAAACGAATCAATAAAGTAAAACAACAAATCTTAACTTAAAACCATAAACTTATCAAAATTAATGAAAAAACAACCCAAGAAACACAAGATAGGAAGAAGGAGGCAGGCGGCAAGACTTGTGACTTGCCTGTGGGGTTACACTAGTTTTACGCCGGCAACACTCCCCCAGCCTGCCACAACCAGAACAGGAACCATATGGATTTAAAAATGCAAAATTTCAAAGCAGATGAACAACAATGAAACCACGAAGCCACAATGAAATTCACCAATTGATCACATTGTATTTAACAGTATAATTAGAACATTAAATATAGTTGACAACTCAAAAAGGAAAAATCTGAAATTTTAGTGGAAAATGAAAGTTTGCATAGTAATACAAAGCAAATGCAACAAGCCTTCTACTTTTTTTTTTTTTTTTTTTTTTTTTATAATTTAATTTCACAAACCCACCCAACCATCCAACCTTACAACACCACCCCACCTCCGTAATCAAACATCTGCCCACCCAACCGCCACCTTTTTTATTGTCTTTTATTATTTTATAATTTTTTTTTTTTTTTTTTTTTTTTTTTGTTAATATACACAAAAGTGTACACAGCTTTTTTTTTTTTTGTTTTTTTTGTACTGACAGAGACATGGTTAAGGATATAAAATAGAAAATACAAAGTTTTTAGGAAAACCCATTTTAGCAGTGGCTTTGATCAGTTTATTAATATTCTTGTTTTTAAACTTTGCAGAGCATAAATTATTAATTCGAAATAAATGGTTAATGATGATGTTTCTAAATACCGAAAGATGCAGACATGAATTAAAATGTGTAAATAAGTTGACATTAAAACAAAAATCTTGCCGTTTGTCATAGATATCTGTGTAAAGTTTATTACCATCGATGATTATTTTGAGATCTAAAAAGTTAATTGATTGATTAGTCAGAGTATTTTGAGTTAGCTTTAAATTAGGTGGATAATTGAAGGAAAAGCCATTTTGTGAGTTCTTGTTGAGATAAAATACAATAATATCATCGATGTAACGATAAAATCGAACATCATCATTGCAAATTTGCTTTTCATAATAATAAAGATAGAGATCTGCCAAAATACTGGAGCTACAACCTCCTTGTGGGATGCCTAATTGTTGCAAATAGATAGCGTTGTTGTGGAAGATATAATTATTATGGATAACAAAGTTAAGAAGAGTTTTAAATTTTTCTGCTTTAAAATTGTAAGGAAGATTAATTTGAGCTTTATATTCTTGAAAAAGACTGTAAATGATATTACTAAGATCTGATAACTCAATATTATTGAAAAGATCTTGAAAGTCAAAAGTCATAATATTGTCAATTGTATCGAGCGATTTTATGTATTGAATTAATTGAAAGCTATTTTTAAGACAGTGTAAATTATCAACTTTGCAAGTACATTTGTAAATTTGTTTTAGAATATCCAGTAGAGCTTTATTAGCATTGTTGTTATAAGTGTTACACCCAACAGTGACAGTGCGAAATTTAATTGGAGATTTGTGAAACTTAGGTATGAGAACTATATAAGGATAATTAAAGTTATTGAAGGGAAGTTGAAGTAGTTTATAGTAATTATGTATTTTTCGGTTATTAATAATAAGGTTATTATTAGTTAAACTGAAGATGTTACTATTATTGATTGAAGAGTTTAAAATAGAGAGATAGTAGGATTTACAAATAATGGCATAATTATTAGGTGATTTGTCAACATAAGTGATCACAAAGTCATCCTGTAGTGATTTGATTGAGTTAAGAAGTACAGATTTTTTAAATAACACCAGATTTGAAGAATTGATAAATAATGCATTTTTGATTTTTTGTAACACTAAAACTTTCCATTGAGTGAAGTAGGCAATAGGTTTATTATGAGTAATAGATATTTTATAAATAAATAAATCTAGGTCATAAGAAAACTGTTGAAGGATTTGTGGAATGCTAGTTTTAACTGGAAGTCTAAATTTGGTGCCAAATTTCATGAATTTTTTTAATTGATAATTATCAATAATATTGAGATTACCCGTGATAATGTGTCCATGGTCTCTGTCAATAAATTTTGAGAAAGAAGGATCATTGCATTTACAGGTTACAGTGTTAGTAAAAGAGGTAGACTTAGATACAGAATTATAATTGAATATCTTTCTGCCAAGAGGAAGAGGATATTTGAAGGTACGAGATAGATTTAAATCTTTAATCGGAAACAAACATTCTTTGTCATTAATGATAGACGTAATGTTAATACTGTTCAATATTTGATTTGTAAAATTCACAATTAATTGAGTATTTGTTTTAAATTTGTTGGGCTTTTTATTAAGTTTTAAATTAAATTGTTTGATTTTGTACATTATAATATCATAAAAAATGTCTGAAAAATGTTTATTATAGGATTGGCTTTGAAAGACATTCAGAAAGTTTACTAAGTATTTCTTTTTAATTGCAAAAATAAATTTTCGAATAATGAACCAGTTATAGTTAGATAAGTAATTAGTCTGTAGATCTGAAATGAGTTTAATAATGGCACTTTTAGAAAAGATTAAATCTGTTTTTTTACTACCTCGTTTAGTTCTAGAAGTTTTATTGTTAATTTTGTGATTGAGTTGTGCATAAATAGTCGAATAATCATGTAGAGGGTTGATGTTAGAAAATGCTTTAATAGTTTTACTAAAGTATTCGGAATTTAGGCCATATGGATAAATTGTATTATAATATTGCATAAATTTTGATTCAAGAAATAGACGCTCACTTTTATTTTTCTGAATTTTTACAATCTCTATGGTACATGAATTAAAATTATGTGATTTAAAGTGTTGTAACTCTATAGTTGACTTAGAAGATGCAGCTGAAAGGTTTTTAGAATCTGATCGATGCTGATTAATGCGTAGATGAAGAGGAGTTGAAGTTTCACCAATATAACTAAGTTTACAATGACCACAATTGATTTTATAAATAACATTGTATGCCTGACAAAATGGAACCAAAGAGTGATTATTATGCAATTGTGTGTGAGAGGCCATAGGGCAAGTTTTACATCTATTAGAACCGCATGTTCTAAATTGAAGCAAAGGAGGAGGAGATAATAGGTAACTGGATGTCGATCCAAGGATATCCCTATAAATATCCTTGTACCGGGCACAATACTGCTATGAAGCTAAGTATATATATATATATATATATATATATAAGTTGTTTTTTGTTAAAAGTAAAAAAAAAAAAATCGATAACTTTGTTTTAAATTGTCACAGATTTATAGTTCAAACACTCGTTTTAAAGGTATTGACGAGACCTTTTGAAAGATACCCATCTTGAAAATTTACTCCCCTCGAGGGGGGACTTCCCTCCAGGGGGGTGGCGAGGCTCATAAAAAAAAAAAAAAAAAAAATCCCAGTTGCCTATCTCTATTATAAATAATTCTTATAAATTTCATAATGATTACTAAAAAATAATTCTCTTTATGCACATTTATACAAAAATTTTTCCTTTACCACCATGTTAAAAATTTAGAAAAAGCGGGATGGCAACACAACTTTTTACCAAAAGTTGATAGGCACTAATTTATGTCAAGGTGCAACTACATACCAATTTGTATGAAATTCTGTGCAGTAGTTCCTGAGATACAGTTGCCACAAAATTTTGTCACACGCACACACAGGCAAACATTTTCTAAAAATGGTAAAATCGTGTTCTACAACTCTCAAAACGTGTAAATCCATCAAAATCCCGAGGTCGAAAATTTTTACCAATCCAATATTTTCTTCTATTGAATATAGAAGAATGTAAAAAAAAAAAAAAAAAATCACACGCAATATGAGATTGTGTAAAAATTAGTTTTGATGTGGCTTACGGATTAAAAAATACAAATAATAATAATAATAATAATAATAATAATAATAATAATAGCACTTTGACAATAATAAAGTTAAAAAAATTCGATAACATTAATCGTTCAATAAGTAGAAAAACTATTTAACAGATAGATTAAAATGGCGATTGTACAAGAATAGAAAATTTAATTATTTTGTGAGATTGAGAATTTGTAAGCTGTCCAGATGATAACAGTGAAAAAATCTTATTTTGAGATTTTGAAAAACTAATTTAAAGTATGGTAAGGTTATTAGAGTTGCATTCATCGTTTTTAATACTTTCTAACAAAGTTGAAAAGTGTTTATGGCTTCGGTTTTTCTATTTTTCTGTCCGTCTTTCTATCTACCAGCTGCATGTCCGTCTGTTCACACACTGTCAAAAATATGTAACTTTGCTGCTAGAAAGTACCTGTAATTTGAGAAAATAATCGTAAATTACGGAAAAATTACGTTTAAAGTACGTATTCTTCTGTCATTACAGAGAATTTCTGGCAGCAAAGTTGCATTTTTTTAACAGTGCACCCTAACTCCCATAAATTTTCATGGAATTCTTTGAAACTGATATATGTCATTTCAGTTCATTGTAGGATGTTCCCTACTGGAAATATAGTAAAGGATGTTCCTTATTAAAAATAGAGTAATTACCATCATCAGTTTATGTGCTACCGAATTGTAGGACACCTGAAAGTATTCTGAAGCCATGCGTTCTATGAGAGGCATGTTTTTTAAGTCACATTCTAGTACATTTGCTTAGCTCAAATCATAATGAAGTTGACATTTGTTATTCTTATGCTTAAAAATGTTCTCTGTAGAATATAATGTGATTAGCATTAATATTTACAGGGCAACAAATAAACATTCAAATACATTAAGGGCTATAAATGGAAATTACTGTCATTTCAGTTTCTCTTTTATAAGCCTTTTTAACACTTTCTAACATTTTTTAAAAGTGATTGTAGTTTGAATAAGAATATTTGTCTGCCTTTGTGACATATTGTTTATCTATCTGGACGTCTTCCACCTAAAGCTTTCTTAAATATTTTCAGAATTAATTCAAAATGATATATGTTATTTGGATTCACTATTCAACATTCTGTAATAAAAATGGCATAATTACCCCCACTGGTTTGTATACAGGGACATCCAGATGAATTCCAAAACTTTGTGTTCTACGGGAGGTATTTCTACAAACCATATTTTAAATAATTTTATTTTGCATGAATCATAATGAATCTGATATTTATTATCCATATACCCCCGCGAGTTTATTATACATTTTAGCATGCCCATCGTCACCATTTACGGAGACACATTAAAACATTAAAAAAAAATTAATGCTACAATTGGAAGTTGCTGGAATTGTAATTCTGCTAATATTTAGCAATTTTAACACTTTCCAATAAAATTTAAGAGTAATTATGAATTTACTTCGTCAGTTTTACTCTGTCAGTCTTTCTGTCATTCTGTTTGTTCTTTGTGTGATCACGTAAGCAAAGTGCTGACCGCATAATTTTCCGTTCATTATTTGTTTTATGATTCATTTTTGAATTCAGCACCTTCGAAAATATAAAGTATATTTAAAATAAAATCTCATAGCGCTGCTTTTTTAATTAATTAATTATATAATTATATAATTAATTAATTAAATATTATTATTATTATTTCTTTTTTTTTTTTTACATGCGTTCACATTATACAATGAAAAGATATTTCTCCGAAAACTTTCCATTTTCAATAATTCGTGGGCTTTAATTTTTTACTTTCTTTTATATGTAATATAGAGAAAGTATTGGATTCGCGAAAATTTTCGAAGTCCACTTTTTGATGGATTTACATGTTTTGGGATGTGGAGAACACGAATCAATAGTTTTTAGAAAATGTCTGTCTGTCTGTCTGTCTGTCTGTCTGTATCATTTTTTTGTGGACGCTGTATCTCACGAACCAATGAATGAAATTTAACCAAACTTGGTATTTAGTTGCACCCTGACATAAACTGGTGCTGATTAGATTTTGGGATCAATCGCTCAATAGGTGGCGTAGTGATCGCATTTTATGCAAATTTTTAACATGGTAGCATAGGACAAAATTCCGTATAAATGGGCATAGAGTTATTTTACACTTGTGATTGTAAAATTAATATGAATTATTGATAATAGTAGTAGTTAGCTAGGAAAAAAATTTTATGCATGGGGGGGCATCGGTTCCCCCCCCGGGGGGGAAAATCCCTCCCCCCCGGGGAAGTAAATTTTCAAGATGGGTATCTTTCGAAAGGACTCGTTGATAATAGTAATAGTTAACTTGAAAAAAATTTTGTGCATGTGGGGGCATCGGTTGCCCCCACACCGGGGGGGGGGAAGTTCCCACCCGGGGGGGCAAAGTTTCAAGATGGGTATCTTTCGAAAGATCTCGTCAATACCTTTAAAACGAATGGTTGAACGATAAATCTGTGATAATTTAAACCAAAGTTATCGATTTTTTTAACTTTTAACAAAAAAAAACTTAGAAAAATATCGCAATTTTTTTTTTTTTTTTTAACGAAATTTAACCAAACTTGGTATTTAGTTGGTCCCCGACATAAACTGGTGCTGATTATGTTTGGGGATCAATAGCTCAACAGGTGGAGCTGTGATAGCATTTTATCTATATTTTTAACATGGCAGCATAGGACAAAAATTCGTATAAATGTGCATAATTAGAGTTGTTTTAAACTTGTGATTGTAAAATTAATATGAATTATTGATAATAGTAGTATGTAACTAGGAAAAAAATTTTCTGCATGGGGGGCATCGCTTCCCCCCCCCTGGGGGGGGAAGTACCCCCCCGGGGTGGGATAAATTTTCAAGATGGGTATCTTTCGAAAGGTCTCGTCAATACCTTTAAAACGAATGGTTGAACTATAAATCTGTGATAATTTAAAACAAAGTTATCGATTTTTTTCACTTTTAACAAAAAAAAAAAAAAAAAAAAACTTAGAAAAAAAAAATCGTACTTTTTTTTTTTTTTTTTTTTTTTAATATTGTTACTGATTGAATATGTATAGGTAAATATAGAAGAAAGTCTTGTGGTGGCGACAACATACTAGTTTTTCTAAGAAACTCTATCTTATCTTGCAGGAATTAGAGCGTCTAGACGCTATAATTCACATTATATACATACATACATATATATATATATATATATATATATATATTCTGATTTAAAAATGTAGAAAAATCAATATCTTGCAACTAATAATAAAAAAAAATCTATTTGAACTTTTTTTTTTTTTTTTGGAGCAAAGATATGCGTTAATTTATATATAGCTACAAACCAGTTCATTTTGTAATTAATAGATGATATGAAATTTACAAATTGGCTGTACGATGTTTATTCATTTAAATATAAAAAAGATTAAATTAGAACTTAAAAAAATTTAAGCATTATATTTCTTCGTATAAATGTACAGGTATGTAATTCAATAGAGATGTCACGTTTATTTAATAGATGTCATTAGTATTGCAAAAAATTCTTTTTCTTTTTCTTTCCCACCACCAACAATTTTCCATCACTTACAAAATGACTGATTTGTTTAGATACAGAGTGTCACATAAGTCTGTAGGTATTTTAAAAGTTTTTAAAAAATGAAGGAATTGGTATAATTGAACGATTAATAACAGGAGACTTGGCGTTGGAATATTAAAACCCAAATAAACTACTACGTCAGAAACGCTAAAGAAAAATTTTTGAGATGCATACAGCTGTTTCGGTAGCATTAAGCGTACCGTCTTACAGAATTCCTTTTGCACTGAAGACGGTACCCTTAAGGCTACCGAAACAGCTGTATGAATCTCAAATATTTTTCTTTGGCGTTTCTGACGTAGTAGTTTATTCGGGTTTTAATAATTGAACGATGTTTGCGAAAGTGTTATTCTCGTAAAAAGCGATGTATATATATATATATATAATTTTTTTTTAAAGGAGAAAATAACAATATTGCTGTACATGAGCAAATCACACATTTCAATGATAAACTATAATTATTATCATGGAAATGTTTAAAGGCATATAAATTATATTCTATGTGCACGCCATCACCACAAATTGCAGTTTTCAAACGAGTTACAACACTTCTAACTGTAGCTTCAGTTGGTGGTTCTTTCCTGTGGGAAAACATCATCTTCACCAATAACGTTTTACCCTACAAGTCAGCATCACAATTAAAACTTAGTGTGTGCACAAGTAAGAGGCAGAATAAGAAATAAGTTGTGTTAATCTTAAAATTGTCTAATTTACAGGATTCTGAATTCAATATTTATTGTTACATATCCGTGCAGCGTCTTCTATTGACGATAAATTTAACTATTTTTTTTTCTTTGCTAAATAAAAAAGTCCTTTTCACGAGAATAACGTTTTCGCAAACTGCTTTCAATTCTACCAATTCCTTTAATTTTTATGAATTTTTAAAATGTCTACAGACTTATGGGAAACCCCGATACACTCTTACTTATAAGTTTAGTGTGATCAAAATTTCTAATTACGTGTTCATACTCAAGTTTAGGTTTACATATTAAAATACTTTTTAAATCATTACATATAAACACAATATGACATAATTTAAGACATATTGTAGATAAGATGTAGATAGATATAAATGATGAGATATCAAAATATCGTAAATGTTTTCATCTGCACTGAAACTTTCAATATAGAATATTTTAATATAATAATATACTCTTATTTGGAATCGAAATAATTTTTATAAATGAAGGTACAAAATTTTCTTTATAAATTAGCTTGTAATTAAGTGATGTACATTTTTTAATGACGAAGGATAGAGAAAAACCATTTTTGTATTATTTTTATATAAATACAGAAAGTCACAAATGTAACTATGAGAAATACAAAAAAATGTTTATTAACATAAATTACTTAAAAAATGTGCATTTAAAATATAATTTTCAATATATAGTACATTTTTATTATGAATATCATTTCAAATGAATTTCTGGTATACTGAAACGCAAATGAATCACAACATTTCACATCAGTGATGTTTCTAAGAAATGTTTCTAAGAAATAACATTCATTATCCTTAAGCATATTTGAACACTGTACCTTTTGTTTGGGTTATATGCCTGAATATCTGCAAAATATATCAAGAATACGTCCCTCTATCTTTAGACATATGCTTTTATGAAATCTTTCCTTTTCATCATATGTTTATCCCACTGGAATTAAGCTTCAAATGAACAACGTCCCTACAATCTTTGTTATTTGATTGATTTCTCTATTTCTGAGAGCGATTTCTTAAGTTTCCTACTACCTATAGATCCTATATATATATATAATTGATATGTATACATAAAATTATGGAAGACATTTTGATAAATATGCTTTCATATAATTATTTTTAAACATTTTTATAAAAAATTAAAAATTTATCTTTTTGCTTTTAAAAAAGCCAACAAACTGAAACATAAAAATATACACTCATTTCTTTTAAAGATAACTTTGATATTTAGAAAGACAACAGCATAATTCAAGTTAAAAGTTCTTTAAATAGCTTTATTATCTTTTTAGTAATAAAACCTCAAGTTTCTTGAAACTAATGCTGAAAATGTTGTTATAACTATGACAAATGTACTATGACAAAGAAAGTAAAGTTTTATCTATGGTTTCCATGTATGCATTTTAATTGAATAATAATAATAAAAAAAGTAATTTAGCTGGAAAATATACATTGCAATCATCGCAAAAATGTATAGAGACAAAATAAAATGTTATCGATGGTTTGCATGGTTTTGGAAGATCCGGTCTTTGATTTGAAGTAAATTAAGCAAGACAATTTCGATTTGTTGAATAAAATTGTTTCGTTGTTATGTTGAATTTAATTTAAGTACGCCAGGAGAAAATAAAAATAAAAAATTAAATACGGAATCGAACAACGTTACGAGAGGACAGGAGGCTATAAAATTTAAATTAAATGATTACGATGTCCGTTTATATTTCTTCGAGATGTTGGAATTAAAAACATATCAATGTCATGATTTAAAAGGTCATTTGTTTTAATCTCATGTAGACCAATTATTAGTAATTTGAACTGGCAAGCAGAAATAAATTTTTTAATACTTGTGTAAAAGTCGAGCGCTATGTGGGTGTAAACCGACTAATAATCAAAAATCGGTTTTCTTTTTCTTTTTTTTTTTTTTTTTTTTACATTTTACAATTTAGAATGTTTACATTCCGTAAATTTTTCAAAAAATCGAGAAAACCATTTACAAATAATATAATATAACTGGAAAACAATAAAACAATAATGTAAAAATCCAATATACAAAATATATAGATTGTGTTATTAAAATATATAAGCATGATATATAGTTTTTCTACACATGCAACTTTGAGATTGCCCACTAAACATATCTACATATATCAAAAAGTGATAGATGATTTGATGGGTTTTATATTCAAATGGTTACGATATCTAGTATACCTTAATCTGAATAGCATGAAATCGCATCAAACTTTTTATGCACGGTGCATTGTAAAAGAAGGCTTCGCAAAATCAATTTTATAATAGCTGTTTTCAAAGAGTGAGCTACTTTTCTGCACATTTTACAAATCATACATTATATCTATTTTAGTTTGTAATACATGCAATAGCACAAAGTATAGTACTGCGAGGATGAATTCGTGCAATCTAAGAATTGATATTGATAAATGTTGAAATATCGCAGTATTTGTTTTAGGAAAAATTGGAAAAGTATATGATTTTACAAGAAACTGAAGCCGTTATTAAGGTAAATATCCCAGCTCAATACATAAGAAGTTACTGGAACAAAGTGTCAGACACAGATTATAAATGTGCTTAAAAAAATATTTCTAAATATAATCAGCAGCTTGGAACGGAACTAAGAACTACTTTAACTATCTGTACTTACCTTTATCAAAATTGCTTCAGAACTTGAATTAGCAAACAAGGAAAATTTTAACGATATATCGAGGTGACTCTATAATTATAAGCTGTACAACTGAACTTGAAAGTCTAGGATCTGGTAATTTGTTGTCAATTCGCATAAAACGTTTCCGATTTTGCTGCTACAATAGTTCCAGACGTAAAGAATTTTCCCAGTAAATATTGTTTTAATGGACTATAGTGTTTTCTGAGAATGAGAATTTATTATCTTTCCTTATTGCTGGAGTCGTTTTCATGAGAATATGATAACATTATGAAATTCGTAGCATTAAATGTAGCATTTTTATATCAAATTATTTACCATTTATGAATTCCCACTCAGAATTTTCATGACTTTCCTAGTTGATTTATCATGTTGAAGACAAAGATTCCCATTAAACTTGATTTGTTACAGTAATTTTTACAAAAAAAAAAAAAAAAAAAAAAAGATTTATTTAAATTTTTGTTTGAAACAAATACCATTTACTTTGTAACCTAGTTTTTCTTGTTAAGAACCACACATACGTTTCCATTTATAATTTTAAACTGCATTTACATCTAATTTTGATAATATTTACAAAAACTTTACAAATGAACATAAGTAAAGGTTTTGTAACAGAGAAAAAACAAAAATTTCATATTTATTTATTTATTTATTTATTTATTATTATTTTTTGTCGTTAAACTTGTTTTGTGGAGAGGCATTTGCTGTTTTCACTGTCGGATACATTGAAAATTGTAGAAATCCCTCATATTCTGCTTCTGTTTTTATTTTGAAAGGCTAGAGAAATGATTTTTTTGCCATAAGTCATCTTTTTACGTCTTAAATTTACCCATCATAGGCAGCAAAATCCAACGTTATTCTATAGGATAATTTTAACGGGAATTACGCAATATAATCTTTTTTTCTGTTTTCACATCCAGAAAACTCACAAACTTCATGTATGTAACATTTTGTAACATTGAATTTTTTTTTTTTTTTTTTTTTTTTTTTTTTACTCAGAAAGTGCGAAAAGTGTATTTAATTCACTTTTCACATTTTGTAGCACCAAAATGCAATAATAAATTATTAAAAATCAAATTTGGGAAAAGAAGAACGAGTTTAACGTTTATTAATTTTCTGAATGTAAAAGGAGAATTAAATAAATATATATATTTAGTATATAATATATGACTCGTAACAAATTACCACATATATTAAAAGAAGGATTTACTTCCGTTGACGATACTTTGGAATAAAAAATAACATACTTTTGCAATTTAAATATACTTTTTAATTTAATTTTTCGTATTCTGCTTACTCCACTTTAACAATTAAACTTTTAATACACCTATTTTAAAGTATTTATTAAATAAAAAAAAATATCCTCTGAAATCTATAAATAGAATATAAATTTTCCTTGGTAATTAAAAATTATAACCTAAGGAGAATCAACCCAAAGTTTGCAAGCAAAAATAAATTCCGTTTAGAAGCATTTGTAAAATACATATATATCGTTCCTATAAAGCGATGCAATACCACATATGTTGATAATATTTTTCCAATGCCAGCATCAATAATTAAGGTGAAACTTTTATCATACATCTTCTGATAATGCTTTTGATTAATGTTTCTCAATTTTCTCCTATTTAAACAAGCTGACATAAAGGAAATAGGATTGCTTCCGGATTCTATCGGATTTTTCCACAGAAAATTTATTCTTGAAAGAAACTCATTGATTAAAACTGTATATAAAGGTAAGTATTGTAAAAATAGTTTTTATTTCCATTATTTGAGCGTTTATGTGTTATAATTAATGGAGTTAAAATAAATGGAACTGAACATTTATCTAAGGCGTTTTTGAAAACTTAATTAAAAAAAAAAAAAAAAAAAAAAAAAAAAAAATGTTATCGTTAAATACATATTCTATATAAAACAACGATAAAACATAAAAATATTCGTGCAAACGTAATTGAATATTAGATGCTTCTTAGTTCAGTAAAAAATTATAAATGCTGCTCCATATATATAATTATAAGCAATAAATTGATTTAAAGGATTATTGTGTGTCTTTGTTATGTAAATTTTCTTGATAAATATTTTCTTTAAAGAGTGATCTCTTAAATTCATCTCCCCACCAGAGGTCGAGTGATTCTGCGCTCAATGTTAGTAGAATGAAAGCCCTGGATTCGATCCCAGGTCGCACTCATCGGCCTATCAGTTCGAAGTTTTCCGTGATTTTTCTCTGAAACTCGCGTAAATACGGGCTAGTTTCCCTTAGAAAGACCCCCCCTCCCAAGGGAGGGCTCTCTACATATTGGCCTATGGCCTCAGAGCGATCAATCGGCCTTAAGCCGGACAATCGACTAAACTCTGAAATGCATTATTCGTATCATTTTAACTTCAGTTAACTTAGACTATACTAACCAGCAGTATTCTATTAACAATATTATAGTTTTAAAAAATCAAAGAACACGCTTTTATAGAAATGTGAACTAAAAAAGCACAAAATATCTATCTTAGTATTAAAATGCAGGGTAAGAGAAAATCGTGTGAGTGACACACCATAATATTTACATACATTTAAATATTTAATTAAAATAACTTAGAATTAAACAAAAACCATTTTTAAAAAATCTCCCCTGACTGGGGTCGAACGCTGGACGTTTAGGTTCGTAGCGCGGCGCCTTACCTCAACGCCACATCGTTCAAGTAGGGAAAATATTTTTTTACAATATAAATTTTTTGTTTGCTCCCAGAGCAGTTACATACATACAAACATACAGGTGAAGCTAATAAAAGCGTGTTAAAAATTAAAGAACACGCTTTTATAGAAATGTGAACTAAAAAGCACAAAATATCAATCTTAATATTAAAATGCAGGGTAAGAGAAAATCGTGTGAGTGACACACCATAATATTTACATACATTTAAATATTTAATTAAAATAATTTAGAATTAAACAAAAACCATTTTTAAAAAATCTCCCCTGGCTGGGATCGAACGCTAGACTTTTACATTCGTAGCGCGGAGCTATACCTCAACGCCACGCCGTTCACGTAGGGAAAGTCTTTTTTTACAATATAGATTTTTGTTTGCTCCCGCAGCGATTGCAAACATACAAACATACATACATACAGGTGAAGCTAATAAAAGTGTGTTAAAAAAGAAGTTACTTTAACATAGGCCAGGTTATTATAACTCAAGATTCAAAATGTGCATTTTAGATATTTCAAAGCTTGGTAAGTTTTATTATGCTGTGTTCGGTAATAAAACTAAAGACTAAAAGAAAGAATACGAAGTTATTAGTACTTTTATATGCATGATATATCAACATCTTATCAATAAATGTGTTAATATCAGAGAAGTTCGAAATTTAAATGGAAGTTGTTTATTTTAGAGTTAATAGCATGAGTTCGATTTCTGCTTGAGTTATGGATATTTGTAGTGTACAGAATCCATTTTAAACCATAGAACATGGTTTAATAATATGTGAAGTGAAATCAATCGGCGTTTATGTAAGAAATGAAACCTACACTAGCTGTTGTTTGAAAAGATTGTTTATATTTTTCCAATGTAATATTCCAACCTCTTCGATTGATTTTACTACTGAACATACAAAGTCAATAGTGGCAGTAGTATTCTTTTAGCATAACATATTCCAGACCAAATACATCCAGTTATACCATGTAACTGCTCTTATTTGACAGTAAATACTTCATGTGACTTAATCATAATTATTTATGTGTTTTATAGGAGCACATGGTGTGAATTTGAAGTGATGACGTATTATATTGACAGACTATTACACTGCATTCGATACTAGTAATTATTTCTTGTATTTAATAAAGTGTTAGATTAGAATTCAAATACAGTTTGTTTCAGTTTAAACCTCTTTTGTCAATCAATGATAGAAATATTAAAAAAATGCAGTTTTAAAAAATTTCGGACGATATAATTAGTACTGGTGACAAAATAAATAAATAAATAAATAAATAAAATAAAAATAAAAATGTATATATGTTTGAGTTTGAAAAAATATTTGTTTCAGCACCGATGAAAAGTTTTGTTTTAACAATAATAATATATTTAAAAAAATAAATGAATGTATGAGCGTGTATTAAATTTGAAAATATATTATTAAAATTAAACGCTATTATATAACTAAATCAATCGAAATTTTATATGACTGACGGATATTCTAAAAGTAAAGAAATATTCTTTGAGTTAAGGTAAGACAATCTGTAACCGATAAAATCACAGAAATCAAAGCAAGGGTAAAGCAAAAAAAATGACAAAAGACAGGGATTACCAGAAACAATAAAAAAAAAAAGAAGAAGAAAAGAAAAAAAGAAAAAAAAAAAAAGAAAAATTGTGTAGTAAATAACTCCATTTCATTTCTTTTTTTTTTTTTTTTTTTTTTTTTTGAGCTATTCGAAATTTCTGTCTTTACAAGTGATGTATGCATTGCACCAACAGGTATATTGATCTTGGTTGGATATCTATGGTGACGTACACAATTCTTTAACCAGATAAGTCTAATAACTTTTTCATGCTTAACTCTTTTACGTTCTCCTAAAGAAATGCAACCAGCAGTCCTGTAGCGAGATATTCCGAATCACATTATTTGTATGAATTTTTATGGGGATATGCACAGAGATATAACGTTTAAAGAAAAAAAAAATCCTCTTTATAAATTATAACACGTAGGGTATTAGACCCAGTGCAAAAGCATTTTTAGAAAATTTACATACCACAGTATTAAAACCCGAGTAAACTACTACGTCAGAAACAAAAAAGAAAAATATTTGAGATGAGGAACCGAATTTCGGTACCTCTCCTATATATATACGAGCACTTCTCCAGATTCAGAATTCTTTTTGCACTGAAGACGGTACGCTTAAGCTACTGAAACAGCTGTATGCAACTCAAATATTTTTCTTTGGCGTTTCTGACATAGAAATTTATTCGGGTTTTAATATTCCAAAGCCAAGTGTAATGTTGTTATATACTCAAGTATACACAACACACCGCAATCCGATTGCAAAAATTTTAAATATATTACAAAATATGAACATTTCTACTAAATATTTTTTAACTACGCATGCACTAACTTAAAAAAAAATCATTTGCATAATTCAATACCCAAAAGTATTGAGCAACTTATACGAAAACCCCAAACGGGTATGGTGTAAATTAAAAAAGTTATGAGAGATAGGATGAACAGAATTTCAGTTCTCTCAAAAGAAAAAGCTAAACTATAAGGGGTTTTACTCACATTTTTATTTTGATTCGATCAATGTCCATGGTAATACAGTGTTCTCTCAGTGTAAATAAATATTGATAAAACCCCCTATCACCTCTCCTTTTTTTCTGAGAAGAACTAAAATTATGTTTATTCCATCTCTCATAACTTTTTGAATTTACACGACGTTTGTTTGGGGTTTTCACATAACTTACTCAATACTTTTGGTTATAAAAATATTCAAATAGTATTTTTTTAACGCTAGCGCATGCGCAGTTAAAAATTATTTGGTAAAAATGCTCATATTTGCAAGATATTTAACATTTTTGCATTCTGATTACCGTATGCTCTGTATAATGTAGTATGCTAAATTTCCTAAAAATGGCTTTGCACTGTGTGTAATACCGTACGTGTTATAATTGTAAAAGTGCAAATTTATTTTGTAACTTCTTAAAAAAACTGTTACATCTCTAGGAATATACGTGGTAACCTAAAGCAAAAATTATACAGATAATGAAAAAAATTCTCATAATTACATGCTACAGCCAAAAATCATTTAAAGCATTACTTTTTACAGGGTAACCGAAAACATTTTCATTTTTGTTTAATTATTTTTTTACTGTTCTTTTTTTTTCCTTTACAGGACACAAATTTTGTTAAAATATATGAGGTATAATATGTTCTTTACGCTACCAAAGTTTCAAGAACATTCCTAAAGAATTTTTTTTTTTTTTTTTTGTAGATATTTCACAAAACGTCTAAATTCGAAAGTGTCGAAATAGTTTTTGGTAGACAGTGTCTACGACATGTTCAGTTGTCTCCAAATGCATCTTCCATAATGAAGATGTGAAAGATATTTAATATTTTCAATAAAGTTTGGCAAGTAGTGATATAAATCAAGCAGTATATGTTTCAAATTATAAATACTTTTACCTTTATGAATCTATAGACCTTAGCGCTATTTCTCAACAAAATTAAAACCATTGTTTTTACTTTACAATCTGAGACATTTTTAAACATTTTTAACCCCATGAAAAATCCATCTAAATCTTCGGATTTAGATGGAAACTTCTTCCATCTAAATGTTTTTTATAAATCATTTTCATTACTTCTATTACAACATCTGGAAGATGATTTATAGGAACATAAGTTATTTTAACGCTCTGAAATTCTACATTCATATTTTCATTAGCGAAATCTGTTATTGTTTTTCATATTTTCAATTTATCATATTCGACTTTAATGTAAGATAAAAGTTTTCGTTTGTCCTACCTATATATAACACTTAAATTATCTTCTGTTTTATGTGTAATAACACCTGGCAATTCATTCTTTCTAATGGGATTTTTTTTTTTTTATTACAAAAAAATAAACTTTTTGGAAAGTGATGCGGTGGATTTACAATTAAATATATAGCTGTATGGTTAATTTTCTTTTTAATTTTCTCATATAATCTCGGAAAAAAAAACTGTAAGACCATCCTCTTCTTAGTACTTTGAATAGTTGATTTTACTGATTTGCTTTTATTATCTTAAATTAAATTGATTAAATTATTAAAAATTTTCTTTGGGTATGAATTTAAGTTGAAAATTCCAAAGATTGTGAGAGAGTTCGCTTTAACGCTTTACAGAAATTAAAGAATGAAAATGACATTATCGTAACTGAATCAGTAAGATCATCAAACGTACTAACAAGAAAGTGATCTTTCACACTTTTTGTAGATTATTTGAGAAAATTCAACAGAAAATTAATTATACTTCAATTAATTTAATTATAAGTTCCTTCTACCAAATGAAAAATATTATTTGTAAGGATTTAGATTCTATTTTTAAAAAATGAACAGCCAGTTGTTCAAAAGATAAAATAAAATAAAATATATAAAATAGAAGGTCATAAAATTAAGCATTATACATATATGAATAAAAGAAAAGAAGAATAGGTTTAAAAAGAATAAGGTAATAGAAAACTATGGAAATTCGACACAGTTTTACAACTTGTATTAATGAAAATATATGTATATAATTTCAAAGCGGTAAAATAATTTACGTTTCTGAAAATCATCTACCCGATCTGATAAAAGAAGCAATGGAATTGTTAAAAAAAAAAAAAAAGAATCATGAGAAATTGAAATATTTATAAAAAAGTTTGTAACGCAGATTTATCTTTTAACATTCTACAGATTTGAATGGATTTTTTAAAATGGTTTGAAAAAACTTAAAATGTCTCAAGTTACAAAGTCAAAATTGAGGTTTTACTTTTTTTTTTTTTTTTTTTTTTTTTTTTTTTTTCATATTGCGCCAGGGATTGTAGTTTTGTAGAAGTAAAAATGTTCTTAAATTGTTCTTAATGTAAAATTAATTCTTAAAATTCTGCTCTGGCAAATGTATATATATATATAACATCTTTAATGTGAATTTTGATAATGCTTCGAGAAGGAACTAAACGTGTTTCTTCGTAATTTATATTTAATGCACATTTTAGCAATTTCGATTTCTTAGCAGAGGTTTTAGATTTGTTGATATATAGAATTTTATTGTTATTCCTTTATTAAAGAGAAGTCATTGTTTCTAATATTTTGAATGGACAAGTTTTAAATATATTTCTCATGTTTCCCAAAAATGCATTTAAAAATCAAATATTGCTTGAAGCACTCGTAAATGAGTTGCTTTTCATTTTGCAAATAACTTTACTTTGAATTTTTATAAAGTTAATAAAACAACATAATATTTAATGATTATTTTTGAAGATTTCAATTTTTAAAACTCGAATAAAATACATTTCTACCTAAATTTGTGCAGAAAATTGATTAATGTAGCTATTTTAAATTGAATATAACATTTGATTTTATGTAAGAAAAAAAAAATAAAAAAATAAATAAAGATTCATTTGAATAGTTTAGTCTTCTAAATAAACTTATCAGGACACTTTTATATGATTCATATTTCCTATTAAAATTGATCCGTAGTCGCATGTTTATCCAGCCGAAAATATAAAGTCCGTGTAGGTATTTTATTATTTTCTCTAGAACTCCGGAAATAGACGGAGCCCTAACTTCCATATTCCGGAAATGAGAAAAAGGTTACGATAAGACTTTTACAAGAATATATAGTTTTAATATAGAACTTGTTGTAAAACTTTTTTTTTTTTTTTTTTACATATAATTATTTTACAAAATACTGTTTAGAAATTAAGCCAGAAATGCATATTGTACGTCATAAATCGATAAAACTACACTTTCAAGTGAAAGTAAATATAGATAACATGTCTTAAAATTTACCATTATAATATATAAATATTCTCCGATGTAGATACAAATAGAGATACAAACATATTTTCGAATAAAAATTTTTCATTTTTGAGAGTTTTTCATAATAGAGTTCCATTCAAAATAAAAATTAAATATATGAAATATATCGTGAACAAAGATTAATTGATTTTCATAAAATTTTATATCAAAATATGATATGCGTACGTATCATGCATTAAAATTATAGATAACATTTTGTGAAATAAAATAAAATATCATTGCTTATATTATATCTTTTTGAATTCAATTATAACATACTAAGATTATGATTATATTGAGAATGAGGTTGAATGAATATAGTATTGCACTAACATCACACATTAGGTTTCTAATGACAGGAGTAGTCTCTAAAGAAGTCTTACGACACATGTTCTGAGTGAGTTCCATCGAAGACATGGGTCGCTTATTTTGGTAAATTTTGGTATGCGATATTGAGCACTTTAAAATACAAAGAAGAATTATCGGTAGCAGACACCTTGGCAATATTTGATTCTTTTGCAAAATACACTCTAAAAAAAAAAAAAAAATCTGTAGTACTACGAGTAAAATCTATAGATAACTGATATTCCATAAATTTTCTAGTAACCAATATAGACTTATCTTAAGTAATGATACTGTACTAAACAATACACAAAAAGTCTTCCATAATAAACATTTTAAGAAATCTTTAGTAAGCGTTACAGGAGATTTTCTGATATGTTTACTAAGAAATTATTAGTATATTATTATTATTTTTTTTATTATTATTAAGGTACTTTTACCATATGACACAGGGATTTTACTGTTAAATACAGAAAGCCTGTATTAATTCTTAATATTTTTATAATTAAAAATGCATATATTTTATCAAAGAACATGTGGAAGAAACTTATGTAAATGTACAAAGCCATTTGGTTGTAAAAAAAAAAAAAAAAAAAAAAAAAAAAATCAGTACGCTTATAGAAATATTACTTGTAAAATAGAGGAATTTATACTTAAATAAAATATAATTTGAATTTGAAAAATATAAGTAGTTAGGAACGATCTCATCCAAATATAAACATGATTTTATAAGAAAATTTTACTTAATATAAATATTAGGATTTATATAAAAATGATTTTTTAAGAATATTAAATGTTCAGTAAATTTTAAGCCAAATAAAATAAACTCTATATTTATATCTTTCTTAACTATTTATTTATTCTACAAAAACTATTTAATTTAAATAAATTATGCAGATTAACACAAATATGTGCAATTAATACATAATATGACAGAAGGCAAAGATTTAATTTTCGAAATCTTCACACTTTTGCGATGGAAATAAGATCTTCATGGCATAGGATTACCACGATCTCTTTATAATATATAAGTGGGGACATAAGACAAGAGATAGTACGTATGCAAAAGAAGAAATTTCGAATATTTCTTTTAAAGATTCAACCATTTGTCTGTATATATTAATAGTTGACCATTGCAATTCTTTATGTACTAGACTAAACTTCTCGAAGCAAGCAGAATTAACCAATGTAAATAAAGCACATATTATAATTGTAAAGGATGTTAAGGTACTGGTACATAGATGTAATGCATAAAATAATTGTTTTCTATTATTCGATTTACTGCCTCTATTTCTCACTGTGTGTTAAATTAATCGAAGTGGTTTTAAACTGTCATTTGCTTCTAGGGCACGTCACGCATAATGAAAGAGATACTTGGAGATCTATTCGAATGTTGTAAAATCTCAAGGTTTTACGGTTGCTAAACTTTGAGAAAATTAAAAGGTAAAGGATTCAAGATCTAATTCTACTTAAACAACACCTTCGTCTGGAATGGAGCTTAACACCGTTTCAACGAATACAAAAAATGTTATCTCTCTTGATTTCTTAATCCTGCTTATTGTTGTCAAATAATGACGAATCTGTTTGAATGATCAGCGTCACGTTCTGAGATATAGAATTAAGGATACATGCATGAAAATCTCAGTAGGATGTAACCTTAGGTATACGGAATTTTAAAAATATTTACTTCGGGGGAAAATTTAAATAAAGTCATTTATCCTTTAATCTAAAAAATTCCCCGAGACTTTTATTGGGTGTTTATTTATTCGCATTAATCTAAATACAGCAAAAATGTTCTAAAAGTAAAGTTTAGATTTATGCTGTCTAAAATTCGGGATAAACGATTCGCGTTTAAATTTTCCTGATAGTCTGATTTAGCCGTTACAACATTCAAAGTCAAACAACTTACGGAAATATAAGTTAGTTTTCAGAAATATATTGGTAGAATGGTCCTACTCAGTGCTTAAACTAATCTGTATTCTTTTACAATTGAAAGGTTCTTCACATATTCCAACCATCTATGACACACTATTAAATTGTGTTGATAACGGAAGTCTTAAAATTGCGAAAAATAGTTGGATAAATATTTCTTTTTCATTTATGCACAATTTGTGAAGACTATCTAATTCATGCAAATTTTTTAAAGATGCCTATACCCAAAAAGTACAAATAAAAATGCTTGTAAAAACTCTTAAATGAAATCATTTTCTCAATCTAAGAGATCTTAGTACAACTGGGTGAGCTGACCATTAAGTAATGCAGTCAACTGTTTTTCTTTTCTTTTTTTTTTTTTTTTTTTTTAATTGAGAAAATAAAAATAGTACCTTATTTATGAGAAACTAATGAAAAAAGGAAGTGTGTTGATAGTTTATTAGACGGTTACTTCCCCTTTTCTAATAATAATTTAGTTGGTAGAGCGCCGGCCTCGTAATTAAAAGATTGCGGGTTCGGTACTCGAGCCGGCCAAAGACCGTCGTGTACACTAATGGTGGCTGGTGCACATAAAATCTGTCGTGGCCGCAATGTCCTCCATGTTCCCATCAAAATTATACCTCTGGGGGTCACCGAAGCGGGAGAGCCATCCCTTCCGTTGAGGATCAAAATTGTGATGGCATGTCTCCGGACCACCTCTAGAGGTGTGTCCCAGACCGTCGCCAATTTCCCATCTGCGCAGCACTAGTGCGACGTAAAACCCAACCACAAACCAACCCCTTTTCTAATACAAAGTCCATAATTTTAACGAAAATAACTGTACTTTTACGATTAGTGAATCGAACAGATTTTACTAGTCATTGAAAGTAATTTAGCGCTGAAATTTCTTTCTCCGAAAATTGAGACTGCCCTTCCTTATTCAGGCGTCTTTTTTAGTAGAAATAGAGCATATATGATTTCTTCACACTAAAAAAATAATTCTATAAAATTTATTCCTTCGTCTAAATTCTATAGTCGGCAGCAAAAGTGTCCGATCACTACCAAAAATTCCTATATATAAAGGATACACTTAATAAAGTTTTGTTAAATAAATCCTTGTCGAATCATGTTAATAATCAGTCTAAGAACATGATTCGACAAGTATATATTTAGCAAAACAGTATTAAGTGTACTTTTTGTATATAGGAATTTTTGCTAGTGCTCGGATACTTTTGTTGCCGACTGTAGTTTGGCCCTTGAATTAATTAACATGTAACTGTAGGACGAAAAATCATATGAATCGCATTTTGTCTTCGTTACACATAAGTGTTAAATTATACACCAGGAAATTTCGCTATTGAGTTACTTCTAGAAATGACGAGACTGGAATTAATAGTTGCTCTGAGAAAATGAAGAACATAATGGCCCTTGCATATTTAACAATATTTAGAAAAAATAAATGACATAATTCATCTATCTTGTAGCTACGGTAATTATATGGAAAATAAATATCATTTGAAAAATGGTATGATTAATATTAGTGATGATTTGTCTTCCAAAACATAAAATATTAAAAATAATTAGAGGAGAATAAAATAACAATCATTTATTAATTTTAAATAATATAAATTAAAACAAAAGCTTTCCTTGTTAGTAAAAAATTACTTATGTTATTACACAAATATAATAAAGTAAATTCCTTTTCTAAACTATACAAAGAGCTTAAGAAAAATATCTTTAAATCAAAATATACTGTTTAATATGTACTTAATTAAAATTCAAGACGTTAACTATTAATTAAAAAAGATAACTAATAGTTACAGAAACAATCTCTTTCACACAGCTGTGACAAATATCAATTAAATAATTTAATTAATTTCTATAATAATTTACGTTTTAAATGAAATGTTACTAAATTTCATTTAGTTTTTTTTTTTTTTTTTTTTTTTTTTTTTTTACATACGGATATCTGTCACTGATAAATAAAATATATTTAAATTAATTAAAAGTCTTTGAGCTGTTTTTGTTTTAAATTTACACCAAAAGATCTGTAGTTAAATTTATAAGTAATTTTCAGTAAAAAATAATTTTCTTTTCACTTTATACTTAAATAATTAAAATATTTATACTATTTGAATTAAGCTTCATTTTCCTTTGTAAGCGAAATAAAAATGGTTAAAATAAACAATTTCTTTTTTTTTTTTTTTAATAATAAAGACATTGTTCTTATGTGAAAAAAATTAATTTTTTCTTGATGCTTCATTTTTAACTGATTGTTCGAAGTTTTATACTCAAAGAAAATGTTTTTAAATTTTAAATACAGTTTTCATAGCAACAGTTTCTCAATTTCTTATTAGCTATTACCTCCACAATTCCAACTGATAAATCGTCCGGAGATTCCTGTTCCCATAGAACATATAGGATCATATAATAATTGTAAACTCTCCTTTTTACCCATCAAATAAGATAAATGAATTTGGAACAAATAATTATCATATCCTTTCATCAGGAGATACTTCTGTCATATATAGCTTTAAGAAATCATACAACCTATGAAATAGTGATAGCTTAAAAAATTACTTATACTTCTATACCATAAAAAAAAAAAGCAGATGTTATTATTCGAAGTTTTGCATCTGCTGTATTCATGAAGCAAACTCCACAGAAATTGGGAAGGAAACTAACTTTTGAGCGTAGATTTTAGTAAAACTTCATACGTGTTAATACATTATTAAACTGTGTACATTATTAGGACTGAAGATTATTTGTCTCAATCTGGGATTTTTATGGCGTCATTTTTCGATAGTTGGACCTTTATCGGAATCTAAAATTTATCGAAAATATAATTGAATTGTAATTTGAAAGCAATGTTATAATTCGAAAAAAAGAAAAAAAGAAAGAAAAGGCTAATAGTTCTCCGCCCTAAACTGAATTCTTCTTTTGCCAGAACTTCTTTTTTTGAAAGAAAAAGAAGAGAAAAGAAAATTAATAATAACTAGTATCGAAACGAACGATATCGAAAAAGTTTTTTTTAATTTTGAGTCAGGCGAATGCATCATATCATGCTAAATTTTTGAAAAATAGCTTTTATATTTATAATAATGAAATAGTATGAAAATATAACTTATGGCATATTTGAAATAAAAAACGTTAAGTTGTATCTTTTAAAGAAGTATTTAGTGCTCGAATGATTTTTTTTTTTTTTTTTTTTTTTTTTTTTTTTTTTAATACTTATCGAAAAAAAAGGTAGTATATAGTAGATAGGATTGAACTGATTAAAATTTGTTTGTTTGATCTTATAATATTAATTTTTATTAAACACATAGCTTATGTGTTTTCAATTTTCTTAAATTTAACGTCCGTAAAGTAATCTGGTTACTGTTATAGTAATGGTGTGAGGTCGAGCTATGGACCGTCACCAAAAGTTGGGACGGTTAGATTACTTTGTCGCCAGGGACTCTGCGAAAGTCTTGGTCGAGATTATTTTATGTCAGCATTGTGCAGCAGTAAAATAATTAGGATCGCGGTGTTAGATGAGTAGAAGAGATGTTAAAAGGTTTTGATTGAAATGAAATGAAAGGGAGTTGTTGAATGGAGTACAAAAGGAAGGATAGATATAGATATAGATATAGGATGTGATGTAGTGGAATGGTGATGAAGGGGTAGCTGATTAGTGTGGAGTTAAGAGAAATGCTGATAGTGATAGTTTAATGCGAATGATGGTAGAGAGGTGTAGTTTTGTGGAGTAAAGAAATAAAAGAGCCTGTCGTGTTCGGGAATCCGCTCGACGCTCTAAAGTGAGAAAAGTGATAAGTCGCCATGAGCAGTCGTCAAAGGATCAGCGTGGGTGAGATAAAGCAACTTACTATTTTATGTCTTGTTAAAGTTATTTCCTGAGGTCATTTATCTTAATTACGTTAGCTCAACGCCCTCCTTAATTTTGAGTGCTAAATAAACTTTGTTTATTTGTTAACTTTGTCTCGAGCTTTCATCATTACGTAATTAAGTTAATCTAAGTTCATATTTAAGATCTAGTAAGATCTACATTCGAGAATCATGGCCCACTCAGATTCTCTACAGTGGCGCCCAACTCAGTTCGACATCCCCCCCGCTCGAGTCTATTTTACCGGCTCAAATAATGTACTTAAATTTTTTGAAGAACTTGAGAATTATTTTGATATATGTCATATTGATATTTCTGATCGATGTAAATGGTTAAAATACTCCTTAAAAGGAGAACCTAAAATGTGGCTTGACCTAATTGCCTGTCATTCTTTGGGTCAAAATCCCACCTATGAAGAGTTAAAAATCAAAATTATAAACACTTTTTCCTTAAGTGCCGATAGAGCAAGATTAAGGCAGGAACTCTATACGCAGAAAATGTCTGTATTTGATAAACCGACAACCTTTTTCCTGCGTAAGCTCGATTTAATTAAACAACTCGATCTGAATTTATCTTTTTTAGAAATATTTGATATTATAAATCAGCTGTTCACCCTGCCAATTCAAGATTACCTCGAGTTAAAGCCAACCGCATCTGTTGATACTCTTTTTCAAGTCCTCGATAAATATCAAGCACGTCACGCTATTAAACAGGCGGATAAGTCTAATCGCTGGCAAGAACCCGTCAATATTCAAAACGAACAGCGAGAAAATTTCGCCCCCCCTCAAAATGTTAATTTCAATCATCCGCAACAGGCTAACTTTTCACAAGCAAGACCCAGTGACTTAAATCAATCTGAAAATGTTGCACAGGATCCAATGAACTCTAATAATACAAAAGTACAATCTATATGTTTAAATTCTCTTTCTATTTCTTCAGTCAACTTGCAGCATTTAAATTCTTCTCAATGCGTTTACAATCCAAACTCTCCGTTTCCTTCAAATTTAGAAAAGAATGAAAGTTTATTAAATGTAACGGCTAATCCTTTCATCAATAAATCACATTTATGTTTTCAAACTGTTCAGTCAAGAGACCTTTCTAGTAATTTACACGCACCTCATAATAAATTACAGTTTAATTCTCAAACTATCATGTCGGGGGCAGATTCTGCTATTTTTATTGATAAATCTCATGCAAATGCTAGACCGGTCGATTCCGGAAATTTCTCTCATGACACAGGAACAATAGTCGCAGAAAATGTTAACATTAATGTTGGTACTCAACCTTTAGCAAATGAGTTAAATTTATGTTTTACAACTGGTCAGCCACCAGATTTAATTATTAGTCAAAATGAAAATGTTGTGGTACAAGTAACAGAAAATAGCGGTTTAAACAACGATGCTTCTCATAAGCGAGTAGCTAATTTACATAAAAATGTAGGGAATAAAAGTAAATTAAAACATTTCTACGTTAAGGAATTAATATTCCACAACTGTCAAGTTGACAGAGTCACGTATTTTGGCTGAAAATCCTGTAAATGATATATTAAGTGATGCTGCTTCTAAAACTTTCTTTACAAAGTTAAAAGTAAATGATGTGATTTCCATTACTTCTTTGAACTGTTTTCAAGCTCGTAAGCCCTCCAAGACCTCAACACTCATGAGTAGAGAGCGAGCGGAATCGTCCTCTGATGCCACGGACAGCGACAGCGTGCCGGGTTCGATCGCAGCCCAGGAGTGTGACCTCGCAACGCCTGACCTCCTGCTGCAAGCCTCCAGCCCTGCGATTTCTGCGGCCAGTGCAATGACCAGCAGGACTCTCATGTTTAATGCTAATTTTCTTACAGCGGAAACCCTGGTTGAGGTTGTATCGTTTCTTATTTTACTTTTTCTCAAGTATTTGTTTATCAGAGCTGTACCAAAATGTAAGACATGCCTTGAAGCCTTTCGGACTTCATATTTTTGTATGAAAGAGCAGGACTTTCTAAAAAGAAAAACTGTAAAATTTAAATTAGTACATGAACTTTCATTTCGAAAATCATGTTTCTGCTTCAAATGTCAACATTTTAGTTCTCTCTTAATATATTTTATGTATGTATTAAGCTCTTTTAGCTTGTAGCCATCACCTGCAGAAAGCTGGTAATATAAACTGTTTTTTTTAACCTTTGTAAATATCCCCCCCCCCCTTTTTCGTATTTCTATACATATTGTATTTGTATATATAACTAAAATGAACTTTGATAAGTGTATAAAATGAATATTTTTTATTGATATAACTCTTGTATTCAACTAAAAGTTATCTATATATATATCTATGTGTTTGAGTGGGGAAATATTTTTTTTTTGGCTATATGCATAAATCACGCGTAACTTTAAACTAAAATCACTAACAAATTAATTTTTTGTCGTTTCGCATGCTATAGCAAAGGAGGAAAAAATTATTGTATATAAACTATTTTATGTATTCAGAGACAATTTGTCTCGTTTATCTATCTACAAAATGTAGTTTATATATTTTTTGATACTTTAAGAAGTTTCTGTTTTAGAAATATCTTTGATGCTCTAATTTGATGTGGAAAGTGTTATTCTGATGCCTGAAGTTTTCTGACTGACTTGTTCTTCAATCTGCACTCTAAAGTTACTTTTACGAGCTGATGTGGTTAAGCCTAGACTGGCTCTGAGGGATGACGAAATTCCACATCGAAAGTTTCGAAGGATGGCTTACGTCGGACAGAATTTCAAGTTTTTTTTTTTTTTTTTTTTTTTTTTTTTTTTTTTTTTTTTTTCAATAAAAATTTTCTTCATGTTGCTAGTCTGTTAAAGCAACCCCCTGTACTTAATCCTCCTTCAACTTCACTTTAAAATTGAGTTTTTTTCCCTTTCTGGAATAACAGAAACATGAATGTACGCCCCATTGTATAGTTGAGCTAACATATTTGAGGCGTTTTTTTTTTCTCCCTGTAGTTCCCGGCTGTAAAGAGCCCTCAATTTAAAACTTAAATTTATTTTTTTTGTTCGAGGTTTGTCCGGTTTTAAGCTAAAGGGTTTTTATTCGCCATGGTATTTGAAGCTGTAAGCAGTTCATTGCTCAGCAAATTACACTCTCAATTTTTTTCTAAGTTATTTTAAAGTTTCAAATTAAGTTGTGGCTGCACTCACTCCTATGAGCTATATTAGGGTTTAAATTTATTCGATCAAACCCGTTGGGGATTTTCCCGACTAAATTTTTTTCTTGGAGGGGGACTGTGAGGTCGAGCTATGGACCGTCACCAAAAGTTGGGACGGTTAGATTACTTTGTCGCCAGGGACTCTGCGAAAGTCTTGGTCGAGATTGTTTTATGTCAGCATTGTGCAGCAGTAAAATAATTAGGATCGCGGTGTTAGATGAGTAGAAGAGATGTTAAAAGGTTTTGATTGAAATGAAATGAAAGGGAGTTGTTGAATGGAGTATAAAAGGAAGGATAGATATTGATATAGATATAGGATGTGATGTAGTGGAATGGTGATGAAGGGGTAGCTGATTAGTGTGGAGTTAAGAGAAATGCTGATGGTGATAGTTTAATGCGAATGATGGTAGAGAGGTGTAGTTTTGTGGAGTAAAGAAATAAAAGAGCCTGTCGTGTTCGGGAATCCGCTCGACGCTCTAAAGTGAGAAAAGTGATAAGTCGCCGTGAGCAGTCGTCAAAGGATCAGCGCGGGTGAGATAAAGCAACTTACTATTTTATGTCTTGTTAAAGTTATTTCCTAAAGGTCATTTATCTTAATTACGTTAGCTCAACGCCCTCCTTAATTTTGAGTGCTAAATAAACTTTGTTTATTTGTTAACTTTGTCTCGAGCTTTCATCATTACGTAATTAAGTTAATCTAAGTTCATATTTAAGATCTAGTAAGATCTACATTAGAGAATCATGGCCCACTCAGATTCTCTACAATGGTTCTCCATTAACGATCTTTAATATTTTTTGTGATTTTGGCAGTGAATTAAAAAGTTTATCGCAAATGCGTAAAGTCTTTGGCGTGAAATGTCCTAGCTATTGCGGTGCCAAATTTTAAATATCTCCAAAGAAGTCCTATACAAAAGTAGATTTCTAATGAGAATGCACATTTAATTTGTTAATATTTTTATTGTGCTATCATAGACTACAAATACTCAACGATTTTCGCATATCAGGCAAGTGTAACGAGGCAAGGTACACGTGTTCAAAGCACCTTAATAATATCATTGTATATGTATATATATATATATATATATATATTACTTTGCCTTTTAATCTTCAATAAAATCTGATGTACTGTTCAATTTTTTATGTTTTGTTGGAGTGATAGAAAGGCTGTAGATAAAACATTTTCGAATTTTTATATTATAACAAAGAATTATAGCATTATAAAATATGAGAAAATTCGGAATATTCAAATCAGAAGCTTAAACTTATTATCTCCAGCAATATTTAAAAAAAAAATGCTAAGTATATTATAATATTTTCTTTTAACTATGATATATCTAATTGAATTCAACGAATTTAAATTATAGCCAGTCTTTGAGAAATAGACATTTAAAAAATCTTTCTACATTGCTTTCAAAATAGACAAAATAAGAAAAAAATAAACCAATGCAAATATTTAATGTGTTGCTTCAAATTTGCTGATTTTGTGAAACAGTAAAATTTAATATAAATCACGCCTCATTTTACCATAAAATTCAAATAATTCAACTTCTTTTCTCCACGAAAATCGAATAACATGATGAGGAGAATTCAAATCACTCAAATTTGAAGCTGATAAATGAGATTCGGTTAAAGTTCTGGCATCAATCTTAATTTTCCAAGGTTCTCGAGGAGAATATAAATGAAGCTGAAAGGGATTTATAGTAGTAAAGGAGCTGGATAGTACACTTCCTGGAGTAGGGATCACATATATAAAGAAAGAAGAAAAATAATGCAATCTAACTCCGATTTAAAATTTAGCAAAGAATCTTTTTTCTTAAGAGAAAATTTTTTTTTAACTTTATGCTAAATAGAAGCACCATGCAAACGAAATAAAAGAATCTTAAAATCTTCTGTAGCATAAATAAAACTCTTATCCAGAATAAAATTATTATACATTTAAATTGTTGATCCAGATTTAGAATTGTAGAAAAATGCTTCGAGATACTGGTATTGAACCACTTTTCATGATGATGAATGAGGACATGAATGTTGATGTAATACCCTTGAATAATGACGAATTTGTAAGCAAATATCTTAAAAGTGCAAAAAAGAAGTAATGGACCGTCTCGTATTGAAATAATTCAGCCCGTTTTAATTACTGCAGCTATGAATTTTTACATTTGCCTAGTGAACAGTAAAATTAATTATTTAAAAAAAAAAAAAAAAAAAAAAAAAATCGACTGTTTTTTTTCTTTTTTTTTTTTTCCTCTCTCCTTTAACTGAATCTTTTATTCATACAATATTTTTATTAATTAAAGTAAGAAACGATGAATTCATTTATCTAGCGTTAAGGATTTTTGTACTCAGCTAAAACTATATTATATATATTGAATACATATTTAAGTTTTCACGAACTTGAACATAAAATTTTAGTTATATGACAGTTTATGTAAAATTAATCTTGCTTTATAATTAAGTCATTAAACTAAAATATCTGTAAATGTATAAAAATACAAAAAAGAAAAGAAAAAGAAAAAGAAAAGAAAAAGAAAAGAAAAGAAAAAGAAATTTGTTATAATTAAAGTTAACTGAAAACTAGTACGTTGTGGCCATCGTAACACTATCTTCTATATCATTCTATACATCTAAATGACACTTACTGTGGAACATACACAAAAATTTAATTATAGTATCCCACAAAAAGAGAACTTAAATATGGAGTTTAGTGCAATTTTTAACAACAGACGCTGAGATTTAAGCATGTGGAAAATCGTAGAAGAAAAATAATAGCAGGACAACTTAGAAGAGAAATATCAGAGCGGATATACATACAAATTAAGAGATCATTGCTTTTTCATAATGCTAATCTCATGTATCAAATTTGATGCTTTTATATGTCATCTAAGAGATTTAGCCTTCCTATTCACAGAGTAAAATCCGGCACCGCAGCGCCCTTTGTCGATTGGTATGCACTTAAGTACACTGAGAAAAAAAAATTCCTTCTTCAACTAAATATCTAGAAATTTTGAATAAGTGGTTATTTTCTGAATGTCTAATCTAGAAATATAGGTTTCCGAGTTATGAGTACAATGGAAGTAAATAAACCGAATAGACAAAGTTATAGATCATGTCTGTATTTTTCTAGTTGGTGAAAAGTTATTAAGAATATTTTAAATATTATGAATCTTTCCTATTGAGAGAATTTTCGTTTGGTTTCTTAGAATTTGGTCATAAATCAATATTATTATAGTTACTAAAATTTGCCTCTGGTGTTCACACTTATTTGCAGATATTTTTTAATTAGTTTGACCAGGATAATATAGGAAAAGGCTCTAGAATTTTAATAGGGGTCTCAAGAACGCACGAGCAAAGAAAGTAAAATTTATAAGGATGACATTGAACTATTTTTATTAGAGCCACAATTTATTTTCTAAATATCAGTCTTTTTTTTTTTTAAGTAAATAACTAACGTATTGTTTTACTATGTCTTTCTCATATACCGAATATTGTTCTGTTCTATACAAAAGATCCTGTGATACAGTCATTTCTTAAATGAAATAAATCGCAATACAGCAACGCCTTCATTTGTGTAATTTCCACAAAAGTTAGTAGGCATTAATTTATGTGAACGTGCAACTAGATATTAATTTATATGAAGTTCTGTACCCCAATATAGTTGTACCAGATTTTTTGTCACACATATACACACACACATAAAAGCAGACGACCAGAGAGACATTTTCTATGATTGGTCACTCGTGATATGGACCTCACAAAACACGTAAATCCATCTAAATCTGGATATCGAAAATTCTTACAAATCAAATACTTACTTCTAATGAATGCAGAAGAAAGTAACAAGCATATATAGTTAATATTTGATATGATATGAACGCTTACTGTGTTTCTTTTCATATAAAGAATTGTTTGCGCTTATTTTTCTATTTACATTTTACCTGAGGAAGTATGCTTAAATTGCTACGATATATCTGTACTGATAAGTATAAAGGATTTAAGTCCATATTCTTGATTTTTCAGGAAACGAAAAATCAAATTAAACTGTCTAAAAACAAATCAGAAGAATCGATTAGGGAAAAGGGATTATGTTGATTTATACCCTTTATACCATTCAGTGATTGTCGACCTTCATTTAAAAACAAGAAAAAACTGAATTAAATATTTTATACCATACATGAATGGTAAATTTCTGATTTGAACCTTTTTTTACCAATGGATTTTCTCAAAGACTAAATGACATAGACTTAAATCCTTTATACCAATCGATTGAGAATATTTTTCTGAGTCTGACTATGTACTTAACTCAAAATCGACATTTTTGGACTTAAACCCTTTATACTTATCAGTACAGATATAATATCATAGATTATTATGGCATATTTTTTTGGTGTGTGTATTTACAGTCCTTTCTCAGTAGCATTGTAATATATTTCTCCTATATACTATATGGTATGATATATAATACATATTGTCTATAATCATTTATAGTCTATAGTGATAAAAACATTAATTTTTAAATAAAATGATACCAGTATAGTAAATTGTATTAACTAAAGTAAAATTCAACTGCTTTTTACTATAGAAATTACAAAATAACGATTAAAAATAAAGGTAATTATCCTATTTTATACGGTAAACTTTAGGAAATATTTCAGATATATAGAACTATTTTCAAACAGAGAAAACGTAATATATATTTACAAGATTCACTATTTTTGAAATGATATAACATAGAGTGTTTTAAAACACGTTATCAGAGCCATTCTTAAATAAATAACAAGAAATATAACAGTAAATGGTGTTTGCTTTTATTATTTAAAGGAGTTCTATTTCTGAATTGCAGGAAAGCTATAAATAAATTTGTTAATATATATGATATCATGTAGCCCCTCCCTCGCCCTCCCCCCCCCAAAAAAAAACGAGGGGGGTAATTGTCACAAAATTTTGTAATTGAACATTTCAGGAGATGTGATGAAAATGTTAAAATAATCCTTGACATTTGGCGCTTTGCATTGAAAAAGGGCAAATATATGAAATGAAATGATCACGAAAGCTCTAAATTAATAAACGTTCAATTATTCAATAAATGTTCAATTTGTTTACCTCATTTAGTTGTGAAATTTCTTGTGTTATAATTTTCATTTTTCCTTACACAGTGCTACCTAGAGAACAAAAACCTCTTGAGTGTATTTCATAAAACATGCAGATAAGAATTTGGGGTGAAATGTCTCACCTATTTTGGTTATGTGCGGTTTAATACTTTATATTCTCAGCTGTATAAATTGAAATATTATTCTATATGGAAATCATGGTTCTGAAAGAGAATATAACATTATTCTTTCCTAAACGGTATTTTTTTTATATAATATAATTTAATTTTGTACTGTTAGTATTACACGATTTTTGTAACTTGTGGTGGAGTTTTGATATTTGACACTAGGGCAGTATATATACTCATATATATATATATATATTCAAACGGAAATTATAATATATATATATATATAAGATACGCCATAACATCATGGAATATACCCCTTGCACTATTTTCAGACCTGGTCGCACCATTTCCTGTTCTATAGCAATGTTATTTTTATTCGTGGATGTGGAGGGCCTCCAAATTCAATTTTCATTCTCCACACTCTAGCTTCCTTCATTGAACATGCAACATCAGCGATCAACTATTTGACGAGACATGACATCTTCAACACTCACGATCTGTGGGATTTCATGGATGACGGACATATTGTTACCATGTGCATATTTATACCGAATAATAGCAGACTCTTCCATTGGCGAACACGTAGTCACCCTTATGTTTTGTACTCGAATTACCTAGAACACGCTGGTCTTCTTGTATTGTCTCTTCTTCAGTGCTCTGTGCATGCGTCATTCCTCCTGCACTGACGATACTTTCATCTTTGCATCAGCAAAAAATGTAGTTTCATATGGTGATTGTTCGTTTCACTTGGTGAACCGTCTTGTTTTTTTCAAAGAAAATATGCTTTCGCAACGTACCTCGTATATTTAAATCGAAGAAAAATGTTAATTGAGAAATTTGAATTTGTTATGCTGTAGATAATTTACACAAGCCTGTAAAATTATACTTTTCATTTTTTTTTTCACTACGTTGAGTTTTTCTGATGTGTTTTGATGCACTGAATTCAGAAATAATTGTCTTTTTTTTTCCCTATCACGTAAGAAATGTTCACAAAGTAAGGATGAAGATCGGAAGAATTCTAACACATTCGAACCAATTTATGTATAAAATGCATTAAAATCGTGTATTATTTCACATTATCTTTAAATGTGTTTTGTTTTACGTCGAAGCTCCATTTAGAGCATTCTACCTTGTGCACGGCTTGAAGTCCTTGTAGGGGAGAATTCTTTATGCAGAATTCAACAATAATCTGCTAACATGTTAAACTACGTCGCCCGTGATATCTTCTCTACTTTTCTTTAGTGTCTTGATGAAATTACTCTCCTTGTTATTTACATACATCACCCCGATTTTTCGGGAAATAACTTAGATGAGAGCTGTAAATGTGGAGCTTTAGGCACACACAATCCCATTTTTTGTCAAAATTGTACGCGATGGAAAGTTTTGAATAGTTTTTGCTTAATCAGCATACAAAAACCCAGGTAGCACATATCGTTGTTATAGCGTTGAAAATAAGTCTGAACAGTGAAAAATTAGTTATAACAACATTGAAACAAAGTTATATGCTTAACACATCAGAAAATTATATCACGTTGCAGAAAAAAATTCCATCGTCGACCTGTGTTATCAGTTATTAAAACTATTATAATAGGTAAGAAAAAAATTAAAATTAGAAATTTAAACTTTTCGAAAATCAAATTCAATGCATGAGACGAGACAGGCAAAAAAAGACTGAGGCACGTTAAACTTTAAGATTGAAATCTCACCAGGATTCAGTTCAGGGCACCACGATTGCTATAAATCGTATTAAGAGTTATTTTTTGAGGCACACATTAATTGATTTTGAAGAGAACCACTACTTTCGAATGCACTTGCTTACACAATTAAACAAATTAATAATGGAGGAAATAAAAAAAAAGACAAAAAAAAGACAAAAAAAGTATATTTTGAAGTATGAATATATCACTGAAACTTCGGGGGTTTCAAAATTTTGACTCAAAGTTTTGTTTGAAATTTGTTAGAAGTCGAACTTAAAAAAAGTCTCTCTCTGGATCTGTTTCACAGATTACTGCGTAAGTATTCTGTGATTTGTTTGTAACAGTGCCCTGTTGACGATGCCCCAACTTCGCCAAAGTAATAGTGAACGAAAATCACCAAAAAATATATAAATATTTAAAAACACAGGAACCAAATGTTTGTGATAATTTAAAATCATAATTTTAAGAATAAGTAAAGCGAAAAAAAGAAAAAAGAAAGAAAGAAACTTGCAAAGAACCATTACCCTTACAATACATTGATCTACAAATTCTGTTTGCTATTTTCAATGTGTTTCATCTGATGTTAAATTCCATTTTCGTTTTTAATAACTTTTTATTGGTTCAAAAATATCAAATCTTTGAAATGACAAAAAAAAAAAAAAAAAAAAAAAAAAAAAAAAGAAAGAAAGTATTATTTTAAATTTCTGGTAAGTTTCATAAATCTCTTCAAACTTTGAATTAAGAGGCGTAATAAAAACTAGAAAGAGGAAATTTAAATATCTTCATTTACGAAAAATTTGATACATCCCTTGAATCCTTTAAATAAGAAATTATTAGTTTCTAAATAAACTCTGGTATTTTTCCATTTCCTTTTACTATGTCATTAAAGTGGAATGTCATGTTTTAAAAGTAATTTCTTATTTAAAGGGATTTAAAATGAAATGAAAATAATCAAACGTATCTCATTTGAAACGTGTTTAAATTTCGCTTCTTCAAGTTTTTCTGACATTCAAAAGAAATCATCAAACATTTTCTTTTCTTTTTTTTTTTTTTAACTCATTGCACTTTATCACACAAGTATTAAAGAAATTAATTGATGCATAAAAACTTACTAGTTATGAAAGTATAAAGAAACTTTCATAATTCAAACAAAAATACTAACGATTAATTTTATTGAAATGTATTTAGATACCATAAAGTAAAGAACAAAAGTTTGAAATCAGAATCATATCCATAATAATTGCACAATATTTTAGATCAGATAAGAGTAATATATAAAATTCTTTCTAAATATTACTGATTACTCTAATTATTCTAATATTCTAATAGTTATTATTTCTAATAGTTAATTATTGAAGTCTAAACGTTTGTTATAAATATATATATATATATATATATATTTTTTTTTTTACGTTATCACAATGATATTTTTCAAACATTCATTTTAAAGGTATTCATGAGATCTCTTGAAATACCCCAACCCCAATATCTATATATATGAAAAATGTGAATAATGAATTCATGAAAAATGTAAATAATTTCGCATTATGTACATTTATACGAAATTATGTTATATGCAGCCAAAATTGCTCATTGCGCAGAACTAGTGCGACGTAAAACCCAACCAACCAACAACCTATGCAGCCAAATTAAAAATTATAAAAAATAGAATGACCGAGCCACATTCTGAGTGATCGATCCCCAGATGTAACTAATACTAATTTAAGTGAAATTCCAAATAAATGCCAGGTTTCGTTAAATTCCCTTCTTTATTCGTGAAATACAACGTCAAAAATATTTTGGATACACATTGACAGATATTTAAAAAAGGGGCTTATCTCGTTTCCTGTAAGTAACAACACATGTTAATCTATCCAAAATTAGAAGCTGGGATATTTTTACGAGTCTAGTGCATTCTTCTTATCCATATACATTAAAAAAGTTTGCTGTCGCTTCTGTCCGATTTCTTTGTCTGCGACTGCATTTCCTTGCAAATCAAGAGGTCCACTGCATTGTAAAAGGTATCGATGTTTGCTAAATAATCCAAGGAAGACGTTTATCTTGGTTAGAAATTTCTATTACCTTATTTAAAGAAGTTATTAATTAAAACCGTTGTGGAAATAAAGGTACTCTAATTACCAACTTACAAGCAGTTTCTTTAAAAGTGATTGTTTTTTCTTCAGAAAGTTCTGGGGAAAAAAGAAAGGAAGGTAGAAATTGCAGTGCGTATATTAAAAGCGATTTGGAAAATGCGTCTATACCACTCGAAAGAGCGTTTATTTGCAATTCTAATGTTATAATTTTTTTTTTTTTTTTTTTTTTTTTTTTTAATTGGAATTTTAAAATAATAATAATAATAATAATAATAATAATTAAGATGTAAAAAATTTTGCTTCTTTCAATCTTTTCTTTTTCAATCATACTCTATGAAAATGTAATCAGAGACCTTTAAATCGGTCATTTTTTTTTTTTTTTCAACCGTATTAAACTTTTACCAAACTATGGATTAGCGATTCGTATTTTTAAAATTTACGAAATTTACGTATTTTTTCTATAAAAGCTTTGTTTTCAAATTTCAGTAATGTGTAAACGTATAAAAAAAGCAGTAAATACATTCTTCACATTTTTTTTTTTTTTTTTTTTAATATGAATACTTAATATTTTATTTAAAAAAAAAAAAAAAAAAAAAAAAAAACTTTACAAATTTCTGATTTTTTCGGCTTACATTCGGTTATCTCATTTTGAATTGTCCTGTACCAAAAAACCAATGTTCCAGTTTCTTAACTATAAGTGTAATCAGAAAAACCAATTATTTTTTTTCCCAACCGCATAAAACTTTTAACAAATTACGGATTAGGGGGTCACAGTTTTAAATTTACGAAACATCTCGAATTTTTAATTAAACATTTTATAACTTAAAACCATCTTGAGATAAATAAATCGTTTTTTTTTCTCTATATGTTTTTTTTTTTTAAAGTTACTGCTGCCGTTGATCTTCTTCTTCTTCTTTTTTTTTTTTTTTTTTGTCGGGATGCGAATGGTCGAATCTGGCAGGGTTAGTGATTGAAGTGAGTCAGGAGGGCGGCGAAACCTCCTTTACAGGTTGGTGAGCAAAGCAAGCAGGGATCAGAACTCTCTAGTGTGTGTGTGTATATGTTGTCTCACAGGATGTCATATTTTCTGATAAAATCATAATTGCCAACTTTTACGCCGTTTGAATAGTACTCTTTTTGTAGTAAATTTTTTCGCTTTATTTAAACTTAAAAATTCTTCAATTAAACAAGACACAAAAATTACATTAAAATAGTGATATTTAAAATACGTAAAAAATTGTCAACTCTGTACTTATTTCTTTCCTGTTCAATTAATATTTAAATAAATAAATAAATTTCAGTATGAAATTAATTAAATAAAAAAAATCTGTAATTGATCTATTCACTTTTTTTGTAAATGAATATACATTTATAACACCAAAGAAAATGTTATACGTAATTAATTAAATCTGTACATAATCTTTCCACTTTTCTGTAAATGAAAATACATTTAAACCATCAAATAAAATATCCCACTTAATTAATTTAAGAATGAATATATATATATATATATATATATATATATATTAATGATATACTGATCAGCTATGTCTGTTTTGATCTAAAAATATATTCTTAATAACTGCCTACAATATATGGAAAAAAAATTAGCTATATTAATTAATAACTTCAATAATTAATGTAAAACGAAATTCGAATACACATATTAAAAAAAAATAATAATAATTTATAAGCCACAAATATTTCAAAGAGTAATTCAATTAATTATAAGTTTAAAATACATTTTATAAATTAACGTATTAATTGAATTACATATCGAAATAGTTTTCAGTATATATTTTATGATTATTATTTATCGTTCCCGTAAAATTTAAATTGAAAGAACAAGTATTAATTTACAATTTATGAACTTAATTAATAAATTAGTCATAATAATTATTTAAATTTAATAAAAATTCAAATTATAAATCTAATTGGTAATATATTTTTCTATTATTTTGTAGACTGGAAGGACCAGTATCGATAATAAATGACGCTCATTCACCTAGACTTTAGCCGTTTACCGTGGTTTTCTCCGAAACTTGCTTACATACGGGCTAGGAACCATTAAAACGACCTCAATGGAGGGTATTTCCCTTAGGCTTAGGGCCAGCTTGCATGCATCACACATTAAACATACACATCTTTTTTATTACGTTTTTAAAGTGGGATTTCACAAATTCTTTTACAAATAAATATCAGAAAGGTAAGTTATTTCATAATAAAAAATAATTTATTACAATGAACTTTATCCAAAAATGAATGTTTAATGCAACAATCTAAAACCAAAAATTGCATAGTTTAATTTTGATTAACTTTCTTTAACCGAAAATTACTCAATTTCCGCACTCATATAAATTTTTTAAGTCGGAATTATGGGAAAAAAATGTATTTATTTCTTTTTTTAGTCTTCCAAAAATTTCTTTACACTATTTTAACTTTTATGTTAATAAAGATTTTAAGGGATATTTAATTTTTTGTTGAAACTAGTTGCCTAAGTCTTTCAATTCGTTTATTTTATTTTATTTATTTATTTATTTTTCATTTTTGTAGTAAATAAACATCTTTTTTTATATAATATGTATATTTATTAAAAGGAGACTTAGCGCTGGATTATAAAATCCAGTAAAAAACTACACCAACAGAAACGCCAAAGAAAAATATTTAGGAAGCATACAGCTGTTTCGGTAGTCTTATGCGTACGTCTTCAGTGCATAAAGAATTCTGGAACAGGAGAAGTGCTCGTATATATAGCAGAGGGATCGGATTTTTTTTACACCAATGGGATTACGGGAAAATTAGGGAGAGTGGCCAATAGTGGCCGTAAACAAGAAACCAATAAATTGGCTATTTCTAAGCATTGCTGGAATAAAAATCATAATTTTAAATTTGATTCAGCTAATATAATTTGCAGACCCAAATCCATTCATGAACTCGATTTCTTTGAAGCTTTTATATTTATAAAAATCTTAAAAATCCTGTAAATTGTGATTTCGCTGTTCCCTATTTGTCTGATTGTTGGAAATTTTACCTTAAGTCCACATTTTTTAAATTTTTCTACAGTTTACACAGCTAGCGTTTCTATAATTCCTATTGGTTCCTCTCCCCACCTTTCCCGTAATCCTATTGGTTAAACAGAATTCGGTCCCTCTTCTATATATACGAGCAATTCTTCAGTTTCAGAATTCTTTATGCACTGAAGACGGTACACTTAAGGATACCGAAACAGCTGTATGCTTCCCAAATATTTTTCTTTGGCGTTTCTGACATTGTAGTTTTTACTGGTTTTAATATGTATATTTTTTAATGTGTATATTTCATATATATTTATATTTTGCATATACTAAAGTCAGTAATTAGTGAACACATTATGCTATCTTCTACCATGGATAAATTTTAGTATTACTTCTTTATTTTAATTTGATGAAAATAAATAGTAAATTGAATGAAAAGCATACTATTAATATACGATTGCTTATAATGTTGCTTATCTAGAAAAATGTGCTTTAAGGAAAAGTGTTTATTTTTGAGTATGGAATACATGATTTTGACTGTTGTCTGCAGAAAAATATTTCTATGGTTGTAAAAATTGAAACTTCACATATTTATAATCGAAATATTATTTCAGTTAAAATAATTCGTGTCAGGATAAAGTATATTTTTATCTACTCGGACATGAAAGATTGCGACAGCAAACAAAAGTATTGAAATTGAAAGCTATCTGCTAATTGGGATAAAATTTTTGCTAACCTTTCTTTCTGAGAAATAAGAAATAATAGCTATTCTGTCGTTATTAAAGTACATTTATTATTCTCAATTTCCTTAAAAGGTATTCTTAGTCTTTAATTTTAATAAAACAAGTATCTCATTTTGCTATTTTTAATAATACGTAAAATATATATATATATATATATATATTGAAAATAAGATTTAATAATAAAATATTTAAAATGGAACATCATTGAGCATATTGTAAATTCGATTTTATAATACACATTTTTATTACACATTGTTATAAAAAAAAAAAAAAAAAAAAAAAAAAAAAAAATATTATGTTTATTTTAATTAAAAACGTATCAGAATTGTAATAACTTAATTTTCAAAATTTAAAATTATATTATAAAGGTTAAATAAGAAAGCATGAAAATTAATGAATTTGTTGTAAATAAATAATACTAGCAAAAATAATTCAATGCATGATAATAAATGTGTATATATATTTTTTGAATTGATTAATTCACAAATATATTAAATACATTATGTTTTTATTTTATAATTATTTTGTATTATTTGTATATATTTTTAAATAATTTTTTGTGTCATTCAATTTGTAGAGTACTCTACAATTACTATTAAATATGAAAACTATTTTACATTTTTGAAAGCATTTACAATATATATGTATATTTATTTATAAAAGTCTACCCTTTATAAAATTGTATTATTTTATACAATAAATATTCCTATCATACTTTCATTATTAGAAAAATTCCTCTCTTAAAAGTCATGTTTTACATTTAAAAAAAGTAATATTTGTTTTTTAATGTTTTGTGAGAAAGCATTCAAATTATATATATATATATATATATATATGTATATATATATATGGGTCGTTCATTGAAAAAGTGAATTATATCCTTGTAAATAACGAACTTATTGGAAATTTATACATAGGGGAAAAAGTTAAAATTCAGTATGCGTTAACGATTTTTAGTATTTAATACAAATCGTAGTTATAAGTACTTATAAATTATATTAAAAATAATTTGAAATAACTTAGAAACTTCACTTTTATAATAAATATTTAGAACTTTTAGTTTTCTGAAAAAAACAAGTAATGCCATTTATAGGATTTTAATGTAATTATTGGAGGGTTTTTTTTTTTTTTTTTTTTTTTTTTTTCATTTTTATAATGATAGATGTGACAAAATGTGACCCAATTAAGCAAAAATATATATATTTTTTAAAAATATGGAGTGACACCACTTTTACAATGAACCGTCTATATATTCCAATTTTCAGTTCATGAATTTCCTTTTTTATTTATTTATTTTTCCTTTTAATGGAACTCTTTGGTAATTTTTAACCTTTCTCTTTTCTCTAAAATGTTGACTGATAATATTTCACAGTTTTTGCAAATTATCTCATCGTTAAGCTTATGTTAGTGTCATTTCTCTTCTGCGTAAGTACTTTCACATGGTTTTACTAATCATTGGTACTGAAATTATTACCGTTACAATTTTAATTCGAAATAGATCTAAATTTAATTTTATGATGGTATCTTCATCTATCTTTTGTCTGCTGAGTGTTACAATGTTAATAAATTATTCAAGTTATATATATATATACTTATTTATTTATTTATTTATTTATTTAATTTTCAATACAAATATTTCTGGTTTATAAATTTTAAAATATTATAGTACTTTTTCCATTAACTATAGAAAAATAATATATGTACATTTATTATTAATAATATTATCATTAAAATTCAATCCTTAAAAAAAAATAAAAATAAATAAAATAACTGACAACAAATGTAATTTGCGATTCGCTGTAAAAAATATTATGTTAAACTTGTGTTTACTTATGTGAAGTTCCTCAAATAAATATAAAATTCCATTTCTTCATATTTAGTATAACATAAATATCCTATAGATTCTCGATATTTATCATTAATTATGGAATACTCTCCAAAAATAGACAATTTCTATAAAATTGCTTAACAACTTTATAAAACATTGTAGAATATAATTTGTTTTTGCATCTTTGATTATTACTTTATATTCTCTTAAACTATTCCTCTTAATTTCGTATTTAGAATTGCCCTAAATCAGAAAATTTAGAATTATTAAAGGAAATATATATTAGAAATATTCAAATACAATAAATCCTATATGAAGCAGATCTAATAACTTCATAAGCGCAGAAAGTAATATCTTAAGTAAAAATTTTAAATCTAAAAGTTATCCAAACTTATTATTGGTTTATTAGTGTGTTCTTTCGTTAATCCGATTAATTATTGAAATCATAAATATATTATTCGAAAATTTTTTAATTTATTTTTAAAATATTTCAGTTTATTTGTTTATTTGAAGGCGTTTATTATATGTATGTGAACAGGTATTTACATTTTTAAATAGTTTTTTTTTTTATTAATATTATGTTTTCTTAATTATTTTGATTTGTAACATCAGAGAAATTCTGTATGAAAGTCCAATGATTGATGAGTGTATTATATTCGTTATGCCTTATTTTCAGGACATCCTATTGTTCATCCTATTGTTTCATTACAGTTTCGATATATAGAAGGTTTGAAAAATATTAATTGTAATCTTAAACAGACCCAAGAAATGAGAGGTTATAATTTTTGAACTGAACATACATTAGTATTAAATATTTCTTATTCAATTAAAGTAACTTTGCGAAAATATTAGGTTGAGTTAAAAATATTTTCCGTTTATTAACATTTCATTAAATATATATATATATAACATTTATTAAAAAAATATATATATAACATTTATAACAAACTTTCATTTACATATACACTATTACTTTTTGACAACTATTTGCCAGCGCAACTACAACATTCAAATTAAACTGCTGTAAGGGTGACCAGAGGTCCTCGAGTGCCGAAATCAATCCATGGAAATTACTATTCGACTCCAAAAAACTTAGAACACACTTGAGGAATCCGGCTATAAAGTTATTAATGTTTTTCTATAAAAAATTATTATATGTGTATTATAAATGTTTCAGGTACTTATTTCATCCATAATAATTGCTATTTTTTTTTTTTATGAAGATCGCCTTATTTGTGCTCAAATTCAACTAAAAAAAACCCTGATAACCCTAAATGTTGTAAAAGCAGCCAGTTTTGTCGGAGCTCTTTCTCGTCGTTTAAGTACTATCCATGCATAAAATGCTCAAACAACCTTAACAAATCACAATCTAAAGGCTCAAGTTGGGACTATATTTGGGATCAATTTTTTACGCGTTTGCTTCGAAAAATGTGTCTTCCTTTGTCTTGATGAGAGAAAATTTCATTTGAATTGAATACTTTTGCGACGAGTTCATGTTTAATGCGGTTCAGTTAAGTGCAATAACCATCCGAGCTCAGATTTTGTTCTTGGGGAAGAAGCTATCGCAGCAAAAATCTTGTCAAAATCCAACAAACACACAAAAGTAAACCTTTCTCATCCAAGCTCATAAGGGCTAAAATATTGTTATCTTTTTTTTTTTTTTCTATCGTGCAACATTCATTTCTCATGATGGGTAAGAAAATAATATCTAATCTATCTCCGCTAAACTTTCTCAGCAAAACGTTGCTAGTACAGTTTTCTCTCATTTTTCTTCCACTTAGTAAAGCACGTAATGATATCCTTTGACAATGTTGTTCTTGCTAATTTTCTGCCGTTTACGATTGACATTTGACTGAGAAGTGCCAAGCTCTTCCGACCTTAGGTGTTATTTGAGTCGGATCTGTTTCAACTGTAGCTTTCTTTAGTCGATTTTTGATGGTTTTCTAGAGCGTTTCATAATGTCGAAATGCAAATCACAAGAACGGAATTTTTCATATCAACGTCTGTATGATGTTTAATTTACAGATTATTTAGTGAGTGCTGCACAAATGTTACGGCTGGCTTTGGTTGCGTTGAGACCTTGTTGGAATTCTTGAATTTTTTTTTTTTTTTTTTTACAATTTTTTGACATACTTGATCTCCTTAAAAACGTAATAAAATTGTAAAATATAAAATTAAAATAACAATTGAATACATCACTTACATTAGAATAAAATGAGCTTTCAAAACATACATGTAATATTCATAACTATTTTAATATAAAATTCTTATAATTACGTAAACGAAAGACGTGCAAAACTCTCGAAGCAACTTAATAATAACATTTTCAAAACCAACATGCATACTTCTTTTTTATTTCAGAAAAAAAAAATGTTTAATTAAATATTGGATCAGTAGCTTTTAATATAAATTTAAATATAATAAAGTTTTCAGATAATTAAAAATTATTTAAATGTTTAACGAGCTTTGTTTACTTTATTATCTTTTAAAAAATTATTCAAATGAACATTTCTAATGCAAATTTTTGCATTTTATCAATTGAAGTATATAAATAAATAAATAACAAAATATATTGAAATTTCTATTAGAATAAGAAAAAAGAACAATCCGAAAGAAATTTATCTCATATCCGGAGGCTTTAGACAGTACAAAGAAGTGTGTAACAATACATTTCCTTTGTTAGGTAGAAATAAATGGTTATCGTAAAAAAAAAATAAATAAAGTTTTCTGGATAAACTGGTGTGAATGGCACAATGTGAGATGCGTATATTGAAAGGGACTGAGTTTACACTGTTTCTTTTTAACAGCAGTGATAAAAATCCCTAAAGAAAGCACTGATTGACAACTTTTTCTTAAGATTTAGAAATATTTTCCATTACAATACATTAAGAAGCAAATGTACAGTGTTGTTATAATATTTCTTGTGCTTGTAATTTATCTCTACATGTAATAAAAGAAGACTTCCCAAGTTAAAATTCATGCTAGTACCAGCAACAAAAATATGCTAGTTATTGCTATGTATTGCTATGTCTGCTGGATTTTCATGCTATTATATGCTTTATAATGCTAGCCAGCATCGAATGCTATATTAGCTAGCTAACACGGCAAAAGCATGACAGGCTATGTACAAGCATTGTATGCTTATTTGTTATTTAAGCTTCTTCCAAAGCATGGAGAGGTATGTACCTTGACAAGCTATTATATGCTTTTTCATGCTTGCCAGCATAGCATGCTATGTAGGTAGCTTAGGGAAAAATAGCATGACATGCTGTATCCCAGTAAGAAGAGCTAACTTGCTGCACAAGCTTCTTCCAATCATGGCAAGGTATGTACCTTAATAAGCTATTATATGCATTTTCATGCTTTTTCATGCTTGCCAGCATAACATGCTATGTAGGTAGCTTAGGTAGAAATCGCATGACATGCTATATCCCAGTAAGAAGTGCTAACTTGCTGCACAAGCTTCTTCCAATCATGGCAAGGTATGTACCTTTATAAGCTATTATATGCTTTTTCATGCTTGCCAGCATAACATGCTATGTAGGTAGTTTAGGTAGAAATAGCATGACATGCTATATCCCAGTAAGAAGTGCTAACTTGCTGCACAAGCTTCTTCCAATCATGGCAAGGTATGTTCCTTAACGAGCTATAATATACTTTTTTATGCTTGCCAGCATAATGTGCTATGTAGGCAGCTTAAGTAGAAATAGCATGGTATGCTATATCCCGGTAAGAAATGCTAACTTGTTGCACAAGCTTCTTTCAATCATGGCAAGGTATGTTCCTTAATAAGCTATTACATGCTTTTTTTGCTTGCCAGCGTAATATGTTATGTAGGCAGATTAAGTAGAAATAGCATGGCATGCTATATGCCAGTAAGAAGTGCTAATTTGCTGCACAAGCTTCTTCCAATCATGGGGAGAAAGGTACCAGAGTGAGAAATCGTGTTCTTGTAAATGCTTGCTAGCATAATATGCTATGTAAGCAGCTTATGTAGAAACAACATGATGTAGTGCTATGTGCCAGTAAGATGTGCTAATTTGCTTCACAAGCTTCTTCCACTCATGACAAGTAGGTACCATAAAGAACAATTGTGTGCTTGCTTATGCTTACCAGCTCCAAATGCTATGTAAGCAGCTTATGTAGAAACAACATGATGCGCTATGTCCCAGTAAGATGTGCTATTTTGCTACAAAAGCTTCTTCCAATCATGGCAAGGTAGGTACCACAATGAACAATTTTGTGCTTGTTAATGCTTGCCAGTATCAAATGCAATGTACCAAAGTTAAGCAGGAAGATGCATTAATTTGTTTTGTATGATTGGAACAACCCCTGTAGCGTAGATATTTTGCCCAACCATACTAAAAATGATCCGTAGAGATCAACACAAAAACCTATCGATATCAATAAAATTCTATTGGTATGAATTTATTTCTATGGATGTCCCTACCAGTATCAATAGAAGCTATTGACATCTGTAACCTATTGATTATATCCTCAACTGATATCAGTAGACCTTTACAGACATTATTAGAAATTTGATCAATAGGCTGCCGATATCAATAAAGTTTTATTGATACGAATTGATTTCTATGGATTTCCTTACCTTTATCAATGGAAGCTATTGACATGTGTAACCTATTAATTATATCCTCAATCGATATCAATAGATCTTTACAGACATCAGTTGAAATTCGATCGGTTGGCTATTGATCCCAGTTGGTATCTGTAGAAAAAATGATATTTGCAAATTTTGCTCATTTTTTCCCAAATCTCGAAAAAAAAAAAAAAAAATTAAAATGTTTAAAAATCTGTATCTCCCGTTTCAAAGCATGTTTCAAACGCAATGAAGTATTCCTCCAAAAAACATTATTTTTCATGCTCCATCAGGGATCCCCTTGGGGGGGGGGGGGGGAGAGAGATCACGTTCAGTATTACAAAATTTATATCTGCGAAGTTTTGATCGAAATTTTAAAATATTCTATTTTTTTCATCGACATTTTAATGTAAAAACTGATTTAAAAATTTTCAACATTCAAAGTAAATTGGTTTTGAGGCATATGCATTAGGTTTGCAAATTTGATTAATTTTTTCCAAGTCCCAGAAAATGAAAATGGTTCAAATATTTAAAAATATGTATCTCCCGTTTCAGTGCATACAAAATGTCATGCTAAACATCTTTTTAGAGGTTCTGAAGTATTCCTCCAAAGAACATATTTCTTTTATCTTATCCCCCCCCCCCCCCAACAGACGGTATTTATTCCTTATCATGAATTGGAGGGGGAAATGACGCTAATAACTCAAAATTTACAGTTGGCAGAAAAATTATCGAAGCACAAACTTAGATTTCTCATACATATATTTAGTTTGGTTGCTAATTTTTATCATCAGCTTACAGCATAAAAAAAAAACGTATGGCTAAGATCATGACGTGACAAATATTGAACTCAAATATATTACTCGAAAAAAATCTATAACCTTGTTTTAAATTAACATAGATCTATGGTTCAACCATTCGTTTCAGAGGTACTGACGAGTTCTTTTGAAAGATATCCATACTGAATATTTATACCAAATGGGAGCTATTTCCTCCCAGGGGATGTTCTAACATGCTCATACTTTTTCCTCATAGTTTACAACTACAGTTATCAGTAATTCCTATTAATTTCACAATCACTTCATAAAAAGTAATTCTCATTACGTACATATATTTATACGAAACTTTGTCCTATACTGTTTTTAAATATTGTTACTGAATGAATTTGTATAGGAAAATACAGAAGAAAGTCTTGTGGTCGCCACAACATACTAGTTTTAGTACAATTTTATTTTCCGCTTTCCACAGTGTTTATTCTATGCGTTGAAGCACAAGTGATTGGATAATCTTGGAAATCAACGAAACTTTGAAATAAAGACCCTTATACTTCATGAGCAGAGAAAGAATCATGCACTACTAATTAGTATATAAATTCTATCTTGCCTGATTTATGTTAAGTGAAAAATAAAATTTATTTTATGAAATTTTCACAAAAATTGCAGTTATAGGATTACCACAAATTGCATTGATACATTGATAGGAGAGAAAAAGAAATGATTTTCTTGCAGTTATATAATCGGGAATAATTTCTGCATTTCTGGGAGTGGGGATTCTGAAGATTAAAATGAAATGCTGTTATTTTGTGTTCTCTCCTATCATCATAATAAAGTGTAAATGGGTTCTATAGACTTGATTATTTTAATAAAGCTGGGATAGTTTAATTTGCATAAACATGCCGTAGGCTCAGCAATTTGGCATAGAAAAAAGTGTTTCAAAGCATTTTGTAATGTATAAATCAGTGTTATTTTTATTAAGGGGCCGCTTCACTGACCGTCGCCGGAAGCTCAAGCCAATGTTTTCCTATGGAGATTTTTGTTTAATTATAGCTCATTAATAAATTCATAATTTTAAATTCTGTTTTCACATTCAGAAAATTCACAATTGTTAAATTGGCCGCCGTTTTATGAAAACAGATTTTTTAAATTTTTAATATTTTACTTTTATGCAGTAACATGCAAAATTTCTCATATTAAAAATTCGTATTTTACAGCTTTAAAATAAAACATTTAAAATTTTAAAAATCCATTTTTAGAAAACGGCGGCCAATTTAACAACTGTGAATTTTCTGAATGTGGAAACATAATAAAAAAATATGAATTAGTAAATGAGTTATAATTGAACAAAATTCTCTATAGAATAACATTGACTTGGGTTTACGGCGACGGTCAGTAAAGCGGCCCCTTAATTATGCCTAGCATATAGCTATTAGTCTCTTATATCCCCGAAAAAGTCTCGAAATAGAGTTTTCAATGTCCTCGAAATTTATTTCGATTTGGGGACAAACGGTAATTTGTTAAATCAGTGTTTGAAAATATGGTCATCTTATCATAGAGCTCAAGCGCAATGACCTTGAATTTAATAAATACCTTTGTTAAACCAAAGAATATTACATTAAATCTTTAAAAAAATTGAAATTGCAACGTAATAAAATCCATTTAAAAATTAAAAATATGATTTTTTATTAATATTGGTTAATTTTTTAGTATACCCTCATACAAATATTAATTGGTTTATCAAGCTATCTTTTATTTAATTTACTTACGATGTAGTTAATCTCAACATGAAAGAATTCCCATGGCAAATCTTATTTCTTTTTTAGCAGATCGTAGTATTTTGAAAAACAGGTATGGCAACGTAGCGCTTGTTTGTTTACAAGATTAAGCAAGATGGATGCTGCGATTTGAGGAAAACGTGTTCTTCTGATTAGGATTACTATTTTAATTATCGAGGTAAGTTCATAAATAAAACATTTGTTACATTTTAATATGTTTTCGTTTTTGTCATTTTTTAAAGTCAGAATGATGAATTGAGGCTGTCTTTTCAGAAACTGATTCATGTGCATTTTGAATAGGGCTAAATTTTCTTTGAAAGTTAGCTCCAGTACATCAAATTTTGGACATAGCTTTAGGAAACCAGTTATAATTAAAATTTTTGGTATGTTTACCAAATCGTCCTTTAAAAGGTTAACGTTATTCTGAATGCTTGTCTGAATGGATTATATTTAAGTAGCATCGAAATGTGTTTAAAATGTGTGTGTTTAAAATAAGTCAAAATTATTTATTTCATAATAAAAGTTCATGAAATTCATCTTTTCGCTGTACGATATTTATTGTTTGCACCCATTTACCTACGCCATAATTAAATGCATTACACAGTTTCAATTGTAAAACTGTTATTTTTACCAACTTATTTTTCCAGTGCTTATATTGGCCTATAATCTAATGGTAATAATGACCGTAATGTTTTAAATTTGATTCTGTATATTTTAAACAATACATATATCAGGGCCCGGAATTTCAACTTGGATTACACTCGCTGAAGAAAAAAGTTACTCGCCTTAAAATATGTTTAACTTACTTTATTTTTTTACGTATAAGGTGTGTGACCAGAATTTTTATTGGAAAAAGAGAAATTATGCAATGTCTTTTATTTTATAAGAAAATAGAAGACATTCAATTTTGATAAAGAGGCCGTTTTAGAGCACACAAAATTGAATGAAAAGGATTATGAAAACTGATTCAAAAGCTACTTTACACAAGCGGCGGAAACATTTTTATCTCAAATGATAAATTTGGATCAGTACACCTGAATTTAAATTAACAATAACTGGATACGAGAGGAAAAATTCCTAATTTTTATAGGTACCGCTGGACAATATAGAATTTTTTTTAAAATTATTAGTTTTTGCTATAGACATTTTTTTTTTTTTTTTGGTACTTTCATGTAGTTACATAAAAAAAAGTTTGTGGACATTTTTTTTGATTAAAATTATAATCATAAAATAAAAAATAAAATTAATATTCGGTAGATGAAACGATTTGTTTTAAAAAACAGTCAATCTTTATCAACATTTTATAAAAGTTCTCACAAGTATAACCTAAATTAGTCTTAGTAGTTAATAAGTTTTTAAAGTAGGTGTATAAAAAGGATTTTTTTCGCATGTCTACATTTTATTCATTGAAGAAAACAGTCGTTTTGTGGGAGCATTTTTGCCAGGAGGACATAAAAGGAATTCAACTAATTTTGCATATTTTTGTGAGGTGGTAGTGGCGGTGTTATGATTAAGGTTATTTGTCTGCACTAGGGCTCTAGGCCTGAGTAGGAGAGCCCTCCGTAGGGTCTTTCTGAGAGGTCCTAGCCCATATTTATGTTAGTTTCGGAGAAAACCATGGAAAATCCTAACGGCTAAGCTAACAAGAGCGACCGGGTATCGAACCCAGCGCCTCACGTAGACCAGCTTCGAGAATGGAAATCCTCGGTCACTGGTGAGCCTATTTTTATGAGGAACATTATTCATGCAAAAGTGAGAACACACGTCAACCCTCTGCGTATCAGCTGGAGAGTACCACCACTTTAATGATTTTATGGCAATTTCAACAGTAAGTTCGTGTTCTGGATCAAAGAACCGTACAAATATAGGGAATACTTTTATTTCTTTGTGATTCGAAGAATCTGAACAAACATAAACCATAATTATGCTTTGACAAGTTTATTAGAAACTTGTTCTTTTTGCGAACCTAACTCAGAAAAAAGTTAGTGTTCATCGTTCGATACAGCTAACAGCCGATTGAGCTTCCCAGATTTGCAAAAATTTTTTAATGAAGGACTAGATCCTTTTCATTTGAAAAAGAAGACAGCGACGAAAAACAAAGAGGACTTTTTAGTCTTGTAATATTTGTTTTGTTTACGAGGGCAGAGCATTGAAAAAGAAGACTGTCCCCTTAAAAAAAGGATGTCTGGTCACCTTACCTACGATTAGCATGATTTTACATTTTTAAATCGATAATTTTTTTTTTCTGTTGGTAGCATCGTATACTGTAAAAATTCTATCTACATTTAGACTGAAATTTTACTTGCCACAGTAAAGTTTCCACTCGCCAATTTCGCCCTGTATATATATATATATATATATATATATATATATAATAGAATAAATGAACAGAAATGAATAAATATATTTCTGTTTTATTATTATTATCATTTTATTTATTCTGTTAAAAATATTTTTCAAAATGTACAGTCTTCTCCCAAAAATCCACATTGCTTTAATGGGCAGATTCTAGAAACTTACATATCACAATAAATTTAAACAATGAAACTTAAAAGTTTTCAGAACAAAGTGCAAGATAGCAGGAACAGCAATTTATTAGAACTTTGTGAAAAAAAAAAAATTATAGGAGAAAAAAATAGCAGTTACTCTATATAATGCTTAATATTAAGGTAATAATATTGATAGAACCAAGTACAGGCGATGTTTTTATCTGCTTTTCAAAAATGTGTAAAAAGTTTTGTGAAAGGATCAAAATTTTTATAAAACAAGATTTCATTTTAATATTAAAAAAGGTTTTAGTGCTGACTCTGGACTTTGGCAGGGCACAGATTCCAGTGGCTCTTTTAAAACTTATTTTAGCTTCTGGTGACCCTTTCCAATACTATGTTTTGATGCCTTTAAATGAATTTAAAATTAAATAAACTGCTTTGTGAATTTCGGTTAATTGTTCGGAAGCATAATCATGGCTCAAAGTTTTCCTATATATTTAAAAAAATCATGAAAAACTTCCTATATTTTATAATTCTTTACATTTTCCCTATATTTCAGAAAAAAATTTCCTATATTCTACTACTTCAGTTTAAGTTTTTCTTACTTGTTTTCTGCTTTCCCTGCTGAGCAGTTCTATTTAAATTCTCGTATCTTGTATCTTTCTAAAATACCGTTCATAGCGAAAATAATTGCTTTTTCTTCTCGACATTCACTCTGTTAATGCGATTGGAAATCATACGTTGCATACACGCATAAGGAAATAACAAGATATTGAAATCTTTATTCATAAATTAATTTTATTTCCAATGTTTAATTTAAAGAATACAAAAAAAAAAAAAAAAAAAAAAAAAAAAAACTAAAACAATCAGATTTTCTTTTTTTTTTTTTTTTTTAATTATCAAGATTTCTCAGAGTTTTTGTGGTGTTTAAGTTATTTGTTCATAATACTCAAATATCAGGGTTATTGATTTTTCTTTTTTTTTTTTATATAATTTAAATCTGTTATTTGTTGTTAAATATGTGTAGTGTTTATATAAGTGTATAATATCCACCTCAATCATTTAATATTCTCACAAAAACAATGTATAGTATTTTCATAATAAGAACTGTCTTAACTTCACAGACAATTCCAGTATGATCCAGTGGACTGAAGACTTCAACTTCATAGCTATAACAATTTATCGATTAAAAAGAAAAAACAAAAACTTAACTGTGGTATGGAAGGCATAATAAAACATTTTAAAGGATAATTTAACATAAAATCTGACAAAAAATACAGGAATTTTCACCTGGATGTCTTCAAATGAATAAAATAAAAAGGTAATTTAAAATAAAACTAATATATCCTAATATAAACATATTGTTACTTAATGCTTAGCAAATATCATTTGAAAAAAGATAAAAAATTTATACAATCAAAAGAATTGATAATCCCATTACTATTTTAATATTTTCCCCTTACTCTTTAACTTTTTTTTTTTTTTTTTAAGGGGGGTGGGGGGGAGTACAATTGGTAGAAAAATTGAAGAGTTCAGATTTGATTTTTTTTTTTTTTTTTTTCAACATGTTAAAAAAAAAAAAAAAAAAAAAAATCATTATTTAAAAAATATTATGTGGACTGATTTTAAATAATATACATTGGTATGAAAGTGAAAGGTAGACTAATAAAAGATCATAAATTTGAAAATATGTTCTTTTCTAACTAATGTGAGAAGTAAACAATAATTGATCTGTTCATTTATTTTATCTATTAAATTAGATGAGATTAAATTAGGGCATTTTATTTACAAGTCATTTAATCATTCCGAGATTACAAAGTAATGTTAGAGATAGTTCGTTTTTACTGAATCTCTCAACCTTTTCTTGAAATTATGTTCCTATATTTGTATGAGAAAATTCTTATATTTTCCTATTTGAATGCTTTGACCCCCTGCATTAGGTATTAATTTTCTACTTGATTTTTCACAAATTATTTTAAAATTTACAAATGGAGTATTATTAAAAAAAAAATCTGAATTAAACTCTGGTGTATAGGTACTGTAATCTGAATTTGAAAACTCGTCCAATTCTTAGCAATTACTTTTGCAACTTATAGCATATTCATTCACTTTTTTTATTCAAGTGTTTAATTCATCTGAGAAAAATATTCAAAAAATTTTAAAACAATTTAAAAATACAATATTTGACAAATGCTATTTCAAAATATCTTTCTTGTAGTAGTGTAATTTTAATCTCACACGGCAAGAAGCGATAAACATTCCAAACATAGGTTGTGTCATTGCATAGGATTATAATTTGTCATAACCAAAAAATTATAATTAATTACAAATTAATTATAATTAACTATAACAAATTATAATTAATTTTCATTTTTAGAAAATTAAGTTCCAAGCTAATGTAAGAATAAAAACTTGTGTAATTTAGTGAATGTTTTTCGTAATTAGCAACATCTTTTTAAATTCTCAAGAAATAGCGTCCAAATCCAAGATACATAGGTGCTAAGTCTTCGTTATTTTCAACGGAGACTTCACATCACACCGGAAAGTTTTTTATAAATGTTTCCCGTTTATTTACTTATATGTATACGTCGTAAATATATGTGACAGATTCCTTTTTAAAAATATCGGTGTATAAATCTTATTTAAAGATTAGTAATGTTCACACCTATGAAGATACCAATCGATATGTACAGGTTGCTCTGTACGTGCCACTTGTTTGTCTGTTGCAAGTTTGCAGTTCGAGTAATCTGTATGGGTTATTGTAGTTGATATTCAAGGCTCACTACTAATAGCAGTGACCTGAGCAATCCAGGTCCCCTAAATTGTTCATTTGGTGTAATTTTTTTCTAATGTTTTCATATCAAACCATACTGAATATTCTTGCATGTTTGATTTGTAGTATTATGCATAGCTCATCTTAATTATGAATATTATATATTTGTTGTTATTGTTTAGATACAGAAAAAGAGCTGGAGAAATTTTAAAGTGCTGAAGAAAAGAGAAGAACAAAAATTAGAAGGATGTTTTCCAAAAGAAAGAAAGGTATGTGTATTTATTAAAATAAAATAGAAGTACAAAGTTAGCACAATTTCACTGCTAACTGACAAAATTTATGTAATTTTAAAGTTTGAAATTTTTCTTTTACTCCCTGTGGCAGAATTTTTTCCTGCTTTCTGCGACAAACCTCACTAGAGCTAATTTCTTTCTGTAAGATGATATTATTCAAGTAGTAGTGTGCATTACTATACTAACCAGCAATAATAATAAATAGATAAATTATTATTAAATGATAAGTGTAATAAATATAGATTATAAATATAATTATTTTCGAATTCATATTAACTTACTGCCCACATATATTATGTTCTACTTAAAAAAAAAAAAAAAAGGAATCCAGTTTTCCTGAATTTAACACTTTGTTTATGTTAAAATTCCTGAGTAACTTTGGAATTTTAGAATTTCATAAATATTAATATAAATAAACATACAAAATATGGCTACACATGCTTTGTATATATTTCTAATGTTTGAAACCAGTATATTTACTTAAATTTTTATTAATTATCATCAATAAATTGTTTTAAGATTCGTTAATTTATAAACAGCATAATACTTAGATGTTAACTTATATTTGGCAGATATTATTAATTCATATTTCTAACCAGATTCAAGCACATTTATAGATTCTGAATCTTGACGATATAGGTTTTTGACAAATGAGGTTTCTGACAGGTTTTTGACGGTTTAAACCCTTGTCCTGTCAAAAACCCAACCCTGAATTATTTATATGCTAATGGACAAAATCTATGCCTTTTGCAAATCTGAATTCCAAAATATTGAAAATCTTGCTGCTAATTGATGACTGTCACACTTTTGTCGAATCAGAAATTATGCAATACTTTTGCAAATGAAATTAAAAGTACCAGGCTATTTCTCAAATAATTGTCCAACATTTATGTTTTTCAAAACTGATTCTTGAAGTACAGATTGCCATGCGTTCTGCAATCGGCCATAATCGACTAAATAATTTGCTGTTATTTAGCTACTAATCGATGAAAATTACATTATTTTGACAGCTGAAGTCAAAATTTTATGTTTAATATGTTATTATTTAGCCTAATTGATAAAGGTTGTATTACTTTAAAAGCTGATTTTTGTAAATTGTGATGTCTTTATAACTGATAGTGAAAATATGTAATGCTTTCTCCGATAATTAATGAAATTTAGATTTAACTGGAATTAATTGCTGATATAGGCTTTATTTCGATGCTAATTGGTGAAATTCTTATTTTTTATTTTTATTTTTTCTGCAATTGCAATTTTCTGCAATGATTTGCAATACAGTCGAACCTTGTTAATGTGAATCTCAAGAGAGATACATTTGTTCATGTTTTCAGTAGTTCATGTTATCAGTAACTAATCTTTATATAACTAAACTAATCTTCATCTTCACAGGAATTGTAGAAACAGTTCATGTTAAGAGTAATTCAGGTTAACGAGGTTCGACTGTATATGCAATAATTTTATGGCCATTTACAGAAATGTGGAATTTTAAAATTGTAAAAATTTATGTAATTGCAGTAAATTTACGTAATTGCAACTAATTGTTAAAATAGATGTTATTTTGTTAAAAACATGTAATTATTTAGCCTCCATAATCAGGGTTGAAAAAAACCCAGCCCAGTGAGTTTTATCAGGGTTTTTTGGGTTTTATCAGAGTTTTCAGGAATATTTTCTTCCTTCTTTTTTTTTACTTTAAGTATATCATTCATAATAAGATAGTTTATGAAAGTAAATATTAATAATTCATTAAAATTAAAAAAAAAATAATTTTAAAAATTTCTAAAGTCTTTTTGAATTTAATTTTAAAATTTCTAAAGTATTTTTATAATTAATAGTTGTTCTTTTAATATTCTAAAATTCTGTTTATTTGCCCTTTAAAACAAAAAATTGGATTTTAATAATTATTTAGTGTTGCTTTATTAAATTTTTTGTAGTCGTTAGATTCTCATAAAATATTTTTAATTATTGTTCCCAGGGTTGGTCCAGGTTTTTATTTTTATGAAATTTGTATTTATTTTTGTGAAAAAAAGAATTGTTGCTTGAAACCTTTCATTTTAGCAGTTACTCTATCTAATGTTTAACATCAAGTTAATAGCATTTTATGAAACAAGTATAGACGCTCATTAAAAATAATACTGTAAATATGGAAAAATTTTACAAAAGTATTTTTATTATAAAACATAATTTTGTCAAGGGCTGTTTTTATAAATCTGAATTTTGTGAAGGGACCCATTTTAACCCTTGCTTTCCCAAGATGGGGTCATTTTGATCCCATTTTGTAGTTGAAATTTAGTTAACCCCGCCTCATTCAAAAAGTGCACTAATTCGCCAAAGATAGCAAACGTAATCTGTGGAATGTTGCAATTTCTAAACGATACAAAAAGGTGCGGTGCTGGTGATTTTCGCCAAACCTGCCAAGCGGCGCCTGAAAGCAATTTTTCTGCTGTAACACATTGATCTTGGGAAAGCGAGGGTTAAGGATATAAATTTTGTGAAGGGGCCCATTTTAGAGATTTGAATTTTGTCAAGGGGCAGCAAAAGGGTCCCAATTTTTGCCGGGATCGACCCCTGGTTCCTCTACATTACCTAACAGTGTTGCACTGTTAAAGTTTTCAGAATTTTTTAAAAATTTGATTTTGATTTATATTTTACATTCCCTGAATCCCACAGTTTATTTGTATTAATAAACAACTCTTATTTTGCTTATATATATATACATTTAAAAAATTATTATATTAAATATACCTTATTTAAAATCCTTAAAAAGTTTGAGCTGATATATTTCAGCGTCCCAAACAAGATCATCTTCAGAGCTTGAAATGACGAACTACAGCTGGGCGGTATGTTTACTTTTCTTCTCTTCTTCTTCATCCTTTTCTTCACTTCGCTTCGTTTGCTGAAACAGGTGCTGCCATTCTGGTGGAATTATACTATGTTCGATGTCATTAACAGAATTGTTAGATGTTGAGATTTCAAGGGTTTCTCTTTTTAGGGCATAATGGTGTGAATTATAAGGGGCTATTTTTTGATAATTAATGGAATTAGTGTTAATATTTTTAATATTGTTAGTCCTTGAAAATGCAGTAGAGTGTTTATTATATTTGAGGTCGGCGATATATGAGCGTTTAATTTTGCGTTTTGTCATTCCAATGTGTAGTTGGCATTATTTTTATCATGAAACTGAAAATTGATTTTATAAATTCCTGCGTTGTGTTTAAAATGAATTGGATCTTTTTCATTTCATATGCGTTGGTATATACAGTCGGACCCACTTAAATGAATAGCTACCGTTCCATCTATATTAATTCGATTTAGCGAGGTATTTGATTATTCGGGGAAGACTAGAAACGCATATACATGTTTAACTAGAGTGATTTTATGCTTACATGAAAAGATAAATGATCGATACCTCTTTCTTATTTAAATATTTAACTAAGTTAAAATATTATAGTAATTTATATATGCAATTAATGCTGGAATAAATACAAAATAAAGTATACTTACAATTTTTATTTTTAATTCCCCCCCCCCCAAAAAAAAACATATATATATATATATATATATATATATATATATATATATATGATTGATTATTTTGACAGACTTATTATTTCAATTTCTATTTCTAAAGCACATAAATAGATTATAACCACTTCGATGAGATACAAAATTACGATGAATAATATTTAGGATTTTGTAACTTCATCTGTTGTTGGAGGGGGATCTGCTTGTTTTTTTTTTTTATTACTTTCATTTAAAGATTTTATAGAAAGATTAAACTTTTTATCTCTTTCTATTTCTCCATCTTTATCCACCATCTATGAATTCAAAAAGTCATCTGAAAACTTCAAAAATTTGTGATTTCTAATTCCTGAGATCATCTGTATTTTAATTTCTAATTTCATCATCAGTTGCTGATTTTATAAATTTGTTTTATCACCAATTTTTGTCCCCTCGTCAGGAATACTGTCTCATGTTTAAAGAGCCTTAGTTATGTAAGGTTTTTTAAAAGAAGAACGGATTTTTCTTTTCTCTCTCTCTCTCTCCTTTTTACTTTCCGAACACTATAGTGAGGAAAGTATTGTAATCATGTCAAAAATCCGAATTCGAGATTTTGATGTTTCTATACGTTTCGAGGTCCAACGAGTCCGTTTTCACTATTTTTACGATGATGTATGTATGTGTGTGTGTATGTATGTGTGTATGTATGTGTGTATGTATGTGTGTATGTCTGTGAGTGAACACGCTAGCGTCTAAACGCTTTGTTCGAATAAGCTGAAAGTTGGTACGTATATTGTAAGTCACCATAGTATGAACCCTATAGATTTTGGTGAATCTAGCACTTATAGTTTTTTTACAGGGACACAAAGAAAAATTCTTTATCATTATGGCCAAGGGACCAAAATCTTAAAAGTGCGATAGCATCTAAACGCCTTATTCAATTGAGCAAAAACTTTATACACATATTATAGGTCACAGATACTCAATCTGTATAGATTTTGGAGAATCTAGCACTTATAGTTTTTTTACAGGGACACAAAGAAAAATTCTTTGCCAAATTTTTAAATGTGTGATATTGTGTAAACGCCTTATTAATCTGAGCAAAGAATTTGTACACATGTTATAGGTCACATTTGAACCAACTGTATAGATTTTGGTGAATCTAGCACTTACAGTTTTTTTACAGGGACACAAAGAAAAATTCTTTATCATTATGGCCTATGAGACCAAATTTTTAAAAGTGCAATAGCATCTAAACGCCTTATTCAATTGAGCTGAAAATTTGTATGAATATTATAAATCACTGTTGCACTAACTATAAGCATTTTGGTGAATTGTGGCCACCACGAGACTTTCTTCTATATTTTCCTATACAAATTCACTCAGTAACAATAATTAAAAAAAAAAAAAAAAAAAAAAAAGTGGGACTTTGACAAAATTGTGGGTAAAATGTGAAAATTTGTTTAAGTTTGTCAGAATTTATAGATTTTTACAGGGACACAACGAAAAATTCTTTATCATTATGATCTAAGGACTCAAAGTTCAGTAGCGTTAAATAAAACCTCGTGTGATATATGGAGAAAAATACTCAAACACTCTGTTATGGTTTTCTCTCTTTTGTTTGTTTAGCAACTCCTCTTTCTTTATTTTATCTACAAAACTGTTAGTTACTCAATGTTCGGAAAGTCGAGTGGAGTCACTCCAGATTTTTTTTTTTTTACTTTCCGAACACTATAGTGAGGAAAGTATTGTAATCATGTCAAAAATCCGAATTCGAGATTTTGATGTTTCTATACGTTTCGAGGTCCAACGAGTCCGTTTTCACTATTTTTACGATGATGTATGTATGTGTGTGTGTATGTATGTGTGTATGTATGTGTGTATGTATGTGTGTATGTCTGTGAGTGAACACGCTAGCGTCTAAACGCTTCGTTCGAATAAGCTGAAAGTTGGTACGTATATTGTAAGTCACCATAGTACGAACCCTATAGATTTTGGTGAATCTAGCACTTATAGTTTTTTTACAGGGACACAAAGAAACATTCTTTATCATTATGGCCAAGGGACCAAAATCTTAAAAGTGCGATAGCATCTAAAGGCCTTATTCAGTTGAGCAAAAACTTTATACACATATTATAGGTCACAGATACTCAATCTATATAGATTTTGGAGAATCTAGCACTTATAGTTTTTTTACAGGGACACAAAGAAAAATTCTTTGCCAAATTTTTAAAAGTGTGATAGCGTCTAAACGCCTTATTAATCTGAGCAAAGAATTTGTACACATGTTATAGGTCACATTTGAACCAACTGTATAGATTTTGGAGAATCTAGCACTTATAGTTTTTTTACAGGGACACAAAGAAAAATTCTTTGCCAAATTTTTAAAAGTGTGATAGCGTCTAAACGCCTTATTAATCTGAGCAAAGAATTTGTACACATGTTATAGGTCACATTTGAACCAACTGTATAGATTTTGGTGAATCTAGCACTTACAGGTTGTTTACAGGGACACAAAGAAAAATTCTTTATCATTATGGCCTATGAGACCAAATTTTTAAAAGTGCAATAGCATCTAAACGCCTTATTCAATTGAGCTGAAAATTTGTATGAATATTATAAATCACTGTTGCACTAACTATAAGCATTTTGGTGAATTGTGGCCACCACGAGAATTTCTTCTATATTTTCCTATACAAATTCACTCAGTAACAATAATTAAAAAAAAAAAAAAAAAAAGTGGGACTTTGACAAAATTGTGGGTAAAATGTGAAAATTTGTTTAAGTTTGTCAGAATTTATAGATTTTTACAGGGACACAACGAAAAATTCTTTATCATTATGATCTAAGGGCTCAAAGTTCAGTAGCGTTAAATAAAACCTCGTGTGATATATGGAGAAAAATACTCAAACACTCTGTTATGGCTTTCTCTCTTTTGTTTGTTTAGCAACTCCTCTTTCTTTATTTTATCTACAAAACTGTTAGTTACTCAATGTTCGGAAAATCGAGTGGAGTCACTCCAGATTTTTTTTTTTTTTTTTTTTTTTTTTTTTTTGAGAATGAGAGGAAAAATTAGCTCAGAAATAGAGAAATTTTATTTAAGAAACGTCGTTCGAGTGTTTATGCGATTAAGCGAGGTGGCATTGTAAAAAATATTTCTTTAAACGAGGAAATTCAACATTACTTCTATGGGGAAAAAATTTGTTCTATCACTTTATATTCTTATAAGCGGGGATATTCGATTATCCGTTACCCAATTAAGTGGGAACGACTGTATTTTTGTTTGGTTTAATCGGAATATCAATGTTATGTTTTTTGGCTTCATTTTTAATTTTTACAGAGGCACCTTTACAATAGGGGATCGCGGAAGTGAAAGATGTTTTATTTTTTGAGCGTTTGGAATATGATTAAGGGTCATTCCATGGTCACGTGTGGGACATTTACACTGGCATTTTGCAGATAGATTCTATATTAGTAAACCTAGATATATTTTTTAAAGAAATTTGATGTGGTTTTTGTGAATTGCATATAACTGTGTATTTTTTTAAGACTAATATGTTTTTGAAAAGTATCAAAACAACCTATTTAAAGTCATTTAACCAAGTGTCACGTGTGGGACGGAACTGAAATGACAGATCATACTTTTTGATATAAATGAAGAATTTCAGTTAATTGAAATAAATTATTGCATTAAAGTATTTTTTTTTTTTTTTTTGCAAAAAGTATGCATTTGTAAGTGATGTGCATTAGGTTTGATTATGTTACTAATAATATTAATTTTGTAATCATTTTTTAAAGTTTGCAATAGACTGTCACGTGTATGACATTTGTAAAAAATTGTGTGATGTCCCACATGTGACAGTAAACAAAAAATAATAATTTTTATCTTATTTTTTGTAACATTGTAGACTTTTATTAGTTAGCACTATAAAATATCTTTTTTTTTTTTTTTTTTTAATACAATTTAAGGCAGAATTTATCTTTTTTTTTTTTTTTTTTTTTAAGGAATTTTTTTATGCAGTGTGATTAAATGAAATCTTGTAGTACACAACTTCTTTTTCTCTTACCTTTTTATTGAAGCATAAAATGACAAAGTAATACAGAAACAGAGGGAGGGAAGAGAGAAGAAAAAAATACTTTGAATTTTTTCATTAAATTTAAATTGACCACAATATTGACATCTGTCGGTGCAGAATTTTATCGTATGTGATGCAGTCAGTAGAAACTGGCCACTTGTACTTCCCAGATATCCCTCTGTCTTGCTTCTTGCATAACCAATATTTGAATCTCATTAGAAATTTCAGTGTATTATTTCTACTGGATATGATTTAAAATCAAACATAAGTCTCCTTTGCAAATATTCAAATTTTCAACATGACACTTTTCATTATTGGGGATTTTTTTGGTGTCATTTGCATTATATACTTGCAGTGGATTTTTGTTGATACTGTTGTATTCTTGGAACATTAGATGCTTACTCCCAAGGCTTGTATGTTTTAATTTCCTTCTTTATTTGTTCTTCGGCTTAAAAAAAAAAAAAAAAAAAAAAAAAAAAACTACTTCGGTATTTTTCACAGAAATAGATGTAATTCAGCTTTTGTTGATTGAATGATGAGTCCACTCTGTGCCATTATTTTTTACCTAACAAGACGCTTTACGCGTATGATGCATTCATTTTTTTAGTACTTGGATCCAGGTTTGTATTGTTTCGGTAATTTTTTCGGAATGTATTTGAGTACTCATACTTTAAGGATTTTAGTTTCAATATAAAATTTACATGTATTTTACATTTTCACTTCTCTGATGGTGTATTTTTCATAAAGACGACATTTTTAGGTCGTAGGCTGAAAATTTTTGAGGAGCATATCAAATATAGGAATTTCCTCCCTAAATATAGAGAAAGCTTCTTTTAAAATCATTGTTAAATAATGCATTTGGACAACTTTCCTTTGTCCTTCTTTCCATACATAGATGCTATCTTTCATTCCTGCGATTAACCTTAAATATGAGTAATTTCAGAACACAATCTTAATATTAAATATTTATGACTCTTATCTTATATTTATCAATTTATCTTAGACAAAAAGAAGAAGAAGAAGAAAAAAAAAAACTTAAGCATCCTTGAGTGTTTTATAAAAACTTCCCATTCATGATGTCACGTGTGGGATAAAAAGCAATCTCTAAAATTTCTCATTCTAGTGAAACCTACTTGAATTCAATAAATTATTCAAAGAACAGTTATTAATTTATGTGTAAAAATAAAACATTTAAGCATAATAACATTTCGTTGAGTTTTTATTGAAAAAAAAAAAATCTTTTCTGGCAGCACCTGTTTCAGCAAACGAAGCGAAGTGAAGAGAAGGATGAAGAAGAAGAGGAGAAAAGTAAACATACCGCCCAGCTGTAGTTTGTCATTTCGAGCTCTGACGATGGCCCCATTTGGGACGCCGAAATATATCAGTTCAAACTTTTTAAGGATTTTAAATAAGGTATATTTAATATAATAATTTTTGAAATTAATCCTTTTTAATTTTTAAAATGTATATTTTTTTATTCTGTTTTAATAAGATAATTATAATTCTTTTTTATGGGGGATTTTTTAGGATTTTTTTTTCTACAGAGCAGTTTTAGAAACTCCAACATTTCTAAAAATTCTTTGTTCATGTTATAATAATGTATATAATATTTGTTTTATGCTATTTATATGTTTATTGTAAGTTAGATAAAAGTGGAATTTTAAATAAGGATTTTGAAAAAACCCACCCAGTTTTTTTCAGGTCTGGCAAAATCAAGCCAAATCTGTCCATAATTCAGTAATATTCTTTTTTTGGTATTTGATTACTGAAATTGTCATTTTTCGCTACTGGTTTCCAAATACATAATTCTCTTCGCTCATGCGATTTTTTTTTTTTTTTATGAAGAATTGTTTTAAAACCACCAATTTTTGTGAAATAGTCGTTTTCAAATCCAAAATTTTCTTAGAATTACTGCTGCACTATAAAAATTGAGGCATAACATATTCGATTATCCCAGTGTTACAGAAAATATTCTTTTCTTTCTCCAATGGTAAGTACTTCGTCAATAAAGTTCTAAGTTTTCCGTGATTTTCTCCGAAACTTGTATGAATGTGGACTGAAATACCTTAGTAAATTTCCCATGGATAACATTCTTTGTAGGTCAGATTTTTCTGTGATTTTCTCCGAAATTCTTGTGAATACGGACTAAGACACCTTGGAAAATCTTCCACAGTGGACAGGCTTCTTTCAGTATTTCAGAAATTGTCATAACAAATTGTTGATTATGTATAGATAAACTAAGTGATTGTAATAGAGAGATAAATAATATGCCATAGAACTTTGTTTATCTAAGGTAATGTGGACCGATGGAACCTCAGATAATCAAAAACTCAGGTTAAATGGACTCTATTGTAAATCGAGGGAAACTGTACAGCAACGTTTAAAATGAATGGAAACACAACCAATGAAGTAAAAGAATATACTTATTACACATTTAAATGTAATCAGTTAAAAATGTAATACAATACATGCATACATGAATTATTAAAAAAAAAAAAAAAAAAGTACTGTACTCTCAAAGTCAAAGTTCTTTATGCCATTTCTCAAGGGTCACACCTCAACTGGGATGTGGCACTTTTTAGATTACCTTGGTTAATCAGGGATAACCGAGGCTCTGCTGTATATATATATATTTAAAACTTTTTATGAATTTAAAAAAAAAAATTAAAACAGCATTTATGTAATTTTGTATTTGCTGGTTTTTATTGAGCTTATGTATATATGTAATAAGTACAAAACTATGAATAAAAACCATAAAATGCAAGAACTTGTAACAATATTTTCTGGTCAAAAGAAGACACGACCTTACGTCCCCATAACAGAAAATGTGAGATTACATCACAGTTTTTTTTTTTTTCTTTTCTTTTACAATCTGCAGATTATTTTCAAAACAGTATTGTGCAGAGATTCCAAATGTCCCGATTTTGGTAGGAAAGATTGAAAATCGCCATCTTTCTCCATCTATAGCATAAATATCAATGTTTATTTTAAACTTGCTTTATTAGGTTCTAGAAACTGTGAATAGATAGAATTGTTCAATATCTTTCACTGATGTAACTTTTTATGGTACTCTCTCTCTCCCCCCCCCCCAAACAATCAGTGATCAAATGCCTTCTGAAATCTGATTTCTAATTGTTTTCCCCCCACAACATAAATGTCAATGTTCTTTTTAAACTTACCTAATTAGATTCTAGAGCCTATGAAGAAGTAGAATTGTTCAATATCGCTCACTCATATAATATTTTATCCCCCCTCTCTGCTAATGATCAAATGCCCTGCAGAAGTGTTGCGATTTCTAATCTTTCTTCATCCACAGTGTAAATGTCTATAACATAGCTGCCAAGTTTTATGTTTTATAAAATTTACGGTTTTTTGACATTTTTTACGCTTTTATGCCTAGATTGCTATTTTTACTCTTTTTCTACTGATTTTCATTTTTTTTTTTTTTTTTTTTTTTTTGTTTATTTGTTTAAGTATTCGATTAAATTTAATAAAAAAAGTTAAAAATAAAAAAACTCATCTTAAAAAAAAAAGTATCTAAAAAGTACGATTTTTGCTGCTAATGCTTAGTAAACAAAGATCGCAATGTATTTGATCGATTGATTGATTCTGAGTTGATGCTTCTATAACTATCGTTAGTCCCCATTTATTGGTTGAAGCACGCTCCGTTTCAACGTCATCGCTTCAGTGGCATGGCGTGTGTTTTTCCTCCTCACCAGACATGCTCAGTTCACCTCAACCCTTGCTCATCTTGCAGATACGGAAGCACGGGAAACGTGGGTGATGTTCGCTTTGTTATTATGTTTGTGCTTACAATTGTCACACGCTTTTGAAAATTTTGATGATGGCTGAAAAGAAATATTATCAACTGTTTAAAGATAGCTATAGAACTGAATTTCGATGTATAAGAGCATCTAGTCAGGGTGAAAAGTTTGCATATTGCATTTATTGTCAATCCAGTTTTACAATTTCTCATAGCGGCAAATACCATACAACCAAACACATTGGAACGAAAAAAAAATGTCTATATTATGCAAAATCAGCTAATATTAGCAAAAAGAATAAAATACATTACTACTTCAAGGAAGATAATCAATTGTATTTACTATATTCTGAGAAAGTGTTTAAAAAAAATTCTTTCAACAAATGTAGTTTTTACATTGTATTTTAATAAATGAAGCTTTTAAATTTATTTTTCCTTTCCGTTTTTTTTTTTTTTTTTTTTCCCTTCTTTTTTTGAGTTGGTAAATGTAATAACTAATTAAATTGAAAAATAGCTATCTGAAATATTTAATAATAATTACTGTATCTGATACTTCTAAGCAGTTTGAAAACTAGTTTTAAAATAAATCTAATGTGAAATTCAGACTAATTGCATCACTGTGTGAATATATTAAATTTGTAAGTATAGTAAATAATTATGAATGATAGCTAAACTTTACATTATATTACTTTTTATCAAATGTTAATGTATTTAAAAAGTAAATTAACTTTTTTTTTTTTTTTTAAATACTTTTAAAATCTTATATGCCAAAACAGAAAAAATCCTATTTGCTTCTTTTTTCTTTTGTTTGGGGGGGGGGTGCAAATTTTTTTGTTCGTGCGCTGTTTTACTCCTTGGAATTTTCTCAGTTTGGCAGGTATGCAATAATCTTTTTAAACTTGATTTATGAGATTCTAGAACATATAAAGAAGTAGAATTGTTCAATATCTTTCACTTGTTTATTTTTTTTTTTTTTGTGTGTGTGTGTGTGTTTCCCAACCACTCCCAACAGTCGGCAATCACATGCCACCTGTAATACTTGCAATTTCTAATTTTTCTCCATCTGCAACATAATTGCAAAAATGTCTTTTTAAACTTACCTAATTCGATTCCAGCTCATAAAGAAGTAGAATTATTCAATATCACTCACTCATATAATATTTTATTCCCTCTCGGAAGAAAGTTCTGATAGGTGATTATGTTTTCACGGATGTTTAATATTTCTACAATTCTTTTTCTAATTTAAAAAGTAGATTATAGTCACCTAAACAAACCTCAAAATGTCGGCGAATTATAGCATATGACTCATTTATTTGTTTCAGAGGAATGGATCGATTGGCTCATCATTACTTTCATTTTCATATTTTTCTTGTGAGGAAGATGTGAAAATTTCTTTGTCATCTTCTGTCATCTCGTTTTCATCCAATTCTTTAAATTGCACGAGCTCTGCCTGGGTGAATTTCAGCTGTCTGAAATCACCTATCCCGAAGTCTTCAAAATACCAAATTTCACTGTGCTCAAAATCATTAATTACTTTTTCATCATCCCATATTTCACATTCGATATTTTCCAATTTTGCTTTTTTCAACAACAATAAACAGTTTTTAATTACTTTTAGAAAAGGAAATCTTGTATTTTCCGATTAAGAACACATTTTTAATAAGGAAGACTGTTCAAACTTTATTCGAATAACCGAGGACGGTATGTGAAAAATATTTGTTTAAATGGGGAAATTTAACATTGTTCCTGTGAGACTGATTTTGGTTCTAACGAATTTTATTCGAATAAGCGGCGTATTCAATTATTCATTACCCAATTAAGTGGGTATGACTGTATATATATGTATATACTAGCAGGCTTTGCCCGCTTCGCTGATCAGTATATTTAAATGATTTCTTTTTAATTGAATAATTGAAACTTTTCAATAAATATATTTCAATTGCCGGCTATTTTCGTCACAGCTTTATTATGGGACCTCCTTGGTGATATTAAATATTTTTTGAACTTCTCGAATCTGTACAACAAAACTCTTATTAAAATGAATATTCTCTAATACAGTCCAATAGTAAAGTTAATTCTTCGAATATTCTGGAAATAGTCGAAGGTGTTACTTGTGCAGCAAAAGTCACTATTCGATGAATGTTCTGGAACAGTCTAAAAATCAGTCACTTGTCCCACAGGAGTAAAGACAATAACATCAAATACTCCAGAACAGAAATCTTTGCTAGCTCATAAAAAATATCCAGTCGCTTAGAGCTCAATCCCTAAAGTGCACTCACTCAGAAGAAGTCTCTGAATAACTCTGAATCGCAGTGACTACATACTCTCTCGCAGAAATCAACTCACTCCTATTTATAACTTTTGAAGATGATTCCATCGAGAATCCCATGGAAAGATTGAGATCTGTGCTCCCGTGTGTTGGAGAGCTTCGGAACTTTGGGAATTCTAAACTACCATTTTTTCACCAAATTTGGTCGCCCACTCATCAAGTTTGTCACCAAGGCTGACACCACTGAAAGTGAATGAACTGCCCTTTTATTTTCACTTTGCCTGTAAAACTACTTTCATTGCAACAGTACAATTGATGCAGGGCAAAGAATTAATCCCTTATAACAATATGCTATGAGCACTATTTCTGCCTCATTTTAGACAACTAATGTTTTTATGGTTATATATATTTCCCATTAAATGTATTTTTATTTATTTATTTTAATATTAATTTGAATTTATCAAATATTTCTGCCCGACGGCATACAAGTGGAATCATACATATCAGTTCGTTTATTTGTGTGATAAATTAGCGTAGTGATTGGTATATGAAAAATAAATAAATAAATAAACATTATCGTGCTACACAACTTTATTAAATTTCTCCCTTGGCGGCTTTTGAATTTTTGGCGCCATATTAGCAATGGATATATGTATATATATTTTTAAAATAATTTCTTGTATAAAAGGGGGAGCCCTATTTTGCTGATACTTTTATCGGACACCTTTTCGTTAATTTATAAGAATTCTTCATATTCTGTTTATATTTTTAATGGTTTTTAGACTTAAAATAGTGCTTGCTGAAATAAATTTTCCATTTTTAAAACTGCATTTTTTTTTTCTATAAAATTATCTACTGAGATAAAAATAGATCATTTGTGTGGCTACTATTTCAGTTTATTATTTTTGTCTTTTTGTAATATTTTATAATTTATTTATATTTTTGATGCTTTACTTAGATTAAAATGGCTGTTGCTAAATTAAACTTCTTGGCGAAAAACATTCGGTATATTTCAACGCCAAAATTAAAAAAAATAGCCCTGTAGGGTAGGATCTATAAGTAAAACTGATAAAATAAATTTATAGTTCATAGAGTTTATTGTAGTAAAGAAACGCTATGCAGTCGAATGTGACATCATGGACAGTTTTTTTTTTTTTTTTTTTTTTTTTTTTTTAATAACAACTTGACAATAAAAATAGTAGTTAAAAAAATGTTTTAGAACAACATGTAATATTATCATAAAGTATATTAGCACTTTATTAATGTGCATAAAATTTTCAAATTGATAATGACGTCAACTTTTCAAAGATGCATAATTTAATATTTTATAATTTTTTATATTATAATTTTGGTTCAACAGAAGTTCACAAACCACCTATCTTCTAAAAATCCACAGATGGTTTTAACATCAGGAACAAAACTCTGATTCAGTTCAAGGTTTAAGAAAAGTTGCTAGATTATATTCAATAAAGAAGCATCAATAAACTGGCGTTGTAAAAATATTACTTACAAACTTTGAATAAACACCATAAAAAGCAATAAACTCGCAACAATTTATACTAATTGATAAACTAATTGACAACAATTGATATACTAATTGACAACAATTGATACTGCGTTGCCGCTTTGACTGCAGCACTCGTGCTTACTTTATTCGCCTGATGAAGGGTCGTGTGTTTTTTCGACCCGAAACAATTGTTGCGAGTTTATTGCTTTTTATGGCGTTTATTCAAAGTTTGTAAGTAATAGATTATATTCATCCTGTATTTCCCTTTGATACAGTTTATTACGCCCATATCTAAAGGTTGAATTTTTCATGTAGCATTTGATGAAAATGACATGTAATGTTTTTAAGCTGAATGCTTGTGTTTATGGGCAGCACAGTTATCAAACTAATCATTGTACCAGCTAGCAAAATGCACATGCTCTAAAGTAGTAGAAACAAGTATTTCTGAATGATGAGAGAGGAACAGACAGAAATATATCTCCAATTGTGCATTTATTCAAAGAAAATACATAGGAAAAGTGAAGCTTTAGTTTTAACTTTAAAAGTTTGTTTAAACTTATTCAAATGGAAAAACTTCGCAATATCCGATACTAATGTTTTCAGTTGTTTATTGTAACCAGTCTCAGACTTTATTAAAGCATAGTAGATTCAAAGGGAGCAATAAAAGTTTGTACTAATCTATACTTTGTTACATCCAATCTTGTTTTAAGTGGACTTTTTTTAAATTATTTATTTATTTTGGGAGGGGGGGGGGACTGTTTGTTTTAAACTGTGCCAACACTGTTTAAAGAATGTTGTTTAATGAATAAAGCTTTGGATATATAGCACTTAATTTACAAACTGTAAATTTCAAATATACTTTTTCAGTCAGTTTTCCTTTTTATATACAGTGGGTAATCAAATAATTATATTATTATTATGATTATTATTATTATTTTTTTTTTTTTTTTGAAATTTTTTGAAATACTAGATTCATACATATATATATATATATATCTTGTTTCATTTTCATTCCAGGTCAAATGAGAGAATATCTACTGGAAAGAGGGAAAGACATATGTGGAAGTGAGGCTGAAATAAAAAATTACAATCGATATGTGTACCTGATAAAATTCAAGATATATGCAATATATTTAAATGTGGGAATAGCTGAAGCTTGTAATAAATATGCTTAAAGTGTGTTTTTGACTTTTCCTTAATAAATGGAAAAAAAAATCATAATAAATCTTTTTTAAATAATTTGCTTTGTCCTTTTCTGTCCTTACCCATTTTGGGTACTTACCTTGGTATTTATTTTTCAGTGAGTTCTATTCATATATAAAGTATCTATGATTAGTATATAGTATGATATTATGTATATATATATAGAGTTTTAAGGTAAATTTAAGAAAAAAATTGAAAGTTTTTACAGAATTTTTATTTATTTTTTATTTTATAAAGGCTAAAAAAATGTATATTAATCTGAAAATAATAATGCAGTATTACATCATACATTTTTTGCAAATTATTTGATTTACATAACAGTACTTTTTGAATAATATATTTGAAAATTTTTATAAAGTCAATTTATTTAAATTAATTAAGAACTTTCTTTTTTTAAATGAGAAAGAGCTGGTAATAATTACAAAAATTAAGATGCAATACTAGGGCTGATTGATACTAATTTAAATATCTTAAAACTTATGGCAATACTTGCAACTCATTTCTAAAATAACATAAATTAATTAAGAACTTTCTTTTTTAAAATGAGAAAGAGCTGGTAATAATTACAAAAATTAAGATGCAATACTAGGGCTGATTGATACTAATTTAAATATCTTAAAACTTATGGCAATACTTGCAACTCATTTCTAAAATAACATCCAGGAAAGAAACATTTCAGTTAAAACTTAAAATGGTTATAATTATTTTTAAAAGGAATATAAATTATATTTAAAAAAAAAATCCAAATGTTCAAAACTAACTAAATTTAAAATATTTTTTACTGTACCATTGTACAACACTTATTTTTTAAAATTTTTTGAAAAATAATTCAAAGAATCCTTAAGGCTGCTCTCAAATAAAAACTCACAATTTTTTGAGATGATATAAAGGCTGTTTTCAATGATTGAAAAAAGAAAAAATTGTAGATATCATTTTTAAACAGTAGAAAATAGAATAATGTTTGATGTTTTTAGAATTTTTTTATTTTAATTATCTTCTAGTATAGCTCCGTACCATTTTAATTTGTAAACTCTTAATAATTGATATAATATTTTTGTAGTAATAAAGAAATATATATACAGTGGAGAGTCAAATATCTGCACAGCTCAGGACCAGATGTTGTGCATTTGGCGGATTTTGGAGCCCATAAAAAATCAATTTTAAATTTGAATAATAAAACCAGAATATTAATCAAAATAAACATATACAAGTGAATAATAACACAATTTCACTTGTATATTAAATTATTAGGTATATAAGAATAACACTGAACATTAAATATCTAGAAAACAATAAATGAAAAATGAAAAAATATTCGTCAAATTTAGACAAAATCTGTTCACATGCAGTTTGTTTTAAACTACACTTGAACATGCACACATACATCATTGAGATTTTTTTTTTTTTTTTTTGTCTATTGTAAATAGTTATCAATTCTTATTTTGTAACTCAAATTTATTTTTCAAAGTATTTAACTGAATTCTTCCGTAAACTATGTCTTTATCAAATAGCATTTAAAAAAATTAATTTATTGTTTTCCACATTAATAATGATCATCATAATAATCATAATTTTCTTTGGATTAATTTAATATATTGTTGATAATTTCTTTATCAGAAACTTGGTTCTTGCAGTTTTTCATATTTTTATTATTGTAATCATAAAATGCAAGCGCAAAGTCTGCATTCAGGATCCTTTACAAAAATTCTGCTTTGCAGTTTTGTAACTTAAATTTCATTGTTTGTATCTGAAAAGCTGTGCAAATTTCAGACTTGGACGGATTTTAGATCGGCAGATTTCTGGCTCTCTCTGTCTATATATATATTTTCTTTCTTTTTTTTCTTTAAGTACGTCAAAGTTGGCAATTTAGTTGATGATTTTCATCCCTTTTTTGTGATGTGAAAGTTTACAAATTAGAGTTTTGAGAAGTATTGTATTTAGAGAAAAAATTTAAACTTATTTCCCGTTTTAGGCATTTCAATGCAGAATTGCCATGCTACCTGAAAATCCTAGAACAGTCAGGGAATTTGAAAATTGACCATGAAAGTCAGGGAAAAGTCAAGGAATTTTAATATTTTAGCCAGAATCTCGAAAAGTCAGGGAATTTCATACAATGATTGCCAAAAAAAAATTAAATTTTCCTCCAATGTAGAGTCATTTTTCTTGTTTTATTCTTAGCTTTTGCCATTTTTTAAAAACAAGACCTCTTAGAAAAACCCCCGCATGGAGGGCAATCTGTCCTTAGGTCAAAGTAATATGTAACTTTTGTGTTTTCAAGTTTTACCATAATTATTTTGCCCTCAATGCAACCAATGCACAATATGTGGCTAGACTGGAATTTTCTTAGAACACGTCTGGAAAACCTGGAAAAGTCAGTGAATTTCATTCTCCTATTTGAGTGGTAACCCTGTCAATGGTAATGTCAGAAAAAGTCATACATTTTCATCAAAAATTAGTTCTGGGAATCTGTTGAAAATTTTACATTATTTACCACAATGTTATCCATTTAAGAACAGCTTTAAAAATGCTTCTCACCATTTCCCACCAATTTCAGAATACCGTGTTAATGAGTGGGTAAGGTAAAAGTAAGATAACTAATCTTCCATTTTAACATCCTTGTAGCATAAAATTTACTTATAGTAATATTAGCATAAAAATTGAATGGTTAACTGTTCACTAATCAAAATAAGAATTCATTTGTAGCACAACATTCTAAGAAATCACTATTAGAAGCTTTGCAGGTGCCATCTATATGAAATAAACAGAGTTAATTATTTGCATTCCATTATAAGTACCATTCCTTGCATCCTTTTTTATTTTTTGAATATATATATATTTAGATAACAATTGATTACTGATTTAACTTTCAAAAATACCCAGTTTTGTGGTACTCACGCAGGCCTTACGTAAATACCCTAAATTTGGCTAGTATAAATAAAATTAAAAGCAACTGCTGGTTGAAAAATAATGTTAAAATAACAAAACGTAAGAGATGGTAGGAAAGTCCTGCTATAATAGCAAAAATTAAAAGCAACTGATGGTAGAAAAGTAATGCTAGAATAGCCGAAAGTGCAAGCAAGTGGTGGTCTTGATTGTGGCTAGGCCAGCAACTTATTCAAGCAACACAAATTGGATTATATGTATGCTGGACAAGCAATAAAAGTAAGCCAATACACATCATGATATGCTGGTAATTCTGGTGGAACCAGCAAATATTAATGCTAGTTTTTATGCTCTTTTACTTGCTGGGATACAGCATTTAATGCTAGTCTAGCAAACAAATACCAGCATGAAAAGCTGGATTATGTATGCTGGACAAGCAATAAAAGTGGGCCAAAACACACCATGACAAGCTGGTAATTCTGGTAGAACCAGCAAATATTAATGCTAGTTTTATGCTATTTTACTTGCTGGGATACAGCGTCTAATGCTAGTCCAGCAAACAAATACCAGCATGAAAAGCTGGATTATGTATGCTGGACAAGCAATAAAAGTGGGCCAAAACACACCATGACAAGATGGTAATTCTGGTAGAACCAGCAAATATTAATGCTAGTTTTATGCTATTTTACTTGCTGGGATACAGCATCTAATGCTAGTCCACCAAACAAATACCAGCATGAAAAGCTGGATTATGTATGCTGGACAAGCAATAAAAGTGGGCCAAAACACACCATGACAAGCTGGTAATTCTGGTAGAACCAGCAAATATTAATGCTAGTTTTATGCTATTTTACTTGCTGGGATACAGCGTCTAATGCTAGTCCACCAAACAAATACCAGCATGAAAAGCTGGATTATGTATGCTGGACAAGCAATAAAAGTTGTAGAGAATTAAACTTCTCCATGCTAATTTAACTTTAACTTGAATGCTGAAACTTGCTTAATTACTTAATAAAGTTATGAAATAACACAAAGTCAGATTTAACAAGATGAATGAGCTTTATTAAGAGCTTAAATAAGAAGGGTGGGCGCTGGACTTTAACTACTTAAAATATCTTTATAACTTTCAATGGGCAGCCTCCTTAAACATTTTTACTCTTACTTCCTTAATCACAATTAATTTTAACTACTATATTTACTCCATTAACTCCCTTTAACTATTAAGGGCAACAATCTTTCGATTAGCAGGCGGATTCCCGGACTCTGCTATCTACTCGACTTATATCAAACTAGCTTTTACTCCAACTCACTCCGACTAACACCAACTCCAACTAACTCCCATCCTCCTCTCTCCAACTGACCTCTAAAAGCAATCCTCCTACTTTTATACTATTCGCTTTCCAAACTACTTTATGAAATTAACATATTACAATTTACAATTTTATCTTAGGATTGGAACTAACTCTATTACTTAAATCGAATCTTACAACCTTCGTATTCATGTGTTACGCATCAAGTGCGAGTTTTAAATGTAGCACTTTGCTATACCTGACAGTTCCTCCCCTGAAAAAAAATTTTTACGTAAAAACCCCAACGGGTTTTTACCCGTGAAAATTTTAAAGTTATTGCAATACTATGCAAAGAAAAGTTAGCTGCAGTGACTTACTGCTAAAATTCAACTACATAATACTTCAGAAAAAGGAAAAAAAAAAAGAGGGGGAAACTTAAATTTACCTAGACTGCCCAAGAATAATTATTGCTTGTAAAATAAAATAAGGAAAAAAAAGTAAGAAGGCCGAGCTTAAAACTGACCACTCAAGATAGATTTATGATAAAAATACTTTTTTTAAGCTCATCTGAGATGGTTTACGGCAGAAACTCCATGCCCTAACTTAGTTTAAACTTATTTTAAGTCCAGCGTAATTACAGCGGGGAAATACATTCATCTTTCTGTGAAACAAATGGAAAGGAAAAAATTGTATGAATTAAAAAAAAAAAAAGTGATCGCCTAAACAGAACGTGCGATCATTGTTCAATTTAACTTGTAACATAATTTTATTGTAATAAGAAACTTGTTAATTCTTCATCCAATCTGAAGGTCAGTCTAGACCCAGATAACCGTCAGCTAACCAAAGTACTTGACTTGATTTCTAGTAGATTTCTCTCTAAAATGTCAATCCAGACTGCTGTTGGCTTTCTTTTACGTCAGAAAAGCAAAACTAGCTCCTAATTCAGAGATCCAAAGTCTTTGGCCAACGTCCAAAAATTTCCGCCTCTAGCATCAAAAGTAACATTTGTAGAAATTAGCGTAGCTTTTCATACCCACGACTGGACGGAGAGTTTGAATCAGAGAACTTCTAAAATATAAAAGTCTTTTGAATGTATAAATCAAAAGAAGGTACACTACACTTTTATATAGGTAAATGACATAATTTTTAGACATAAGCAATATTTTAGCTAGCTATTTGCATAAGGGAAAAACAAAATGTTAGTGGGTTAATTTGTTAAACGCGAATTAGCACGCAAAATAGCGAAAAAAATTGTTTTAATCCCCATACTAATAGATATACATACATAAAAACTTTTAGTAAAAAAAATTCAAAAGTTTACGACAAGAAAATTCATTTGATACACTTTATACAACATTTAGAAAACATATTTAAGGATACCAAATTTTCAAAACTGCAGTTGCTCGCTGAGAAATAAAAAATATTTACGTACATATATTTTACCTTACATTTACAAAACTATAGAGAAAAATGTTTATACACTTATAAAAGTTTATTTCATACAATGTACGACATTTAGAAAAATATATATAATGAATAGATATATATACAAAGTTATTCAAAAAAAAGTTTTCAATACTCCGTTGTTGGCTAAAAATAGAAAAGTAGTAGCGTATATACATATTGATCATGTAAAAACTTAGAGAGAAAATTTATATACAAAAAGTAAGAAAAGTTATCTTACGAATCGCTGCAGGTGCTGGCTAAAACAGAAGGCATTTAAGTACAGATATATAGATCATTCAAAAAACTAAAGAGGGGGGGAAAGTTTATACAAAAGTTCAAAAAGGTCTTTTTTTCCAAAAACTGCTGGTGTGGCTTAGAAATAAAAAGACATTAATATACATGAATATATTATATACAGAAAAAAATTTATGACATGTAAACAGTACATGAAATTTCGAGAGATGAAAGTTCATGCCATACGTTTAAATTTTGCATTTTTACATTTTAAAAGTTCATGCAGCAAGTTTAAATTTAGATTTGTGATATTTTAGAAAATTCAAGGCTTTTAGTTCATAGTTACAGGTCCAAATGAAAGTCCATAAGTTTTTACTACATGTCGTAGACTTTATCACTGCTCTGATAACCCAATACTTGAAAAAAACTAAAATAATGAACGATACGACCTGACAAATTGAGTCCTTGATAGCAGCAAAAGAGATGCAGGTCAGACTGGCCTGTAGAGTTGCAGCGTTGGTGGCTTGCAGATTTAGGTGAGACGTTGCAGGATCGCTGGTGTCCTGAGGAGGGTTCGAACATGGTGCCTGGTCACTCTCAGGAGGGGGTTTCACACTCAGAGCCTTTTCACTGTTCGGAGGAGGGTTTAAACTCTGAATCTGGTTCTTGTGGTGAGGGGGTTTCGGGCCCGTCACCTTATCACTGCCCATAGTTATCACAGAGGACTGCGTTCGCTCCGTGCTTTTAAATTCAGGGCTGCTAGAGTTTCTAGAGACTTCACCATAGGTTACATGGCCTTTTCAAATTACCTTTTTCAAACTAACATCTTTTTCGTTCACTTTAAGCGGCATGTCATTTTGACAATTTAAGTGCAATTTCTCAATAGAAACAACCGATTCTGTATAGATTCGAAACTGTCCTCTAAAAGCGAGTTACCAAGATTAACCGCATCATTTATTGCTTTTATATTTTCGCTGAGTTTAACAGTGTCCGCAGCAACAGTTATTTTACTTGTATTTTCCTGAAAAGCAGTTGCGAGATATTTGGAGGCGCACTGGTTAACCTTTTCAGTTTCGTTTACTACAGTTTGTGCGAAAATAACAGAGTCCGTCGATTTGACTGTTTTTAAATATAAAGCAGGAGATGAATTTAAATCAGTAGAAAAGGTAGCCGCAACATTTACTGGCTTTACACTTAGTTTAACAGTTTCCGCAGCCACAGTTATTTTAATTGGATTTTCTTTTACAATTCCCGTCTCAATAGGACACAATTTTTCGGATTTCTTATCCGTATCTAAAAGCTGACTAACAGAAGGAGATTTGCCTGTAGTGGTATTTAAAGGTGAAGTGTGCTCGTTTTCATTCACTTTTATTTGACTTTCGTCAGAAGGATTAAAGTTTTTGTCGTCAGTTTGGGGTTGATTTAAATTAGTAGAACTTTCTTCTTGTGACTGAATAACTTGTGGTTTTTCCACATCCTTTATTACCGCTTCCCACTGACGTTCGTTAGGGGGGAGGGAACGGTCATGCTGTAATCGTAGTTTATCATACGGAGTGGCGAAAAGATCGATCACTTTGCGTTTTAAATCCTGATAAGTTGGATTTGGGCCAAGTGAATGGCAGGCTATTAACTTATGCCACTGTCGCGGTTCTCCTTCTAGGGAGTAGGCTAGCCACGAGTAGTAGTTTTTAACATTGATTTTATGAAAACTGAAAAAATATTCCAGCTGCCCAAAAAATTGCAGCACACTATTAGTGCCGTCAAAAAAGACTTGCTCGGGGGGGGGCGGGGGGGATTCGAGCAAAGATGGGCGCCAATGTAGAGAATTAAACTTCTCCATGCTAATTCAACTTTAACTTGAATGCTGAAACTTGCTTAATTACTTAATAAAGTTATGAAATAACACAAAGTCAGATTTAACAAGATGAATGAGCTTCATTAAGAGCTTAAATAAGAAGGGTGGGCGCTGGACTTTAACTGTACTTAAAATATCTTTATAACTTTCAATGGGCAGCCTCCTTAAACATTTTTACTCTTACTTCCTTAATCACAATTAATTTTAACTACTATATTTACTCCATTAACTCCCTTTAACTATTAAGGGCAACAATCTTTCGATTAGCAGGCGGATTCCCGGACTCTGCTATCTACTCGACTTATATCCAACTAGCTTTTACTCCAACTCACTCCGACTAACACCAACTCCAACTAACTCTCATCCTCCTCTCTCCAACTGACCTCTAAAAGCAATCCTCCTACTTTTATACTATTCGCTTTCCAAACTACTTTATGAAATTAACATATTACAATTTACAATTTTATCTTAGGATTGGAACTAACTCTATTACTTAAATCGAATCTTACAACCTTCGTATTCATGTGTTACGCATCAAGTGCGAGTTTTAAATGTAGCACTTTGCTATACCTGACAAAGTGGGCCAAAACACACCATGACAAGCTGGTAATTTTGGTGGCTCTAGCAAATATTAATGCTAGTTTTATGCTATTTTACTTGCTGGGATACAGCATTTAATGCTAGTCTAGCAAAGAAAAAAAGCATATGTTGGTTGTGAATTTCTACTAGAATAGCAAAAAGTGCAAGCAAGTAGTGGTCGTGATGGCTGCTAGACCAGCAAAATATTCAAGCTACACAAGCTGGAATATGTATGCTGGACAAGCATATAAAGTGTGCCAAAACACACCATGACTTGCTGATAGTTCTGGTGGAACTAGCAAATATTTATGGTAGTTTTATGCTATTTTACTAGCTGGGATGAAGCATATAGTGCTTGCCTAGCAAACAAATACCAGCATGAATTTCGACTTGGGTTGCGAGTGTGTGTGTAAGCCCGTTGCTTTGTAAGCAAAGGGCTGACTGCAGAGCTATATAGAATTTTGCATGAAGGTTCGGATTGACCTCTCTTGATTTACCTCGAAGCCCAATTTTCGAGTTCTTGATTAGTACTTTTTTTTTATTATTATTAAACTATGGGGCTCTGTCTCCTACTCGTTCCGTACACCAACCCTCGAAGGAGATTTCGCCTCTTTCCGGCTCGCTTCACTTATTAACACCTTCGAGGCTCTGCCTGTCTATTCATTGCTTTGTCTTTCACTGAATAAGAATATTAATAGTGCATAACACAGGACAAATGTTATAGAAATTCCGATATTCAATGACAAATTTAAATGCATAACATTTAATACAGTCGAACCTTGTTAACGTGAAACTTTTTAACGTGGATTACTTTTAACATGAACTGTCTCTACAGCCCCTGACAAAACGAAAATAAGTTTCTGAGTTACTGATAGCATGAACTACTGATAACAGGAACAAATTTTTTATTCCTCACAACATTAGTTTTCTTTTTAAATGAAATAGTATGATTAAAATCAGTAAAAAAATTTTTAGAGTAGTAAGAAATTCGTAATATCTAGACCATTTTGCGTTACAACTTTAGTATAAAACCTCCTTGGCGACTTTAAATTTTTATCACTATTTGGCAAAAGAAAAAATGTAGAACCTATTTTTTCTAATGTCTATACTTTTTCCTAATGCCTATTATTATTATTTTTTTTTACTTTTTTATAATGCCTGCACTTTTTTTTTTTTTTTTTTTTTTACCATAATTAAAATATGAAATATATCATAGAAATGTCTAATTCTGTAATGGTGAAAAATTATCAGTGCGAAACTAGAAGATTTATAAATGCGTTTGAGATTCACTCTATTTTTATGCCAAAATATATCCGAAATCTTTTAAAATATGCTTTTAAATAAATAAAATATAAATATACATTAAAGACAAAAAGAAATGCAGCCAATTATGCAGACACGACATTATTTCATTATATATATATAGATAAACAAGTGTTTTACTAAATATCAAGTTTACCTAAAATCCGTCCACTGGTTCGTGCGATGCAGCTTCTATAAAATTTTGGTAACACACACACACAGACTCGGATGCATTTTTTTTTAAATGATCAAAACATGTTCGGGAAATCTAAAAACATATAAATACAGGGAAAAACGAACATCGAAAATTTTCACAAATCCAATATTTTCTTTTTTAGCGTACAGAAGAAACTAATGAAAAATGTATTAGAAATAGTTTTGGCATGACATCATCATCACACATTAATTTTCAACCTTTAAATCCATGTTGAAAAAAAAAAAAGTTTAGAAAATTCCATTCCAATGTCAAGTCAAATTAGTATAAAAATTTTTGCTTCGCTATGTTTTTTTGCGGACGATGTTATTGTCATGGCGACAATAACACCGGCATAATTTTGACAAGCGATGTTTTGACGTAGACCCGCTTAAATATTGTCCATTTATAAATCTTATTTTATTTTTTATTTCATTTTGCACGCGTGCTTGTTTTTTCATAATTCAAAATTATTAAGAAAAAAAAAAAACTTTTTTGATTCTGTCCATTTTGAAACTGATTATTATTAATTTTCTTTTCATATTCTTAAAAAAAAAAAAAAAAAAAAAAAAAAAATAGAAAGAAAAAATGAAAAAGATTTTGGTAAAATTCTGGCAAAAGCAAAATTTAGTTTAGTACTGAAGACTATTATTATTTTTTTTTTCAAATTATAACATCGCTTTCAAATTATTCAATTACATTTTCGATAAACTTTTGATTTCGATAAATGTCCAACTATCGTAAAACTGGTATCGTAAAAATCCATAGATTGAGACTAATAGGCCTCAGTCCTAAAAAAAAAAAAAAAAAAACACATACAAAAAAATTATAAACAGCATATGAGATTGCCTGTAAGAAAATTTATTTTCTAAAAACAGAAGAAAAAAAAATTAACGAAAAATTTCTTTGTTACATTGACATTTTTTTTTCTTTCGCACTGTGGAACAAAACTTATTTTTTACCGTGGAAAAGGACATTATGACAGAAAAACATCATAAAAGAAACTGTTCAAGTTGGCAAATAGAGTACCTTTATAAATCTAATGATTTCAATTAATAACTTCATTAATTAGAATGGTAAAATTTTCTGAGCAGTTGAAAAGTCTTTCTTGGAGTATTCCACAAACATTAATATCTGTCGTGACAGGAAGGACACTGCCCTCCGAAGGAGATACAGTCGCGCGCACACACACACACAGAGAGACAATATATTATATATATATATATATACTAGCTGTTCAGTATATAATCTCAGAGAACAATAATTTTATTTTTGACTTTTTATGTGTTCCGAAACTCTTTTTTTTTCTTCCCGCAAAATGTTTCTGTTGCACTTGCCTGTGGCGTGACATAATGTAGCAGTACTCAACTTTTCTGTAATTCTTATTAATCCTGTAATATCTTGTGAGTAGGACGCTTCGCTTCATTTTTTATTTAGTCCTATCTCTATTATTTTTTATGTCTAAGATTATTAAATACATTTATAGAGTAAAAAATCTAGACAATCATCTATTACGTAGTCAATATCTGCAATTATTATGAAAGAAATTAATCAACTTTGTTTATTACAGAATATAACATTAGTTTTTGTTTTCTAAAACGAATATAGCTGAAAATTAATATATCCAGCATTTTTTCGAATTCCTGTTGTCAACGACAATTTTCTATGCCTGTGTTTACTCAGGTAAGTGAAATATATTTAATTATATGACTATTGGCTCTTATTAATAAAAAATGAATATATCGTTTATGAATATATACTATATATATTAAAATAGTTAGAGGAAAATTTAAGAGCTCATAGCCTCATAAACATTTTCATCACTAACGACAGTAACTTTTTTATTAATATATAGAAATAAAGTCTATAAATTTCTGAAATGGTCGACTCTGGTGTTAGAAACGAAAAAGAGAAAAGACTCAGTCGAACCAACTGAGCTAATAAGCTCTCGAATACTAATAACGCGAAGGTCGTAGGTACGATCCTCCAAGTGCTAATATGTTACGTTTTGGAAATAATTAATAGAAAAGGTGCCATTTGATAAAAGAAAATCTTTTAGTGTCTTCATACTATCCTAAACCGTAAGGCGGAAGAAAAAGTGACAAGAAAGAAAATTAAACTTAGAGATTTGTATGTCGATTTGTAGGCGTACGGCTGATCGCTGAACTACAAAATTTTGCATGAAGGTCAGTTATTTTGATTTCCTGATGCATCTTCATATTTTTGATTATTTTTTATTTTACAATTAATTACTTATTTAGCTGGGAAGATTATCTAGTTACCGAAATGTCTATGGAGGCCTCCATGTGGAGACGCAAAAAGGTTTTGGCGTCTGTCTGTTTGTCTCGAGATAGCGGCAGCAAAACTCACGTCATTGGCTTGCAATTTGTTACACATGTTCATAAGTCCACCAAATTAGCTGTACAGTTTTGGGTGTGTATTCTGTTTGTAGTTGTGTATAGATACACACCAGAGTTTTTCTTATCATTACTGCCTTTGGGAAGAATGTCTATATACCACGATAGTGGCTGTAAAACTCACGCTATTGATTTGCAATTTGGTACACCATATTTATGTGCCACACGGAATTAGCTGTATTCCATTTGCAATTCGCGGGCAGTTCGTCCCCAGGGGGGAAATAAGGAGAAATTCGCAAAATTTTATAGATATAATTTAAAGTTGGGTAAAAACCTAAATTTCTGCGAAATGCCGTTGAATTTTCGTTAAGAAATAATGATTTGCAATACACTAAATAACATTCTACAAATGACATAGTAAGAACTCACCTCTACTAAAAACAAAGAAACATAATGTATGTAACAGATGTATATGAATCTTGGCGAACGATACTTTCAATACTGACAGGTTATACCTCCAGCTTCTTCCGTCTTGTGTGACAGGTAGTGCCACTGAGTGAAAAGCAGATAACTAAAGAGGGCGAAATTTGGGACGGAGACAAAATTAGGGCACTATATATAGGTGCACCCATATAAACAAATCATAAATAAAAAAAAATACTCTGGAATCATATGAAAAATAAAATTAGATTTTAAACGACATTAAAACAGTGTATTTGATCTGAAATAGATTTTACATTATAATTAAAAATTTTCCACCTGCTATAAGAATAGACAATGTAAAAAAAAAAAAAAAAAAAAAAAAAAAAAATTTTTTTTTTTTTTTTAATGGCATTCTACACTTTGAACTCTCATTTCAATTGAAAATTGACTTATGGAATATTTTTGTAAAATGTTCCTGAAAAAATATATACATGAGAAGAAACTAATATTTGACCTTGTCTATAGTCCCTATTTTAATCGTTTAGCAGTTCAGCACTTTTATTTCTGAAAATAAAGCATCATAAGGAAATGCCTGTCCTTTATCGTTATTTAAATGAACCATATAGATATAATGCTTTTAACCCTTTCAGGGGCGGTGATGCCATTACAGAATCCCCTAATTTTAATTTTCAACTGCAAAAACGCATCCAGGATTTTTTTTAGCAAAATTTTACTTTTATAACATAGTAGAAAACGTTGTCAAATTCTTTTATTTTAATTTTGTTCGTGAATTCCGGTGGTAGTGTAATTTAAATGATCCAAATTACCTTGCGTCAAAAAGGTTTAACAAGTAACAAAAATAACCATACATTGTGTAAAAACAAAACGGAAAACCATACAATCAAACAATCCTTCCGTTTTCAATATATTAAGAGACAGTGACGCGCACAAACATTATTTTCTTCCACCCGAAGAAATTCAATTTTATGAATTTAAGAAAGGTTTATTTTATAGGATTCAAAATTTATCATATAGGCCTCTGATATATATTCGCTCTTCATCAATTAATTTCTTTTTCACTTTGCTATATTCTAGGAGTTAATTTATAAATTATACTTTGAACAGATTTTAATTCATTATAAAGTTAAAAGAAAATAACAAACTAAATTTCCCTTCTTTTAAGATTACATATTAAATTCCATAAAATTTTAACTGTTTGGCACGGATATGTAGAACCTAACATTATTTTAGTTTATAAATCTGTCATATAATACATTCTACATTTTCTTAAGAAGTTAGTTTAAAATCGAAAACGTAAATATTTTAAATATATTTGTCATATCAGAACAATTATTTAAATATTTACGCAGAAATATGTTATAAATATTTATACATGGATATTGTTTCAGCATAAACATATAAAATATTATTAATTAAATAATATTCCATAAAACAATCTAAAGCATTTAAATTGGTACATTAAGCATATAGGGTAGGTGTTCCAGTGATTGCCATGCTGCAGTAATTGACATCTATCCCGAAATAATTAATAAATAAGAAAAATAATAAAATCATATAATTTACACATAAGAATTTTTGCATTTTATGTCAAACACTGAAGCATAGGTTGCGAATAACTGTTAAAATGAATAACTAGCAGTGTCAAACACTGGAACATAGGGGCCAGTTACTAATAAAATGAAAAACTGGCAGTGCCAATTACTGGAGCATTGAGTAGGTGTCAAATAAAAATTCATAAAAAAAGTAATTGTTATCAAATGTATATATTTTAACATATATGTGGTTCTGAATGTTTTTCATACCATATGTATTAACTTAAAATTTCTAAAACTATTTTCTGATGACTAGAACATTAAAAAATCAGAGAATGTTCTAAAAGTGTCAATCACTGGTGCACGTACCCTATATATATATATATATATATATATATATATATATATATATATATACTAGCTGACCCGACAAACGTTGTTTTGTCATATAAATTATTTCTAGAGAATATTTTGCTAGAAAAAAATAACTAACTTATTGTAAGTGTGTAAGGATGTGGTATATAAGTGGAAGATGTATGGAGCGCTGTGAACGGTGAAAGAATATAAAAATAACAAAACACCAATCATTTATCTTTTTAATTTATTAAAATTGATTCTTTAAAATTATATACATATCGCTACTTATAACAATATTACTAAAAAACAATATCAATCCCTTAATGCAACAGAGTATACAATATTTTTTGTTATCGCATCTTTCGCCAATACAAACAAACTGTATGGTTTGCCCACTCGAGAGCCACGTATAATTGTCCGTGTGAAAAACATGATGTGCTCAAATCTAAGCCACAGACAGACATCGTTTGGCCCTGAGACTTATTGATAGTCATTGCAAATGCCAATCTATTTGGAAATTGAGGGCGTTTAAATTGAATTGGCACATCTGTGGGTATAATAGGGATTCGCAGTAGTAATATATTTTCACCTCGGAATTTGTCATTTAAAATGATGGCTTAGATAACATTTTTCATTAATTTTTTTATGACTAATCGCGTGCCGTTGCACAACCGTGGTGGGTTCAAATTACGAAGCAAAATAACCGGAGATCCAACCTTCAGTTGTAAAATATGCGGTGGCATGCCTGGTAAATCCAATGAGTTTAAAAACTTTGCTGGATAATTTACAGCTTCGGTGGCATCGCAAAATGTATCATTAGATTTGTATGACACCGAGTCTTCTGGTAACAAATGTTGTATCTTGAGATTCAATTCGTTGACGTCCACATTTTTTGCTGCTAAAATTGCTGCTCTCTCTGCCAGCCACTCATGATTTGTGTATCGTCTGTGTACATCGGGAAATATCTGGTCAATAAGAGCATCTTGAGAATCAATCATTGTGCAGAAATCGGTCGGTAATTTTATGCATCCAGTTTCATCTGTAGTAACTTTTCTATCGCCGATATCTAACAATTGTTTTGAGAATGTTTCAGCGGATGGATCTTGAAGCTTTTGAACGCACAAATTTACTTTCAGTTTTACTTTTTCAACATTACGCCACAATGACGATAATTTTAAGCACGCGTTGATCTCATCAGCGTATGTTGAACGCGGAATAACGGGAAGTGCTTGTCCGAAATCACCTGAAAAGAGTAACAGAGTGCCGCCAAATAGTTTGTCGTTGTTTTTTATATCTTTCAATGTCCTGTTCGACGCCTCAATCGAATGTTTGTGTGCCATATAAGAATTCCCAGATAAGAATTTTACACTATTTCAGCACTGTGGCCATGGACGATTGTTTTTTTATGTTGAACACTGCGACTGGGTTATTTTGAATATTTAGTGGCAGTTTAAATAATGAATGAGCTGTTCTGCCTCCATCCAATAAAATTGCCGCAATGCCAGATGATGCAACAGCCAATGCGATGCCATTTTTTGATCGTATTTCGGCGAGAATTAGCGAAATAAGGAATGTTTTGCCAGTTCCACCTGGTGCACGCCCACCCCTCAAAAAAAAAAAAAAGAATCCACCTTGTCCTGCCAAAACTGCGAGCATGATGCGGTCGTAAATGGTTCTTTGTTCTTCATTCATTAGTGGGACATTGCGAGCAACAATCGCTGCCATTTCTACAGTATTGTATTGTAGTTCACGATTCAATTCAGTGCTTATTAAATCAGATGCATTTCGATTTCTTGAATGCATACCGAAATGACTGAGTGGTAAGTTGGCAATGATAATGCAGAGATCTTCAATAGCAATCAATGCTTCATTGTACATAGGGTCACTGAATACTATCGTTAGATCTTTGCACCGTGAACGATGTTGATGCACTATATCATCAGTCATTGAATCTTTGTGATTATCCCATAATGTCTCTGCTCGGGCCGGGAAACATGTAGTCAACACTATAGCGAATAGTAGACGAATTTGATTTGCTGTACAGTTCAGTCCTACTTCAGCAAGCATACACTCCCACTGGTTGTCGTCTTCCAGTAAGCCGAGTGCAAGGCATGCATCTTTATACGTTGGATACTGTTGTCCATTCACTTTACGTAAATCTTGAAATGACAAAGGGCCGATGACATTAACCAATAACAGTCGAAGATAAAAGCACTCAGTCTGCCTTGGATTGACTGTAAATACTCGTACCAAGGTGTTTGATTTGAATAAACCGGGACATGCATCAATCGGCGAGCCTTGCTTGCGGGGCATCCATTTTTTTGTTGGAGCCCATGTGAAATAGCGTGGTACTTCTGAATAGAGTAATGTCCGTGCAAAAGCACCAAAAGCATCCGCATGATTACACAATTCAAAAAATTCGGTGAGTGTAGTTTTTGGTGGATTTATAGCACGATCAATCGCTGTCTCGCTCGCGAAATATACGCGCTGGCCATTTTCAAGATGGACGGCTAAATGAAGAACTGCTAGATCCCGTTCATGAATTGGGAAACCAAAGATACGCCAAACACCTTCATTGGAGCTGACGTACCGGCCAATTTGGTAAAGTGTTATTTCATCGTTGTTATTCACCGGAGGAGCATTCACATTGGTATTTTCAACTCGAAATACAGCCATATCACTGCCTTTATTCACATACTTGCAAATGTATTTGATGCTCTTCACTGAACTGCAGAACTGAACATTAATATGAGCACCAAAAATAAATTTAAAAAACTGGCGTACAGACAATAGCAAGAAATTCAAACTTCTTCACACACCATAAAATTTAAATCAGCACAACCGGTTTCGAAAGTATGTAGCCTTTCTTCATCAGGTGCAAACACGCGCAACTGCCTTGGAGGCAAAAGCAAGACTGAAAGCAGGACAAAATCCAGAGGGGGAGGAGCAACACAAACAACCAATAGGAAGCAACATGCAGGACAGGACCAATCAGAGAGGAACACACGTACACACACACCACAAAATGAGGAGGGAGGAAAGGAGTAAACAATTATTATTTTTTTTTTCAATAATATTAAACTAATAAGTAAATTTAATAAAATTTATCCATTAATTATTATTTTTTTTATTTAAATTAGAATTATTTTATTATAACTAATATGATGTTATAAACATAATGAAGGAAAATATTTAATTGAATTAAACAAATTTTTCCAGGCTGTAGTGCAAAGTGGAATCAGATTTTTCATTGACAATTTTATCACGATTTATTGGATTTTATTTATAAATTCCAATTCCCTTCAACCAAATTCCCTGTTTCTGAGCTTCAAAAATGGGGTATCTATAATGTCCCTTGTAATAACTGTGATTTATCTTATATTGGTCAAACTAAAAGAAATCTTAAATGTCGTTTACGTGAACATTCTCGGAATATTGTTTATCAAGAAATTTGTAAATCTTCTATTGCGAAGCACAGTTGGGAATTTGATGATAGTTTTAATTTTAAGAGTGCCAAAATTATCTTTCATGCCAAACGCGCTTACGAACTGGTTTTTTTAGAAAATTTTGCTATTTACCTTAATCGTGATAAAATTGTCAATGAAAAATCTGATTCCACTTTGCTGTCTACAGCCTGGAAAAATGTGTTTAATTCAATTAAATAATTTCCTTCATTATGTTTATAACATCATATTAGTTATAATAAAATAATTCTAATTTAAATAAAAATAATAATAATTAATGGATAATTTTTATTAAATTTACTTATTAGTTTAATATTATTGAAAAAAAAAAATAATTGTTTACTCCTTTCCTCCGTCCTCATTTTCTGGTGTGTGTGTACGTGCGTTCCTCTCTGATTGGTCCTGTCCTGAATGTTGCTTCCTATTGGTTGTTTGTGTTACTCCTCCCCCTCTGGATTTTGTCCTGCTTTCAGTCTTGCTTTTGCCTCCAAGGCAGTTGCATGTGTTTGCACCTGATGAAGAAAGGCTACGTCCTTTCGAAACCGGTTGTGCTGATTTAAAATTTATGGTGTGTGAAGAAGCTTGAATTTCTTGCTATTAATATGAGCATTGAATGTTTTGCTCAGCAGAGGCGAATATGGGACCACCCAACGGTTATCAATGTCAATATCTATGTTGTTGACATAAATGACCGACATAGATGATAAGATTGTCCGCCATTACCGGGATTTCTTCGACGATATATTGGATATCCGTCAACATTTGTGATCGTGAAATTTTTCGGAAATATTTTAGTACATTTTCCATCTGCACAAATAATAATGGCCTAAAAATTTATTTTTCATTTTAACATAAAATAACTCCGTCGGATATTGACGAATTTTTTAAAAGAATATACCATTTTAACTAATTTTAACATTTAAACAATGTTAACGTTGAAAAAATATTTTAAACACTTACGGTTAAAAATTCATTTTTCATTTCAACATTAAATAAATTCTGACATCGTGTTTACGATTCTAAAATATTAACTTTGAAAAAATATTTTAAACACTTCGTAAGATACGGTTAAAAATTCATTTTTCATTTCAACATTAAATAAATTCTGACATCGTGTTTACGACAACTCACGCCATCTAGGTGGAAAAGTTGTTGAAAGAGTTGGTTAAAAATTAATTAAGAAAGAACTAATTAAGTTACAACTTTCATTTGTAAATCTAAACCATTCTCGAATCCACCTGAAGACACACAAAAAATTTCATTAAACTCAGTCCAACCGTTTAGGAGGAGTTCAGTGACATACACACGCACAAAAGAAATATATATATAAAGATATATACACTGGTCAATGAATTAGAAACCTGTGAGAGTTTCTACAAATGCTCGCTGGCGATGTATGTACTATATAAAACATGTTATAATGGTGCGGAGAATATTCTGCTGGTATGAAAATGGTCGCCTGGTGTTACTTGAGGGTAAACAAAAAGTCATGCAGCACCTGAACATGCTGGACGATTAATTGCATCCCGCGATGTCACACTTTTTAGTCCGAAAGTGCCGGATACTTCATGGACAGTAATGCAACTATAAATCGTGCCAGAATCGTTCGATATTGGTTGGATAAACACCAATCTCACTTGCAATAGCTTTTCTGGCTGCCTTAAATCCCGTGCATTAAATCCAATAGAAAATGATTGAGACATGTTGTAAAGGCACATCTAACAGCAGTCTGTTCTTCTATCCAACACTGTGTAGCCAATGCATGGTATTCTCTGGACGTAAATGCACTCCAAAGGCTTGTGAAATCGATGTCATTACAAGTATAGGCTGTTATCCGTACAAACGGAGGTGCAAAGTGTAAAAAGAGATCCAATAAAATATTAATCTAAGGTTTCTAATTCATTGGCCAGGGAGTGTATACATATAAGTCTTAATTATTTTACTTTTTTTGAATTACGATACTTTTTTTTATATATCATGTAAATGTTTGCTCAAACATTAAAAAAATGCTCTTTTTTTTTTTTTTTTTATGTTTGGTCATAAATAATCTGGTGTGTCACTAACACGACTTTCTCTTTCCCTGAATTTCAGTGCTATAAAGATAGATTGCAGAGTATGCTTTTAACAGATGTACATACATATCAACCGATAAAACTTTGATTTTCGTAATCAGGGCAACTCCAAACATAATATTAGATACTAAAAAAAAAAAAAAAAAAAAAAGAGCAGAGTTAAAAATAGAAAATCAAAAAACGTATTACGTAAACGTTTTACGTATTATTATAATAAATTTTAAATTTGTTTCCCCCTCTATTTTTTAAATGGCTGTAAAAATTTTAGTTAACGACCTTGACTGTAGGATTTCTTTACAAATATTTTGTACCTTTCATATGTTCACACAGTTTAAAAGAATTCGCATTTTATGCAATAATGATTGTGATTTAAAAATAGCTCTTAAATTCCTTGAAAATTAACTGCATGTCTTAACGTATTACCAAATTTTTCAGTGTTTTCCTCTTTCAAACTATTTCAGATCTGTTAGATTTCTATTCTGTTAAGGGGGTCTGGTCTAGAAATTAAAAAAAATCAAGAACTTCTCAAGAGCTGAATTATGAGAAGGAGGAAGGCCCAATGGATGGATCTGGGATCGCCGATTGATGCAAAGTGAGTATAACATATTATTTTCAGAGTTATTTCATTAGAATTGTTTCCTAAACTTTAAACGCGTTTTTCTCGAAACTACTTTTTTTGAGGTGGTTGACATGATATTTCAAGTTCTACTGAACCGATTGCTTTGAAATTTGGTATATATCTTGTTTATACAACTCTCTATCGCATCTGCCTTGGATTAAAAATTTTGATTTTCAATATTTTTAAAAAATTCGAAAAGGTCGAAAAAAGTCGGGTAAAATTTTTTTTTTTTTTTCAAGTCGACGCCATTTTGTCATTTTTTTTTTTTTTTTTTTTTTTTTTTTTTTTTGAAAATGGTCAACCCGATAGCGACATCTTTATTAATGAAGAATTTGTTTGATTTTTTTTGTTTTAGATCACTACAAGGGTTGAAATCATGTCAACCAGGACGCACCGTTTTCTTTGAAGCCCCCACTCCATCGGCCTGTATCTCGGCGAATTTTGGTTGTTTATTTTTTGTGATTTTTTTTTTTTTTTTTTACATTCTCAAAATGTCAATAAAAAACATATAAAAAAATGGATAGTAAAAATGTTTTTCATTTTTTTTTTGTCTTACTTTAAAAAATGCCTAAAATTCAGGCTTCTAGACCAGAATAAGGTGGTTTAATTTATTAAAGGTGGTTTTCTGTTTGGTGAGAAGTTGAGAGCTAAGGATGGTTATTGGCTAATTGCTACTATCCTTTCAGAAACTTCTCTTTAACTCTTACACGGAAGGGCCTCCCTGATGAAGACTTCTGTGTGTTTTGGGGTTTTATTTCATTTCGTTTGTTAAATTATTCCTATATTCAAGCTTTAAATTTCCTTTTGCAGCAATTTTGCGCATTGGTTTGTAAATCTCCTGTTGTTTTTTCTAATCTTCCAAAATTTTTATTTTAATTTCATATGTATAAATACTTGTTTTAAAAGTTTCTTATTTAATAAAAACATTGTTTAGCTAAGCATCTTTCAGCGCTAGCTTTCTCTGTTTTACGTTATATTATAATAATCTTTAATTTTATATCATTTTATCGTACACATATTCGCTTTTAAAAAATTTCTTATTTAAAAAACATTGTTTAGCTAAGCATCTTTTAGCGCTAGCTTTCTCTGTTTTACGTATTATTATAATAAATTTTAAATTTGTCCCCCACCCCCCATTTTTTTTAAATGGCTATAAACCTTTTAGTTAACGACCTTGACTGTAGGATTTCTTTACAAATATTTTGTACCTTTCATATGTTCACACAATTTAATAGAATTCGCATTTTATGCAATAATGATTGTGATTTAAAAATAGCTCTTAAATTCCTTGAAAATTAACTGTCGTGTCTTAACTTATAACCGAATTTTTCAGTGTTTTCCTCTTTCGATCTATTTCAGATCTGTTAGATTTCTATTCTGTTAAAGGTGGTTTTCTGTTTGGTGAGAAGTTGGGGGCTAAGGATGGTTATTTATTGGCTAATTGCTACTATCCTTTCAGAAACTTCTCTTTAACTCCTACACAGAAGGGCCTCCCTGATGAAGACTTCTGTGTGTTTTGGGGTTTTATTTCATTTCATTTGTTAAATTATTCCTATATTCAAGTTTTACATTTCCTTTTGCAGCAATTGACGACTTGACTTTCTGTCGTCATTCGACGTCATGATGAAATTTAACCTATAGGAGTCTTAATTTTGCCCACAAATAAAGGACTATAGCCAATCATAGCGAAGCTTTTCCCCACAAACAAAGGGAAACTCCGCCTCGCTCTAGGCATCCATTTTGCGCATTGGTTTTTAAATCTCCTGTTGTTTTTTCTAATTTTCAAAATTTTTATTTTAATTTCATATATATAAATACTTGTTTTAAAAGTTTCTTATATATATATATATATATATATGTATATTTAATTATTGAATATACAAATCTTAAAAAAGTTATCAAAGGTTAGATTTATAAAAAAAGTCTTAAATAATTTTTTCTTTAATTTGATTTTATTGTGTACGGCTTTTTTAAATATAATTAAACTCATTTGAGTAAAATCGGCAGAGAAAATGAGGGATTTATATATATATATATATATATATAGAGAGAGAGAGAGAGAGAGAGAGAGAGAGAGAGAGATAAATAGATCTTATTTGGGGTTTTCTTCTCTTTTTAGTAATAACTGGTTTTGGAAAATGAGATTCTTCTGCAAAATCACCGCAAGCAATGGAATAACGATCATGAATAAGGAATTTCCCTTTAATGTGCTGCTTGCATTTTTTATATTACGTGCGATATCCTAATTGAACCAATAAAAATCTTCTAATGCGTAAGGTATTTCAGAATGAAAAACAAATGAATCATTTAAAAGTTATGAGAACAGTTGCTGGAAAACAAATCAGCTGAATATTTTTATTGAAAACAGCATATGATGTCTATTTTTCAAGCAGGTTTCACAAAAACTGCTTTGAAATTAAGCAAACAGTTGCAAAACGCTTGAGGGAAATGTAGTCACACTGTTTACGTTTGTCTGAAGGATTTTGTAGGGAATGGAATTCCAGCTTGACTTACTTCTGTGTTCCAAATCAAGCAGTTCGCATCTCTATAACGAGTTGAGAGGTTTTTAAAAATGAAACAGTTTCAGATTCATGATGATTTTCATTATCTCAAAACATAATTTTCATACTGTAAAATCCCGAAAGGACCCCCTCCCCCCATTTATTTCAAAAGCGTAGCGACGGTGACCTTTAAGACTTGAAGATCGAAAGCAGGTTTGGATGAAACCGTGAAAGATAGATTTCTGGCGCCTCGTATGTACGCCCGGTGCTGTGTTAGGATGGAAGCGGTGTTAGAGTGAAGCGGTTATATTTAAGAAAATGGAATAATTTCACTTTTGGCAAGAAAGGGGGGCTTACATTCAAGGGAGCGGTTACTTTTGGGATTTTGCGGTATGTTTTAATGTATACGGGTATAATAGGCCGAGGTCACACTTGCTACAAAAGTAAGCTTCAAATAAGAATTAAACTATGAGGGTTTTACTCATACTTTTATTTTAACTCAATCAATGGACAATGATAATACTATATTCGCTGATGGTAAATAAATATTGATAAAGCCCCCTATCATCTTCCTTTTATTTTGAGAGAAACTGAAATTCTGTTCATTCTATAACTCACAACTGTTTGAAATTACTCGATATTTGTTTGGGGTTTTTATATAAGTAGTTCAATACTTTTGGCTGTTAAATTATGCAAATGAAAATTTTATAAAGCTTGCGCATACCTAGTTAAAAGTTATTTAGTGAAAGTGTTCATATTTATTAAGATATTTAAGATTTTTTTTATTCTGTTTGCAGCATGCTGTGTCTAATATAGTATGCTAAGTTTTCCTAAAAATGGTTTTGCACTAGGTCTAATACAGTACGTGTTATAATTATAAAAGTGGCAATTAAAAAAAAAAAGTTATATTTAAACGAATATATGTGGTAGCCTCATTAAAATGTATACAGGTAATTTTAAGAATCCTCATAATCCCATGTTACAACCGAAACGCATTTCAAGCATTCATTTTTACAGGACAATGCAAAACATTTTGATTTTTCTTTATATTTTTACTGTCCCACTTTTTCTCTTCAGGAAAAACTTTTGCAGAAAGCTTTATACAACCAAAGCTTCAAGATGACACCTAAAGAATTTTTCTTGGTATTTGACAAAGTGTGTCTAAATTTGAATTTGAGCATAGTGTTCTCATTCCATTTTAAGATATTTTACTTCAAATATATTTTTTAAATTAAACTTAATTGAGTGTCAAATCTTAACATAATTTAAAATACCTGATTCATTACAGTTATGTATGTCATAATTAACATTTTGAATCAAACGAGTTTAATTTTTAAAAATTTTTACCATCGTTCGCTAACAAGAGCTTTCATCGCAACCCATTTTCCAAATTTTCTGGATTTTTTTTTTCTATGAAACGATTAAAACAGTTCTTGTATATATCATACAAATTCTAATTTTTAAGAATTTCATGGATTGAAAATTTGTGCTTTGAAAATGATGCAATAAGGAGATGGAAGTATAGATAGGAAAAGTTTTTCAGTAAACTTTTGTCTTAATGCAATATAAGTGAACGAAGATAGCCAATCGAGTGGCTATCGGGAAATTCATTTGTCCATATACAATAGGTTAAAGTTTTTCATCTATCAAGAAATGAAGGCTGAGCGTTGAAAGTATTTGATTTTATTCAGTTTTATTAATCGTTTATTCCTTAAAAAAAGAAAGAAAAATAGTAGGATTTTTTTAACGTAGCCCTTTTTTCTTCGGGTGCAAAATATGTGTTACTGCTTTGGAGGCAAAAGCAAGACTGAAAGCAGGGCAAAATCCAAAGGGAGAAGAGCAACAAAACCAAGCAATAGGGAGCAGCTTGTAAGATCAATCAGAGAGGAACACAACCAAAAAACAAAAAACAAGAGAAAACAAACACACAAAAAAAAAAAAAAAAAATGGAAGGAAGGGATTTTTAAATAACATATAGATATAGATTTAAATATATATTAGATATAGATTTAAATTTAAATAATATAAATTTAATTTTATTGCTTTTTTTTTTATTGCTTTATTTAATCTTAATTCACATTTATCTATCTATCTATCTATATAATTTATTTCTTTATTTTATTTTATATTACAAAATGAAGGAAATTATTTAATCGAATTAAACACATATTTTCAATCTGTAGACAGCAAAGTCGAATCAGATTTTTCATTAACAATTTTTTAACGATTGATATAGATAGCTAAATTTTCAAAAAAGTCCAACTCAGAAATGCGTTTGGCATAAAAGATAATTTTGGATTGCTGAAAATTAAAACGATGGTCAAATTCCCAACTATGTTTCGCAATAAAAGATTTTGATATTCCTTGTTTAATAACATACCGAGAATGTTCACGTAAACGGCATGCAAGATTTCTTTTGTTTGACCTACGTAAGATAAATCGCAATTACTACAAGGGGCATTATAGATACCCAACTTATGAAGCTCGGGATCAGTGGATTTAGTTGAAGAAAATTGAAATTTATTAACAGGTTTAAAAATAACATGAAAATTAAAACGCTTCAAACTCCAAAGGCGGAAGAGCAACACAACCAACCAACAGAAAGCAGCCTGCAAGGCTGATTCCTACTAATTGATTACGTTAGTCATATCCTTTGCATTTTGCCCTGCTTTCAGTCTTGCTTTTGCCTCCAACGCAGTAGCACGTATTTTGCATCAGAAGAAGAAAGGCCACGTTCTTTCGAAACTGGTAGTGCTATCTTTAATTTTATGGTGTGTGAAGAAGTTTTCAAGTTTTAATATTGATTGTACACCAGTTCATTAATTTAGCATTATTCATCACCTTAATTTACATATGCATGAGTCATAAATATGAATGCAGTATACACATTAGTTTGTTAATCAATTAATTACCTTATGTAATAGTTTCTTAAGTCAGTCTTCATAAATAATATGTAGAATCAGTTCTTTTGATAAGAGCTTTCTAAAACTTTTATTTGAGAGAAATATTACAGTTTATAAAAAGGATGGCATAATTTTTCAATCTATCTTCATCTTATTTTTTATTTTTTTGAAAAAGAAAGAAAAAATTAAAATGGAAGCATAATAAATCTCCATACACATTTACAATGTTTCTTCGAAAATGCTGAATTTTCAAAAGAAAGAATAGATGTAATCTGAATCACTCGAGTTTTTTTCCTTTGAAAATCCAAATATTGTAACCTTTTTTATCTAAGAAAATCACATAACAGGAATGGAGTAAATTCAAATCATTCAAATTTCAAGCTGATAAATGATATTCGGTTAAAGTTCTGCATCGGTCTTAATTTTAAAACCTTCACGAGAAGAATATAAATAAAAGTGAAAGAAATTCATCGTAGTGGTATGAATCAGATTCTAAAGTAAAGATTAAACATTTTAGAAAAAAAAAAGGTGATTGATACAATCAAAATTATTTTACTTAAATATTAAATTATATTTTATAAACAGAAGAGGTTTATATTAATTAATGTTTAATACTATCAAGTAATACGCTCAATATATATATATATATATATATATATATATATTAAATAATAATCTGTATAAACAAAAGGAGGTATTCGTCTGTCTGTTTGTCTGTGTATCTTTCTCCTCTCTGAAGCCTAGGTTACTGATCGCAGAGCTAAAAAGCTTGACCAAAAGGTAGTTTGAACCTGGAAAAGGTGCACCACATCCAGATTTTTGTCAATTTTCGATTTTTTTTCACACACACACACGCATATGTATATATATATCCACTGATTTTTCTTTTTTAATTATTTTTCTTTCATTTTAATCGTCTGTTGTCTTAAACAACCGCTATTATTACTACATTAAAGTTTGTGAACAAGAAATATACCGTGAGTCAAAGTGGAAACCGAACACTAAAGAAAATTAAATTTGTTTATACGACTCGTATAAACAAATTTAATACTCGTACATACTTAGCAAACAGATAAAAAAATTAACTGTTGAATGTTTTAAACCATTTAATTGCATCAGATGAAAAGGAAGAGCTTTGTGGAATTACTTTTCTGTTGTTTTGAACACTTTTCCCAGATTCGTAGGGAAAAATAATCAACTTTTGAATGTCAAGGCTCACATGGTAGGTTATTGCATGTACGAATAGTAAACTATAAAAAGATTTATAACTAAATCGTAATTGACATATAATAATAACCAAAAAGCATCGAGTGATAATCACTTTGCAATGTGAAGTTGCTAAAACCCTAATTTATAGTTATCAAAGCAAAAACGAATAATGAATTCTAAAAAAGTAGAAAACGATTGCTCGTTTTCATATTAAATTATAATTAATAGTTTTTTTTTTCTTTATTCTTAAAACATTTTTTTTTCTTTTAATAGCAGGAAGCTAACAATGTTTAATTAATTTTTTAATCTATAATAATATAATAAATTATTCTGAGGAAATTAATGACAATAATAACAAAGATTAGATTTTGTAATTGAACCTAATGATGCTAAGATATTTTAGCGAAAATCTTTATCTCATAAACAAAAAATAATAATAATAAACATATATAACATATGAATGTTTTTTAATGAAATTACTCGTGTTGAAATATCTTTTTTTTACAATTTTTAATAAGTTAAAGATTTGAAAAATAAAATATTATTTCCGTAATTGATCAGCAAATTTTCTAGATCAAAAAGTAATGAAGTCTTATTAATATTGCTTTTAAAAGTTTATAATTAGTTTAAAAAACAAAAATTAATTGACTAAACTCACTAGGTCAATTATTTTTTAATCTACTAGGGGGCTCTGCCCCCTGCTCCCTCCGCTCACCAACCCCCGAGGGAGGCTTCACCTCCCCCCCCGACTCACTTTACTTATTAACACATGCAGAGCTTTACCCGCCTATTCGGTGCTTTCTTTCAATGAAAAGGAATATTAATAGGAGATAATTCAAGACTTATATACTAATAATACATATTAGAAATTAAGGAAATCATCATATTCAATATCAAATTGAAATATATAACATATATATATATATATACATATATTTAATAGAAAGAAATTCATAATATCTAGACCATTTTGCATTACAGCTTTAGAATATGACCATTTTTATTTGTATTTTACAACCTTAGATCCGGACCGCGGTACTCTAGTCGATAGAGCGCCAAGCTCGTAATTGGAAGATTGCGGGTTCGGTTCTCGAGTCGGCCAAAGACCATCGTCGTGTACACTAATGGTGACTGGTACACGTAAAATATGTCATAGCCGCAATTTTCTCCATGTCCCCATCAAATTATACCTCTGGGGGCCAACGAAGCTGGGAGCTTTGCCCTTCGTGTAGGACCAAAACTAAGGTGGCATGTCTTCGGAACATCCGTAGGGGTGCGTCCTAGACCGTCGCCAATTATCCACAGCGCAGTAATGGTACGAAGTCAAACACAATCTACCTAATTATCTACCTACTTACAACCATGGATCATATTTTAACTTTCCCGTGTAAGAAAATTAACTTTCTATAAGTAGAGAAAAAAAGAGTTGATACCCTTACTAAAATTTTAAGGTTTTATTTAAGGTATTTTTTAGGTTTCTTTAAACAGGTATTTTACAGGTTTTAGAGGTATTTAAAATAAGGTATTATCAAGGCTTTAATGGTGCAAAATAAAGCCATAATAAAAGCTCTATTAATACCTCCACAGGTTTCTCACGAATACATTATGGTATTTTTCAGAATGTTATTGCAGGTTTTTTTATAAATACCAAAGGGTTTTCATAAAATACCATGACTCATGTAGGTATTTTTAATATACATACAAAGCTTTTTTTTAAATACCTTCCCAGTGTTTTTTTGAAGGTTTTTCCTTAGGTTTTTTTTAACAGGTATTTTACATGTTTTAGAGGTATTTAAAATAAGGTATTATCAAGGCTTTAATGGTGCAAAATAAAGCCATAATAAAAGCTCCATCAATACCTCTATAGGTTAAGGTATTTCTATAAAATTTATTTCAGGTTTTTAATAAATACCAAAGGGTTTCTATGAAGAACCATGAAGTGACGGCTTCGGTATCATTTTGTATGTTTGATGCTGCCATCTAGTGAGAAATTACTGAACTTCTGTACTTTCAATCATTTTCTTTCACGCTTGCTACCGGAGAGGATCGAACTGAAGGACTTCGGGTTTGCAGTTGCGTGCTCTCACCAATCGGCCGGCGGGCTATGATTACTTTGTTCTTGATTATTTAAAGTAGCGTTTTGAGATTAACCTATTGCCCGCATGTGTTGCGTTCACGCAAGACCAGAAATAATCGCGCTTAATAGTTGACTAAAAAACGTATTTTTTTAGTATTGTTTTTTAGTGAGAAAAGAATAGATTTTTTTTTATGACAAAAAAAAAGATCTGAAAAATAGTTTTAAGTTTAAAATGGATTTCAAACGTGCAACACTGTTCAAACAAAAAAAATTCAATATCTTCATATCTGAATGAGTTTAAATAACTTGTAAAATAGAATTTATGTAAAAAACAATTTTTTACCGTTAGAAGCTTTTTATTGTGAAGCCCTAAAAAGCACAAAATAAAAATTTATTCTGGCAAAGAAATGCTACAAAGAAATGAAAGTTTCAACACTAAGAAAATTTTAGAGAAAAATATAGGTATTTCCCTTTTGCAAGGGAGGAAAATTTTTAATGTTCAAAATATTTTAAAAAGCTTTCGAGATCAATATTTTTAGTTATTAGTTTTTGTATAATCATTAGTTAGGCTATAAATTTCAAATGTCTCGAAAGCTTTTAATAATATTTTGAGCATTAAAAAAATTCATCTCTTATAAAAGGGAAATACCTATATTTTTCTCTAAAATTTTTTAGTTTTGAAATTTTCATTTCTTTGTAGCATGTCTCTGCCAGAATAATTTTTTATTTTATGCTTTTAAGGGCTTCACAATAAAAAACTTCTAACTTTAAAAAATGGTTTTTTTACTTAAATTTTTTTTTTTTGTGCATTTTAGTTAAAAAAAAAAAAATAAGCTTCTTAAAAAAAATAATCAAAAAATAATTATTTTTCAGAGTGACACAAAGACACGATGACAAAAATCCAATTTCAATAAAAAGCTTCTAATATATATATATATAACTTTATTTTTGTGTGTGTGTGCTATTTAGTATTTTAAAAAAAGAAAAAAAAAGCCGCTGAAAAAAGCTCTTCAAAAATTCTTAGAGTACTGTGTAGACAATGAAAATTTTTCTTTTATCGACTGACATAATTTCTATTAATTATCTGCAAATTTTAACACATCGCTACCCCGGGAATCGGGAATGGAACTCACAATCATCGCATTAGGAACTTGACACTCTAACCAACTGAGCCAACCAACGGCAATAAAACCCGCTGACCTTTACTTTAACGTTGAGGTTTATTAGCGTGACAGAAAGACGCGATAACAAAATCAAATTTCAATAAAAAGTTTCTAAAAAGCTTCTAAAAATATTAATTAATGTATTTTTTACTTAAAACTTTTTATTTTGAGCTTTTTTAATATCAAAAATATTTTGCGTTTTCTAATATCTAAAAAGAAAAAAACTTCCTTAAAAAACTCTTCTTGAAATACTGTGTAGTGAACAAAAAATTTTCTTTTATCAATTGACACATTTTTTACTAATTATCTGTAAAAATTAACCAGTTGGCCAAGAAGCGACAAACTGAGCAACTTATATTTAATTTAAAATGGAGGCGCTTTGTTTATTAGCGTGAGACAAAGACACGATGAGAAAGTCGATTTCATATAAAAAGCTTCTAAAAATGTTGTCGAAATAAAATAATTACTTTTTTAGTCATCTGTAGTTTTTTCTGTTTTATGCGCCCTCAAGGAAATTTCCGTAAACATTTATATTTTATAATCCTATATTCTTATTCCACTGACATTGTACAAATATAACACTCTATTTTTAGTAAGATAAGACTAATTTTTATAATTTTATTTTAAATTATTGTTATATATGATGAAAACAATGAACTTTACTGTTTTTATTCAGAAAAAAAAAAAAAAAAAAAAAAAAAAAAAAATCATTATTTCTAGTTTTGGCGGTTAATGGGTTAAAACTGAAATTGATTTCAAATGCGTGTTATTTTATTATTTATGAGATATATGTATTAATATTTATTATGTTTTTGATAAATTAATGGAAGAATATTAACGAATCTCAGATTAATTTTGAGTACAGAATAATTGTTTTATAGGTTTTTATTATTATTATTATTATTATTATGTTTTGTTCCGTAGAAATTGAAACTGGTAATTATTAATAATAATACACAAAATTGTTATTATTTTACTAATTAAAACATTTAGTCAATGAGTAATAATAAGTTAATGAGTAATAATAAATTAAAAATAAACTAATCTTAAAAAAAAAAAAAAAAAAAAAAAAAAAAAAAGTTTTTGATTGCAAGTATAATGGAGAACTTATTATCAGCGATGTATTTAACCGAAACCTTGGAAAACTTCTATAAACCTAAAAACATGTAAAATTTCAAGAGATTTTTTAAAAAAAACCTAAAAGAAACTTAGATGACGTTTCTTTTAGGAAGGTATTTTTTTAATCAAACTTCAATAAAAGCTTTTAAATGCCTGAAAATCTATATTAAACCATAAAAAAGGCTTTAGAAAACCTTAACCCTTTCTTTACCGTAGCTGGAATTTCAGTATGTGCTTAAAATACCAAAACTCCCGGAATTTTTTTTGTCCACTTCTTTGCATGTCAAATGTCATCGCAAAAGGATCTATGGGAGGGGTAGAATCTAGGTTTTTCTATGGGAGAGGTAGAATCAAGTGAAACATCAGCAGTTTCCCTGGAGTAGGGTTTAAGAGAGAAATTCCATAGAAGACAACTTTGAAAGGGGAAATTAAATACTTTTCCAGAAGCAAATGTTAATCTCTTTGTTCATTGAATATGGTATCTCGGAGATATAGTGTACCGGAGATATAGTATAGTATACTATCTTACTGTCGAACAGATAGTTTTCTCTGCAATTGAAACATACAGATAATAAATTACTATCTAAAGAATTTAGAAGTTTTACTTGGAATTATCTTTACTATGCAAATCCATTGAACTTGAAAATAATGAATTAGAGCTTGAGATATGAAAGCACTGAAGGGCTTTAAAACTCGGATTTTAATCACTTTCAAAAAAAAAAAAAAAAGAAATATATGTATTGTATATATATATATATATAGAGAGAGAGAGAGAGATTGTACAATGCAGGTTAAATTCTAAATGTACTTTTTCTTTTAAATTCTGAATGAAACAAAAAATAAATAAATAAATAAAAAGTTACATGAAAAATGTACTCAAGAATTTTGATGGAAAATATTTTAAAGGAAATAAAAAAATTATCTTTTTTAATGTAAACGATTTTAAGTTAGCAATATCGGAATGAAATAAAAATGTTAACCGTAATAATAGTAAATAAAATAAATATTTTGAATAGAAAACAATACACTCTTTTCTTTTCTTTAAGAAATGTATTATATTAGATACCAAATGTTTTGTTTATCATGTATTATATTTTTGAGTCTCTTCATAATTTTTATGTAAAAGAAATAAACGAATAAAAAAATCAGAAATAAAGAAGAAGGGGAAAAAAAAAAAAAAAAAAAAAAAAACTTTAAAGCTAATATAAATGTTTCTTGTGAATTAATATGAAATTGTAAAATATTGGTTCAGCTGCCATTTTTAATTTTAAGACCTAAATTTTTATTCCTAATTTCATTATTGGAACGGAGGACTATAAGTTTCAGTCTGGAGTTTTTATAGACCAGGTTTTTGTAACACCAAAATAAATTAGAAATATCAGTCCTATCGTTAAAAATTCGGTACCGAATGAAAGGGGCGATTTATCTGAATCCAGAGGAACAAACAGTTTTTCGACACGACAATCAATATTCTTTTTCGATTAACTAAAGTATGAAATTTAGGTGGCAACACTTCGTTTTAATTCATTTCTGTCATTTTTAAAAGTACTTGGCTCGGTACAAATTCAGTACCAAACGAAAGGGGCGATTTTTCTGAATCTGAGGGGTACAAAAATTTTTTCGACGCAACAATTATTTATATTTATTTTTATTATTTTTTTTATTAACTAAAGTATGAAATGTAGGTGGCAACACTTCGTTTTAATTCATTTCTGTCATTTTAAAAAGTACGTGGCTCGGTACAAATTCAGTACCAAACGAAAGGGACGATTTTTCTGAATCTGAGGGGTACAAAAAAATTTTCGACGCAACATATATTTATATTTATTTATTTTATTTCATTTTTTTAATTAACTAAAGTATGAAATTTAGGTGGTAACACTTCATTTTAATTCATTTCAGTCATTTTAAAAAGTACGTGTCCCAGTTTTACGGTCAAAAAATGAGATTAAAAATAATATTAAAAAATAAGAACAAAAATAAAATTTTTATAGATTGAAATTAATAGTCCTCCGTGCTAAACTAAATTCTTCCTTTGACAGAATTCTTAATTTATTTTATTTTTTAATTAATTAATTTTTTTTTCTCTCCCCGTACCATTTAAAAAGTTTGGGGAATACACTGTAAGCAATCACTAATAAGATTAATCAATGCTGTAAAATTCCTTCTGTAAATTTTAATTTACCATTTATTCATAACTTTAATCATAACCTCTCTATTTTATCATAATTATTATTATTTATTACTTACGTTATAGGTGTTTACTTCTAAATATTTAAAAGATTATAATTTAAAAGGAAGTATTCAAGAAATAAGTTCATTCAGTTATTCCCCCCCCCCCACTCCCCCCTCCCCCCGAAAAAAAAGGTGATTTTTTTTAATGCATATTTTTTTTTTTTATATCTTACATCAATATCGTTACATGATCTCTTTTGTTAGTGAATTTAGTTTGACATATCTTTTCATTGACGAAAGACTTATAAAATAAATTTAAATATAGTTTTTCAGATAAATTTAGATTGTTATTATTATTATTATTATTATTATTTTATTTTTTAATTGAAATCTAAAATGTTTAAATTTTCCTTAAATGTAGAAGATAATTTTATTACAAAAAACCTACTCTAAGTTGTCAGGTACAAGTTTAGAAATATATTATCATTATTAGAAATATAAATTTTAGTAAGGGAGGTTTCTGATGTTTTAAAAATAAAACCTAAATAAAACCATTTTTGATTGAGGTATAACGTATAACGGAGGTATTTTCTGAATATCATGGAAAAACTTAATATCATCGATGTATTTATCCGAATCCTTGGGAAATCTCTATAAAACCTAAAAAAGTGCAGGTTTTCAAAGGTTCAAAAACTAAAACTAAAAAAATACGTTTTTGGTTGCAGGTATAGTGGTGGTATTATTTAAATACAATAGGAAAACTTATTATCATCGATGTATTTATTTGAAACCTTTGGAAGCCTCTATAAGACCTAAAACAGTGCAGGTTTTAAAAGGTTTTAAAATTAAAACCTTTAAAAAACATTTTTGATTGTAGGTATAGTGGAGGTGTTATCTAAATACCATAGGAAAACTTACTATTCTCGATGTATTTATCTGAAACCTTGGGAAACATCTATAAAACCTAAAACAGTGTAGGTTTTTAAAGGTTTTAAAAATAAAACGTTTAAAAAACGTTTTTGACTGTAGATATTATCCAAATGCCATAGGGAAACTTAATATCACCGATGTATTTATCCGAAACCTTAGGAAACCTCTAGAAAACATAAAACCACGTAGGTTTTCAGGAGGTTTTAAGAATAAAACCTAAAGAAAACTTAGATAAAGTTTCTTTTCAGGAAGTATTTTTTAGCGAAACTTCAAAGAAACCTTTTAAATACCTGAAAACCTAGATAAAACCATAAAAAAAGTTTTAGAAAACCTTAAATTTTAGTAAGGGTATTTATTTTCCTTCTTTTTTACATCCATGGTTTCGGGCCGGGGAGTCGGTAAATCGCCCAGTACGTAATTGGAAGATTGCCATTTCGATACTTGAGCCGACCAAAGACCGTCGTGTACACTAATGGTGGCTGGTGCACATAAAATCTGTCGTGGTCGCAAAGTCCTCCATGTTCCCATCCACACTATATCTCTGGGGATCACCAAAGCGAGGGGATCCCCTCCGGGTAGGATCTAAATTGTGATGGCATGTCTCCGGAACATCTCTGGGGTTGCGTCCCAGACCGTCGCCAATTACCCGTAGCGCAGTACTGGTACGTTAAATACAACCTACCTACCTACCTATCTACTTACAACCATGGATCATATTTAAATTTTCCCGTGTAAAATGACTTCCTGATAGAAGAACAACGTCACAGGGATAAACTTTTTTTCAAAATGGCAAATAGATAGAAATTTCTAAGCAGCTGAAATGTCTTCCTTGGAGTATTCGGAACACATTGATACTTCTCATGGCGCGAAGTACCCTGCCCTCCGCTAGAAGATGCTGTCGCAGACAAAAAAATTTGACGCCAGTGAAGTAACTTTTTTTTTAATATATAGAGATTATTATAAAAAAATAAATAAAAGTAATTTGTTAAACTGACTAATATAGATTAGTTAATTGTGAATCCATAATTATTAATAAACTACTAAGCGGCATAAAAATGTTTAATTATCTGTGAAAATAAAAAGTGACAACAATTGCGATATATTTCATATTAATGGAAAAATACTCGGTTTTCAATTGAGGAGGGAAAAAACACGGGAAAATTTGGGAGCAACCTTTGGTCCAAAAATTCACTATTAGGGTTGTTCATTGAGGAAGTTATAGAATTACTGTGGTCTCAAATTTGTCTACTCTACATAAAGCAAAAGTCCATCCGAGATACACTTTGGAAAATGATCACTTTAACAAAACTTCAACCTCCTCCAACCCTTTATCCAGAGTAGAACATATTTTATTTACGACTTTAACTGGGAATCTAATAGTACTAGGGGATTCCTGATTTATTACAAATATTTTTTCACGCTTTCACTTCTTCCCTTCTATAGGCGCTTGTGCAATTCGATCTGTCATTCGAATAGAGGATTGTGATACTTCGAGTGTCTCCATGTTAAGTTGATGAACCTGAGAATGATGAAATTATTGCATGAAATTGACACTGAAAGAAGGCGGATTCCACGCAGAAACTTTTTGTAGCAAAGTTTATTTACCACAAACTACGGATCCCACCTGACGGTGATGTTTAGGAGGGACCAAGATTAGTTGGCATAAGCAGATAGTTGACACTCAGCTTCTATTTCTTCATGCAACGGGAGGTAAAAAGCACGGTTATTTTATTTGTAAGGGGAGTATGTATAGATAAAACATCCACTGTAAATTCAGTGTCTGCTTGTAAGTGTCATGAAGACACAAATCCCTGTTTCATAATTTTTCTGACTGCTGAGTAAATTTTTTCGTCGTCCTTTTATTTATTTATTTATTTATTTATTTATTTATTGCGTTGTTAATCTATAGATAAAATTCGCTGTTTATGGCGGTTTTCGAAAAAGTGGTAGACTGTAGTTACATCCATGTGTCATAATCTTTCATGCTGTTTTGGATTTTGTATTATTCATCTTATGTTGGGTTTCCCTTTGGTGTTAGTTGGCATAGTTAGGTATGTGGTCAGTTAACATAGGTGTAATATTGCTATCTCAACGTCTGTCCTCACCTACTTTCATAAATGATAGTTTAAAGGCTAAAGAATCTATGAAAGATATGGAAGCTTTCCACCCAGCCTCCTGCTAAGAAAATGGAGAGGGATTTCATTTGACAGTTTCTACGAACCCAAGAGAACTTGAAAATTATGACTAGGGCTGTGCCGATTAATCAATGCTTAGTTCCGATCAATTTTTTTTAATCGAGTTAATCGGATCGATTAATTCGATTAAAAATTTTTAAAATCCGACTAAAATTTTCAAACTACGAATAAAGTAAAAATGCTGTTCTGCCTGCAAAATATTTTTTTTACATATTTTGCTAAAAAACATTCTAAGAAACATCCATCAAATAATAAAAAAGCAACAACAACAAAAAAAAAAGTAAATAATTAAAAATGAAACCTCTCAATAGAAGTTGTTGCACTTTTGTTGATAGAGAAAAGGGGGAGGACAATTATTAAACAAAACGCCGCTTCATGTGCATGCTGGAGCAACACCACCTGTCTGTAGCCTTATACAGAAAGTGTTGGCTAGGGTAATATTATTGTCAGAAACAAGAAGCTTTCAAAAAATGGAAATGCTAAAGATAAAAGAAAAGAAAAGAAGGGATTGTGATTTTCACTATCCCTCTGATGGGGGAAATGTCAACAGAGTTTCACAATATCTTCAAGCGTTTATTGTCTGTTCAGAATTGCTGACAGTAACTATTGAAGTAGAAACAGAATTTAACATTCTGTGTTCTAGTCCGAAGTGACAAAGAACTAAAATATAAGAATTTTAGATTTTTATGATAATGATATGGAATTTTGAGAATTCATTTAAAAATAGTGACAAGCGAGATGGACAAGGCCTGCAAATATAAAACTAAAATATGTGTAAATTCATTTAATGTTTCTTTCAAAATGAATTGAAAAAATAATACATTAAAAAAAATTAAACAAGTGAAAATATCTGTATAAAATTAACACTAATCACGAATTATTACTCTGAAAATTGATTTGAATTTCAGCTATAAAACAGATATAATTGATTAGACAAAAAATTTTGAATTTTTTTTTCAGTCATAAACTTATGAATAATATGTATATATATATATATATACACAATACGAGAGTTTTATTCATCATTGAAATAAAATTATATAAAGGAAAATGAAAACCGATTAAAAATCCGATTAATCAACCGATTAATCGATTAATGAACTACGATTAACCCAGATAAAACTCTTAATCGATTCCCACCCCTAATTATGACAAATAGTCCCATAAAACCAGACCAACAACGACTCCTCCGTGAAATCTAGGGCCTACTGATCATCCTGAATACAAAAGGTATAACTAATTTTACCCTTTGAAATACCAATCCCGCAGGTATTTTAAAAAAATTGACGAATTCAAAAACGATGAGATTCGCATGTCCACCATGGACAAATAGAAGAAAAATAGAAGTGGTCAAATTAGAATAATTCAATTTTATGCGATCAATATAAAATTATGCCAAAATTAAACCCACTTGTTCAAATATACGAGGGCACAACTGTTGCATTCATGGTTAATTTCAAACATTGCGTCGATTCTATTTGAATAGAAGGTATCTATAATACTAAACAGAATTTATTTTACTTGAAGAATTCATAATTTGTTTATGCATTTAAGCATTTATTTTTCACCAAATTATATTAAAACAAAGGTTTTTAGTAAAATAAAATGTTTTTTTTTTTTTTTTCCTTAAAATTTGATGTGTTCTGCTTAAGTATCTCTGTCCATATCACGCTCTGCCAACTCACTTCGCATACGAGACTAATTGGCATAGTTATAAATTCTTCAGAAATTATTTTCCTTAAACAGTTATTTAATTCATGGGTTGTGCAGGATTTTGAAGCTAAAGGTTTAAGTTTTCCGATGCATCTATCATGATTTCTCTAATAATTGTCATAAAAACAGAAAAATGAAAAACTCTAATCTATGCCTACTAGCCCCGGTCTCCAATACATTAAATATTTTTACAAATTTAGATCTAAAAAAATTAATACACATTAAAAAATAGAAAATAAGCTACAATATTCTTACAGTTTAGAAATATGTTCCGTACAATAACTAAAATCCATCAAAAATTCATTAAAAATTTCAATAATAGTTAAAATTCAGCAAAATTTTAACGTTATTTTTAGCTATTCACAGTGCATATTGTAGGAATAAATGAGGTAAGTTTGATTAAAACTTTAAAAAAAAATTGTGAAAAAGGGAAGAATTTTGATAAAGATGAGCGGTTTGCAAGAAAAAGGTAAAAAAGAACTAGGATTTTGTTTAGAAGCAAAAAAGAAAAAAAGTTTAAAATATCACTGGAAGAGGGCGCTGACTACCCGAAGAAATGATAATAAAACATTCTATTCAATTCTTACTACAAGAACAAGTCTTATCAGGAACTCCAGCACATTATACGACATTGATAAGGCGGCTCACAACACTCGTTGAAACTGAATGCAACATATCAGAACGAGATACAGAAATTTCGCTAGAGATAGAACCTTTGAGTTCGGCCAGTCTTGAAGGGAATGTACACAAGTGACATTAAGTACCCCCATAACTAGAAATTGCCAATTTTTTTTATACAAAATACGACATTTTTTTTTTCATCACTTTCTTGCAAGTTATACATCTTTATTATTCATTCTTCCTTTTCTTTTTTCATGCATTTTTAAAGTTTTAAAGAAACTTTAGCGCACCGGTCTTTAAGTGCAGATGTTTATATATTTTAAAAGAAAAAATACATTAATTAGATGAAAGACAATTGCAATCACATAATAGAAGTGAATATTGCATATTCTTAAGAAAGAAAATAAACATTTGTTAGATTATACATTTTATTCGTATAATTTTGAAAAAGGTAGCTATAGTTTAAAAGTATAACTAATAAACTAATTTATATTTTTTGTAAGTATTTTTAAGTAAGCAATTAAATAAAAAAATCTATCATATTTATGCGTGTAAATACGTGTATCAATAAATGAATAAATTCCTCAATAATATCTCAGGAAACCAATATAGTATATTATTCTCTTTTTACTAAAGATTTTCATTAAAGAACTAATACTTTTAAGCAAGTTATTAAATTACTTATTTATCAGTAATTTATTAAATGAATCATTTATTTATTATAAATCACTCATATCTATCTCGACGTAGATATAAATATCTTTCTCATATTTAATTATAAAAAACATTTTAATTTGCTAAGTCAAATAAATAAAAAATAAAAATAATTAAAGTTGAAATTCATTGAAGAAGTGTTATTAAAATTACATACATTTCATCTTTCCAGTCATTCGTGATTCAGAGAAAAGTATAATTAATTATACGTTCTGAAAAACAATATTTCAAGTAAGGTGACATTAATTGGATCACATGTCAAAATATTTCTCATCACCTGTCTTGCGCTTTGCATTTTATTTAGTCTTGTCATGTGAACCGTATTAAAAATGCAAAAACTAATTAGTTATTTATGAGTTAATAAACTGCTTAGTTAATTAGCTTAGAGGTAGAAATATCAAAATAAGAAATAGAAGATTTAAGTTCAGAAAAAAATATTTTTTTTTTCAAAAGAAATTAGAATTTTTAATTCAAATTATTCCTATAAACTAATGTAAAATAATTTGTACTTATGAACAGACATTTCTAAAAGAATGCATTAAAAAAAAAAAAAAAAACTGTGTAAAAGATTTCCTTATAATTTAAGTGTAAGTTTTGCATGAAGTTATCAAAAACATAACATATAAATAATGCTATAAGGTACTGAAAATTTTATTTAAAGTTACATTAAAAAGTGTAATGTACTGTAAAACTGTTATGTAAAAATGCAGGTACTAATGAAATGTATTGTATGTTACTATAAAAATGTAATTTAGTAACTATTTTATGTAAAAGTATTATTATTATTATTATTTATTCTTGATTTTACGCATTATTTGATTATTAATATTTTTAACTGAAAAATACTACAAGATCTTTGCAGGGAAATTAAACATTTCTCTTTTTAAATGGAAATATTTAAGCTGTATTTGAAGAGTTTTCTTTAAAGAGATCTTCGAATTTTATATATTTCTTTTGTAAATTTAAAGTTTTTTTTCTTCTCATAGCACGGCATTTTCGACTTCGTAATGACCTGTGGGTCGTCGAAGTAAATAGCTATTTGTGAAGGAGCACCAAACGGGGGCCCACCGCAACCCCTACCAGGAAAAACGTAGGGCGGAACAACCATACCAGAATTCGAACCTAGAATGTACTGTGTGGTAGTCATGGACACTAATCACAACACTGTATGTGTGGTTTGAAGTTTAAAGCGGAACTACTTAACAGATATTTATTCAAGAACCATCAATTTAAGTATTCAGTGTTAATAAGAGCGTTTGTGTGTTTTTTTTTTTCTTTTCATGATATTCATTTGTACATTACATTAAATTGTGCGTTAATTGATATATGTAACTCTCACAGAAATTTACATGCAAATTTATTATGTATATTTTAGTGCACTACGTTATTATTTTAGATTTGAAATGAAATACAAAATTCTTGTAATCATTAGGAATGAAAGTTTCTTAAAAACAAAATTTTAGTATCCAGTGACACAGAAAAGTTTCTGACATGGATTCAATGAATTTATTTATATACTTAGATATATACTGTAAGTTTTAAAATTGCAGGAGAAATATATATTTTTTAAAAGAAAATCAACAGAATGCTTCAGGATATTAATTTTCACTAAATAAAAGATTTACATTTAAATAAAGCTCCGTATTTAAAAAAAAAAAAAAAATGCTGTTGCACTCACAAGACTTTCTCTTACTTTGCATTTTAATACCGGGACAGATTGCAGATTAAGACGTAATATCAATAAGATAAGGTAATATAGTTCAATCCAGTTTAAAAATAATCTAAAATAGGTTTAGGAACAGCTTCGTTTAACGTATAATTCTGGGTGACGGATGCTACCGCACCCCTCAACCCCCGTTCAGTTATTATGCTTACATTTATTTAAAAAATAAATACCTTCAAGACTATTATTAATTTTCCTTGAAATTTAGCAATCTTGATGAACTTTTTAAGTGGCAACTACATACCAAATTTGAGTTTCATGCAGTTATTTGTTTTTAAATTTTCCCAATAACACATATAAATACAAATCTATCAGTAAATGTGGACTTTGTATTCAAGGGACCACAATATGTAGTATTATATAAGAAAAAAAAAAAGAGTTGAAAATCAATTTTTAAAAAATACTTTGTTTACAGTATGGGTTCATTATATATATAAATTTATATGTGAATTGCACTTATATTAACGCAGATATAGAGTTTTTTTACACACCATCGACACTTTCTTGTTCGTTTTTTATTTAAGACATGCGAAGTTTTAAATCCAAAATAATATTATTTTTAAAATAATTGTCACACTACACTATAAACATCATACTGTATTTAGAATAGTAAATATCAAATAGCTGTTTAAATATGAACACTTTTATTAAATAATCTTTTATTGCGCAGGCGCAAGTGCTTGAAAATAAATTTCTTTTGCATAATTTATTAGCTAAATGTAAAGACTAATTCTAAAAAAATCTTCAAGCAAATATCTTAAAAACTCAGAAAGATATCGTCGTTAGTTAGTAAAGTTGGTTTTCAACTACTTTGAAAAAGGTGCAAAATGCTATGAGGTTTTACCTATATTGTCATTTTGAATCAATTCTCAAAAATAAAAATATTATAAAAATAAAAATAAAAATAAAAATAAAAATAAAAATAAAATAAATATTGAAAACCATTATTTTTACTAAAACATTTAGTTTATATATATTTTAAAATATTATAATGGTAACTACAAAATATTAAATTCAAATTCAAATTTATAAATTTACAAAAAATGTACAGTAATTGTAATATCAGATAGAATAAAATGCATAGTCAATATCATAGACTGTGCGTAACAGTCTAAAGATTATATAAAAACTACGTTTTAGTAAAGAAAATATTTCCCAACACTTTTACCGTTTTTTAAGAATATACAAAGTGTGACTTTACTTGTATTCATGACTGTCCATCGATTCAAAATGAAAATATGGGTAAACCCCTTAGTTTTTCCATTATTTAAAAAGTACGTAAAAATCAACTTTTCTTCTGGCGGTATAATTCGGTCTTTTAACGACATATTCTTGGAAATCTTACGAGTTAGTCTATGCATTTGGCTAATAAATTATGAAAATTAGTTAGCATAGGTGGTCCTTGCTCAGTTCCCCATCATATTTATGCTCTCATAAATTTCTAGTGCGAGACATATTATAATCATGTTAGAAGAAATGAATTTGACAAAAGCTTGATACAGCGACATAATGAAATCCCGCCTAATAGGCTATTCACCGTTCACTTCGATATATTTATGTTATTCTAATCTATTAATTTATTTTATCAGGGTCAATTCCGTTGTTTAGTTTTTATGCTACTATTTCCAATGCAATAATCCTCAAAATTCCTATTTATATGAAAATTTTACATCTTCATTATGTTGATAAAATCGTAAATTTTGAATAATTTACGAAATTTTCCTATTAGAATATTTGTATTCAATCACGTTCCAACAAATATCATAAATGTACTTTTGAAGTTGTCTAATGAATTTATGATCCTCAAAATGGAAGTTTATGCTCAATTTTGCCTTATTCTGACATGTTAAGTAAATCGTAAATTCCAAATAACTTACGAATTTTTTAAATTGGAAAAATCATAGTCTATGATATTCATGCTAGTATCCAAAATAATATTTCGAAAGTGGTTTGACATCTTTTCAATGACAATGTCCCTCAAGATTGACGTTTATGTGAAATTTTGCTCTATTCTGCCATGTTAAGAAATTCGTAAATTTCCAATAACTTACGAAATTTTTATATTGGAAAATTCAGAGTCATTAATATTCATGCTAGTGTCCTAAATAATATTTCAAAAGTAGTCTGACATCTTTACGATGAAAATATCTCTAAAAATTGACGTTTATGTGAAATTTTTCCCTATACTGCCATGTTAAGAAATTCGTAAATTTCCAATAACTTGCGAAATTTTCAAAGTAGCATATTTATAGATATTGATGTTCATTCCGGCATCAAAACTGATATTTTAAAACTGGTCTGACATTTTTACAGTAAAAAGTTTCCTTTTAATGCACGTTTAAGTGAATTTTTGTCCTATTCTCCCATGTTAAGAAAATCTTAAATATCGAATAACTGCTGAAGTTTTTTAATTCGAATGTTGCAAAGGAATAGGGTTCTTGCCAGTATCGAATGTAATATTTTAAAACTGATCTGACCTCTCGGTGATCATTTTTTCGTGCGATATCGTGTAAACAGACTAACAAACTAACGGACTAACACACTAACAGACACCCTGCAGACAGACACCATACAAATTTTGTCATTTTCGGATTCCTCACACCTGAAAACGTATAAAAAAGTCAAAAAACCGAATTCGAATCTGAAGGTATTAATTGTTAAATTTTGGTGTTAAGTACAGGACTACAATTTTTAATGTTTATCAATACATTATTTAGATTTCTCAAATAAATGGAAAGTTCTGTAATAAGTTGTTTTAATTCACTTACTTGTGCTACAGATGTCACAGGTTTCATTTCTAAAATTCCCCTCTCGTTTAAGTCTACGATTCTTCCTTTATAGTCATACTGACTCTATAATATTTCAATAATATCATTACAATTTTCGGCGGTTACAGCAATGCCTGGCACTAATCTAGCTGGTTCTCCTCGTAATAGAGATATAAGGTAAGTCAATTTTTCTATCACAGTCTTGTCTTTGGTTAATAGTCACATCGAAAACTTGCCAGAAAGAACTCCACGTATTAATATCACCTTGAGATGTAGGCAGTACTATTTTTGGGAGACGTGTTGAGATCGTCTGTGCTTGTTGTCTGTTTCTTTCAGCAATCTCTAGGGCTTCTGCCGATTTTCATTTTTTCATTTTTTCTCCTTCTTTTAAACGAACTTCAATCTTCTTTGAATAATATTCCTCTATTTCTATTTAGTTTTTATTTTTAGGTAAAGCATGGAAATTCAAAAACTCCAAATATTACCTTTTTGCTGAACGATTACTCAATACTTTTGAATTTATTCGTTTTTCATACAATTCCATTGTTATTTTCTTATTATGATTTTATTTAATGGAGAAGTTGTAATAAATCAAAAAGATCTATTTTGTGGAATCTCTTGTTCGTATCCCGCACATGGGTATGAGAAATCGTTATTAGTAATAACTACAATAAAATTGTTAACAAAAGTAATTGCACTTAAATAACATTTTTGTGAGGTTTTTGTAAAGACATTTTATTGTATCAGGAGTGACTATTTCAGCCCAATAAATAAATAATAATAATAATAATAATAATAATAATAATAATAATAAAAACGGAAAAAATAAGAAACAGAAAAAACAAGAAACAGAAAAAAAAAAAAAAAAACAATAGATAACATGTTTAACCTAAAAACAGTGCGTTTCGTTTAAGTTTCAATGTTTTCTTGCTTGATGAACTAAACTATCGTTCTCTTCAATCGATGCATTTAATGTTATAAATAATGCAGCTTTCGTGCAACTAACTTTTACGTGTAAAAATTTCGTTCTGTCCAGTCACTTGTCGAAATTGTCTCCTTTTATATACCAGATATTCAATGCACTCATTCTCAATGACTTGTCTTTACCAATAGCTGCGTAATATATCATAGCATGCAAACCAATGGGAACATTTCTGAAACTCTCTTAAGTAGATGCGCAAACTCACCACTTTTGGTAGGACAAATTGCACAACCTTTTATTTAATAATTATTCGCTTTTAGGGAGAACCATTGAGATTCTATATTAGTAGCTTAGTAGAAATTGAATAATAATAATAAAAAAAAATGTACTACTGCCATTCTACAGTCTACTGTCATTCTACATTCCTAAGAACAGTTATGAAAATACAAGAACTTATTTTGGAAAACAAGACAAAATAACCATGTTTTACCCTAGACGCTCGAAACGATTCACATGTACATTAAAGTAGGCACTCCTGTATTATTGTTCTACGACTACTGTTCGCGCATTCTATTCTTTGTATATGATACCCTATGGGCATAATCTCTCCAACCGCGCCATCTCATCCAGCTTTAACTTTATTTTCATCGTTTAATTTTTTATATTCAAATAATATTCAAATCTTTACATATAAACACAACATGAACTTACTTTAAATCATATTATAGATAAGCTATAGATAGAAATGAAGAGAATGATATGAAAAAAATAAATATTTTCATATGCAATAATACAATAAATAAAGAATATTTTAATGTGCTTATATTCTCTGATTTAAAGGCAAAAGCCTTTTATAAATGGAAATACAAAATCTGCTTTATAAAATAGTTTTTGATTGTTTTAAGTACATTTTTACAAGTTAACAGATAAAGGAAAAAAAAAAAAAAACAATATAGTTATTATTTTCTTATGAATAGCCAAAGTTACATATGTAACTATAACAAGTATAAAAAGTGTTTATTATGATCAATTACCTAGAAAAAAGTTCATTTAGAATATGTTTTTCCAGTCATAGTATAGTATATTTTTAGAATAAATATCCATTTATATAAATCATATGTACTAAATTGGAAATGAATCATAACATTTCATATCACTGATGTTACATAGAAATATTTCTGGCATTCATTATTCTTAAACATATTTGAACTTTGTGCCTTTTGTTTAGGTTTGAAGCATGAATATCTCCAAGATATATGAAGAATACGTTCCTCTATCTTTGGACATATGCTTTTATCAAATCTCTCCTTTCCATGATGTGTTTATCCCGCAGGAATTAAGTTTCAAATGAACAACATCCATACAACTATTGTTATTGGAAGGATTTCTGTATTTCTAAGAACACATTTATTTAGTTTCCAGTAACCTAAGGAGTATATTGTATATATACGTACAGAGAGAGAGAGAGAGAGAGAGAGAGAGAGAGAGAAAAGTAAGAAGAGAATTCGCAAAAAAGTATGATATATACACATATACACTTTTACATTTTATTATTATTATTATTATTATTATTATTATTGACACTTTTGTGGAAATGGGAAGATATTTATCATTATGTTTTTACAGAAGCCAACGAAATAAAAAAAAAAGGAATATGCTTTATTTCCATTAGAGATAACTGTGGTCTTTAGATTTATAATAGTCTATTTCAGCTTAAAAGCAATTTGAGTACCTTTATTATATATTTAGAAGAAAAACAAAATATTTAAATGAATTCTGATACATAAATGGGAATTATTTTGCGTGCTTTATAATGATGATAATTTCAAGAACTTATTGTCTTTCTCCTTTAATCCCCCACATAAATTATATATTCATTTTCTCATTCCTCTGAGAGAACCGAAAGGCAAACTTCTATCGTTTTAGATGGACTTTGGAAGAAAAATTTCTATAGTGTTTACAAAACTTAGTTATTTGTAGTTTTCGAGAAGGTAAGTTTAACACGTTGAGCGCCACGCAATTTCTTAAAATCCATTAAAATTCCAAAATGATTTCTCCTGTAATAAGTAAAATTTAAGCAAATAAAAAAAAAATCAATCGTTAAATGTAATATTTTTAGTTTTATATCCTATTTTTTACCCACCACCGATGGTTGACGCGGCTTTAAATCATATTTGACCCTGTCAGGCACCGATGGCTGACAGTGCGCGCAACGTTTTAATATTTTGTTGGTACTGCTTTTACTTTCAGGGTAAAACTTTCAGTGAAATGTGTGAAGTATAACATGTTCTGTACACTCCTAAATTTTAAAGATGATTCCTTCAGTACTTAGAGATATATGACAAAATGTCTAGAATCTAGAATGGCTGACATAACGCTCAACGTCTTAATTAAAGTATAATCCTTTACAAAGCAGCTGATAATATAATCAGATTCAATACTCTCAATGTAGACCTTGTGTTTTCTTTAAGACAATCATATGGACTTTCCAGCTGAAGTCAAAATTTGAACTTAATTTTATCAACATAAAATCTACTCATAACGTACTGATTTTCTAAAATTTATTTTAATACTTAAAAGTTGTTTTATTAATCGTGAATGTAAAGTTATTGAACTTCTTTAAGCAGAAAAGTTTTAGGTAGAGTAAAAGTCTGTATATCTGACAAGTTAAGAAGACACGCTTTGAAGAAAGAATTTCTCAAAATATTAATTAAGCGCAATGATTTTTTTATTTTCACAGAAAATAATTATTATTTTTCCTGGTAAGAAAGGGAAATTATAATTAAGAAAAAGCAATTTCGATTAAAAATAAAGAGTTTTAATCTCACTAAATTTTTATTAAAATATAAATTTTAATTTTTATGTATTATTTAGATATGAATTTTAAATACTTCATCATAATAAAATCTATTGTGTAACAGATAAAATTTAAATTTGTTAAAGGTAGCATAGTAACGCAAATTCGAATATTCAAATATTTCATGCAAAATATTTTGTGATCTGTACGAATAATAAAAAAAAATTTGTCTTCTTAAAAATAAATCTTTAAGTTTTCTAAATACGTAAAAAGTTTTTCTCTGCTAATTTATGTATATAACAGTGTATTAAAGCTTCACACTTATTAGCTTTTTTTTTTGGTGGGGGGGGGGGGGAGGGATTTCAGAATTAACGTGTTACCTTTAAATAAAGATAGTTTTTCAAAAGGAATTTTACGAAATAAGAAAAGAGATTGCATTCTGAAGTCGATTAATATTTACTTTGAGCCTAAGCAGAAAAGTAAAAGTTGAGTCGCTTGAAGTGATATTTAAACAGTGAAAAGGGGAAAAAAATGAAAGTAAAATATTGCTATCTTAAGTTGAACAACTCCGTTTATTGACTTCAGATGAATAAAAAATAAAGTAGATGTGTAAAGTGATGGTCAACTAGGTGCATGAATTACTGGCACAAACTTGGTGTCGTGATTATCCTATATATTTCAACAGCGATTGTCGCTACGAGATTTTTTCACAGGTAAATCTTATATTAAAACTATCATACCGTATCAGAAGTTGTCTAGTGAGTTGAGATGTATTAAGCAACAAGATGTGGTCAGCAACGTACAGTGGATCGTGTGGGATATGTAGCATTCAAAGAATGTAAATTCTAGCGCGAGAAACATGAAATGAGGCGCCATCGTACATTAAACACTTGGTTTTCTGTATTGTAAGTAGATTAGGCAGCAATAAACCACAAGTACTTGCTTCAGGAAGACATGGTACTGTACACCCATCAAACGATCAGCTGAAAGCTAAATGTAGATTAATACATTACCTACATCAATTCAAATTACTCGATCCTTCACCAAGTCAATCATCGACGGAGGATTTCTGTTAAAATTTATAAAGTGCAATTAAGTGAGTATAGCTATCAGCTCAGACGAGTTTATTCCGAAAGTTAAAATGCCATTCCTTGTAAATTAGGTATTTTCTGTGAATAACACTGAGACAGAAAAGTGTGAACTGTTCGTTACAATCAGGATCATCCACTTCGCAAAATCCGTATGGCTTTGGTAGTTATCAGAATTTCAGCATTGATCCCAATGCACGTAACAAGTTTGCATTGCTTTTTCACATATAATACTGTCATATACTTGCATTTGGCAAAGGAGCAACTGAAAATCTGTCCTGTACAATTTCTTTCGCTTTCGACCTGCATTTTTTTATATCTCTGATACCTGTATTTGTGATAGCAAACAAGTTTTTTTTTTTTTCGTTTTTTTTCTTTTTTCAAAATCTTCTATAAAGACTGATGGAAGTAGAATGACTTGGAAGGTGATGTTTTTGAAATCACTGATGGAATAGTCTTCGTGCTTTGCGTTCATTTCTATTTGCTTGAGTATATAATATATTCCTGTCTGCTAATACTTCGTATGTTCAGTCCATCTCGTATTTTCTATAAAGTTATTATCGAAGGTATCATTATAATATCAACATTGCATTCAATATGTGTCGCTTTTCAAGAACAATGATACCTTTATTGGCTTTTTACAGAACCTTAATAAGCTATTCAGCTGACACCATCAACGTGATTTCTTCTAATATAAAATTTGCATGAGCCCAATACTTGAGATGATTTTGTGGTGTTTGCATCTCATACATTGGAGAAATCACGTAAGTAGAAATGAATTGTACTTACTCGTCGTATTCACTTGAACTTGCTGTGTTATCGAAGTCATTATTTTATTTTTCTCAAATAAGAATGTAATTCTAAGTTACATAGTATATACTGTTCATCTTAATAGAATCACCTCTCTCATTCTGTAATAATTTTTGAGCAACTCTACATATAGCATGTAGCTTCGATTTTTTCTTCTTATTTTTTTAATGTTTCATAATAGAAGAAAATTAAAAAAAAAAATTCAATAAATACGTTTATGACAAAAAAAAAAAAAAAAAAAAAAACACTTTGTAGTGAATCCGAAAACTAATAAGCTAATTCATGGATTTTTTTTTTTTTTTTTTTTTTTTTTTTTTACCTAGAAACGTAATTATTCTGAAAATATATGTAACATTCAAAAACCAACAAAAAAGAAATTATGAATATCACAACAAAAAATTAGGTGTTTTTTGAATTATTTGTTTGCTTATCTAAAGGTCTTAGGTTATGATTCTATCTGGATATTTTCAAGTCAGTGAAAAAAAAATTTCACCATCTATTTTTATATTTTGAAATATTTACTACATTCCCGTAAAAAATACTTTATCTGCGATCTAAGAAAAAAGTTCAATGATTTTTATATCCATATACAGTCGGTAACAAAAGTGTCCGAACACTAGCAAAAATTCCTATATAAATAAGCCTATATAAATTCCTATATAAATTTCTATATAATAATATTAAAAATAAGCAGCTCATTGCATAAAATATCTACTTAAAAGTAACCGAAAAATCTATAAAAGCAACATATTAAAATATCGGTTTTATTATCGATTCAAGTATTAGAGTCATCATTATGCAATATATAAAAATACAGAATAAGTAAAATATAATTGCAATGTTATTGGTATATTTTAAGAAATTTTCATATATATCGTAGAACATGTCTGAAAAAAAAAAAAAAAAAAAAAAAAAAAAAAAAAAAAAAAACGTTCAGCTTTATTTGAAGTTACATATTGTTTTTCTTATTCGAATGCATGGGAAATTGAAGTATACACTAAAGTGCATATTCTGTAACCACCGGAAATAACGCAAGTCAAAATTTCTATTAACCGGAAATGAGAAAATGGTAAAGTAAGATTGCTTTTATTACAATATACGATTTCTATAAGGTTATAATAAGCTGAAACTGATAATAGAACAAAAAATCACTAAAATGTTCTACTATATCACATATGTATATTATATTGCAAATTTTTGAACGTTTTATTTAAACAAGGATAAAAATACTTATCTGTAGAATAATATTGATCGTTCTTAGAGTATGAAATTTCCCGGAACAAACAGTATGAAAAAAAAAAAAAATCTTTCAAGAACTAAAAAATACCCAGGGAAAAGATAAATAAAAATTTATTATTTTTATTTTTTTTTTAGAGATCGATCGAACATTTTATTTACAAAAAAAATTTCTATTAATATCTACAATTTATAACTCAAGTGTAATGTTTCATAACATATTTGTTTGTTTTTAAGTGTCTTGTATAGTTAAATATTAGAAAGAAACTATAACAGATTTCAATTGTAAATTTTCTGTCAAGGGAGAAAAGATGAGGAGAAAAATGTATTGTGCGATTTGTGAACCGCTTGAGATAAAAACTTGATATTTATTTTTTAAGTTTTTTATTCAAGTTCGTATTCACTAAAGAGTTAGAGGTTTATTTCCACGCTCATACTATCCCTAATAAAAGGGGTTGAAGTGGGGAATGGTAAAAAGGTGGGATCTAATCCTTTGGGTAGAAAACTGGTATTTGGTATGAAAATTCTCCACTTATGATCCTATTTAAAAAGCTATTTAATAATTGCTCAACACAGTTAGTAAAGTGTATGTGAGTCAAAAGAAGCGATATGCTATGCATTATGGACGCCGAAGTAGAAGTTGTATATTTGGTATAAAAAAATGTTCATCTGAGCTCACATTCAATAATTTTAGTAATTTTTACAATTAATAATAGTTTCTCAACTTTCTCTTAAATTTAGTTGAACAAGTCTATTGCACAATTTGAAATCCATTTAAGCTAAAAACTTTGCTTTTTGTATGAAAATCGTTCATTCAAATTTGAATTCATTATCTTACAAATAGTGTTGACCCTTACTAAAAGTAGAATTGAGAGAAAACAAAGAAAGGACATTTGTACAATTCGAAAAAAAAAAAAAATATATATATATATATTGAATTTTGATAGTTGGTATGAACATCCTTGTTCAAGTTCAATCAAAACGCTTTCTTTAGTTAATGAGGGTTGTTGGAATCGTTATAAAAATGATTGCAATTGGATAAAAGAAACGGATAATTTCGGCAAGTTGCTTATCGGAAAATTTCATATAATAAAATAACAAATAACGAAATATTTTACTTTTTGTGTCACATTTTTTTTTTTTTCAGATAATTGGGGAAAGTTATGGGTGTTTCCTCTAATTAAAATAAACACAGAAAATTACATTTCTTTTTTTTTTTCTCTACATAAAAAATATTTGTTTAATAAAAGATTACATTATTACATTTCTAAAATTTTAATACTTATTCTGTATTATATTATGTAATAATAATATTTTTTATTATTAAGGAGGAATATATAAAATAATTATAACTTAAAATAATTAATTTTTTTTAAAAATATTTGTATGATTTTAGACTATATATATGGTTTTTTTTTGTTTGTTTGTTTGTTTTTGTTTATGTTATCAATTTTAAAAAAAGCACATTCAAATATTTTTACTGTATTCTATACTCGTAGAAGAAATACTGGATTCATAAAAATTTTCGACTTCTTGTCTTAGATAGATTTACATGTTTTGAGGTGTCCTTAGTATGATTAGACATTTTTTAGAAAATGTCCACCTTTCTGTTTGAAAAAAATTATGTTTTTTGGCAAAACTAGTTTAAGAACTAATGTACGGAGTTTCATGTAAATTTATATTTAATTACAGCTAGACAAAAATTAAACTATATAAACTTTTGGTGCAATTCTTCCAAGAGGTTGCATTGCTATGCTTCGAATTCCTTCGTTTTAGATAAGCTATATCTGAATGGGTGAACAAAACGTCATAAATGTGTGACATTCTATGAAAAATTATGATGATTCAATTAGAGTGCATATTAACACAGAGGTTTTGTAAAAATAACATTAACACTAATTCAAATTATGTGAATATTCGCAGAAACGTTTCACTGCTATGTTGCAATTTTTACAGTAAACGGAATGCTATATGTATGCTTTTATAGCGTATAAAAGCACGAAACTTGTTATATAATACAGTCATTATGAAAATGAATATTTACTAATTTTGGGTGACATGCTTCAGCTTTCCCATGTACTGAGAGGTTATATCTCAGTTTCTATAACGTATAAGTGCACCAATCTTGATATATAAGATGTCCATTATTAAAAAGAATATTGACTTAATTCAGGTTTATATAGGCTGACAGGTGGTGCTACTATTACCCATTTTTGCTGTTTTTTCATATAGCTACATCTCATCAGTTTGATCTTTATCGCAAAAGATAGTGTAAAATATTTGTTCACCTTTACCGGTAGTTGGCTCTTTTATGTATAATAAAGAAGAAAATTTTTTGGTGACATCAACATAATAGTTTTTAGTTGTCTTTAAAAAAATAAAATAAAAGAAATACTGTCTGATTTACGTTAAAAGAAACAGAGCAAAGTGTGTTCGTTTTTACTATATAAAATGTAATTAATTGACAAAATAATATATTATTAAATATTCAACATTTTTAATATACTTATTAAAAAAACTGTTTTGATCTTTAATGAAAATATAAACTAATTTAATAAATATATATATGTATGCATGTATATAAATAATTTATATCCCTTTCAATAATAATACCCTACAATTTACAATTATTCACTTTAACAATTGCACATTCAAACAAATTGTTTTTATGCATCGTTTGAAAATTAGTTACATTAAAAATTCTCTCGTTCATTTTGAAGTAAACATAGAAGAATATATTCTTTTTAACTGCATAAGAACTGAAAAGAACATTACTAAAACGTTAAAGTCTAATTAACATTTTTTTAAAGACTGACTTTCATGTACGAATGCTGATTATAAGTTCTGTATTATGAATTTAATAATTCAAAAAGTATCTTTTTGATGCACAAATTTTTTAAATGTAAAAGGTTTTAGTCAAAAGAATGTTGAAAGAATTTTACATTTCAATTAACTATCTAAATAATAAATTCTAATTAAACAGACTTTTTTAATTACTTAAATATTACTTTTTTTTTTTTTTTTTTCATTTCAATTTCATTCGAGATAAAAAGAACTAAAGGAGTTCATGAAAGGAAATAAATTTTAATATTATTTTGCATTTGGGGAAATATTAAAAGAAAAATTAAGAATTTGAACGACTTTTTTCAATAATAAAAAAATTGATTATGAGTGTAGAATATGCTTACGGATAATAATGAATACAGAATTACACTATAAACTAATAAGTATTTGGGCACTTTCGAATTTAGACGTATTGTCCTATATCTAGTAAAGTTCTTTAGGAGTCATCTTGAAACTTTGGTAGTGCTACGAACACATTACACATTATATATTTCAACAAAAGTTGTGTCCTGAAGAGTAATAGGGGACCACTAAAAATTAAACAATATATATTGAAAGATTCAACATTTCCTACTTAAATTTGCTTAATTATTCTCACTTCAGATTTCATTACATGAATAATCAAATTTGGTGGTTTCATTAAAAAAAATTACAATATTAAAAAAAAAAAAAAAAAAAAAAAAAAAACTATAATAAATAATAAATAATTCACCAATAATCATAATGTCTTAATCATGACATGCTGGCCTTTGGATGAGATTGCTTAAGACTAAAAATTTAACTCAACTAAGTAAAAATTGTAAGTTAAACCATACATTTTAAGTATTTACATAAAAGTAAAACTCATTTTTTACGTTAGATGGCGCTTGCTCACGCTACGTTGAAAATTAAAAATAAACTGAACTTTAAAAAGGTTAACGTTAAAATAAAAAATCACCTTTTTAAAACTGTTAAAAGCTTTTAAAGAGTAAAAACTAACAAATAATGTTATCAATTAAAGTATTTCAGTAGCACCTAAATTGATTAATCGTTTCTAAACTTTTAATCTTTTATTTTTGCTAATGTCCATTTGGCAACCTGTTTATTTCTACTATCTTCGTAGCATCGTTTAACATGTGGATTGCTTAAATTACTTATTCCTTGTTTAAATTTTGGTTTGTGATATTGATTAATTTAATTTCATTTTTCATTTTGTTTTGTTGCAAGATAGAGGTTTGAGCTGTATATTTGCTAGAATTACCTATTCAGTTTTCCGAAATCTTGCATATGCTGATAGCTGATAGAAATGCAAGTTTCCTGATGACATTTCTATTTTTCAGCATTTAAAATTCCAATTTTCAATTCATGAATTCCACCCCCCCCCCTTTTTTCCCCTTTTAACGGAACCCTTTGGTAATTTTATTCTTTCTCTTTTCTCTAAAATGTTGACTGTTACTAATAATTCAAAGTTTTTGTAAATTCTCTCATCGTTAGGCTTATGTGTTAAGTTAGTGTCATTTCTCTTCTGCGTAAGTACTAAGTTTTTACTAATCATTGGTACTCAAATTAAATTAATACCGTGACTATTTTTAATCGAAATAAATCTTAAAAAAAATTTAATTTTATGTTGGTATCTTCATCTATCTTTTGTCTGCTGAGTGTTACAATGGTACTAAATAATTCAAATTATATATAAATATATATATATATAATCTGGTGTGTCACTCACACGACTTTCTCTTACCCTGAAATTTAATACTATAAATACAGGTTGGAGATTAAGAGGTAAGATAACGATGTTATGTAAACCTATGTTAAACAGTTCAAATTAGGCTTCGGAAGAGTTTTATATGATAATTAATTCTGTGTGAGGGGGGCTACTGCCCCCGTCAACCCCGCGTTTCATTAATGCACCTAGATTTATATAAAATTTAATTCGGTTATTAAAAAATAATTCTGTTTTTTAAAAATAATTTATTAAAATAAAAAAAATTATCTTTTATGATAATGCAGAAAATTTCCATATTAGAGAAGTAGTATAACACTAAATATCCAAAAAAAAAGTCCATTTTATTCTCAATATTAAAAAAAAAAAAAAATGATTTCTTTTTTCTAAGTTTTTTATTCGTTAAAAGTGAAAAAAATCGATAACTTTGTTTTAAATTATCGCAGATCGATAGTTCAACCATTCGTTTTAAAGGTATTGGCGAGCTCTTTTGAAAGATACCCATCATGAAAATTTACTCCCCTCTAGGGGGGACTTCCCCCCCAGGGGGGGAGGCAAGAGTCCTACATACACAAAAATTTTTTCCCAGTTGACTATCTCTATTACAAAATATATATATATTCGTTTCATTTGGTTTAGTGCAGTCTATAGACGTTAAACTCAACTTACCTGCAATTTCCCCCCATAGACGTAATGTATTAGAATTCTCTTGATTGTCCCTGTACACGAACCATTTGCTTGATCTTAACGAAAAGCTTACTGTAGCATCTATATATGATACACATTTAGAATACCAAGTTTGGAATTTCTGCTACTATTTGTTCTGGAGATATGCTGATAACAGACACACACACAGACACACAGACATACACACAGACACACAGACATACACACAGACATACACACAGACACACACACAGACCATTTGCTAAAAACATGATTTTCGTATTCAGGGGACCTCAAAACTTGTAAATATAACAAAATCTCTCGTTCGAAAATTTGACCCAAAAACAATACTTTCTCTACCTTATGGGTAAGAGAAAGTAATATATATATATATATATATATTGGATTACCCTGTGAAACGTAATACTTTAAATGGAATTTAGTAATAATAAGATTACGAAGATTTTTCTCCTTATATGTAAAAAAAAAAAATGTTTATGAGGCTACCACATATATTCATGGAAATATAACGATTTCTTTAAAAAATTGAAAAAAAAAAATCTACTTTTTTTTTATTTTAACACGTAGGGTATTAGACCCGTAGCAAAGCCATTTTTAATAAATTTGGACAGACATTAGACAGATCATACTGCAGTTAGAATGCAAAAATGCTAAATATTTTACGAAGTACGAGCACTTTTACTAAATAATTTTTAACTACGCATGCACAAGTTTTATAAAAAATTTCATTTGCATCATTTAATAGCCAAAGGTATTGAGCAACGTATATGGAAACTGCAATCAAATGTAGTGTAATTTACGAGAGATAGAATGAACAGAATTTCATTTCTCTCAAAATAAAAACTAAACTATAAGGGGTATTTTACATAAATTTTTACTTTGATTCAAGCAATGCCCAATGGTAATACTGTGTTTACGCTGATTGCAAATAAATATGGATAAAACCTCATAACATCTTCCATTTTTTTTTTTTTTTTTTTTTTTTGAGAAGAACTGAAATTCTGTTCATTCTATCTCTCATAACCTTTTGAATTTACACGATATTCATTTGGGGTTTTCTATAAGTTGCACAATACTTTTGGTCATTAAATTATACAAATTAAATCTTTTAAAAGCATGGTTAGTTAAAAATTATTTAGTAAAAATTCTCATATTTCGAAAGATATTGAACATTTTTTCATTCTGATTCCAGTACACGGAGAAAAAAAATATACCGCCTTTCTCTAGAATTTATAAGTGGCCATTTTTTAAATCCCCTAACTAGAAATATACACTTCCGGTCTATGCGCATAAGGCAAGCTAATAAACTGAATAGACAAAATTACTGAGAATTTCTAGTGCACACATTTCTAGATGATGAAACAATATTCTGAATACTCTAAATATTCTGAATCATTTATATTGCGAGAAATTCTCGCTTGATTCTCTAGAATTTGGTAATAAACCAAGATATAGTTCCTGAAACTCGCCTCTTGTAGTCTCATTTATTTGCAGAGATTTTTAAATAACTTTGCCCTCGAGAAAATAGGCAAACGCTCTAGAATTTTAATAGGGGCTTCTAGAACTCGCTTTCCAAGGGGACTAGAATTTATAAGGATGACATGGAACTATTTTTTCTAGAGCCACAATTTAGATTCTAGATGTCAGTTACAGAATTTTTTCTCGGTGTATGCTGTGTCTAATGTTGTATTATGCATACAGTGGTGGACATAACTATAAGACACCTATCTAATTTGACAAATAGTGAAAGAAAAGATTCAGAGCTTAAAAATGTTTTATCAAATACGTGAAAAACATAAATTTATTCTGTTATCATATATAATTATTTTATAATAATAATATTCTCATACAATTTAATAAAAAAACTTAAAATCATAATGGACAAAATTATAAAACACCATCCGTTTTTTCCAAATCCAGTGATCAATATAATTAGCAGACACTAATGGTCAAAAAGAAAATCCTCTAACATGGTTATTCAATATTTGGTGGAGCCTCCATTGTTTTTTATAACATGAAAGATGCGATTCGGCATCGAATCTATCAATTCTAACAAAATATCGCAAGAAAGTTCTTCCCAAGCACATTTTATAGCATTCTTTAGGTCTTCGACACATATCAACTGCTTCCCATTTCGGTAAACCGCACGAGCTAAGATCCCCCACAAGTTTTCGATGGGATTTAAGTCTGGGGAGCGAGAAGGCCACGGGAGAACATTGATACTTTGCTCTGAAAGCCACTTTTTTGTTTCGTGTGATGCATGAATCGGCGCGCTATCATGCTGGAAAGTGTAGTTTTCGCCACAAAGAAGTTCACCGTATATGGCTAGTTGATCTTTAAGAAGATTCTTATACTTTTCGGAATTCATTTTCTTGAATGCAGAAAAACAATATCCGTTTTCCCTTGAGCCGAAAAACCGGCCCAAACCATTACAGAGCCTCTACCCATTTGGCGGCACATTAGTGCATGAGGAGACTTCCGTAAATCATGCCAATAATATTGAAACCCGTCAGGACCATCCAGGTTAAACTTTTTTTTCATCAGAAAATTACACAGAGTACAATTTAGAGGTCCAGGCCATAGTTTGTTTAGCGAAGTTTAAACGCTCCATTTTGTGCCGGCTTAGAAGAGGTGGTTTTTTTCATCAATTTTTTGTATTTCACACAGAAAGCATTATGCAACACCCTGCGAATGGTTCTCCTTGAACAATTCAGTTTCAAAGCATTTTTAATGCTTGTAGTGGTCATCTTATTCTGCGTAGCGAGCGAAAGCACATGGCGTCTGTCTCTCGAGGACAAACAAGGAGTACGTCCAGATCTTTTAATCACCGATCCATTAATTCTCTTTTCAAAACATTTCTAATTGTACATCTAGAACGTGTAATAACTTTTAAAATATTATTAATTGAAGCACCAGTTCCATTTAATCTCGAAATTTCGCGAATTTCACTTTCTTTTATTTCTGTACCTCGTGTCATGTTTGTGAATGCGTGAAGTCGGTTATCGTCTGCTTTAGTTAACTGCTGACGTCATAACAGCGTGCAGAAAATTTGTCTATTGCGCATTATTTTTGAAAAAAAAAGCAGGTGTTATTAAAATGTAAGGGTGTCTTATAATTTTGTCCATGGTATTTTAAATTTTTTTTATTAAACTCTGTAAAAATATCATTTCTGCAAAACAATTACGTGTGATAATAGAATCAATTCATGTTTTTGACGTATTTGATAGAACATTTTTAAGCTCTGAATCTTTTCTTTCACTATTTGTCAAATTAGATAGGTGTCTTATAATTATGTCCACCACTGTAATCATATTCATAATCATATGCTACAGCCAAAACACATCTAAAGCGCTATTTTTTACAGGGTGATCTAAACATTTTATTTTTATTTTTATTTTATTTTATTTTTTTTTTATCTTTACTGATCCTCTATTCAATTTCAGGATAGAACTTTTCTGAAAAATATGAAGTAACGCATGTTCTTTACACTACCAAAGTTTCAAGATGATCCTAAAGAACATTTCTAAATGTTTGACAAAATGTCTAAATTCGAAAGTGTCTAAATACTTATTGATAGATAGTGTATATGATACAATATTTCATGAACAAAATTTATTATAAGTTTTAAAATGATGCATTATAATATACATGAAATATACATTTTCAAGATAAGAATGAAACATATCACGAATTGTTGTTTTAAAACCAAAAGTTAATTAATTGATTATAATTCTTTCCACAGTTTATAAATAAAAGGTAATGTTTCCTAAATTGTAATATTTCATTACATATTTTATTATATCTGTAACTTAAAAAAAAGAAAAAAAAGTATTACTGTCGCTGCTATCAAATTCCTTTGTCTACTAACGCATCTCCTGGCGGAGGACAAAGTCCTTCACATCATGCGAGATATCAATGAGTGCCTAATACTTGAAGGGAGACATTTCAGGTAATTAGAAATTTTATTATCTTAATTAACGAAGTTAATTATAAAAAACTTTGGGTTGATAAATGTACTCTTTTTGCCACCTTGCAAATAATTTCTCTTATTACATCATTTTCAATAGAAAAATTAAAATTTTATCAATGGTGTATAAAATAAAATAAAATAAAAATAAAACAAAATTAATGTGAATGTGAATGTTACTATTGGTAACAAAGAAATCTATCGTCTAGAATTAAACAGCTTTTTTTTATAGCTATTTTTAATTTAAAAATAAAATTAATTAGAATTGTAATTAATCGTCTGCAGACACATTTTTTTCTACTTTTAAAAAATTGAATATCTTATGGGCAATATTTCTTATGTTGCTTATCTTTTTTTTTTTTTTTTTTTTTTAATAATGAAATATTTAGTTCTTATGTTTTTTACTATTGCATTTTAAGTTAATATAGGGCAACATATGATACTTTCTGCATATATTTCTAATTTACAACTAGGTAACAATTTACGCATTTGGAAATATCTGAAATAAAAAAGAATTTATTATTATTTTAATTTGGAAAAAATTCCTACACTTTCAATTTTTAATTTTCTTCTGCCTACTTCTTTAAAAAAAAAAAAAAAAAAAAAAAAAAAAACGAAGGATAAAATGAAGGTGCTGAAATATTCAGCTGATGAAAGTTTTAGGTGATGAGTTTTTTTCTTCCAATAATTAAAAATATGGAATGTATGAAAGAAATGTTTAATTCTGCAATGGTAAAATTTATCACCAGTAAAAACTATTTAGCTTGTTCTACGTTTTTCATGAATAATTATTCGAAATTTGACATAATTCGTATGATTACGTGACATTGTCAGAGCACTTTTGTAAGGTCCTGTACATTAATTAGGAAACTTAAGAGCACATAATTTCTGCATTCTGCAGAACACTTAAGTTTATGTATCTCATTAATGTACGCTAATTTAACTTTGTTGATTGCAAAGTAAGATGTTAAAATGGGTTTAAACAAAATTTACCACATATGCCGTAATGATAAGAATTTTTGCGTGTCCCTGTACACAATTTACAAAAATATTGACATACAAAAATTATATATCTATTTCTATACAGAGACTGAACGTTTGTGCCAATTTACAAGTCAATCAGAGGATTTTTGTGGCCGCTATTGCGATACATACAAATTCTATCCGTAGGCCGTAATGATTAAAAAAAAAAAAAAAATTGGTGTGTCCCTGTGCACAAATTACAAACACGTCTAAAACTATACAGCTAATTCAGGGTGGCTCATAAATATGTGTACCGAAATGCTAGCCAATAGCGTGATTTTTGCAGCCGCTATCGCGGTACATACAAATTCTTCCCACAGACCGTAATGATTCAAAGATTCAAAGACGGAAGGAGGCCGCTCACCACTATGCAGCGGTTTTGAGCGATTTCAGCCCCCAAAGAGGGGCTCTGACGACAGATGTCACATAACAATGTGAAATTCTAAAAGAGCCCGGTTCTTGAGGTAAGTCTCCCCCGTTGTTTATTGCATAAACATAAAAAAAAATACAATTGCTGCCAGATATAAAATCCAATGCGACAGAAGGCAGCAGTTAATTAAAAAGACAAAATTTAGGCTTCTAATGAGGAGGATAACAGAGATTAAAAACAGAGATGATTGTTGATGAGGAATGTCTAATTTGAGAGTCTTATATAACGAGGTGTCCATGGTTATAGTCCGTAGTTGCGCCGGGGATTAGCCCTTCGCGACAAGGAGCGCTGTAGTGACTAGAAATGATTGAACCTGGAGAGGGAAACTGAACAAATTGAGAGACACGCCGGATTTAAACCATACCGACAATGGAGAGGTTGAAAACAGATATGATAGTTGGTGAGAACTGTCCTATTTGAAAGTCCTGTATTACTTATTAGTTGATATGTTTTGTCTGAACTTGCGCCGGGAATTAACTCTTCGCGGCAAGGGACGCTTTTATGTAATGAATTTATGCAGAAACGCATTCATACTTTTATTGTTGCAGTGAAGTGATGACTGTAACACGTATTACCGAAAGGTTAGTGGAGGTCCTCTGTTGCGACTCAAAAAGATTTTGAGTTCCGGCTGTGTGTTCTTTTGTTTATCTGCCTGTCACGCAATAGCGGTTGCAAAAATCACGCTATTGATATTAAATTTCGTACACACGTTTATGAGCCCCACAAACATAAGCTGTATAGTTTTGGGTGTGTATTCCATTTGCAGTTCGTGTGCAGGGACACACCAAAGTATATCTTATCATTACGGCCTATGGGAAGAATTTGTATGTATCGCAATAGCGACCGCAAAAATACTCCAATTGACTTGCTAATTGGCATACACATTCAAACTTTGTATATAAATACCTGTATACATTTTTAATGTCTGTATTGTTTATGAATTGTATACAGGGACACGCCGAAATTCTTACCATTAAGGCATATGGTGAGGGGGGGGGGCATTTCGTTTAAATGCATTTTAGCATCATTACCTTGCAATCAACAAAACGAAATAAGCTTACATTAGGGAGATGCTTGAACTTATGTTTTCTGCAGAAAATATGTGCTCTTAGGCTTCCTAATTATTGTACAGGGCCTTACAAAAGTGTTCTGACAATGTCACGTAATCATCCAAATTATGTTAAATTTCAAACAATTATTCATGAAAAACGTAGAACAAGCTATGTAGTTTTTGCTGATGTATACAATATATATGGTTCGTTTACAGAGACACACAAAAAATATAATGACATTATATCCCATTGATAAATTTTTATTGATATCCAAATGATGTCAAATTAGCTTGAAAAATTAATTATTTATAATTAATTAGGTCTATTCATGAAAAACATGGAAAAGCGGAATAGTTTTTACTGGTGTATACAATGTTTAGGGTTCGTTTACAGAGACACATACAATAATTTCATGATATTAGAGCCTATGGACAATTTTTTTATTTAAGCGCACTTTAATGCGTTTATGTTGCATTGAACATAATGGAATTACCATACATTGTAAAGATGCTTAAAAGCATCTTTACACTTTAAAAAATAGGTATGTATAGATTAAATAATTTATTTATGGAAACTCACAAAAGAATTCCGGTGACGAACTGTAATCTTCCAAATGACGTCAAATTAGTTTGAAAATTAATAAGTTATAATTAATTAGGTGTATTCTTATAATTGCATATATAACAAATGTAGCAACTTTCTGGAATAAATAAAAGAATTTCGTACTATTACGGTCTATAGTCGGTATTTCTTAAAAGTTTATTTTGACATGGTTACACCCCATTAAATATAAGGGAATTTTATTAAAATTTTAAAATCATGTTTTTCTGTTGAAAATTGTGGGCATAGAATTGGTAATTAGTTTACAGCGTTACAGAAAACAATTCCGATATGCTATGTAATCTTCTTCATGAAAATTTGTACAAATATTTATTAATTTTAGGGAAATAATACAAAACTATCAGTTATTAAGAATGCATGTATATGATATACAGATAGGTATAGAAAGAGAGATACAGCGGGTGTTTGAGGAAGCCCCCCCTCATGAACGTATCTGTTTAAGTAGCAAGTCTGTGAGGAATTTATGGTCTCCATTCCTCAAAGATTAACTTAATTATTTTAAATATTAAGTATAAGAAGCACAAAGACTCAGATATATAAAATAAAACTAAAAGTTTATTCAACCAGAATAATGGTAGTATTTGTCAGGAATATGTAGCTCAGTCAGCCGATATAAATACTTTAGCAAATAAATGTATAAAAACTAATTTAGATAATTTGAATTATCCCGCCCAAGAACAGTAGAAGTCATAGAGACGGGTGCACTCCTTGCTCAACTGCCGTGACTCCAATTAGATTAGCGGATTCCCGGCTAATTCAATTTTTCATTCATGAATACTACCACCGTAGCACAACAACACTCATTAAACTACTTAACTTAAGTGCAACTCACTCTCCTTTATCGAAATATAACTTTCTCCAGGCTCTAAGCCTTAAACTTTGCCATAAACAGACGTCGGACAAGACTCCACTACACCACGCACCTTTTACGAAAATCATCTCCATCTTATACCACTTTCCACCAACTTCTCTTCTCTTCATTTTAATCAAACTTTTAATATCGCTTCCCATTCATCTACCTCTCGCAACTTAATTCCTTTGTTGCAGCACCATGTCGATACAAAACTAATCCGACTTAAAATTTCGCCAAGTCACTGGCGCCGAAGCGATTTAACCATCCCAACTGAATACTTTGCTGCATTCAGTTTATTTTTAGACAAACAGTTGTGACCTTCTACAGTCTCGACCTCACAAGTGAATCGGATCAGTATATATCTATATATATAAATGGCTAAGAGATATCGTTGGACTCTGTTTGTCTGTGTATAGACGCACCGAGTATTCCTCTAAAGCTTCCTTCTCTTCTTCTTCTTCTTCCTCTTCTTTCTTCTCTTTCTTCTTCTTCTTCTTTCTTTCATCTTCTTTTATCTTCTTCTTTTCCTTTTTTTCCTTCTTCTTCTTCTTTTCTCTTTCGTCATCTTTCTTCTTTTTCGCTTTTCTTCTTTCTTCTTTTTCTTCTTTCTTTGTTTCTTTCTTTTTCTTCTTCTTCTCCTTCTCATTTTTCTTTCTTCTTCTATTTTCTTCTATTTTCTCCCTTTTTTCTCTTTCTTCTTCTCCTTCTCATTTTTCTTTCTTCTTCTATTTTCTTCTATTTTCTCCCTTTTTTCTCTTTCTTCTTCTCTTTCTTTTTTCTTTCTTCTTCTATTTTCTTCTTTTTTCTCTCTTTTTTCTCTTTCTTCGTCTCTTTCTTTTTTCTTTCTTCTTTTCCTTTTTGTCTTCTTCTCCTCTTCTTGTTCTTGTTCTTTTTTGTCTTTCTCCTTTTCTTCTTTTTCTTCTTTCTCTAAAGCTTCCTTCTTTTCTTCCTTCTTTCTTATTCTTGTCTTCTCTAAATCTTCCTCTAGTACTGGAAGAAGTGTACTTTCTAAAAATGGTTTCGTTAAAAAATTTTGATCTACTGTCACGCAAACAGCATCAGGCAGAGTTTTGTACATTACGTATTTGATTTTGAAATTTTTCCAGCATTCGGAATTCGGTTTGTTCCCGAACCGGAGCTTTTCTAGTTTATTTTAATAAGGAATAAATAAAAATGACCTTTTGAATAATGTGTGATCAAATAAGATGTTGAAACTCCTGATCTGGAGATCCACTAGTAAGAAAATCTTTGGCACGCCCCTGTATATGAACTACAAATGGGATACACATCCAAAACTATACAGCTAATTCTGTTGGTCTCATGAATATGTGTACCAAATTGCAAGTCAATAGCGTGATTTTTGCGGCCGCTGTCGCGGTACATACAAATTCTTCCCATACACCGTGATAATAAAAAAAAAATTTGTCTTATCCCTCTACACGAACTACAAATGGAATGATACGCAAAACTGTAGAGCGAATTTCGTGGGGCTTATGAACATGTGTACCAAATTGCAAGTCAATAGCGTGATTTTTGCGACCATTATCGGGCGACAGACAAACAAACAGACACACAGACGGTACCAAAATCATTTGAGTCTCAACAGAAAGACCTCCACTGACGTTTCAGCAAAAACTATGCGACTACTGTCTTCTAATTCATTAATCTTTGAACCAAATTTAACATCATTTGGATGATTACAGACTGTCATCTGAAATATCTTTTTTCTGGACAAAACATGCGTTTAAGCACTTAATAATGTATGTTAATTCTATTATGTTGAAGGTAACATAAATGCGTTAAAATAAAAATCTCTTAAATATGAAAAACTGTCCATAACCTCTAATGTCATGAAAATCTTCTATTTGTCGCTGTAAACGAACCATAAACATTGTACAGTATACAGCAAAAACTATACAATTTATTCTATTTAAAAACTATTCAACGATAAATTATGCACATTATTTTATAACGATACAATTTATAAAACTATACAATCATGTAACTATACAACATATTCTATGCAGCTCATTTGCAATTGTTCGAAATTTAACAGAATTTGGATGATTACATGATATTTTGTAAGGTCCTGTATATTAATTATTCAGTCTAAGCATACAATTTCCGCAGAGAGCCCGCTTTTTATAGCCTGCTTCTCAATAATATATAGTATGTTAATTTTATTTTGTTAAATTCAGTGTAATGCATTTAAATGAGATTCTGCCCATAAGCTGTAATAGTAAAAAAAATCTTATTATCATTAAGGCCTTGTATGCTATATGGAACCATATGCAATATGGGTACCAGAAATTACACAGCTATTTCTGTATAGCGCCTGAACGTGTGTATCAATTTGTAAATCATTCGGGGGATATTTGTAGTAAATATAAGTTTTATCCATTGATCGTAATCATAACTTTGATGTGACCTTGATGCACAAACTACAAATAGAATACACACACAATAATATGCAGCTGATTCTGTGAAGTTCATAACCAGGTGTGGCGATTTGTAAATCAAAAACTGATTTTTGCGGCCGCTGTCACGAGACATCTAGGCACGCAGACACAGAGATAGACAGAACTCAAAAAATTTTTGAGTCTCCACATTTCGGCAAATTATTCTCCATGATGATTGCAAACGAATTTCGTCTCAAATAAGCATAACACTAAAAGTCCAAAGAAAGTCAATTTTGTACCGACATGCATTTTTTTTTTTTTTTTTTTTTTTTTTTTTTTTTTTTTTTTAATAAATAAACAAATCAATAACTTTGTTTTAAATTATTACAGATCTATGATTCAACAATTCGTTTTAAAGACATTGTCGAATCCTTCTGAAAGATACCAATACGGAAAATTTACATCCCCTGGGGGTGAGAAATATTTCCTCTCCCAGAGAGGGAAGCAATGTTTCTATATGCACAACTTTTTCCATGGTTTAAGATATTATTATCAATAACTAATATTACTTTCACAATAATTCGTTGAAAATAACTGGCAATATGTACATTTATAGGAAATTTCGTCCTATACTGGCATATTAAAAATTGCAGAACGTAGCATGACAACGTCACTTTTTGAGCCATTGATCCCGAAATTTAATCAGCAATAATTTAGTAACAGTTCAACTGAATAACAAGTTTGCTTAAATTTTATTCTTTGGTTCGTGAGACACAGCGTCCACAAGCATAGGCACTAAAATATAGAGAGACAGACAGATATTTTCTAAAACGGTGAAACCAATTTCAGAACATCCCAAAAAATGTAAAATCATCGAAAACCGGAGATCAAAATTTTTGCGAATCCAGTCTTTCTTCTTATTTATATAAAAGAAAATAAAAACATGCATACAAATAGGTAATTTCTAATTTATTAAAACGCCGTTAAAAAAAAAATTAATAATAAAAAAAATTAAATAAATAAAATAAATTTAAAATTGAGAATAAACTGTATTCTTTGTTGTAATTATTTTTTTATTTACATTTTTTCCCCCTGTAGTTTAAATGTATATATGTATATATGTTTGTGTGTGTGTATATATAGAGTTGTTGTAATTAAAGTTCGCCAATTCAAATTCGCTGTATTAATTTCGGTCATTCCAAAGAAAACACAGAAAATTTATTTATTTATTTATTTATTTATTTTCATATACTGTGAAATTTGCTTAGATAATAGCAGAGCGCCACATGTTGACGGAGATAGTAAGTATTTTATTTATTATTATTATTATTTTTTTTTTTTTCGTGGAACCTCAGCGCCAACTATTGATGAAAATAATTAGGTGGAACTGCACCAATATATAAGGCAAGTCTGCAAAAATTAAAAGCTGTAAAATAAATTTTATTTTATTTTGTTAAGGAAAAAAAAAATCGTCTGCGATATTGGTAAACGCAACCTATTGGCGAAAATGTTAACTATTTTTTTTTTCTTTTTCGATTTTCACAGTGCGCATCACTTGTACTACATATTAATGAAATTTCGTTCCGTGTGGAGCCGTAGAAACGAATTTAGAGCATTCTGAATAGACTAACTGCAAATATAACAAACCTGTATATATATATATATATATATATATATATATATATATATTAATTTATGATTCCCGAATCAACTCTAAATAGAGAAAATTTCTTTTAATTTAAATATTATCACACATTTTGTCTTTTAATAATGCGTTGCGAAATCAGCTTTCTATTTACCATATCTATATATTAATAGGCAAGCATAAAATTTGTTGTCCCTTTTCAACATATTAATTATGGGAGTAGAGGGTTGAAAATGATATCATTCGAAAGGTATGGTTAGCCGGAAGGTGCGAATACAAATATTATTTTCTTACGATGTCAAGAAGGTATTTAAAAATACATTTATTTTTTATACATTTTCCCCCATTTTTCCCTTTTATACACACATTCCTTTACATTAAAAAATACCTAAAAGTAGAAAGTTGTTAAATCTGGCAATTTAATAAAGCTCAAATAAAACCATAGACACAGTAATTTGTAGCATCACTATACGCAAGCGAAGTGATGACGTCACTGTCTGTCCATGGAGCCATGAAAAAGATTTTCTACGTTAATCGTCCATTGGATTTTTTGTAAAAAATTATTGAAAAATAACGGAAATTATCTGCCGAATTTAATTCCGATATTTGGGTTATATATAAGTTACTGTCTGCTGTCTACATGTGTTCGATTGAGTTATTTTTTCTGTAAAATTAATAAAATTTTAATTTAAAATCACAAAACTCCAGGAAAAAAATGGCAAACTTCCAGTTTCGAATGTAAACATAAACGTTTCATTTGAATGGGTGATATTTAAACAATAAATATTCAACTAATATACTAAATAAAAGGAAAATGGTAAATATTCTATCATAATTTGAAAGTAAATTTGTTTTTAAATGTCTAAATAAAGTATCTGATATAAGACACTAATATGTTGCAACGGAAGAGGTTTTTTGCTGAATTTACATGTTTTGAGCTTTCTTTGCGTTTCAATTAACTGAAATTGGCTACTTATTTTTAAAAAAAGTGTCTTTATTGCTAGCTTTTGTGGGTATAAGAAGCAAGTAGAAGATACGTAAAAACTTTTGATTTCCGGTTTTCGATGAATTTACACGTTTTGAGATTTCCTTGCATTTTAATTAAGTGAAATTGACTACTTATGTTTATTTTTTAAGAAGTGGAGTTATTATTCTTTCCTCTGCATATATAAGTAGAAAATATAAGATTCAGAAATGTTTTAGATTTTCGGTTTTCGATACAGTTACACGTTTTGAAATTTCCCGAACTCAATTCGACCATTTTTGAAAAATATCTTTTTTTTTTTTTTTTTTTTTTTTTTTTTTTTGGTTCAAACACTGTACTTTATGAACCAATCGAATTTATTTAACAGAATTTGGCACTTGGTTGGACCTTGGTTTGACATGGTACCGATTAGCTTTTGGCCTGTATCACCCAACGAGGAGCGTTTTCACGTTGCGATTTTCTCTCCTTTCAGGTAAGGCTAACATGTACAGAGAGAAATAGTTATATTAAGTAAAACTCTGCTGATTCAGTTAGAGTGAATATCGGCAAACAATTGCCGCAGCCGTGTTGCATTTGCATTCCGTTTAGGACAAGGCAATAACTTTGCTTTGCCTCACTTTGCAAAAAAAATGGTCGAGTTTCGACCACTGGGCGATACTAGTTTTTATTAACTCGCTTTCTTGTTTGTTTCTTTGTTTGTTTATCCAGTACAAATCTTGTAATCGATTTTTAACTAACATTCCGACTAGCCAGACATTTGAAACTTTTAGACTAGCTCAAAACACGATGACAATGCACTCTTTTAACACTTTTATTCAAATAATAAATGTTTGAAATTTTCATATATTTGCTCTCTTTATTACGCATTTGATCAATTTCTTTCAAGTTGATGGAATAATTCATAAAAAAATAAAAAAATAAATAAAGTATTTATTAATACATAGAATTGTCAAGTTTATATGATTAAAAAATTTAAAAACATAGTATATAAAAAGGTTTTTTATCTTAAAATTACTTATACATGATCCCTATGCAAAGCTTTCAGATTTAAATTAAGCACAACTCTCTAAAATTTAAAAATACAAGTATGCGGTTAATGAAAACAATCTTTTTCAATTAAAGAAAAGAAATTTTTAACACATAAAATGTGCATGAGGATTTGTATAAACAATTAAATTTGTTACATTTTAAATATCAAGCAAAGAAATACATCTTTCTTTTATACCTAAATTTTACCTTTTATACCGTCTTGTACACATTTGGAACTTACAATATTCATGTATTTCTAATACCTAAATAAATAATCAGCTTTTCAAGTCCCTGCATAACATTTTTTAAAACATTTTGATAGAATGTAATATTATGAGTTAGAGATAATTATTAGAAATCTTTGAGATCGGCTTAAAAATTGAAAGTAAATACAAATAACGAAGTTCATTTTTTCCTTTGAAAAAATGTAAAAAAGGGATTTTTAATTTTATTTTTGTAGGAAGATCTGATTTTATGCTGAAATCAAATGCATTCTACATTATCGCTCTCTTATCATGGAATTTAAATCTATGCGTTTAATCTTCATGAAATATAAATAAACCACAGAAGTAGAATTTAAAACATTCAAATAATATGCTGATCAATAGGTTCTGTTAATGTTTTGGCTTCAATCTTAATTTTTTCAAACTTCTGGAAAAGAATATACGTTATACTGATATTTATTTGTAACAACTAACCCGCCCCCACAAGTTTCCGCCCCCACAAGTAAACATTATATTTTATTAACTACACAATTGAAATAAAACAAATTTTGATGATTTTACATTTTCAGATAAAAAAGTAAGATATAAATAGTGTCGTATCACATGGAAATCGTGATAAAATATCTGTGTATGTGTGTAAAATAGATAGAAATATAAAAATATAATGTATTCGAGATGGAAAAAGGTAAGTACAGTGTAACATCTATAGGCTGCCCAAAACAAAATTGAATGAATATATTTTTTTTATATGCATAAAAGAATGTTTTGATTGTAGTATAGAAATAATTCATCATTCATTTACATGGCTATCCAAAGTTTTTCGATATATTTGGACTATACTTGGATATTGCTGGAAGTGTGTTTAATTTTGTGTTAGATGTTTTTTATATAATACTAAATTTAAGTACATAATGTGATGTGCATATACTTTATAGACAATAAACAAGGCCACAGAAAATTTAGCTAAATGTTCGTTTCTATTGAATATAATTGGTGGAAATGCTTCAATACACTTTTATTATGTCAACGAAGACTGCTGAGGAAGGAAAATTCATTTTTTGTGCCCATAATGCAAACAAAGTACTTTTTAAATTTTTGTTTTAAATATCTTTAATATCTTCTGTTTTAAATATATTCTTTTTAATATCACGTTTTGAGGTGACCTGAATAAGAAAGTCCATTTATTTGTGGTTGTTCTGTAATGTATATCTGTAATCAGCATAACTTAAATTACCTTTAAAAAATTGAAAATCTGTATTTTGGAGTTCATATTAGGTTTGTCCCTTGAATAAATGAATCAAGATTGGCAAGTTCGAAGGTAAATTAATTGCAACCTTATATATATATATATAATAAATGTAGCCACTGTAATTAAACAGAGGTTTAAGGGGTGTGGCAGCCACTGAGCTGAAGAACAACTGGATCAAATGGTACCAATACCTTTACGCAGTATTCGTGCATGCCAGTTTTTCAATAATTCGTCTGTTATCGTTTGCCGTACAAAATCAAACCTTGTACAGCAGGCAGCATTTGTCGGGTCTTCCATTACTAATATACTCTTTAAAGAATTAAAATAAAAAATTGTACTATCATGTTCTGTAATATCATGTAATACAAATATCATCAAAAAATTGAAATGTGGTATTTTTAAGTTCATATTAGTTTGGCACCTGAAAAACTAAATCAAGATTGGCAAGTTTGAATTTTTTTTTTTTTTTTAATGGCGCGGCACTTGCAACTTTACGGCATTGGCCGGAGGGTCGCCGAATGGATGAACATTTGTGAAGGGACACCCAATGGGCGGTCATCGCTACCCCTAACAGGGACAACACTTCCATGCCTTTTCCTGGTTTCCAACCCAGGCCCAACCGTGTAGGAGTAAGGGACGCTAAACACTGCACCGTCCGGGCGGCAGGTAAATTAATTTCAACCTGTAATTAAATGGAGGTTTGAGGGGTGTGGCAGCACACATATATCAAATAAAACTGTTCCTGTACCTATTTTAAGTTATTTTTAAAGTAGGTTGAATATTAGTATCTTACCTTATTTATCTCACGAATTAATCTGCAAGCTGTGTTAATAGTATTGAAATGCAAGGTAAAAGTAAGTCGTGTGAGTGATACATCAAAATATTTCAAAATTAAAAGAAAAAAAAAACTTCTCCAGTAATTTTTGACACAAAATGCACCATCTGTTAATATTCTATTTACAGTAAAAAATTAAATATTTAGAACTACAATATTTGTTTTCTGTTTTCCTTTTATTAGGAAAAACTGCGGTGATTAATTGCTTATCTTTAAACTTTTCGTAATCCAAAAGAGCTTAGTCTTCATTAATATCGGAAAGTATCTGAAGAACATGAATCGATTCATATTATAACATCGTTTTTAATTTGCATAAGCAGAAAAATACAATAGAAAGATTGTCGTGAAGCATAATACTAACTTTATAAAGATTAAACTTGGTTCTATAATTTTTAAAATGTTCGTCAGATTAGAAGCTTAATTTAAATTCTGTGGTATATCTGAAAATGTTTCATCAATCATTTATTATTACACAGAAAATAGATTAACTCGAAGTTAAAATAACTTTAATTATTTTTGTGGTGATTATTATTAGGTCTTAAGCATAAATTTTATTTGTTATTAAAAAGAAAAAAAAAGAGACTGTGATCATAAGCATAAAAACACAGATATGTCAAGTACGAAAAACAAAAAAAATATATATATATGTATATAGTATTATTACTGAGAAAATTTATGTAATACAAAAATAGGTATGCTGTTTTTATGCACTTATTTTATGTTAATCGTAAACTTTCTTTTTTTTTTCTGTTTCCAAATCATGAAAATAAAATAAATTTCAAAATTTTATTACACATATATTCACTTCATTTTTTTCCAACCATTTGCGATATATTTGTAAATGGTTTTACTATTCGAAGTGTAATATCCAAACGGTCATGTAAATGTTCACTTTTTTAAATTAGCGATTAATTATAATTAATTATATATAGCGATTATTTTAAATAACGATAATTTTACGAATTGTTAATTTACGTCTTTTGCTGTCAGTGTATATATCTAATCGAATGTCATTTTACGGCATCAATTGCTGAGATTAAAATTTAAATAATTTAATCACACGTAAAATTATTTAGTTAAATAATATAACGTTTTAGAGGAACTTATACCCTAGTAAATAATCCGACGGCAATGTGCTAACTGATTTTATATTAAAAATGGTTTTCGAAGTTTGAGTGAGAATGTTAGTGGAAGTATAAAGGCTAAAAAAATAATGGGTCGAAGCGCTATTTACAATGCCAAAATCATTTAAATTTCAATCATAGCAACTGATGCGATGAATGCAGCAATCTATATTTCTAAGGCTGATTGATTGTCCGTCTGCGCAGCACTAGTGCGACGTAAAACCCAACCATCCAACCATCCATCTAAGGCTGATTGTTTATTTGGTCGGATTTTTAGTGTGCTAGTGTACTGTACAAATTTACACCGTTCGAGCGACCGCACAGTGGTCGGAATTTCAAAAAAGCTGGCCAAAAGTCGAAATTAAAGAAAACAAGTGAAATTGTGATGTATATATATGTTTTCGAGGTCGCTGAATTCGAATCTGACATTGGTTTTTTGAAAACTTCAAAGGCAAACTCAAAAACAAGATGGCGGATCCAATATGGCAGACAAAAAATTTAAAAATTAATATAAGATGGATAATTCTTACATTAAGGCGTTTTTGAGGGCACTGAATTCAAATTTGACGTTAGTTTTCATAAAAAAAGTGATATTACACTCAAAAACAAGATGGCGAATCCAATATGGCGGATCAAAAATCAAAAAATTGATAGATGAAGGATAATTTTCACATTTATGGGTTTTTGAGGGCGCTAAATTCAAATTTGATATCAGTTTTTATAAAAAAAGTGATCTTGCACTCAAAAACAAGATGGCGGATCCAATATGGCAGACCAAAGTCCAAAAAATTAAAAAATTAAATTAAAAAGTTAAAATTAAATTAAAAAGTTAAAACGCTTTTACACATACAGGGGCAGGCGGGGGCACCCAATCCTTTAACGGCTGAATAAAATGGACATCCCTTAACACTCTCCACTTTGAATCAATGCGGGATCTTGCGAGATAAAGAAGTTTCCATACCTTGAAACTTTTGGTTATGTTATAATTGAGGTTAACTTCAAAAAGCCGCTCAGGAGATAACTTGATGAAAAAAAAATAGGAATACAGCATAAATATTATCTACTAACCTCCACAATTGTCAGCCATATTTTGTTGAATGTTGTTGTGGCGAAATTTTCCGAGAAACACTATTTGTTTAACTGTTAAAATGCATTAACAATTAAAAAGAAAAAATTGTCACATTTTCCGCCAGCCTACACTTAGAAATATGTAGATAGAATAAATTTTCCACCTCACAGTTTCATTCAGTGGCTCCCTCTGAAGGTTCACTAAATAATTAAAAACCACGTGCGAAATAACTATTTAAACAAACTCTTTTAAATAATCCCTCTGAAGGTATTTCCGCGGTACTTACGTCTAAAAACGCGCCTAAATTTTTCGACTTTTGGCCAGCTTTTTTGAAATTCCGACCACTGTGCATCCGTATAATTGGAGAAAAAGATATTAAATAAAAATCGCATTTTAACTTTAAAATAATTAATAATAATAATAATAATAATAATAATAATAATAATAATAATAATAAGATTTTTTCTATTAGCTCGATTCGCGCTAAAAAGTATGAAATGATTAAAATGAAGTATTTCCACCTAAAAATCACACATTAGTTAATTTAAAAAAACCTAATTGTTGTGTCGAAAAACCGTAAAACATTTGCTTAGAGTATAAACTAACTCTAGCATCTAAAAACTAATTTCTGGAATGGAAAAAACTAATTTCTGGAATGGAATTTTAAAAATTCAATTTCTGAGAGAGTGGAAGAAGGACAAAATTTGATTTCACATATTCCTTCATATCTCAAACACTCCTCCCCCTCACCCCCTCAAAAAATAAACAAACAAATAAATAAATAAAACAAATAAATAAAATAAAATAATTTATACGTAAAATGTTTACTTTATAATATAGCTACCAAAAATATTTAGAAAGCAAACTCTGGGCTTTTATAAATTCGGCCTCCAAGAAGAAAGTGGGCAAATTGTGATTTTTTTTTTTTTTTTTTTTTTTTTTTTTTTTTTTTTCACAGGAGAAAAACGTGATTTCACATTACCCTTCGTACCATAAACAAAAAATCAGGTATCCGTAAATTTTTGCATTGAAACAAAGAAAACACAAATCGTTAAATATAAATTTCTGGAATTTAAGAAATTCGGTCGGGGAGGGGGGGGGGCGTAATTTCACGTAACCATTCATCTTTACATATAAACGAGTACCCACTGAGTCAGTTCTACTATGGCGATTCTGTGTAAGACTGAGCCTCGAATTTCAGTGTGAATGTTGGTTCTAGAGCTCAGACACCCAATAAGGTGGGGTGTTAGAAAAATAACCCAACTTTGAATTACTTCACGGTGATGAAATTGCACATGAGAAGACCAAGCTCAAGAACAAGAACAAGAAAAAGAAAAGAAAAAGAAAAAATAAACAAAACAAAATCGCCGATTTTTAAATATCCGATTTTAAGAGAATAAAAGCAGATTTTTTTTTTTTTTTTTTTTTTTTTTTTTTTTTTGTGGGGGGGGGGGATTTCTCAAAATTTTCCTATAGAATTGTACCAAAAAATGGCACATGGAAAATAGAAAAAGGTGGGTATTTCCTAGAGTCAATTTCCAAAGACACTTTTTGCGTGTTTTGCAGATTTTTTTTTTTCGGGGGAGGGGGGGGAGAGGATGGATTTACGAGAAGGCAAACTCAAGTGCCCCCTTTTTGCATTAAACTTGTCCTGGGGCATCTGTGGGAGCTGCGTTCACGAATTTTGTTTTGCGGATTGGCTATTTGCATCAAGCACCAACTGAGACAGAATTTTGCGAAATTCTTCCTTTTACCCCTATCGGTGTAAGGGGACAGAAAACAGTTTTCAAAGCGTAATTTTGTTTCAAATTATCTCAAGACGACATTTTTTTAACATGCGAATGTTCTATGTGTACACATCACGCACTGTAAAGGGATTTGTGAAATGTCCTGTATTCCTCATTTAATGTTGGGATTGGTTATTTGTACATAACATACGTCATAAAAGGATTTTGTGATTTTTGCCCTCTCTCTTCCTCTTTCGGTAGGAGGAAAGAAAAAACATGTATACAAGCGTAACGTCTTATAAATTAAGTCAGGTGGGGAATATTTGGTGTGCGGTTGCATTATGTGTACCCAACACACACTCTAAATAATCTCAGGAAGACGATTTTTTTGTACGTGGGTTATTTAGGTGCACCTAATACACATTATAAAAGGATTTTGCTAAATTCCCCCCTTTCCCTTTTTAGAAGAGTCAACTATACCTTTCCAAGCGTAATTCTGTTCCAAATAATCTCAGGGAGGTGCTGTTTTAATGTGTACGTTGGTTATAGTGCTCGATACAGATGATAATAGGTATTTCGAAATTTTCATTTTTTCCCATTTAAAAACGGTGAGGCAAAAAAAAAAAAAAAAAAAAAAAAAAAAATCGAAGCATAAGTGGTGTAAGTGTTTGTCGCAGGTAACGAGAACCTGGACTCAGAAGATTTGGCAAGGAAATCCCTTACTGAATGTAGCATGAACCCAAATCGAGATTTCGAAAAATTTCTACGGAATTTTTTTTTGAAATTTTTTATTCTTGAAATTTTTATAATAATAAGCGATGTGGAAATTTGAAAATTTCTTTAAATATAGTGATTAGCGAAGCGGGCAAAGCCTGCTAGTACTTATTATATATTTATTTTAAGAATTATTTTTAAGAAGCTAATGCTATGAAACAATAAAAGTATAAAGTTAGTAATGATATTTTACATTTCTTTAATAAATGTCGAATATTTATTAAGCATATTTAAAAATAAATATAAAAATAAAATTATTCATAATAAATTATAAATTTGCACTTTATTTTTATAAGATAAATTAAAAAATGAAGAAAGAAGGAAAAAAATAAATAAAGGGTAAATAAACAAATAAACTTAAATTTAATCACTTTTAGATTTTAAAGCCTTAAAATTACAGCATTCCTAATTTTCCTGACAATAAACATAACTGGAAAAAAAAAACTTTAAATGAGAATAAAGTATTTTTATTATTTTCTACATAAATCTAAATTTTAACTATTTTGCTACGATGCTTGTGAAATAGTAATCATAATAAATTGAACAGTGCTTCAAAAATGTATACAATTTTCTTTCAATGTAAGAATGTTTACAATCCTAATATTTAGCAGCTAATTAAATATGCAGTATAATTTGAAGGTAGAAAGAACGGTGTCATAACATACAATTTATCATCTTTCAACGAGAGAAATATTCAGTGCAATATGCAAACAGCTGAGATTAATACAGCTCTCAAATTATGCCACAACTTTTCAGTGAATGCACTTCATCATCTACACACTTGTCGTTAGAATAAATGTTTAAAATAAATTCTTAAAGGCCTCTCTTTAATACTGGACAGAATATATATTTATAACTCGTGATTAAATTCGCCAAGACTTAATGGTTTTAATGATTTTAAAGTACTTCGAAGAGATCGCAATCACTTTTGCTTTTAATTAGTATTACTCTTATATGCTTAATATAAGGTAACATAAACATTTCTTTTAATTTAGGAGTAATAATTTTTTTATACAAATATTGCATCATTTCAAGAGAGTGTCAGGAATATATATATATATATATATATATATATATATATATATTGTATATATATATGTATTATATATATAAAATAAATTTACAACTTAAATATATCTGTTATGGATAATGCACTAAATGCATTTTCGCGAAGAAAATAGCCTGATGTGGCACTCACACAACTTTCGCTCACCCTACATTTAAATGTGATAAGATTAGATGCAATAGATACATATGCGTATATATTTAAAACAGTTCAAAATAATTGTAGAGTTAGTGTGTTGGTTTTACTACGTCGCACTAGTGCTACGCTGTGAGTAATTGGCGACGGTCTAGGTATTTTAGGGGTGATCCGGAGAAAAACCGTCACAATTTTTATCCTCCATGGAGGGAATGGCTCCCCCTCTTCAAGATGACTTCCCCGCCCCAGAACTATTGTTTGCAATGGGAACATGAAGAGTCCTGTGACCACACGCGTCTTTGAAATGTACCAGCCATCACAAATGTACACGATGATCTTCGACCGGATGGAGTACCGAAACGACAATTATCCAACTGCGATCTTGGCGGTCTACCGATTAATTTACAGCGGTCCCCAAAATAGTTTTAGAAGCACTTTTATTCGACCTACATTACTGTGTGAGGAGGAAGCAAGCCTTGTCAACACCCAGTTTATTATAGTAACTGCAATCGTAATAAGTTTGAGTGCAAGTTAATTTAATTATTGAAAAAACATTATAGAAACAGCTTTTACTCTCAGCTGTTCGATATCAACAAAGTATTAAAAATAATAATAATAATAATAATAACAATAAAATAAAAATTAACCGATAGGAGGTTATAATGAGACATTTTGTGTTATAATTTATAATGATAGATTTTGTGCAAATCTAACTAGCAATTAAAAAAAAAAAAGTTCTGGAAATGAATTCGCTACTCTATGGCGACAGCATGTTAGCATGTTATCGTTACTCGATCGAGTGTTTGATTTTAAGTAGGGTGAATACCTTTGAACGTTGCAAAAAGCAATTTTTCAGAAATCTTTTTTTTTTTTTTTTTTTTTTTAAATAATAAGGAATATTTTAACGTACGTCGGAATGAAATCGTATGAAAATAAAAATACGAATAGCATTAAAAAACGTATAAGGTAAGTGGTGGCTCAAAAACCAAAAAGCAGTAGCTGCAGATAGTGTATCTAAATTCAAGCACGCAAATAAAGTGCCAATAGCTATAATGGATGTATTTGTCGAACTATCTTTTATGACAGTGTTAAAAAAAAAGTTTCCGTGTAAAAAATCAAAATGCAAACTAATCTTTCAACGCTACCGTTTGGAATTATTGCCTCATCTTGAAAGCCTCATCTTCCAAAACAGTTCTAGATAATTCTGTAAACGAGACAGTAGTTATATTTTATTAGTGAATGATTGGTCGTATAAATAATATGAAAGCGCTTGGGCTTAAACTAGGACATTTTTCTGTAAATTTAGTATTTCAAACCAACTATGTGAATATAATAAAAACTGAAATCAAATCAAAATCAATCCTGCATACTAGAGGCTCATAAGGTTAAAAGGATGAGAAAATAAGCCATGAATGAGCATTTTACTGAACTAGAAGGACCAAAGTATAAAACAGAAGAATTTTAAGCTTTGTATATTTTATATAATTATTTTTATTAAATATTAAATATTTAAACTTGATTTTCTCAATTTCTAGCTTTTACTCTTTCACACAAGATTGGAAAAACGTCATGGTAAAAAAGACACAAAACTTTGCTTCCATATACTGTTCATGGATATACGGTTCCATATACTGTAAAGCTCAGTTACGTTAGAAAGATCATTATATTTTCATTGACAGCATACAAAAATCTCAAATTTGAAAAAAAATCATGTTTTTATTATTTAAAAAAAAAAAAAAAAAGAAAAAGAAATATCATATATCTCTAAACTGTGAGGTTTTTAGAATAAAAATTTTATTTGATTTGAATTCGATGTAAAAGTTGGAATTGTAGAATACATTTTTAAGAAAATATCATGTGAGAGCTGAAGGTAAGTGAAATAAATAATTTTTACCTTTGTGTATATATTTTCTGTTATTTAAAAATGTATATGCATTCAGATTCTTTAATTAAATCCTTTTTTTTAAAACATCGTACTCTATACCAGATATTGAAAAAAATTCTCTTTAAAATATGCCATACCAGTTGTCCTATGAAGAGTCGTAAAAGATATGTTATAATGAACAAATTGTGGCTCGCAAGGTACTACCCCCCTTAACCAACGGTCAAATCGTAACATTGATCCTGGCATGATACACTCGCCGGTAATAGGCGTAGTGACACCCCTTACATGCCTAATAACTTGTGCTGGTGGTCATGTTAAACATAATTTATTTTAAAATAAATGCGCAGTGTTTTGTTATTAAAATTTGTTGCATTGTCTGTATATGTTTTCCTCATTTTCATGAAACTTTTCATTATGACGTGTTATCACCCTCCTTCGATTACTTTTGGAATCATTTATATATATATATATATACACAAATACATTCGCTTATCAAAATATATAAAAAGCAAACAAAAGCAAACAAAAGCAATAAAAAGCAAACTGTATATAAAAAGCATGTACAGTCGACAGCAAAATTATTCGAGCGCTAGCAATAATTCCTATTAAAAAAAAAAAAAAAAATGCACACTTAATACTGTTTTGTTAAATAATGCCTTGTCGAATCATGTTCTTAGGCTGACTAAGAACATGACTTGACAAGGATTTATTTAACAAAGCAGTATTAAGTGTACTTTTTCCTATAGGAATTATTGCTAGATCTCAAATAATTTTGCTGCCAATAGTATATTAATTTTTTTTATTATAATATTCATTAAACTAAAATATCGTTTTTTTTTCAAATATATACATATATATATATATATATATATATATATATATTTGAATATATATTTGAAATATATATATATATATATAATAAATTATATATATATAATAATAATAATATAATTATATATATATATATATATATATATATATATATATATATATATATATATGTATGTAATCTCTAGTTTAAAATATATATATATATATATATATATATATATATATATATTTTTTTTTTTTTTTTTTTTTTTTTTTTTTCTTTTTAACTAGAGATTATTCAAACGTCAACATCAACATAATTATATGCCTTATATTTTTAATACTACTAAGAAAATAAAAATAAAAACTATATAAAGTCCACTTCCAAATAAAAAGAGCACACTAGTGGCCTAGCGGTTCTGCGCTCAAAGCTGATAGATTGGAAATGCCGGGTTTGATCCCAGGTCGCGCTTATCGACCTAGCCGTTTCACCTAAAGGCTTAGGATCCTAGCGATGTCAATCAGCCTTAAACTGTACAACTAACTAACCAACCTTCCAAATAAAAAGAAAATACTGAGTGATGTGTCACAATGCTTTTTCATTTATAAACGCCAAGTTATATAGAAACTGTTATTATATTCAGATTATTCTTTTATCAATAAATTAATTGACTGCTTAAGAATTTTAAAGTATCTCCCTTGATAAGTACTTTAAACCACAATAGTTATTTTGAATATTAATACCATCTTTCGTAAGATAATATATTCATGAATATTGATAAACATTTTGCATTTATGAGAATTTCAAAAGAGATAATATTTCGCGAAATATCCCTAATCCCTGGGGATAATTTTCTCAAAAATTCGTATTAAAGAGTAGATTATTTTCTCTAAAATTATGTGCTATTTATCATGAAACTAAAAATCCCTTTTCGTCAAGCGTTTTCTCTGAAATTTAAGAATTAGTATAGAATTTTATTCTTGTTAATACAGAATATTTAGATGTTATGAGCTTTTATTTGATGTTAATCGAAACTGCCAAAGTACTTATATAACTATTCAAATTTAAATCTTACTTGTCGTATATATATATATATATTGAGTTTATAATTTCATAGCTTTCCAGAAGGATTTGTAAAAGTTTATTTATTGTGCAGTTTTGTGTTTGCAAAATGTTATATTTTTATCGGTTTAGTCTATTTGTTACTTTTATTCTTCGCTAAAGTACATAAATGTTTGGGCTTTACACTAATTTAAAAAGTACTTCAAAATAAATTATTAATATAATATTTTTCGATTTTTATTCCGAAATAATATAAAGTTTAATATTAAGTGACTATTGTAAGTTTTAATAATAAATATAGATTTGAGATTCGTGACACAGGATTTTGGCGTTTGAATGCTTTAAAAAATTCTTATGTAGAAATCATATTCGATTTTCTGCTTGTTTAAATAGAATTTTCATCTTTTATTTGCAGATTACGTTTAGAAAAAATTCGTAAACTATTGAATTGACTAGTTGGTGCTGTACTTTGTGCCATAACTTTGAATTAATTTCATTCCCCTGTAGACAAAATTAGATCTGATAATCTGCAATAACAAATCACTTGTGTCTAAATAAACTATTAACGTTTTCAATGATATATAAATTCTACATCTAATATTTTTTTAGTATAAAAATACATCAGTTTTAAATAAATATATAAATTAACGAATAGATATTTTCAGTTTTTGAAATCTATTAACAAAATATTTAAAAAAGTCTGGAGTGATTCCTCTCGACTTTCCGAACACTAAATAATAAACAGTTGTATAAATAACTTAAATTATGATAAGTCGTTAAATAAACAAAAAAGAAAATTATAATAGGGTATTTGAGTATTTTTCTCTATATAGTATGCTGTTTAAATTAAAGATATTGCCCTTCAAATAATTTGAGCCCATAGATCATAATGATAAAGAAATTTTCTTTGTGTTCCTCTAAAAAAACTACATGTGCTACACAGTCCTAAATTCATTTAATTAGTGTAACGATAATCTATAACATAGATATAAATGTTCAACTCAATACGCTATGGCGTTTAAACGCTATCGTGTAACACCTGTGCGACTGTTGCGTCATAAAACCCACGTGACCTCGCACCCGATAACACTTACAAGGAGACATTCGAAAGGTCTCGCCTTCAAAAAATATTGAAAAAATATATATATATGTGATTCTACTTATAATAATCCTAGAGCTACCCCTTTATGGTCCAAAGCTGAAATAATCACTGCACCTTGTAATAGTCAAGACCTACTTCTAGCTGAAGCTATTGATATTTTAAAATGAAATAATACAATTAATTCTAAAAACTCAGTAATTTTACACAAACTATGGCATTTATTATGTGAATCCTACTTACTTTTTCAGTTTATCTTACACTAATCAGGTGTCTGCTACCTAGTGCAACCTGTCTTCGTACTGCCCAGCCCTAGCCTAAGACAAAGAATCTCCTATAGATATTTTTCTGAAAGTAATCCTAGTGTAACCATGTTTATGCTCAACCATACCTACGAATTCAGCAACAAGTTATTTTCTCTCCAAGGCTTTCTCTGTTCAGCTCTTGGCTACACAATTTAAGAAGTCTCTGCTGTAACAACTATAACCGCCAACAATTCCGCGATATATAAAATGCTCTCTCATTTCTTTTATAAATGCGACATATATACCTGATGATGCCATGAATTAATGGCGAACAGATTAGTATTATGTATAATATGATTTTAATAAAATTTTATGACGTGTTTTAAAAGTGTTGTCCCAATTTTTAATATGTTTTTAATTACAATTATAACACGTGGACTTTATGAGAAATCTCAAATTTTGGGGATTCTAGTTTTAACTGATATTCTTGTTGTAAATGGTGCTTTAATTAATTTTGATTTGATTATTGGTACTGTCGTTGTTCATCAAGGTGCTTTAACCATATCATCTGCTGGTGTATCACTAACTAAAGGTAAAAATGTTTCACAAAATTTCTTAATTAATTTAGTAAATATAATTGAGAATCCTGACAATAATTTGAGCCACTATAATGATAAAAACGTACGTTCAAAATTGTATCCACAAATCCCGAAATGCACCCCCAACAAAACAAAATCTATTAATGTTAAGATGAAAATCAAATTGACTGATGTAACTTTCATCATTTCGGTCCCACGATGTTTACCACCGATTAAGACGAAAAATGAACGTGAAGCTATTTCTGCAAATCATGAGCCAGTAGATACTGAGGAAACTACTAATGATGGTTGTTCGGTTGCCGAGTTCAAGTCACTGCCATGTAATATTTTTGAATATATGCAAGAAAAAAAAAAAGAAGATAAAAAAGAAATGCCCTGACAGAAAAGTTCAGATTTTGACATTGTCATGAAGTCACCTACCCATATAGCAATGATCTTCCTATATAGCTCCTTGGGATATTACGAACATCCCGGATTCTTCTCGAAAGAAGAACGGACATATTTGTGAAATCTGAGAGAAAATCTAATTTGATAATTCTAGTAATAATTTTACAGATATAGTTCTCGGGAACTACGACGGAGCTACGAAATTCGGATTTCCTACGGAGGCTGCTTCTGCAGACATTTTGCATTCCTACGGAATATACTGGGAGGAATATGGGAAATCTGGTACTTACCGAGGGAGCTCCTATGGAAGAATATTTGCTATATGGGTAGTGAACATTCAGTCACAGTAGAAAAACAAAAAAAAGCCACATGGCAAATATTCCGAAATTGATCTGACTATTTTGAAGAAGAGACGAAATTCTAATGTCTTGCTTTTGCCTCCAAGGCAGTAGCACGTGTTTTTTTTTTGCACCTGATGAAGAAAGGCTACGTCCTTTCGAAACCGGTTGTGCTGGCTTACAATTTATGGTGTGCAAAGAAGTTTTATAATTTATTGATTGTACACCAGCTTTTGAATTTAGTTTTGGTGAAATTCTAATGTTGTCATGATGCCCTCTAGTGAAGATTCAGTCACAACGGAAAAAGAAGAGAAGCTGCGTAATCGAAACTTTGAAGTTGACCTATTGCTGAAAATTATTGATAAATTGGATAAAGATAAAGAAGAATCGAACATGAAGTATGAAAAAATTGTAAAAATTAGAATCAAAGAAGAAGAAAAATCAGCATTTCGAATTGATTATTTCCTCAGTGAACCAGAAATTGACTATCTTAGAACTGATTGTACAGAAGACTGAACGATTGCAACATCCTGTTGAAGTATTGGAAAACGACAAATTAGACCTCTTGAGTGAAGACTTAAGGTTCCAATTTTTGAAGAACTTAGAGAAGAGAAAAGTTAGAGAAGAGAAAAGCCAAAACACGTACGTTAAAAGTCCAACAAGAAAATAGCAAAACTCGTAATTTAAGATGAAAACCCCTAACTAAATTGAAGTTAAATGATATTGTTCATGCTTACGATGTTAAAAAGTTCGAATTTATCGATAGTCCATTTTGTGCTAACTCCTGTGCAGAATATATAGAATCTTGGCCTAATGAAACTTAAAAAAAATTTTTGGTTGTGTGAAATAAAATTGTATATATGTGAATATAATAATTGTTTGATTTAAATATTATTCCATTTCCTATCTTTATATTGCGCGTAAACATTAATATTTGTGAAGTGTTATGACTTTGCTATAAACATTGATGTTGTATGAAAAAAAAAAAAAAAAGTGAAATAATAATAATAATAATAAAATATGAGAGAAAGAGAGAGAGAGAGAGAGAGAAAACCGAAATTCGAATGAAACGATGCGACAACAGTGAAAAAGGAAAATTACATTGTAAATTTAATAATAACGATGACGGGAAGAAACAATGCGTTATTTTGGCAATGCTTGATTTTTGTTTTATGATTGTTGTCCTCTGTAAATGGAATACTGCTGCTTTTTTTTTTCCTTTCAGACATGCTCTTTGTGATTTCGACGGGCACCCGAGGCCGACTGCATAGATCAGAGATGGCCCATATGGGCAGAAAGATGGAGGGTCTGGCCCATATGGCCAGACCCTCCTAAGATGCCACGTGTCTTCCAACAACTGTCCCCAAATCCAGCATCTAGCCAGCAGTAGTCGGAAAGCAGCTCAACTCCGAGAAAAAAAGAAGCGGCCATGAATCTGGCAGTATGACGAAGGCGACTTAAGAAGTTTACCTGCAGACGAAATCGATCATGCGCCGTTTCTCTGAGTGAAAACTGAAGTAGAGAGGAACAATCGAACTATTTTAATAACGATGAAAAATGAAATCGACGAGACATGATGTTTTTATAATAAATTCATTGATCCATTTCTTAATTGTAAATAAATGTACATGTATTCTTTTGTTATAAGTTGACTTAACGGTCATTAAAATAAATTGGTTGATTTGTAGATTCTTCAGGTTAAAGTTGAGTGTTTTATGTTTTCTATATATATATACATTTATAAATTTTAAAGTGCAGCATAGCATATTAACATTTAATAATTACTAATCTGCAGTTTTTAAAATTTATCAAAAAAATTATGGATTAAATTTATTTTATAGTTACTTTAAAATAAGGATTTCAAACTAGAATTTTATTGCAGTAGCATACTTTTTCCTAAATATTTATAACGCGGAGGGCTATATCAAATATACACTGAAAATAGAAGCGTCTTAAATTCAGACAAAAATGTGTCTGAAATACCAATTTAGACACATAAATGTCTGAAACACTTACGTAAGCAAAATATCAGACGCATGTGCTGCCTTAAATTAAGACACAGAAGTGTCTTTTTATAAATGAGTTGAGATAAGTGTCTGAATAAGGTTGATCTGTCTGAAATGAAGACATATTACAGTTTAGACACATCAAAATTCAAACATTTTACAATTTAGGCAATTAGAAATTCAGACAATTGTATTACTTAACAAATTCTCTATATGGAATCTCTTTTAAGCAGCATGATTATCCTATTTTAACATTTTTTTAACAAATAAATTTCATATTATTTTATATAATATAAGTAGTTGACTTATTTTAAATACTTAGACGCGAAACTTATTCGGTTAAAAATTGAAAAACAAAGTTAATTTTTATTTAAATTCCTCACATGTAAAAAAAAAAATATATATATATATATATATATATATATTAAGGTAAACGAAGCATGTAACTTGTATCTATGAAAGCGAATTTGTAACTAAACAATCTTAAACAATTTGTGCATAATTGATTTTTTTTTTTTCCATTTTAAAAATTATTTTCTTTCGCAATGTTTCCTTACACTTCAAAATGTAAAAGAACTTTTTTTTTCTTTTTCGTTTTCATGTACATAGTTGGCTTTCTTGTAAATACCAGTTTAAAAAAAATCGTTTAAGATCAATAGTCTACTATTTTTTCATATTTATTGCACATTTTACAAAAAACTCTAAACCTCTATACATAAAATTTAAGATAATAATATGCATTAGGCTTTAGTTATTAGGGGTTGTTTTATTGGAAAGACCTCGATTTATTTTCCGAACACTAGAATATATTTCATTATACAATCATGATTCAGTGTGCGTCCCGGTAGCTTCATTAGGAAGACGCTCACCTTTAATTCCGTTGGTTGTCAGATCGATTCCCGGTAATGGATTTTTTTTTTTTTTTTGTAAAAATTATTAATGCTTTTTTTAATTTTCTAGGAGATACTAAAATCAGTGTTTCACAGATAAACAGTATAACACGCAATTATTTATTTATTTATTTACGAAAAATATTCAGTGTAGACAGGATCAAAGATAGCGGAAAATCAGACACTTCAAGCGCGTGAAACGGTGTGCCTTTTAAGATACTTCAAGTGTCTGAAATAAATAAGACACTTTTCAGCATCTTAAAATTGAACACCTCATTTTAGACACATTTGTGTCTGAATTTCAGACACTTCTATTTACAGTGTATTGTTTGTAAGGGTTCCACCTTTATAATTTATAAAATTTAAAGACAGGTGACTTTTTACATTTTTATATTCCTAATAATTCTTTTATTTATATCATTTCTAAAGTTTTAAAATAATAATACTGATAATAAAAATAAAAAAAGAATGTCAATGGAAAGTATTTCTAAAAGTACCAGACAGTTTAAATCCTTTCGAAGAAAAATAAAACTTAAATCCTTTCAACTTTCTTAACTTTTTTTAAGCTATATTGAAGATTTATCCCGTTTTATAACTTCTAAATATTTAGACTATACAGTATTAAAAAAAAAAAAAAAAAAAAAAAAAAAAAAAAAAGGTTTAAATTTGTAGTTTTATTTATCTGAATATGATTTATTTTGACTTTAATTTCCAGATCATTGAACTGAAACAGACACGAAATATAATAGCTTCAGAAAATGGATTTGTGAATGACTTTCCCGATTTATTTCGAAGCGAGCTATAATATGTGTCCACGACAGAAATTCCCCCTTCCCAAAAGCGAAGACACTCTTCCCGGATCAAATATTATTGAGGAAGAAAATGCCTTTGAATCTCGATACTTTCATATGTCAAATAAACTCTGAGCTCTTTTATATTACAAAGCGTTAAGCATGTATAGAAAGACAGTAAAGAATAAAGTTGTTTATCTATATAATACATTTTTTTACTATAAAAAACTTGTTCAAATAATATATTTTTCTTTAAACGTATTGATGTTTTAACTTATTCATTTTTTTTTCTCTTTTGACGCGTGTTGAGTCGAAATAGAATCTTATTGTCTGAATACTTCCAAAAAATTCACTCTTTTAAAAACTTTCTGATAGGGAAAAAAAGAAAATTTGAACGAAAACAACGTATTTATGTAGAGACGTGAAATCGCTTTCGGACAAATCATGTATTTACTACATTTTAACCTGTAATTTTTCACAATATTAATTTTTCGATTTTAATAGATTTTTATAAACATTCCCTCCAATACTTTTAGGGAATATCTATTCTTATGCGTATATGTATGCATGTAAACTCATAGACCTATTATAAAAGTGGACGGGACAATGACAATCTTTTTCAGTGGCAAAGAAAGCTCATAAAAAAGTCACATGACTTTTGAACTACAGGAAGCCAAACTGCCCAATATTGAAATTTTCTCGCCATGCTCTAAACTCTGCTTTTCCTTAAGCAGACAATATTTTTCCTTTTTCCTTGAAAGTTCTTTTTAAAATATTTTTTTCACTTTAACAGTTAGATTGTTTTGAATTTAAAAAGAATTTTATAGCAAGAAATAGTAATTAGATGTACTTTAAAAGCCCTAGAAGTTATGTAAATAAGGATTTTTTTTTATAGGTGAGATTCGTTTTAATATTTTATTATTTAGTTCTTTTTAAGTAATTATTTTTATGAAATGTTTATAATTGCTATACTTAAATGTCTAAATTGAATTAGTTTAAATATATTATACCTTATATGATTTCAAAAATGCCCATGATTATTTACAATGAAATAAATAAATTAGTGCTGATTCAATAAATAAAGGATAATCTTTCCGTGGTTCAACATGAATCACGTGATATGAACCAATAGATTGCTATGTTTGGCCCTTTATCGCTATTTTGGCATTTAAAATTTCAATTCGGCAAATTATCATTATTATTAGGTAACACAACAGTCCTATAACCGAAATAAATGTTTTTTAAAATAATTTTTCACATATTTCACATTATAATAAATAATAAAATAGATATTTTTTCATCATTTCCCAACAAAGTTTAAATGTGTTCTTAAAGAAAAGTTAAACTTTTAAAAGAGTTATATTTAACAATAAATAATAACTTAACAGCTATTTTTAAATATTTTGTCGGTTAAATTTCGACTACACAAAATAAAAAAGAAGTAAAATAAAAGCTAAAATAATTTACAACAAATAAAATATTCAACTACATAAGTAAACAAAAACATTGGCGGTCATGACTTTTGCCAAATACAATCTCCAAACTGTTGCCATAGAAATTTATTGAAAATAAGCTGTTACCAAGGGAACCAACGCATAGATGGAACATGTCACATGACTCATGTTGGACCATGTCAGGGTTGCCATTTATCACTCTATTTTATTTATCTCGTTGACTATTTATGAGAGTTAAAGTGTGTATAGACAAACCGAAGTTATAATTACTTTTGAACTCTGTTGGAAAGTGTTAATAACAAGGTAAAAATAAATTTCAGCAGCTGTAGTGCTTTATACAAGTTTTGCTTGCTGTGTCTTTTAATAATAATAATAATAATAATATTTATATTCAGAAAAAAAAATCTCCAAGAACGCGATAAATGTCAGAAAAGATAACCTTTTATCAACAGTCACGTGTTTCATCTTTGCCATCTTTACTTATATTTCCTTAATAATGGAATGCTCCGGCACTCTTATAATAAGTCTATGTGTAAACTTCAGTTATGGAGACTAAATTCTATAGAAATAAATACCTCAAAAAAAAAAAAATAATAATAATAATAATAATAAATAAATAAATAAAAATTCAACTTTTTTTTTTCTAACTGTATTAAAGATTTATCCTTCTTTAAAACTTCCAAATATTTAGGCTGTAGACTACAGAAAAAGAAAAAATCTAAACGTCGGAGAAAAATAGCTTAAACTTGTAGCTTTATTTATCTGAATATGATTTATTTTGATTTTAATTCCAGATCATTGAATTGAAACACAGGAAAAATAATAGCGTCAGAAAATGGATTTGTGACTGTTTTTTTCCCATTTATTTCGAAGCGAGCTACAATACGTGTCTATGACGGAAATTCCCCTATCTAAAAAGCGAAGACACTCTTCTTGGATCAAATATTATTGAGGAAGAAAATGCCTTTGAATCTCGGTGCTTTCATATGTCAAACAAACTGATCTTTATCATATTACAAAGCTTTAAGCGTATATAGAAAGATAGAAAGAAATGAAGTTGTTTATTTATAAAATATTTTTTTAAATAGATAAAACTTCTTGAATAAATATATTTTCCTTTAAACGTATTAAAATTTTACCTTATATATATATATATATATATATATATAGGTATTGAGTCGAAATGGATTTTTATTATTGTTTGAATGCTTCCAAAAGAACTTTCTTGATTAGAAAATAAAAATAATAATAATTGTTTGTGAAACAATAATGTATTTACGTAGACACGTGAAATCCTCTTCGGACAAGGTATATACACTAAATTTTAAACTGTCACTTCTCCCAATATTAAATTTGCATTTTTAAAAGATTCTTGTGAGCGTTTCCTCCAATTTTATCAGAGAAAATATATTCTTATACATTTATGTATGTAAACTTCCATTTTATTGTGAGGATCATCAACGATTTTTTTTTCTTTCTAACTATAGTAAATATTAATTCTGCTTTAAAACTACCAAATATTTATTCTGTGGACTACATAAAAAGATAAAATCTAAACGTCGGAGAAAAACAGCTTAACCCTCCGTCAGGCGCACCCTGCCTGAGAGGCCCGTTCTGGTTTTCATTCTCTAAATATCCTACACATGATTTTTAATTCAAAAATACCCATATGTGGTGACCTTATTAGGAGTGAATAGAAAGTAATAAACGAAAATTTATTGCATAAGTACGAATTTATTAATAGTAGTACAAGTATTTTAACAATAAAGATTTTACCTGGACTCTCAGGCAGGCTGCGCCCGATTTTGTTCGTCCTACGGGTGCGCCTGACGTAGGGTAAGACTTGCAGCTTTATTTATCTGAATATGATTTGTTTTTATTTTTTATTTCGGATCATTGAACTGAAACAGACAAAAAAAATTACATCATCAAAAATTATAATTGTGAATTCTTTTCCCCATTTCTTCCAAAGCAAGCTACAGTATGTGTCTATGACACATATTCCCTCTCTCAAAAGTGAAGACAGTCTTCCTGAATCAAATATTATTGAGAAAAAAAAAAAAAAAAGCCTTTCAATCTCTGTACTTTCATATGCTATTGAAGCTCAGCTTGTACATGTAACAATACTTTAAGCGTGTATAAAAAAACTGTAAGGACTTTAACGTTTTTTAAATGGATATATCTGTACTGATAAGTATAAAGGATTTAAGTCCATATTCTTGATTTTTCAGGAGACGAAAAATAAAGTTAAACTAATTAAAAACAAATCAGAAAAATCGATTAGGAAAAAGGGATTTTGTTGATTTATACCCTTTATACCATTCAGTGATTATCAACCTTCATTTAAAAACAGGAAAAAATTGAATTAAATATTTTATACCATACATGAATGGTAAATTTTTGACTTGAAACTTTTTTTACCAATGGATTTTCTCAAAGACTAAATGACATAGACTTAAATCCTTTATACCAATCGACTGAGAATTTTTTTCTGAGTCTGACTATGTACTTAACTCAAAATCGACATTTTTGGACTTAAATCCTTTATACTTATCAGTACAGATATAACGTCATGAAATTATATATTTTTCTTAAAATGTATGAAGTTCCTGCCACAAGACACTTTTGTTTAAAAATATTTACTCGTTTTGTTTTATTCCATTTAAGTCTTTTAAATACGTTCTTGAAAATTATCATAAAAAAAAAAAAAAAAAGTTTAGAGTTACTGCTAAAATGCGTGTATTTAATCCTTTGCCGTCCTTGATGCTCAAAATCGCTCTAAATAGTATTGCCAAATTTAGGGACTCTTTTATTCATCTATCTCCAATAATTTTGAAGAATTATATTTGATATACATAATGAACGAATAACCTTCGACGTGATTGGACATTCGTTACAGGTAAACTTTAGAGATTGAACAAAAAAGTTCCTAAATCTGTGAACATTGACACAGGAAGGAAATTGAATAGCCCAGGCAAAAAGTTAATGAATGTATACAGAGTTAAAATACTTTATTTTAAAATAATGATATAATTGTTAATTTGGTAAGCTTTTTTATGAATAGACAAATGAATAAACAATCTTATATATTAATTATTAATTATTTTTTTTTATTCGACACAACAAAAGAATTAGTTTAAAATGTACGTAAATTTATAGTTTGAAATCTATATTTATAAGGAATAGAACAAACGTACACTTTTTATACCTATTGCTCTTTTATCTATTTGATTATTGTTTAATTTTTAAAAATTTTCATTGATTATTTTTCTGGTAAGGATATATACCCCTTTCTTAATAACTTAAAAATTATTTTATAAAAAAATTCGCTTTCAAAATTGACAAACGGTAATTATTTTCTTTGCAAAAAATACTATTTTTTTTCATTTTTTTTCCCTACATATTGCTACATATTTTTTATTATCATCAAACAAAAAAATATATTAAAAAGAAAAACCAAACCATAAAATACAATACATTACTTTTTCCAAATCACGCAATTAAAAGTTTTATGTATTAAATAAATTAGTCATAACCTATTAGATTTTACAAAAGCGTTTTATGATTACTCTATTATTTTTAATTTATAAAATCGAAAGGAATTAAGATTATACATTTTATTTCTGTGTAATTTCTCAAAATACTTTCAAGAAGTTTATCAAGAAGATTCTGAAGAAAACTTGAGCTATAGGAGAAGATCCGCAATAAAACTCCAGGAATAATAAGCAGTCGCAATAACTAAAGGAAAAATAAACTGTAGGCCGTGAAGAATAAGAATCAATTATTTCGCATCAAACATTTTTATTTAGGCAATATGGAAATCAAAAAAGTTTATTAATAAAAATTATTTTCAACTGTCTATTATAAAATTTAACAGACATACAGAGGGTTAGATGAGAGAGAGAGAGGGCTTCGCGATTACGTGTTCTTACGTCAAGATTGAAGAGCGAATTCTCCAAGTTGACTCTATTGCAATTAAGATCAGACTGTTGAATTACGCCAAGAATCTTGAAAAAGTGCCAAATTTATAGCCAAAGATATTCCTTTGTTTGTAGAATAATTTAATGTAAATATTTTGAACTTAGCACGACCGTTAAAAAAACTAACGCCAATCCTCAATGCCAAACTTTATCGCCAGACAGCCGTTAAAAAGCGAGACCAAAAGTCTGCAAATGATTGCACATCCTGTGATAAAAAAAATCTAAATTACCCTTTAATGACTTTCGAACATAAACACATTGCCTAATTTATTTATAACAAAGTGGACTTGCGCAATTTTAAAGAATGAAAATGTAATTATATATCCAACGGCTTATAACTGGAAATAATATTATTTTTATATTTTATTTATTAAATGATTTAGAAGAGCTTATAAATGTCATTTAAAAGGAATATGTTTTTGTTCTCAGACGATTTATTAATAGCATAAAGGATAAAGTATTATTAGAATTAAGATATTTATTATAGACAAAAGCGAATAAATAAAAGTAATTTAGAATTTCGTTATCTATTTTTATTAGCCATTTAATTTATTGAAAATATAATAATTACCCATTGTCTTTATATTAAGTTATAATTAAAACTCATATATGTGAAGGAACGACTTCACATATTTCTCCCCAGCGACGAGGAAAAAAAAATGAATCGTCAAAATGGACGAAAATTATAAAAATATAGAACGCTCTCTCTCACCTCCACAACAGTGTAATACAATTCCAAAAATTTCTGCATACCATTGTGGCTACAAACAAAGGAATATCTTTGGCTATAAATTTGGCACTTTTTCAAGATTCTTGGCGTAATTCAACAGTCTGATCTTAATTGCAATAGAGTCAACTTGGAGAATTCGCTCTTCAATCTTGACGTAAGAACACGTAATCGCGAAGCCCTCTCTCTCTCTCATCTAACCCTCTGTATGTCTGTTAAATTTTATAATAGACAGTTGAAAATAATTTTTATTAATAAACTTTTTTGATTTCCATATTGCCTAAATAAAGATGTTTGATGCGAAATAATTGATTCTTATCCTGGTCACGGCACCAAAGTTTATCAAGAAGATTCTGAAGAAAACTTGAGCTATAGGAGAAGATCCGCAATAAAACTCCAGGAATAATAAGCAGTCGCAATAACTAAAGGAAAAATAAACTGTAGGCCGTGAAGAATAAGAATCAATTATTTCGCATCAAACATCTTTATTTAGGCAATATGGAAATCAAAAAAGTTTATTAATAAAAATTATTTTCAACTGTCTATTATAAAATTTAACAGACATACAGAGGGTTAGATGAGAGAGAGAGAGGGCTTCGCGATTACGTGTTCTTACGTCAAGATTGAAGAGCGAATTCTCCAAGTTGACTCTATTGCAATTAAGATCAGACTGTTGAATTACGCCAAGAATCTTGAAAAAGTGCCAAATTTATAGCCAAAGATATTCCTTTGTTTGTAGAATAATTTAATGTAAATATTTTGAACTTAGCACGACCGTTAAAAAAACTAACGCCAATCCTCAATGCCAAACTTTATCGCCAGACAGCCGTTAAAAAGCGAGACCAAAAGTCTGCAAATGATTGCACATCCTGTGATAAAAAAATCTAAATTACCCTTTAATGCCTTTCGAACATAAACACATTGCCTAATTTATTTATAACAAAGTGGACTTGCGCAATTTTAAAGAATGAAAATGTAATTATATATCCAACGGCTTATAACTGGAAATAATATTATTTTTATATTTTATTTATTAAATGATTTAGAAGAGCTTATAAATGTCATTTAAAAGGAATATGTTTTTGTTCTCAGACGATTTATTAATAGCATAAGGGATAAAGTATTATTAGAATTAAGATATTTATTATAGACAAAAGCGAATAAATAAAAGTAATTTAGAATTTCGTTATCTATTTTTATTAGCCATTTAATTTACTGAAAATATAATAATTACCCATTGTCTTTATATTAAGTTATAATTAAAACTCATATATGTGAAGGAACGACTTCACAATCATCAAATACGTACAAAATGCAAAATATTACTTTTTATTTTCTTTAAAAGAATTAGAGTTGTATCCTCCCCACAAAAACAATGAGAAATAGCAAACCACTCTGTCAAAAAGTATTCACTTTTGTTCAGTGCAGCTGTCAACGACAGCTTTTATTTTGTAGTGTTATATATTAATAGAGTCTAAGCATCATAAAAGCGAATTGTGAAAATATTCGTATGTTCAAACATTATATCTCAAAAATTTTTTCAAACAATCCAGTACAGGATCAGAATTATTAAATAATTCAAAAAAGGCACTACCTTAGTCATACTGTAGCATCAGTGTTGAAAATAATGAAAATAAATCATTATTTCTTGATAAAGCTTAAAAAACATGATTGTAGCTGTATTTTTTAAACTTTACTTACAAAATTTTAAAATGTAAATTTTTATTTTATTTTACTTTTCTTCTTTACTTTTCCCGTATTATTATTATTAATTTAGAATATTACTAAATAATGTTGACTATAACTGTTTAAAGCAACTAGTATGACATCCAAACAATTTTTTTAACATTAAAATTGGCAGTTTAAACTGTATGATATGAACATTTGTACATTTCTAGTGTATGCTAACCTTTTGAAGGATGATGGGATATATTTTATACCACATAATTGTAACTTCCAACTGAGAAAATTTATTCCCGAAAATTCCAATACTCTATTTCTATTTTTTTACTTAACTGAAAAAACTAATATATTTCTTTTTGTCTAACATTGTTCATAAATACTGGTGGCTGTTGATTTTAAAAAAGTGTAATTATCGTTTCCCTGAAAGGGTAAAACAAGATTTCAAAATAGTTTTAGAAACTGTTTTATTTTAAATAGATTAAAAGACTTCTTCACACACCTTATAATTTAAGCCAGCACAACCCGTTTCGAAAGGACGTAGCCTTCCTTCACCAGGTGAAAGAAAAAAAAAAAAAAAAAAAAAAAAAAAACGTGCTACTGCCTTGGAGGCAAAAGCACGACTACTTTTGCCTCCACCTGGTGAAGAAAGGCTGAAGAAGAACCTGCACCTGGTGAAGAAAGGCTACGTCCTTTCGAAACGGGTTGTGCTGGCTTAAATTATATGGTGTGTGAAGAAGTCTTTTAATCTATTTATCGATTGTACACCAGTTTTGAATTTAGTTTTGGTGTTTTATTTTATATAAATCTCAGCACGGGAGGAGATAAATCGCCCCCTTAATCTTCCTCAAATGTCTATATAACCCTCTGAAGTGTATTCGACTAATTTTAATTATTCCTGTATATCATATATAAAACATATTGAAACCAAACTGTATAATTGAAATCATCAGAAAAAAAAAAAAAAAAAAAAAAAATACAGGACCCAATTTAAAATGCTTATCGAATCCCTTTCAAAAATATCACAAATATATCATCTTTCCTGTGTCCCTGTAAACTAAATGTAATTGTTCATACATGTTTTTTATAAGGCATGCATTTGTACATAGAAAAAAAAATGTAAGTTAATTTCAAAAAGTTTAGTGCAGGCTAAAGATGTGTAACTGTATTTATCAGTAATTTTGAACATAGACGTAATGCATTTGAAGATAATTTTATGTCCGTGTACACGAACCATTTGTGCTATCTCAAGAATTTTTTCAAATAGCATTCTCGTATAATAATTTAGAATAATAAATTTGAACTTCCTGCAAATATGCCTTCTTGTATTATGCGATAATAACATCATCAACAGACCAACAGATTAAAACTTGATTTTTTGATCCAGGAAACCTCAAAACGTGTATATATTGTAAAAACTGAATTTCAAAAAATTGATTAAAAAATACTTTATTTACCATGTATGAATAAGAGACAGTGAAAAATTACAACAAAGTATTCTTTTAGGTAGCGAATATGGAGATTGTAAACAAGCATCATACCCCCCTCCCCTCCCCTCCAAAAAAATAAAAGGATTAAATATTAAACAAGGTATTTTGATTAAGGTAAATACACCAGTGCTCGTCACCCTTAAAATCGGCATTAATGTCCGTCACCCTCACAAATGATATGTTAAAATAAGCGTTTAATAACATCTGCGAACACTAGATTCCCTAGAAACGAAGACTCTAGCTCGAGCGGATTCAAATCCATCGATCTTAATTAATTATTATTAACGGTTATTTTAACATGCCTTTTGTGAGGGTGAGGAACACTGATTCACATTTTAAGGGTGACGAGCTGTGGAGTCTTTACCTTACATAAAGAAAATGTTGAAATTCTATCGGTCTAAAAGTAAGAATGCATAAATATATAAAAAGTGATAACATAAATATTTCGACTGCAAAAATATTGTTGAGCGTACGTAGTTATTTGTTTTTACTTTGCAAAATTACTTTTCTTCAACATGCTTCACTCTGCTTATTGCGCATTTAAATAAATAAATATATATATGTATATACATGGTCGATAAAAATATAAAATTTATGGGCATAAAGAAATATTTTTTTAAGATTTTTATCAGACATTCTATTTCTGCTTTCAAAAGAAAATTATAATTTTAGCTATGGATGTACTTGGTATAAGTATCATTTCAATATAATTTGATTATCGATATAAACTGTGTATCATGATTCAATTTCATCCGTTATTCTTTACATTAATGAGAATATTGTTTATGAAAAATTTCATAATTTCAAAAATATCTGTCAAAACATTGCTTTGATTTATTTGTAATATAAGTAAGGGTGAAGAAGTCGATCGTGGTCCACCAAGTGGCTTTTGGTCAAAGCATCTAGGAACTATCTTTGCGACGTAAATGCAATCTTAGCTCCAATTATCTAAAGAATGAGTACAGCTCTGCGAAAAAAAGTCATAAATTCATGTTATCTTACATGCTATAGAAATTGAAGGGTATTTCTGGAAATCAATCCATAAAGGAATCCTATCATTACCAAATACAGCAAACACGTTTACTCTTGTTTTGGATCGACGTAGTTATGTAGTTATATGAAAGTGATATCTTCATACTTATTATTAATGAAGATTAAATATCATTACCTACTTACTAAACTTCACACTAGAAACTCATTATCTTTATTTGGAGAAGTTTCTAATTTTTAGTCTCGTAGACGGGTGGAGGGGAAGTGCCATATTCGAAACTAGTTCATGTTCATCGCACTAGTCATTCATACAGTCGGCAGCAAAATTATTCGAGCACTAGCCAATAAATCCTATATTAAACAAGAAAGAAAAATCATGCAGTACGCATTGATTAGTCCAACTGTACGTAACGGAAGAGGTGGCCACACTCCCCACCTCTTCCGTAGTCCTATTGGTTGAACTGAATCCGGTCCCTCGCCTATATATAAGAGCACTTCTCCAGATTCAGAATTCTTTTTGCACTGAAGACGGTACGCTTTAGGCTACCGAAACAGCTGTATGCACCTCAATAATTTTTCTTTGGCGTTTCTGACGTAGTAGTTTATTCCTGTTTTAATGCATAATTATAATTAATATTTAAAAAAATAACCCTTATAGATACAAATTCAGTAGTTTAAAGCTGTCAATAGAATTAGAAATACTAAATTATCTTACATCCACACAAAACATGTTGAGATATAACATAGATAATTGACAAATACAAAATTGAAACATAAAGGTCAATTATTATGTTTACTCTTTTTTCATTAACCAAAAAATACACAACTTAAAATAACGTTTGCATCTTACCAACTCTATTTTGTTTTAAAAAAAAACTTCATGTTTAGGACTCACGTGCAATCAATTTCACTTAACCTCTATACCACTTCTAGTTGTGTAAAAAAAAAAGAAGCTTTAAGTGAAAATAACATGTTATCTTGATTTTCTTAGAGCATTTAAATAGATTTTAAATCTACTATCTGTATATTGTATGATACATAAATTATTTACATTATTTATTGATTGTATTATTAATGGTACACAAATTATTGAAAAAATAAGACTTCAAAAAAATATTGCAATCATTAATTTGTTTGAATAATTTATTAAAAAATTTAGTGCTTGTATCATCAGACACTTGGCACAATTCAAAATCTTTTAGAAATTTAATACACATCACTTAAGTAAAAAGAAATATGTAAATTCCAAAATTTATGCAGACAAAAATGTAAATGAGCATTAATTATAAAAACATAAGATTATGAACATTAACAAATTTATAAAAAAGGGCATAGTTTTATTAATCTATCATGAAAGAAATCCAAGATCCTCTTCACTAAATTAAATCATTAAAATTAAGCAATTATATATAAAACAACATCTTTTTCCAAGACAAAAACAAAATTCAATGCGATTAGTTCAACATTTAAATTTTGTCGAGAGTAAACATATTTAAAATGCTTAAGTGCTCTTCTAATTTTTAAAGAAATTTATTTTCTAGAGTGTGTTTTAATTACTTCTTTAATTTTATTTAAAGTTTAGATATATTTGTAAAGAAATTATATTCTTCTTTGGATTACTTTTAATTGAATTTTGCATTTCTAAGTGGATACAAAATAAAGTTTTAAGAAGACAGTTCAAGTGAGTAATACTTAAAAAAAAAAAAAAGTCATGCAAACAAAGACAACTCTTGATACATTAAGAATTATTGGACATAAAAATTAATTCTGCACATGGATTTATTATAATAGTAAAAAGAGTATGTAAACATCAGGTAAAATCATTTCTGTAATGTTATTCTTTATATATTACGATACATTGTGTACATTTTTATGCATAAATAAAGAAGATATATTTGTTAATGAATAAGATATATATATGACTTCCTTAATACATATATTAAAACACGATATTTCAAAATGCTGTTAAAATGGAGAAAAAAAATTAATATTAGTTTTATTTCTTTTTTCTAAGTGGTATGCAATGTTTATTTATTTATTTTTTTCAAATAAAGAAATGTGAGTACTTCATTACTTTTATATTATTTATATTAATTAATAATATGCATTAAAATTTATATAAATATTATAAATGCACATAAGTTATTAAGACAAATATTCCGAATATTTTAAATTGTTTGATAAGAGGATTATATTTTAATTCATTTGCATTAGAATCATATTTTAAATTACAAAAGTACTTTAATGACAAATAGTTACTTTTTATGCCATATATTTGATTAATAACCAGATGTTTAAAAAAAAAAATGAAAAGCGATGAAACAGCTACAGAATACTTTTTTAAAATTAGGGAATTAAGTAAAAATGGGCATATTATGATGCTGCCATTATGCACTATGTGATCCAAGGAATTAATGACAAATATGAAAAAAAGCACTCATGTTTGTAAAAATTGCAACGCCATGAAAGAATTGTCAGAAATGAATGAAATTTATTTCACATATTACAGATAGTGGTACAAATGAACGACCAAATGCCAAGACAAAAAAAAAAAAAAAAAAAAAAGAAAAGAAAAAGTTGTACTTCACGGGACTAATGTGCAAGTTGCACCGAACTAACAAACTATTTCTTTCAACGAAAATGCCTACTAACCCTGGACGATAGGTCTAATATATCGTATCATATTATATATCGTATTTATCGTAATATAACTCAGTACTTATTTCGCTTCCTTCTTCGACTCGTTTTAATACGCATTTTTTATATGCATGAGCAGCCCCCGAAAAACAAAAACATTAAATCATTAAATTCATTTTTTGACTTATTTTTATTTCATATTATTTCACACGTACTTTTTATTTCCTAATTCAAAATTATTAAAAAAAAACTTTTTCGATATCGCTTGTAACGATACTGATTATTATTAATTTTCTTTTCTTTTTCTTTCAGTAATAATAATAATAATAATAATAATAATAATAATAATAAAAGATTTTGATGAAATTCTGGCAAAAGCAGAATTTAGTTTAGGACGGAGGACTATTAGTTTTTTTTTTTTTTTTTTCTTTTTTCAAATTATAACATCGCTTTCAAATTATTCAATTATATTTTCGATAAATTTTAGATTTCGACAAATGCCCAATTGTCGAAATCAACAACGCATAAATCCCAGATTGAGTCTAATAGGCCCTCAGTCCTAAAAAAAAATCTTTTTAACGTGACTCTGGATATTCTTTAACATTTCTTGCGACTATTTAAGCATTTGAGCAAGTGCTGACTCAATGAATCGAGTTTTAAAATAGGGGTGATAATCATCTAGTTTAGAAAAATTAACAACAAGAGAGTGGGGCTGACTGGATGTTTTCTAAATCTAGATTTGTCGGTAAATTTGACAACACCGCCGAAACTTTTAGAATTGTCTGCGATGCTACACACGGGAAATATGGTCGCACGATATAAAAAATTCAAATTAGAAAAATGAAGTTATAAATAATACTAATAAGGAGAAAAAATCAATTTTTTAACTTGACTTTGGATATAAAATATTCAAATTAGAAAAAATGAAATCACTGAAAAAATAAAAAGAGAAAAAGAGAAAAGAAAATTAAATTCAAGTACAAGTAAGTTTTTTATTTTTCGCTCCTGAAGAAGAAAGGCCGGGTCCTTTTCGAAACCGGAAGGGCTACCCTTCATTTTATAGTATGTGAAGAAATTTTTATGTTTAAATAATCTATTTTTTTTTTAGTATGACTCTGGATACAAAAAAATCCAAATTAGAAAAGTAAAGTATATTCTTTAAATAAAAAAAAAAAAAAAAAAAGAGAGAGAGAGAGAGAGAGAGAGAGAGAGAAAGAGAGAGAGAAGAAATATAGCTAAAAAAAAAATCTTACGATTAACTGTTATATTTACTGAGCTTACAACTTCAAAGTTTTCAGCATCCATCTTAAATGAATAAAAGGCAATTATCTACAGATATGAAATCGTTTATAGCACATGGTAGAGTGACTGACTGATTCATCATCGCACAGCCAAAACTCTGTACCTAGAAGAATAAAACTTGGTAAAAGTATTCATTCTGGAACGCAGACGCCCACTAAAAAGCGGGGACAGGAAGACAAAACAGGATTTTACAAAAATCTTTATCTATCAAAGAAAAATACAGGCATCAATAATTTTTTTTGCTTTAAAATATAGCAAATAAAATTAACCAAAAACAAATTTCTGGAATTTTATAAATTTGGCCTTAAAAAGGAGAAAGGAATGAAACAGGTTTCACATACGCAAGATGCGATTTCACATAATACTTTATATCTCAAACTAAAAAAATGATATGAGATTTTTATTTTAAAACATAGCTCTAGCATGAATGCCTAAAAACCAATTTCGAGAATTGTAGAAATTTGGTCCCTAAAGGAGTTGGAGGGGGCAAAACATGATTCCATATGCGCAAAACTTTATTTCCCACACTCACATAAATAAATAAATAAAAACAGATATACGTGATATTTTTGCTTAAAAGTATAGCCATCATGGATGCATAAAAACCTATTTTTGAAATTTTAAAAATTCGACCCTTTAGGGAGTTGAAAAGGTAAAACGTGATTTTACGTAGCCCTTCATATCTCAAAGAAAAAAAAACAGATATGTGTGAGATTTTTGCTTTAAAATTTAGCTAAAGAAAACCTAAAAACCAATTTCTGGAATTTTAGAGGTTTTTCCTTCGGGGGGGGGGGGATAAAATGTAACTTTCCTGAGGAAAATCTGATGTCACATAATAATCCTTCATATCTCGAACAAATAAACAGATATCTGTATGCTTTTAAATATAGCAAACACAAATACCTAAACCCCAATTTCCGGAATTTTAGACAGTGGGGAGGAGGTCAGGATGCGGAGGGCAAAATGTGTTTCCATATGACACTTCATTTAAACGTCTAAAAGAGTACGTAACAGTGAGTCACATACTGCTGTGGCAATTCTGTGTGGGACAGGGTCACGAATTTTGGTGTGAAGGTTGGTTCTAGAGCCCTGACACCCACTATACGAAGTTTTGTGGAATTTCCTCCTTTTCTCCTTAGGAAGGGGGTGGGTAAGTGGCAAAAATATGCTTGAGATCATAACTCGGCTCCAACTTACTTCGCGGTAAATAAATTGCACATGTCGAAACTAGACAAATGAAAAATAAAAATAAAATTGGCGATTTTCGAATTTTCGTTTTTTTACTTCCTTATACAAAGTATAAGGAAGTATAGTAATCCCGATTTGCGAAATGGATTTTGCATTTCACATTGCTCGAAAACGAATGATCGCTGAATGTTGCCAATTTATACGTGTGACTGTCACGATGTCTAGTTGTACACCTGCAAGTGTCGTCTTAACACGAGCTCTCGTTTTAGAGATATAAGGGACTTTACACGATTTTTCGTGACGTCTGTATGTATGTGTGTCTGTGTGTGTGTATGTGTGTAAGTATGTCGCATAACTCAAAAACGGTTGGACGTAGAAAGTTGCGAATTGGTACATAGGTTTGTTATAACATCTAGTTGTGCACCTCCCTTTTTGGACTTTGTATGATTTTCCGTTTTGGAAATATTTAGGAAAATTAGGTTCATAATGGCCAAAATGTATCAAAAAACGGTAATAACTAAAAACGGTTTGGACAAATCTTGCAATTTAACTGACTTCCCGACTAGCTAGACATTTGAAACTTTCAGAAAAGTTCAAACACGTTGACAATGCATTTTTAAAAATATTTTTAGCCAACTGTTTCTAATACCTGCTGCCTTCAGCAGCGTTTATGTGATTCAACAGAAAATTTTTTTAACTAACTTCTCGACTACCTAGACATTTGAAACTTTCAGACTAGATCAGAACACGGTGAAAATGCATTTTTTTTAAAATACTTTTAGCCAACTGTTTAGGGTCCCTGCTGTCTTCGACAGCGTTACCAGTACAAATCTTGCAATCTATTTTTAACTAACTTTCCGACTAGCTAGACATTTAAAACTTCTGGATAAACTCAGAACATGGTGGCAATGCATTTTTTAAATATTTTTAGCCATTTGTTTCAGGTGACTGCTGCCTTCGACAGCGTTTATATGGTTCCAGAGAAAATTTATTTAACTAACTTCCGGACTAGCTAGACATTTTAAACTTTCAGAATAGTTCAGAACACGGTGAAAATGCATTTTTTTAATACTTTTATCCAATTTTTTCGGGTCCCTGCTGCCTTCGTCAGCGTTACCAGTACAAATCTTGCATCGGTTTTTAACTAACTTTCAGAAAAGCTCAGAACACGGTGATAATTCTTTTTTTTAAATATTTTTAGCAAACTGTTTCGGGTCCAATGACAATGTTTTTTAACATTATGTATATTTCTAAAAGTGTATAAGGAAGTCATGTGGTGCCCACATCAGATTTTTTTGTGTGTGTGTGGGGGGGGGGGGCGGGGAGGATACAAGGAAAGGAAAGTAGTTTTTTTTTTTTTTTTTTTTTTCTTGAGTGGGTAATTAGCAAAATCGGCATTTTGGAAAATAAAGCTGATAGAAATTGAAATTGGCCGCATATTTTCTGGAGTATATTTAAAAAAAAAAAAAAAAAAAAAGTTGTTTTGCAATTTTTGTCTTCGAGGGGACAAAATTTCTTCATTTACGAAGGAGCTCATTACAGAGCACCCCTTTTCAGGTTAAATTTGTCCTAGTGAATCTAAGGGAGCTGCATTCGCGAATTTTGGTGTATGAATTAGTTATTTGCATGAGACAACAAATGTGACGGGATTTGGGGAAATTTCCCTTTTTTTCCCTGGTAGAAAGAGTGTGTGTGTGGTGGGGGGGGGGCACTTTTCTAAGCATAATCCTGTTTCAAAATATCTCAGTACGATATTTTTTTTGTATCCTTGTGTGCTACGCGTACCGAACACGCACTGTAAAGAGATTTTGCGAAGTGTCCTCCGTTCAATTTCTGGGGTCGGAAGAAGTAAAAAACACGTTTCAAATTGTAACTCTCTCGTAATTTATTTCAAAAAGGCGATTCTTCGAAGTATGAAGTTTTTATGTCTGCTTATTGATTTTATGAAAATTCTCCTCCTTCCCTCTTTGGCAGGAAGAGCAAAAAACACATTTCCAAGCATAACTCTATTTAAATTTATCTCAGCAAAGCAATTGTTTGGTATGTGGGTGTGCTACGTTTACCTAACACGAACTATAAAGTGATTTTGTGGAATACACTCCTTCACCTCCTTTGAGATCTTTGGGGAAGGGGGAAAAAACTCGTTTTCAATTGTAATTCTGTTCTAAATTATCTCAGGAATGCAATTTTTTGAAGTGTAGGTTGGTTATGTGTACCTAACACACATTATGTAGGAATTTTAGGAAAATTCTCTCTTTTGGCGAGGAAGACGGGGGGGGGGGGATAATTGAGGGTTTTTTTTTTATTTCTTCATTTTTTTTATTTTTTTATTTTACATTTTTTGATTATATGATATTTTTATATTCATAAAGCATAGATAACTTTGAGAATTTATTTAACGATTGTAACAAGCGAAGGTGACACTTCCTGCTAGAAAAAAAAAAAGTAGCAATGTCAGTTTGCATTTTCAAAATTTCTATTCACCATTTTTTTTTTTTTTTTTTTTTTTTGAAAGAACATTATACATATGTCAAACATTAATTTATGTTCTATCTGACTTAGTTTTCCTACCAGAAAGTAATTAATTTTGTTTAGCAAAAATAAGATTTTATATATACGCAGAAAAATAGAGGTATAACTACACAAAGTTATACACCCACGCACACATACTCTCTCTCTGACATACACACATATATATGCAATCATTCCATCACGACAATGCTGGAAAGTAGGAGCTAGCAAATAGATCACGATATAAAAATTTTTAAGAATTTAAAATTCTATCATAACAACTAAAGAAATTAATCCTAATAACTATTATAGCAACTAAATAATTAAAATGAAACATGCATAATTTAACTTAAAGATAGGGAAAAGATGAAGGTTTCTGAAATAAATATGAAAAAACTTAAAATAAACACAGCTATAATGGCATCAGAAGTACTACCGACAGAAGAAAAAAAAATGTTTTTGTGACGGAGATGGCTTTTACAAAAATCCACCATCAGTACTATCCGGCAATGTTATTAAATACAAACAAAGGGAATGTACTTGATGATAAAAAAGAATTATTAACTTAAAGTTTTACATAAATGTAAATATTAAAATAAAAATAGGGCAAGTGCTCCAGTAATTGACAACTTTCCCGAAATAAATAAATAAATAATAATAATAATAATAATAATAATAAATAAAAGCACATGTTTTACATATAAGAATTTTAACATTGTATGTTAAACACTGAAGCATAGGTGCCAATAATTGGTAAAATGAAAAAAAAAAGGGCAGTGTCAAACACGGGAGCATAGGATGCTGATTACTGGTAAAACGAAAAACTGGCAGCGTCAATTACTGGAACTTTGAGTGGGTGTAAAATAAAAATTCATAATAAAAATAATGATTATTAAATGCATATATTTTAATATACAGGTGGTTCTGAAAGTCTTTCATGCCATTTTCTAAAAGTAGTTTCCGATGACTAAAACATTAAAAACATCAGAAATTGCCCTAAAAGTGTCAATCACTGGAGCACTTACCCTATAATACCAATAGTAAAAATGTGATCACTAAATATAATTAGATATATTTATATATATTTATATATATATATATATATATATATGATAAAATATTACTGCAAAAACAGTCTGTAACATCCATTTCGAAAATTAATTAATGATTAATAAACTTTTTATTAATGATATTATTGCCTTCCTTAATAATTAATAATGTAAAAGTACTTGTTTCAGCTAAAATAAGATTTTTTTTTAGAACGAGGCGATAAAATTAGCAATATAAATTCCCTGAATACTTTCCTTTTCTCAAAAGTACATATGAAGCATAAATTTCAATTCTACTCTATCTTATTAATTTTTCTACCAAAATATAATTTAAATAATAAATGATTATATACATACAGTAATACAGATACAACTACATGAACTTATATGTAACTGATAAAATATTATTCTGAAAATAGTCTTTGACACATACTTTTAAATGAAATTACAATTTTTAGCCACATGGAATTCGCAAACTTAAAAATAATGTTTACAATGTTTTTTTCTTTTTTTTATTGCATAATAAATGCAACGTGGACTTCAAAAATAAACTCAATAAACCTAAAGATTAATCTGCATTTGAGTCAAAATGCTCACTCTACAAAAGAAATCCTTTTGGGATTAATATTAATGGGAAATTACACTCTGAGAAATCTCATTTATCATAGTTATACAAGAAAAAATCTATTTAAAGCCGGGACGTGTAACTTAAAATATTGCAAAGTTTTCTTTAATTTTAATGTGAATTTAATCTTTTTTTTATTTAAATCTTTTTAACTATTTTTTTATAAATGATGATAGTCAGTATTATTAACATATTTGGTGGAATTTTAAGAAATTATTATTTTAGTCCTTTGAAATATAAAATAAGTATTTTAGTTTTAATTAACAATATTTTTTAATCCACTGTTTCTGATAAATGTTTGATACATAATACGTTTATTAATAATACTGGTTTATATTTGACAGAATTTTAAGAAAAAATTATTGTAGCCATGTGAAACAAAAAGTGTGTACAGGCTTATCAATCCTCTGGATTTTTTTATACCAGCCATTTTTTAAAGGAATATCCGCTTTATATTTTAGCAAAAATTCTGAGATTAAAACAGACGAAAATAGTGTTAGGGGAATAGATGTGTGAATTAATTCGTAGGGTTAGCAACTCTGCTCAAGTATTTCAGTTTTGTTTAGAATTATTTTTTTTATTCCACTGTTTTTAATAACTATTATACAGGGTATAATATCAGAAGACTTGGCGTTGGAATATTAAAACAGGAATAAACTACTACGTCAGAAACGCCAAAGAAAAATTATTGAGGTGCATACAGCTGTTTCGGTAGCCTAAAGCGTACCGTCATCAGTGCAAAAAAATAATTCTGAATCTGGAGAAGTACTCGTATATATAGGAGAGGGGCCGGATTTAGTTCAACCAATAGGATTACGGAAGAGGTGGGGAGTGTGGCCAATAGGAATTAAGGAATGTGTAGCTGTGTAAACAGTAGAAAAATTAAGGAAATGTGGACTGAATGTAAAATTTCCAACAATCAGACAAATAGGGAACAGCGAAATCACAATTTACAAGGTTTTTAAAATTTTTATAAATATGAAAAGCTTCAAAGAAATCGAGTTCATGAATGGATTTAGGTCTGCAAATTATTTTAGCTGAATTAAATTTAAAATTATGATTTTCCTCCCAGCAATGTTTAGAAATAGCCGATTTATTGGTTTCTTGTTTGCGGACGTAATTCATATGTTCTTTTAGACGAAATTTAAGACTGCGTTTAGTTTGGCCAATATATGATAAACCACACTGACAGGATATACTATAAATGCCCCAAGAATTATGCATATCAATAGGATCTTTTAACTGAGAAAAGGTGAGTTTATTGGAAGGCGAAAATATTATTTTAAAATCATATTGTTTGAGAATTTTAGCTATGGTTTGACTGGTTTTAGAAAAATAGGGTAAAACAATACTGATATTAGAAGTGACTGATTTAGTAGACGAAATACGAGGGAGTTGTAATTTTTGGATAGCTTTGTCTATAATGGAAGGGTCATAACCTCTGTCAATTGCGATGGCTTTCAGGTATTTAATTTCAGATTTAAATAAAATAGGATTTGAACAAATATTAAGGGCACGGTTTACAAAAGTATAGAAAGCAGCCATTTTTTGGTTAGGTGGGTGACATGAACGCGCATGGGGAGGAAGGGAGACTGCAAAATTTTTACGATAGACAGTGGTTGAAAATCCATTTACAGTGCGAGAGACGAGGGTGTCAAGAAATGGAAGGGAGCCATTGTTTTCTATTTCATATGTAAACTGGATATTACTGTCAATTGAATTTAAGGTTTCTAAGACATGGTCAATATTGTGAAGAGATGTGTCAATAAGCGTGAAGGTGTCGTCAACATAACGGGTCCAAAAAGGAAAAGATATTTTCTTAAAAAGCTTGCTTTCGAAATAGTGCATGTAAATGTCTGCGAGAATTGGGGAGAGAGGGGAACCCATGGCTAAACCTTCAGACTGACGATAGAATTTATTTTGGAAAGAAAAAGTGGTTTGTGATAAACAAATGCGGGTAAGAGAAATTAATTCTTGTATTTCAAAAGAGGTGAAATGAAACTCTTTTAATCTATTTTCGAGACAACAGAGGGCGCCACTTATTGGAACATTAGTGAAAAGAGATTTTACATCAAAAGAAACCATAGTGAGATTAGTGTGAGGGCCCTCAACCGTCTGAAATTTCTTTTACAATGCAAGAGACACCGCATTATCCCTAAATTCATTCAACTGAAATGCAATATTTCTGGTTCCAGTTTTGTAAACAAAGCAGTACTCAGGTCTCATTTTAATATTCTCCGTGCAGTTATTAAGGAAACTCGTACCAACATCGCCAAAATTGAAAAAGATTTATTGTTTCTCCACTTAAAGTTAGCTTTTGAATGTCCTAATTTTATGTTGATTGATCACAATTCCTGGATTCATTGTGACAACCGTTCTCGTAAACACTCAGTTAAATTACATGATAAATTCACCCGGCTTCGTAATTCACAGAGTGCTATTCATTCGAACGACTTACCTGTTGTCAATAAAAATGCAATCGTTAATCTTTCCAGTACTGATATTTCCAATAGTCAATATTCTGTTCTCAAACTCAATTCAAATTTTGCCATTTCTAAACCTCCTTCTTTTCCTCAGTTAATTGCACCGGTTGAAAAAGCTTTCAAAAATTCTCGACTGACTGACCAACAGAAAGAAAATCTTCGTCATTTAATCCTTAATAATGCCAATTTCAACTCTAAAAATTTTAAATCAAATCTCAGCCCTGCAGAAAAACACGCCTTGAAGGAATTAAAATCTAATGAAAATATCATCATTACTAAAGCTGATAAAGGTGGTCAGATTGTTATATTGGATAAAAAACAATACATCGAAAGTGTTACCGAACTAATTAATGATGGCCCATACATTCCTCTGCCCCGTGACCCCTCTCCCCAAGAATTAAATAAAATTAAATCTGCTATAAAATCTTGCCCCTTATTATTGAACTCGACTAAATCCCATCTTATCCCTTCTATTGCTAATTGTGCCAGATTTTATGCTTTACCAAAAGTTCACAAACCCAATATTCCATTTCGTCCAATAGTCTCTAATATCGGTACTGCTTCCTATAATCTAGCTAAATTTCTCACCACAATTTTTGCTCCACTTCTTGCTGCTAATAGTTATACTGTTAAGAATTCCATAAATTTTGCAAAAAATATTCAAAATTGCCCTCACACTAATCTCACTATGGTTTCTTTTGATGTAAAATCTCTTTTCACTAATGTTCCAATAAGTGGCGCCCTCTGTTGTCTCGAAAATAGATTAAAAGAGTTTCATTTCACCTCTTTTGAAATACAAGAATTAATTTCTCTTACCCGCATTTGTTTATCACAAACCACTTTTTCTTTCCAAAATAAATTCTATCGTCAGTCTGAAGGTTTAGCCATGGGTTCCCCTCTCTCCCCAATTCTCGCAGACATTTACATGCACTATTTCGAAAGCAAGCTTTTTAAGAAAATATCTTTTCCTTTTTGGACCCGTTATGTTGACGACACCTTCACGCTTATTGACACATCTCTTCACAATATTGACCATGTCTTAGAAACCTTAAATTCAATTGACAGTAATATCCAGTTTACATATGAAATAGAAAACAATGGCTCCCTTCCATTTCTTGACACCCTCGTCTCTCGCACTGTAAATGGATTTTCAACCACTGTCTATCGTAAAAATTTTGCAGTCTCCCTTCCTCCCCATGCGCGTTCATGTCACCCACCTAACCAAAAAATGGCTGCTTTCTATACTTTTGTAAACCGTGCCCTTAATATTTGTTCAAATCCTATTTTATTTAAATCTGAAATTAAATACCTGAAAGCCATCGCAATTGACAGAGGTTATGACCCTTCCATTATAGACAAAGCTATCCAAAAATTACAACTCCCTCGTATTTCGTCTACTAAATCAGTCACTTCTAATATCAGTATTGTTTTACCCTATTTTTCTAAAACCAGTCAAACCATAGCTAAAATTCTCAAACAATATGATTTTAAAATAATATTTTCGCCTTCCAATAAACTCACCTTTTCTCAGTTAAAAGATCCTATTGATATGCATAATTCTTGGGGCATTTATAGTATATCCTGTCAGTGTGGTTTATCATATATTGGCCAAACTAAACGCAGTCTTAAATTTCGTCTAAAAGAACATATGAATTACGTCCGCAAACAAGAAACCAATAAATCGGCTATTTCTAAACATTGCTGGGAGGAAAATCATAATTTTAAATTTAATTCAGCTAAAATAATTTGCAGACCTAAATCCATTCATGAACTCGATTTCTTTGAAGCTTTTCATATTTATAAAAATTTTAAAAACCTTGTAAATTGTGATTTCGCTGTTCCCTATTTGTCTGATTGTTGGAAATTTTACATTCAGTCCACATTTCCTTAATTTTTCTACTGTTTACACAGCTACACATTCCTTAATTCCTATTGGCCACACTCCCCACCTCTTCCGTAATCCTATTGGTTGAACTAAATCCGGCCCCTCTCCTATATATACGAGTACTTCTCCAGATTCAGAATTATTTTTTTGCACTGATGACGGTACGCTTTAGGCTACCGAAACAGCTGTATGCACCTCAATAATTTTTCTTTGGCGTTTCTGACGTAGTAGTTTATTCCTGTTTTAATATTATACAGGGTGCATAGGAAAGTCCCTTTAACCTGAAAATACTTGCGAACGGAGAGTGCTACAGCCACGCAAGTGAGGTAACGGTATAGTAAAGTGACTATGCCCGACCTAATGCAAACGACAGCAGCGCCCCTAGTGGCAAAATTTGGAAGTTAGCCATTGCAAATCGAAAACGAAAAGAGATAGAGCAAAATTTCCGATTAGAAAGTTTTAGAGCATCAATTAATTGAAACGATATTTGGTTCACACGGATAAGATAAATTGGCGATGTATACCCAAAAATGTCCGTACTCTATGCGCGACTGTTCTACTCTACATATTCACATTTCGGAAATGTAGCAGTGTGAAAATGCAGTTTGTGACTTTGTACTGTACTGTAATGTCTGAAAACTTTAATTTCCAATGCATTTAAAATTTAGTTTAAAAGGTGTTGGCGCTCGCTTGATACAAACAATATAATCTCATAGCATAAAATTATTGATGGCAGACGATAATTTTATTCCTAATGTGCGAGCGCTTTCATTTTAAAAATTTTATTTTCTGTGTTGTGGCAATTTCAATCGTTGCCTAGCGACGGGTAGAAAATATGTGTTCTTTTTTGAAAGCGACAAAACAAATGGCATTTTGAATGATCCTAAATGAATGAGATCCTACAAAAGATACATTTCTTAAAAATAAACGTTTGGATTTAGAATTTTGGAGCTGTGAGAGAATGTCAAGCTTCACTAACTTTCAATATTGAGAGATAGTGCTTATTTATGGCGAATGTCAACGCAACGCAACGCATGCTGCACGGGAGTATGCCGTTCGTTTTCCAGGTGGGCCACATCCAAGTGCAGTTACCATCGCAAATGTAGTGCGACGGCTCATGGAGACAGGAAGCACGAAAACTCGTCCGCGTTCTGGCAGACCAGTGAGTGCAGGTATGCGTATACCGCTAGTGAGTATATTGGCATATGCACTAGCCCATCCACACAGCAGTACAAGAGAAATCAGCATGGCTTGTGGCTTAACACGGCCCGAGTATGGCAAATACTGCATAGTCAACATGCACATCCCTATCATGTCACTCTGCAGCAAGAACTGTTGCCACAGGATAATGAGCGTCGATTTGATTGGTGCAACTGGGCATTAAATAATGTTGAAGATAAATCAGATTTTTTGTCCAACATTGTTTGGTCGGACGAGGCACTGTTTCAGCGTACCGGAGTACTAAACCAACATAATGCTCACTACTGGGCGCTGGAAAATCCCTCGTGGGGACTATCCACGAAACACCAAGTGCGCTGGTCCATTAATGTGTGGGGCGGTATCTGGAAGGATCGCTTACTGGGACCTGTGTTCTACGAAGGCACATTAAACGGACAGAGGTACCTCCAACTATATCAGGATATCATACCCGACTTTTTGGATGATATTCCCCTGTCTGCATTACGGGACATGTGGTTCCAACATGACGGTGCTCCTGCACACCAGCCAGCTGGAGTACGAAGCTTTCTAAAAGATTGCTTTGGACAACAAGTTATTGGGTATGGTAGTAGTATTGAATGGCCTCCACGATCGCCGGACCTAACTCCGATGGATTTCTTCCTGTGTGGTTACATAAAAGATCAGGTTTATGCAACTCCACATACAAGTCTGCTGGATCTACGTCATCGTATTACAGATTCTTTCAATAGTGTAACACCTTCCATGCTGAGAAATGTGCATGCAGAATTACTCACACGAATACAAACGTGTATTGTGAGCAATGGCGAACTTTTCGAACATTCTCAACATTAACTTTTTATCACTATGAGACTTAGAGTTTAGTTTACCTATTTTGTTTTTGTGTGTGATGTTATGAAAATGTATTGATGTAAGTACATAGTATTTATTCATTAAATTGTGCATATTTCTCCTTTCCTCTGGCTATTCCTTTCAAATATTTACACAAAATGGAGTGCATCGATTTTGGATATTTTTTGGGTATACAGGCGCCAATTTATCTTATCCGTGTAAACCAAATATCGTTTCGTACTAATTAATTGATGTTCTAAAACTTTCTAATTGGAAATTTTGCTCTATCTCTTTTCGTTTTCGATTTGCAATGGCTAACTTCCAAATTTTGCCACTAGGGGGCGCTGCTGTCGTTTGCATTAGGTCGGGCATAGTCGCTTTACTATACCGTTACCTCACTTGCGTGGCTGTAGCACTCTCCGTTCGCAAGTATTTTCAGGTTAACGGGACTTTCCTATGCACCCTGTATATGGTTCGTTTCCTGATAATATTATTATTATCTATGACATATAATTTTTAATTTATGATACTAGCATCAAATACCTTTTTAGATTAATTTATCAAAATAATCATTGTATGATTATTTCAATTGAAAGAATATTAAATTGAAGAACTGGTGTACAAACAATATTTAAACTTAAAAACTTCCTCACACACCACTAAATCAATGAAAGCGCTTCTAGATGTAGTTGCATCATTTTATTATTATTATTATTATTATTATTATTACTTTTTTGTCTGTTCAATAGAAGAAAGTACTGGATTCGGAAAAAGTTTCGACTTTTGGGTTTTCATGGATTTACACTTTTTGAGAGGACCAGAACAAGATTTGATCATTTTTAGTGTTTGTTTTTCTGTGTCTGTGTCTGTTTATTTTGTCTTTGTGTCTGTGACAAAAATTTTATTTCACCTGTATCTCAGGAACTGTAGCTCAGATTTGCATATAAATTTGTATGTAGATGCAGTTTGATATAAATTAATCCATATTAGCTTTTGATGCCAATCACTTAAAAGGGACGCTTCTATACAACGATTTCTGTAGTTTTAAAGAAGGCTATATCTCAGAAAATTATGCACAGAATTGCAGATAAATTAATATATGGATTCACATTGATGAAAATCAGCGCCTGTCAACTTTTGGTTCTAATCATTCAACTTGTGGCGCTGCTATGCAGCGATTTCCGCAATTTAAGGGAGGCGGAATTTCAGGATCTATCCAGTATAATCGAACAAAACTTGATATACAAATGAGTCATTATGAAACATGCTGATTCATGTTAAGTGCATATCAATCGATAAGTGTTGCTGCTATATTGCGAATTTCCCCGCGAACGGGAAGGATGTCATCGGCACGGTAAAAATTCGCTTCCTTTCGTGTAATACCTCGTTCAGATGAAAATAGTCTGCATACATAATGGCAAAAAAAAAAAAAAAAAAAAATGTACTGCGTGAATTTGTATAAGACGGTATATAAAGAAGTTTTGTGATGGATAAAACATACAAATTTTGCTAATAGACTTACGTAATTTTTTGCAGCGCTGTCCTTTAACTAAATAATACGAAGATTGCCATAAAAATGTGGTTAAAAAAAAAAAGAAGAAGAAGAAAAAGAAAAAGAAAGAAACTCTAAAAGCCCTAAAATAAATTCGGTGCCATTTATAAAAATATTTTAGAGAACAAATTCATTTTTTTTAAAGGTTGTAAAGCTGTATTTTGAATATATATACAAGGTCCGCTAAAAGTCACGACTTACATCCCCTGCATCACGGCAACGCTTCGGAATTTCTAAAAATTGTAAAACAAGTGTCCAATCAATTTCAAGGGGACTTAATTTAACTAAGAGGGGCTGACAGGGGGCGAAATTTCATATTTTAAATCGGAATTGGGTACTTATTAGCTCGATAGAAAGGTATTTTCAAAATAAACATTTTGTCAAAAAGAGTTTTGTCCTATTGCCATTTTTAGGAAGTTGAGATGGATTTAAATTCTCGTTTAAAGTTCTCCCCCTCCCCCTCCAACTGAATCCTGAGAAACCTTGTAAATTCCGAAAAATGTAAAAAAAAAAAAAAAAAAAAAAAAAAAAGTGTTTAACCAATTTGAGGGGTATTTCATTTGGTTAATAAATAAATAAATAAATAAAGCTGGAGAAAATAAGAATATCCAGGTGAGGAGAAAACATTGAGATTTTAAATGGAGAATTATTTGTTAGCTCATTGGAAATATCACCACAAAACAATTTTTTTTAAATATTTTTTTAAGAATTATTTTTAAACAGATTATGTTTAATTAAACCTTTCACAAAGTAATTCACTTTCTACTCTGTATTTCCGCAGGGGTTGTACTCTCTGCCATATTTTCGGGAATCATTTAAAGAGGATATTTTTTTACCGTTTATACCGCTACTTTTTCTCATGCAAAAATATTTATCGTATTAAAATAATTTATCGCGATTAAATTTATTAGATATTGAAAAAAAAAAATCTCCATCCTGAAAGGGGCCTAAAACAGGGTGGTGATTAATACCTCTGATTTCAGGAACACAGCGGAATTTCTGAAATTTCTAAAAAAAAAAAAAACGTATTCCACCAATCTAAGGAGGACTTTTGATTTTTAGTGGATTTTGGTCTGTGAAGGCATAGATGGAACCCAATTGAGCGAACTTGGAAATCTCAAATAGGAAGGAAATCGGTAGATTGTTAAAAGGTCTTTCTGGAGACACAAAATAAATTTACAAAATTTATTGCAGTTTCATATTTGCTATAATTTTCAATTTTTAAATTAGATTTATCCCCAATATTTTTAAAGATAAACCTATCATTTTACTTTTCTATGGTTAAATAAAGTAAAAATCCTCGTAAAAAATTATGGTATGAATTCTTCCACCGAAATCGGGAGACTATACAACCGAGTTCCCAACGACTTAGAACTGATAAACTTCTAGCTTTTTGAAATCTCAAAGTATGCCTCCTTAGATACAGGCTGTACCAATATACCCAAAATTTATAAAATCAAGCGAGGTTTATCTTAAATTCACTGAATAAGTTTTTAATTTTTATTTTAAGAAGCTCTGACGAGATTTTGCAATCCAGACAAGGGTTTCGGGACTATTTGAAAAAAAAAGAAAAGTTTTTGAAAACATTTCCAAAGATCTAACAAACAACTTTTTCCCGTTTGAAATGTGAAAGTTGCATCCCCCCACCCTTGCAAACCCCTTATTTATCTCAAGGTTTTTTTAAACGAAACGAAATCCCTCCTCGACTCAAACTGATGAAGCACTTTTTATTTACAGTTTTTAGTATTTCCAAGTTTTTTACATGATTCTTTATACAAAAAATTTAATCCATCTTAACTTCCTAAGGAAGCATAGGAGGACAAATTGTTTTTGACAAAATGTTTGTTTTGAAAAGACCTTTCCATCCATTTAAAAGATCTACATTCCCATTTGAAATTTTTAAGTTACCCCCTATCAGCCCCCCCCCCCCGATACTATTTTCTTTACTTAAAAATAAAAAATTCCTGAAATTTATTGCATATTGGTTTTACAGATTTCAGAAATTCCGAAGCGTTCCCAATATAAAGGGGGTAAGGTGGGACTTTTCGCGAAACTTGTATATTCTAAACAGTGTTTAATTTGAAAAAAAAAAAAATCTATATATATATACATATTTAAATTATAAAAGTAAACGATAAATTTCTTATTAAAAATATTATGATATTTATTTCAAAATTTTAATATAAATAATATTGATTTTTCTTATGGCACTTACTAATTAAAAGAAATTGATTATGTTGTTACAATTTGATATAAATTTACTTTTATTTAAATTCGTTTTAATTCACTTCGAAAAATAAATACAGCATGAACTTTTACAAATTACAAGTGATACATTTGTTTAGATATTAAATAGTGTATTTTGAAAAATATTCATTGTAAAAGTTTACTTTTAATATAAATGTTGTCTAGAGCATGTTATTTTGTGAAACAACTTACAAGATATAGCTATACTTTCACTAGACACATAATATGTTTCAATTTCATATAAACTATGTTTCAACTTACATCTTCTAAAGCACAGCTATAATTTTTAATTTATTACTAATCAATAAACTTTCTTTTTTTCAAGCTGGCAGCAACTAATAAACACATAGCGCTTTGGCCTGAAGCCATATCGTTTCAGAAGCAAAAAGGGAAATAATAAGACAGCCCGAAAGTATTTTATTGAAAGCTATAAATTTTCTAAAACTGCTTAAGTTTTAATTATTTTTCGCTTTAAGCTTAAAAGTAAGATATGTCTTAAAGTTAATTTACATTTACATATTTCTTGAACACTAGAAATTGAAATATTTCTTACGTACTTCCAAATACACATTTAAGCGTCAATTTTTTTTTGTGTGAATATATACATATATATATATATATATATATATATATATATATATATATATATATATATATAGTTTAAATGAATATTTTTTTTTCTTTAACTCACATATGAATAAGTATTAATTTAATGCTTTTATGTTTAATTTTATAAATGTGAATATACCATAAAGTATTTTCAAAGTGGAATGTTTACATTTTAAAATGCTTGTGTAGTTCGAAATTGACGTGTAATATTAATATAGAATAAACTATAAAAAATTCTGTTAAAATAAAAAAAAAACTTTCTTCGCATAAATGTAATACTAGGTTAATGTTAAGTTTTACAGCTAGTTCTTTGTAAGTACTTTTATTTTTACTTTACTTTCAGACTCATTCTAGTAAGTTGAGATTTATTTCGTTTGGCGCAACGAATATATATAATTATTAGAATTATATGCTAACATTCAAGTTTTAAAGACACCGATAATAGTAGTAATGTCAATAGTGAAGTCATTATTTAAATGTAGATGACGGTACTACATATTATAGTTTTGTCACACCGACGATTTAAATAACATTAAATCTTTTCTGAGTAACGCGGATTGATTTGCAAAAAACCTAGCGTAAATCGGTCCAGTAGGTTTTAAGCCTCTAGCGAAAACACATACAAACATCGCATATTGTATATAATAGTATTTATTTAATGTATATAAATATGTAATCACAATATACTTAAATATATATATATACAGACTAAATGTAGATACTATATATATATATATATATATATATATATATATATATATATATATATAACTTTGAATAGAAAGTGATAAAAAAATGTAAAAGTTTAAGATAAGTGGGCGTGATTAACAAAAAGAAAAAAACGTTAATAAATACAACAACAACGAATTAAATTATCGAAAAAACATTTGTAAAAATAAACACTTCATGTGAAAAACACCCTTCCTCTTCCTCTTCAGTGGGTGGGAGCAGCAGAATAGACAATTATTAAGAAAAATTATAAAGGCCTAACAGGTTTAGGAAACATGCTATTCGCTTTTTTAGGAGTATGCTGGTTTCGCCATGTTTCCGAAACCAGTTAGGATTTTTAAATTTTTCTTAATAATTGTCTATTCTGCTGCTCCCACCCACTGAAGAGGAAGCGGAAGGGTGTTTTTCATTCGCTTTTTTGGGAGTATGCTGGTTTTGCCATGTTTCCGAAACCTAATTGGCCTTTCTAATTTTTCTTAATAATTGTCTATTCTGTTGCTCCCACCCACTGGAGAGAAAGCGGAAGGGTGTTTTTCACATGAAGTGTTTATTTTTACAAATGTTTGTTCGATAACTTAATTCGTTGTTGTTGTATTTATTAACGTTTTTTTTCTTTTTGTTAATCACGCCCACTTATCTTAAACTCTTACACCTTTTTATCACTTTCTATTCAAAATTATATAATTTTTGTATAATTTTTAGTGCTGCCTTTGGCGCTTTTTTTATACAAATATACTTTAATTAATATGTAAATAATATATATATATATGCATTTTGCAGAGTCTCTGAGAAAAAAATAATAATAAAAGAAATGATTTGATAAGAATGAAAAAGAAAATTATACAAGAGGAAAAATAAAAGGAAAGAAAAGAAAAGAGAGAAATTTTATATTGATTTAAAATTTAGATTTTTTTTTTTCTTCGTAGTGATTTTTCAGATAGTATTATGCAACACAAAATACTTCCTGCATTTTCGAATTTCTGACAGTGATGGATGTTGAAGAAGCGGAATTTTAATGTAAAATGCCGAAAAAGATTTTATTTATTAGCGGAATAAGAAATGGTTATCATTCAATATTGTATTTCTTCCGAGTTTAAAAAAATGTTTTAGAATAAATTGTTTAAAAATATGAGTAGATTAAACTCAGAAATTAAATTTGCTTTTTATTTTTAAGTAATAAATGTATCTTGAAATTTTTGATTGTTTTAATTGTGACAACATTTCTAATCTGTGTATTTATAAAACTTTTTTGTAAATTACATAAATAAAATTTTCTTTCTATCACATGTTTGAAAAGAAAATTTCGAGAGAATTGTTTTAAATGCAGTTTATATATACTATAGAATATTAGTTTTTCTTACACCATATGTATAAGCGAGAAATGACTGTATGAGAAATGTTTTAATTTTATATATAACACACAACAAAACTCTTGCATATGATAAATATGCAAAAAAGATACAATCTATAGTTAAACTCACATTCTTTTAAATAACAATAATGCTTTATAAATAAAAAATATATTGGCATAAAACTCACTTAAATTTGCCTTTTCTATAGGTACATTATTACTATTTATGATGTAACATATGAAGTAATGTATCTCAACATTTCTAATGCATTTTAAAAAAACAGTAGAATGAAGTTTTAAAAACACTTTTATTTGAGAAACATTTTGTATAAAGGAAGGTTATCGCTTTCTTCAACAGACACTATTAAGAAATGTAGCTATATTCATAAAAAATAAGACTTTTATTCACTTTTAACTTTTAATTCAAATTCAGATAATTGTAGACTAAACTACTCTATAAATATTTTTAAACTAATTTTTAAATAGCCCTGTATATTACCTATAAATTATATACGGAGCCAAACAATGTACTTAAACACAGAACAGCACATAACAAATACTTGATTCGACTTTGAATTCACGTGAAGCCGTTTTCAAACTTATCACTAATACATAGGAATTCGTATGTGTGGCTTATTAAACAAAGAATAATCAAATTTCATACCAAAAAATTTATGCGAAACATACTTTTGTACGTTTAAAGAAAAAAATACCAATTTAATTTAATTTTGTTCTGTCTAAATATCATAAATAGAACTTATCAGAAATTTTACGCATGCACGTAATTTAAAGATTTTTTCTACAAACAATTGAATACCCTGTGCACCCACAATTTGTCTGATTTGAATAAAAAGTTTCAAGTAACATTCCCGAGTATACTGATTTGAAATAGTTCAAAAGGTGTCGTTTTCAAAAAATATTGAAAAAAAAAAAAATATATATATATATATATATATGATTTTACTCTTCAAAAAACACCAGGAAGGAAAGAATTATCGGCTGAAATGAATTACAGCGACCACAAAAAATAATCAAAATTAAGCATATTTGGCGATTTAGCGCTGCTAAGCGTTCAGTTCGCTAGCACCGAGATTGCTATGTACGAACAGAACCGTGTTTTGTTTCTCCGCGAAGCACTCAAAATCAATCGCTTAACAATGTGAAATCGTCAAATATGCTTAATTTCGATAATTTTTTTGTGGTCGCTGTAATTCATTTCAGCCGATAATTTTTTCACTTTCTGGTGTTTTAGAAAGAGTAGAATCACATATATTTTTTCAATATTTTATGAAGACGACACCTTTTGAATGTTTCCTTGTGAGATAATTTTTCAGTTATGCCGATAGCAGATACACAGACATACAGAAATACACATTGGTGCACACAAAAACAAACCCCTAAAAATCAGATTTTTGAATTGAAAAAAAAAAAAAAAGAAAGAAAGAAAGAAAAAAGAAACTCAAAGCGTGTAAATAGGGATAAGAGGATGTAAAAAAAGGAAATTGGTATATATATTTTTTTTTTCATTTATAAATCTTGTATTTTTCAATATTACAAAGTCAATAATAATTTTCAATAATATATTTTCAATATTTATAAATTTAGTTAACATACATATTATTCACTATTTATGTTAACTGAGTTTTCTTTTTCCCTCTCACTCTTTTTCTTTTGTCTTTCTTTTCTTGTTTTCATTTTTTTTTTTTTTTTTTTTGTGAAACACTTATTTAAAAAATAGTTTTTATTATTTCTTAAAATATTGAAAATCAGTAAATATTTCGCCTTATGGAAATATAAACAAGATCTACACTTTAACCTTTATGTAACTCTCTCAATTTTCGAGCTTAAGAAAAATGTTTCTCCGAATAAACTTTTCTCAAATAAGATTTAATATATTTTTCACTATTCTTGCGTGACACACATAAAGAATTTCCGATTTTTATGAGAATTCTTTTGTTCTAAATAGGGCCGAAAAACGTATATATTATAGTGATAAATTTTATCTAAAAACAAACAAACAAAATAAAACGTCTTTACTTGAGCGAAAACTTCAAAATAAGTCCCTCTAGAGAATTAAAATGAATAGGGGTTGAAAGGATTTTTAGAGAACAAAACAGCGCCTTAACGCATATTTCACCTCCGTTGGCATATGCTTATTATTTCTTTTTTTCTCTTCATTTTTAGCTATGCGATTCGATCCCATTTTTCAAGCACGTATTTTGATTTAAAATTGTGTAGTATATGGCAAAGAAAAATTAAAGATTAACATTTTAAATGCTGTATATTTTGAAATTTCTATTACACATTAAATATCTCAGGGGATATTTTTATGGGATCTGTGCATTTACATAAGTTATTTTAAAAGATATTGTTATGTGAAATATTAATATTGTATTATCTTTATTGTTTCAAGAAAAAAAATATTATATCATAAAGTGCAGTGATTTACTATTAATGATGGAAAAAATAATCACCATCAGCAATTAAATTTTTTTACCAAGCGGTGTATGGGTGTTCAAAATAACGCAATGTTTAATTGATAATAAAAGAGAAAATTATGATTTTTTCTAACTTGTAAGAGATGCTCATATATATATATATATATATATATATATATATATGGATATAGATATGTGTGTGTGTGTGTGTGTGTGTACTGCACTATGGGTAATTTTTGATGGCCTGGAGATATGATATCACAATTTTGATACTACACGGAAAGGCTGGCTCTCCCGCTTCGGTGATCTCACAAAAGTATAATATATATATATATATATATATATATTATCAGGCTTTGCCCTCTACGCTGGTCATTATATTGAAATGAGATCTCAAAATACCATATCATTAATAATAATAAAAAAAATTCTAAAAAAAAAAAAAAAAAAATCAACGAAATCAGTCAAAATCAGTCAAAATCTAAGTTGAAGTTCCCACTACCTTCGGTAGCGGTTATCTCGCTCTTCACAAGTCAAGTCTGGAGCCCCAATGCCTTCGCCAACGCCTTACCTGCTTTTTACTCCTCCTTCCTCGCGGATAAAGTTGAAAGTTTTGGAGAATCCCATCAAAGTGCATATTACATACACTTAATGAACACTCACACACCAAAATTCGCCATTCTAGTGTAATTTGGAGAGGATTCAAGCTTGAAAACGGATTTTGCCCCACACGCACCAAAAGGATGGGGGTAGGTAATTCGCAAAAATCCTTTTATAGTGCGTGTTGCATACACATATCTAACCGGCACATGAAAAACTCGAGGTCCTGAGATTATTTGAAGCACAGTTGTGTTTTAAAACGTATTTTTTAACCCCCCCCCCCGCTCTTAAACGAGGAAAGGGAGAGGGAATTTTTTAAAACCTTTTTATACTATGAGTTAGATACATATTAACCGACCACACATCAAATCTCTCCTTCCTAAGATAATTTAGAGCAGAGTTACGCATGGCCCACCCCAACCCGTGTTTACCTTAAATTTTTCTCCACATAAGATATACACTATTTCTTCTCCATAATAGTAAATTATTAATCAAATATAATTTATTGGCAAATGTTGCTCTTTATGTTGTAGTACAAAAATGTGAAGCTTTTAGTCCCCCCCCCCCAAAAAAAAAAAAAAAAAAAAAAAAAAAGAAAAAGAAAAAAATATGTTTCATTACATCTATAATTACTGATTCCCTGATCGAAATCAGTTGTTTCATTTCACGTGAATGCCAACCCATTGTAAAAATAAGATAATAAAAAGAGAGAGTTTTCAAGCGAAGGTCTAGTTACGATTGCACAGCTCAAAAGAAAACGAGAAGTTGCAGAATTGTACAAGTACGTTGGTTATAAATCAATTATAATGCAACAGAGTAACAATTTAGAAAAATAACAATTTCCAGCATTTAATAATATTTTACAGCACTTTATGTTGTAAGATTGTATAAACTTTTTTTTTCTTTTTTAGTGCTTTTCAGATTTTCAATAATCGATTAAAAAATGTTTAAGATTAAAACTTTAAAAGAGTTGGCGATTTTTGACGTTGTTGTGTGTTATAGCATGTTTTATTTACAGCTTAAAAAAAATGAGTATTTGAACAACATACAGAAAATATATGTAGATAATTGATGTAAATCTTTATTTAATCAAATTATGGAAATAAACAACATTAAATTCACTAATAGTTCCTGATAATAATTTAAAAGTGTTTTATTTATTTATAATTTATAATTTTTATTTATTAATTTATTTCCTTATCGTTTCTTGTTTTCTACAAAGGAAAGTAAAAACAAAAAGCAATAAAAGCAAAAACATTTTGGGAGTATTTTTAAAAAAAAGTAAAAAAAAAAAAAAGAATCAGTGAAATATAGAAATAAAAGAGTAATTAATGATCTACGGGGAAAACAAAAATTAAAAGATTAGTGACACAGATTAGTGACATTTAGATTTAGTGACACATTTTAAATTTTTTGTTATTCGTTTTGTAGCTGGATGTTGTAGGCCACCCTGCTTTATTTATTATAATGTCCTACAATATGGTCACGACGGTTTGGTTTCTCTGAATGATTCTTATCTTAATATTTTTAATTATTTAGAGAACATTCACAAACACCATCCTTGGAAATCTGCTATGTTAATAATATAAATAAATCTATAATAATAAATGGAAAGGTTTGTCTGTCTGTCTGTCTGTCTGTCTCTCTGTCTATCTGTCTGTCTGTCTGTCTGTCACTCTGTTCTTTTATACGTTCAGCCCCTATTGAACGCAGAAGTACAAGAATTGACATACGGATGCTCTGGAGCCTTTCCGATGTTTTCCTCGAAACAGAATTTAAAAATCTTAATTAGTTTCGGAGATATTAATTAAAATTCTGACCCATATCGATCGCGAAAATGACCAAAAATCCTTATTGCTTAAAAAGAGGCATCAGCATTCAGCAGACGATTTTAACCGCTGTCTCTAACGGAAAAAAAAACATGTGCAAGTCATTAATGTCACATGATCTTTAATTGGGGTTAAAAATTGCAAATTTCAAAGTGCTTCAAATTTTCTTTTTCGTACACAACACTTAATATACAACCTATACAGCACAAAAACAAGCTGCAGTTAAAATTTCATCAAATTTCATTAATAAACAAAGCAGTTACATTTTAATTGCTAATTAAATTTTATTCTAACACGTAATCTATCTTTCAATAGACGATAGGAGTTTCCATAGCAACAAAATACATTTGAAGGAACTAAAAAATACTTTTTCTTTTTCTTTTTACTTCCATTACCCGACTACCGTGGTATATATATAGGTTTTGGCGAAATAAAAAATATTTCTTTTTCTTTTTACTTCCAATAATAAAACTACCGTAGATAATGGAATTAGAGATTTCACGTGATTTACATGTTTTAGAATGTCCTGATTAGGTTTTCTTTTGTATAACAGCTACTAATTAAAATAATTTCGTAAGTAACACATTATTTGAAAGCTTTGTTGATTTGGAATTGAACAGTAGATTACAGAAATTTCTACCGCCAGATATTTTAAAATTTCGATATTTCAAATTCCAATTAAATTATTTTTGATACATCATTCGAAAGATATTTTAAAGTTCTTTTAAATTATCGAAAGTTTTCACCAGATTTGCACGCTTTGATGTCTCCTGAATTAGTTTTCTTTTGTATCTCAGCTACTAATTAAAATAATTTCATGAGTAATGCATCATTAGAAAGCTTTTTTAGATTTGGAATCGAACAGTGGAATACAGAAATTTGTACCGCCAGATGGCGCTGTAATATATTAAAATTTCAAAATTTCAATTTCTAATTATGATTAAATTATTTTTAATACATCATTCAAAAGATATTTTAAAGTTCTTTTAAATTATCGAAAGTTTTCACCAGATTTACACGTTTTGAGGTGTCCTGAATCAGTTTTCTTTTATACCTCAGTTATTAATTAAAAAAAATTCATAAAAAATACATCATTTGAAAGCTTTGTTGACTTGATACACATTTTAAAGTACTTTTACATTATCGAAAATGGAATTCGAGATTTCACCCGATTTACACGTTTTGAGGTGTCCTGATTAGGTTTTCTTTTGTATCTCAGCTACTAATTAAAATAATTTTATAAGTAATACATCATTAGAAAGCGTTTTTGATTTGGAATCGAACAGTGGATTACAGAAATTTCTACCGCCAGATGGCGCTGTAATATTTTCAAATTTCAATATTTCAACTTCTAATTATGATTAAATTATTTTTAATGCATCATTCGAAAGATATTTTAAAGTTCTTTTATATTATCGACAGTTTTCACCAGATTTACACGTTTTGAGGTCTCCTGAATTAGTTTTCTTTTGTATCTCAGCTACTAATTAAAATAATTTCATAAGTAATACATCATTAGAAAGCTTTTTTGATTTGGAATCGAACAGTGGAATACAGAAATTTGTACCGCCAGATGGCACTGTAATATATTAAATTTTCAATATTTCAATTTCTAATTATGATTAAATTATTTGTAATACATCAATCGAAAGATATTTTATAGTTCTTTTAAATTATCGAAAGTTTTCACCAGATTTACACGTTTTGAGGTCTCCTGAATCAGTTTTCTTTTGTATCTCAGCTACAAATTAAAATAATTTCATAAGTAATACATCATTAGAAAGCTTTTTTGATTTGGAATCGAACAGTGGAATACAGAAATTTGTACCGCCAGATGGCGCTGTAATATTTTAAAATTTCAATATTTCAATTTCTAATTATGATTAAATTATTTGTAATACATCATTCGAAAGATATTTTAAAGTTCTTTTAAATTATCGAAAGTTTTCACCAGATTTACACGTTTTGAGGTGTCCTGAATCAGTTTTTTTTGTATCTCAGTTATTAATTAAAAAAAGTTCATAAGTAATACATCATTTGAAAGCTTATTTTAGTTGATACACATTTTAAAGTACTTTTACATTATCGAAAAATGGAATTCGAAATTTCACCCGATTTACACGTTTTGAGGTGTCCTGATTAGGTTTTCTTTTGTATCTCATCTACTAATTAAAATAATTTCATGAGTAATACATCATTTGAAAGCTTTGTTAATCTGGAATGGAACAATAGATTACAGAAATTTCTACCGCCAGATGGCGCTGTAATATTTTTTAATTTTAATATTTCATATTCTAATTATGATTAAATTATTTCTAATACATCATTCGAAAGATATTTTAAAGTTCTTTTACATTATCGAAAGTGGAATTCGAGATTTCACCTGATTTACAATTTAAAGTGTCCTGATCAGGTTTTCTTTTGCATCTCAGCTAATTGAGTAAGAATAAGTAACTGGAATGGAACAATAGATTACAGAAATTTCTACCGCCAGATGGCGCTGTGATATTGATCTAATATTCTAATTATGATTAAATTATTTCTAATACATCATTCGAAAGATATTTTAAAGTTTTTTTACATTATCGAAAGTGGAATTCGAGATTTCACCTGATTTACAATTTAAAGTGTCCTGATCAGGTTTTCTTTTGCATCTCAGCTAATTGAGTAAGAATAAGTAACTGGAATGGAACAATAGATTACAGAAATTTCTACCGCCAGATGGCGCTGTAATATTTTTAAATTTCAATTTTTCATATTCTAATTATGATTAAATTATTTCTAATACATCATTCGAAAGATATTTTAAAGTTCTTTTACATTATCGAAAGTGGAATTCGAGATTTCACCTGATTTACAATTTAAAGTGTCTTGATCAGGTTTTCTTTTGCAACTCAGCTAATTGAGTAAGACCGTTCAAAATTGGTATATGCAAGTTAATTAGGAGGGGCTGGAACGGTGGGGAAGGAATAGGCGCGCAGCGCGCATGGGTTTGTGACCCGGTGCGAGTTTTCACCCGATGATAAAAGATTTTTTTTTTTTATTTTATTTTCTTAATAATAAAAGTTTGAGTTGAGAAGGAATATGCGTGTACAGCGCACGTATATCCTCAAGCGTGCGCGCGCAGCGCGCATGGGTCTGCGCTGCCGAAGGCAGTGGCGTCCCGGTGTGAGTTTTTACCCGATGCTAAATGATATATTTTTTAATTCTTTTTCTTGAGAATGAAAGTTTATGAGTAATAACATTGAATTTTGAGAAGTCATAAGGATAGTGAACGAATACGTGCGCGTAGCGCACGGGTCTACGCTGCCGAAGGCAGTGGGGACCCGGTGCGACATTTTTCCCGATCAGAATTTTTTTTTTCTCTTTTTTTATCACATGATACAAATTAATGCAATTTTGAGAATTCATTAATTATTGTGATTCATTTAAAAATAGTGACCAGCGAAGCGGGCGTAGCCTGCTAGTAAATAAATAAAATAATATAATATAAAAACCTAAATCATAGGAATAAAAACGTAATTTATGATCTAAGAAGAAAACAAAAATTTAAAGTATATTCTAAACAAAATATGGCTTTTGAATTTAGATTTGGATGAATTTTTTTTTTTTTTTTTTTTTTTTTTTAATTATTTATTCATTTTGTTGTTGGATTTTGAAAAACATCCTGCCTTAATCATTGTGATGTACCACAAAATGTTAACTACGTCTTATTATTTTCTAAATGAAAATATTCTCTTATCGTAACGTTTTTTAAATATTTAAGGAACATTAGCAAGCACACTTTGAATCTTGTGCACCTTTGTCAAATTACACTGCTCAGCAAAAGAAAAAAAAAAGAGATCTGATACTATTTTTACTGATTCTTATGTAAATGACCTCCTGAATCCGAATATGACTCTCATTTTGCCCAGTCACCCACCGTTTTCTAGATACACCACCCCTTTCTATATTTATTTCCCTGTTCTATAATTTTATGACCATGAATTTGATTTGAAGAACGAAAAATAATTAATTTAACACCTAAAAACAAAAATTTATAAAGTTTAAAAAATAACATTAATAACAGATTAAAAAAATAATGGATATGTAATGCATAATCTCACTTGCAAATCCATCCCATAAATTTTCCCTTGTTGCAAATGTCCATGTTCTACAATTTTCCAACTCTGTAGCCCCTCAGAAGATATTTAACGATTAAAATAATCCTCCCCCCTCTTAAAAATCAAAATTATAGCCATAAAATCACCGACAAATTATAAAAATAGGGGGCTATTCCTAAAAAACGGTGAGTGATAGGTAAAAATGGGCGTTATATTCGGATTTAGGAGGTCATTTTACATAAGAATATGCTAATATGGTGTCAGAGGCAGTTTTCAGGCGGAGTACGGTTATTTAAGTGGTATTTCCGTACGATCTTCAAAATATAATTAAAAAAAAAGTTTATGCCACCTATGTACAGAAACTCAAGGACCAGACACTGAAACCTTGATATTTTGCTTGCAGGTGATTTAAAATACGAGTAATTACAACAAACATTTAACTTCGTAAGTTTGACTATTTTCACGCCTAAAAACTTTTGATGAAAACTGCTTACAAGTATATGCTATGCTGCATTCTACCCATTATCATATCTTATAACTCAGATATTATTGCAGCTGCCTTAACTTAATAGGTGATTTGTTAATCATGAAAAGCTACGGTGATTCAATTTAGGTGCATATCAGCGGATAGCTTGCACTACTAAGCTTCAATTTTCCCCATGCACGAGAAAGCCGTGCATGTGCACATATGCTGTACATATGCACCAAACCTTATACGGGAGGATGCCGTTTTGAAAAAGAATGTTGACTAAAACTGGATGATTATCAGATAACAATGAGCGTTGCTATTACTCATTTTCTGTGATTTTATAAATGGTTATAACTCAGCAACTGCTCATTAAAAATGCTCCAAACTGCATATGTAAAATCGTTATTGTAAGAAGCTAGGATTAAATATTTTTCCATGCTAAATGGAAAGTTGTCTGTTATATGCAGCGATACTGAAGAAAGTTTTGTAATGGCCAGAACATACTAGTATTTGCCTTATTTTAATTTCACTACACATAATTTTTTATGCTATTTATTAAATAAATTTAAAAACTATTTAATAAAGAAGTGACTTCTGGAAATGAGAAACAATAATAATAAAAATATAATTACAAGGAAAAAAAAACAATCAAAATGATAAGCTAAATCATTTCATAGGCTGTAACTAATTGCTATTACTGTTATTATTAAATATTTCACTGTGAAATGATTACATTTTAATGTATGTAAATAAATAAAAAATAACACTTTCAATCTATTATCTATTTAAATATATTGCAAAATACAGAATAATTTCTTTATGATAAATTTTTTAACTATATATCTATGTCACATGAAGTTTGATAAATAATAATATGCAAAATAACTAAATTTTTCAGCTTCAGCTTTCATAATTTTACTGAATAATCATCAAAAAATCTTACAATAATAAAACAGAAGATCTGATGTGACAGAATATACTTATATTTTTATGATGACAAATGCAGTTTTCATCATTCGGTTTTCCTTTTTCATTATCTTTTAAAATTCATGTCATCTAAGATAACCCCCAGACTCTTGAGAAATTGCCAACTTAATCAGAAATAAATTATTTGATGCCAACAGCAATTCGCCAATGTATTCAATTTAATAATAGAATTTTTGGTTAATAAAATAAATAAAGATTGCTTATCTTGCAAGAAAAAATCAAATTATTCAAAAGTAAGGTCTTTGAAAAAAATATATAATTTATCCATTTTTAAGTGGGATTTCTTTCTTTTTATTCTGGGAGTTGGATATTATTCTTCAAGCTCATCAATCACTGTCAATGAATTTGTAGGACATAAGAAAGAATCCTTTATGTTTTTACTGCATAAATATGAGTAAATACACTGAATAAAACATGCCCCAAAATATTTTCTTTTCATATATTTTCTTTTTCTCTGTAAATATGTATTTATTATAACAATAAATTGTATGGATATATCTAATTATTTAATTATCTATAAACTACTAATATGATTTTACACAAATCTCATGTTATTGAAATAAGATATTTTTCTCATACAATTATTTATGTAAATTAAAAATAGAAATAATATATATATAAGGTAGATGCTTCAGTGCCTGTCATGCTCCAGAAATTGACATCTATCCCGAAATAATTAATAAATAAGAAACATAATAAAATCATATATTTTACATATAAGAATTTTAACATTTTATGTCAAACACTGGAGCAGAGAGTGCTAATAACTGGTTAAATGAATAACTAGCAGTGTTAAACACTGGCACATAGGGTGGCAATTATTGATAAAATGAAAAACTGGCAGTGTCAATTACTGGGACATTGAGTGGGTGTCAAATAAAAATTCATAAAATAAATAATTGTTATCAAATGTATATATTTTAACATATATGTGGTTCTGAATGTCTTTCGTACCATATGTACTAACTTAAGATTTCTAAATATATTTTCTAATGACTAGAACATTAAAAACATCAGAGATTTCTCTAAAAGTGTCAATCATTGGTGCACTTACCGTATGTATATATATACATATAATTTGTTTATTTCTAAATTAACCATCAAACTGGGAAAAAAATTAAATGAACTATATATATTTTTTTATATATATGTTTACTTGAACGTTTTTATCATATATATATATATATATATATATATATACATATATATATATATATAAGTGAGAAATACGATATATTCATTCATTGTTTCATATATCAACACAAAGTTCAAACCACTAAAGTCTAAAAACTTGACATTTCGGCAGTAGGTTATTATTATTTTTATTTAATATGAAAATGAATTTCAGAGACGAAATTTAAATGTTAATGAGTTGAAAAGGGGTATCGATGTTTTGGAACCTTTTCACTGTATCTATAGAGTGCGTTCAATAAAACCTTGAAATTCAGTAACATGCATACTTTTAGGGACTAATTAAAGTAAATAACGAAAATCTTTGAAATTTATCTATCAAAAAGTGAAGGGAATTTTAAAAATTTAAGAGTCCTTTCACCACATCTCTAATGTGATTTTCAGTAGAAGTTTCAAACTACGAAAATGTCCTCTCTTAGGGCCGAATTAATTAACATAACATGATAGTTAGACAATATATTATATTAATTACGTAGGGGTTCATCAAGAATGTACCTATTAAAAAATTTAAAAGTAAGACTTTGTAGGGAATTTCGAGATAGTTAACCTTTTTAACATAAATCTGCAGTTGACTCCAATAAAAGCTTGAAGTTTAGCAAAATGTGTTATCTTATACTCAAACTAACAAGGAAACATTCAAAAGGTGTCGTCTTAAAAAATATTGAAAAAAATATGTGTGATTCTACTCTTCATAAAACACCAAAAAGTGAAAAAAAAATATCGGCTGAAATGAATTACAGCGACCACAAAAAAAATCAAAATTAAGCATATTTGGCGATTTCACGCTGTTAGGCAATTAATTTTGAGTACTTGGCGGAGAAGCAAAACACGGTTTTGTTCGTACATGGCAATCTCGGTGCTAGCGAACTTATCGCCTAACAGCGCTAAATAGCCAAAAAAGCTTAATTTTGATAATTTTTTGTGGTCGCTGTAATCCATTTCAGCCGATAATTTTTTCACTTTCTGGTGTTTTAGGAAGAGTAGAATCGCATATATATTTTTTTTTCAATATTTTTTGAAGACGACATCTTTTGAATGTTTTCTTGTAAGATAAAGTATGGTTGTCCTAAGAAATGTAATTCTGAAGGTGGTGATGGGCGGTGTCTATTTTTATTTGTTCACCACATCTCTGCAGTGATTTCCAGTAGAGGCTTGAAACTACGAAAATGTCTCCTCTTAGGGACGAATTAATTAACATAATAACATGATATTTAGACAGTAGTTTATATTAATATCGTAGAGGTTCATCAAGAATGTACTTATTACAAAATTAAAAACTTAAGACGTTGGTAGAGAATGTCGAGTTTTTTAACCTTTTTTACCATATCTCTGTAGTTGTTTCCTTTAGAAGCTAGAGGTTTTGCTAAATGTGTTATCTTATATTCTATTGGGTTGTTCGGAAAGTAATTTCGTTTTTTCCCGACAGAGGATTTAATTGTATTTTTTTGCACCCAACTTCACATTTAAGCCGTATAATTTTAATATGCTTTGAGAGCTCATATAGCAAGGCTTGTGTATGAAAAATTCCAATTAATTCTACGCAGTAGTTTTTGGTTGGTGCTCTTTTAAATATAGAGAGCGATAAGCAGCATTTTCGACATATCTTACTGTTTTACTACAGAAAGGGTAAAAATGCTGTTCAAGCCAGAAAGAAATTGACCGATGTGTATGGAGAAGGTGTGTTGACAGTACGCCAGTGGAAGAAATGGTTCGCTAAATTTCGATCCGGCAATTTTGATGTCGAAGATGCACCACGTTCGGGAAGGTCGGTTGAAGCTGATAAAGACGCGATAAAGGCATTAGTTGATGCGAACCGGCGAATAACAACACGTGAGATCGGATTGAGGTTAAATTTATCAAATTCAACAGTTTATGACCACTTAAAAGGCCTGGCATTATACTCGAAGCTCGATGTATGGGTTCCCCATGTTCTCACAGAGAGAAATCTGTGTCGCCGTCTGCAATTCGCTTCTCAAACGTCACGAAAATGATCCGTTTTTGAAGCGCATCATCACTGGGGACGAAAAATGTGTTGTATACAACAACGTCAAACGCAAGAGGTTATGGAGCATAAAAGATGAACCGGCTCAAACCATTTCCAAAGCCGATATTCACCAAAAAAAGGTGATGCTGTCTGTTTGGTGGGATTTTAAAGGAATCGTTTTTTTTTTTTTTTTTTTTTTTTTAGCTTTTACCGGATAACACAACGATTAATTCGGAAGTCTACTGTCATCAGCTGGACAAACTGAATGATGCACTTCAACAGAAAAGGCCAGAACTAATCAACAGGAAAGGTGTAGTGTTTCACCAAGACAACGCGAGACCTCACACAAGTTTGGTCACTCGCCAAAAGCTTTTACAGCTTGAATGGGATATAATGCCACACCCACCATATTCTCCATACCTGGCACCATCGGATTATTATTTGTTCCGGTCACTCCAAAATTTTTTAGACGGTAAAACCTTCACCTCAAATGAGGAGGTCAAAAACCACCTCGATCAGTTTTTTGCCAGCAAAGATCAAAAATTTTATGAGCGTGGAATTATGCTACTACCAGAAAGATGGCAAAAGGTGTTGGACCAGAACGGCTAATATATAATTTAATAAAGTAATTGTTTATTATACGAAAACTGCCTTTCATTTCCACAAAACAAAACGAAATTACTTTCCGAACAACTCAATAATTAAGATAAAATATGATTATCCTTAAAAATATAATTCTGAAAGGGGTGATTTGCGGTGTCTATTTTTTATTTATTTATTTATTAGTTGTCTTATTTATGTTGGTTTTCGATAAAAGCTGAAAATTTAGAGAAATGCATCCTTTTAGGCCTTAATTAATGCAAGTGTTGAAGTTAGTCAAGTTAGTTAAGCAAGTGTCAAAAGTTAATATTTAAAGTCGTAAAAATGTTTAATTTTGAATGTTTTTCTATAAATCCATATTTTGCGATAGGTTTGAACCAAGTTTTCAAACTCAACTCTCAATAAATTATCTCTTGCTGACCGGTAAAATTAAATGGATTTACTATGAGTTTTTTTTTTTTTCCATGTGTGAAGAACTCATAGAATTGACTATTAAAAAAGTTAGAAAAAAAAATTACTCATTTAAATATTAACAAAGAAAATTTAAGCATGTTGTTAAACAACAAACAAAGAAATGTTGACATTAGGCAAAATAACCATTTAATTATCAATAGCAACATTCTATGAAAGAAAACATTGATACAAATATAATTCCGCTAGAAAGAAATCATAAATGCTACAAACAGCAGAAAAATGCAAGTAAAGGAGGCACAACAGTAGGATTCATAGACAGAAAACTTAATAGGATATTATGCTTGAATCATTTGTTAATTTTTTAATTTTATTTATTTAATTATTAATTTATTGAATAAAGACTAAACATAGATTCATGTTTTCTTTCTTTCTTTCTTTTTTTTTCTTTCTTTTTTTTTTTTTTTTTTTTTTTTTTAACTAAATTTCTCTTTATTTATGTTACTACTTTATACTAAGATTAAAAAATATGTATAAAAGAATAAAAAATAAATAAAAATAACTGAAATTTTCGTTACTGAATATAACTTTTACCATAACATTTTAATCTATATAACGTCAAAAAATGCTGACAATTATTTATATATAATTTAGATTCAGAATAATAAGCGTGTACAGACAGTAGTACAACGTTGTAAGCTGACATCTACATGCAGTTAATATTACGCACATCACAGTCATGAAATCATGTTAAGTGAGTAGGTCTGATTGTTATTATAATGAGGTTAATGGATAATTTTCGCTCTCTGCTATTTGATAGTTCAAGCTTGCAAACTTACACTGAGCAAGTCTATTGCAGGAACTCTACAATAATACTCTACACTGGGATAAAATAATTAAGGAAACTATGTAAAAGGTAGGTCTAATAGGATAGAGGTAATGCAATATAAGACAAATATTTAAAATAAAACTCACTTAAAATGATTATATTTATGTATTTTCTAAATTTTAGATTTGGCGTTTGAAATGTGTGCAGTTATTATCTGTGTAGTTTTATTGTGGTTCTATTATGCTCATTGACAAAGGGAAATTTACACGAAAAAATATTTTTTACCCAGTGAAACCTAGTACATAAAATAAAAATGCACTATAAAGAAATTTGGAAATAAAGTAAAAATAATTACACGATAAAAAGAACTTTTTATATACCATGTTTTTAAATTTTCTGTTGAATCATATAAACACTACCGAAGGCAGCGGGGACCCGAAATATTTGGCTAAAAGTATTTAAAAAATGCATTGTCACCGTGTTTGAGCTATTCTGAAAGTTTCAAATGTCTAGCTAGTCAGTGAGTTATATGATTATCTAATCATATAAACGCTACCAAATGCAGCGGGGACCCAAAACAATTGGCTAAAAGTATTAAAAGAATACATTTTTATAGTGTTTTGAGCTATTCTAAAAGTTTCGAAAGTTTAGCTAGACGCGAAGTCAGTTAAATAAATTTTCTGTTGAATCATATAAACGCTACTGAAGGCAGGGGGTACCCGAAACTGTTGGCTAAAAGTATTTTTTTAAATGCAGTGTCACCGTGTTCTGAGCTATTCTGAAAGTTTCAAATAACTAGCTAGTCGGAAAGTTGGTGAAAAATCGATAGCAAGATTTGTACTGGACAAACAAACAAACAAACAATCAAACAAATAAAAATCGATGCTAATAAAAACACAGTTAAAATCTTTGGATTTTTACTGTGGATATTTCAGGCTTCCACTTATTATGAAGTATTTAATTTAAAACCATTTTATATGTATACAAAAAACCATTTTCAATAAATATATTTATTGATAAATATTTTTTGCTTGCTAATGCAGATAATAAATATTTAAATTTTCTTTTAATTACTTTTTTTCTACATTGCTTCATTTTAACATAAAAAAATTATACACACGTAATTAACCATTTCCTAAAAATAATTTCTTAAATTTCTACCAAATTATTTTTAAAGTAAACACTCTATAAATCGAAGTAGTTAACTAACAAAAAAAAAATTACTAACAATATTCTTCTTTAAACTAAAAATTATTTTTATAGATTACATTTAAAGTAAAACATATAAATAAAAATTTATTTGGAGTGGTTGGAATAGAAATTTCAGTTCACCTTATTCTTGTTTATCGAATGTGGATGTCATGGATACAAATGATGAGATGAATTCAATAACTTCTTTATAAAAGAATTTCTCTACAAACTTGCGCTATTGGTATGTCAGAATCACTAAAGCATTAATCTAAATAAAGTTGTTTGTACCTGAAAGAAATCCAAATTGAACTCGAAACAAAATATTTTCTTTACTTTAAGAAGTATAAGATTTGTAGGACTTGTCTAGGTAATGTTACAGTTTTTTATAGAAGGATAAAATTTTTTTATCTTTATAGTATGTTATGTAACATACATTCGGTATATTTTAAAATGCATCACATTTATATTTGCATTACATAAAAAAGATCAAGATAATATTTTAATATACAATTACATATATTTGAAACATTTTTTTTTCTTTAACTAAATAAATCAATTATATAGGATGGATTTATTTTGCTACTCTATAGTCATTTTTAGCGCACTAAGCCTAGTTAGACTTGAATCTACAGATTGCTGTGTATTTCTAACTACTAGAAACAGCCACACTCTAACCGAGATTCGAACCCGAAAGCTGGCAACTGAACGCTAAAACTCTAACCATTCAGTCACAAGATCGAGTAAATAGATAAATGGAAAAAATTAATATAAAATAAGATGTAAACTAATATAAAATAATCCGGTGTGTTACTCACATAATTTCCTCTTACCCTGCATTTCAATACAATAGAAATAGATTGCAGATTAAATCGTAAGATCAATAAGTTAAGATAATAAAGTTCAATTTTTACGTTAAAAATAAACTAAAATAAGTTTGGGAACAATTTTACTTCACATATAATGCTGTGTGTGTGGGCGGAGGCTACCACTCCCCTCAACTCCCGTTTAATTATAGTGGCTACATTTATTATTATTATTATTATTATTTTAATTTATATTTTTCAAAGGCTGTTCTTAATCTGCCTTCAGACTTGCCAGTATTGGTCAAATGTTTCAAGTGGTAACCTGAAATAGAACATCAAAGTATCAAATGTACATTTTTTGCAGATATTTGTTTTTAAATTATGCTCATTCTGATATATGAACAGGTCAACTGCTAAAAACTAGATTTCATATTCAGAGTACCTCAAAATGTTGTGATATTATACAACAACAAAAAAAAAAAAAAAATAAATAAATAAATAAAATAAAATGGAGCACCAAAGGATACTTTATATATAGTTTGCATACGAAAAATTTACTTTCCTTCTTGAGAAGTGTTTGTGAAACATAGCAAAATGTACTAAAGCACTTCGACTAATGGCATTCAATAGAAAAGGACGTTTAGCTTAATTTTGGGTAGCCTTGTATATTGTCTATAAACTAGATTCACATCACATTGTGTACATAAATTTAGTTTTACATGAAAAACACTTAACACAAAAATAAAAAATAAACATCCAGCAATTTCCAAGTACAGCTCCATTATATCCAAATACTTTCGGCAGCCTTGTAAACGAATGATGAACGATCTACACAAAACATGCTTTTATGCATATAAAATAATCTGGTGTGTCACTCACACGACTTTCTCATACCCTGAAATTTAATACTGTAAACATAGGTTGGAGATTAAGAGGTAACATAACGAGTACTGCTATATAAACCAATGTTAAAACAGTTCAAATTAGGCGTTTTATATGAAAATTAGTTAGTCCTCAACCCCCCGTTTCATTATTGCACCTATATTTATATAGAATTTAAATCTGTTATTAAAATTAATAGTTCACTTAAAATTATTCAGAAAATTAATTATGGTTACCGATATAATTTGACGATTTTTTTTCACCAAGGATGCAACATACCAGCAGCTCCGCCAACTTTTGCAGTTTACGAAATCTTATTTGTTTATTTGAATGAAAATAGTTTTCGGCTGTGTTTTGCAGATGCTAAAGTGAGATTTATATTTTGAATAAAATTTGATTTTTGTATTGAATAATGTTATCAATTTTTATTTAAATTTGCGCCGACTTCAAAATTTATGTTTAGTTGTAGTATTTAGGTTTTTTGGCGAAGGAAATTATTTTATACTTTTAGGCGCAATTTAGAGTTCCATTTTCTGCCAATTTTCTTTCATTTTTAGTTGTTTGAATAGTAGTTGCTTTTTGGAGACGGTTCTATTTTTTTATTTTATTTTTATTTTTTTTTACAAAAAGATTTTATTTTTTTATTTTCAGTGAAAGCTTATTCAAGTAGCAGAACATCAGAAGACGTTCAAGGACGGTTTGACAAATCACAACCCACAAGAAAAGTAACACAACTCAAAAAATGGTAATATTCGTGTTTATGTCACTGAAAAATATGTGAAATATTCCCAATATGAAAAAAAAAAAAAAATGCATCTTTATCTAAAAAATTATCCACGCGAGAAACAGTTGTGTCAGTTTTATCCCAGTCAATGCCTTATCTTTAAGTTGATTTTTCTTAAATACTGCGTTTTTAAGCTGTGTCATAATTATTGCCTTTATCGGCTATGAGAAAAATTTATCTATTGAATCACCACGCATTAAATTAAAAAGTCTTTAAAAATATAAAGAAAGGATATGCTGTATTCGTAACCAAAAATTCGGTTAGGCATGTATTGAACTTTATAGTGAATATGTGTCATCGCTACGCTGGAATGCGTGCAGCGTAATGTTCAAACAAAGATCAAAATATGCATTTGCAGCTGACGGGCAGAAGTTTCAACTTAGAAATAAAGGCTTTTTGTTTTGTTTACAGTGTAAAAAACTGTGAAGAAACAAATGCACATTTAAACATACTGTTTTTAACATTTATGCCTACAATGTGCCTTTTCGCTGCTAAATCAATCATGCTGTACAACTTTGTAATTTACCTTTTCTCTCATACCTTACACTGTTTTGAGATAGAAACGCCAATTCCGCTATCTTCCCACGAGGTGGCGCTGTAAGCGGTCATATCTTGCAGCACGTGGCTAGTTTACAATACTTACATTTTACTTTTACGAGTGTAGAGGCAGCCATTCAGCAGTTAGAGTGAGAACGGACTTTTGTGAATACCCTGGAATTCGTTTAGATATAATGAAATCGTAATGAGGCCTATTTCAGGTCAAAATCTTAGCGACAACAAAAAAAGTATTAAAATTAAAGCATTTTTTACGTAGTTATAAGCTAACAAACCTCAACTACAACAACGAAAAATATGATTTCAATTGAGAACCTCCTCCTTTATGAAGTTGGTTTAAAACGTCTATACGTTAATCGATGTAACCGCTTACAATAACCATACTTTGAGTTTTACATAGCATAAATGTCACCCGCTAAGCTACAACATATGCAATGTCGTTGAAGTGTGCAGAAAATAGGAATTTGCGGACAAACAAATGATCGTTTCAATCGTTCTACTTTTAGCATTAATGTCTACAAACTATCTTTTAGTTCTAAATCGATGATATCCTGTAACTTTGTAATTAACTTTTTTTTTTCCTATCTTGAACCGTTTTCGAGATAGGAACTCTAACTCCACTGTTTTCCGCCAGATGGCGCTGTAGGTGGTTGAATCACGTTGTGCATGACCACATTACTATACCTACATACAACTTTTTTTATTAGAGCTGCAGCCGTTCAGCAGTTAAAAGAGTCGGAACTATCTTTTTTGGGCACCCTGTATTTTCTTTTGATCGTAGAAATATTATAATGGGACCTATTTCAGACCATGATCTTTACAACAAAACAAAAAGTATCAAAATCGGAATATCTGTTCAGGAGTTATGAGCTAACAAAAAAAAAAAAAAAAAAAAAAAAAACACGGTTTGAATTGAGAACCTCCTTTTTTGGCTACAGCTATGGCTACAGCTTGATAATTACGGACTCGCTAGTTACATGTGATAACTCTAAGGCAAAAAATGTCGGATGCGCCAACAAGTGTTTTCAGGAGCCTTACACCTAGGGGTGAATCCTAGACTTTGTCAATTGCCCTCTCCGTAGCTATAGTGCAACTTCAATCCAGGGTGACCGTATGTCTTCAGATATGTAGGTCAGTACTAAATTTCAGTCAGTTTTCTGTTTTGAATATAATGTATACTGAAAATTATTTAAAATAATCAAAATATTTTTGGCCTTCATTTACTTAAAATAAAAAGTATAACTACAATTAGGTAATTGTAATTATTTTATGATTATTTTATTATAATTTACTTTAATATGTTTAACAGATGTTTAATGAACTTAGTAGTATTTCAGTAAATAAAAATTAGAGCATTATTTTTTTATTATTTTTTTTTTTATAGTGCTAGAGGCCTATTTCAGTCGGTACAGCGTTGTCGAATTTTTATACGTCACTCTTAATAGTGCTAATGGCCTATTTCAGTCGGTTTATTGAATGGGGATTTATTGAATGAAGTCCCCCCAAGGCACAACTTTGACATGAGTCCCCCCAAGGCCCAGCGTTGTCGAATTTTTATACGTCACTCTTAATAGTGCTAAGGGCCTATTTCAGTCGGTTTATTGAATGGCGATTTATTGAATGAAGTCCCCCCAAGGCCCAACTTTGACATGAGTCCCCCCCCCAAGGTACAACTTTGACATGAGTCCCCCCAAGGCCCAGCGTTGTCGAATTTTTATACGTCACTCTTAATAGTGCTAAGTGCCTATTTCTGTCAGTTTATTGAATGGGGATTTATTGAATGAAGTCCCCCCAAGGCACAACTTTGACATGAGTCTCCCCCCAGGCCCAACTTTGACATGAGTCCCCCCAAGGTACAACTTTGACATGAGTCCCCCCCAGGGCCAAGCGTTGTCGAATTTTTATACGTCACTCTTAGTAGTGCTAAGGGCCTATTTCAGTCGGTTTATTGAATGGGGATTTATTGAATGAAGTCCCCCCAAGGCACAACTTTGACATGAGTCCCCCCCAGTCACAACTTTGACATGAGTCCCCCCCAAGGTACAACTTTGACATGAGTCCCCCCAAGGCCCAGCGTTGTCGAATTTTTATACGTCACTCTTTATAGTGCTAAGGGTCTATTTCAGTCGGTTTATTGAATGGGGATTTATTGAATGAAGTCCCTCCAAGGTACAACTTTGACATAAGTCCCCCCCCCAGGCCCAACTTTGACATGAGTCCCCCCCAAGGTACAACTTTGACATGAGTCCCCCAAGGCCCAACTTTGACATGAGTTCCCCCCAGGCCCAACTTTGACATGAGTCCCCCCAAGGCCCAACTTTGACATGAGTCCCCCCCAAGGTACAACTTTGACATGAGTCCCCCCCCAAGGCACACCTTTGACATGAGTCCCCCCCCAAGGCACACCTCCCCCTCATTGGGAAAAAGAGAAAAAACGTTGTTTTGCGGCTATAAGACAGTTTGGACTTCCAACGTTATTTGTTACATTATCTGCAGCTGAAACACATTGGTTTGATTTAATGAAAACTTTATCATGGAATTTAGATCGTCACGAATTAACTAAAGAAGAATTTGTCGATATTAACAAGTTTAGCAGTAGGCCTCTGGCACTAAATTAAAATCTGTCAATGTCAGATTTTCATGTTTTAAAATGTCGTGTCTGTATATTTTTTTTTTTTTTTGTAAGACGCTCCCAATGTACACACACACATTACTGTAAGTTACCATAAAAACCAGTGTTTTGAGGTAGATTTTTATTTTATTTACATCGAGGTGAGTTTCAGTGGGTTTAACATGGAACATAAAGACGATACCCAGACAATCTTCAATACACCACAAAACTTTCTAGCGCGATATTAATAAACCCAACCCACAAGTATTTAGCGTTTTGTTTTATTCGTTAAAACACACGCTTTCTTTCCTAAACAATGGAACGTTTTATTCCCCGACACGATACCAAACGGAGAAATACTAGCTATTTTTGTAACAAGTATATTATTTAACTAATTTTTTCCGCTGATATGACTCAGTCATCACGTGTGAGAGCTTCCAGTTTAATGATTACACAGAGGAAATATGATATTATAACCAATATTTAACGAAACCTTATAAATTTAAAAGATTATTTATTACTTTATATTACATACTCTAATCTGGTAGGAAAGTAAATTTTTCAGTCGATATTCAAAAATTCGTTATTTCTTTAATCTCATACTTTTATTTACGAATTTTGGGATTTTAGAGATTAGTTTGTGTATTTCTCTCACGCTGCGTAAATATGTGTACTTCACTGTACCTTTGTATGAATCTATTATAAATACAACACACAAAGAAATAATAGCAGGAATTCAAAATCGGTATTCAAAATTGTTATCATATTCCGATATTACTTGAAGTTTTAAAGTTATTAGATGAACGTTCCCTGTACAGCGTCATTCAAGAAAAAGAATTCTAATACTATACTGTCCACATCCGAAATGGAAGGTGAATGTACTGAATAAAAGTCAAAGCTTGTAGACAATTTTAGACGCATGTTCTCATCAATAAAATCAAGTAGTATAATCCCTGTTTAATTATAAGTAATATAAATTGAAATTTAAAATTAAAAACAACTCTTCTACTAGTAATCAGACAAGATACAAATTTCAGAATTTTTAAAAGAAGTGAAAAACAGTAAAATACTAGCATTAAAACAATATAGGTCAATCTACAAATAACTCAAAACCTTTTTAGTAATATTATGATTTACAGCACTTAAAACTAAATAAAAATTAATTAGGTTTGACTATTTTAAAATTCTTTCTTTATATTATTTTATTACATAAGATATTGAAATATTTATGAACAGTTTTCTATAAAATTATTTATTTTTATTTGTAATTTTATATATTTAAATTTTGTCTTATCAGAATTATTAATTCTCTTTAAATAGGTGAAACGCGTCGCTTGCCATTTTCAGCTTGCATTAGAATTATAAATCCATCTACGTTAGTTTAACAGTTAAGTCCTATTTCGTGATAATATAGCAAAGCACGTAGAAAATTACTTGAGAGATTGAAGCGAGAGCATGTGCTGTAATTGACATAATGACGGGAAAGCAAGTGGACAGAGAACAGTGGTTGTTCTGATAATAGACTATAACAAAATATTGCACAATATAGATTAAATTAGTTTTCATTAACTAGCGTTTTTTTTTTTACTTTATAAAATAACAACATAGAAGATCATTTATATCAATTAAAATTATTAAATAAAGATGCAATATTTTTTTAACGATTTGAAATTATCGATTAAGATAAAATTTAGGACATATACAATTTAGAGCGCGTACAGTTTAATGTCAGCGAATGAGCATGAAACTAATTTATGAATTTTGTATCAATTCCCAAGTAATTAAATAAACAAACCCTGCAACAAAAAGAAAATATTTAAGTTTAAATTATTTAAATTTTATCCTCATAAACCGATGCAGTAAATGCCACTGGCATACTTATACGAGAATAACATTTAAGAGTTAAATAAAAATATATAGAGTCATTTCTATTAAATAAGGTAATGTGTTAGAAGAAAGTCTAAAAGCACCCTGGTAAGATAACCAGCTGTTTTCCGACACTTGTTCTCAAAAGGTTAAAGTAGAACAAGAATTAGGTAAATTTGGCGTAAATTTTTTGAGCTGAAAATGTAATCATTAATTTAACAATTAATTTCAATTACATAAAAACTAGTAAATTTGTTTGTTGATATTTTAATTAATTTTATTTCTATCGTTAAAATATTTTGAGAGCTTGCTCTAACTTGAACCTCCTGATTGAATATACTGATAACTGAAAGATGTACATTAAACAAGAAATGGCGAAGAAATAAATATTGTCAAGAATATAAAACTTGACAATATTTATTTTCATGTTCAGCTGGAGAATATGACTACCCAGTACTAAATATTGAAGTATACTGTATGTCATGAAGAAATGTCTGAAACGTATATGTGCCTAATCTAGCTTGCAACATGCGGAATTTAATTATACAAATAACCTCATGCCTCTCTTCTTGCAATAATTTTAAATGTCAATAACATCTTTGCAGAAAAGTGTTCATCAAATTATGCAACAGACTCTCTGCAAATAAACTCTGAGAAACAGAAACCGAATGTGAACTCTATTATCTTGAAAGCCTGGCTATTTAAAAAGCTCATTACTGGAGTGTCACTTGAGATATCTGCCACAACAAACTTACTTAAAAAATCCCGCTTGATTTACGAAATACCTTCCGACTACACGAAAGCTTCACCGAAAGCTACGTTTTGCTAAGCCTACTGTAATAAATATTGAACACTTTTTCATATCGATTTAATTCCTTGCTTCGACAGACAGAACCATTCGAAGTATCATTCTTAAAACTCCGCAAAGTTTTACATTCCTGCAAAATAGTTCTATGACTGCTCACACTGTGAACTAGTTTCATTTTTATTGCGTTATATTTGAGCTAATTTGAAAATTTGATTTAATTTAATTTTCATTGATTTATATTTGAATTAATTTAAAAATCCTATTTAGGATTAATTTCATTACATTAGAACTAATTTCTATTCCAGCACAATAAAATAAACTTTCATAGAAACATTAATATAATCTCCCCTAATAACGAAATTTTTTTTTAAATTATGACACAAGTTTTTATAAAAATTTTCAATTAAAATTAATCATTGTCAAATTATTTATAAACGTAAATATTACACAGTGTTACAGATTAAATTATTAGAGAGTTATAATAATAATGGATATATTTACTATAGAGTAATATCATGTGCCCAAACTGAAAAAAAAAAAACCTAAATTAACTGTGAAATATTGAAAAGGTTAAAGAAAATTTCAAAATATCATATATATATATATATACTAGCTGACCCGACAAACGTTGTTTTGTCATATAAATTATTTCTAGAGAATATTTTGTTAGAAAAAAATACCTAACTTATTGTAAGTGTGTAAGGATGTGGTATATAAGTGGAAGATGTATGGAGCGCTGTGAACGGTGAAAGAATATAAAAATAACAAAACACCAATCATTTATTTTTTTAATTTATTAAAATTGATTCTTTAAAATTATATACATATCGCTACTTATAACAATATTACTAAAAAACAATATCAATCCCTTAATTCAACAGAGTGTACAATATTGTTGTTATCCCATCTTTCGCCAATACAAACACCACTCGAGAGCCACGTATAATTGTCCGTGTGAAAAACATGATGTGCTCAAATCTAAGCCACAGACAGACATCGTTTGGCCCTGAGACTTATTGATAGTCATTGCAAATGTCAATCTAATTGGAAATTGAGGGCGTTTAAATTGAATTGGCACATCTGTGGGTATAATAGGGATTCGCAGTAGTAATATATTTTCACCTCGGAATTTGTCATTTAAAATGATGGCTTCGATAACATTTTTCATTAATTTTTTTATGACTAATCGCGTGCCGTTGCACAACCGTGGTGGGTTCAAATTATGAAGCAAAATAACCGGAGATCCAACCTTCAGTTGTAAAATATGCGGTGGCATGCCTGGTAAATCCAATGAGTTTAAAAACTTTGTTGGATAATTTACAGCTTCGGTGGCATCGCAAACTGTATCATTAGATTTGCATGACACCAAGTTTCCTGGTAACAAATGTTGTATCTTGAGATTCAATTCGTTGACGTCCACATTTTTTGCTGCTAAAATTGCTCTTTCTGCCAGCCACTCATGATTTGTGTATCGTCTGTGTACATCGGGAAATATTTGGTCAATAAAAGCATCTTGAGAATCAATGATTGTGCAGAAATCGGTCGGTAATTTTATGCATCCAGTTTCATCTGTAGTAACTTTTCCATCGCCGATATCTAACAATTGTTTTGAGAATGTTTCAGCGGATGGATCTTGAAGCTTTTGAACGCACAAATTTATTTTCAGTTGTACTTTTTCAACATTAAGCCACAATGACGATGATTTTAAGCACGCGTTGATCTCATTAGCGTATGTTGAATACGGAATAACGGGAAATGCTTGTCTGAAATCACCTGAAAAGAGAAACAGAGTGCCGCCAAATAGTTTGTCGTTGTTTTTTATATCTTTCAATGTCCTGCTCGACGCCTCAATCGAATGTTTGTGTTCCATAGTGCATTCATCCCAGATAAGAATTTTACACTATTTCAGCACTGTTGCCATGGACGATTGTTTTTTTATGTTGCACACTGCGTCTGGGTTAGTTTGAATATTTAGTGGCAGTTTAAATAATGAATGAGCCATCCATTCCAATAAAGTTGCCGCAATGCCAGATGGAGCAACAGCCAATGCGATGCCGTTATTTGATCGTATTTCGGCGAGAATTAGCGAAATAAGGAATGTTTTGCCAGTTCCACCTGGTGCACTCCAAAGAAAAAAGAATCCACCTTGTCCTGCCAAAACTGCGAGCATGATGCGGTCGTAAATGGTTTTTTGTTCTTCATTCATTAGTGGGACATTGCGAGCAACAATCGCTGCCATTTCTACAGTATTGTACTGTAGTTCACGATTCAATTCAGTGCTTAATAAATCAGATGCATTTCGATTTGTTGAATGCATACCGAAATGACTGAGTGGTAAGTTGGCAATGATAATGCAAAGATCTTCATTAGCAATCAATGCTTCATTGTACATAGCGTCACTGAATACTATCGTTAGATCGTTGCACCGTGAACGATGTTGATGCAATATATCATCAGTCATTGAATCTTTGTGATTATCCCATAATGTCTCTGCTCGGGCCGGGAAACATGTAGTCAACACTATAGCGAATAGTAGACGAATTTGTGTTGCTGTACAGTTCAGTCCTACTTCAGCAAGCATACACTTCCACTGGTTGTCGTCTTCCAGCAAGCCGAGTGCAAGGCATGCATCTTTATACGTTGGATACTGATACTGTTGTCCATTCACTTTACGTAAATCTTGAAATGACAAAGGGCCGATGACATTAACCAATAACAGTCGAAGATAAAAACACTCAGTCTGCCTTGGATTGACTGTAAATACTCGTCCCAAGGTGTTTGATTTGAATAAACCGGGACATGCATCAATCGGCGCGCCTTGCTTGCGGGGCATCCATTTTTTTTTTGTTGGTGCCCATGTGAAATAGCGTGGTACTTCTGAATAGAGTAATGTCCGTGCAAAAGCACCAAAAGCATCCGCACGATTACACAATTCAAAAAATTCGGTGAGTGTAGTTTTTGGTGGATTTATAGGACGATCAATCGCTGTCAAGCTCGTGAAATATACGCGCTGGCCATTTTCAAGATGGACGGCTAAATGAAGAACTGCTGGATCCCGTTCAAGAATTGGGAAACTAAAGATACGCCAAACAGCTTCATTGGAGCTGACGTACCGGCCAATTTGGTAAAGAGTTATTTCATCGTTGTTATTCACCGGAGGAGCATTCACATTGGTATTTTCAACTCGAAATACAGCCATATCATTGTCTTTATTCACATACTTGCAAATGTATTTGATGCTCTTCACTGAACTGCAGAACTGAACATTAATATGAGCATTGAATGTTTTGCTCAGCAGAGGCGAATATGGGACCACCCAACGGTTATCAATGCCAATATCTATGTTGTTGACATAGATGACCGCCATAGATGATAAGATTGTCCGCCATTATCGGGATTTCTTCGACGATATATTTGATATCCGTCAACATTTGTGATCGTGAAAATTTTCGGAAAACTTTTAGTACATTTTCCATCTGCACAAATAATAATGGCCTAAAAATTCATTTTTCATTTTAACATAAAATAACTCCGTCGGATATTGACGAATTTTTTAAAAGAATACACCATTTTAACTAATTTTAACATTTTAACAATATTAACGTTGAAGAGATATTTTAAACACTTACGGTTAAAAATTCATTTTTCATTTCAACATTAAATAAATTCTGACATCGTGTCTACGATTCTAAAATATTAACTTTGAAAAAATATTTTAAACACTTCGTAAGATACGGTTACGATTCTAAAAATATTAATTTTGAAAAAATATTTTAAACACTTCGTAAGATACGGTTAAAAATTCATTTTTCATTTCAACATTAAATAAATTCTGACATCGTGTTTACGACAACTCACGCCATCTAGGTGTAAAAGTTGTTGAAAGAGTTGGTTAAAAATTAATTAAGAAAGAACTAATTAAGTTACAACTTTCATTTGTAAATATAAACCATTCTCGAATCCACCTGAAGACACACAAAAAATTTCATTAAACTCAGTCCAGCCGTTTAGGAGGAGTTCAGTGACATACACACGCACAAAAGAAATATATATATAAAGATATATATATATATATATATATATAACAAAGTAAGGTATTTCTAAGTATTATATATACAACAAAAACAACAACAACAATAACTATAATAACTATAATAATAAAAACAGTTCATAATAAAATAAAAATTTTGTAAAAGAACAAATATTAGTAAATTTTTCTAACCATATACTACCAGTGCCAAAAGTGATCGATTGTAGGCAAAAATAAATGATTGTAAGAAATATTAATTGTATGTTATATAAAGTAAAGCTAGGAGAGCTCGCGTACAAATCAACAAAATGATATTAAAAGAAAAAAAAAACCTAAATATTAATTTTTTGCAAAATTATTGCGTAATGACTTTGAATTCAATCGTTTATTACGCATTTCCAATACTATTTTGTTGTTATGTTATAATGTAATGCAAAATCTGTAATAAAACCAAACGAGCTATTTCGCGCAATCTCTCATTACAGGGTAGGTGTGATATTGCGCACATGGGTAGAGAGATTGCGCTTAATCACCACAACTACAATTAAATTGTTAACGATAAGAATTACACTTAAATAACATTGTTGCAAGGATTTTATAAACAAATAATTTCGTATTTAAAGTGGCTATTTCAATTTAATGATAGTAAGAAGCAGAAGAATGAAAAATAATTAAAAAATTTTATTTACAGGATTTTTTTTGTTTTTTAAGAATATGAAGTAAAAAAACAAGACTAGCTAATATTACAAAATAACATTCAGTTACTAAATAACATGTTTAACTTAAAAGTAGTACATTTTCTTTTCATTATGAATGGTTTCTTGTTTGCTGACCTAATTTGTCTTTCGAGTCCAAAAGACGGGTAGCACACAACGTGTCCAGTGATATATGTTTGGTTCCGCATGTGGGTATTTACGCGATTTTAACCTAAAGCTCCGCCCATTTTAATTTACTTTAACTTCTGTCACGATATGTATATTATAATCAAGATATAAATTAATGCATAAAATCCGTATTATGATACAAATGAATATAAAAATACGCTATATACAATAAATAAGATATACATTTATGTATAGAATTATTGCATAGAATGAATTAATGTAGTGTGGGAGAAGATGATAGGAAGAATCTAGACTCCTATCGAGCACAATCTCCGTAAAAATATGCTTTCCGCATAACATTTGTTAAACGTAAATGCAAATATGGCAGAAAATATATTCTCTTTTCGAAAAAAATCACAGCTATTCAATTTTAATAAGCTAATATTTTCTTATTTATTTTCACTTTAAAGGGGTGGCAAAGGGTTAAATAGTTTGAGATAAATTTCCCATAGGCATAGGCATTGGCACTCAAGAGGCAAATACTACCAGAAGTGTGACTTTTGTCGATCGTTTCCACTCCTGAATGATGTCCAATTTCTTATTCTGTGGACGGTTTCCAAAAAGATGTGCCGTCTCGAATTAGTAAAACTAATGCAGCTACTTGTGGAAGTTGTCTCCTGATACAGTTTCAGACATTTAACAAACTCATCCTCATTGTCTTGTCCTTACCAATAGGCTGCGTAATATCTCCTTGTATAGCATTTAATGAAATCAATGCGCAATCTCTCATAAATAGCAAATACGCAAACTCTCCCATTTTTGTAGGAGAGATTGAACACACTTTTATTGATTAATCATTCCCTTTTACGGAGAACTTTTGATGTTCGTACCGTTAGTTTATGTTAGTAGCTTATAAGAAATCGTTTAACTTAAAAATATTTCGCAGTACAGACATTCTATAAAAATTTCTACGATGTGATATGAAAATTTAAGCCTTTATTTTTAGAAACAAGAGAAAATCACCACGTTTTATGTTCAATGATCGAAACAGTGAACATTCAAATTCAAGTTGGCTCTCTACTCTTGTTGTTGTGCAACTACAAGGAGTAGCAACGCTCGCACAATACTCCTGCTATCTAATGCTCTATGTGCGCAATCTCTCCGACTGCGAAATATCTCTTAGTTTTACTTTACCCAATAATAAAACAAATATAATTAAAATTAATTCATTAAATTAAAATTGGAATAAGTGTACTGTTACTTGTGAAAACTATATTAGCGAAATTTTACATATTGAAATAACGCAAAAAAATAAATTTAAAGAAGAAATATATTTGTAAAAATTTGCATGTATTTGTAAGATATGATACGTTTAACTAAAACTAAATGATGAAAGCTTATAAATATGCTACATACATTTTGAGACATTTGAAGTTCTCTTTTTTAGGTAAATTAAAAAATAAAAATGAAAACTATAAAATTAAGCTGCATCATTTATTATTTGAAAAGATCTTTCATTTTTCAGAAAATAAAGTACTTGAATGCTAAATTATTTTATTAAAAATTCCGTAATTTTATTCTAATGAATTTTAAATAAAATAACTTCACTATGTCAAAGTATAGAAAAGTACTCCAACTTAACTTTTATTATTTTCCAAACACTATAGTGAGCGTGAGGAAAGTATTGTAATCATGTCAAAAATCCGAATTCGAGATTTTGATGTTTCTATACGTTTCGAAGTCCCCCGAGTCCGTTTTCAATATTTTTACGATGATGTATGAATGTGTGTGTGTATGTATGTATGTGTGTGTGTATGTATGTGTGTATGTCTGTGAGTGAACACGCTAGCGTCTAAACGCTTTGTTCGAATAAGCTGAAAATTGGTGCGTATATTGTAAGTCACCATAGTACGAACCCCATAGATTTTGGTGAATCTAGCACTTATAGTTTTTTTACAGGGACACAAAGAAAAATTCTTTATCATTATGGTCTATGGGACCAAAATCTGAAAAGTGCGATAGCATCTAAACGCCTTCTTCAATTGAGCAAAAAATTTATAAACAAATTATAAGGTCACAGTTACTCAATCTGTATAGAGTTTTCAGAATCTGGCACTTACAGTTTTTTTTACAGATTTTTTTTACAGACAAACAAGTCTAATTGTTTGAATACATGATGACTGATATAATTAAGTTTATTGTAGTTGATTTTATATTATTTTTCATTTTTAAAACCATAATATCCCATTATTTAATTGTTAATTAGAAATTAATATTAATGTTTTTCATATTTTTTTTTACTTACTAATTGCTTATAAATATAATGATATACAAAATAATAACAAATCAACAATTATAATCATTAAATATAAAATTTTAATAATATATATATTAAATTGTTAACACTTATTTTTTTTTTTAATTAAAACTTTTTTATTAACTTTTTATCTTGGAATAATAATTTAAAATTCTCCCACCAAGTTTCATTGTATATCTAATAATAACTTAGGCAAAACTGATAAATAACACATTTTTTACAGTTTCACACAAGCGGTAAATGATGTAATATGGCCAATGCAGGTAATATGGCCAACCCGCAATAATGTTATTAATTTCAGTAAAACACAAAAGATGGCGCTGCAATATAGTCGTTCAAAGTTATAAGAACATAGTTTAGTACTGTCCGCCATCCTTGATCACGTACACGGGGATTGGGAGGGGGAGCACTCATTGTTGATTTATTGTTAGTTGCATTGTTATTTTATATATTTGTCTCTGGAAAGTTTGCTGCTCTCTTGTTGAAACAAAATATCTGTAGTTACTGGTATACATAAAATTGTAACGAAAGCTTTTTTTAAAAATTCTTATTGTTGGCAATATTCCCAATGGGCCAACTTCCTTCCCATTTTGATACCTGCACGTATCAAAATTTAAACCACAAGAACGCTGTCTTCTCACCTTTGATGGGGTCAAGTCCCATATTGATTATTTAATTGTGGATGGGTTTACAAAAAATGACATTCTTCTACTTTGTTTACCTTTTAATACAATCCATGAGTGGCAGCAGAACAGGATCTATCCTGTCAATGTAATCTCCGAGGAAGCATTTGCTCTAATTTCTTTTCCTGAAAACCCACCTCCAACAAAGAATAGCGCAAAAAATGAAAAATTTTCCCATAGGGACATCTTCTAAAAAACAGGTTCGACATACTCCTTCTCCCTCAGGTACTCCTCGCTCTTTTTTCGACTCCGACTGTGATTCTTCGTCGTCTGAAGATAATCTCAGAAACTGTGCGTCTGTTCATGACTCATTATTTCAAAAATTACTGTCATCACTACAAGAACAACAACAACAAAAAACTCTTAAAATAACTCATTTCATGAAACCAGCAATGGACTGTTGGCCTCTACTCTCTTTCCTAGAGCTTCTTAATGTAATACTGAAGACACTAAAATATCACAACAGTGATTACCCCCCCCCCCCCTGCCCCTACAAAAAAAACCCAATCAGTCTACGAAGATTAGCGGAAAAGTTTCTTGAGCAAAGGAAAGTGATAAAGAAAGTTGGTTCAGCGGTATTTGCAAAAAAGAACAAGTTGTGGATACGAAATTACGTGTTGTACGTCATAATTATGCGCCCGAGGAATGTGTCGGACTTACCAAGAAAGATAAGAAAGTTTTTGCATATGAAGTTAAAATAAATTACAATTTTTTTTTATCGTAAAGATGTTAAAATTGCTTATTTTTTATTTTTTTTTTTTAAATAGCTTAATATCCTCTTCTAAATTTTATTCTTACTTACCTTTTCATTAATTTTTATGAAGTTTCAAAAGTTATTTATTTATTTATTTATTTTTTATTTTTGTAATATCTGATATGTTTTCGTAAATATGAATATCTTCATTATATTTCACCTATGGGCATATTGTCTTCATTAACTGGACTTAAAAAAAATAAATATCCATCTTGATTATTGTAAATAACAATAATAATAATAATAAAGAAAAAAAAAATTCTAAAAAAATCAGTTCTTTTAAACATTTTTTTTTTTTTTTTTTTTTTTTTATCGATTACTAGTATTGCTAAAAATTTTTATCTTTAAGTTAGCCATATTAATTTCACTTAACTTATTATTTGAAAAAAAAAAAAAAAAAAAAAAAAAATGATGAATTTGTATGACTGTGAAAAAAATTGTTGTACAAGGTATACAAATGAGTAACTTTTAAATGTCCATAAACATTAAACTCAGTCGGTCATAGTGTGTGTTTCAGTTACGCAACTGATGTTGTATAAAACTATCAGCATTTGCAAACATCCTACAATCATCAGAAGAATAAACGCCACCCCACGTCTAAATTCGACGTAAATTATCGCAGAAACATGCGGATAGTACGGCGGTAAATTTGGAAACCCATATGTTTGATGATGCCCGTTCTATTTGTGCAAAAATGAATATCGGTTTTAATTCATAATTGTTTGAAATAATAATTTTTAATAGTTTTCATAATTCAAAAAATGATTTTTAATCAAAAACATGTATGTAATACGTTTGGGTTACTTCATTCCAACGTATAAAAAAAATGTATTTAAGTATAATAACTTATCGGAAAGATGTGAATTGATGTTTTTCTCATTCATTTAACATTAGCATCCCCATAATTTGACGAATTACCACTCTAGGAAAAAGGGAGATAAATATGTAAACTACACCATTTTCTCGGCTGATTTGATCCAAATAACTTAAAAAAAATTTTTAAATAAAAGTTGTATTGAAAAAATGCAATTTATGCCAATTTTAATATGTAGATGAACCCCTCCGCAAATTCTAACTGAGCGTTATTACTTATTGATCGGCAATAAGCCTCATGTTTTTACACTGAATTACGGCGAAATTAGTGAAGAAGGGGGAGGGGGCGTTTTTTTCTTTCATGACCGTACCTTTTCTTACTGGTTTTGTAGAAAAATAGTTAATGTTGTTAGGCTGTGGACGCAGAAATTGTAGTTATGTGGATTATTTAAAATGTCGTCGTATATTCAGAATGCTTCTTAAAAAATTCTGTTATGTAACAGAAAGTCAGCAAAATTGCCTGATAGCGAAATTACCAGAAAGTGTCGTTGTTTACAGCAGATAATTTCCGTATTACCCACCGTAAAATTTCCCACATTAAATAATATTCTCCAGTTCTAACCAGTTAAGATCGAACCAGAGCCCACCGCATTGATGTATGCTACATATTACATCTCGGCCACGAAAGTTTAATATGTTCTGATACATAGAACTTCTCTATTTTGTTATATGAATTAATGCTTACAGATTTTACCTGGTTACTAAAAAAATAAATAAAAATAAAAAAAAAATAAAAATAATGTTTCATTTGATAGATAGAGATATAATTTTAAATTACATGTTTGTAGTTTTAGAATATTACATATTTATTTATCAAAGATACTTATGTGTGACAATATAATATGACACTTTGCAATCTAGACATCTTGTAGAATACAGAAAATACTTGATGGGTTCTCTTATAACTTCATGGATGTAAAGAACATGTTATACTCGATATATCGCAGCGATAAATTCTTCCAGAAAATAAAAAGGGAACTAGTAAAAGATTAAACAAAATTGTTCATGTGTGTCCTGTAAAGTACAAATCTAAAGTAAATAGTAAAAGTTTAATAATAATAAATTAATCATGAACAGCATTATCAAATATATTATCAATCAACATTAATAATAAAAAAATTTATTATATTAAATTTCGTTTATTTTAAAATTTGACATACTTCTGATAAAAACCATATTCAATTTTTTCTAAGATGGTTTATTACGTACAAAGAATAAATGTTTGTATTGAACTGCCAAAAGCTTCATTCCATGTAAGAGAAAACATAAATATTTATTTCCTCTAAGAAAGTTTGTAAACAAACATCTGATTACTTGTTAAGAGCACGTCCGTACGTAAGTTAATGTTATTCTGTTAGCTTCCTGTATAGAAAGAATGGAAGTTTTCATGAGAATGAGTAGTATCGCACATGACATAAGATATTCTTTATATGAGTTGCTATAGTTGAGAATTTCTTAATGTTACATGAGTGATGAAAAAAGAAATGAAATCTAATGAAAAGTACAATTGTAAAACAGAAATATATAAAATATACCCCCACCTCACCCCTTAAAAAAAAAAAAAAAAAAAAAAAAAAAAAATAAAACACTCCTTAACATTTTGTTTTTACAAAAATCTTAATATAGACCCATAATTTCGATTGTAGTCTTTAATTACAAATTACAAAGATATATACAAGAAAAAAAAATTCTTCCACAAAAATGATAAAACTACCAAATAATTCAAGGGATGTGTTTTTTTGAATTACCGGTTGTTCTTACAAAAATCTTAATATTGGCCCATAATTCCTTAAATATTGATTGTGGGTGTTGATTTTCTTTTCATTTTTTGAAGAAATAAATCAGGCTGGAGTCTTGAAATAGAACATTCAGAACGATAAAATAATTTCAATATTTTTAATCAAACTGCACACACTTCACATATTACGATCAACAGACATTACTGAACATGACATTTGTATTTACAAGCTATAGGAACAAATTATATACAGAGGGCCCAAAAATTAAAGTAAATTCCAATAATACTCGCACAGTAGCGACATAACGACCAGAACTTCCTTCTACCTTCGCCGGTAGCGGTAAACAGAGAACCATTCCGGTTTTACCCGCTTCTACTGGAGCGGAGTTTAGTTGTTCTGCTGCTATTGCTGGCGTTGTGGAAAGGAACTATTCCAGCTCTTCTAGCTTTGGAACATCGGGCTTTAATTACAAATTACAACGATACACACGAAAAAAATAAAAAAGTCTTCCACAATAAATTATAAAATTTATCCAGTAATTCAAGGGATATGTTTGCAGAATTATATAATTTATATTTGATGCGCTCCTGTGCAAGGAGAAAGAAGAACGAAAAATCATGCGGTATACATTGATTTTAACACTTTCGAAATGTACTTAATAGTTGTATCGTATAACTTTTAATGCTTTTTGTCTACGTAATCACATTAAGGACAGACAGTAATTCTGAAAGGCATACAGGTAGGCTAATTAAATTCCTAATCATTGTTAAACATTGTTAGAAAGTGTTAAAAATGCTTAACACAAAAGAAAACCTTTATATTCTAATTGCAGCCAGTATATTTTAGTTTGTATCTGAATATCTTAGTATAGCTTTGTAAATCTGAAGACTAACATAATCATATTTTATACAAAATCATATTTTAGTATATTAACAATAAATTTCCTTTATGATTTTTACAATAGAAAGTTCTTTAAATGTAATTTATAAAAATGTCTGTCCTAAAATGCAATGTATTGGAGTCCTTTCGGGTGTCCGTGTACACAAACCAGTTACACAAGACCTATTAATGTCGTTTAAAATAAGGAACATTCCATAGTGAATTTGAATAACATATATAATTTTGTAAAAACTCTGAAAATATTTACGGAAGCTGAAGTTGGCTGACAGACAGATAGACAGATGGACAGTCGGACAGGCAGATCTCAAACTGAAATAATATTCACACTGAAAAAATTTTACAAAGTGTTAAATCACTTAATGTAAATGAAAATGCCGTTTCAACAAATTTCCAATAAAAGCCTTCAATATAACGGAATATTTCTGTCTGGCCTCGTAAATCTAAAGCTAATCATACTACGTTCTACAGAAAGCAGACTTTTGCGCATATGGATAAAATATGTCAAGTTTATTCAAATTTGTTCAAAGTAAAGATATTAAAATTGTGTTTATAGAAATATCTCTTAGAGAACGAATGCTTTGGAATACTTTCGGATGTCCCTGTGCACAAACCAGTTACACAAGACCTATTAATGTCGTTTAAAATAAGGAACATTCCATAGTGAATTTGAATAACATATATACTTTTGTAAAAACTCTGAAAATATTTACGGAAGCTGAAATTGGCTGACAGACAGATAGACAGATGGACAGTCGGACAGGCAAATCTCAAACTGAAATAATATTCACACTCAAAACATTTTACAAAGTGTTAAATCACTTAATGTAAATGAAAATGCTGTTTCAACAAATTTCCAATAAAAGCCTTCAATATAACTGAATATTTCTGTCTGGCCTCGTAAATCTAAAGCTAATCATACTACGTTCTACAGAAAGCAGACTTTTGTGCATATGGATAAAATATGTCAAGTTTATTAAGATTTGTTCAAAGTAAAGATATTAAAATTGTGTTTATAGAAATATCTCTTAGAGAACGAATGCTTTGGAATACTTTCGAATGTCCCTGTGCACAAACCAGTAGTGGTATTTACCCCATATCCTACAGCAAACATCCAATTGTGAACTTGAATAACATGCTTCAATTTCATTGAAAGTTGTGTAAAATAAAGGAATTTAAATACAGTTCATAAAAATACTTTTCTTAGAACGCAAAGCTTTGGAAAACTTTTCAGTTGCAATGTACACAAGCCAGTAGAAATATTCACTCCATTTTCAATAGGGAACATCCGATAGTGAACATGAATATTATATATTTGTTTCAAGAAATTACATGAATATTTACGTGACTTAGAGCACTGAAAGACAGACAGAAAGACAAACGGAACTAATTAACACTTTTCAACCTTATTGGAAAGTGCTAAAAATTTTTAGAAAGCGTTAAAAGCAATTCCAGCAAATTTCCAATAATACTCATTTATGTAACTGAATATTTTGTGTGGCCTGTAAATCTAATGCTAATCATACTCTATTCTATGGAAAGCATTCTTTTGTGCATATGAATAATATATTTTAATTTTATTAAGTTTTGTGCAAAGTAAAACTGTTCAAATTTGGTTTATAGAAAAACCTCTCTTAGAACGTAATGCTTAGGAATTTTTTCAGGTGTCCCTGTATACAAACCAGTGATGGTATTTACTCCATTTTCAATGGGGCACATCCGATAGGGAACTTAATAACATATTTCAATTTCATTAAGATTTGTATAAAGTAAAGATATTAAAATATGGTTTACAAAAATACCTCTTATAGGACACAAGGCTTTAGAATACTTTTGGATGTCCATGTACACAAACCAGTAAAAGTGTTCACTCCATTTTCAGTAGAGAACATTGGATAGTGAACTGAAATAATATATCAGTTTCAAGAAATTCCATGAATATTTACGGGAGTTAGAGCGCGGTCAGACAGACAGACAAATCGAAGTCAGACACACAGTCAACCGGAGTAAAATTGTACACAGAAAATTTGTCTCATATATATTTATAGGTTCATGTATAAAATTTAAGCATTGTATAAAAAGAAAAAAGGTATCACAGTTAGAGATATGTTTAAATAAAGTTGTTGATGGATAATTTACAACAAAATTATAAATAAATTTATTTTTTTACGTTATCAATGTTTTTACATGCAATGCATAAGTGATCCTTTAAATGAGATTTCTTGGCTTATTTTTTATTTATTTATTTTTTATTTTTTTTTTTGAGAGCTTATATCGAAAAGGTTTTCAAAATTTTAAATTTTCTTTTTTCTTGTCACATTTCAGATTATCTCTATGTTACAATCCTGAATTGTTTTACTTGACCTCATTTGGTGAAATGTATTTTTACCGGAAGAGAATATATTTGTTTGGGAATGTCAAAGAAATAATAACTATTAATTATCGAAATATAATTGTCTAAGATTTTAAATTCATTTTACAATCTTCTGTATTTTTTATTATGCAACGCTGGAATATAAATAATAGGCCTAAGATTAATGTGATAGGAATTAAGACAAGGACTTTCAAACACACAAAAAAATTAGAATTTGAAGTGTATAAGTAAAAAAATAAAATAAAATATAAGTTTATTGTTGTTTCCCTTTGTTAACGACTGATATGGATTGACTCTCTTAATTGTTGATTTATCCCACTATTTCTTAAAATCATTTGTTTATTTGCAATACAAGATTTACCGAATAACAATTAAGTGGGTATGGTATATTTATGTTTTTCATATCTTCAATAAATTTTATACTGGTTATATCTCTACTTTTTTGTTCTTAGGGAAATAATGAGCATTCCATTAATTGTCTTCTTGCATTCTACAATCGTTGTAACAATATGTATACACACACACAAACACACACACACACACACACACACACACATATATATATATATATATATATATATAGAAAACAATTGACAGGAAAATATATAAAAATATAAGTTTTACTGATTAGAAAAATTAACAGGAGAATTACAAACCAATGCGCAAGATTGCAGCGAAAGGAAATGCAAAACTTTGATATAGTAATATATAAATGCAGAAATATATAAACGAATGAATGAAATTAAATGTAGAAATATATATACACAAATGAATGTAATTATACCCCAAAAAACACTGAGATCTTCATCAGGGAGGCCCCTCAGTGTAGGGGTGAATGAGAAGTTTCTGAAAGGACAGTAGCTATAAGCTAATAACTATCCTTAGCCCCCAACTTATCACCAAACAGAAAACCACCAATAACTGAAGAGAAATCAAACATACATATAATGTATAAAACTACTAAAATATTTTATAAAACCATCAAATTGTAAAAGTTATAAAACCACATCTATTCATTTAAAAATATATACAATACAAAAGAGAATTACCGAAGGTAAACAAGAAAGTATTAAAAGAAATAAAAATTACAACCTTTCAACTGGAACACAAACTATCTTCGGCCAACGGGGCTACTCGTTGGCACTTCAATATCGCCCTTAAATGAGGAAGTAGAACCAACCGAGACAGGAAAACTCTGAAAAGAGTTTTCCTGTCTTTTCAGAGTTTTCCTGTCTCGGTTGGTTCTACTTCCTCATTTAAGGGCGATATTGAAGTACCAACGAGTAGCCCCGTTGGCCGAAGATAGTTTGTGTTCCAGTTGAAAGGTTGTAATTTTTATTTCTTTTAATACTTTCTTGTTTACCTTCGGTAATTCTCTTTTGTATTGTATATATTTTTAAATGAATAGATGTGGTTTTATAACTTTTACAATTTGATGGTTTTATAAAATATTTTAGTAGTTTTATACATTATATGTATGTTTGATTTCTCTTCAGTTATTGGTGGTTTTCTGTTTGGTGAGAAGTTGGGGGCTAAGGATAGTTATTAGCTTATAGCTACTGTCCTTTCAGAAACTTCTCATTCACCCCTACACTGAGGGGCCTCCCTGATGAAGATCTCAGTGTTTTTTGGGGTATAATTACATTCATTTGTGTATATATATTTCTACATTTAATTTCATTCATTTGTTTATATATTTCTGCATTTATATATTACTATATATATATATATATATATATATATATCTTCTCTGTACGTATCTCAGTATCTCTCTCTCTCTCTATATATATATATATATATATATATATACATATATATCTTCTCCGTATATATCTCTGTATCTCTCTCTCTCTCTCTCTATATATATATATATATATATATATGTAGTATATGAGCTGGGCGTCTAGGGGTGGGGCAATGAAGAGGTGCGATTAAGATAACTAAAAACATTTATTACGTACACAACACAGTTTACATAAAGATAAAATGAGAATATTAGCAGGGTTTCCATCAATAACATTTGCTGGTTTCGAGGCCTAATACACATAACAAGCTCTCTTCATTACTAGGACTAACAGAAAGTAACATATATGAGCACTGACTCGCTCTACAATTCACATTAGTACCTACGCGTACTATTTCTAATAAGTGAGATTATGGTATAGAGCTCTCCATGGCTCTACACACTTATACAGAGCACAACAAGCTCTAATTAGCAGAAAAATGAGCCTGTCAGCCTACGCGCTGAAGGTCTCAACCGATCTCCACTGCAGCCAGATCTCAACTCCTCCGTTTGTCATCTCGTTCAATGATAAGCATCAGAGACAGCGCCATCTGTTGGCTCTGCAAGGAACTTCCCACAACGCTCTGCCATTCTGATGTTGCGGTGATCTCACCGTAAACCAACCTGGGATACTAAAGGATATCTGCAAAATACAATTAAAAGAAAAAAAAAACAAAAAAGAGAAACAGACATTAAAAAAAATTATGTACATAAAAATTCACAGTTAACTTTTTCTGTAATGTTTATCAGTCCATTTAGTTCAGTCTATTTAGTTTGTGGACCATAATTTCATATGGTCTGCAGAAGTACTAGTATGTATAGGTCCTTCGTGATCGCCTATCTTCTCGACTTCATATCTGTCTTTGTTCTTTACTCGCACAACTTTATAAGGACCTAAGAATTTTGGTCTTAGTTTCATGCCGGTTCCAAACTGAGTTCGCTGGATGGCAACTAGATCATTAATTTTATATACATGGGCTTTCTTTCTCTTCTTGTTGTAACATCGGCGATTTTCTTCTTGAATCTTAAGAATGTTTTTTCTTGCTTCTTCACGAATGGTGTTAAGATTATCAAGCATGGAATTTATCCTTTCCTCTTCGAGAAGTTCTAGTATTCTCTTATCTTCTTTCCTTCTCATTGTTACTCCAGTGAGTAGTTCAAAAGGAGTTCTTTTGGTACTTCTCGATGTGGTGGAATTAATAGTTCTCTGAACAGCCTCAACAAACTTGTACCACTTGTTAGGGTCATTTATACATAACTTGGATAATACAGGAATGATTGTTCGATGAAGTCTCTCAATTTGACCATTCCCTCTTGGGATTCCGGTTGTGATGGTGTCATGTTCGATTCCCTCTGATTTACAGTAATCTGCAAACTCCTTAGATATGAACGCAGGTCCACGATCGGATATTATTCTTGCAGGGTTACCAAAAATACCAGCTTGCTGTTTTAATTTTTCCAAGGCGTCTGCTGAAGAAGTTGATTTGACTGGATATAGCCACGAAAATTTACTAAATCCGTCGATGACGGTAAAAATGTGATTGTAGTTTTTGTTAGTGGTTGGTAATGGACCCACAAAATCGATGTGATACGTGGATAATGGTATATCCCCTTTAGGGATAGGGTTCAAAAAACCTTCTCCTTTTCCCTGTTTCTTATTTACGAGAATACATTCTACGCAACTTTTTACAACGTTATCTACGCATTTTTTCATATTAGAAAAATAGTAGTCTCTTTTTACTAACTCTTCAGTTTTATTAGCCGAAAAATGTCCTAAGGCATGACATTTCTTTACGACCTCAAGTTGCATGATCTCTGGGACAATTAGTACATCCCTATCATTTAACACTTTATATAAAACATTATTTTTTAACACATATTCGTCATTTTGGTTTTGTTGTAAAAGAGATTTCACAGTATTGATAAACTCATCATTTTCTTGAGCAGTAGCAATACGATGAGTAAGGGTATCAGTATTTACAGCCATTACAGGGTGTCTGCTAAGAGCGTCAACATGCTGCATTTGTTTACCAGGACGGTGTTCTACTTCGTAGTCGAATTCCTGTAGCAGGAAAGACCACCTGGCTACCTTAGGTGTCAATTCACGTTTATCTAAAGTTTTAGTGAACGCTTGACAGTCAGTATAAATTTTAAATTTACTACCTAATAAATAGTTCCTAAATTTTTTAAGGGCTTCTACTATCGCTAATACTTCTAACTCATAACTACAGTATTTTTCTTCTTGTACAGAGGTCTTTTTACTCATATAATGGATTGGATAGTACTGTCCATCGTCATCTTCTTGTAATAGGATTGCACCGAATCCTAATTTAGATGCATCCGTATGAACTTCTAACTTATAGCCTTGCTTAAAAAGGTGTAAGACAGGTGCATTAGATAAAATGTCTTTAAGCTTTTGAAAAGCTAATGTCTGCTCTTGCTCGAATTTAAATGGAGTGGAAGCACGTAATAAGTCACTGAGTGGTCTTGCTATGTTGGCATATGAACGAATAAATTTTCTAAAGTAACCCGTTAAACCTAAGAAACTCTGCACTTCCCTAGCATTACGGGGTTCTGGGAAATTTTGTACTGCGAGAGTTTTTTCTACTGAGGGTTTAATCGTGCCATTCTCAATTATGTGACCTAAGAAATCGATCTTACGTTTCAAAAACTGACATTTCTTTAAATTTAACTCTAGACCAAATTTTGATGCCGTTTCTAACACACGTTTTAATTTATCTAACCCTTCATTCTCATCTTTAGATGGAATAATTATATCATCTAAATAAATAATTACAGTACCATCTTTTAATAAGTCTTTAAACACATAATTTACATATCTTTGAAATACTAAGGGACTATTACATAATCCATAGGGAACTTTTAGAAACTCATACTGGGCATTATCGGTCACAAAAGCTGTATATTTCCTACTTTTTTCCTCTACATCAACTTGTAAAAACGCATTCTTTAAATCTAGTGTCGAAAAAACTTTACCCTCCCCTAATCTATCAAATAAATCTTCAATATTTGGCAACGGGTATTTATCTTTAATTATTTTCTTATTTAAAGCACGATAATCACAGCATAACCTTATTCCTCCATCTTTTTTCCTACACACCACTATTGGCGAAGCATAATTTGATGTACTTTCTCTAATTATACCATCCTTTAACCACTGGTCAATTTGTCTGTCCACCTCTGATTTCTCTACAAATGATAATCTGCGAGAGCGTGAGCACACTGGTATATCATCAGATAAAATAATGGACATTTTTAAATCAGTACTTTTTGTTTTAACTGGCTTATAACTTTTTATTAATTCGCTTAATTTCTCTTTTAACGACTTATCTAAAATATAACTGACATCGAATTTTTCTTCTTCTGAAAAATTGCACATACTTGAAAAAAAAGTATCTATTTCATTTTCCTTTCGATCGAATACAGGAAAAGAACACTCATTTGCTTCATCGAAATTGCTTTCCCCCGAATTTAGAAGACTATCTTTCCCCCCTACGCTGGAACTCGAAACATCTGCTTCCTCTTTATTTTGTTGTTTCAAAATATGAAAGATATTATTAGGCAGAATTACGTCGGATGTCAAATTGTTGCATAAAGCACCGATTATGTTTATTGAATCATGATTAGGTAAAGATATTTTAAATTCAGTCAGATTTGCATCTTTCTTTTCATTAAAGCAGCTAACTAGAGTGGTTGAAGAAATAACATTTTTAGTCTGTGGAATGCTATTTTTATTTACAATTAGAATCGAAGAACCAGAATCTTTTAACCCTTTAAGTGGAATATCATCCACTAAAATATCAACATATTCGAGCTCATTAACAATTAGGTTAATCGGACTTGTTTCGGATTGAACTACTGAATTTGTTGGAAGATTTTCACGGAATTCTTTTTTCTCTGAACTACGTTTAGGACACACTCTGGCGAAATGAAATGTTTTCCCTTTTGCACCACAAATATAACACATTCTTTCATGCTTTTCGTGAGTTTGATTAGATACCGAATTACGTACTATGGGATCTTTATTATTATAATGTGTCTTTCTAAAAGGAGTTTTGTTTACAAACCGCTTATTCTCTGAACTTTCGTTTCGCGTATTATTATTAGTTTCAATTAACGATTTACCTCTAGAAGAGTAGAATAAATCACACTCTCGACCTAACTCGTTGGGTTTAAACCAATTTTGACCTTCTCGAACACTTATATGTTCCTTAGTTCTAGAATCCAACGTTTCATATATTTTATCGGAAACTATAAGATCACACAATTCCTTAACATCGTTAACCCCTCTCAATCTACAATAGTAATCAAAAGAAGCGCTTAGACGCGAAGCGAATTGGACATGAGATTCTGACGGATTACGCAACGCATTTTTAAAATTACTTAAACATTCACGCGGCGTTGGTTGGAACTGTCTTAAAATTAATTCCTTAACTTTTTCATAATCGTTAATTTCTTCGGAGGTTACGTACGCAAGAACCTGATTACATTTATCTCCCAATAAATTAATCAATATTTCCGATTTAAATTTAGGGGGTACATTTTTAGAAACGAATGCTTTTTCAAGGGATTGAAAAAATAAGTGCAAAGCTTCCGGTTTCTCAGGTACTGAAATGGTTAATGTTCGAATACTTCTAATAAAATTCTCTAATGATTGTGGACTGGTTTCTGAATTTGATTGTTCAACATTATTACTAGAATTATTTGCTGCAGCCTGTAACTTTAAATTCTGTAACTCTATTTCTTTTTCTAACTGGGATAATTTAATTCTTTCTATCTCAATTTTGGTTTGTTCTTCTACAGATTTCAACTTTTGTTCTTCTACTAACATTTTAATAACACCTCTAACAAATTCTAAATCATTTTTATAAATATCAGAACTCTCAATTAAAGTTTTGATTTCAAGTACCTTAGCTTCCGCCGGAACAGTTAGGCCTAATTCTTCAGCAATTGTTCTTAAATCTGCTTTTCTAATACCTTGCAACACGTTTTGGGCCATTATAACTCTAAATAATTATTTATACCAAAAAATATTTCAATATTTCTACCAAATTAATATCATACCTAAATAGAAACAAAATAATATGAGAACAATTTTCTCAAAAAATGATTCTATGGTTTTTGTTCTCAAATCAAAATTATCATGATTTTTAAATAACCACCTGCAGAACAATTTGTAATATACAACAGAATACTTAGATCATCTTATATATTTCTTAATTATTACACATATTTCATATAATATCACCATTATTATTATTGTTCTCTATTTAATAATTGTTATCACTTTCGTTTTAAAATAATATTGTTATAATATTGTTAAAATATTATTGCAAACAGTAATAAGCAAAATTATAAAAGATTACTCAGAATATTTTTTTCAATCATAATTCTTATTTTTATTCATTCTTCTCAAGTTATATTATTTATTTTATTTCATCACACATAGAAACCAAAAGTGTTCTCAAAAGTATTTCACCATTAATTTCTAATTCAAAATAGTAACTCAAACTCTTTTTGCTCAATATATGCATTAATCATTATTATCCACTATCAAACACAATGATAAATATATAACAATAACAGTTACCTTTTATAACTTGTTGGTGGTAATATCGCGGCAGAGTCCCCACTTGTAGTATATGAGCTGGGCGTCTAGGGGTGGGGCAATGAAGAGGTGCGATTAAGATAACTAAAAACATTTATTACGTACACAACACAGTTTACACAAAGATAAAATGAGAATATTAGCAGGGTTTCCATCAATAACATTTGCTGGTTTCGAGGCCTAATACACATAACAAGCTCTCTTCATTACTAGGACTAACAGAAAGTAACATATATGAGCACTGACTCGCTCTACAATTCACATTAGTACCTACGCGTACTATTTCTAATAAGTGAGATTATGGTATAGAGCTCTCCATGGCTCTACACACTTATACAGAGCACAACAAGCTCTAATTAGCAGAAAAATGAGCCTGTCAGCCTACGCGCTGAAGGTCTCAACCGATCTCCACTGCAGCCAGATCTCAACTCCTCCGTTTGTCATCTCGTTCAATGATAAGCATCAGAGACAGCGCCATCTGTTGGCTCTGCAAGGAACTTCCCACATATATTTATATATATATATATTAGGGTGGTGCGAAAAAATTCAATTTTCGATTTTCGATTCGTAATACCGCGGAAAAGTTGTCTGTGGCCATTGTAAAATAAATATAAAAAAAAGTTTTGAAATCGCATAATATCTTCCGATCGAGCATGCGCGTCGAATTTACAAAAATTAACGATTTTCAAGGTTTTTTCGTATTAAAACAAAAAATAACTCCTGCAATGTTTCGACTCGTAATAGCACGGAAAAGTTACTTATGGCCATTGTAAACAAAACAAAAAAAGAAAATTTTAAATCACATAATACCTTCCGATCGCGCATGCGCGTCGAATTTACGAAAATTGACGATTTTTAAGGTTTTTTCGAGTAAAAACAAAAATTAGCTCCTGCAATATTTTGATATATTATAATAAATAAACAATAGAAATAGATGCAAAATTAATAAATTATATTATAATTAATAAATTAAACAATATTCATTTTTGCAACAAATTTAATATAACAAATGCTTACATTAATACTTCCTGTAGTAAATGTTCTGTGAATTATAAAATTGCGATAATCCAGTCACCAAACTTGTCATTTCAAACTGTCTTTTTCACGGATAGAAACTTTTAATCTTCAGATTGCGCATGGCGTCGAAACACCTGGCACGAAACACCTGGCAGTATGTCGCAACATCGCTAGTATCGAGATAAGGAAAACCGGTATTGAAGTAATAAGCTCACGCATTCAGTCGCTTAAAAGTGTTCTGCGTGATAAGTTGTGTATTTGCCTCTGTCATCAGTAGTTTGTTTTAAAATATTTTAGTACTGTATTTATGGTGTTAATATGGATCCGTCACCGTCATCGTCCAGAAAAATTACTATAAAGGATTTTTATTGTCCTTTTTTTCGGGCATCCGAGAGATTTACTGCCAAATGAACTCCCTACATACGAGGATGCGCTTCGTTGTTGCTTTGAGGAGAGAATGAAGTTAGCAGCAGCGTGTAACAACATAAAAGTGAGCTTTTCCACAGTAAGCGTTTTGGTAGCAAAGAAAGTCAATACCCTATTTAAAAAGGCATCGAACCCTACAGTTTCCGAAAAAAAAAATTGTTCAGCTGATTAATGCTTACCACGACAAATACTACAAACTGAGGAGATCGTACGTTTGTGATAAGGACAAAAGAAATTTCAAACAAAAGACTTTAAGAGCGATGCAACTAAGCTGTTTGAAATTTCAACTTGTAAATGTGTAATGAGTGTGAACTGCACTTGTCAAAAGAATCCAGATCGGTGTGAGTGTCCCATTTCAATAAATTGTACATGTGAAAAGTCAAAAAAGATTCCAGTTATTGAGCAACGGTTCATCTATCTTCAAAGAATGCACAGATTGGGAAAAATCGGCACGATAGACAAAACGGAGACCAAAAAAAAAAAAAAAATAGGATTAAAAGGAAATTATGCCAATCCCCAAAATGTGATACTTCAAAACAAGTTTCTGTATAACCTATCCATATCGAAAGGGATTTTTTAGAAGACATAAGCATGCAGCGAAATGTTTCTGAGGATGAAATAAATGATAGTAGATCTGAATATAAGCCACACAACTCTGAAAAAAAAACTCTGAAAATTCCGTGGCAAATGAGAATAAAGCCACAATCAACAGCGTTACATAGCGATCGGTACGGAGTATCGGAAAGAGCAACTGCTGCTATTGCATCAAGCGTGCTTGAGGACATTGGCATTATAACTGAATTGGATTCTTCCCAAGTGATTGATAGATATGAAATTCGAAGGGAAACAAGTTGCAATAGAATTGAACTCCAAAACAAAAGTCAAAGAGCCATAGAGCAGCTTCATGGTCTTTATTTCGATGGGAGAAAAGATGACACTTTAGTCATAGAAGAGATGGAATCAAAAAAGTTTAGAAAGACAGTAAAGGAAGATCATTATTCCATAATTAAAGAGCCTGGCTCTACATATGTTGGTCATGTCTCCCCATGTTCCGGATCAGCTAAAGACATCGCATAAAGCATGTTGTCCTGTCTGGAGAAAAAAAAATTTCACTGGTAGATCTAAGCGTTGTTGGATGCGATGGTACTAACGTCAATACTGGGTGGAAAAATGGAGTGATTCACCAAATAGAAATTTATATTGGACGCCCATTGCAAAGGTCCATCTGTTTCCTGCATTTTATCGAGCTGCCATTCCGTCACCTGTTTCAGCATGTAGATGGAGCAACTACGGGACCTAATTATTTTTGTGGGCAAATTGGACAACAACTTATCAAATGCGAAACATTGCCAGTGGTAGGTTTTCAACAAATCTATTGTACACCCCAGAATTAGATCGAGATATATTGAGAAAAGATCAGAAATATTTTCTGGATATTTGCCTTGCAATAAAAATAGGCAACTGTCCAAATGATTTGTCTCATCGTAATCCTGGACCTATTTCACATTCCAGGTGGCTTACAACAGCCAGCAGGGTCCTTAGACTTTACGTTAGTACAGAAAGTCCGTCAGATGATCTAAATGAGCTAAAAGTCTTAGTTAATTTCATTATGAAATCATACATGCCCGTCTGGTTCGAAATTAAAGTAGGCAAGACTTTTACAGATGGTCCTATTCATCTTTACAGATCCATTAAAACTTCTCGTTATTTGCCTGATAACCTGAAGCAAGTTGTTGACCCCGTGATCGAAAGAAAAGCGTTCTTTGCACACAATGAAAATTTATTGTTCGCTATGATTTTCGACAAGAGGACACATATAAGGGAGCTTGGCCTGAGAAGAGTTCTAAAAGGTAGAGAACGTGTTTCAAAAGGGAAAACAGTCAGAAATTTTGTACCTCCAAAATTGAACTTCAACGCAACTGAATACACAGAACTCATTGATTGGAACTCAGTAAAATTATCTCCTCCACCTCTACTTCGAAACATATCCAACGATGAAATAAAATATTTCATACAATCTGATGAAGTACCAAACTGGGATGTAAAGAACTTCCCCTGCCACACGCAGTCTGTGGAAAGATGTGTGAAACTGGTTTCAGAAGCATGAATGAAAGTTTGTGGATATGAGTCAAGAGATGGCTACATTAAAACAACGCTTGAATCCCGATCTATCATGCCTGAGTTTTCACAAAAATCACACTACAAAGTTTCTATCCGTGAAAAAGACAGTTTGAAATGACAAGGTTGGTGACTGGATTGTCGCAGTTTTATGATTTACAGAACATTTACTACAGGATGTATTAATGTAAGCATTTGTTATATTAATTTTTTTGCAAAAATGAATATTGTTTAATTTATTAATTATAATATAATTTATTAATTTTGCATCAATTTCTATTGTTTATTTATTATAATATATCAAAATATTGCAGGAGCTAATTTTTGATTTAACTCGAAAAAACCTTAAAAATCGTCAATTTTCGTAAATTCGACGCGTATGCGCGATCGGAAGATATTATGCGATTTCAAAATTTCTTCTTTTGTTTTGTTTACAATGGCCATAAGCAACTTTTCCGAGGTATTACGAATCGAAACATTGCAGGAGTTAATTTTTGCTTTAATACGAAAAAACCTTGAAAATCGTCAATTTTTGTAAATTCGACGCGCATGCGCGATCGGAAGATATCATGCGATTTCAAAACTTTTTTTAAAATTTTTTTTACAATGGCCACAGACAGCTTTTCCGCGGTATTACGAATCGAAAATCGAAATTTGAATTTTTTCGCACCACCCTAATATATATGTGTGTGTGTGTGTGTATACATATTGATTGTAGAATGCAAGAAGACATTTAATGGAATGCCATTATTTCCGTAATAAGCAAAACTATAGGTTTAGCCAGTAACAGATTTATAGATATATTGAGATATATATAGAGAAGATATATGTATATAATCTCTGTATACATCTCTCTGTATCTAAACTCTGTATCTAACAAGAAATTTTCTTGTTTCCTAACAAGATGTCTAAAAAAAACACTCGTTTCTTTCTTTTTTTCTTTCATTTTTTTAACGCAATAATTATTGAACTTTTATTACATGTTTACAAATATTTTATCATTTTCTAAAATGGTAAATCTAATTTTAAACTAATATATTTTAGCCATCACAAAATTTCTTCTATACTATTTTGTATGACAACCCCGTCTAATGGTTAAATTCACAAAGATTTAATCATAGCTCCTAACAATAAAGATTTTGCACTAACAGTTGCAACTTTAAACAATAGTTGCTGAGATGTAGTGATATGAAATCACATTTGGGGAAGAGTCGCAACGATGAATTTTGGCCTATGTACAACCCAGCAGCATTAGTTTTCATAATTGTAATCTCACATATCAAGTTTAGTACTGTTACACACCATAGAAACTGAGATATAGCTTCTCCATTCATGAAAAATAGTCTGGCATAGCAGTACATTTTGCTGATCAATTCGCGTCCGAATTAAATGAGTAGCGTGTATCATAATAAACCTCATACATATCAAGTTTTGTGAAATTAGTCTCGCTAAAAGCTGAGATATTGTCTTTTTGTGAACGGGAGCAGTCAGAGAAAAGCGCGCCAACTATTGAGTGATTAGCACAAAATGTTAATGGGTACCAATTTTTGTTAAGTTTTAATTAAGTATAAAAAATTATGACACTTTATAAATTGATTATTGAACTACAGCTGCCATAAAACATTTCTCATACACAGAGACACACAGCAGACAGACTGGCAAATTTCTAAAAATAGACAAAGTATACTCTGGACATCTCGAAAAACGTAAATTCATCGAAATGTAATACATAGAAAATAGGAATATACATATCTAGATATAAGTTATTTTTTTAATAATTTGAAGAGAGAATTTTTTTCAATCTTTAAAGTATGTAAAAAATAGTAGCTTATGTCATTTAGCTTCTTTAAGCGGAATAACAAATAATACAATTTATATTATACATAAGCATTTATTTTAATCGTTAAAGTATAAATATATTTCAAGAATGGAATTTCAGAACGACGATACCTAAAATAATGAAATGGGATATTAGTTCATAGAATAAATGCTAACATACTACATGACAAATTACGTAGAATATAAAAGAAAGTTTTTGTTAAATTATTCGAACTTCGTTTTATTTAGTCATTTGCAAACTTTAGAAAGAAATCTATTTTAATGTGTACAATAAAAAACAATTTTCAGAAAATATACAAATGTTTGCAATAAATTACCATTAAAACTATTCTCTATGGGATACGACTTTTTAGTGGTACTGTGTTAAAATACTAAAATAATCAGAAGGATTCTAAAAAAGGAAGCTAAAAATTCAGTTCTCTTTATGGTAGAAATATACATATATTTTTTCCCCTTCAACTCCAAAACAAGTACTCGTTAAAATGGAAGAAATAATATCCCAAGTAGCACCGGAACGTTCTTTGTACGTCTAATAACGGTTACAATAGTTCAAACACCGTGTTTCGTGTCAAAAGAACGTTCCATTAGACGTTCAAAAATTGTATTATTTAGAACGTTCAAAAAAAGTGTGCATTGTACCTTCCATAAAACGTACAATTTCAATTCTATACAAAACGTTTAAATGTAACACCGTCATAAAACGTTCTGTCTCAGTGAGATTATTACGAATAGGACAAAATGCCCAGATTCAGTTTTGATTTCGTAATATTCATTGAATGTTGGTGTTAGGATTAAAACAAACTAACTACACGAGGGTCCTAGGTCTGGATGGTGTGTCCTCCGTGGAAATCATTCTAAGAATGCCTAATCCTTATTTATGCGAGTTTCAAAGAAAATCACGGAAAACTCCGAAAACCTAAGTCGACGAGCGCGACCAGGAATCGAAACCAACACTTCCCGTCTGTAAAGTTCGAGAGTAGAACCTCGCGGTCACTAATACTCATCGGGAAGTTACAGAAATGTTTTTTTTTTCTTTCTTTAAGCATAATATTAAACTTTTATTATATTTTATTTATGATTCTATTTAAGTTTGAATGTTACTGGTAAATTATCAATATTGATAATGTTTTTAAATCATTACTCTCTTTGATTGTTCTTATTTCATTTATTTATTTATTTTGTTTTAAATCCAAATTTTATTTAATAAATTTTAATAAAAGAAAATTATTTAATATATATTTCAAAAATTATTTTCTTAATAGATGGACATTTTACGTAGCCATTCTCTTTTAATTAAACTGTTTAAAAGAAATCCTCTACCCATCGCACTACTTTATTCTGTAACATTCTTTATAACAGCGCCACTTAACCAGTTAACAGGAACAAAAATTTATTAAACACTGTATCTCAAAATTAAAATTTTACATATTAAATTTGTTGCAGATTTCACTAACACATGCTGAGGTATAGCTATCTGGAAAAATTACATAATAAAGAGTACTATATCGGCCGATATATATCCAAACTGAATTATCATAGTTTTTCATAATATATATTTCACATACTCATGTTAGGGAATTTTTAATAATAATAATAATAATAATAATAATAATAATAATAATAATAATAATAATAATAATCTGAGATATTGCTTTCCTTTAAACGGGATTGAGTTACAGCACGTTAGTGCCACCTCTCAATCAATATATGCTCAAATTAGATCACCATAGTTTAACATAATATCTATCTCACATATCAAGTTTGGTGCAGTTTTATTCAATAGAAACTGAGATACTGCCCTCCGTTACATGGAGGGGGGTGGGGGGCATTACATAATAGCTGAGCACCTATTAGGTCATATATTCCAAAAATTAATCAGGGCTAGTTTAAATAAAAGTTCGACTAAATATCAAGTTAGGTTAAATTCTGTCCACTGATTCTTCAGATGCAATTTCCACAAAATTTTATTAAGATGCGCAAACAAGTTCTAAAAATTGTCGAATCCTATCGAGGACGTCTCAAGGAGTGTTAAAACCCCGAAAATTTCCATGCATCCATTGCGTTCTTTTTATGTATACAGAAAAAATAAAGTGTATGCCGTTTCTGATCCTTTCACTGAATATTTTGTTCAATACTGAAATATACACTAAAACAAAATATGCTTTTCCGTTTAATTCGAGATTTTAAAATGGAAAAATAAAGTGATCTCATAAGTTTTTCAAATCCTTTATAAAAATTTAAATAATTGTTTAACTCAGCTCCATTTTTCCTTAAAAAAAAAAAAAAAAAACTATATGTTTTCTGCAGCTATAAATGCTTAATAAATTTCTGTTTCAAATGTTGAACTTTGAAACATGATTATTCCGGATGTAAGAAGGGAAGAGCAGATGAAATTGACATCTGTGGATTGCATTTATTTAATTCTCGCTGACCGTGCAAAGTCAAACAAACTCCATATCTCCTTACTGTAATTTATTAAATAAAATATATCAACTTGTTTAACTGCATAATAAAACAAAGATCCAATTCAATTTTATTCCACATCTTTATGAAATAACATATTCTGCTTAAAAAAAAAAAAAAAAAAAAAAAAAAAAAGACGATATTAATAAATAAATAAATGATATACTAAGAAATAATATATTAATTATAAATAATATACTTACTATATTATTTAATAATAATAATAATATTTACATTTATTAATTATTTAATATGCCATGATAGCATAATTACATCAAATGAGTAAAAATTGCGTTGACTCAATTTAAAGAATACCAATTACATTGCCATGTGGAATAAATTTAAATACCTGCAAACATCATTTTTGTAAACTGCTGCTGTAAACTGAAAATATGTATACACACTTGCACTGAAATTTAAAAATATGAAGTGTGTTAAATATTTTAGAAAAATATTTTGATTAAAAAAATATTTATATAAGTATTTGGAAATTTTTTAAATTTCTTCCTTCTAACTAATTCTTAATTTTTCGTTTTAATTTCTTATTATTATAAATTAACAATATATTCTAAACTCAATTATATATTATTTTAGCGGTGTATTGGTACATTCATTTTCGAAATTATTTTTTATTTTGGAATATTAAAACTTTGTATGAACTTCAGCATTCAAATATATTTATAAACTATCCATGGACTTACAAAGTAGTACCCAGAAATGTTTAGAATATAAAGTTGCAAAGTCGAGAGCAGGCCTTTATTTGCGCAACAATTGGTCTCAGATGTCCTCCAATAACAAAATGTATTTACAAAAAAAAAAAAAAAAAAAAAGTAAGCAAAAAGTAAGTGCTCATATTCTTTAAAACATTTTGTAACTGAAACTATATATTTGCGACCAATAGTTGCGGAGATAAAGGTATTCTCGTGACTATGCTTTGCACCCTGTATTTAAAAAAAAAATAGTATAAATGAATTTTTAATCTTCGATAAAACCAAGCAGCAGATATAAGATCACTGAAACCACATAGAACAATGAGAAGGAAATTACAAGAAAATTAAATAACCTGGGGAGACTGATTGTGATTTATTGAAGCATTTATTTTTTATTTATTGATTTTTATTTTATTTAACTTCAGTCTAATTATAAATTTATTCCTATATTGTAAGTTGCAATTTTAATAATTTTGCCGGTGCGCAAAAACCCCATGAAACTCAAATCAAAAGATACAAACAAGCAACGAGGAAATAAAAAATTAAGACATCATTTTGAACATTTTTTTTTTAAGGAAAAGCTTAGAACGGTAGAAAAAAAAAAAAAACTCGTCAGGGGTGACCTTTTCCGTCGTTGAGCACCAATGTACGATTTCGTTCGTTAGCAGCTATAATAGCAAATTGCTAGCGGGCACCCTATCGTACAATAAATTAATTTAAGTTAAAAATGAAGAATAAATTGGAATAAATTATTTAGTTCAAGAAATCAGAGAATCAAACAGAAAACAACCATGAAAAACAAACATTAATCACAGGATGACGCATTCAGAATCACAAGGATTAAAACAAGCAAAATAATTCAAGAGTTTAGTTGTACATAGCAGATGAAGAATAATGATACAACACAGCAACGGAGATATAAATTACTTTTTTTTTTTAATTCAAATAATGTTTGAGAAAATTTAACATACTTACTATTCCTTTAATTTCAACGTATATGTATGAAAAATTCCATATTTTATGACAGTAATTCCCAAAAAGTGTCATAACGTCTCTATATCCCATAAAAAATTCCTTAAATTTTTGCATATTTAAAAAATTTCTTTTTTCCCCTAATCTGAAGATAATGACGTTATAGTATTAATTACGAAACTTTGAATAAACACTATAAAATGCAAGAACTCGCGACTGCTACAAACAAAGAACGGCTGCTATAAACAAAACGGCAACGCATTCAACACACTCAACGTGCTTGTTTGCAGTTCTCGCGCCTACATTGTTCGCCTGATGAAGGGTTGTGACTTCTTTTGACGCGAAACAGTTGGTGCGAGTTCTTGCATTTCATTGTGTTTATTCAAAGTTTTTTAATTAATACTATAACTTCATTATCTTCAGATTAGGGGGAAAAAAGAAATTTTTAAAAAATGCAAAGATTTAAGAAATTGTTTGAGGGATAAAAAGACGTTATGACACTTTTTGGGGAAAACTGTCATAGAATATAGAATTTTTCATGCATATACGTTAAAATTAAAGGAATAGCAAGTATGTTAAAATTTCTCAAACATTATTTGAATTGAAAAAAAAAAGTAATTCATATTCCTATTCATGTGTTGTATCATTATTCGTCATCAGCTATGTACATTTTACTTCTAAACGCCCGTACTGAGGTGATTTTTTTATAATGACATCACTTTTTTTTTTTTTTTTTTTTTTTTTTTTTTACACTATTTGACTACACTATTTTAGAACGTTTACAGTACGTTTTCTAGAACGTTCTGAAAATGTGTATAACGTTTTGAAAACGTTGTAAAAACGTTTAGAACGTTCTGAGACCGTATACGTAGAAAGTTCTCAGAACGTTTCTATAACACCGATGGTGATTGCTACACGTTCTCTGAACCGTACTATTGTACGTCTTCAAGATGGACAAATAGACGTCTATAACACGTTCAAAGTGAACGTTCTTAGAACGTGTTTGCAGAACAATTTTTGAACGTTCAGAGAATGTTTCTGTGCTGCTTGGGATTAATAATAATTTAAAAAAAAAAAAAAAAACTTCGATTTCTTTTTTTTTTTTTCTCGAAAAAAGGAAGTTTGATTATAGGCAGATATCTCATACAAAAATTCACATATTGACACTTAATAAAATAGTAACTTTTATTCAATTATTACAACCTAAAGGTTTGAGATTTAAGATAATGACCCACAGAATGGAGCATCCATATGAATGATCCATACTATGGAAGCAAAGTCCTAGCATACAAAATAAACTTTATTGGACTACTTAAAATATATGCAAGATTAATTACAAAATTCTTTTTTCTTTACCAAATAAAAAGTAACGTGCAAAAACTATTTGAATTCCTAAAACCGTATAAAAGATTTAAAATTTTAAAATAAATTCTCTCTCTCTCTCTTTTTCTCTCTCTCTCGCACACACACACACACAAAAAAAAAATCTTTAAATGTTTTTAAATGTTGTGAAATAGCAAACAATCAGTTTCATCAGCATTTTTCAAGCAACTAGTGAGACGTGGAGAGAAATTTAAGAGCGAAGGATTTTCTTAAGTTATATATTTTTGATGTTCTCTTCACTCTATACATATATCACATAAAAATGTGCTGAATTGCAAAGCGAAGATATATTTAATAAGGTTTTCATTTCTGTAAACGCTGATATAAAAATAAGTTTCAACTTTTCTGATTAATGGAAAACGGGTTTATAATCATAAGGAAAAGCGTTCCATGAGCTATTTTTAAGGAAACGAACATTAAATAATAATAATAATAATAATAATAATAATAATAATAATGTACTCTAAAATTTAAATAGAATTTTTTTATTTAAATGGCAGCAAAATGTTGCAACCTCTTTCATACATGTATAGATACATATAAATGAAGTACGTTAAGGTAATTTTACTATTAATTATAAATACTACGATGTAATATTTATGGATTTAAATAACTATTCCAGTTTTAAAAAGAGGCTATACGTGTAATTATTACAAAGCATAAGTTTAAACTAACACCACAGTAATTGTATTTGTTTGAAAAGTAAGTTAATTAATGAAGGTGTTTAAGCTAAAAGTTAAATTATTGTATCAAACTGAAATAAAATGTTTCCTAATACAATTGTTGATCTTCTTAAAATTACTCAACTCGGGGATAGTCTGAAATATCATTTTAAAGCAAAAAACATATTTTTTCTGAATTATGATCGTAGAATTACGGCATTAATTATGAAATATTTCGAGCATTTCTCGCTAAGTTTTCATTTTTGCTTGCTTATTATTATTATATTATTTACTTACAGTAACTATTATCTTCACTTTAACTTTTTTCTTTGTTGCCACACGGTCTTGTGGAGAATTTGGGAACGTTGGGCAACCGGAAAACTGACGTAACCGCTCCACATATGGTAAGCCGTAGTGGTATCTGCTCCACCTTCTTCTACTTATTTATTTAGTTTTTTTTTTTTTTTTTTTTCAGTTATACATTTTGTATACCTTTTATATATGCTATCATCTATTAACATATGTAGTTGAAAATTCATTCAATTATTCCCTCCTGGTATTTGATTACTGCAATGATTTATCATTACCATTATTATTATATTATTATTATAAATGTGTGTGCGTATATTTTACGCATAAAATTTTATAAATTGTATTATTTCTCACATTAGAGTTTAGTTCACTTTTTAAATCTTATTCTTATACATTATTTTTTCACTTTTTCTTCGTTAAATTTCTTCATAATTTAAAATCAAATAATTGTTTTAATATTAATCCATGGATTTTATTTTTGTAATATTTAAATATTTATTAAAGTTAAATGTAATAATCAAAAATTTTAAATATAAAAAACCATTTTTCTAAGTTTTTATTTTGAAAAATATTATTATTTACATATTATTATTATAACATTATTATTTAAAAAAAAATAATAATAATATTTAAATTATTTACAAGTAGCAGGCTTTACCAGCTTCTCTAGTCACTGCATATTACAAGGAATTTTTAGAAAAAAGAGGAATAGAAAAGAAAAGAAACAGAAAAGAAAAGAAAGAAAGCATTTATCGTTATATTTTGAATATTTTTATAAATAAAAACTAAAAAAAGATAAAATTCATTGAAATTACTTAAAACTTTACTATCGGTCCCCACAGCTTGCATTTACAAGTTAACCGGACATTTCGGTTTTGGTGAAAATTAGACGATAAGTGGCGCGAATATTATTCAAGAATTACGTTTTTCTGAAACATTTTTTAGACAGATTATCATATTTACGGTGTGAGAACAAATGGCAGCACCAGACAATCTTCCGAGCTCAAATAATTTTAATTTAAAAACATCCATTCAAAAATTCGAATATCGAACTTCGAGGCGCATTATAAGAGGTTAAAATGGGCCTCCATGCAATATTTTGTAGCTCTTCGACCAGACATTTGCCTAAAATGTGAATACAACACATCTGAGTCCAACTTCGTTTTTTGTCCCTTTCTCGTCACCCTTACTGTTTACGATACTGCCAAAACATTGAAAGTTTTCCTTTCTTTAATCATGTGACATATTTTCTTTTAATTATCTGCAACAACTTAAGCATTATGATCAAACTTACGACCTCTGCGTTATTAGCCGACGCTCTAACCAACACAGCTAATGGGCCACGGAAAATCTTTTTAGTTTTACATTTCTATCTCTAGAGACTATCATTTCAGAAATTTATTGATTTTAGATTTTAGATTCAGAAATTTATAAATTACCAGCAATTTATAAATTTATAGATGCATCGAGAGAGGTCAATATGGACTTTCATGCAAAATTCTGCAGCTCTGTGATCAGTCGCTTGCCTACAAAACGGTGAACATACTCTTTCTTTCTCACACAAACACAAACATATCTTCTTTTAATCTATGCAGAGATAACAACACAAAAAATGAGTTTTTTTTTTTTTTTTAAGTTTCCTTGTCATTAATGTTCTGAATATCATTAGGATTAATTTATTTTTAGTATTATAAATAGCGACATTAATTTATTTTTTCAACTTTTGTTAATTGCAATCTGACATTTCAACTAATTTCGTGTTTTCTCTTCCGGCTGTTTTTGATATCATTAATTTGAAATTTATAAAAATTAAATTGGATTTTCATATCCCCATTTTCATATTTGCTTTATTATTAAAGTAATAGTTATGAAATTAATATTTTTTAGTTTTATTTGGTTTTATTGTTTTTTAAATTAGAATTCCGTTTCTTTAACTTCAGCTCTCATTGTGTAATTTTCAAATTCCAAAGTGACAGGCTATTTAATTTATGATTTATGTTGAAATTTTCCATGAATGTAATTTTGTTTTACCGTGTAAGTTTTATTTCAACTTCATTAGATTTTGTTTATCTTTAAAGTTTTATTTCACCTTCCTCTGACTTTTATGTTTTAAATCTGTTTCTGATTTTTGTTTGTAATGTACTTTCAGGTGTAATCGGCATTTCGGTTCTCTAAATTTTTGGATTTTTGCGAACAGATTAACAGTAATTTCACCTATTTTACATTCATTGTTTAATGGAAGCTCCCGTTGAAGTATTGATATTGTATGTTTTCTTCACTTGTTCTCATTTGTATTTTGTTAAAAAAAAAAAAAAAAAAAAAAAAAAAAATCTGTTTACCACTTCTTCATGTGAAACATTTCATCCTGTGCAGTGTTTGAATGGTTTCCATAACATAAAGTTTGAGTAAATCGGATCCATAAAATGACTAAAATATTTTTGTAATATTATTCGAATGGAATAAATTTAAACGTCATATATTTACCAGAAAAAGAAAAGCCAATTAATATGTAGCTAAAAAGATAGTTTTTTTTTTTTTTTTTTTAAATATTATATTATATATGTATGTGCTTACCGAAAGGACCAAAATAAAACTGAAATTTAGTAAATATCTTGTCATTTTTTGCAGAATACAGAAATATATAACTATGAAGATGAATATTTGTGGTTATTTTCTTTCACAAAATATTGAGTGTCACATTTACAAAAAAAAAAAAAAATAAAATAAATAAATAAATAAATAAATAAATAAATAAATAAATAAAATAAATAAATAAAAACAAGATTTTTGCAATTTCATGAAATTATATATATATATAGATAGATAGATAGATAGATATATAAAAGCAAAATAAAGCAATGAAATTTAAACAACTAAGTAAATAAAATTATACAAAAAGGTATTTAATTATAAGCGTAATATGTGTATATATACATGACACACACATATATATATATATATTTCGCTATTTTATAACATTAGCAAGTATTAAAATCCCTTAATTTTAAAAAGCTAATATGCAGTGGCCACCACAAGACTTTTTCTATATTTTCTATACAAATTCAATCAGTACAAATAATTTATCAAAATTATTATTAATTAAAATTATCTACCATGATGAATGCAGACGATTTTTATGTTAGAGAAAACTAATCCTAAATATATTAAAAAAAAAAAAAAAAGCAATTTTATTCTCTATAAATATCATATTAAAATATGAGTTTTCATAATTGTTATCTCACATGTCAAGTTTCGCACAGTTATACCCTATAGAAGTTGAGATATAGTTTTCCCGTTCTTAAAGAATATTGCAAAATAGAAGTGCCACCTTTTAGTCGATACGCGTACAAATTTAATCAGCATAATGTCTTATAGTGGCCTTCTAACATATCAAGTTTTGTTCGATTATACGCAGTAGAACCTGAAATAAAGCGTTCCTTTAAATTACAGAAAATATTGTACAGCAGCGCCACCTGTTGAGAAATTAGCACTCAAAGCTTGCAAATACTATGTCAAACTGCATCAACATGTACATTTATATGCAATTCTGTGCTATAGTTTCTGAAATACAGACTTCCCTTAAATTATGGAAATCACTGTGCAGCGTTACAGTGATATATAGGTAACACTGTAAGCAGCGTTATCTATAGCGCTGCATATTGACACCAAATGTTGACAGTCACTAATTTAGGTCAAGGTGCATCGACATATAATTTTAAATGCAATTAAGTGCAGTAGTTCTTGAGATACTGTCGCCAAAATGTTTTGTCGCCTACAGACAAACAAACGGGCTGACAGACTTTTTCTAAAAATGGCCAAATCGTAATCTGTACCTCTCAAAACGTAAAGATCCATCGAAATCTGGAAGTCGAAAATTTTTACGAATCTAGTATTTTCTTTTATTGAATATAGTAGAAAATTATGTCATTGCGAAAGCTTTGTTCTAATATCTTTTTTAAATTGCATTTATTTCTTTGTAGTTCTCAACTCTCTAAGAGAGTATTTGTTTTATTTGGCCAATAACAGTATACTAATATCCCAAATACGCATCTAGTAGTTACACACATGATGCATAACGTATCGGAATTTTATCGTGTAAACCTATACGCAAAATTTTTATTCTTAAAGTGTGTTTGTGATTAATTTAATGAAACTGCTATTAATTTGTTTAAAAATAAAGATGTTTCCTTAACTTAGAGAAATAATTTGATCGACAAATTTTAAACACTTCAGAACTGAATTTATGTTTTGTAAACATGCTTATTTTCTTTTTTAAATACTAATCCATAAGTTAACATATTCTTCATTACGGTAAAATTAATCATCTCCCTGATTTTTTTTTTTTAATAGCCTCTCCTTATTTCGCCTGCTATAATATTCAAGAAAGATACTAAAGTTAAACATACTTTTTTCGCAAATTTTAATTTGTTAAAATATTTAACCTAAATTCAATTATGCTCACACATGCCTTTGAAAAATAAAGATTAATAATTGTCGTAACGTCAGTAGAAGCCTGCATGTGGAGGCTTAAAAAGATTTTGGGTTTTGTCTGTTTGTATGTGTGTGTGTGTGTGTGTGTGTGTGTCTGTCTGGCGATAACGGACGCAAAAATCTCCCTACCCACTCGCAACTTGGTACACATGTTCATCAGCCACGCAGAATTTAAAAATTAATATTTTAAAACGAAATCAATAAAAATAAACGAAAGAAAGCTCCTCTAGTTGCCGAAATGTCAGTGGAGGCCTCCATATAGAGGCATAAAAAGATTTTGAGTTCTGCCTGTTTGTGTGTCTGTTTGTCTCGCGAAAGCGTTCGCAAAAGTCATCCTATTTCCTTGCAACTTGGTACAAATGTTAATGAGCCACACGTAATAAGCTGTACAGCTTTGAGTGTGTATTTTATTTATAGTTCATGTACAGGGACACGCTGAAGTTTTTCTTAGTATTACGGCCTAGGGACAGAATTTGCATCTACCGCATCAGCGGCCGCAAAAATCGCCCGATTAACATGCAAATCGATACACACGTTAAAGATTTACACACGTATAGAAATTGCTGCATAATTTTTATGTCTGTATTGTTTATGGTTGGTGTACAGGGACACATCAAAGTTTTTTTTACCATTACGGCCTATGAGTGAATTTCATCTAAACGAATTTTAACTTCGTTAATCTGCATTGAACAAAATGAAATTAGCATACAATTCTAAGATCTTAAACTCACTTTTTTTTATAGAAAATATGTGTGCTTAGGCTTCACAATTAATGTACAGAAGCTTACAAAAGTTTTCCGACAATGTCACGTAATCATCCAAATTTCGTCAAATTTTGAACAATTCTTCATGGAAAACATAGAATAACTTGAATAGTTTTTACTGATGTCTACAGTATTTTTGGTTCGTTTACAGACACACACAAAAGAATTGTGTGATATTAGAGCCTATGGAAAATTTTTCATCTAAGCAAATTTTAATGCCTTTACGATGCATTCAACATAATGGAATTAACATAAATTTTAAAGATGCTTAAAAGCATATTTACTCCCCCCCCCCCCCCAAAAAAAAAAAAAAGAAAAAAGAAAAAAAGTAGAATGTGTAGACTAAATTTATTTACAAGACAACACAAAAGATGGCATTCTGTAATCATCCGAATGATGTCAAATTAGGTGGAAATAAATATTGCTGTTATCACCAAGCTAAAATTTCTCTCTCTTTCTCTATAAAGTTACTGAAAATTTCGCTAAGCCAGGAGAGTGACATGAAACCCTTTGGAAAACGTTTAAAGCTAGCTTTGGTTAAAACTTGATAAACTAAATTATTAAATGGATTATAATATCATTATTTTGCACCTTTAAAAAATATAGTTTAATGCTATTTTTTTTTTTTTTTTTTTTTTAATGAAATGATGATATAAATTTTTTTTTAAAAATAAGTATATTTTGAGAAAAAGATTTGGACAGGCTAAGAGATAAGAATTCCAGTTTTTTTTTTTTTTTTTTTTTTTTTTGTAATATTAAATATTTAATGAGTAATCTTTTCTATATATAAGGCAATACATTGAATATTTGTGTCTGAAATATATATATATATATATATTATACACATATATATATACATATATTATATACACATATCTTTTGTTAAATAATTATGTAAAATATTATCCAAATGTAAGAGAATATGTAAAGAATTATAGCTATGAATATATAGCTTCAGCAAATACCATTTACTTTCATACCATTTAAACTGATAAATTTACGATATTATTAAAGATTCTGTCGCTCCTGAACTATCGCTAACATAATGAATGATAATTTGTTTTATTACATAATATTAATAAAATATTAATAATTCGAATATCTATATGAAATAAAATAATTTAAATAAAAGTACGGTAATTTAAAATAATTAGAAATATTTATTTATTTATTATAATATTCTTCAGCATAACTGTTTAATTCTAAAAGTATAATTATCGAAAAAAAAAAAAAAAAAAAAAATTTATTAGTATTCAGAAATTAACCAAAAAAAAAAAAAAAAAAAGTTATTTCGAAAACCTTGAATAAAAACTGTGTTTTAATTTCCTCTGTTGTTTTTCAAAAGTAAATTTCGTGGTTATAAAAAAATAAAATAAAATAAATAAATAAAAAATTCTGTAGTTTTTGAGTTAAAATAAAAAATAAAGTATAAAAAGAAGAAGAATTTTTTCTCGGGATCACTAAAGCGTTAATCTAAATAAAATCTGCTACAGCGAAAGAAAACCAAATTGAAAATGAAACTTTTCTTTTTCATTCGGAATCCTGAGATATACAGGGTTTGTTGCTAGCAGGATGCTAGGATATTTTTATATAAAAAAATAAAATAAAATAAAAGTTAAATGGAAGAATAAAATACATATTTTCTTTTTTTAAAAGTTATTTTCCTGTAGCTTACTGAATTAACCAAAACCTTTAATTTTTTTCAATTAATTTAAAAATTCAATTTGAACTGGTTATTTACATTACTGAGACTGATAGAAATGCAATAAAAAATTAATTTTGCTATTAAAATCAGTTTCCAAAAAAAAGTTTAATGCGAATTTTGACCAATGAATAAATAAATAAATAAAAATTAGATCCACATGGTTTCTTTGTGTAGTCATTATTAAAATATTCGTATTGTATGTAAAAACTGATATTTTCATGTAATAAAAGCGGCTTGTAATATATACAGCCATGTTCACGCCGATAAATGTACTTTATATGCACGTATAAATAATTTAATATAATTATGTAATTTATAATGTAATTTATACTTTTATAATATAATTTATACTTAGTTGCCTTTAGGTGATTTTACGCAAAGCTGAATATAGTACAATCACGGGAAGGGCATTATCATAATCACTTGACATCGAAAATTAGCAAATGCATTTAGAAATGATTAGCAGATGTAACTCTTCACTTGTCTACAAACATTTCAATGCCTATTGAGTATTCATATACAACCATGACTGCGTTCACCCCTTTGTTCATTTCCCGTATACATATGTTTCATAGTACACATGAATGTATTTGTTAAACCAAATTAAATTTTTTCATGTGTTCAAATACTGTAGTTAAAAAAAAAACAAAAAAAAAAAAAAACTTTAAAATGTTATAAGCTAAACATCGGTTTTAGTTGTACGTTTCATTCTCTTTAAGTATTTATTAACACAAATCTCGGATAAAATACTATGTAAACTTGTAAAGACGAATTGTGGCACCCTAGTGAGGGAGTGGCACCTTCGTCTTGCATATTTAAAACCTGCTATAGGTGTAAGAGAATAAACACTGAGACTTTATTGTTGACTTAACAAATGTTTAATTAAATCTCTTAAGTGGGGAAGTAGGGGTACTTCTTAATCGTATTATAAAATATAATTGCAATATAACTGCAATTCAAATATAATAAATAACTTTACATTACCCAGAAAGTTTCAGCAACATAGTTATATAACGGCGTGAAGGTTTTTTTATATTTCTTTATAATCTGAGCGACGTTTGACTATCCCTCTCAAAACTTCTCAAAACTCACAAAATTTCTCCAAACTCTTCAAGACTTCTCAAACTTGTCAAACTTGTCAAACAATAAGTAAGTTACTTCAAAAATCCTATCTACAAAACTTAACAGTACGGAAATGTTGGGAAATATCGTAAGTACGTCAAGCGATTTTGGTTAGGTTTCAAATATGAATGGTAGTTCAACTTGTGCCAGCGAGAAGAGCAGATTTTGTGTTGCACAAATTCTTTGATTTATCAAGATTCAAACTTTTTTGAAGGCTGGTATTACGGACACTGTAATCGAATACGAAGCAGTAAAATGCCATTTCCGGTATCGGATTTGAGTTAATCTGATTCCCATGATCTTTTTCTGCCAACAGGGGATTGAGCTTGATTTACCATCCAAGAAAGCGATTCGATTGCATATCATACCAACTATAACATGCTATTTGCGATTTTTGTAAAACTTGAATGTTGATCATTTTTTCAATAATAATTTCAAAATAAAAAGCAAATTTCCTCTAACTTCCGATCCATCTTTTTGAGCAAGCAAACAAAACACAAAGACACAGAGCCATATATCTCTCTCATTCTCTCTATATGTATAGGTTAAGTGCACCAGTGATTGACACTTTTAGAGCAATCTCTGATGTTTTTAATGTTCTAGTCATCAGAAAATATTTTTAGAAATCTTATGATAGAACATATGGCATGAAAGACATTCATAACCACATATATGTTAAAATATATACACTTGATAACAATTATTTTTTTATGAATTTTTATTTGACACACACTCAATGTTCCAGTAATTGACACTGCCAGTTTTTCATTTTATCAGTAATTGGCATCCTATGTTCCAGTGTTTGACACTTCTAGTTATTCATTTTACCAGTTATTAGCACCCTATGTTCCAGTGTTTGACATAATATGTTAAAATTCTTATATGAAAAATATATGATTTTATTATTTATATAATTTATTAATTATTTTTGGATAGGTGTCAATTGCTGGAGCATGCCAATCACTGGGGAACCTACCTTATATATATGTATATATATATATATATATATATATATATGTATATATATATATAGCTCCCATAACTCAGTTGCATTGTATTGCTATAGGTGCCAAATTTTTAGGGATTGTCTGCAATCATGATACTGCATTTCTTTAATAGCATTCCTTTTAACATTTCTCACCAAATAATTAGATGGAGATTATTATTTATAAATGGTTGACTAAAAAAAATTGCTTTTCGTAATAACAAAAAGGAAACTATATTTAAGCCATTGGAATATATCCATAAGCGTAGGATTCACAAAATAATGGGAAGCAATTTATGGAAAATTACGGTACACTTGTGATATGCTAAGAGTTGAGAATAAATAAATATTTCATTACCATGTCTCTTTCTTTCAGAATAGCGTTGGTAAGAGATTTAAAGGATTTAATTCTAGCGGACATTTGTTATTCAAGGAAAAGAATTTTCGAGAAGGATTCAATTAACAAACTTGAAAATTTTCTATTCATCTACTAAATATACTTTAACTAGGTTTACACTAGCCCTATTACTGCAAAAGTCGAAAAAAAATGGAAATAATATATTTTCCTCTAGATTTTGACGTTACCCATGTGAATGGATTTGACATTACTATTTTACAGCTGAAAAAAGCATTTAAATTAACGGTAATCTGTAACACACATCACAGCAGTTCCTCTTAAGAATACCGCTTACAGAAGCCTGCTACATTATCTTATCTGAAAAGAAAGAAAGACTCAGCAGGCAGCATTTGGATTGTCACATAAAAAATTACCGTTTCAGATGAAATGAAGTTCATAATTGTTGTCTCTTTGCTAGAAACTTGGATTTTTTGTTAGCCTGTTCTGTTCATATGAAAACATTGATTCGAACCGCCAGAATAAGGAGAGTATTCTGGTCTAGAGCCATAAATTAGGGACGTTTTGTCCAGCTCAATAAAATAATTATTTATTTACTATTTCCTTATACAATATATTAATTGATACTTTAAAAACATACAAAAGAATTTTTGACGGAGAAAAACTAAAATTAACGAAGATATAATGTGGTAAATTGGAGGAGAAAAAATGGAGGTGTTATGGTTGACATGATGTCAGACTTTTTATTCATATGAAACAAAATTTAAATAAACTGAATGTCGTTATAGCCCTTGCCTAAGAAGAAAAAAAAATAGCAAAGACAGTCAGAAAAAAAAAGAATTTTTCGATTACATTTTTTCTTATTTTTTAGATTTTTAAAAGTAGTAAAAAAATTAAAATATTTTTTATGAATTATTAGTTAGGGCGATAGATTATTATATATTGAAGGATGGTACAGAATTTGAAGTAAATTGGTTAAATAGAACTTCCGATATCATGTTGACGGTGTAGAAAGAAGTAGTTTCTAAAACAAAATCTTTGGTAAAAAGATAGAACCGACGCTAACAAAAGCCGACAATTCAAACAACTGAAAATAAAAGAATATTGGCATAAAATGGAACTGGGAATTGCGTCTAAAAGTATAAAATAAATACCTTCGCCAAACAACCTAAACACATACAATTAAACATAACTTTTGAAGTCGGTGCAAAATTAAATAAAATTTAATTCGTTTTTAAATATTTGTTTTTTGACCGGTCGCTACAAATGCTGTTGTCTCGAATGATCCATTTTCATGTTTCTTTGGTTATTTTATCAGAATTTGGACGATTAGTAACATCTACATTGAACAGTGAAAATTTTTAGCAATTCGGTACTGTGTGAGAGTTCACACATATGTCCTTTAAAAGTTTATTTATTTATTCAAATTTAATATTATAACAAAAAGGAGGGATTAATATAAATAATAAAAAAAATCTTTTTAAATTTATGTAATTCAATTAATTAATTATATAGAATTTCCCGTTTTAATAAAATAAAAAATAATCATTTTAGTTTATATTTATTACCCTCATATTTATATTAAAAGCTATTATTATTTCAAGCAGGTCATTATAGTTCTAAAAATAGATTTATAATGGATTTTCACCGACCAACTGGCGTCTGGCAAAGGGATTGTTTTTCGTACGTTAAAGATGACTCATACCTGACGATGCTTTTTATGCCAAATCGATGTAACGACATTTTTATATGCAAAATTTAGATTAATATATTGTAAAGACAAAGAAATAGCTTGGCATTCTTTTGGCTGTTTTTTTCTAAAATTTGGCTCTTTTTCTTCAGACATCTCTGATCTGTTCTAGTGTAAGGAACTCAGATCTGCTCCAAACCATCGTTTTGTAAAGACTGAATTACTTTCGCTCTCTCCCCCATCTCATGCGACAATCTCAACATTTAACCCTGGAATTTTGTATTTCATTATAAAACGTTTTACAACGCTCTATACCAACTTATTTGGAATATTAATACTTGAATTTTTGGAAGATTTATTCAATAAAAGCATCTTGATGACAGCAAATGGACTTCTTCTTAAAATATTACTAATTTACCTTTCCTTACAGATATCTTCACTAAACAACGATCACTACTGCGTGAAGAAACTTTGTAACATACATTGGTGCCAAAGCACCAGGAGTTGAGATTGGTCGACATGGGGGAGAGGGGCTGCATTTATTTTTATGAATTGTTTGTTGAACATTTCTATTTGCATGATGCTCCTCAAGCTTTACTCATGGATACGCATATCGAAAATGTGGGAGGAATTCTATAAAATATGGTACTGGACGGCAATGCCACCATTGATGGATTGTGTCTAAATTGTGCGACTAGCCTTTTTACAAATTTTTCTTCTAAAAATGGTCAACCGTTTAACAACGCATTGTTGCACGCATACATGTGAATATCCTGATTTTTGTGTGAATCTGTTGCGTGTTATTGGCTTAATCGAAACTCTCGATTTACTAGCAGCTGTTTCTGTCACAAACTACTCTTCATCATCTCGGGAAGTTTTTTCTTCAAACCACCCTGTTTTCTACATTTTTTGCCACCTGTGTTTTCTCCTGCAAAACTTAAGAAAAATAATTTCCGCATCATATTTATTTCTACGGTAATATTAGAACAGAATTACCGCGGCTTTTGTCGTTTTTTTTAGTGGTTGTGCATTTCCATCCCATACCAAGGGCTGCGGTATAAAAAAACCTTAAACATATGGAAGTATTTTTTTTTTCTTCGTTCGAAAAGACAACTACGTACTTCTTTCTGTATTTGAAACTTTTTTTCAAGACTTCGCTAGTTAGTGTTATTTTAGGAAAACGAATTATTTTGTCATGGAGGAGCAAGTTGCTGTAGTGAATAAAGGTTTGATTGCGCCAAATATAAGGATTCCATTGCTTAAAAAAAAGAAATAAAAATTTTGTTTTTCAGGATATTCGTAAGTACTTTTTCCTTAGTCTTGAAGAAAATGAATGCTGAAAATTAATTTTGAAAGTAAAGAATTAAACTTTGTATATTCTATAACACTTAAATAATTCTTGAGTGTAGCAGTCAAATTTAGTAATTATTAATTAAAAATATATATATTAATAATTTCAAACTTATATTTTTCTCGTTTTATTAATATTATAATTTTTTTACTTGTATACTAGTACTCTTGCTTATACGTTCTACTTTTTTTTTCTTGTATTTAATATGTATATTAAAATGTTGGGTAATCCATACAGGTATATATATTATCAATTTTATGGGAAATCATTTTTAGATTCATAATAATTTCTTTTAAAGTTTGAAATTTTTGAGTTTTCTGTGAGATAATTTAAAATGCACATGAATATATATACATTTTATCAACTTTATATATTATAAAAGTTCAAATAAATTTACTTTTTGAAAGAAAAATAAAGAATATCTAGACTTAATAAGTAATAAATATTATAATATCTCATCTTTTTTACTTCTGAAAAGAGTGATGTTTAATTGCACATCTAAGATCAAGGCTGTTTATATCGAATAACAAGATAAACGAGTTAAATCTGTTCTCAGTATTTCAGGCTGAGAAAATTCTACATAAATTATATTGACCTTTGTGTTTGTTTTTTAAGTATTGTCTATTTATACATTGTTTTATATTTTTTTAAATTTATTTCTAATTTTTATTTTCTTCATTCTTGTTTTACACTCAAACAAATTTATTTCACACATAGTTTACATTGTTGTCACAAATAGGCTAGCCCTTCCTTAAAATGTTCTCATATCTTCTTGCTAAACATTTCAAAATACTTCAATTGTACATTATGATTTTAGGCATCTTTTCTTTACATGTACATTTTATAACTTTCTCAAAAAAAAAAAAAAAAAAAAAAAAAAAAAAAAAAAGTTAAAATAATTTAAGTAAGAAAATTTTTTTTCTATGCAATCGTTCGGGACTATGTGTTTATAAGCGGCAGGTGAGCATTTCCCACTATTTACACACTTACAAACACATTTTTTTTACAAATATTTTGCATTTACACATTTCACATTTTCATAGACTTGATCTTTCAATTCTTGTGGGGAATATTAGTAATTAATCATCGATAAATTGATTGGTTTGGCTCATCCTGAAACTCTAGAAATATTTGTTTTCGGACGTTTGTAATAAAATTTTTATCTTACACTAACACATTTTCACTCATGTTTTTATACATACACTATTTCTAGGTTCTAATAAATAATATCTAGTTGTAAAGTTTTTAATGATAATTTAATTTGTACACATTATAATTTTTATTTTCTACATCTCAAAAGTTTTATACGTTTCCCATTTTAAGATTTAAATTTTATGATTTTGTGCACCACTGTTGCATTTAATGACGTCTTGAATGTAATAGTGTTTGTTTGGTACTCGGGGTATATTTCTTTCTTTGGAAATCCTGGCCAGATTTCTGTATGGTGAGAGATCTGCCTTAATTACCTTGCATTGCACTGTTTTACCTTTTTGTTAGAATTTTATTTTCATTTATACGAAATATTTACTTTGCTAGATTAACAGTCCTGCATTTGTTTTCCATACACATACATAAACATAAAAATAAATAAATAAATAAAATAGGGTAATTAAATTGATAAACATTCATTCTTTATTTATTCAATATTTTTCGTATTTTTTACATTTGTTCACAGTATGTAAATGTGACAGGGTTATGTTATTACAGTAAATTAGCTGTTGTTAATAAAAGACTTTCCTGCCCATAATATTTTACATGCATGATGTTCTCATTCTCACACATTGTTATAAATTTACACATTCATTCAAAATTCACTTTCTTTTTAATTTGCTATGCCTAGATTCTTTTTAACAATTTGTGCAATAACACATTTTTATCTTTTTGCACACATCAAATTTATTTATTTTTCATTTATTACAACTGAAGTCTGCTTATTAAACTATATATATAAATAAAGGAACTGAGAAGCCAACAGATAAATATATAAATAAACACTCTTTATATTCAGGCAATAGTGAAAATAGTTTGTTGGGACATAAATTTTCAACATTTTTATTCTTTTTTAAATATTAAGATGCACATCTATCACTCACCATAAAAAAAAAAAAAAAATAAAGGTGAATAAAATAATAATAAAAATAGATAATGATAATGTTTTTAATGTGTTTCTGTAAATATAATGGCACTTTGTTAAATAATCATATATACACTTATTTATTCATAATTACTCATTAATATTTTTGGTTTATATTCTTATTCATATGTTATCTTTTTATATTTTATTAATATGTATTCATTAATATGAGTATATATATAGATATATATAATTACTAGCTAGTTGTATAACATCAGATATCAGGCCTTAAATGTATACGATGCATCATTTTTTTTGGAATAACATTTACTGCGCAACTTTTGAGCAAATCTTTTTTTTTTTTTTTTTTAATAGATGTCAGCTGATTATGATTAATATTTTTTAGTCGACTTGATGAACAATTTGAATTCATCTTTTATTGAGAAGTTATTTATACTTCCTTTACTCGAGTTTTTATAGAATTTGATATGAGCATTTATGATAGCCCTCGTAGCTAGTCTTTATATTGATATTAAGCTCATTTTAGAGGCCTCGTTGAAATTGAAAGTTTATATTGTCATGACCTTTTTTTTTTAACAATATCAGGGCACATTTTTTTTTTCATTATTAATTAAAGAGCTGTCATCGGAGATCATAAATAATAATATTGTGACTATTTTTTTTCATCAGTAATACCATTCTAGAATGTTTACGGACATAATTGAAAGTTATTGAGAATTTTAATCTCGCATTTTTATTAAAAAAAAAAAAAAAAAAAAATCAAATCAAATTAATTTAACTATGTTATCACAGCTTCTTGTTAAAAAAATAAATAAAATAAATATACATAAACACACACTCCCTGTTAACACAATTGTGTTGCTTTGGTCTATATATTATGCAGATTGTTTTTATATAATGTGCTGATATTTGACTATAAGTTTAAATTTTCAACACCGAAAATTGTGTTGGGTAAACCACATCTTACATTTATCTTATTATTCAAACATTATTTTTTTTTCAAGCATTCGCTAATTGTTTTATTAGAAAAAAATATATGCATAAAAAAAAAAAAAAGGAGAACTAACAAAATGAAATAAATAAACACATATTGTATTGATTTGTTTTACTGCATGTACTTGAATATAAAATATGTACACTTTCAACTCTTTCAACATATACGCACTCATGCAATATTCATACATGTTTAAAAAAAAAATGAATAGATATATAAAGTATATTTTTGTAATCATGAGCATATAAAGAAATAAATAATAATTCTGCTCAATTTTAAGTGACAGTATTTCAAAACACAATAATACACAAATTATACTATTATTTTTGTATTTTTCTTTTCATTTTGAAATATACTAAGATTAAAATATGATTATAATTAACCATACACTTTGTTTTAAATTTATTAATAAAGTAATTATAGAGAATGTAACACTTTTTATTATAATATTTTTTACATGTTTGCAAAATAGTTGTGCCACTAAAAATATTGGATTAAAGGAAAAAAAAAAAAAAAAAAAAAAAAAAAAACTTTTCAATTTACATACTTCAAATTAAAATTTCAGAAATAAGTAACAGAATTATGTGTTTCTTTCTGTATATATATTTTGCTGCATTATGTACATGTGTTCTTATATATGCTTACTTTTAGGTCAGAACTTCATTGTCATTTGACTAATTTGGGGTACGGTTAAATGGCAAATTTTTTCCAATAGTTATTTTAGACATTTTTACACGTTTTGACACATTTCACACATTATGGCATGTTTTAATTGGTCTCACAACCCAATTATTCAGCCATGTTCTCTTCTGAGTTTATACACTTTTCTCTGACTTAATTATTTGGCATGTCATGTGTTCACATGTCAGGTGATCAGCAATATTTTAATTTTAGTTTTTGTTATACTACTTTTTATAAAATATAGTTAGAGATTTATAAAAGATAAATTATTTATAATAATAATAATAATACTGATAAAATTTTATTCATCTTACACATTATTTCACATGGCTTACCTTGCAATATTTTATAAAGAATAAACAAAGAAACAAACAAATTTAAATAATGCTAACATTGTAATTTTATGAATTACTATTTGCTAATTATATATTTCTTTGACACATTTTAAATAGTTGCTTGTACTTATTACATTTTCTTTTAATTTTTAAAGGATCTTTTATACTTCAACTTACGAATTTTACAATACATGTATACATAAAATACAGAATTACATTTTTACAATATTACATCTTTTTCTTTTTCTAAAAATTATGGATTGACATGTTTCTTTTTTACACAGTTATTTCATATGTGTAATTTTTCACACACACACACATTTTATTTTCAATCTTGTACACACACATTCTTCTGATTGCATATCAATAAGATTATTCTTAATTGAGAGGTAAACAATGTCTTATACTATTAGACATTTCAAATTTACCAAATCCCTTTTGGGTGCTGTCACACATATACAAAAGAAATAAAAATAAATAAAGAAAGAAATATTATAAAATGTATAGGTTCTAATAATAAATAAGTTATTTACACATCTTTGTCCAAGACATAAGTGATCTAAACACACACACACACACACAAAAAAAAAAAAAAAAAAAAAAAAAAAATGGTATCATATCATGTATACTTAACAAGTTTAACATTTTGTATTTCACAATTATTTAATGATTATTCAATACAAACATCACGAATAATACATAAAAAATATTATTAGAATTTGTCCATGTTGACAATTTACACTTTTCAATTGTGATTCATGTTTTATAAATTATTATATTTGTTAGGGAAAGGAGAATTAATAGTACAGTGGTATCATTCTTCATTATTTTAAACCACATAATGTTTGAAAAATGAACTTAGTTCAGATTTTTTTCTTTAGAAAGAATTAATTATAATTAAAAAAAAAAAAAAAAAAAAATCTAATTACATCTTTCTTTTAAAATTTTTCCAGACTGCATACTTGTGTCCTATTATTTTATTGATTGGGCTTTTTTTTATTTTTTTTTCTCAATTCGCTTTATACAAACAATTGGCATTTAATTATGTCGTGTTGCAGGATGCTTGCTGTAATTTTATTTACACACAATATATGCCTCTTCTGGATCACACCCTAACTCAGTACGTTATTTTTGGCTGTGGCCTCACAACCCACGATGTCAATTATGATTTATATACTGATTCACACACACTGGCTCAATTTGTATAAATTTTAGGTCTTCACATATTGGCTGGTACTTTCTTTATATTCTAAAATTTTTTTTTCATACCAAAATACCTCATTAAAATATTATTATATTGAAATTAATAATAAAATTAGTAAATAATAAATAGTTTCAAGCAAATTAACATATTCTATAAACTTTAAATACATAAAATATTTTACTTTTGTAATTATTGATTTTTTTCCCTTACCTTCAATTGTCATACATTTTCAAAAATTTGTTGAATAAATACATTGTCATACAGCTGTGAATTATTATAAATACTACATTGCATTGCTTATTTTATAATTATAATGTCGTGATTTCAATATACATTCTTGCATCTTATGAAAGATAATTATGTCCTGTAAAAACAAGTTCTAATTCATCATTGGTGTTATACATTTGATGTTTAATTTTACATTATCAGCCACTTTGTAATATGAAAAATATTTTTGAAGTAATATTGGTTTTATATAGAAAGTTATGTTGAAATTTATAGTATGTATTTGCCTTGATGTAAGAGAGAGCGATATTTTTGCATTACCTTTCAATTTTTTTTTTCTTTCCAGTCGAAGGGGAGATATATGTGTGAGAGTTCACACATATGTCCTTTAAAAGTTTATTTATTTATTCAAATTTAATATTATAACAAAAAGAAGGGATCAATATAAATAATAAAAAAAATCTTTTTAAATTTATGTAATTCAATTAATTAATTATATAGAATTTCCCGTTTTATTTACAAATCAAAATCTTTCATTTAATAGTGTTCTTTGTCCTTTATGGTTACAAACACATTGCTCTAGGAATAACATAAAGCAATTTTTATATCGGGGCTTTTGGAAAAGAATTCCGTTTTTACTTTTTCCCGGAAAGGATTAAATCAATTTAGCTATAATTATTTATTTTTGGCAGGGTAATTTAAAATTCGTTATCAGCATATTCCTAGCATAAATAGCTATTAATAAAATAAAAAATAATCATTTCAGTTTATATTTATTACCCTCATATTTATATTAAAAGCTATTATTATTTCAAGCAGGTCATTATAGTTCTAAAAATAGATTTATAATGGATTTTCACCGACCAACTGGCGTCTGGCAAAGGGGTTGTTTTTCGTACGTTAAAGATGACTCATACCTGACGATGCTTTTTATGCCAAATCGATGTAACGACATTTTTATATTCAAAATTTAGATTAATATATTGTAAAGACAAAGAAATAGCTTGGAATTCTTTTGGCTGTTTTTTTCTAAAATTTGGCTCTTTTTCTTCAGACATCTCTGATCTGTTCTAGTGTAAGGAACTCAGATCTGCTCCAAACCATCGTTTTGTAAAGACTGAATTACTTTCGCTCTCTGCCCCATCTCATGCGACAATCTCAACATTTAACCCTGGAATTTTGTATTTCATTATAAAACGTTTTACAACGCTCTATACCAACTTGTTTGGAATATTAATATTTAAATTTTTGGAAGATTTATTCAATAAAAGCATCTTGATGACAGCAAATGTACTTCTTCTTAAAATATTACTAATTTACCTTTCCTTACAGATATCTTCACTAAACAACGATCACTACTGCGTGAAGAAACTTTGTAACAGGTACTTATGTTTCTACGAAGTTACTAGAGTTTTCTTTGTAAACTTGGTATAACTTTGATAGCTATTATCCTTGGCGGCTTTTGGATTTAACGATCAAAAGGGAATGCAAAAATATACACGCGAGATGTATATTTTTATAATATATATTATACGATGTATTGTTTCATATTCTTGATTGTTCTTTTAATATACCTTATTAAAATAACCATGATTTCTGAAAGGAATTAAAATATGTTTACCGATATAATGTGGTGATTTTCTTTTTCACGAAGTGCACCAGATACCAGCAGCTTTGCCAGTTTTTGCAGTTTACTAAATCTTATTAGTTTATTTGAATGAAAGTGGTTTTCGGCTGAGGGTCGAAGATACTAAAGTGAGATGTTTATTTTGAATAGAATTTGATTTTGTATTGAATAAAGGTATCAATTTTTAGTTAATTTCGCGCCGACTTCAAAAGTTATGTTTAATTGTAGTGTTCAGGTTGCTTGGCGAAGGAAATTATTATATACTTTTAGACGCAATTCGCAGTACCATTTTATGCCAATATTCTTTTATTTTTAGTTATTTGAATAGTCGGCATTTTTGGAGTCAGTTCTATTTTTTTACAAAAATAATTTTTTTTTCTTTCCAGTGAAAATGTATTCTTATAGCAGAACATCAGAAGACATCAAAAGTGATACAACTCAAAAAATGGCAATTTCGAGTTTCTGTCACTGAAAAATTTATGAAATGCCTCCAATGTGAACAAAAAATTTTACATCTAGAAAATTATGCACTCGAGAGACGGTTGTGTTAGATTTATTCTAGTCAATGTCTTATCTTTAATTTGACTTCTCTTAAATACTGCATTTTAAGTTGTGTCACTATTCTTACGTTTATCGGATATGACAAAAAATTATCTGTTGAATGACCACACATTAAATAAAAAAAACTTTAGAAATCTAAAGAACGGATACGCTGTATTTGTAACCAAAAATTTGGTTAGGCATGTAGTGAATTTTACTGTGAATACAGAGGCTGTTCGCACATTTTTTAGACGATTTTATTTCGCAGTAAGAAAAAATCGTTTGCATGGAGAATTTTATTTTCACAACAGTTATATTTTTGAAAGTTTTATTTATCTTCTGATATTTAGAATTTTTGTTTAGATGCAAAAATGCACTTTCAAAATGGCAGTGGATGGAAGGATAGGTTTCCGCTCTTTCCAAAGATAGTTTTTAGAGAAATCTTTATGAAAAGTATTTATCAGGAGAAAAATGGAAAAATGTTGCAACAACAGATGAATCTTGGGTCTATTTAAGTGGTTGCAATAAAAAAAGGTCAATTTATTATCACAAAAGTGGAGAAAAAAAAATTTCAAAGCATCAAAAGAAAGTTTTTCTAAAGAATTTATGATTGCCACTGGTTTTTCATACAAGCGCAAGATAAAAGCAAAAAAATGTGACAAAAATGTCAAAATCAACTCTAAATACTCTCAAGAACATATTTTAATTCCAATTTTTAAAAATGAAAATCCAGATCTTTATCCACAATGCTATCAATCCGTTAAACTGTATCAAGACAAAACAAGTAGCCACACATCACAATCCGCAATTGCTTTTCTAGAAAAAAAATGGAACAAAAAACGGGAATTAAAACCATACCCTTCACTGACATTCCTGCTAAATCTTCTGATGTATCACTGTTGGATTTTTGTGTTTTTCGACTCTTAAAATCAACATTATCCAAACACCGACCTACAACGCTTTGTGGACTTTGGAAAGCCGTTCAAGAGGAGTTGAAAAATATACCTCTTCCGATATTATAAAAAGCATTATTATCATAGACATTATGATGTAGAATATTAGTTAAGAACAAGGGCTATCAAACTGAACAAGTAAAACACGAAATATGAGTGAAATTGCTTCAGTACACTCCATCAAAATCGTCAAATTTTTACGGATATCTTTTTTTTCGCCTTAGAAATATGAATGTTTTTAAAAAATCGTGTTCTGTTCCTGTGAAATAACGTTTTGCCCCCTTGCAGGACCCAACATATAAAATTCCAGAAGTTGGTTTTAGGTATTTGTGTTTACTACATTTTAAAACAAAAATATTGCAGATTTTCTTCTTTTCTTTTGTTTTTATTTGAGATATGAAGTGTTATTTGAAATAAGGTTTTGTCACCTTACCTCCCCCCTCCCCTTCAATAAGGCCGAATTTCTAAAGTTCCGAAAATGGATTTATGTTATATGTGGTATTCTTTTTTTTTTCGGATATATGTATGTTTTCTTTGAGATATGGAGAATTTTGTGAAATCACGTTCTACTCATCTGTACACTTCTGGAGCGAAATTCGTAAAATCCCTTCTTAATGGATGTCTATATCATATAGAAAATGTTTTCACTAAGTAACTTTTTTTTTTTTTTTTTTTTTGAGATAGCTTTTTGAGTTTTCCCACTTCTCCACATCCTAAAGTACGGTTCTGCCCCACCGTACTTTATGATGCCTAATATATGTAGATGACATGTAGTTAAGTCTCGACAATGCTTTCAGCTCCCGTACCTTTGCTTCCCACGTTCCGGTTTCTTTTTCTCTTTCGCGTCTACTTTCTTGTATATTCTAACAGATGTTATTTGTCTTTTTCACACACTTGTGATTTTTTTCCCATGCTTTTTCTATGTATTTTTGACTTTTATTTACTCCGGTTACCCTTCATTTTAAGTTGCGTTGGTTATAAGTTGTTATAAATAAACAAGAATACCAAATTGAAATTAATAGAGCTATTTCACGAATGAGACTAACAAGGGATTCACTGTACTGCGACTATGTTGAGGGTTACTGAGACTATGTTGAACATTTATTCTATGAGCTAATGCCTTTTCGCTGCGGAGGTTTGATGGGTTAAACGTAGCGCTACATCTATGCAGTGAGCAATATTCACTGGTCTGGTATTCATCCCTATCTTGGTCGGAGAGAATCGCTTCAGTGATATGATACCGCTATAACATGGACACTGTCCATGTTATAGCGGTATCATAAGAGACAGTCCATTGGACAGTCTCTTCTGTAATTATTATAAAATGTCTGCAATGAAAAAATATCCAAACACGACTGATAAAATAGTACAGGATTTCTGCTTCGAATAGCATGCATATTTCTTAGTGTTTGTGTATTGGACAGATGTGATAATTAAAACTTTATGTCATACATTATACTTGCGATTTTACGACATTTTAGTTAAATGATATTATTTTTAAATAATAAAAATTTTATTTATTGTAATAAAAATATATTATATATTATTAGGGGTTCTTTGTTTTCGACATTTGGTAAAGAAATTTAATGACCATCTTTTGAAAAAAAAAAAAAAAATAAATAAATAAAATAAGATAATTGTGTATATTTAAAAGTTAAATATAGAGAGTTTATATAATCTAATTCTGTTCCATCTGAAATGGATGTATTAAGTTCTCTTTAAGCTAAAATTTTTAAGCCACCGTTTTTATGATTCTTTCGAAATACCCTAATTCTTACATAACTCCCTATTGTTTGCCCCAATAAAAATTTGTACTGTTACTTTGTAATTTATTCTTTTCACAAAACATTTTTCGGTAAATGTAATTAAATGAAGCCTCAGTAGCAAATAGCAATTGATTTTGCATTATATTCCAAAATATTTAAAATAAATCCAAACATGATGTTAAAACCATTAAAATCTGATTTCTGGGTTTAGTTATTCAACGGAGTTTCAGGATATTCTGCAAACGTAAAAAAAAAAAAAAAAAAAAAAAAAAAATCCTTGTTCATAAATCTTTGTTAGAAAAATCCTTCATTAAGTAAAAATTTGCCCAATCAACTTTTTTTTTACGCGCAATCAACTTTTTTCAACGCGTTTTAACGCTTTCATATATTTTTTAATAACATATTTAAAAGAAATCACCATAGTAAGATATTCTTTTTCAGAAATTATGATTCAATAAAGTTCTCAAATGTAGGTTACAAAGATTTAGAAAAAAAAAAATGCTTAAAAGACAAATTGATTATATTTATTGCTTAGAAGTGAGTTTTACTTTAAAAAAATATTTTTCATTAACAACTTGAAGAAAATTACAAAAAAAAGGAATATTAGATTATTTACTTTTTTATCCCCCCCCCAGAGAAAAAATAGAAATTTTCATGTTTATAATATTTTATCAAATTTTTTGTGATAACACACAAATATATATATAATGTTCTTCAAAATATCAAATGATGCATATATGTAGGTAAAATATTCATTGTTAATCCGTCCGTTCCTATTTTAATATAAACTTAATGTCTTTGAAACAGAAAAAGTAAATATTTTCAAAAGAGTGAAATCATTAATGAAATAAAAAACTATATAGATATATATATATACACGTGGATGTATATTTATATTCAGAAAAGATAATAAGCAATACAATATTTTATTTAAATTGAACAAGCTGTTGCAATTACGACTAAATGTATTTATCTTTTGTTTTTATAAAAACCTAAATGCTATCAAACTTAATAATTTTAAAAGCATTTAGAATGTCGCAGATTGTAAATGTATTCAATATGATTCGTTCTAGTAAGACTTTTGATTTACTTCTCAACGTATATTAATGCCACACACAAAAATGCTGAATTGCAAAGATTGGATTTATTTATTAGGTTTTCCTACTTCGTAAACGCTAAAGTAAAAATGAGATTTTATTTTTCTTGGTAATAGAAAAAAGATTTATCATGAAAAAACATTGCACTTCATAAGTTATCCTTAAAGAAAACTGAGAATTAGAAAAAAAAAAACGGTTACGTAAACTAAACTGCGCCGGCGATTTTATTTTAAGGGCAACGAAAAAGTCCAATCTTCTTTAAATTAAAATTTTCAGTTGTGTTTTTCTTGAGTTAGCAGAATTCATAAAATGCTAAAATTGGTCGGAGTTGTTTTTATTTTTTGTTTCGCGTATGGAATATATTTAAATAAACGATGCAAAATATCGATAATATTTTTATTAAAAGCGATGATTAATCATAAACAGAAGCAATTTAAATAAATATACAACGATGCGTTTAACTTAAGCATTTATCATATATATATATATATAGATATATATATGTGCGTGTGTATAAAAAATATATAAATTTAATTATATATAAGGTAAAGCACAATTCAAACGATTAAGATAAGAAGTCGAAATGTTATTTTGTTTTCTAAAGTATCGTTGTAAAATTTTAAATTCAGTTATTTTTTATGCATTTGTTTTGCTGTTTTGTTGCTAAGCTTTAATTTAATGCAATAGCTGTAATGAAACCAAGAGAGCAGTCTCGTTTTACAGGGTTGCCTGCGAAAATGGGTAGAAGAGATTGTTGTTAATAATAACTACAATTAAATTGATCTAAATAGTAATTGTATCTAAATTACATAGGTCTAAGACTTATTTAAACAGCTATTATTGTATCAACTATAATTTTGTTTGCTGACGTAATATCTGTGGTTATTCAGAATCGACAAATTATTGTTAGACTTATGACTGTAAATGTTGCAGTTTTGATTCATCCACCTGCCACAAGTAACTGATTTTCACCAATCCAGTCACCCACCGAAGATATGTCCTAGAACAATTTCACGCATTCGATGCACCTAACTTCATTGTTTTGCATTATCAAGAAAATGCGTAATCTCTTTTAGTATAGAATTGAAAGTAGTGCAGTCTCTCCTAAGTAGCGAATGCGCAAACTCTTTTATTCAGTAGGATAGATTTCATAGTCTTTTATTCAATTATTATTCGCATTTAGAGACAACCGTTGGTTCTCGCATCATTTTTCAAGGTTTTTAAGTTTATGAGAAATTGTTCAATTTAAAATTATTTTGTATTGTTTCTATTCTTTAAAAATTTTTAGTAAGAGCTATTAAATTTTAATTAAGAAAGCAAGAAATAATTCATCGAATGATAAATAATTATTATTGTTGTTATTATTATTATTTTAACCCATTTTGTTACCTATTTTTTGTTGTTAAAGTATTTATAAACACTTTGGTTCAATTTGAAGTGTATAAAACTGACAAAATTATTTTTTTCGGTATCTAGAAATTGATCAAAAATTTATTTACTTGTATGCGTCATAACCTAGGAAAATAAATAATTCTCGCATCATTTGTCAAAGTTTGTAGCTTATGAGAAATTGTTCTATTTAAAATTATTTTGTATTGTTTCTATTGTTTCTATAAAAATTTTTAGTAAGAGGTATTAGATTTTAATTCAGAAAGCAAGAAAGAATTCATTGACTGATAAATGATTATTATTGTTATTATTAATATTATTTTAAACCTATTTTGTTACCTATATTTTTGTTGTTAAAGTATTTATAAACACTTTGGTTCGATTTGAAGTGTAAAAAACTGACAACATTATATTTTTCGGTATCTAGAAATTAATCAAAAAATTTATTTACTTGTATGCGTCATATCCTAGGAAAATAAATAATATTAATGCAACTTTAAAGTGATACCAGTTTGAATATGTTATAAAATAAGCGAATAAAAAAAATCTCTTTCCTACTAAAATCTACTAGCTTAAAATCGTTTAAAATCTTGTTCAGTAAATGCGTACAATATGTTGTTAGATTCAAAATGATAACATTTCGCAATAAGGATTTTATACGCATAGATTTCAGCATTGGAAATATTACGCATCAGTGAACAACTGACCAGAATTAATTCCATGTGTGTGTAACAACATTGACATCATAACACGTATTTTGAAGATCGTATGAAACTTTAGAGAATGCTTGAAGTATGCAATTTTATCATTTCATAGGTAATTGAATGAATGCTCATTTATGATGTTTGCATGAATGTGTAAAGGCATACTGTAGTAATTGATTTCAGCATTAATGTCAACCAGAATTTCCAATGTCCAATAATAAGCTAAAATGGGTTTATTCATTTATACATCAATAATAAAAATACATCAAAAATTACATTTATTAATGCTTCTCACGAATTTTACGTAATTATAATTTTAAAATTTTTATACATATTGATAAAATTTCATTTAAAATTTATCATTAACGAGTAAATAAATAAATTTGTTTATTCATACAGCAAAATATATGAGCGTATAATTGTAATTTGGATGTTGTTGAGACTGTGCATTTACGAAAACATTTTACTGCTTTCTGTTTTTTTCACAATTATTTTTTTCTCAATTTCAACGTTTAAATAAATTTAATACTAAGACTTAACTGCCATAGAAAAATTTAAAACTTATGTTCAGTAATTATATTCAAACAAATTAATTAAAATAAAATATTTAAAATGAAAAGTAATGTTCAATCACTATAAATTTAGGGTTGGTATACCGTTCACAGCATATTATAATACAATACTTGGGGTGTCATTACTATTATTTTATTGTTGACCGGATAATACTTATATTTAAAATAATCTACTGTTTAATTACAGCTAATTAAAGAAGTAATATTTTGCGGCAATAATAAGCAGTTATTTCACCTGTAATAGAGGGGCCGCGGTAGCCCAGTCGGTAGAGCGCCGGCTTCGTAATTGGAAGATTGCAGGTTTGGTACTCGAGCCGACCAAAGACCATCGTGTACACTAATGGTGGCTGGTGCACGTAAAATCTGTCGTGGCCGCAATGTCCTCCATGTTCCCATCAGAAATTATACCTATGGGGGTCACCGAAGCGGGAGAGCCAACCGTTCTGTGGAGGATCAAAATTGTGATGGCATGTCTCCGGACCACCTCAGTCCCAGACCGTCGCCAATTGCCCATCTGCGCAGCACTAGTGCGACGTAAAACCCAACCATCCTTCTTCCACCTGTAATTGACAAAAATCTCTCTTTATTCAAAAGTGGTTCTTGCTAAAACATAGTCGTAAAGCAAAAATGATTAGTAGATACTAAGATATCGCCTTCTTTAAAAACGTATTTTTGGATAACAGCAGCGCCATCTGTCTTCCAATAAATAAATAAATTGAAATGTCCAGTTAATGCGTAAATGCAAGAAGTGGTGAGCCGCAACCGACACACATTAGGAAATTCGATTGACATAACCAGACAAAAACATTTTGTGCAGAAAAAATATTGAAAGACATCTCATGTTTAGTTTTTCATATTATTATACTGTAACACAAACAATAACTTTTTAACAAGAAAATGTTACATTATTTTTATATTTGGGATTGCGATTTTTTTATAAATAATTATTGTGTCATTTGCTGCAAATCACACATTAAAATTTCTCTTCTCACACGCAAATTTCTTAAAAATATTTGGACCTAATAATTTTTTTTCATCTTTTTAAGAGCTTTTAAAAGTCATTTAATCGATATAAATTATATTATATTGAATTTTAACAAAAATTTCGAACTCTCTCTTTGAACACCTGTCACTTTTTTCTGTAACATGAACTTTTTGTGTTCATATTTCTTGCACAATAATTTTTTCGACCTTACCTTTTAAGCTTCCACAAAGTAAATTAAAATTAATTATTTGAAATTAGACAGTTATTAATCACATATATTATGTAACTAATTAGCGTTTGGTGGAGAAAATTCTTTACAAAAAATAAGCAGAAAACAGACACGTTAATATTAATGTCACATATAAAAAAATTCTACTTTAAAATATTTTCGTAAATTAACATTTATCAAATGATAAAATTTTTATATTAGGAAAAAAATGCATATCAAAGCTAAGAATATTTGCCCTTCTTTAACCCACTTTATTTCGCCCTTTTATAAAAACAAAATATTATAAATATCATACTTCATTAAAATTTGCTTAGTAGTTTTAATAGTAGAAAAATACTTGTAACATAAAAATTATAAAATATTATTTTGCTATATTGTATCTATCTATCTATCTATCTATATATATATATATACATATATATATTTAAATGCAAGTGTTTTTTAAGTAATAAGAAAAAATATGTTAGTAAAAAAATATTTTAAGAAGTTAAAAACCTATATCTTTCTTTTTTTCGATATGATCAGTTTTTTTTTTTTTTTTTTTTTAACGTATATCTCAATGATATGTTTTAAACATTGGAATATTTAAAGAACTGCGTTTTCCTCATGTTTTTCAGTGAAGATTGGTTTAAGACAACCATTGGAGGGCCGGTAACAAATTGAGCAAATTTAATAATGTTTGTGATCACCCTGTATTGTTAAGTGAATGAAATAAACTGTAACTTTAGGATTTGTTAATATAGAACTAGTTCAATTTGTAGATGATTTTGTGTGACTCTAGCAAGTTAAATATGGATATATAAGCATTTATTTTAAAACTCCAAAAAAATTACTTGTTTTTTATTTATAATATACAGAGTTTTTAACGAAAATTATTTCCACTTTCAGATAAGTTGGTAAAACACTTTTAAAACAATATACTACAATCGGAATACAAATATCCTAAATGTGTCATGAAATATGAACATTTTTATGAAAAAAAGTTTTTACTGCGCATGTGCGAAAAGTAAAACATTTTTTATTGCATAGGTTGAAAACTAGATGTATTGGGCAACTTTTATCAAAAGTGCATTTGAATAGAATAAAAATTAAGAGAATTGTACGAAAAAGAACGAGCTAGATTTTAGATATTTTCCAAAAGTTGAAATTTCTTAAGGGGTTTTTCACATGCCGCGTAATTAATTTTAAGATCCAATTATTTCAACCACATTCCTTTTTTTTTTATTTTTATTTTTATTTTTATTTTTTTTTTTTTTGTGAAAAATCCATTATAAGCTTGTAATTCTAACATATTTTTGTTTATTTACTATGATTTGTGAAATCATAAGGGATATTTTCCCAAAAAACAATTTTTAGAAAGTGATTGAAATAATTGGATCTACAAATTAATTACACGGCATGTGAAAAACCCCTTAAGAAATTCAAACTCTTGGAAAATATCTAAAATCTAGCTCGTTCTTTTTCGTACAATTCCCTTAATTTTTATTCTTTTCAAATGCACTTTTGATAAAAGTTGCCCAATACATCTTGTTTTCAACCTATGCAATAGAAAATGTTTTACCTTCCGCACATGCGCAGTAAAAACGTTTTTCATAAAATTGATCATATTTCATGAGATATTTAGGATATTTATATTCCGATTGCAATATATTGTTTTAAAAGTGTTTTTCCAACTTATCTGAAAGTGAGAATAATTTTCGTTAAAAACTCTGTACATTATAAATAAAAAACATGTTGATTTTATTTATTTATTTATTTATTTATTTATTTGAGTTTTAAAAATAAATGCTTATATCTCCCCTATTTAACATGCTATCATCACACAAATTCATACACAAATTATACTGGGTCTATATTAACATATCCTAAAGTTACCGTTCATTTTGTTTACTTAACGATACAGGGTGATCACAAACATTATTGATTTTTCTTAATTTGTTACTGGCCCCCTAATTGTTGTCTTAAACCAATCTTCACTGAAAAACATGAGGATGACTTAAAATTACTTAACTTTCTTTAAATACCCAATGTTTGAAAACATTTCATTGAGAGAGAAGTTTTTAATTTGGAAAAAAAAAAAAAAAAAAAAAAAAAAACCGTTTGCAAATCTTGCAAAACTTTTAAACAGAGGTGTATATTAATAACATATTTTTAACATTACAATATTTTAAGATATAAGAGCTAAAAATAACAAATAATTCAGGGTGTCTATAAAATATTTTTCCCTATTTCGTGTCATCAGGAACTAAAACTAAACCACAAAATGAAAAATGATTTTATCTGTAGATTGCGGAAGATATGGACAGATTCTTTTCATAATGAAAAATATTAGTACCAAAAGTCGTCAAAAGAGGAGAGTTTTACGCTGTAGTAACGTACGCACTGCGGAATTCGTACAATAGAAATAGTTTATACAACTTTCCTTGTGCATACTTGTTTCTAAAGCTGTTAAAAAAAAAAAAAATACATAAATCAATACATGGTAAAGGAATGATGTTATTCATTTTGATGCTATTTCACGGTAAATGAATGATATTGTTTTGATTAATGTTCGAATAAAAATTCACATGTAAATAATAGATTGTACTAAGTCACGATAAATATTCCTTTACTAACCAACATGGGAGCTTCAGTATACCATACAATCTGTTCATATTTGCAGCCAAGGTAGATTTTGTAGGTATCATAGAGCGTACTTTACAGAAACTCTAAAATCTCCTCTGACAGCGACTTATGGTACAATATTTTTTGGTCTTTTTTTTTTCTTTTTTTTTTTAACATGTATTTCTATGTGGGAACTGCTACCCCCTCTCAAACAAATCCTTCAAATATTTTGTTCATTTTTTATAAAACATTCAGGGTTCTTATTAGATTTTTTTTTCTAGTTCTCTTGAGAAATTAACCGATCTAGTCTTTGAATCTTACATATCTTAATCGTATTCTTCAAGTAGCATCACTTATGATCTTCCAAATACCTATTTCTTAAGTTAAACTGAAAACAAGTAATCCCCATACACACGGGCCAATCGTTAAAAATTTAATTTTGCATGTAAGTGACTTGAAAACGTGTAATTAGAACAAAAATTTAGCTTCGAAAACAGATTACAAAACAATACATTGCGTGCGAATCGAGTAAACTAAGCTGTTCTCAAAGAGAGTGAATAATATACTGCAGCACTCATTTCGACTGCGTGTAATATAAAACAATGTTTTAACTACATTTCAAATAATCCACATTCTTCTTTATGAACTATTTAACGTATACTTAACGTGTACTATAAACTGTTTAAAGTGTGCATTTTAAAGTGTACATAAATTTAACACTGTAAGAAAAATGCATATCTTTAAAAGCACTTCAAACTATACTCCATAGGTTCCCAACGTGGGCGATAATGCCCCCTTGTGGGCGTTTGAGAATTTCAGGGGGGCGGTAAAAGACCCAGAGAAAATTAGGGGGCGTTCATATGGCACAGATGGGCGTTGGAAGATTCACCAAATATAGTCTAAAAAAGTCTAGATCATCTCAGTTAGAAGAAGAACTAATAGAATTGAACGTGGCGACTTACGATTGTTTTTAAGTAAAATGGAGCCTGATATTAACAAGCTCCTTAAAATGCATCAAATTCAGCCTTCTCATTAGTTAAGTTAGAAATTCGATGTCATTAAATTTTAATAAAAATATTTTTTTAATATAATTAAGTACGCGTTTTGATTGTTCTCTGAAACTGTCAATTTATTTATTTAGAAAGCAATAGTTTATTATGGGTTACTTCGTATCATCAAAACACCTGCCTGTCCTTATAACAGGTAAGCTAAAACTTTTATTCTTCTTTTTTAAATAAAGAAGAAATTCAGTAGCGTTTCAATTCCAACAATATTCTATCTATTAGTAATTTTTTTTATTTAATTCTTGTTTCCACCATTCATTATGTACGCTCTTATTTCTCTGGAGTGGGAGGGGGGCGGTACTAAAATATTCACTAGAAAAGGGGGCACCAGTTCAAAAAAGGTTGGGAACCTATGCTATACTCTATACCAAATAAAAAAAAAAAACGACGCACCAAGAAGGAGGAATGTAAACTGGACACAAATTGACATACATACAGGTTTCGATGGAATCAAACTCCAGTTCATCATTATCGTCGATCCTACGTGCAACTGGTACCTCAGTGACTTCAAAGACCTTTAATAGGCGGCTCAGTGAAATGGGCTTGAGCTCAGTCCCCGGATCTCTCTTCCACTGAGGACGTTTGGAGCATCATAAAAAGGGTCCTACAACCAGCTGGGGATTTTGTCAATCACGCACCAATTGGACAGAATTTGGCACGATACTTCACAGGAGCACACCTGCCAAATCTATCAGATAATAGTAAGCCGTATAACTGCGTACATAAGGATCAGAAGGGGACCAACGCGTTATTGACTTGTTTATTTTGTGAGGCCCTTTCCCTTGATTAAAAATTTCAAATTTTTTGAAACAGTAATCAATTGTTTTTCTCCATGTGTACATCACATCTACCAATTTTTGTCCCCACTTCTTGTTGGTGCGTCGTTTTTTTTTGTTATAGAGTGAAATTAAAAACATATCCTCCTAATATGTAAAATGCCCTGTAAGCGAATAGTGTATATGTTCCACACAATATTTTATAAAAAAAGAAATATTATTTTCCTTAAAAAAAATGCTAATTTAATTACTTTTAATGTACTTCAATGTTGTTAAAATGCGTTGATGAGACACATTTTTCCCATAGACATATTTTGCACTTTGGTGTTCCATGTTCTTAAACCTGTTGTTTTCTCTCAATACAAAGTTTCAAATACAGTAAAACTTCGCTTATCTAAAGCAATGTGGACAGAGGGTACCTCGGATAATCGAAAATTCAGATAGCATGTACTCTGTCGTAAATCGAGGGGGAAACATACGGCAAAGTTTAAAATAAATGAAAACGTAATGAGTGAAGTAATTAGTTCATATATTTCATATTTAAATGTAGTCAGTTAAAAATACAATACAATATATATGTATATAAATTATAAAGTGCAATACTGTAGAGTAAAATGTGTCAGTTATTTACACCATTTGTCAAAAGTAACGGTTCTTTCGGGGCGAGGCCTTTTCAGGACTGCCTCAGTTTATCGGGGCTCCGATAATCCAGTTCTACTTTATATTTATAGAGATTTATGTTAATACATGCTTAAAAAATGTTTTCGAATTGTGTTGATTATAGTAGACACACAGAACAACCGCCCAAAGCTTGAATTTCAGATCCAGGGGAAATCAAAATGCGTTTTATGGCAAAAACGTGGCTTCAAAAATTTTACAGTAAAACTGTATTTTATCTATCATACATACTATGTGAAAGAAATAATTAAAATAATGAGAAATAATTAAAAAAAAGGGTAACCATAATTAAACTGACAGTGCTTACAGTATTCTGTATAGTGCGATTTAATTGCAAGAATAGCACTAAAATTTATAAAAAGATTACGAAAGATTCCGGAGAAAAAAAGAAAAGAAAAAAAAAGAATTCCTAAAATCCTCAGTAGGGTAATATATGGGAGGCGCTGTTTAATGCAAATGAGAGTTTAAAAAAATGGAAAAGTAGGGACAAGCGCGTTGTTTCCAATGTGAAATAATAAATTGGATAAAAGTAAGTGCACCACAAACATCAATTTTAAATTAGAAATGATAACAAACGTTTTACTTAGAGTATTCCCCTAGCGGTAAAATTAGGAACACTTTTTTGTGAATTACACTTTTTTTTTTATTTAATCTTCTTACAAAGTTTGGCGTTATTCTTGAAATTAAATCGCTCTACAGAACATGTTGAGTACTTTCTGTTTAATTATGCCCTTGCCCACCCTACACATTAACGGTCTTCTTCACTTACAGTCGCCGGAAGCTCGAGCCAGTGTTATACTATGGGGAAATTTTCTTTACAAATAACTTAATAACTAATACATATTTTAAATTCTGTTTTCACATTCAGAAAATTTCCGACTGTTAAACTGCCGGACCTTTTTTTTAATTTTTTTTTTTTTAATTTTGAATATTTTATTTCGAAATTGCAAAATGAAAAATATTTACATATTGAAAATTCGTATTTTGCAGCTTCAAAATAAAATATAAAAAAATAAAAAATAATAATTTTTTAAAAAAGGTCCGGCAATTTAACAGCTGGCAATTTTCAGAATGTGAAAACAGAATTTAAAAATATGTATTAGTTAATAAGTTATTTATAAAGAAAAATTTCCCATAGAATAACATTAGCTTCGGTTTCCGGCGGCGGTGAGTGAAGAGGGCACTTAAATTAATAAAAGAAAAAAGACACTAATATTTTTTTCAGATAAATATACTTGTGTCTAAGATTTTTAATAGTGAAAATTTTCTTTTTTATCACAGTGGGTCTTGCATGTTTAACACTTATTTGTCGAAAATTGAATGTTTTCCAACAATAATACTAATAATTAAATTTTCAATTTATTTATTTTGATTAGTGAACAAATGAAATCTATTTATATATTTATTTATTTTTCGAAGATATTTAGACAAACTTAATTTACAGGTTAATACAAAGAAAAATTTATTACAAGGTTAAATATATTGTGTTGTTGAAATAACAGTAAAAAGTCAAAATTTATTTTCATTAATTATTGAATTTCTGTGAATAAATGAAGAAAAAATTACTATAACAATTTAGTGGTTTTAAATATATAAAAGTCTGCAATTCCAGAAATGTGCTTTCATTGTGAACGAAGTTGGTATAAAAACTATGAATAAAATCAAAAATTTTAAGAGAAGTAAAATTAGCATTTTCTTCCATGTATAATTTTTAAAAATAAAAATAAAAATTATTTATTATTTATTTTATTTATGTATTTTTCTTTTCATTTATTATTATTATTATTATGCAGTTACTACTTCTAATTTATTTAACACATATTGTTTGTATATATTGTTAAAATATGTTTAAACCGTCTTACAAAAAAGTATAGTTTTAGAAATTTTTTGGTTGTGCTTTAATACTTATTCTAAATATTCAACAAAATTTCTTAAAATAATAAACAAATTATTTTATGTGACAAAATATATACATACTTTTTATGATGACAAATAAAATTTTCATCATTTGACTTTTCTTTTTCATTCTCTTTTAAAATTCATGGTATCTGAGATAGCCTCCAGTTCAGACTCTTGAGAAAATGCCAATAATAATAATAAAAAATATATATATGATGCCAAAACAGCAATTCGTCAAAAAATTCTGTTTAATAATGGGATTTTTGGTTAATAAAATAAATAAATATATTGCTTAACCCTCAAAGAAAATAAAAAAGGATACCTGGGAAAAAAATAAATAATAATAATTTATCCATTTTTAAATGCTATGTCTTTCTTCTATTTATTCTGGAAGTTGGATATTATTCTTCAATCTCATCAATCACTGTCAATGAATTCCTAAGGTATAAGAAAGAATCCTTTATGTTTTTACTGCATATATATAAGAAAATACATTGAATAAAACATATCTAAAAATATTTTCTTTTCAAATATTTCCATTTTCTTTAAATCACTGTACTGCATTTATTTATTATAAACATAAATATACATTTATAGTGTTTGTTTTAATTTAATATTTTTAATAAGAAATATCTATGATTACATTACTTTTTCAGATTAAGTTTCTTTAATCAAAAGGGAACATACAGCTCTTAATATATGTACATACATGTATGCATATGTGTTTGATGTCAAAATAGTAGAATGTTCAAAAACACAGGATGAAATGTCACTGAAATCTGCAAGAGCCGAAATAAATTAATAAATAACTAGATAAAATAACTGGTAACAGCTTTAAAAAATATATGAAAATTTTAACGAAAAGTAATTTTAATAAACATATGAAAATAACAATTATACTCATTGAAAGAGGATCTCTAGAGAAAAGTCGATATGCACAGGGTGTTTCGAAATTCGACCGACAAATTCAGTGAGGGGATTCACGGCATCAAGAAGACGAAAACTTACTTTGAAACATGGAATAGCGAAACACGTTGAGAGGTAAAATTCGCGTAAAACGCATACAAGTTTCGATGTCACGCAGAAACGACAAAAGGTGTATTAGACCGCAGGACCCGTTGCAAGGCCTCCGCATTCTCCTGATCTCAATCCGTGTGACGTTTTGTTATTTGGTCAACTTAAATCATTCGGTTATGCGACGGCTCTGGATACACCGGAGTATAATATCATAGTGTGGAATACCATTGCTGGGCAGACATCAAACACCTACCTGGAATTTTCGAGCCCGTTGGGGAATCGTTTTTACATCGTTGTAGACAGAGCAATGACGCATCAGTGGGCTCCTTTTTCAACAATTATTGTAATAATTAATCAAGTAAACCTTTTTGTAGTTAGTATTGTATTTTTATCGTTACAGGGTTAAGTCGTAATTTGCATACGTTTTTCGTGATTTTCACCCTCTCAACATAATTTGCGACCCAATGTTTAAGGTAACTTTCCATTCACTTCATGCCTTTCACCACCCCTGTCAATTTGTCTGTGTAATTTTTGAACACATTGTATAAATTTCGCTCAAGTTATATAATTTTTTAGATTTTATATTTTAATAAAATTGTAATTTTAAATGCATTCATTTTGCAATGCAAAATAATCAAGGTTAGTATGATATTTTTCAAATTTATGCGAGAAATTAATTTCTAATTATTACATTTCCAATTAGAATGTATTACTATTAGAATATATTATTAGAATTAGAATGTATTATTTATTTTGCTAAAACTTTGTTTATAAGTTTATTATTGCTTGTATATATGAACGCGAAATACCACAGATTCATTCATTTATTAAACAATCAAAACTGTTTCCAAACCGCTGAGGCTAGAAATATGAGAGTTTTTTTTCTTTTCTTTTCTTTCATGACTTAGAGGCTCACTAAATAGGGATTTAAAATAGTTTAACATTTATGTGTTTAAGAGGAATGTCGATATTTTTTAACCTTTTCATATTATCCTTGCAGGGATTTCTGACAGAAGTTTGTAATTTAGCAAAATTGGTCCTCTTAGGACATAATTAGGGTAAAAGAGAAACTGCCAAAATATTACTCTGAAGGGTGTAAAATTATATCGATTTTTTTGTGCCTCATTTCTGTATCTTTGCAGTGGTTCCAATAGAACTTTGAAAAGGCAAAAATGGCGCTTCTCAATGGATGGCTAGAACGAGGTGTGGGAAAAAACTGTGCTATGATTGGCTATTTTCCGTTATTTGTGGTCTAAATTAAGACTTCTATAGGTTAAATTTAGAAAAAATTGTCATCAAGACGTCGAATAGCGTCAGAGAGTCAAGTCGTCAATTCCTATGATTTAGCTTAACATAACATTTAGACAGCTGGTTCCTTTCATGATTTGAAAGCTAACTAAGAACGGCTTTTATAAAATTTATTATTTAAGAGGTTGAAAGGGGATATCGACGTTTTTGAACCTTTTTACTTTATTTCTGAAGTGATTCCGAAAAGAAGCTTTATAATTAGTAATATTGAATAAGGTAAGATTAGATTTTAATATGGTAAAACAACAGATTTTCTGTAAATTTAACCTTTAAGGTACAAGCTTGAAAAAGAAAATGTCCCTTGCTAGGGTAATTGTAAAGAAAAAAATGAAGATCGTCTGAAATTCAAATTCTCAAGGGAGGAGGGGTGTACTTAAAGTGCTTTTCTTCAAATCCACATTTTTAAATAAGTTTAAACCAAATTTTCTTCAATTCATATTAAAAAATCTTTTTCCAATGGTCAGAAAATTTGGCTTTTCTTTCAATCATATATTTATTTTCCCCACGTGTGAAGAACGAGTAGAACTACTCGTGACTATTACCAAAAGTACCAAAAAAAAAATGATAAGAAATTTAAAAATGTTTTAATTAATGCATAGTTTAAAATAATGACATCAACTAAATGTCTCAATTAAAATTTAATATACCATTTCTATGAAATAAAGAAAAGACAGAAGCGCTGTTACTGTTTACGAAAATTATAAATAGCGATTAAATAGGGTGTACCATTAGGACTTACAGACATAAAACTTGCAATAATTAAATTTTAATGAATTTGCACATAACTATTATTGGGACGATATATATTTTTTAAATCGAATAACAGGATTGAAATATTCGTTTCAATAAATTTTCTAATAACTATTAAAAAACTATTTAATCAGTACCAAACATAGACATTCATTTAATTTCAATGATTATCTCTTCGTAAATTTCACTACTTTTACAAATTCTAAGATATATTTATACAAGCTGTAAAAAGGTTCTTACTTTCTCGTGCAACCAGCGTGATTCTTTCTTTGGCCTTGCGATTCTTTTCCTAACTTCTGTTAACGTATTAGCAAATTTTTTCAATCATGGAGTTATTTCCGGCACGTAAATTACTGTTATAAATATTATTGCTCATCATATGTTTTCCTAAGTTATCTACGAAACTGCAGGAATGCTGTAGTTTCCTCAGTAGAGTCAAACATAGCAATGTTTATGGCAAAACCTGTTTATAGAAGCTTTTCACCCTAAGAATTCTGTTAAATCTCCACGAGGATGACTAATATAGATTTGAGGTCACAGTTTTTCTTTTAAACATGATTAGTTTGGGAATGATAGATGAGAATTCAACTTTATTTTATATCAGTTGGATTACAGTGTTGTTGCATTACACCACTGACGAGCTGGTTTCCATCATGGATGCTAAGTCGCCTGTATAATCTATACCTGAGTATAAATTCTTTAAGCAGCGTCATTGTATATTCCTTAGGAATGACTTCAGTTAACCCTTTGTTGCATTCTAATCACCTGCAAAACTTTAAAGGAAATTATTTTTTTTCCTATTTAAAATAGACCTAAAAATCAGGGAAAATATTTGTTTCATCAAAATTTTGTTTATTTTAAAAGTTTGTAGTTGACAGTATGCATATAGAGACTGGATATCTAAAGTAGAAGTTTTAAAAATTTTGATGATGAAAATAATAAAAGCAGTCACTTTTTTGTTTGTCAAGCAAAATATTCCATTCCATCGCAGCGGACATCCATGAAGACAAAGCTTGCTTTGACTTGCTTTTTTTTTTTTTTTTTGCAGGTTTTTCACTGACAAGCAGGTTCACTTTTGCAGGTTTTTCACTGCCCTTGTTTACGTAAGTTTTCTGTATCTTGTTCATCAATTACTCTTGATACTGGTTGTATTAATCCTCTGGCAATGGATATTTAAAAACTCCTAGTTGCATAGAACATTGTGGTATGACAGCTTATTAAAGAAGCCAAGAATGTATCATGGTAACGTCTATAAAATGAAAAAATACCCTTTGTACCATTTTTTCGTTTTTCAGATGTGTTCTGAACAGTGACAACAGCATATCACATTTGTCAACGTCTCTCATGTTATTATTATAGTTTCCGATCAAAGAGGGGCGTTCAAACACAATATATGTCTTGCGCTTTCTATCATTACTCTTGTTAGATAAACGCTGTACATTTTTGATGAGCATATTCCGCAGGTTGATCTGAAGTAAATTATATTTTAATAATAATAATAATAATAATAATAAAGATTTTAGAAATAAACTGCTTGACACTTATTCTTGTTCACTGTTGTAGAATACAAGTAAAAATAACAACAAAAATCTTAGTTTTAGTTCATTATGTCCACTACAGTGGACAAACGGAAACAGTCCTACATTAGCCTATGTTCATAACATCCATTGTAGTTGACAAAAAGAAAACCACATCAATTTTCTCAAAAAATTACATCTGAAAATAAGTGTACTATTTAAACATATTCTAAAATGTCTAAAATCACTATTTTTAAATGTAAAATGCCAAAATATAAAACGTTTAGCAATGTTTACAATGAGAAGTCATACTAACTCTGAAGTAGAGGTTGATGACACTTTCAAACTAACAATGCAATCTGTAATTTTATATTATGTTGCCACCTATGGCCAGCAGTTGAATGCTTAAATAATACAGAAAGAATAATCATTGAAACCAAATCTGTAGAATCATTTGTGTGAAAGGCAAAAAAAAAAAAAAAACTTTTGTCCACTACAGTAGACACGATGCAACAAAGAGTTAAGACAAACTATTTGACTTATTTTGCTGCGCAATTCCCAACACCTAACAACCAATTATTGCCTCTTTTTTTTTTTTTTTTTTTTTTTTTTTTCAATTTATTTATTAGTAATGAAACATAAAGTTTAAAGATAAACCAAAGGACTCAAACCTGTGAGGATAAGCAAGAATTTGCAGCAACCCAGGAGGTTTCAGATTAGAATGTTCGCACGTATTACTTTCATGACAAATTTTTACATAGACCGCAATTTATGAACGAATTCCAGCTCAATAGTATCCTTTATCATACCTTTTTATATATTTCTTTAATTCAACTGATCAGCTGTATGCCAAGGATGGCATTCTTCCAAAATGTTTTCTCTTTCGTATAATGGTTGCCCGATGCGTGCCCCTTCTGCCTCTGAAATAGTATAGTATATATTAGAGGTCTTCACGGGCCGAAATTTTCAGACCCGGGCCCGGCCCGGCCCGTTGGAAAAGTTTGCTTACCCGGCCCGGCCCGGCCCGTTTCTTTTTTACTAGTGTACGCCCGGCCCGACCCGACCCGGACAAAAAGCGATAAAATCAGACCCGACTCGGCCCGACCCGATTCAAAGATATGTAAAATTAAAAAAAAAAAAATTGCTTTTCTACGAAAAAGATTTTTAGTATGTGTTTTGCACAGGTTTTACATAGCTAAGCAATAGAATGTTCTTTAACAAAACTGCTGAAATTTTACAAGATATTTATATATAAACGGTATTTCATTATTACAGACGTACAGAAGGTACAAAGACAGAGAGAAAGTCAAATCGAAAATATTAGCATTCCTCAAACAATATAGGAAGATATTTAAAATAGTTAATATACTAAAAATACACTTTGAACCACTTCCTGTTATGTACCGTAATGTAGTCAAATCTTTCATATGATTCTGTAAACAAAACTTTAATGCTAATCCAATCATATTCAATAGAAAATATGCTTTTGCACATGCTAAAATTGATCCTACTTTCATCCAGTGCCCCGGAGAAAAGAAAAAAAAGCCTTAGAGGAAAAGTTACAGTGGAAGGATTTTTATAACCTTCATACCACCTAAACACTACAGACCATAGAAAACAAAGCCTTATATACAGTAACGTATTTAATTTCTTTTGTTTGTTACATGTACGCAAACTGGTAGTAACATGCATATTATTTTGAATTAGAAACCATCTAATATTACTTTAAATAAAATATATTAATTTCGAGACATGTTTAAAATATTTTCGGAAAATCAGATCGCGAACAGTCAAGCTGATAGACAATTAAATTGCAGTTACAGACACCTTTTAACAAAGTAAAATTTTATGTGACATACCAGACTGTAAAATTATGTAAAATAAATGACTGAAAAAGTATTTTATCATTTTCCTATTTTGTTGATTAAAGAGGAAGTTAGAAAAAGATTCGGGGCGGGCCGGGCTCGGGCTTAAAATATCCTCCAGGCCCGGCCCGGCCCGGCCCGAGTACACACAAAAAATATTGAGCCCGAGCTCGGCCCGGCCCGAGCCTACAAAAGAATTTTAAGCCCGAACCCGGCCCGGCCCGAGAGCAAATTGAAAAATTCGGCCCGAGGGCCGGGCAGGGCTCGGGCTCGGGCCGAAAGCCCGGCCCGTGCAGACCTCTAGTATATATATAAAATAACTTCGTTTCATAATAGAACAATGTTTAGTCCAGTTAAAATATTCAACACCCTTCTGATTAAGAGTAAGAGCATGATATGACTTCTTAGTGAATTCTTATGTTTTCCATAAATTTATTGACAATTTCATTAATAATGTGTAACTTTTTGCTTCTTCACATAATTTGTAGGTGGCTTACTGGAATATATTTATAAGAAAATTACCTATGAAAAATTGTGTCGCAAAATTTAAAAATATATGTATATGATCAATTGACATTATTTATTTTTTATTAAATAATTTATTTTATAGCGAAAAATTAACATCAGTAAAACTAATTTTTTCTTTAATTACAAAACTAAACAATTTTTCTGAAATTTTTTTAATTCAAATAAGAGGTAAATTTCTGACTATATTTTAAGTATTATTATTATTATTATTATTATTATTATTTGTTATAAATTACTTAACTTTTGCTTTAATTTAACAACATTTCATATTAAAAAATGCACCAAATACGCTCTTTCTTATTTAATTGATGGAATTGTCGTAGATGTTTATTTAGTAGATGTCGCAGATGTCGTAGATGTTTATAGCTTGGAAAATTATTTATCAATCATAAATTTCTTTTATGGGCTTTTGCTGACTTTCTATACTGCATGATTTGGATTTTATAAGTTGAAAATTTTATTTTACTCCCTAAATTCAAGTTGGTATTAAAATATTACATCTTTATGCAATTATTCACCTTTAATTAAATGCCCGCGTACGGTAATATTTTTTCCACAAAGAAAATGCACCAGTTATTAAAAACACATTCAATCTTTATTATACAATATTTCGCCATAGTCTATTATCAGAACAACCACTATACTGCATCCACTTGCTCTCCCGCCATTATGCCAATTACGGCATGTGCTCTCGCTACAATCTCTCAAGTAACCGTTGAGTAGTAACGTCGCAAGTAACCACTGTTAAACCGTTGTAGATGGATTTCTAATTTTAACGTAAGTGGAAGACGACAAGCTATATATATTTACCTATATAGAGAGGTTTGATAATCTGATAATAAATAAATAAAATAATATAAACTGATAAATGAAAAATTTTAAAGAAATTAATTTATAAATGTAGTGATATTTTAGATAATAAAATAATGCAAAGAAAAATTAGAAAAATTATCAAATTTAAAATATTCTAATTTACTTTTACATATTGCAAAACATAACACTGTATGAAAATTTTTGAATTACACGTGGATTACTCTATATAATTATAAGTTAAAAATTTATTATTATTTATAGATTTTAAAAGTTATGAAATTAGGTAACTTGTCTAATTGACAGTTAAAGAAATTTTTATTCATAAAAAAAAAAAAAAAAAAAAAAAAAAAAAAAAATCCGTTTGTATTTCTTTAAATAGGGGATATACCATTTGTTTATCAATAAGGACATATAACAAAATCTATATAATTATATTTTTAATGTTACACATTCAATTTCCATTCTACACATGAAACGTAATGGATTTCATATGTCAATACATGGATTATATGTCTAATGTCACTGAAAAATTCAAGAAATATTGGTGTATGATACAAACTTTGAATACCGATTTCAGTTTTATCCTAATGTATGCTTTTGTTATGCTAATATTAGAAACAATGACAGAAAAACACGAACATAATCATACATACAACGAGAAAAATAGATGCGTAAACTAACCTTTAAAATCCGTATTTTTGAATTACGGGAACTGAAAATACACAGTTAAGGTATAATTGAGTTTTGAAAATTCAACCTCTAAAAAATATTTACCTGTCAAAAGAGAAAAATTAGAAGAAACTAATAAACATATTTTTTTAATTTTAAGGATCAGTTAACATTTCGTTTTAAACCAATTTTTTTCGATTTAATCGGTGAGTAAGTAAATCTACCTATGATTATTCTACGGATGTCTTAAGAGGTATGTATTATATGGAATAATATTAGAAAAATTTAGTTTTTATCTATTTGAATGTTGAATTCAAATTTATAGAAAAGAAAGCTATTTTTCAAAATACTGTATAAATTTTAATAATTTTATTAAGAATGTTTTGTCATATTTATTTATAATGAAATTATATTTAGGATCAATTAAGAAATTATATTTAGGTTTGATTTCATTCATCCTAATTTCTACCACTTTTTTTTTTCTTTTGGATGGGGGGGGGGGGGGGGGGGGCGCTACATCACTTTAAAGTAAGATAGTTTAAAACACATATAATGAATCAGAAATAAAGTTTATATATTATTACTTTAATAAGGATGGTATTGTAAGAATATGAATTACAATATTAATCACATAAAATGTTTACCAGGTAAAGTAATTACATTTTGATATAATAAAATAAATGTAATATTTAGTGTAGTGTACAGTGTAAAAGCAAAATTTTTAGTAATTTTTTTAGTTAGCTAGATTCAACTTAATGATATTTTTGTTTTTATTATTTTAACTAAATGTAATAATTATTGAAATAATTAAGAATCCCTTTACGTCAAGGCTGTTTAATCTAATTTAGATAGTTACTATATTATTGTATTACTATTTACCTTAATTTAATGGCAATGAATAGTATATGAACATGAACATTTACAGACATACTTTAGCGTTAAAAATAAGATACTTTCATTTCCATGATATAATCTTGCTTAAACGTATTGATAGTGCACTTTTTTCTTATAATAAATTATCTAGATTTATTTATTTACTTATTTTTATTTTTATTTATTTTATTTCATTAGTAAAGAAAAAATAATAATTAAATTTTTCGTCAACAGAGGGCGCTGCACGAATGTGTAACGAAAAATATGCACATCAGAATCCTATAAATTGGACGGTTTTACGATTAATACAACTTATTTCTTATTTTGCCTTCTAGTTGCACATACATGAAGTTTTAATTGTAATGCTATCTTGGTGGGGAAAGTGTTATTGGTAAAGATGTTTTACGAAACACCGATTGAAGTTGCAGCTAATGGTGTTGTAACTCGTTTGAAACCTGTAATTTGTGGTGATGGTGGACATATAGAATAGGATTTATATGCCTGTTAACTTTTGAATGTAAATAAATATAGTTTTTCACGGAAAAGTTCGAGTTGGTCGCGAACAACCCCCTCTATCGACGGAAATTTTAACTATTATTTATATTTATTAAAAAAAAAAAATAAAAAAAAAATGAAAATATCTTTTTCTTAAACAACATTAAATTCTATCAATTCCTTCAATATTTGTGAATTTTAAAAATGTTTACAGATTTATGGGACACCCAGTATGTAATAAATTCGCATGGATTATATGCTTTTGGAAACAAAAACAATAATCAAAAGTAAAAATTAGCTCTAATTTTCTTCAGGCTGTAACTGCAGAGGCTATTAATACAATGAATATTTTTGAATTAAAAACCACATGCGACAGTAAATGTTAAGAGGAAAAATTTAGAATATAGAAGAGGTTATAATTGATGTTTCACTTTAAAAGAGAGTATTTACATTTATTGTTCGTTATTATTTGCTTATTCCTTAGTGACAAGAATTTACTATTTAAAGATGCCTTCAATTTGTATAAACTAGTCTACAGTAAGTAATTTTCTCTACACTGAAATAGGCTTTTGTGCCACTTTTTAAATCAGCATATAATCGAAAAAAAAAAAAAAAAAAAAAAAAAAAACGGAGATTTAGATAGACCATGAGCGTCTCTTATTGCTTGTATCACTTGTGGCAAAAGCGTACGTAATTAGAATAAGACTAAATGTTCAATGATTTTTGCAGTGCCTATGATTTAAAAAAAAATCTGCAAATAATTCAACAGATTGGTATTTCTACACGATACCAACTATTGATCATGGAATGTCTAAAACTAATCTAACTTATCTGAATATTTTCCCGACTATTATCAAAAAATGAAAATAAATGTACTTATGTAATCACGTTCGTATAATAGTAGTCTAACTTAAAAATTCTCAAAAAAAAAAAAAGAAAGTGTTAAAGGATTTTGAAAATTTCATTTTGAAATTATGAAGTGTGTGTTATATTAATTTCTTTACCCGCATCTCCTATAATACACTACAGCTAATAAGTTAGTAATATAGTAATATTCTGATTTTTTGTAGTCATAGAAATGTAAATAACCTCATTCAAATGGATTTATAAAATCATCTTTAAAATTTGTTTACCAATCTAATAAGTACAAGCAGAAGTAGATATACTTACTTCTAAAACTTGTAATTCTAACAGATGTTATTAACCATTTTGCATAATTATTACATCTTTGATAATAATTTCAACTTCTGCATTTTATGTTTTATTTTTTTTTAATAAAAATATCAGAGGTATTTTTTATCGATATATACTTTCACCTAATCTTGCGCGCAGGATTACATGCAAACGTTACATCACATGAATTTAAATATATATACACTTAGAAAAAACATCTTATACGAAAAATGACGAAAGATAACGAAAAATAATTTTATTGGAAACATTCCTTCATTGAAAAAAATTTATTTATTATTATTAATGTTTTTGATAAAAAAATTTTCAAAATTGTTGAATTTATATAAATTTTGAACATAGAAATATTGATAGAAATATTGCGTGCGCACAAATTTTAGCGACAAAACAACAGCTGTAATAATGTTTATATAAAAAAAAATATTCAAAATTAAAAATGAAGATTTTTTTTCTAAACACTATAAGACATATAGAATTTCTTAGAATTTACTTTTCTCAGAATTTACTAAAATTTAATTCTTTTAAAAGTAATTATTTATTTATTTATTTATTTATTTTAGATATTGTAAATAAGATTATATATATACAGTCAGTAACAAAAGTGTCCGAACACTAGCAAAAATTCCTATGTAAAAAAAGTACACTTCATAACGTTTTGTTAAATAAATCCTTGTCGAACCTTATTCTTAGTCATTGTAAGAACATGATTCCATTAGGATTTATTTAACAAAACCGTATGAAGTGTACTTTTTTTACATAGGAATTTTTGCTAGTGTTCGGACACTTTTGTTACCGACTGTATATATATATATATATTTCTGATATTTTCCCGTTCAAAGGAATACGGTTCCCATAAGTTGTAGGTGAGATAGAATTCAATTCTGCTTGATTTTAGTGTGCCTTAGGCCTGGGTATAATGTTTTCATTTTGAGATCTTTTTAAGAGGTCCTAGACTAAATTTACATGGATTCCGGAGAAAAATACGAAAATCGTCTAAAGCCAAACAGCTCGAAATAGGATTGAACACGGTATATACTGTCACCAACTTTCGGAGCAGAATCTTTAGGTTACTGACCTAAAACATCAATATATATATAATATGTATTATTAGAGCATCCACAATATGTTTACATTTAAAAGTTGTATGTGCCGTTTGTACTTCTTTTATAAAGACGCGTTGCATAATTTGGATAAATTTAGGTTCTTTGTTAGTAACTCGGTAACGTGTACTTTAGAGAAACTATATAATTACGTGAGGGTTAGAATGATTCTTGTTACGATACTAACTTATAGAGTCCTGCATCGGGTCGGGTAACCCGATTATACCCGAATCCTACCAGATACGCTGGTCGGGTTAACATTTTTTTTCTCTTGCGGGTCGGGTTTGGGTTCGGGTCGGGATTAGCTTTCTGCGAGTCGGGTTGACTTGAGAACACCATTCAAAAAAAAATTTTACAATCGAAAGCATAAATTTGTAGACATAATTATAGCTCTTTAACTGATTTTAGACATGTGTAGGAGCTCTGTATTCCTATACGCGGATCTCACCCTGAAAAAAAAAAGGGAAAGAAAGAAAGACAGCATGAGAAAAGAATGAGAAAAGAACATGAGAAAAAAATATCCGTATACGTTTTCTTTTCTTCAACAAATCTAAAACTCATCATCTGTGGAAATTGTATGAAACTTTTAAAGTACTGCGTACATTTTTATTGACTATTGTTAATATACATATAAAATAAATACAACATAACCTTGCTTTAACATTTTGGAAATTTAAGTTATTCCTCAATTTATATATATATATATATATATATATATATATATTTTAAGATATCTTTATTTTCAATGAATTTTAATCCTCGCTTTTATGTTAACGAAATCTTGAGTTTTCTTCCATTTACATTTATATATACAGCAAATATACAGTAAAAAACTTGTTGTGATTTAATTAAAAAAGTAATGTAAAATAAACACATAAAGGAAACGAAATTCACCAAGGTAGATTGTATTCTTTATCGTCTTCTCAAGAACAAATAAGTAATGCACCAAACAAAACTGACACCGGAAGAAGCTAAGTTGCTGATTATGCAAATTTCAAGTGATCAGTGATCCTTAAAAAGCAGATGTTTAACTGCGAATCACATATATGCTACACAAATTATTATAGCAAAGTAAACATCCAGATCAGACAAAAGCAATAAAGAATAATACATCTTTATTTTTTTTTTCAGACTATAAATATTAAACAATAAATTGCGAACATTTAAATTGAAGTGCATTTTTTACTTTCTTCTATAGTCAATAGAAGAATTGGATTCATAAATATTTTCGACTTCCTTTTTTCGACGGATTTACATGTTTTGAGAGCGCTAGAACACGATTTTACCATTTATAGAAAATGTCTGTCTGTGTGTGTGTGACAAAAATTTTGTGGCGACTGTCTCTCCGGAACCTTGACCTAAATTAGTGTCTATCATATTTTGTCAACCGATCAACAGGTGGCGCTACTATACAGCAATTTCCAAGATTTAAGAGGAGGCTCTATCTCAAGTTCTATTGAGTATAATCAAGCAAAGCCAGCTTGATATTTAAAAGGCTATTATGAGATATTATGATGATTAAATTTGAATTCTTATCGGCCGACAGGTGACGGTGCTGTACAGCGATTTCGGCAGTTAAAGGGGAAGCTATAATCTCAGGAACTACTGCATAAAATTGCATATAAATTTATATGTCGATGCACCTTGACTTAAATTAGTGTCTCAACTTTTGGTGTCAACAGCTCAACAGGTGGCGCTGCTATACAGCGATATTTGCAATTTAATTGGAGGCTATATCTCAGGTTCTATTGTGTATAATCAAACAAAACTTGATATGTGAGAAAGCCATAATGGGACATTATGTTGAATCAATCTGGATGCTAATCGGCCAATAGGTTCAGTATACTGCAATATCCCTCGATAATGGGAAGGCTATATCTCAACTTCTATGGCATATAACTGTACGAAATAACTGTACGATAACCAATATAAAAACGTACTTTTTTTAGATGCTATTTATAGGCAATAAAACTGCTTATTTTGGATATTTAGTGTTAGTTGTCTCTAAGATGAAAATCATTTGCATTCATCCTGTTAGATAATTTTAAAAAATACGATTTTTAATAAATTATTTGTACTTAGTAAAATATAGAAAAGCATAGAAGAAAGTATTGTGGTGGCCACAGCATAATAGTTTACTCTAGAAGTTCAGAACTTACATAAATGGTTAAAAATTATTATTGATCTATTTTTCAGATTTTTTGATTTTTAAATTAAACAATTAGTAACTACATTTCAAGTTCTTTTAAAAATAATTTACCAACTGTATGACAATGAAAATTTATCCTATTTCATAATTTAAAAATATTTTGTATTATTTTTAGATGAATAAGTAATTTTAATTTAGTTTTCGGATTTTGGGTCGGGTTCGGGTCTAAAGACAGCGGGTTCGGGTCGGGTTTCGGATTGATATAAAATTCATCTGTCAGGTTCGGGTCGGGTAAAATCCGACCCGTGCAGGACTCTACTCACTTCAAAATATTTTTTAGAAATTTGGTGACTGTTGTCTTTTACTATACCAAAAATCTTGCAACAGCCATAAGTCTTTCTAAATAAATTATGGGTTCGGATTTTATAGACAACTACAGTATACTTTATTACAATATCATTCACAGATACTTCAGAAAAGAAATATTTAATAAATAGTCTTCAAATACAAATATATCATCACATTTATGGAATCATTTGGGGAGACAGTTTGCAGAATGTGACTTCCGATTAGCAATGCTTCAAGCTACAATTCTTCAGACGGTAAAAAAAGGATGCATCAACAGCTTGAGTCCATGGTTGCATATTGTTATTAATACATCATTGCTAGGTTCTTAAACCTGGTATGAATTTTTTTAATGTTGGTTTATACGTAGTGCTTGTTATTTTACACCTCAATCTGCATTGTGTTTTTATAGAATTGAAATGGAGGGTAACAGAAAGGCGTATGTGTACCACACTAGATATATTCTATTGTTTTGTGTTGTTTTGTGTTGTTTTCAATTAATATATATGCTTTATTTAATTTTTTATTGCTTTCACCTAGGAATTTTGGAGATTTCTTGTATTCATCTACATCATTGTTACTGCTTCTGTGTGTTGTTGTTCTAACAAAAACTTAGATGAAAGTTTTTGCCTAACATATCATAATATACGGAATTACATCTAGATACCAGTTTGGTTGACTCATATGAATAATCATGGTTCTAATATTATATGGATTTTACTTTGCGGCATTCTTTTAATAAAGTTTTCACATTTATGCATATTTTTACTTTTTTTCGCTCACGTTTGTCAAAGAGGGTACTATTTTTGGATGTAAATTTTGAATCTGAGTTTTACACATACAGATTTGTATATATATATATACGAGGGTCACTCTGAAATTGTTGAGATACGCCTAGGAAATTAATGCTAAACTTACCAAATTTTAGGTGCTTCAATGCATTTATTTAGGCTAATTTTCCAAAGATGAAATGCCTCTAACCATTAATTTCTTGGAATCGATGAAAAAATTGCATTTATAGCCTCATCAATCTCATCTCCGGAATGAAATCGACGCCCACGCAAGTTCTTTTTCAGATTAAAAAAAAAGCCAAAAGTCATACATAGCTAGATCAGTTGAACAGGGTGGATGTTCCAGCACCTTTACGCGTTTTTTTTTTGAAGAAATTCAACTGTTAATCCTGCTAAATGAGAAGATGCATTATCATGGTGGAGAATGAGTCCTCTAACATTCACTTCTTTAAGAATTTCTGGAAGACATTTAGTAGTGTACCAGTTAGCTGTGACTGTCATCTTCTGCCCTTCCAGCTTGATAGCTTTGACCAATCCTGTACGTCTAAAGAAAACGGCATACATTACTTTTTTCATGACACGTTGTCTTTTCACCATTGTGGGTTTGGGATCATCTTGAAAGACCCACACCTTGCTTTCTTGGCGTGTTGGAACATAAAAAAATGGCACGTACGTTTCATCACCAGTTATTATTTTAGAAATAATGCAGTGGCCACCATCAAAGTAATTTTAGGGTTTCTTTTCTGATTCTGAATCGCTCTTGTTTTTGATTCTCTGTTAAATTATAAGGAACTCAACGACAAACTAATTTTTTCCTATGCAATTATTCATGAATAATTTTATGTATTGCAGCGGATTCAATGTTAATTTCCTTCTGTATCTTATAGTAGGTACAGCAATTGTCGTCGATTAACATTTTCCGAATGGCAGACACATTATCCGGGATCACTGCAGACAAGGGCCTTCCTGTGTGTTTTTCATCCTGGATAGAATGACGACCTCTGAGAAATTCTGTAAACCATCTGAATACAGTTGCACGAGATGGACTTTTATTTCCAAAAGCTAACTGTAGGTGTTGAACGCACTCTTCTTGATTTAATCCCACTTTAAAATCATAGAAAATCATAGCACGATAATGTTCTCGTTTCAACTCCATTTTCTTTTCTGTCTAAAATTTATTCTACGCTAAACTACTCACAAATGGCCAGTAAAAAATCGTCTACCATGCTAAAATAGTTCATATTTTCAAATCTAATCGATAATTTTTTTTCTACCGCTTATCGTCTGCGCGTATCTCAAAAATTTCAGAGTAACCGTCGTATATATACATATATGTATGCATGTATATTTGCAAGTTTTAAATGTCCTGAATCCATAAATCAGGTTTTATGTAAGTTGTTTGTCTGTGTGTCTGTTTCAGCATATCTCAAGAACAAATATTAGAAGGAAATCGAAACTCTGTATTTTAAAACAATAACATTAGAGAATGTCGTGCAATTTTTTTGTTTAAATCCGCTAAGTAGTTCGTATGCATTGTACAATAACATGCAAAAGTATTCAAATACTTTACGTTTTGCAGCAAAATTGCAGGTATGCACAGTTAAAAATAAAATAATTAGAAACGCGCTAAGTATCTTAAAACTGGCATACATTTTTATACGAACAAAATATGTTTCACCTTAGGAATGGAAGGGTATATTATCTTTAGTCGACTAGGTATCACTAAATAATTCTTATACATTAGTGCTAAGTTTTGAAATGTCAAAGTGCATTTGAAATTGTGTTTCGATTTTTTACTTTATTTTTTTTTCTTCGTTGGCTGCGTTTTTAAATAATTTACAGATAATATGCAAGGCTACACGAAATTGGTAGAACGAATTTGAAAGAGTTATGTGGTAGGTAATTGCCTGAATAATGTGAAATAATTATTAGAATTTTAAAGCAGCCTTAAATGCATTATGCCTGTAGCTACCGCATTTAAAAATTAATCGAGTAGCGATACTGAAATTTGCACTAAAATATGTTTTAGATAAAAATGTGTTTAAAATTATTTTGAATTTTCCGTTTAATTATAATGTTCAAATGTGAAGAAAAAATACATATACTTTCTTCTATTTTAAACTGTAATAATAATAATAATAATAATATATATATATATAATAACGTAGGGCATGAGTAATATGAGTGTCATGTTATACTTTAATTTATTTTCAGTTATTTATTTGCTTATTTAGTCAATCTTGTGGCTGAAAGTTTAGCATTCTATACATCAGATACGTTCCATGTTCGAATTCCGTAACCAGTAAGAATATTTGTAGTGGTTCCGAATTCAAGTTAATCTGAAGTTTCCCTAAATGTAAGAAGAAAAAAAAGCTGATCGTAGAACAATAAGTTAAATCCAACCTCTATTATTTATTCAATATGCAAAAAATGAAATCGCTTAAGAAATGTCATTGTATATTAATTGATCGTTTTGATATAAATTAGGTGATACAAATATTATTATGACATATTTTTTTAAAACATATCTAAAGTATATTACATAACATACTAAAAAGATAAAAATAATGTATCTTTCTTTAAAAAACTATAACATTACAATCCAAGAAATATTCTTCTTCTTAAAGTAAAGAAAATATTTTGTTTCGAGTTCAATTTGGATTTCGTTCAGGTACAAACAACTTTATTTAGATTAATGCTTTAGTGATTCTGACATACCAATAGCGCAAGTTTGTAGAGAAATTCTTTTATAAAGAAGTTATTGAATTCATCTCATCATTTGTACCCATGACATCCACATTCGATAAACAAGAATAAGGTGAACTGAAATTTTTATTCCAACCATTCGAAATAAATTTTTATTTATACGATCTACTTTAAAATGTAATTTGTAAGAGGAATGTTTTCCTTAAAGAATAAAAATAGTTAGTGAATTTCTTTGTTAGTTAGCTATTTTGGTTTGTAAAGAGTCTTCTTTAAATGGAATTTTTCAAAAAGTTAAGGAAAAAATAATGGAACTCAATTTTTTATTTTTGTATAAATTATGTTTTTTTTTTTTTTTTTTTTTTTTTTTTTTAATAATGCAAAATAGGCAATTAATATTTAAATTGTAAAATGTAGCTTACCTGAATATGCAAATAGCAAAAAAATATGAAAAACATTATTTATTAAAAGTAGCTTTTACATATAAATATAATGTATTGAAATCAAATACTTCATAATAAATGAAAACCTAAATTTTCACAATTCAAATCTTAATGATTCATAGTATTTTTACATTGCATGGTGTCTTAATCCAATGTTATACGTAGAATGAAAGAAGTAAAAAAAAAATTCTTTTTTAATTTTATTTTCTTACACAATTTCAGAGTGTAAAAACTATGTGTTATACGTAACTTCCTCATTACAAATATCAGTTAGAAAGTTAATAATAAGGACAAGTAAACGGGATTCCTAAAAATTTTAACAATTTAACATATGTGAAAAAAAAATTATCAAAATATAATAAAATATATTTAAATAACTGATAATAACGGAAATTTCAAATAACAGAAGTTTCATTATAAACATGCATTATAATTTTTCCTAAAGATTAGGTCCGGATGATGTTACATCCTGCGAGTAAAACTTAAAATCAGAAAATTGCAAAGTTTAAACTTAACGGCCCTCTTCACTTACCATCGCCGGAAGCCCGAGCCAATGTTATTCTATGGGAAAATTTTCTTTACAAATAACTTATTAACTAATACATATTTTTAAATTCTGTTTCCACAATCTGAAAATTTTCAACTATTAAATTGACGGACCTTTTTTAAAAATGTATTTTTTTAATTATTAATTTTTTATTTTGAAATTGCAATATTAAAAAATTTACATATTGAAAATTCGTATTTCGCAGCTTCAAAATAAAGTATAAAAAATAAAAAAAAATATTTTTTTAAAAAAGGTCCGTCAAATTAACAGTTGGGAATTTTCAGAATGGGAAAACAGAACTTAAAAATATGTATTAGTTAATAAATTATTTGTAAAGAAAAATTTCCCATTAGCTTCGGCTTCCGACAGCGGTGAGTGAAGCGGGTCTTTAAGCGTAACAGACCGTATGTCATATTGACCGGAAGATCACACACATTTAAAATGGATAACCCTAAGTCTGGATAACCCTAAGTCTGGATAACCCTAATGAACCACTTGTAACTTACCGTTTATGAGCTATGAAATTGTGTCAGGACTTAGACACAATTTCATTTGCGTCTTCTGTAAAGAAGGACGGTAGACCTACTAAAATGTCTCCCCATTCATTGTCGGGGAGCGGCAAAAGTAGAGCGGTAGGTTGTATTAAAATTTTACTGTCTTTCTTTCTAACATGGATACATCATCATTATGGCATAACAGAATAATAACCATCTAGTTGTAATGCATAAGCTCATCTCAGTGAGAGTTAGAGTAAAGGTTTTTTATGGCAATGGATTACGTAAACACGAAGTTGTAAGATTCTAACTGTACATATACTTGTAAATAAGTAGTTTTGTATAAAAATGTGTACAAATTTCATAAAATCAGGAATTTAGTTACAAGTTTTCATAATACAATGCAATCAACTAAAGGTAAAGATTTTGTAACAGAATATGTAAAAATTCCCAAACCTTATATGGTTAATGCCAAAAAAACTTTCATCGAAGTGGAAAAAAAAATATATATTTGATTGATAGCAATATTATTTGCAGAGAATATAGCTAATAATATAAGCAAGAGTATTAAAATGAAATTGAATTTTGTTTTAAATGTATTGCTGACTGCTAAAACAAATCAGAAGTAAATGATATATACTAAGTGAAATATCACAAGATATACGTGTGTGTGTATAGAAAAATTTGTGCATACTTGTAAACAACGAAAAAAATATATTTATTTGTAAATCGTAATACGTTGAAATGAAATTAAATGCTGAAATCCTATAAATATTCTATTTTTTTTTTTTTTTTTTTTGAGACATTTGAAAATTTGATTAAATTTATAATTTATTTCAGATATAAATGTAAAAGATAAAAGATAAATAAACGATAAAATTAAAATAAATTACAACATTATAATTACAGTTATAATTTGAAAAATTAATAAATTACATTTATAATTTGAGAAGACATTTATTTATTTTCAGAAATTACAGTATTTGAACTTTAAGTTATCCACTAAAGAAGCTTTTTTTGAATAGAATAAATTTGTCACTTAAAATACACATATTCATCTAATTTCCCATTTTTTTTTTTTTTTTTTTTTAATTGAAATGCACGCTTATTATACAAGATTGTAACTTATCTAAAAATTAAAAATATAGCAGATAAAACAATTTGCTTATTTAAAATGATTTTTTTTTTTTAATATATATAAATTAATACTCTCATTTTTTTTTTTTTAAACAGGTCACTTTTAATGCATAGAAATCGTACTTAATTTTAATTAAAAGAAAGTTTAAAATAGCTTTTTAGAAAAAATATTTTTAAATAAAAATATTTATGATAAATAATCCTGGGTTTTTAAGAAAAACCATCATAATTGCGTGAATAATAAGAATGATTCAAGTTTTGACTACCTTTCCTTTGTTTAAAATATATAGATTTATACAATTATTTAAATAAATATCAATTACACAAAGTAGTATATTACCAATAGATATTTTTAAAAAGTATATTTGGAATTGCTATTTTTACGTATCATTTATTCTGTTAATTACACAAACTTATTAAAATATGCAGAACATTAAAACATTAATTCTATCAAATGAAAACTGAGATTTTATATGCAATGATTTTATATGCACGTAGTACACGCATGTATTTCCTCTGTGTATGTAGAATTTGATATTAAGATGTCTAAAATTTGGTTTTATATAATTACTTTCTTTGTTGTTTCATATATTCTTAACAATTTTTAACTATTTATCTATTTGCTTCTGTTGATATTCTCCTGTCTTCTTTATCTATTTATAGGCATACCTTAACATATCAACGTTTCAAACACTTCTACGTTTTCAACAACAAATTTAAATGTCAACAATTTACAATAATTCTGGATTTTTCTCTTTAATAAATCATACATTGTATAGAATTCAGAATGCCTCTGCCTTAAAATTAACCTGAAATGTAGCAAAGATAAACGATATTTTAATGCCTGAAATGTGCTTAAGACAAGTTTAAGAAAAGTGTTGATTCAGAAGAAATATGAATCTGTATCGATTCTGTCCTTTAAATGTAAAGAAAAATACATGGGAAAGAATAACGAGGACAAACATAAAATAAAAAAGGGAAAAAAAAATAATAATAATACAGGCTCTGTTTTAGAAACTGAAACTGAAATTGCTGTATTGTGTTACACAAAGCTATCTTAATCTGCTAAATTATCATAATATTCTGATATTTAGATATTTAGATAGAGATAAGATTTAGATTTAGATTTAGATTAATTCAAGATTTTTCAAATCTTGAGTTAATCTAATTCTTATTCATAGCTCAAGATTTTTCAAATCTTGAGTTATGAATGATGTAATTTCGTTTAATGTAATTTAATTTTTTCAACTCATGGTACTTCAAAATCAATTATTAAAAAAAAAAAATCATTATTTATTAATTTGAGTTTGTTTAATCATTAATATTATACTTTTTATTTTCAGGTAAAACTATTTGATCTTCCTTAGTTTTGAAATTGGCAGGTAATAGAATGTTCAAAACAAAAATTTGAATGCATGCAGTGTTCGTGCAAACAATTAACATAGTTTTTAAAATCCTTTTTAGAATGTATGATATCTGTGAACTACTTGAAAAAAATCAAATGACAAATCGTTTGCTTTTTTATAACTCTATGATTTATTAACCCTTTGCCGGCCCTAACACTCTAAAACGCTCTAAACGTTGTTGCCAAATTTAGGGACTTTTTTATTCAACTATCACCAATAATTTTGAAAAGAGATATTTGACATGCAAAGTGGACGCATAACCTTCGAAGTAATTAGGCAACCTTTACAGTTAAATTTAATGGTGGATATTGAATAAAAAATCCAAAACTCACAAACCGAGTGAAATTGAATAGAACCGGCAAAGGGTTAAACACTTTAGTACTGTCAAACTCTTTTCTTTGTAATAAGAAGAGACGTAATAAAATAATATTATCTAAATGAAAGATGCATAATTTTTATATGCACCTTTTAAATAGAAATAAATAGTATGTTCGTAATCAATGATAATATTTTGTACGTAAATTTATTATTGTGCATAGTGACTATTTTCCTTACAAACATGCATACATGCATATCATCATCATCATCATCATCATCAATTTCAGCCTTTATCAATCCACTGCATGATGGAGGCCTCTCCTAGGTGATTCCAAACTGCCCGGTTTTCTGCAATTCTTCTCCATTCTGCTCGTCCAAACTTCACAATTTCATCTCTCCAACGACACAGTGGTCTTCTCCTTGGTATTCAAAATAGAACTTTGTTGGACCATCGATCATCATTTCTTCTCGCAAGGTGCCCAGTCTAGCTCCATTTTAACTTCTTGACTCTAGAAATAACATCAGTAACTTTGGTTTTTTTCCTAGTCCAACCCAACAAACACAGACCTATCGGTAGACAGTTGGTCCATTACCGGCTTGCCGTTTTAGGCGGTGACGTACCGATGCCGCTTGCCGAATCGGGTACGTAACTTTTGTGGGCCTTCGGGCCGCAGTCGATTGTCTGGTCCACAATCTGTCCGTTGCCAGCAAAACCGACAAGGCAGCCGGTGCGACACTGCACCGACACCTAACCGTTTCCTAATCAAACATATACCGGTAATGGACATTTCTATTTGTAGAAAAAAAAGTTCCCTGCCCGACTGATCAGTGCTGCCATCTAATGAAGAGATCGTGAACTTTTATGTTTACAATTTCCGTTTAACTTACCCGAGAAGGGAACAGAACCCGCAAATCTCCCAACCAGTGGTTTTTCTTTGTACTTTGCATGCGTTTACCCATTCGATCATCGGCGCTTGTAACTTTGTTTCTCGGTAAAGGATAGTTTCGCTATTTATTAATTTAGATAGATATTGTATACTTTTATGAGATGTTACAATTAAATTAAAACTTTAAAAGTCAATATAATCAAAAGAAATATAATTAAATTAGTTTTAAGTTGTGGTTTAGATCAAATAATTTTTTTAATAAAATTAGAATATCAAATATTTACATAAAATATATATTTTAAATATATTACATATTGTTTAAGGAAAATGTTTTGCGTCCAGTGAAATTATTGAACTTTTATCTGTTAATAAAATTTTATTTTAAGTTTAATACTTTAGTAGATTTTAATAATGTATTATGTATTATCTCTTGTAGAAACAATTGGCAGCGAAACTAAAAATATATTTAAGTTGTTAAGAACATAAAATTTATCGTTAATTCTGGGACAGAGATTACATAATTCTTTAATTGTTTCAAATTAAGATTGTCAATAAAAGAAAAAATAAATAAATAAAATAAAATAAAAATGCATGGTTTCTTAAGGAGAAAAAAGGATTTAATTAAAACACACATGGAAACTTCAATTTTCTAAAAAGATAAATGCAAAGAAAAAAAAATTCTTTATTAAATTCTTACTTTATATAAATGTAATTAATTTTTATTGTTATTTTAGGTTTTTTTTTTTTTTTTTTTTTTTTTTGAGATTATTTACGTTTACATCTTTTGAGATTCCCGAAAAACAGTTACAAATATTAGCAGGAAGTTCAAATTCGGTATTCTAAATCAATATCAAATGAGGATGCTAATCTAAACTTTTCATTGAAATTAATCAAATGATTCGCGTACGAAATATCCAGGAGAGTTAAAATATATATTACATAAATAGGCAAACCTTCTGAAAGATACTGTTTAACATCTTTAAACTGCAGTAAACAAAATGAAATGAGCATATATAATTACTTATGTGCTTTTAGTCATAAAAAGCATGTTTCATAAGCATTTTTCAAAAGAAAAAATTAGCGCTGCCATCCAGTGAAGAAATTTTGAACTTTTGAAGTTATAGGTTTTAAATATCCAGTTAAATTGATTTCAATTTTTGAGTTGTGCTTCAGATCAAATAATTTTTTGAGTATGATTTGAATCTGTGTATTGTTTAATAAAAATATTACAATTTAAATAATTCCCATGGATTAAATATTTTTATTAAACAATGCATATTATATACACATTAAAAAACTTTTAAGTATTTAAATTATGCTCAAAATATACATTTTATAGCATTTTTATTTATTTATTTGTTATTATTATTATTACTTTATTTTTAATGAAAAGGATGAATAAATATACATTTATCTTTGGATTTCAAATAAATGAATTACTTAATACTATTTATTTATTTTATTTTAATTAATTAATTTGTTTTATATTTAATAGTGTTTTTGTTAATAATAATAATATTATTATTATGACAAATATATGCATCTGTTATACTAAACATTTTCAACATTTATGACAAAAGTAAAACATAAAACTTAATAAAAAATAAATTTATTTATTTATTTTTTAAATTTTAAATTTAAAAATTTGAACTCGAAGCAAACTGTCCCAAAATCGGACCGACGTTGGCACAACTTTTTCGGGCCACTACCGGATATCAGATATAGGCCCAGTATCGTATGCCGATAGAAATGTTTTGCCGATTTTTAGCCGTAAGCGGTCCGGTAACAGCAACCGACATTGTTTTCTACAGTCGGTTGCGAGCATTCTACTGATTAGTCACCGACAGCAGTGCGCCTTTGCCGACAGTAAACCGACAGTGCCGACTGCGGCCCGACTCGATGCCGAAAGGCTTGTGTTTGTTGGGAAGAGTTTTGCTTTATGTTTCTTCGAGTGAATCGTAACATGCATCTCTCCATGCTTTTGTGGGTTGTTTGAAGTTTTACATAATTATGTCCAAGTTCCTGAAGCATAAGTTAAAACAGGAAAAATGCACTGATAAAAAACTTTTGTTTTCAAACAAATTGGGAGGTCACTTTTGAATATAGCCCTATTTCTTCCGAATGCTCTCCATGCAAGCTTAACTCTGTAGTTAATTTCTTCCATGATGTTCCTGTTCATTGAAAGGACTTGTCACAGAAAAGTATAACTGCATACCGTTTCTATCTCAGCCATATCAAAAGTGATCTTTAGTGGAAAAACAAAGGAATTTGACATAACTTTTGTCATGCTGAGGTTCATTTTCAATCCAACAAGCTTGATTTTTTTGTTTAATTCCTAAATTACTTCTTGGAAATCTTCAAATGAGGAGGCAATCAGTACAATATCATCTGCAAATCTCAAATGATTTATAAACTCTCTATCGATTTTTAAGCCTTTCTGTCCTCGATTTAATTTTTAAAAAAAACTTCTTTAAGTCCTGCATGGAAGAGTTTGGGTGAAATTGTGTCAATTTGTCTTACAACCTTTCTAATATTGAATGCATAATTCATATTGTGGAGTTTTAATTTCAATGTTGCTTCTTTAAAATTGTTTCCAATAAGGTGAATATATAACGAATTAATAATAGTATTTCTTAATGCATCCATAACTGCTAGTCATGATACAGAGTCAAAAGCTTTTTCGTAGTCCTCAAAAACCACACACAGAGGGAGTTCATTTTCATTACTTCTTTCAATAATTTCACTAATTTTATGAATATGGTCGATGGCACTAAAACTACTTCGAAATCCTGCTTATTATTTAGGTTGCGCTGCATCTAATTGTTCCTGTAAGCAGTTTTTCATAACTTTATAAAGTTTTTTGTATAAAATTGAGCGCAAACTGATTGGACGGTAGTTTCTAATACCTTCTTTTTCTTCCTTTTTAAAGAGTGAGATACATATATATATATATATTCGTGTATTAATATTTATACTTCATTGATTCTTATTTTGTCGTTTTAATTACTAATATGCAGGGTGAGTTTGACATAATCTGCCAAACGAAAGGAGGTGATAGAACAGCCCATGGGGAGGATAAAACACAATAGAAACCCTGTCCTATCTCGACCCGTTTCCGAGTTATGGTAGATAGAAGAAAAATCTGTTTTTTTTTTCATCCCGTCTGAAAAAATACAAGTTTGTGAGATTTCTGAAAGACTTACACGCAAAATAAGGACATATTTGGAAAGAGCAGAAAACATCCTATCGGGTGAAACCATTTACATCAGGATATCTTAATTCGATGGCGAACTACAAGAGCTAAAACATTGGCGAAGTTTAAAATCGAGTTGTCATCAAATTTTTTAACCGGCAATTCTGCAAACACCGTTCAACCTACAATCGCTCAAACTTACCAAAAACTTCTCCATTCCACAAGCTTCATAATGGGCCCACCATAAATCATATCGGTGTTCTAGTTCAGGAGAAATTTAACCTTTTGTTTGAAATACATTCATCACTGAACTAGACGTTCGTCGAGAAGGAGACTCATGGGGTGCCATGGTCGTTCCTGATTTCATGTCCACCTTCAGTTCGCTGTTTTCTCAGATGCAAAAAAGAAAGTTTTAAAGACAAACAAGAAAAGAAGCAGTTGTATTATGTTTACAAACACAATGGAATGAAAACAAAAGAAGTATGACGTTTCTCACGTCTTTCGCAAAGGAATACGCAAAGGAAAAAAAAAAGACGCATCTCACGTTTATGATTAAAGCACATATGCATTTGAAAGGTTGTGTGAAATTTAGTGCCGCTGCTGAAATTGGTCACCCCTACACCTGATACATGCTCTTGCCCGCTCACGAACGGAAACCACAATAGCTCTTTGCAAAAGCTCATCCCTCAGTTTTATTATTGCATCATCGAGCCGGCTACTTAAATCTTGCAAACTGGCAACTTCTGTGCGGTAAACTTCTTGATTCAGGAAACCTTAAACATAGAAGTCCAATGGAGTGAGATCTGGTGATCTAGGTAGCCAATGAATTGGACCATTACGACCAATCCATTGCGGATACTGCTGAGTCAAGAAGTCCCCAACGGCATTGGAAAAATGTGAAGAGACCCCATCGTGTTGGAAAATGATTTCGCTCGTTGGGGTACAGGACTGACATCAAGTAATCCTGGAAGATGATGTTCCAGACACTCCAATTATGTATTGCTTGTCAGATGACCCTGGAACACATGTGGACTTATCAAGCGATCGCCAACCACTCCAAGCCAAACATTTAAGCTAAATCGCCGCTGGAACGAAGAGTTTTGTGTTACAAATGGATTTTGTTGAGCGTAATGAAGCCAGTTATATAAATTTAACATGCCATCCCGAGTGGAAAGTGACTTATCTGTCCACACTACCGTTCTAAGGAAATGGTGTTCCTCAATATCTTGCTCTAAAAGCCAGCGGCAGAATGTTACTCGCTTTTGGAAATCTGAGCGGCGTAATTATTGTACCGGTGGGAAGTGGTATGAATGATACTGGTTTTTGCGCAAAACATCCCTCACTTTACTTTGGGAGATTCCACCTTCTCTCGTAAGTATGCGTGAGCTCATATTTGGGTTTCCCTCCACTCGACCGAGTACTGATTCCTCAGTGGTAGCGTAGCGGCGACCATAGCCCTTTTCGTACATCCTACCGAATGGCCCACTCTCCCTAAGCCTTCGATGACTTGCGGCAATTACAGCACGGTTGGGCGCACGACGATGTGGATAACGTAGAGGGTACTCTTCTTCGGCTCTCCGAGAGTTACCATCGCGAAATCCATAAACAAAATGCAGATCCGCGCAATCTTCATTTGTAAAACTAGGCATATCTGTTTACAGGTTGGAAAGTATGACAATTTGATGACTTCAATTGAAAATAAAATTCAGAAGGGTATACAAAAAGGGATAAAATTTCAATATTAATTTACAAACGTAGAAGAAAAAAAGTGCTACGGAATAAGAATCAACTTGGTTAATTCGTACCAATGTAGGAAAACATAGACGTGAGAGCAGCGTGAAAAGAATCGGCCGAGCTCAGGCAAAGTACAGAAAATGCTAAAGCAATAAGCAGCATAAAACGTAAAAGAAGCTGACGAGCTAATGAGCTGTTACAGATTGACTCAACTTTTGTACCCGCGAGTGGGATGCGCGCACAGGAAGGTTGGAATACATTTGAATATCACTAAGAGTCCATATGCAGATACTCAAGAATTAGCATACGTTCCAATTACTCATCATCGTTTCGTTTGCCGAAGTTCGACGAACGAGGTTTTCAGTGATGTATTTCAAACAAAAGGCTAAATTTCTCCTGAACTGAAACATCGATATGGTTTATTGTGGGCTCATTCTAAAGCTTGTGGAATGGAGAAGGTTTTGGTAAATTTGACCGATTGTAGCTTCAACGGTGTTTGGTGAATTGCCGGTTAAAGAATTTGGTGACAACTCGATTTTAAACTTCGCCAATGTTTTAGCGCTTGTAGCTCGCCATCAAATTAATGTATCCTGATGTAAATGGTGTCACCCGATAGGATATTTTCTGTTCTTTACAAATATGTGCTTATTTTGCGTGTAAGTCTTTCAGAAAGCTCACAAATTTGTCTTTTTTCAGACGGGATAGAAAAAAAACATATTTTTCTTCTATCTACCATAACTCGGAAACTGTTAGAGATAGGACAGGGTTTCCATGGTGTTTTATGCACCCCATGGGCTGTTCTATCACCTCCTTTTGTTAGGCAGATTATGTCAAACTCACCCTGTATATGCATATATATATATATATATACCTAATTCTTTTCTTCCAGTCAAGAAAACACTTTTTACAATTCATTTTTTACTGTCTACGAAACCTGTTGTAATAATTTATTTTTTACAATAACTGTGTGTTTATATGTAATATATTTTACCTTTGTTTTTAATTCTAAACTTTTCCAGAATTTCTATTGCAATATATATATATACATATATATATATATATATATATATATATATATACATGTATATGTTCATTGTTTTATATTTGATGTCATAAAGTTTAACTTATAAAATATCAATAGACCTTTTCTCTAAGAATAATTAAAAATCAGTAAATAGAAAATAATAAATATTACCAGAAACTGATATGAAGTACTTATAATGTTCAGCAGTACTTATAATGTTTTTCTATGAAGTACGTATAATGTTTTTCTATGAAGTACTTATAATGTTCCGCAATTTTTACTTTCATTACCGATTACCATAGGTAATGGAAATACTGAATTTCGTTCAAATTTTGTATATAAAGTTTTCCTTTGATTTACATGTTTTAAGGTTTCCTAAGATCAGAAGGTTTTTTTTTTTTTTTTTTTTGGGGGGGGGGGGGTAATCTGTCAGTGTGTATGTGTGTATACGTGTGGGAAATCTTCTGACTATCATATCTCCAAAACTAATAAAGACGGAACTACGAAACTTCAGAATTAAGACAATTCTAATGAAGTAATATTTTTGTCGAACCATTGTTGAAAATTAGAAAAATTAATGTCCATTTTTTATATAATGTATAATTTTATTTAATTTCACGACAAATATTTTTGGCGTTTCTTTCTGTGCTCCATCTTACTGAACTAATTTGAAATGAAAATGCTACAATGAAAAAAAATTCTGTCCGCGTGAATCCTTATTGTATTTACAATACTTATTATATTTACATTCAATTTTTCATTATTTTTTTTCATTTGCAATTATTAGTATTATTAATGTTGTTATTAATTAATTAATTAATTTCAATTCTGTGCGAAAATGCTAACAAAATAAGCTTACAATGTACAAAAGTACATGTTCTATGATAAACTTTCATCATATGTAGAATTTCGACTTTTTTGTAAAATATATGTAACATAATGTAAAACTTTTATATTATGTCATCAAAAAATTTTTATTCTTTATTTTCTTTATTTACCATAGAATTTTTTTTACGAGTCTTTCAGGTATATAAAATGTTTACAAAAAATGCCTAAATTGTCCAAATTTTATTTATAATTTTATAAATGTATAAGCAATTTTGAATTACACTAAGTGTTTGAATGTTAAATGGAACACTCAGAACAATCGGAAGAGCACATTATCAAATACCTCGACATCTAAAATTACTAAACGCATTCAGAAATGATTAGTGAAAGCGTCTCTTCACTTGCATGTGAACATTTAAACGCCTTCAGTGTATTTATACTATTGTGATTGATTTCGTTGTTCACTTACTATTCAGTAGTACTTGATTATTGATGTAGTTAATGCTAATTATGTTTCGTTTAATTATTTTTGTTCCTAAACTATATACAAGTAGTTCCCTTGTTTAATTATTAATTCTGTTAAAAAACCTTTTTTTTTCAGATTTTTGTTTGTTAAATACACTATAAATGTAATGATATAAAGCATATGTTAGATCAAAATTTTATAATTTTTAAAACAAAAACTTTATTAGAGTTTTATCTTTGAGGAAATCTCATGTTTATTATTATTATTATTATTTAATATTTTCCTGTAATTCGTATTTCGTAGTATATCAAGTAGTAATTTATACAAAACTTACAAATAATACATTTTCGGCAATTTCACAAATATACGATTAAAACTAGCATGTTATGGGCAAACATGACATTCTTCTATAGTTTCCCATGCGAATTCACTGAGTACAAAAAATTCATTAAAATTATTATTTGTTAAATTATCTTCCATAACGAATTCAGGCAATTTTCATTCTAGATAAATATAATACCAAATATCCTAAAAATCAATCAATTTTATTTTCTACATGATACATTAAAAAAAAAAAATTAGTTTTTTTTTCTTCTTTTTTTATTGGGGGGGGGAGGGGGGCGGAAGAGGATAAAAAAAAAAAAAAAAAAAAAAAAATCATATATTTATGATTTAACTACTGGTTCAAGAGCTCTTTTAAAAGATTCCATAATGAAAATTTGTACTTTCTCTCAGGGGAAGTGATGATTCTAATTTTTAAAAAAATTCCCAGTTGACTGCCACATTTATAAATATTTCTTTCAAATTTCATAGTGATTCTTAAAAAACATAATTATCTTTATGGGCATTTATACGAAATTTTGTCCTGCACCGCGATGTTAAAAATTTAGATTGGCAAAGCCACTTTTTTTGGCAAATTTTACCGAAAGTTGATAGGCAATGATTAAAATCAAGGTACTCTTGCATATCATTTTGCACGAAATTCTGTGCAGTAATTCCTGGGATACATACACAAAATTTTGCCTTACACGCACACAAACAGATACACTGACATTTTTTTACAAATGATCAAATCGTGTTCTAGACCCCTCGAAACATGGAAATCCATAAAAAATCCGAGGTCTAAAATTTTTATGAAACCAAAACTTTCTTCTATTGAATATAGAAAAATGTAAAAATATATTTTGAAGATTTCACATTTTGGTATGCAAATGTCTTGTACAAAATATTAATTTCAATTTTATAAAACAGGTAACAATTGAAAATTGGAGGATTTGAAGCCAAACAGAGATTGTTGTTAAGATGTTTTCAAGAATTCTGTTTTCGAATGATTTACAAGACAGTTTCATATTGAGTGTTTTGAACAACTAGCCGCCATTGGCACTACATAGTTACGGAGTGTAATATAATAATAATAATAATAATGAAAATTTTCGACATAAATATAAAACCAACATTGACTCTTTTTTTTTTTTTTTTTTTTTTTTATTGCGCTGTGTGTGGAATTTCTTATCTTACACATTTTAAGCTCAATGTTATGAATTATTTGTTGTTTCAAATTCTGCTAAAACTGTTACGATATTTTTTGCAACAGTTTTTTATCAACTTCTTTCTATCAAGGTTTAAGCACACATTTTTTAACGAACTATATAATTGTTAAACTTTAGTAACTTCAATGTAGCAAATTCGTTTATTTTCATTTATGTATTTTTTCTTTCTTTCTTTCTTTTTTCTTTGTGTATTTATTTATTTATTTTATCACCATATGATATAATCTGTACATGAGAAATTATAGCCATTATTAGAAATAATTAGAAATTCTAAATCTTATCTAACAATCAGGTTTCTCCAAAGGTATTTAAATAATTACAATTTGGAAAGAAAAGTGTTTTATATTATTTTAGAATTCTACGCATTTATATGTACATCTTTACTTGCTTTCATATGCAAAAATTTTAATTTTTAAATTTTTAAATTTAAATTTTATTTTCAAATCCAACGATAGCGCAAACAATTGTCTTCTTAATCGAAGAAACTTTTTTTTCAGTTACGAGCAAGCTGGTAAAAATTTTCAATTTTCGTTTGTGATTTTGTATTACGCATAGCATTATAAATCAATTTAAGCTTTTATTATTATTTTAACTTATATTACCTAAAAATATTTATTGATGAAGTGAATGAAACAGAAATGACACTAATATGAATATTTTAATCTTAAACAAAAATTGAAATTCCGAGAGTATCTTTAATAATATATATAGATGTCGCATAAATATATAACTCAATTAAACTAGCTATTTAAAAATATTTTCAATACTTATTACAAAAAAATAAAAATATAAAAATATACAGACACGACATTATTTCATTATTTAAAACATGAAAATCTGACATTGACAGATTTTAATTTAGTGCCAGAGGCCTACTGCTAAACTTGTTAATATCGACAAATTCTTCTTTAGTTAATTCGTGACGATCTAAATTCCATGATAAAGTTTTCATTAAATCAAACCAATGTGTTTCAGCTGCAGATATTGTAACAAATAACGTTGGAAGTCCAAACTGTCTTATAGCCGCAAAACAACGTTTTTTCTCTTTTTCCCAATGAGGCGGAGGTGTGCCTTGGGGGGGACTCATGTCAAAGGTGTGCCTTGGGGGGGGACTCATGTCAAAGTTGTACTTTGGGGGGACTCATGTCGAAGTTGGACCTTGGGGGGACTCATGTCAAAGTTGTACCTTGGGGGGACTCATGTCAAAGTTGGGTCTTGGGGGGACTCATGTCAAAAGTGTGCCTTGGGGGGGACTCATGTCAAAGTTGTACCTTGGGGGGGACTCATGTCAAAGTTGGGCCTTGGGGGGACTCATGTCAAAGTTGGGCCTGGGGGGGGACTCATGTCAAAGTTGGGCCTTGGGGGGACTCATGTCAAAGTTGTACCTTGGGGGGGACTCATGTCAAAGTTGGGCCTGGGGGGGGGCTCATATCAAAGATGGGCCTTGGGGGGACTTCATTCAATAAATCCCCATTCAATAAACCGACTGAAATAGGCCCTTAGCACTATTAAGTGTGTATTATAAAAATTCGACAACGCTGTACCGACTGAAATAGGGGCACCTTGGGGGGAACTCATGTCAAAGTTGGGCCTGGGGGGGGACTCATGTCAAAGTTGGGCCTTGGGTGGGACTCATGTCAAAGTTGGGCCTGGGGGGACTCATGTCAAAGTTGTGCCTTGGGTTGACTTCATTCAATAAATCCCCATTCAATAAACCGACTGAAATAGGCCCTTAGAACTATTAAGAGTGTATTATAAAAATTCGACAACGCTGTACCGACTGAAATAGGGATACCTTGGGGGGGACTCATGTCAAGGTTGGGCCTGGGGGGACTCATGTCAAAGTTGTGCCTTGGGGGGACTTCATTCAATAAATCCCCATTCAATAAACCGACTGAAATAGGCCCTTAGCACTATTAAGAGTGTATTATAAAAATTCGACAACGCTGTACCGACTGAAATAGGGGTACCTTGGGGGGGGGACTCATGTCAAAGTTGTGCCTTGAGGGGACTTCATTCAATAAATCCCCATTCAATAAACCGACTGAAATAGGCCCTTAGCACTATTAAGAGTGTATTATAAAAATTCGACAACGCTGTACCGACTGAAATAGGGGTACCTTGGGAGAGACTCATGTCAAAGTTGGGCCTGGGGGGGACTCATGTCAAAGTTGGGCCTTGGGGGGACTTCATTCAATAAAACCCCATTCAATAAACCGACTGAAATAGGCCTCTAGCACTAAAAATGAAAAGCAATATTTTTAAAATAAGAATAATAATACCTTATAGTTTAAAATCCCTACACTAATAAAAATAATAGATATTTAGCCAGAAGGATAGAACGAAATATTTTTTTTTTTTTTTTTTTTTTTTTTTTTTGCAACCAATATTTTGGGTGCTGAATTTAACCATTTCAGTACTACAGAATTGGCACCAAACCAGTTATTAAACAAAACAGCAAAATATTTGTTGTAGTTAATTGGAACATTTTTTGTTTTATTTTATCATATATTTATTTATTTTAGTGAAATGTCGGTTTTTATTTTAGCAGTGTAGAAAATGGAAACGAGATATTAAAACAAATGATGCTCATTATTTGACTAGGAAAGAAAGTATGTTTAATTAAATGTAAAATAACTATTATTCTCCAGTTAAAATCCAAAATTAATGTATGAAAATGCTTAAGAATAAAAATAAGTGCATGTATAACACATTATAATTCAATATATAATCAGAATTCATTTCTTATTCAAACTCTTAATCTCATATAAAATATATAACATTTTAAAAAGGTTTCTCAGAAAATCATAGTATTTACTATGTGTTCCAAATCTTAAAAAATAACTAAATATAAAAATAAAAAATTCAATTTTATCAGCACTTTTTAAGCAACTAGTAAGACACAAAAAAAATTTAAGAGTGAAGGATTTCCTTGATATATATTTTTGATTTACTCTTCAATGTATATTTACGTCACATAAAAATATGCTGAATTGCAAAGCAGTGATATATCTATTAAGGTTTTCATTTTTGTAAACGCTGAAATAAAAATAAGTTTTTACTTTTATGAGTAACGGAAAACGAATTTATTTTCATGAAAAAAAAAAAGTGCATTTCATAAGTATAAATAAAAATTTTAAGAAAGTAACAGTTAGGAATAAAAAACTATGTACACTAAAACTGAAACAGAATTTTATTTAAATTGCAACGAAAAAATCCAGTATCTTGAATATGTATATGTAGATATTGTATGCAAGTTAAATTCATAAAATGAATGAAATATTTTGATACTCGATAATTCGGATGAAATAAATTTAAACATTGTTTTTAAACAAAAAGGCCAAATAATTTATGGCTAAAAGATAGTTCTATTCAATAAATGACATATTATATTTATATGATGTACAATGGAGGACATAATTATAAGACACCTATCTAATTTGACAAATAGTGAAAGAAAAGATTCAGAGCTTAAAGATGTTTTATCAAATACGTCAAAAACATAAATTTATTCTGTTATCACACGTAATTGTTTTACAGAAATGATATTTTTATAGAGTTTAATAAAAAAAATTAAAAATACCATGGACAAAATTATAAGACACCCTAACATTTTAATTAAAACACCTGCTTTTTTTTAAAAATAATGTGCAATATGCAAATTTTCTGCACGCTGTTATGACATCAGCACTTATCTAAAGCAGACGATAACCGACTTCACGCATTTACAAACATGCCACAAGGTACAGAATTAAAAGAAAATTAAATTCGCGAGATTTGGAGATTAAATGGAACTGGTGCTTCAATTAATAATATTTCAAAAGTTATTAAACGCTCTAGAAGTGTTTTGAAAAGAGGAATTAATGGATCGGTGATTAAAAGATCTGGACGTACTCCTTGCTTGTCCTCGAGAGACAGACGCCATGTGCTTTCGCTCGCTACACAGAATAAGATGACCACTACAGGCATTAGAAATACTTTGAAACTGATTTGTTTAAGGAGAACCATTCGCAAGGTGTTGCATAATACTTCCTATGCGAAATATAAAAAACTGAAGAAAAAACCACCGCTTCTAAGCCGGCACAAAATGGAGCGTCTAAACTTCGCCAAACAATTTATGGCCTAGATCTCTGTGTTATTTTCTGATGAAAAAAAGTTTAATCTATATGGTCCTTACGGGTTTCAATATTATTGGCATGATTTACGGAAGTCTCCTCATGCACTAATGAGCCGCCAAATGGGTGGAGTCTCAGTAATGGTTTGGGCTGGATTTTCGGCTCAAGGGATAACGAATATTGTTTTTGTGCATTCAAGAATGAATTCCGAAAAGTATAAGAATCTTCTTAAAGATCAACTAGCGATATACAGTGAACTTCTTTCTGGCGAAAACTACACTTTCCAGCACGCTAACGCGCCGATTCATGCATCACACGAAACAAAAAAGTGGCTTTCAGAGCAAAGTATCAATGTTCTGCAGTAGCCTTCTCGCTCCCTAGACTTAAATCCCATCGAAAACTTGTGGGAGATCGTAGCTCGTGCGGTGTACCGAAATGGGAGGCAGTTTATATGTGTCGAAAACCTAAAAAATGCTATAAAATATGCTTGGGAAGAACTGTCTTACGATATGTTGTTAGAATTGATAGATTCGATACCGAATCGAATCTTTCATGATATAAAAACAATGGCGGCTCCAACAAATATTGAATAACCGTGTTAGAGAATTTTCTTTTAGGCCATTAGTGTCTGCTAATTATATTGACCACTGTATTTGGAAAAAACGGTTTGTGTCTTATAATTTTGTCCATTATGTTTTAAAGTTTTTTCATTAAATTTCATGAAAATATCATTATTATAAAATAATTATGTATGATAACAGAATAAATTTATGGTTTTGACGTATTTAATAAAACATTTTTAAGCTCTGAATCGTTTCTTTCACTATTTGTCAAATCAGATAGGTGTCTTATAATTATGTCCACCACTGTAGTATCTCAAAAATGCTCTAAACTACAACTTAAATTTAGTAAACATTCTGTCATTCGAATAAAGAAAAATATATTATAAGACTAAGGATTTGCGATTGCTCTTTTTTTTTTTTTTTTTCTCGAAAAATGTTGCGTTTTATATCAATACATATAAAAAAGAAAAACATTGTATGTTTGTTAAAAAAAAAAAAAAAAAAAAAAAAAATATATATATATATATATATATAGTGAAATAAAACGAGACATTTAAACGATTAAATAAAATTTCACAACAAAATTATTTCATTAGTAATATACCGCGTATATATATATATATATATAATTATTTATTTATTTATTTTTACAAATTAAAAATTTCGCTTAGTGGACTTTACCTGTTTTACTGGTCACTACATCCAAATGAATTTTTAAAAAAGAAAAGAAAATGAAAAGAAACTGAATCATTATTTTATATCATTTTATAAATAAAAATTTAAATTAGCTCATTGAAATCGATTTGGTTGTATATAATTTTGGAGTTTTTGCATTTGGAACTAACCTATGCAGTTATAAGACTTGCCAGCCTAATCTGGAGGATTGTTAGCACCGCCCCTTTTCCCACACTACTTAACTTTTAGAGTAGATTTAGAGTAGTTAGAATTTTAGATTAGTTCTCTTCAATTGTATTTACCATGGAAAAAAAAATTCTAAAAGAAGACTGTTGTGGATAAAAAGGTAGGGTACTAATAGTCCTCCATATTAGGTTGGAAACCCTACGTTACCCCCTAGCCAAACATAAAGTGATTTGCCGCTAAACGCTTCAGGCAGTTGGAGATGCTGTAGGTGGTCATGATAATAGCAGTACGTGGTCAAAGGATAGAAAAAATTGCAATTATAAATGTACATATATATCGGTTTACTTTTTATTTAAATCAAATTTTTTTGTTATAGAAATCGGATTTTTAAAATGTAAAATGGCTTTATGCCGTATGTTATTGAAATGAATTAGTTTTAAATGTATTTTTGTTTATTTTTAAATAATTTATTATTACTAAGTATATATTTAAATTAGTGTTAATGAATTATGTATATTTAAATAATTAGTGTTAGTCCTTTTCAGTATAATCAGCTAGTACTTTCCAGTATACAGCACAATTGTAGCTTTGCACACATATTTTTATTAAGAACACATAGTTATATCTGCTACGGATTTTTCAAAATTCCGTCTAGGCTGCGGCTTCAGGCTCTCAAATTGTAAGAAGGATATTCAAATATATCTCTTAAAAGATTATATTAAGAACTAGAATCAAAAATAAAATTACAGGTTTATTCAAAATTGGTGTGACCAATTTTAAAAGCATGCAACTATATATGGTAAATTTTAATCGCTTTACCACCAGTTTTATTTTAAAAGTGATATATTTTATTAGCAATCTAGATTTTTATTATTAGTGGAAGTAAATTATGGCTCCGAAAAATTAGATCTTCAAACTCAAAACGAAATTTTATAGCTTTTGAAGGATATTTCCTCAATTTCTGTTATAAATAAAGTATTTAAAAATCAGAAAAGACATTTATCTAATTGATTGCTATCTAAACTTTGAAAAGAAATAAAATTTGGCTGGCAATTAAAAGCTCCAGGAACAAAATGTGGACAGAAGGAAGTTCTTGGTGAAAAAGAAAAAAAGAAGCTGAAAAGACTTATTGCTGTAGAAAATCCTCTACCTCAAAGAACTTTAACAAAGAAACAACAAGTATCACAATCGACAATTTGTCGTCAGATAAAGAAAATTAGCTATAAAAAAGTGAATAAACCAGTCTAAGTAGATACAAAACATGAATAACTTCGGATGAAGCACTTTTTTATCTGTAATCCACAACTGGCAAAACGAAGGTACAATGTATTTCGCACGAAAAGCTTTGCAAAGACGCAACTGTTTTTCAAAAGGCAAGTTAGCCATCAGGCGTTATGGTATGGATGGGAATGCCCTCTCAAGTCTCCACAGAACCCTTTTTTGTAGAACCAAAAGATAAATTGATGATAAATACTATCAGAATAAAGTTTTGAGGCACACGATCAAAGAAAGTAAACGTCTTTACCCTCAAATAAACTTTGTCTTTCACCAAGATTCTGCACCAAGTCATACTGCAAAATCTACTATAAAATGGCTGAAAGATAAAAAAATAAATTTTATTCCTCCTGAGAAATGGCTATCATCATCCCCTGACTATGTTCCTTGAGATTATTTTTTATGGGGAATCTTAAAAAATAATTAAGTGGACGTAAAGTAAGAACACTACAAGGGCTTCAGAAGCAATCTTGAGGAAGTTGAAAAAATACCCCCAAAAATGATTAAAAAAAGTTCTTTTGGCTTGACCTAAAGTTTTACGGAAAGCGTACTATGCTAAAGGAAGCTACATTGAAAATTTCATGTGAATAACTTAATTTAATAAAATTTTCTGATGCTCTGAAATTGGTCACACTAATTTTGAATCAACTTGTATATACTTATGTAAAATAAGTACTTTATGCAATATTAGTACAGATGATAAAAATATTACCTATGTCATTGGTTATACAATTATTTTTTAGGCGGTGTCTGTGGTGATTTTATGTAATGAGTTGTCCTTGTTATAAATTTGGTTTTTTCTGTATATGTGTGGGAAAAAAAATCCTAAAAGATTTGCTAGGTGCTTATTTAATTATATCAAGTATTCCTAATTTTCGTTCAGTGAAATTACAAAAGCACATATTGATGAAAGGCTCAAAAGCGTGTTCGGCCTTGGACATGACAAAGGATGTGGTCGGACCCTGAGTTACAAAAGCATCTGCGATAGCATTAGCATCTGAGATATTATTGTCATGATTCAATTCAATATTTTTGATATGATTCATTTATTTAAAAAATATATAAATTGACTTTAATCAATCATTTACGAAACTGAAAATTTGCTTTCAAAGATAATTCTAAAAATTGATGTTAATCAAACAATAAAAAAAAAAAAAAAAAAAAAAAAAAAAATCTTATTTAAATAAAGGTTTTAATCAGATGATTAAAATCACTGCCACTCTGGTCCATATAATCGCTTAATTAATTTAATACTAGTCTAAATGCTATCAGATTCGTAAGTATTAAAAGAAAACCTTTTAAAATATCCATTCTTTAGTGCCTGCTTCTGTACAACCTAACCAATATAATCTAAATATGTTTCTCACAAATTCTCATTTATCTGAGAACCAATAAAGGTATCCAACCTATGATGACAGATCATCGTAAGTGGATAGTTTGCATTGATGAAGATGAACTTAACGCTACTGAAAGTGCAATTTGTTTTAAACATATTTAAAAATAGTGTTTTCAACGATGTGCAAATGATTATATTTCTCATGAACATCAAGTGTGATTATATATTTAATAATTATAAATGTTTATAAATACTAAATCAATAATAATTTTATTGATATATAATGTATATCGGTTCTTGGTTGAAAATTGCACACTTTATTAAATAATTCCTTAAAATATTACCCGATAGTAAGTATGAATTACGAAATTAACAAGATATTGATGTGATTTCAAATGAATTAACTATAAGTGTTACTGAAATTTAATGTATGCAGTTGCACCAAAATTATTTACGCAAGGGTAATTTATTAAGTAAATTATAAGCGAACATCTGCAGTAGAATATATTAAGAATTATAGCTATTAAGGATTTAACATGTTCCAGGAATTTCGATTTATTTTCTTACCATTGATATTAATAAATTTTTGATATATTAATAATTTGTCTCTTCAAAAATATTTCTAAGATGATGATTGATAAATTTATTTATTTATCACTTACATAATTCAAATAAAATGTTAGTAATAAAAATATATATCAATAAATAAATAAATAAATAAATAAATATATATATATATATATATATATATATATATATATATATATATTTAAATAGAAACATTTTAAATAAAATATACGAACTTTAATGTATATAATATATTCTAGTTGAGTGTAAAGTCCGAAAACATACCTTTTCAAAGGAATATTAATTACAATTAATTATTTTGGAGAGGACAGTAAAGAAAAAAACTATTTTGAAACTGTAAAATTAAAATTGTGTTCTTTTTTACATTTCTGTTTCTCAAAAAAAAAAAAAAAAAAAAAATCAGTTGTTACATGTTTAAAAACATTAAAAGTAAAGCATTAATCCAAACAAAATCCATTACGACTGAAAGAAACCCAAATTGAAAATAAAACCAAATTACAATTTTTTTTAGAAACATTAAGGCTCCTTAGATATATAGAGTTTGGGGCTAGCAAGACGTTAGGTATTTACATTTTAAAAAAATATAGAATAAAATATATACTTATTATTATTATTATTTATTTATCAATAGTTTATAGAACAAATACAATCAAAACATTTTGAATATTTTAAAGAATTTTTAAAATTTAATTTGAATTAGTTATTTAATTCACTGAAAGTAAAAAAAAAATCTGTAGTAAAAAAAGTAATTTTTCTGTTATATTCCATATCCATTTATATATCAGAATGAATGATAACAATAAAAAAAAATATAAAATAAAAACATTTATTTGACTTTTTTTGGGGTGGGGAGGGGAAGGGGAGGACGAAAAGAAAAGTTATAGAAAAATAATACTTGGGGTATTGAGCATATGTTTAAGTATGTTACAAGAAGCTTTGTAGGAAAATATTACAAAATAACGATACTGCCGCAATTCTCCCAAGACATGTTGAATTTGCGGCGATCTGTAGAATGCATGTGCCAGTTTGAAACAAGACGAAAAAAATTATGTAATCTACAGGAGTATGTCTTGTGAACCGCGTAGGGAATTTTAGAAATATCGGTATCTGTGTAGTTGACGAATATGTAAATAAAGTTGTTCAATTAAAAAAAAAATGCAGCCATTTGTTAATAAACATAATTTAAATTATCTAATCGAAAATAAATAAATTTGTATAGGAAAATGTAGAAGAAAGTCATGTGGTAGCCACAACATACTAGTTTAATTTTGTTATGAACACGTTGATAATTTGATATTTTCGGGTGTGGTAAATGGTTCTTAAATAAACCGGTGGGTTGTGTGCAGTCGATAAATACGTATTTTTTATTGTTGTTCTCGGGAAAAATAAATAAATAACCAATTTATCCCCACAAAAATCTCGAAAGTAGAGTTATGTACACCACAAAACACGAATGTCGCTTGTTCAACAACAGTCATTAAAACTGGATTACGCAATTTCTAATTCGTAAATTCATAGCCCAGTGTTTAATGAAAAATTTTCATAATCAGATAGCCTCTACTTATATTCTTTAATGAAGACTATATCGTCAAAAATTGTTGATTAACTTCATCGAAAAAGTTCTGTATTTCTACGACTAAAATTTTTCCCAAACTGTTGCTTTCAATGTCTCCGAGTACGTCGACAATTAAGGCTAAAAAAAATACGAATAGTTTCCTTGTGCGTTTTAATTGCGACAACCGTTAATTTTCGACAACCGTCGCGACAACCCGACAACCGTTTTTAATCCGACAACCGTTCTAATAGAAAAAAGTAGTTTTATCATTTTGTAACAATAATACTACACGGTCTAATTTTAGATTCTGTTCCAATGCCTAAACTACAGATTATAGAATGAGATTATAAAATTATGATTATAAATGTCTTTTAGAAAGTGACTTCCAGATATTTTTCTTTTCTTTAGTACAACTAAGTAAAGAATTAACATAACGGAAAATTTGCATAATATAAAAGTAATATTTTACGATTTTTAAATTAAATACTTATATAATAATTATTTAATTGTCTACGATTATTTAAACGTTATTAAAATCTTTTCATAGATTTTTTATCAGATAAATTTCATGATTAAAATTAAAATATTATAGAAAATAATTTAACTTTTGAAGACATTATGATTAAACATTATTCTTAATTAATATCTTCCTGTGTAACTCATGGCACCTTAAAAACATTAAAAAAATGTTTAGCCAAGGCAGATACTTTATTCTAAAAATTCTCAATTGATAATCTTACAGTTGCATTTGCTACCCTTACCGATAACTTTTTACTGTTATGGATTAAACGGAAAATGAAACAGAAATCGAGAACTTATATTTTAGAAAAAAAAAGAAGATTACACAAATGAATCATTTTGTGGGTTGGTTAATTCGGTAAAGCTTTACGTCACACTAGTGCTACGCTACGGAAATTAAATCTTTTTGTGAGCAAACCCAAAAAACATATTTTAAAAAATCAGTACTGTTCATAGCAAGTATAATAGTTATTTTATTTGGATAATATTGGTTGTAACAGTTGTTACACTTGCGAACAAGCATTGATTATTTAATTCGTAGAATTAAAATGTTTAAAATATGCTGTTTTAAAATAATCTTAGTTGAAAACTTACATATTACGCACATTAATTTATATCTCCATATTCCGACACAGTATGCAAATGGATTTTTTCCCCCCTTACAACATTGTATGATATTCTAACAATTTTATAAATGTTTCTTTGCTACTTTTCAAGTTTTTGCACACATTTTTCTCCTCCTCAGTCTGTTTTAATTCATTTCTCAGTCTGTTTTAATTCATTTTAAATATATCCTTAAATCTTTCTCAAAAGCCTTTATCTGAAAGCAAATTCATTGGTATTAATTGTGTTGACCATTCATTCGATTTTTAAGAAAATTATTGCATTTCTGAAGTTTTTACTTTAAAGTGGACATCAAAGAAAAATTTAATTTATTAAAAGATCTTCGTATTTTCTTTTAAAAAATTGAAAATTCTAAAGATGTTATCGGGATTTCGTGGGAATATATTTAAATAAAACACACATATATATAATTGCCTTTAAACCTAGAATATAAACCTTTGTAAATTTCACTTATATAATAATAAAATGCGTAAGCAAATTCTAAACTATACACACTTATTTCTGAATAAAATTTAAATTATTATTATGCATAAGAAATAATTTTTAAACTGTATCTAAATACGTAGTGAGTAAAATTCAAGCATTAATGTACTAAATGTAAAGGTTTATTACACTATGTTTGAGCGAATTTGTGTAAAGCTAAAGGTAGAACAATCACGAGCAGGACATTTTGAACATCACTTGATATCTAAAATTATTAAATGCATTTAGTAATGATTAGCACATGTAAATCTTCACGTGTGTACGAACATTCCATTACCTAATGAGTATGCACATACAACCATTGGTAGGTTTGCTATGTTGCTCATTTTCTGTTTAGTAATAATTAGGTAGTAAATACGTGTATCATTATTAAAACATTATTTCATGTATTTCAATACTGCATAACATTAATGATAAAAATAAATAATAATAATTCAATTAATTTTTTTATATCTTGAACTCATAGAATAAGTAACTAAACTTGCTTCAAACATTATATCTAGAAGAGGTAATAGTAAAGCTTTTATCCTTATTTTGAACATAATGAGTACACACATCACACACAGACAAACACACATTTATAAAAACAGTGTCTGCCAAAAGTCTCACCCTACCCCTTGTGTCTTTGGAACACGTCGGAATTTCTAAAAACTGTAAAACGCATGTTCAATTAATTTTAGGGGAATTTCGTTAAATTATTTAAAAAATTGAGTCTGGGGAGCACGGGGGAGGGCGCAAGGGGGGCAAATTTCCAATGGGGTGGAGAGAGACTTTTAATAGGTCGATGGGAAATTCTTTTCGATGCAAATAATTTGGCAAAAAAGTTTTGCCCTACTATGAATTTTTAGGAAGTTAAGATATATTAAAGTTTTCGTTTAAAATTCTTCAACCTCCTCCCCACCCTCCCCCCACCCCACCCCTCTTGTCACAGAATCTTGAGTAAACCTTGAAAATTCTGAAAACTGTAAAAAAGCACTTAATCAGTTTGAGAGAGACTCCATTTGGTTAAAAAAGTGGATGGTTGGTGGAAGGGGGGTGGGGAGGGATTTTGGAATTTCAAACGCGAAGTTCTTTGTTAGCTCATTGCAATTGTCTTATCAAAACAAATCTTTTAAAACACATGTTCTTTTTTTTTTTATAATTTTTTTTTAGGAGATAATAGCTGATTAAACATTTCACGAAAAGCCGTGCCTCTGCCCCATGTTTCAGTGAGGTGTCGTACTCATCGCCATTTTTAAAGGACATTTTCAGGAATGGGAAGTTTTCGCTTATCTTGACACTACTACTCTTACACAGAAATATTTATTGTATTTATATACAAATGTGTCGTGGTTAAATTGGATAGCTATTATTATATTAAAAAATAGTGGTAACAAAGGAGGCGGAGAGAAAACTTTAAACGAAAGCTTTAACCAATCATAACTTCCTAAAAATTATGTAGTAAGACAAAACATTTTTTCAAAATGTTAGTCTTGAAAAGATCTTTCAACTGAGCTCCCCCCCCCTCACACTTCTTATTTTAAATTTTAAAGCTCTACCCCTGGCGGTTTACCTTTCACTACCAGATGATTTTTTTTCATTTAAACAATATCCTAATGAAATTGATTATATATGTGTTTTACAGTTTAAAAAAATTCCGACACGTTTCCAAGATACAAGAGGGAGTGGAGAAGTTTTGGGGAATCCTGTATATATATATATATATGTGTGTGTGTGTGTGTGTGTGGAATTGATAAGAGATTTAAAGGACTTGATGCTGTCGGTAGTTGTTACTTACGAATAATTTTTAATTAAAAGACAAAATATTTTAAACTAAGATTAAGAAACATGAGATTAAAAAAGTTGAAAATTTTGATTTGCCTGCTGAATACCATTCAGCTAAATTTACAATAGTCTTATTATTGCAATGATAAAGAATGTGAGACAAATAAATATTTCCATGGTTTTTGACTTTATTTATGTGGTGTGGGTTTGGAATTATTATTTCACTGCTGGGAAAAGTATTTAGGAGAAATGTAATCTATAATAAGATCACAGAAACTTGCGCTCATAATACGTCGGCTGCAGGAGACAGCTACTTTGTCATATCTACGAAAGGAACCACAACAGCATGTGTAAATTGAATTGGAATGCATACACTTTCTGTTTCAGATAAAGTGAAGTAAGCAATTCTTGTTTATTTGCTAGAAACTCGAAAGATTTTCAGACTGATTCTGTGGAAACGTTGATTCTAATCACTAAAAAGCTTTTAATGATATTCATGCTAGAAAAACTACATCTTTCTGAAATGTGTATAATTCACTAAACTGCCCAATTGAAACAAATACTTGTTCTTCCTATATAATGACTTTCATTCATTTTTACTTATGTTTTACATAGCTACTTTAAACGATTTATTTTAGATCTAAAAAATATAGTATGTAAATCAGCTACTATAGTGCAAATGCAACTTCACATTTTATCACTATTAAAAAAAAAAAAAAAGGCTACTTTGTTAGAAAGATACTGATCTCTCCATGTGAATTTGTGAATTATAAGGAAATAATAATTTAAGTCTCGATTACAAAAATATAACTAAACATGGATTCAAGTACTTTGCTATTTACCATTATTCTAGTAGCCTTATATACAAAGTTAATGATATATCAATAAGTTTTCTGATGAATTCACTTTATCTTGCTTACGAAATAGTGCCGTTTCTTGCCTTAAAAGAAAAGAAAAATCGAATCATCTATACCATTTATATAATAAAAAATGCCATTACAAAATTTTCCTTTCTAAATATAAAAAGAAAAATCTCTCTTGTATAAAGTTCTTTTTTTTTTCTTTTGCTAATAACTAAAATAATTAAAATCAAACTAACATAAATTTGATTTAAAATGAATGTAGTCAGTGAACAGATATTTAAAAAAATAAAGGAAAAAAAAAAACATATTATTTATGAAGTAAGAAGTTCTAACAAAAAAAGAAAAAAAAAAAAAGAAAAAGAAAAAGAAAAAGAAAAAGGAAAATAAGTCATACCCTTAATTTGAGTGTAATATGATTGGACATCATGAAGTATATAATGTATTAAAGTATGATCAGATTACTTTCCTTATTTTAATTTCTTTTTGTACCTTACACTTTAGTAAATTAATTTATAAATAAAATTGTATAAAATATTTTATCTGCATTATGCTGTGATAAATTATCGAAGTATTACAATATACATTTTATAGTGAAATAATATTTATAAATAGTGTATATATTCAATGTTTAAGAGTCTGTATTAATATTTTCAGTACAAATACATTCATTCGAATGTAACAGCAAGTGGTTATTTATTATAATCTAGGAAATCACGCGCACAATTTCAAGGCTAATTCATGTATATATATATATATATATATATATATATATATATATATATATATATATATATATATATATATATATATATATATACCAGGTAGTCACGTTATTACTAGTATACAAGCACATCGAGAAAAATATATAAAAATACATTTGTTTAAATTTGCTATCCAATCCAGGTATAAAGTCAAGCTTTCTAGCTATTGACAAATACTTGAGATGAAAATATTAAATATAAAAGCGTATAACTCAGTAAAATTAAATGGAATTTTACATAAGTAAACAATGGAATGCAAATTGTTTTATACCATTATATTTGTATTTAATACACTTCAATCGACCTTCTTAATCTTGCAAAATAAGAATTATATCAATAAATATTACCATATGTATAGCCAGAATACAATATACATATATGTTTTATACCTAAATGATAAACATTGATGAAAATTAAATATATTTCTGTAGTTTCAATTTTTAAATTACATTTACTTTTGTTGTATTTTAAGATATATTAAAACGAATATTGAAGAGAAATTAAAACGAATGCTTTTATTTGTTTTCAACAAAATTCGGATTCATTAAAAAAAAAAAAAAAATGGATAAAATAAAAATAATAACTAACTGCAATAGTCGTTTTTAACAAAAATAAAAATATATTAAATTAAATTTTTAATAGTAAAATATATTCAAAATTATTGCAGTTTATCATATTAATTAACAAAAAAATATTCAATTAAATATATATATATATCACTTCTTAATTTTAATTCATATTTGTTTCTATGAATAATGCTTTCAGTTCAGACTCGCGTATGTGTCCTGGCTTTTGCTCTAATTCAACCTTCTTTAAAAGTGTGATTTTTATGGGTATTTCTCGTGAAATAACGTGTTTATTAAAAGATATAAAATATTATATAGCTTCAAAATAGGTAATAATTATATTGTAAAGGTGTGTGTCTGCGCTCTGTTGCTCACTCAACTAATCCCAGAACTACAAAACTTGGCAGATGGGTACCTGAGATCCTGCAGGGGTGCACCTCATCGAGATTTGTTTTTAATTTCAAACTTGAATTTTTATTATTATTATTATTATTATTTTAACTTTAAACATTGGCTTCTTTGTTTCATTTTTCTAAATCTTTTTCTTTCTTTTCAGTCGTCTGATATCTTAGCAGCGGCTATTAAAATATTTATTTATTTAATTTCATTTGAGAACGAAATCTTTTTTATTATATATATATATATATATATATATATATATATATATATATATTAATCAAATGGTAATACAGATGCAGTAGAAAAAAATAAATATATTAAATTTTGAGATTTTTGTCCAGTGATTCCCCTATCATTGTATTCACATATTTAAATTTTTAAAATTACTTTTTTGGATTTTATTCATTGACTTTTCTTTTTCATCTTCAAAAATTTAAAATCATCGGCGTGTCTTAGGGACGGCTATTACGCAATTTATTTATTTAAATTCATTTGAAAGCGAAACTTTTTTTTTGTTTATTTATTTATTATATTTATTGAAATTAAATAGTAAAACGCATGCAATAGGAAAAAATCTGGAGTGTCTCCATTCGACTTTCCAAACATTGAGTAATTAACGGTTTGTAGATAAAGTAAAATAAGATGAGTTGTTAAATAAACAAAAGAGAAAATTATAATAGGGTATTTGAGTATTTTTCTCCATATAGTACACGATGTTTTCTTTAACGCTATTGTAATTTGAGACAATGGTTCATAATGATAAAGAATTTTTCATTGCGTGCCTATAAAAACCTTTAAGTTTTAGATTCACCAAAATGCTTATAGTTAGTGCAACAGTGACTTATAATATTTATATAATTGTTCAGCTTCATCGTATGAGGCTTTTAGATGCTATCGCACTTAAAGTTTGAGCCCAAATGCCACAATGATAAAGAAATTTATATTGTGTTCCTGTAAAATAAACATAAGAGTTAGATTCTCTAAATTACATAAAGTTCGTGTGACGGTGATCTTTAACATATATATATTTTTTTTTTTTTTCAGTTCATTTGAATAATGTGTTTAGTCGCTGTCGAACGTTAAATAATTTGAGACCATAGGCCCTAATGATAAACGATTTTTATTTGTGTCGCTGTAAAACTCCGTAAATTATAGAGTCACCAAAATCTATACAGTTTGTGTGATAGTAACCTAAAACATATTTACAAATTTTCAACTCAAACGGATAAGGAATTTTGATGCTATCGCGCTTTATATAATTTCACCCCATAGACCATAATGATACAGAATTATTTGTTATGTCCCTGTAAAAAAAAAAAAAAAAAAAAAAAACCTATAAGTGCTATCTCACACTATCAATGAAGCTTGCGCACTGACTCCTCAATATTTGGTACTTCTTTAAATTCCTTGGGTATTCATGTAATGCTTGTATATTATGTTGTAATTGATACTAATATGGAAACCCGGACGGGTTTCTAAGCGTCTAGATTTTTATTATTTTTATATGTATATTTCGTTTTTAATGTATTTTAACTTAAGTTTTGTCTCGTAAATAAAATTGTTTTTGTTTTTAATATAAGTACTAGATTTACCAAAAGCATAGCGTGAAACTGTGACCTATAATATGTGTATATTTTTTTTTCTCAATTGAATAAGGCGTTTAGACGCTATCGCACTTTTAAAAATTTGGTCCCATAGGCCATAATGATAAAGTCCCTCTAAAAAGTGCTTGATTTACCAAAATCAATACGGTTCGTGCTACGGTGACTTACAACATGTATACCAAATTTCTCATTCGAGCAAAGCGTTTAGACGTTAGCGTGTTCACTCACACACATGCATGCACACACACACATAAAAATAGCGAAATCGGACTCAGGGGGCCTCAAAACGTATAGAAATATCAAAATCTCAAATTTGGATTTTTTACGTGATTACAATACTTTCCTTATGTTCGGAAAGTAAAAATTAATCATATTAATTTTTTAGATTTTTTCCATTGATTTCCCTAGCAACAACAACTATTACGCATTTTATTAGTATTTTGATTGCGGAAATTAATTTTTTTTAAATTAATCCGTTCAGACATTATCAATCGATTTTTCTTCTTTGTTTGCGTTTATACTATCTATCGGAAACTATGGTAGTACATGTGAGGTAGTTATCCGTTTCTGAAATAAAAGTTTATTCTTGGGCCGTAAAATTTGATATACACTGCGTTTGATAACAAATAGAAATCATTCAAGTCTTGATAATTTTAAACTGTCTTTATTGAGTTTATATTCTTAAGAAGTCACATAAGGAATGGAAGTTCACATATAAAATATTATTTGCAATAAAACCCAAGCATTTCTCGGGAAGCGACGGAGAGAGAGAGAGGGCTAAAATTTTTCGTATTGACTCTATACGATGAAAAAGCGAAAACTGTGGGTCTGCTTTTTTGCTCGCACGGGGAGAACCCCTGGAAGGGCAGTCATATGTTTCGCTTTATCTTATTTTCGCCAAAAATGAAAGCCAACTTCAGTTCTTTGTTTTAGATATTAAACTAATGTTAATTTTTGAATTTGTAATGACGATTTATAATTGTATTAACCTTTTAATCGCCAACTTTACGCCAAGTGACCGTTTGACTAGAGAAAGTGACCGTTATGAACTGAAATCATTAATATTGGGTAATTTAAAATAAATTATATCCGGTGTTGCAATAATATAAATTCTGACAATGAGTTTTCTTTTTTTTTATGACTATTTGAGAACACTTTTTTTTATAATTACGTTTAATGTCAGAATTTCCGTTAGATATTATTTCTTTTATTTTCTTTTTATCCTATAAAATAAAGTACTTTTCTATTCAGAAAGATAAACATTTTATTTATGATTTAGATATAAAACATATACAATTTAGATTGCTGAATGATGTGTGTTATTGTTTTATGTTAATAAATAGTGTAGGTCGTATGTATAATTAAAATTGTGTAATTTTTAACGACATTTAAAAATAATTCTTTTTCCAAATGCTTAAGAACAAATTATGTAAATATAATATCTCACTCAAACTTTAATTATTTTTTTTATTGCAATAATGCATTAATTTATCATTAGATTTTATTTTATTTAAACATTCAATTAAAATTTAACCAAATATATGTGAACACCTTCACAGTACATACTAAAAATATTAAACTGATTAAAATTTAAGTTTAATTAATATTTTTATTATTATTATTTAATTTCTTTTTTAAAAAAATACTGTTTATTTTATTTATTACATTGGTTGGAATCATATGATAATATATCGTAAAGAGCGAGGGTTATAAAATACATGCTTCAAAAACTAAAATATTTAATAGAGGCTGAGATACAGTCATCTTTAAAATCGTATTTTTTTTTAATAATAGCAGATCCACATTTCTTCGATAAATACCCAGATTGAAGTGCCCCCGAAAGACATTTATGTAGGTAGTGGCAGCCTGGACCCGATACAGTGTGGGCGGAAAAAGTGCTGCCGTTGGCAGCGGGTACCCGAAGCGAGGTTCAGAGCGATTTTAATGTATTCTTTTTAGTTTTTATTTGTAAAGTGACATAGAAAATAAATAGTGATTCAATTCCTTTGAGAATTAATTTAAATATAGTGAACAGCAAAGCGGTCCTAGTTCAAAATATTTTAAATAAAATTAAATTTTTTAAGTTTATCTCAACCGTCACAGTTACATTTTAAATACAATTTTGAACTTGAAATAAACTTTGTAGTTTCTTAAACTAAAATTTAGTAAAAAAAAATAAAGTTGCTAGGAGACTTCCAAGATTTTCCTGTACTATAAAAATACGGTATCAAGCTCGCGAATGCCGTCAACAAAGGATTCTGCTGCAACTGCCTTCAGGGTGCACGAAAGTTTAGTCAATGAGCTAATGTTTCTTCGGTGCCGAGATTTAGTATATTTAATGTAGTTAAATATATGATTAATAAATATATAACGCTACTTACACTTACGCTACTAAGTGAGAAATTGTCGATGGTATGGGACTCACACCTAGCGGTGGTCCAGAAACGCTCCTCCAGTTGTATTGAAACTTTATGGTGGTGACAGATTTCTTTCTAGCTATTTGGCAAAACGTCTGAAATGAAAAATGTACAAATACAATTGTTCGGATAGTGTAAGATTTCTGTTTATAGTCTTTATTGTGAGTATACTAGGTAAAGTAAAAATTGAATTTCCCTCTAAATGTTTTATTTGTGGTTTTATGTCATATTAATTAAACTACATTTTCTTTTTAAATAATTCAAAAAAATTTAAAGTAATATAGCAAATATATATTAATTTTTATTGATAAAAGTGTTGAATATCATCGAAACTTGGTAAACAACTTTAATGTCCATTTGAAGTAAATCAGAAAATATGACAGCGATTAAGTAATCAGATTGTTTTTAAATATTGGTTTTATACTTTTCTGTAAGATAAAAATTATATGTCGCCGTTTATATATTCTTGATGAAACCTCTGACTTTTAAACAGATGGCTTTATCTTAATTAAAATTGATGTTGTCGTCGTCTAATGTATTCTTTTCACCAAATTTCTTTCCACTATTTTCAACACACGAATCCTGAATGGTAAATAACTACTTATTTGTGAAGTATAATTTAAAACAGATCTAATAAAATGAAGTATTTTTCTAAACCTAGTTCCAAAATATTTTCAAAATGAGCGAAAATGATGCAATAGTGACCTTTTAAATTGTACATCACGGGAATGTCTTTTTTTTTTTACATTAATTTTCTATATACTTTCAGGATATAAATATATTACAAGCATGGCAATAGATCCGAATTCAGAAATATTTGCTAAAAAAAAAATATATTCATTTATTTTAAAAATCAGTTAAGTGACAGATTTCTTATGAGAATACAAATAATTGAAAATATAGGTAAATAATGAAATAAAGTGTTTGTAAGACGTATTTACATTTAATGTTTCATTGCCAATTTGTACTTTATAATAACTACTTCCAACAATAACATAAAAAAACTAAAAGAAAAAAAATAGCATTAAATTATATGCGTTTTTAGAGAAGATAAATATTACATTTAGTTTTTTTCATTCTATTTTTAAATTAAATTGAAAAAGTTAAACAAAAATTATTTTAAAAAATCATGATTGAAAATATCAAAATAAGAATAACTACAATTAACTTATTTATTGTTAATCCATGCTTTTTAATTTTATTCAAAACTTAACGCACAGAAACAAAAGAGCAAGAAAGAAATTAATTTTTTTTTTTCAAATTTTACAAACACATATAAGAATCTACATATATTTTATGTATTCTGCATTATTAAATTAAAAAAAAAAAGTTTTATTTACTTTGATAAGATAATGCATTTGTGTCTAAGTATATCCAACTTTTGTTTTGATAAGGAAAAAAATTGCTATCAAATATAACAATTTTAAAAGCATTTAGAAAGATGAAAAATGCAATTTTATTTAAAATGATTCGTTCTAGCAAGACTTTTGATTTACTTCTCAACGTATATTAATGTCATATCACAAAATGCTGAATTGCAACGCTAGGACTTATTTATTCGTTTTTTTTTTTATACTTCGTAAACGCTAATGTAAAAATGAGGTTTTATTTTTCTTTGTAATAAAAAAAAGGTTTATCGTAAAAAAAGCATTGCATTTCTTAAGCTTTCGTGAAAGAAAACTGAGAATTAGAATAAAAAAAGCTTGCGTAAACTAAATTGCGAGGGGAATTTTATTTAAAAGGGTGACTCAAACTTCCAATCTTCTTTAAATTAAAATTTTCAGTTGTGTTTTTCTTGAGTTAGCACATTTTGTAAAATGATTGAACGTATTTTTATAGTTCATATCACGTGTGGATTAAATTTAATTATCTATTTGAAAATTGCTGCGTTTCCAAGATATTTCATGCGATTATTAAATTTTAAAATCTAATTAATATATTATCAAGAGATTTTTAGCCCACACCATTCTTTAAAATATAATATTATATTTTTTTAACAGAACTGTATATCCTTTATAATATAGTTACGGATCGAGTAATAAATTTAAATTTAGCACAAAAAAAAAAAAAAAAAAAGAAAGAAAGAAAGAAAAGAAAGATCATAATTTTTGAGATTTACAAACATAACACTTACATAGCAAAATTCCCTAAACTATTTTTTCATACCACATTCTACGTTAGAAACTGTTTTAAAAACCTAATTATTTTTACAATTTTCATTAATAAAAAGTATATGTAAGTGTCTTCCTGTTTAATGGATTCTTAAAATTTAAACTGTACCGAAGAGAAATTTTACTTACAGGCATAATATATTTAAATATTCTCGTAAGTCCTTGTATACGGACCATTTGCCTGACCTCAATAAACTATTTCAAGTAACATCACCATATAATACAGGTTTAGAATACCAATATTCGACTGCCTATTAGTACACGTTTTTGAGTTATACTGATGAAAGTCTCATGCAAAGACAGAGTCACACATGTATATAGAGAGAGAGGAGTAGATATAGTCCAACCTATAAAAATCTGATTCAGGGCACATCATAACGTGCAGTTACAGCAAAAGCATTGCTTCAAAAAAGGGGAATCAAAAGACTTTTTTTAACTTCATTATGAAAAAACAATTATTATTAATAATAATGGTATAGTTTACTAAAGCATATTCATTAATTTTTCCCAATACAAAGATAGTACTTTTTTACTAATTTTTAAAGGCTTTATAACTTGTCTAAAATTTGTTATAAACATCATGCACTGTACCTAAATTTAACGCAGTCAAAAAATCAATGATACAATTTTAAATACTTTCTAGTTATTTACAACCATAAAACGAATACATGAAAATTATTTCATATGGCCCTCTAAAAGAATGATAAACATTTTTCATACCTTGTACTATATAAAACACGTTTTGTGCATACAAAACTATATGCCAATTGCATTTTTTCAGTGCAAAATAATGATATTTAACTGTATCCACAAAATTTTACTCTTAAACATAACATTTTCAAATACTTTTAATCAAATATGCACATGAACTGTTGCAAATAATTTAAAGTAGTGTCTTCATATGATACAGACATTGAATATCGATTTTTGATTTTTCGCTAATTCCTGAATTTGTTTTTGAGCAATTGAGTAGCTTCTATTCTCATTATTTTCATGTTTTTCCTGTCAAAAAATTATGTGCATTATTTATTTTTTCTTTCAAGGGCATTTGTTATTAAAAATTATCTTAAAAACTAAATTTATTTATTTTTCTTTAAATTTACTCGATAATCATAATAGTAATTCGCCTTTAGAATTATGTTATTTATCTTAGACCTATATCCCCCACATAAATTCAAAAAGCTTTAAAAAAACCTTTCCTGTCTTAATTATTATTCTGAAAAAAAAAAAAAAAAAAAAAAAAAAAACTTAAATCCCCTTTAACCCTTTAATGTTCGTTGGTTTTGTAGTGAAACCAAATATTTACCTTTTACTTATTTATTTTTAATATGAAACAGTATTTTAATATTTTTCCTTGTTATAATCTATTTTTAAGTTTTCGGTTCTTACCTGTTTCATAGATAGCAGAACTACTTCAAAATTTAATAAAAGATATTTTAGAAGACGCACAGTGCGGAAGTCACTTTAGAATTTATAGTAGGCTGGAGTGCATAGTTGCTGCTTTAATGATGTATTCTAGAATAAAGGATTAATGGCAGAGCACCATTGGTGTATAATAACAGGAGACTTGGCGTTGGAATATTAAAACCCGAATGAACTACTACGTGTCAGAAACGCCAAAAGAAAAATATTGGAAATGCATACAGCTGTTTCGGTAGCCAAAATCGTACCGTCTTCAGTGCAAAAAGGATTCTGAATCAGGAGAAGTGCTCGTATATATAGGAGAGGGGCCGAATTTAGTTCATTCAATAGGATTACGTGAAAGGTGGGGAGAGTGGCCAATAGGAATTTAGGAAAGTTAGCTGTGTAACCAGTAGAAAAATTAAGAAAATGTGGACTGAATATAAAATTTCCAACAGTCAGACAAATCCGGCCCGTACTAAATCCGGCACTCTCTTATATATACGAGCACTTCTCCTGATTCAGAATCCTTTTTGCACTGAAGACGGTACGCTTGCTTTTGGCTACGGAAACAGCTGTATGCATTTCCAATATTTTTCTTTTGGCGTTTCTGACGTAGTAGTTTATTCGGGTTTTAATTTTACCATTGGTGTATGTTTGTAAACTGGGTGAAACTTTCTAAGCTCCAACAATGGCATCACCGAGTTATATCTTCTATGTCATTTCATATGATCGATAACTTAATCTTATCAATGGTAAATAGGTTACCACCATGCATTAAAAAATGTAATAGATTACAATTATTTGTAAATATTTTGAAATTATTAAGTTAATAACTTTTTATAAAAAAAAAAAAAAAAAAAAAATATTGGACTATTTTTTTAATAATTTTTATTTAGTAATTCAATTGTATTATTATAACTTTTTTTTTTTATTATTTATTTTATAAATCACGTATTGGGCACAATAGATGTAATTTACATGAAATAAACGAAACAAAATTATATAGCTTAATTTTCTATAATTATCAATTGATTCAAAAGTTAACCTTAAACTCTTCTTTGTTGGTTTTTGAAGTCCTGTCTACGAATTCCACTTTAGAGCATTTTTGTATAATATTTATAAAATAATTTCTTCTTTTATACATTTTTGCACAATAACTACTTTAAATATTTATTACAAATCGATTAAAAAGAATTAAATTTAAAAATAGTATAAAATTGAGAATAAAAAAATGTATAATATATCATGTTTTTAAATAATCAGTTTACTGATATTCATCTTTTGCAAAGTACTACAATCAGTGTTAACAGTTCATAAAATAATAATATTTTTAAGAAAAACCTATTATTTTTTTAGCAAATTCTATTGATATTGATTTCAATTTTTAATAAATAAAGAAATACGAATAATAAAATCATATATTTTATAGCATTAGAAAAAATTATTTTAAGTGGGATATTCTTATAATATCTTCAAGTTCATCGTTCGTATTTAAATTATCAAAGAGAAAAATTATTGAATTCAAAATTAAATTTAATATCTAACTGTTTTGTTTTGTATAATACATGTTTAATACTGGGTGGGCGGAAAGTAGCGCGCTATATTGAATTTGGAATAGCTATTGATGTTATGTGTAGATTGCAATGAAAGTTACCTTGTTTTGTAGACAGTAGTGTGGCATTATTTGTAATATATATATATTTTTTTTTTCATATGTCTAATATATGGCAGTGGCTTGATGAGTGATTCACTGGTCGCTGGATAGGCCGCCGAGCCGAGGCTCCATAGTATGGACTCATGCGATTACTTTTTATGAGGGTGGGCTAAGGAAGAAGTGTACCGCAGCAAACCTCAAACTCTTGGTGACCTTGAGAACAAAATCCGTGAGATCATAAGTGGTGTTCCTGAAGAGTTTCATTTTCCCGACTTTATACTTAAGTTAATTTTTAAAAAATCTAATGGACGTGTCGAAAAACTTTTTGCACCTCTGGATTCAGAAAAATCTCCACTTTCATTTGGTACCGAATTTGTAACAATAAGACTGACATTTCTAATTTATTTCTTGCGGAAGGTCGTAGCAAACGTACCTGTTCGTTTAAGACACTGTATAGAAAATACTGGAGCACAGATTGTATTGTAACTTTTGTAATTATCATGCCACACAATAAAATAAATGTGTACAAAAAATTGTTTTCATACTTACATTAGTTTAGGAGACAAAAGTCATTTTCTGTAGGGAATTACTTTCCGCCCACCCTGTATATTAAAAATTCAGATTTGATATATGCATAGAATATAATATATATGGATGGATTTATTTCAATATTAAAACATTTCGCAATACGAATTTTATGAACACAGATTTTAATATTTAAAACCTTACACGAGACTTGGCAATTGACCCAGTTTAATTGCATGTATGTAACAAAGATAGATCAAGCATTGACAACATAACACAGATTTCGAGAATCACATGAAGCATTTGAGAATGCTTTGGGAATGTAATTTCATCACTTCATAGATAATTGTATGAATACTCTATCATGATGTATGCATGAATGTCTAAAGGCATACTGAAGTAATTGATTTTAGCCTTGCTGTCAACTAGAATTTCTGAATACCAATAATTTGATAAAATAAGATCATTATAATGAGAAAATTTATATAACTCTTTTTTTTTTTTTTTTTTTTTTTCCCTACAAAGTTTTTTTTTTTTTTTTTTTTTTTTTTTTTACAAAAACTACTATCTATGAAGTATAACTCTATTCACATAAGTAACTCTGTATTTACCTTAGTTACACTGTAATAGATCTCATTTAGATAATTTAAATAGGTCCCTTGTGAATTACCGTGTATATTTTTTTTTACATTTATTGACATAAAATTAAAAAATTATTACTACATTTTGGTTTCTTTATTAAAAATATTTTAACAATAATTATTAAATACACATATATAAATATTTTTTTATTTTTATTATGTGAAATTTTGATGAAAATCTTTAAGTTTCTATCTTTGTATGTTTTTAAAGCTTTTAATTATAGACTTGCACTGAGCGTTATTTAAGAAAGAAACAATAAAAAAATAATAATTTTACCCGACCGGTATTTTTAAAATATAGAACTAATTTCTTTCAAAGAGTTATCCAAGCTACGCACTACAGTGTTTTAAATTGCATTTTCAGAAAATGCAAACAGTTTTCAAGAAATGGCTCTTTTCTAAATTTTCTTTTGTGTTACGTATTCTTAAACATATGTTCAGTCATAGAAAAAAGAAAATTGATACCCCCCCCCAACCAAATTTACCGTAATTTACCGTAGAAACATGCAGCTGGGGCCAATCGATTGAGTCATAACATCTAATTATTAATGCAATAGTTAAATTTTGGTTCTGGAATCGTGCAACATTTCTGTCTCTCATTATTCTGCTTGTTAACAATAAGAAAAAAATAAAAAATAAAGTAGCGCAAATAGAGGGTTATTATAATTAAAGTTGCGATTTCAAAACGCTCTTACTTCAAAACTACCGGTAAGAATATCAAGATATTCTTACCGGTAAAATATGAAGATATTCATCGCAGACAAGTTCCCCCGACTTTTACCTATGCGATTTCTGGCTTTGAGATACCTGAAGAATGTTGCTTACAGCGGGGGTATTGCAAATTTAGCAGACTGGAAGGCAAGCATCACGTACCACATTCATAGCATCAGAACGCATACCCATGGAACTTTTGTGGAACTTGCCGTTTTGCTCTTTCAACTAATAGCGGAACAAGGCGGAAAGCATACTGAACAACTATGTGTTTCACGACGTTCCACATTTTATCTTATCAGTATCACTATTTTCGCTGTAAATACGTATTCATACCTTTTTACTTATAATTAAAAATTATAGATTTTAGCATATTTTTTTTACGTAAGAAGGTAATACATAATATTCATAAAATTAAAGCGAAGTGAGGACAACACTAATGTATCTGCCCCACCCCCTCTCTTATTTTTAAGTTAACTCACTTTTAAACATACTTATTTATTATGTTTATACGTTTACTTTATTTTCCTCTTTATTTTATTATTTATTATTATTATTTATTATTATTATTTATTTATTTATTTATTTCTAAAATTAACTTAGAAAAGTAATAACCCATGAACATATCTTAAGTATTAAAAATAATATTAATACTTTACACGATTGTTTCTTAATATATATATATTCATGAATCTAATTGAAGAACTATATATTATTTACGAAATAGAATTTTAAATTTAAAAAAATGGCCTCTCACACAATTTAATTTACATTTAATCATTATTCTTATTAAAGTTAGGCATTCAAATAGAAGACTTTCTAATCTATACAAGAATATGTTATAAGTGTTCAGTTCTTTTATTAGACATTTTGATTATTAAATACCATTTGTCTCTTCATAATTATAGAAAAATATCCATTAATTAATACATTGAACTTTAATTATTATTTCACGTCTGTAATGCCACATTATAAAATTTAACAGAATCTTTTATATTCATTTGAGTCATTTTTACCAGCTGGTAATCGTAAATTTTTGCTTTTCAACACTAATTTATCTTTTTTTCTTTTGTAATACATGGCTGCTATGCACATAGTACACGTACTATTACCGTATAATACAGGTGCTATTATCGTATAATGCACGCATATGTGCTATTTATGTCCCACCTGTAATGACAAAAAATAAAAAATCGTAATTATGTGTTTATGCTTAATTTATCATTTAACCTATTAATGTATGTTGCAATGTAAACATTTTTTAAAAACTTTATGATATACTCATAATATGCACTTTAATTTTCTACAATGCACTAGAAAATTACATTGCCTCCCTAAACCCTTAAAAGTTGAGCATTTTTCAATTCGCAAAAATAAAAATAATTTCCTGTGATACAATGCATTTTAACAATAAATACATAAAAATAAATGAACCCTGATAATATTATTCAAGTGACTTAAATAATGCTCAAATTATTTGCAATAATACACTATTTTTAATAAATTGCTAACAATAGCTAAACAAGGAATATATCTCAAATTTCTGGAAACTAATTTTATGTCGTTTTGACTGATGTTTTATATGCAGCAAATATGCACACTTTTCATGAAGGTCTCACATATCATGTCAGGTAATTTGATATTTTTAAATGAAGCGAAAATTAATCAAATGAATTTAACAGGTATAGAATAAATGTAATGTCAATACCTCATAATTATAAATAGCTTGATGATTTAATAACTAATATCGAAACAAGATATTGTTAATACTTTATGAAATAAAATAATTAAAAAAGCGTTGCGTTCCTCAAACCAATTTATTATATCAATTAAATGAATTAGGTTTGTTATCGAACACTTTTATAGTTAATCTAAACTACTGAAAAATGTTTATAGAAAAATATGCAGATAAAGCTATTTTGGTAAAGTTACTAAAAACAAAAAATCATATGATTTAATATTTAATTTTGTAAACATATTACTTTTAATTGTGTATTGAAAAGAAAAAAAAAAAAAAATCTAAAAGTACTCAACATAGCTGCCTCATACTTAAGTTTATATACACACAAAGTACTAGCAGTGTCCGAGAAGAATGGTCGTTACGTGTGTGTAGGTAAAGTGTGTTGTTACGCCTACATATTATCAGCGATTGAAAGTCTCGCAGAACCACTTGAAGTCTAACAATGTCTTTTTAAATCAGCTCGCTCTAAACACGGCCTCACCACCACTTGATATAAATAACGATTTCCTTACACTTTTGACAGACTAATATTTTCCTGTGTTTATTTTTTGTTTTTAATTTTAGTACGACAAAACTATTACTCTTAGTCAGACCTATCGTGTCATCATCATTTGCTGTGTTTTACCTTCATTATGTTATGTTTTAATTTGCCATACAAAAGTACACAATTAAATTAATTTTTACGACAATTGATACATTTATGACTCAGGAAAACGTCTAGCTAATGTTGTATTTTCTTAGCTCAAAATACATTAAATAGAGATCCCATTATAACTTCAAAATTAGTAAAATAATAATAATAATAAACTTGTTTTTTTTTTTCCACATAGAAGAAAATGTATTCATTTCCACTGGAATAATAAATATATTTTATTTTAAGTCGAAAAAAAATGAACTCGTAACAATATTTAGTATGACAAGGCTCTTGCTTTCAATCAGAGATTTCACTCGTCATTATTTGTTGTGTTTCATTTTGAATATATTAAAATGATTTCTCTTTGTCAAAAAGTTAACAAATACTAATTTAAAATTAAGATAAAATCTGCAAAAAAAAAATAAAAGCAAAATTTACATTTCTTAAAAATACCTGTTATAATTTTTACACCCAACATTTATTCAGTTACTTACATTAAAGGATTCTATTCGTTCAGATTTTGAAATAAGTGCATTCCTCATAAAATGCATTAGCATAAAATCAAATCTTACTGAACAAAAAATGTTTTATTGACTAACTTTGAGATTCACAGAGATGTAATTTGTATACTTATTTAATAAATTTTACAAACACCAGGAAAAAAATTCCTCTCCCAAAATCCAATATTTCTAAAAACATGAGTATTGTCTTATAACATTGAAAAAGTACTTGTTTTATTTGCATAAAAATATTAAAATCTTGTATTTTGTTTTTGAAATATACAAAATGATGATTTACTAGATGCTATGAATGCAAGTTCTCAAAATATTTCTATTAGTCATGATTCATCTTGGAATATAGAATAAATATTAGATTAATGATAGCAAATGAAACGAAAATCTTATGAAAGATTTATATTTTAAATAAGGAAATATATGTCGGAAATTCCTATTTCTATAATAAATTTGATTTCTATTAATGAACTTTGATAAAGAACATCCACTTTATGCAGGAGAAAAAAATCTCTCATTTATTTGGTTTCATAAATATCATTAATCTTTTTATCTATATTTGCAAATGTTTATTAAAAGCAAATGTGTGCTTTGTGCCAATAAAAATATATTTATAAATTTATTTATCTTGCAGTTTACTTCATTGTTATATTTGTTCTTTGTTGCTTTATTTTCATTAAAATAATTAGTGGAGCCTCAGCGTTCTATTTGCATAACACATTATTCAGCCGATCATGTACATATATATCGCTAAATTATTAGATACGTTAAACCCCCTCGTTTTATCTGTCTTTAACAATCTATCTATCTATATATATATGTGTGTGTGTGTGTGTGTGTGTGTGTGTTTAATTCTCTGTAATTCATCTCCTTGTGTTAGGTCCTTCACTGTAAACGAAAACGTCTTAAATTCAGTTAAAAAAGTGTCTTAAACGGATGGTCATTTTTTAAGCGAAAAAAAAGTGTCATACTTTTTTAGACAACTTTCCGCATCTGAAATTGAAACATTGCAGATGTCTTAAAACTCCGCCATCTTTTTTATGTTTTGAAACACCGCCATGTTAGGCTTAAAAGATCTGCCATTTTTAAAGCTTTTTAATAAATAAATAAACAAAGGTGTTGGTGGTGTGGTGATTCCGATTTTCTGTTTAAAACATATTTTATAATATTCTAGAGCAGGGGTGGCCAACCCGCGGCCCACGGGCCGCATGCGGCCCACCGTGTAGTTTCTTGCGGCCCGCGAGGAGATTAATGATATTTAAAGTTTGACAACATTGGTTAACGGAACAAAAAGTTTTGGTTAACAAAAATTAATAAATACGTACTGACTTTTCAAAGTGAAAATAGCTTTCAACGATTCTGGTAGCTAAAGAACTGTTGTAATTAGATCCACTATTCATTATTTTATTATAGTTTTAATATATAGTCATGAATTTTCTACGATTCTATTTTTAATTTAAATAATTAATTTAAATTTTTAATGAAAATAATTTACTAAATTTATGTATTCTGCTCCGAATTTTCACCCTACCCTTCCCCGAAAAAGTATATACATATATGAATCATATACTCACAAACACAGATGCACATATGCATATGTACAGTCATAAAATAATAATAATTTCCTTCCCCGACTAATTTCGCCTTAAACTATCGTAGAAACCAGCAGCTGAAGCCTAACGATTAGCAATAACATCTAGTTTTTAATTCAATTGCTATATTTTTTTTAGGGTATCATGTACATACTAAAACTTGTACAAACTACTCATCTACTTCTTTTTTTTCCCCCGAATTGCAACACCCATTTTTTACTATATATTCGAATTTCTGAGGTCAAGGCGGTTCGAAAAAAAATTTATATTCTTTACATCAAGTATTTATAGAGTTACAAGCAAATATTGATCAGGGTAAATCTCTGTATTTAAAAAAATTGAGTTCAGATATCACACAGAAAAGTATTATATCTATTCTGGTAATAATCGGAAAATAAATATAATAATTTTAAATATAAAATAATATAAAGTAATGCTAATTAAGTAATGATGTGTACGTCTACATTTACTTCAATAACTAATTTATGCGCAAGCAAAGTCATATGACACAAATGATAACAAAGTCACAGCTCCCCAAGAGCAATAAAAATTGATGTATCACTATATTTCGAAAAATAATGATAGAAATGAACTGTAAATTTAGAAACCCATGTTATAGAAACCCATATTTTGCCCATTCAATTTGTGCAAAAATTAATGCAGGTCATAACTCATAATTTTTTCAAATATGAACTGATTAATTATTTTCATAATTCAAAAAATGTTTTTTAATGAAAAATATGGATGGAATATATTTGGGTTAATTCATACTAACGTAGAAATCAAAAAAGAAGAAATTATAATATATTAATTTTTTGAGAAGACATGAATTAATGTTTATTACTTCATTTAACATTAGCATCTCCATATTTTAACAAATTATAACTCTGAAGAAAAATTGAGAGAAACATATAAACTATACCACTTTCTGGGCTGATTTGAACCAAAAGCTTGTCGAAATTGGAGGTTGCCTTTGAAATAAAAATGAAGTTGATGTCATTTTTAGTATGTAGGTACCCCTTAAGCAAAATCTAACTGAACCGTTCTAAACTAGGCCTTATTACTAATCGATTGGCACCAGCCGCAAGTCTCTTCACTAATTTACGGCGAAATTAGTCGGGGGGGGGGGGGGGGGGGTATTACTGTACATACGATGCGGCCCGAATGAATAAAATAGATTTCCAATGCGGCCCACCAAATGTTTTGGGTTGGACAGGCCTGTTCTAGAGCATTGATAAAATATAATAAAAAAAAATTACATATATATATATACAAACCAGACCTTGGAATTGAACTCACAATCTTCTCTACCGTCGACGGGCGCTCATGCCAATTGCGCCACGAATTCACACGGAAATTTACGATAATATGTACTGTAATATTCGCGAAATGGATTGTAGGGTTATAATATAACTTGTATTTTTTCCCTTAAAACTTTCGAGATAAAATCTAAAGCTCAATATGTATTAATTCTATTAAATTTCAATTGTAGAAGTATAAATTTTGTAAAATATAAACAAATATATCAAAATTTAAGATTATGATGTTTTGAAAACGATTTCTTTCTATAAACTGTTAGTTAAAACGAACAACAACAACATATATATATATATATATGAATATGAAAACTAGAAAATTTTGTTTTACGTCCAGGTAAAAAAGTTAAAGAAAAAAGTTTTATATCGAAAGAGATAAAAAAAAATAAAATAAATAAAAAAGAAAGAAAGAAAGCAGCTAGTTACAAGTTGTGTGTAAGATTAGTTAGAAATTCTCTTTCTTAGCAATAAAATATTCATCGCTTCAAGTTCATCTTAATGTTATTTCATTTAATTAAATGAGCGAGCTTTAAATAAAAAGTAACTATTTTAATAATAGAATTGAAAAAGTGTCAAAGTAGGAGTAAAAGAAGAGCGGCTAGACTTACTCACTTGAAATGATTTTCAGAAAAGTTTTATTTATTTATTTTGTTTTTCAGATAAAAGAGATTTCAATTTTTGATATTTGATCATGATTTCAATTTAATTTTTTTTTTTCGCTGCTAAGTTAAAAAATTCTTAAAAGAAATTATCGTTTTATTAAAACAGAATCTTGATATGAAAAAAAAAAACAAGACAATGAAGATGATTCTGATTTCCACTCACAGGTGGCGCCACTACTAATAGTCAATGATGAAATGTGAAAATGTCTTACTTTAAGACACCTTCCTTTTTTAAGATACTTCACATTAGTTCATTTGCATCACCAGTTTTTTAAGACACAAAAGTGTCTTAAATTAAGATATCAATTATGTCTTAGCTTCATTTTAAGACATTTACGTGTCTGAAATCCATTTTAAGATGTTTTTTTGTCTTACTTTAAGACGCCTTTATTTGCAGTTTTGTAACTCAAAAATACTTGTACAATATTCAATGCTAAATGATTGCATAACATATCAGAGATATTTTGTGTAGCTATGTAAACTAATTACCAATTCTATACCTTCCATTGTCCACATTAAATATGCTTTTATATATTACAACAACATATGTTTATTTCGTTATTTTTAATGGAGTGTAATTATTTTAAAATGAACTGATAAAAAATATCGTCTATATGCCGTAATGGTACGAAATTTTTTGTCTCTGTACACGAGCCACAGTTATTATATATACTAATAAAAACTATACAACTAATTCCTTATAACGCATTAATATTTTAACAAAACAGGACACCATTGGATGATTACAGAATTCTTTTGTATGATCCTGCAAATAAATTATTTAGTCTATACATACATTTTTAAAAAGTAATCACGTATTTTTAAATGTACCAATAATGTATGTTAATTACAATATGTTGAACTGAGCATAAACAAGTTAAAATTATTTTGAGAAATAAAAGAAGATGCCTGTCTGTCCCTCTGTCTCACTCTACTACTATACGTTCAGCCCCAACTGAACGTAGAAGTAAAAAATAACGTAAAGCTTCTCAGAAGGTTTACGGAGGGTATAGTGAAAAGATAATTTAAAAATGTTAATTAGTTGTGGAGATACTAATTAAAACATCAACCTATATGAATTAATAAAGGAAACTATTATGAGTTTAAGAAGCATTTAAAGAGCGTTAAATAGACAAAAGAGTTAGAAATATTGCTCCGATTACTTTCAAATTCCGTAGGAAATAAAAGGGCGATTTTTTTATGCAGAGGAGCAACCCCTAATCAATGCAACAGTTAGATATTTTTTTAATTAACTGAAGTATGAAATTTTAATGGCAGCACTTCACTTTAATGTAGGCTTTCCAGACTTCTGTAGGGAATGGAACAGTACATGCTTTTCTCTCATTAAGAAACATTTGATTCTAAAGTGGCATAAAGAATAACAATTTTTGAAACTTTTTTAAATTTTAAGTTATTTACACAGAAATCAATAATCGAACAGGATGAGTAGAATTAGGCTACAGTTCAATTTTCGTGAGAAGTGACCATAAACAAAAAATTTACATCTTTATCGCGAATTAAAATCGATTTTATCTTTGTGGAGGTCACGTGACCAAAGGACGAAACATAATGAATTTTCCTTTTTTAATTTGCAGTATTTTAAATTACGCCGCTGAAATTTCGTACTAAAATATTTTAAAGAATGATAAATCCACTGTTTATACTTTCGAAAAAGTTTACTTATTAAGGGAGCAGACAAGAGGGGTTAACACTTAAAAAAAAAAAAAAAAGTACAAACAGACTTAGATCGCTCAAAATGTGTATTATTATATATGAGGAACCAGGAATCAATTGCAGATATTTTCGAATGTCCAAACATTCTAAGGTCTCACTACTTGGGGGATTACAAGGGGGGGGGGGGGGAATTTTAAGATATAGACAAAGACTTGAAAATTGGTATTACCAGGTTTTTCGGTGGAAGGAAACGATTACGAATACTTTCGAAAGTATAAAAATATTAGGGATACATTTCTTGAAGGGCACTTGAGGGAAGGGCAAAAATTAAAATATACAGATAGAGCTTCAAAAATTTATATATACATGTTTTTGGGTGTAATAAATTGTTTGAAGATGTTTCGAATGTGTTAAATTATTGGGGTGAGCGTTACTTGGGATGGAAATTGAAGAGGCAAAATTTTTTAAATAGAGATAGAGTCTTGAAAAGTGTTATTTTTGGGTTTTTAGGAAGAAGGAATCGATTGCGAATACTTCCAAAAGAGAAAAACCATTAGGGAGCATTTCTTGATGGGCAGTTGAAGAGGGGAAATATTTGGGCTGTGCAGCCGAAAGCAGTGTTGATCCAGAACGAGTTTTCCCCATCACTAAAGATTTTTAAAAAGGAATTTGTATTGTTTCTGACGTATATAAAATACTGCTTCTGTTGAAAATACTGACAGGATGTTGTAGGTCGCGAAACGGTAAGAGGGCGCTGTAGACACGACCGTTCCGGAGTTTAAAATGGTCAGATTTTTCAAGGATTGCGAGCGAATTGCCGCCGAAGGCTACTGGATTTATATAAAAATATATTCATAGGCTCAAATGTTACGAATTTTTTACAACTTTTTTTATGTTACGTATGAATAATGTTCGAAATTTGACATAATTTGGATAATTACGTAACATTTTTGGAATACTTTCGTAATATCCTGAACATTTATTATTAAGTATAAGCACTTTTTTTTTTTTTACAGAAAACTTTCTTTTAAAGCATCTCAATATTTTGAGTTAATTTCATTTTGTTGAATGCTGTGCAACCATTATAATATGTTAAAAACAAAAACTATTTTATTTACGAGACAAAACTTAAGTTAAACTACATTTAAAAACAAAATATACATTTAAAAATAATTAAAATCTAGACGTTTCGAAACCCGTCCGGGTTTCCTCATCAGTATCAATTACAACATAATATGCAAGCATTACATGAATGTCCAAGGAATTTTAAAGAAGTACCGACTATTGAGGAGCCGGTGCGCATGCTTCATTTATAGTGTGAAAATGCATTGATAGTGTGCAATGTGGAGATGCATTCATAGTGTGGAGATGCAGTAATCAATGAAGCATGCGCACTGGCTCCTCAATATTCGGTACTTCTTTAAAATTCCCTGGGTATTCATGTAATGCTTGCATATTTTGTTGTAATTGATACTGATGAGGAAACCCGGACGGGTTTCGAAAGGTCTAGATTTTAATTATTTTTAAATATATATTTTGTTTTTAAATGTATTTTAACTTAAGTTTTGTCTCGTAAATAAAATAGTTTTTGTTTTTAATATATATAATTGAGACAGTTTGATGTTTGTGTACGTTATATTATAATATGTGTTGAAACAAAATTCTGGCAGTAGGCCGTAATGGTCAGAAACAATTGGTGTGTCCCTGTACACGATCCATAAACAATGTATACACTAAAAAATATTTCTTTATAGTGCCTAAATATGTGTACCAATTTGCAAATTAAACGGGAGATTTTTATGGCCATTATTTCGGAACATACAAATTCTGTCCGTTGGCCGTAATGATAAGAAAAACAATGGTGTATTCCCTTGTACACGAACTGCAAATGCAATACACACTCAAAATTATACCGATAATTATATGTGGTTTATGAACATGTGTACCAACCTTGTGTTTTCTGAGCCCACTATCAATAGACATACAGATACATAGACACATTGACACACAAACACGCAGACAGATACTCACAAAAACACAAACACACAGAACAAAAAAACGTTTCTGAGTTTCCACATGGAGGCCTTCACTGACATTTCGGTGATAATAAAAAGAAATCCTTATGTGATATGAATGAGAAAATAACTTTTTATCTTATAAATAAAAGTGAAATGGCATATTTCTTTCTGTCAGCTGTCTGCAAAAAAATCTACCGCACTTACAGACATGACACGTGGCACATAGATAGTGTCTAATGTGTCTTTTTGTACCTGGAAGTCGGATTTTCAATTTTTTTTTTATTAGGAAGAAAGTTATTAAATAAAATGCATTAACGTATTTAATTCAGTTAAATTTCTCGACATTTTTCTTTGTGTTGTAATTTTAGACTGTTGCCAATAAAATAAAAAGTTTACAACTTTTATTTCATTAATTTTTTTCTAACATAAAAACAAACATTTATCTGCACGTGGAAAATGCTTTTAAAAAATGGAAAATTAAACCTATCCGCGTTTGTAATGATCGATAGATGGCGCTTTCTCAACTGCAGTTGTTAGTAAATATAATAGCCACGTGTATTTATTATTGTTCTTTTTTGTTGTTCTATCATTGTTTCAGCGTGAAAGCTATCAGTGGTATGATAATTTCACCTTTGCCCACCAAAGGGCGAGCATTTCATTACAATCGTGGATATCTTCATTAAACTGACGTTATAATATTATTATTTTTTTTTATTTACTTACATTTAGAATATTAACTTCATTTAATCAAATATCTTTATTTTTTTATTTTTTTATTTTATGGTAACTTTCACTAAGTAATGTGATTACAACTTTATCATAAAATGACCAAAAAGACTTTTAATATATTTGAATAAGTATTTTCAATAAGTATTATTTAATAATTGAATAAGTAAAGGTCTCGAAAAAAACGTCCAAGATATTGTTAAAATTTCAAAGTTCGTCAACGGTGTCCTATCAGCGCTCCCTAGATTATTTCGTAATTGTACAATATCTAGGATATGATGGTCTTATAAAGACTTCAGTATTAACTGATCCTCTTTGCCATCGTTATCAGCAGCAATTACATAGCTGTTCTCTAATGCGAATGCATTTTTAATTTATCTTAATAGCTTATTAATAAAACCGAATGATCGTCTGTCTTTCAGTGATTTCAATTTTTTTTAAGTTTTTATATATAAAGTGAATATAGTGATTTTGTTTTATTATTATTATTCATTTAAATATATTGCGACCAGCGTCGCGGACAAATCTTGCTAGTAATACTATAAACATAAAACTTTTTAAGTATCAATTTAAAAAAATTGACATTAAATTTTTGTAATGGGTTAGAAATGATTTTTAATATTGTCTGGGTTTTCGCAGATGAGTAACATATTAAACAGTATTAAATATTATATTCATAATTTCATGTATCATACATTACAGTATTTTGCTAAATATGGCCGCGGCAGTCTGAAAACTTCCAAATGTTTTTACTCTAACGCATTAAGTTTATGGCATCACTTTGGTGCTTCTTTTTAATAATATTAATGTTGGTATTTGATTTTTAATTAATAATATTTTAACTAATTATTCGACTGAACTAAAATTATATGACGTTTACTAGATTTTATTTTGATTAATAAGTGTACCAATCTCCGTGAAGAAAAATTGAACGGTATTGCTTAGCAAACAAAGAAATCCATGTCGATTCACAAAATTATTTAAGCTTTCAATTTTGATTTAAAAGTTCTTAACTATATTTTAAAGAAATTTCGATTTGCTTAACTTCATTGTCGCTAATATATATATATATATATATATATATATATATATACATATATATACAGGTTGTTCCAAAAGTCCCCCCCCCCCTCCTCCGAAAATGAGAAGGAATTTTAAAATGAGTAAGAACTCGAAAATGAGTAGGGATTTAAAAAAATGGCGAAACACGTATTTAATGAATTCGAATGGGATCTTTTTTGGTGAAAAAAGTTTGAGCCCGCGGGAAGGGGGGGGGGGGCTAGGGATTCGCCAGGGAGGGCAGCTTTAAAATTTCAAATAAGAATGTATATCCTGCGATACATCCCTGGAAACGTCTCTTTCAGACAATGAATTTGATATAAAAAGTTTTGTCCTACGACGATTATTAAAAGAGATACATGAGTTTTTAGACTTTTAAAATGTGGAATTTATACTTATGTATCCCCTTTAATAATCTCTGCAGCACAATAACTATTTATACCAAATTCATTGTCTTGAAGAGACGTTTCCAGGAATGTATCACAAGACATACTTTGCCCAAAAGGTTTGGGCCCGGGCAAGTGGGTGGTAGGGGAGCCGTTAGGCAATGCAACTTTAAAATTTCTAATGGGAAGGTGTGTCTTGTGATGCATTCCGAGAAACATCTCTTCAAGACAATGAATTTAGTATAAATAGTTTTGTCCTGCAGTAATTATTAAAGGAGAAACATAAGTATAAAATCCACATTTCAAAAGTCTAAAAACTCATGTATCTCCTTTAATAATCATCATAGGGCGAAACTATTTATATCAAATTCATTGTCTTGAAGAGACGTTTCCTGAGATGTATCACAAGACATACCTTCCTATTTGAAATTTAAGGCTGCCTCCTAGCAGCACCCCTTGTCCCAAAATTTTTCACCAAAAGAGGTCACTCTTGATTTCATTGAATACGTGTTTCGCCATTTTTCATAATTCAAACTCATTTTCCAGTTAGGAGAGGTATGTAGGACTTTTGGAACATCCTGCATATATACATATTGAAAATCCTCATCAAACATTTGAAGATAATACCAAGGATTACATGAAGAACTATACAGAACATGAATAAAGATTTCTGAAACATTAAGCATCCTTTAATGATTACATAGTACATCAAAACTTTCTCAAAGACATAGGTTGTACTGTTGCATGCAAATTAGGTGTTATTTCTGTCATACTATATGCAATTTGCTTAAGATTTACAGTATGCTATGCCCAATAGCATCCTAAGTACGAGTAATTAATGTCAAACTCAATAAGAAAAAAAAAAAAAAAAAAACGAAAGAGCACTAAAATTGCTTAAAAAATAAAATTAATCATAAGAATAAATATATCCATAGTATATAACTTTACTTGAAATAAATCTTTATTAAAATTAGGTGTTATTTCTGTCATACTATATGCAATTTGCTTAAGATTTACAGTATGCTATGCCCAATAGCATCCTAAGTACGAGTAATTAATGTCAAACTCAATAAGAAAAAAAAAAAAAAAAAACGAAAGAGCACTAAAATTGCTTAAAAAATAAAATTAATCATAAGAATAAATATATCCATAGTATATAACTTTACTTGAAATAAATCTTTATTAAAAATAAAACTTCTCAAGCATCTGAAAAAAACTCCGTCATTATAACAAATATACAGGGTGAATTTGACATAATCTGCCAAACAAAAATAGGTGATAGAACAGCCCATGGGGAGCATAAAACACCATAGAAACCCTGTCCTATCTCTAACCGTTTTCGAGTTATGGCAGATAGAAGAAAAATCTGTTTTTTTCCCTCCCGTCTGCAAAAACTCAAATTTGTGAGCTTCCTGAAAGACTTACACGCAAAATAAGCACATATTTGGAAAGATCAGAAAAAATCCTATTGGGTGACACCATTTACATCAGGATACCTTAATCTGACGGCGAGCTACAAGCGCTAAAACATTGGCAAAGTTTAAAATCGAGTTGTCGCCAAATTCTTTAACCGGCAATTCTGCAAACACCGTTCAAGCTACAATCGGTGAAATTTACCAAAAACTTCTCCATTCCACAAGCTTTAGAATGAGCTTACAATAAACCATATCGGTGTTCTAGTTCAGGAGAAATTTAGTCTTTTGTTTGAAAAACATTCATCACTGAACTCGACATTCGTCTAGAAGGAGATTCACGGAGTGCCATGGTCTTTCCTGATTTCATGTCCGCCTTCAGCCCGCTGTTTTGTCAGATGCAAAAAAGAAAGTTTTAAAAGCAAACAAGAAAAGTAGCAGTTGTATTAAGTTTACAAGTACAATGGAATGGAAACAAAAGAAGTATGACGTTTCTCACGTCTTTCACAAAGGAAGATGCAAAAAGGAAAAAAAAGACGTATCTCACGTTTATGATTAAAGCACATATGCAAAAAGAAAAAAAAAAGACGTATCTCACGTTTATGATTAAAGCACATATGCATTCGAAAGGATGTATAAAATTTAGTGCCGCTGCTGAAATTGGTCACCCCCACACCTGATACATGCCCTTGCCCTCTTACGAAAGGAAACCACAGTAGCGCTTAGTTCATCCCTCAGTTTTATTATTGCATCATTGAGCCGGCTTCTTAAATCTTGCAAACTGGCAACTTCTGTGAGGTAAACTTCTTGCTTCAGGAAACCCCAGCCATAGAAGTCCAATGGAGTGAGGTCTAGCGATCTAGGTGGCCAAGAATTTGGTTCATTACGACCAATCCATCGCGGATACTGCTGAGTCAAGAACTCCCGAACGGCATTGAAAGAATGTCAGGGGCCTCATCGTGTTGGAAAATGATTTCCGCTCGTTGGGGTACAGGAATGACATCAAGTAATCCTGGAATATGATGTTCCAGAAACTCCAAATATGTATTGCTTGTCAGATGACCTTGGAACACATGTGGACCTATCAAGCGATCGCCAACCACTCCAAGCCAAACATTGAAGCTGAATCGCGTCTGGAACGATGAGTTTTGTGTTATAAATGGATTTTGTTGAGCGTAATGATGCCAGTTATGTAAATTTAACATGCCATCCCGAGTGAAAAGTGACTTATCTGTCCACAGTATCGTTCTAAGGAAATGGTGTTCCTCAATATCTCGCTCCAAAAGCCAGCGGCAGAATGTTACCCGCTTTTGGAAATCTGAGCGGCGTAATTCTTGTACCGGTGTGAAGTGGTATGGATGATACCGGTTTTTGCGTAAAACATTCATCACTTTACTTTGGGCGATTCCACCTTCTCTCGCAAGTATGCGTGAACTCATATTTGGATTTTCCTCCACTCGGTCGAGTACGGACTCCTCAGCGGTGGCGGAGCGGCGACCATGGCCCCTTTCGTACACCCTACCGAAAGACCCACTCTTCCTAATCCTTCGATGAATTGCGGCAAATACAGAACGGTTGGGCGCACGACGATGTGGATAACGTAGACAGTACTCTTCTTCGGCTCTTCGAGAGTTACCATCGCAAAATCCATACACAAAATGCATATCCGCGTACTCTTCATTTGTAAAACTAGGCATATCTGTTTACAGGTTGGAAAGTATGACAATTTGATCTCTGTGATGACTTCAATTAAAAATAAAAGTCAGAAGGGTAAACAAAAAGGGATAAAATTTCAATATTAATTTACAACAGCAGAAGAAAAAAAGTGCAACGGAATAAGAACCAACTTGGTTAATTCGTACGAATGTACGAAAACATACTAAGTATGAACTAAGAGAGAGCAAGCAGATGTGACAGCAGCGTGAAACGAATCGGCCGAGCTCAGGCAAAGTCTAGAAAATGCTAAAGCAAGAAGCAGCATAAAACATAAAAGAAGCTGACGAGCTAATGAGCTGTTAAAGATTGGCTCGCCTTTTGTACCCGCGAGTGGGATGCGCGCGCAGGAGGTTGGAATACATCTGTGTATCACTAAGAGTCCATATGCAGATAGTCACGAATTTGCATACGTTCCATTTACTCACCATCGTTTCGTTTGCCGAATTTTAACAAACGCCGTTTTCAGTGATGTATTGTAAACAAAAGGCTAAATTTCCCCTGAACCGGAACACCGATATGGTTTGTTGTGGGTTCATTCTAAAGCTTCTAGAATGGAGAAGTTTTTGGCAAATTTGACCGATTGTAGCTTGAACGGTGTTTGCAGAATTACCGGTTAAAAAATTTGGCGACAACTCGATTTTGAACTTCGCCAATGTTTTAGCGCTTGTAGCTCGCCGTCAAATTAAGTTATTCTCATGTAAATGATGTCACCCAATAGGATGTTTTCTGCTCTTTTGGAATATGGGCTTATTTTGCATGTAAGTCTTTCAAAAAGCTCACAAATTATTGTTTTTTCAGACGGGATGAAAAAAAACAGATTTTTCTTCTATCTACCATAACTCGAAAACGGTTAGAGATAGGACAGGGTTTCTATGGTGTTTTATACTCCCCATGGGCTGTTCTATCACCTCCTTTCGTTTGGCAGATTTCGTCAAACTCACTCTGTATATATATATTGATAAACTTTTATTTAAATTTTATTTTTTTTATTTTATTCATGTATAAAAATAAATAAAACCTGAGGCAGACAATATACACTAAAAATGTACAATTTAAAACATTAAAAGCACAAAACATAAATTTAAACGTTTCGAGCCTTTTACAGGCTCCTCCAGTAAAAACATCAAATGTCAATGCTGAGAAGAGCAACAGACTTTCATTAACAGAGTACAACGTATTCAGCGGAAACTGCGCATGCCTCATTAAGTGGTGAAAAATGCTGATTTGTGTACCAGCCCTCTGAGAAAATTCTTGAGTTATAATTTAAGCAGTTCGATATGATTATTTTAGTATTGTTAAAATCAGGTAAATGGTCAGTTTCTATGGCATGCTGTACAATTTTCGAACGTATATCACGATTTTTGAAATTTCTTTTATGTTTCAGAATTCGAGTATGAAGAGAACGGCCAGTTTCGCCAATATAAACCGAACTAACAAGATTTACAAGGAATATTATAAATAACACTTGTACCAGAAAAAGGGAGAATAACAGGTTTAAAATTAGAAAGGAAATTACGAATTAGAAATTGGGGTTTATAGGAAACAGATAAACTAACAGTGCTTAAAACTTTGGCAATATATTCAGAAATATTTTTATAGTAAGGTATAGTAATGAATGATTTAGGCGATTTAAAGGAATTAATTTCATGATTATCCATATTAAAGTCATACTCTTTTAATTTTCTTTTAAGCCAGCGAGAGGGATATTTATTACGCTTTAAGTCCGAAAAAATCTTTTTCAATTCCAACTGGAAAAGCTTATCAGTATTGCAATATGATTTTGCGCGGTGAAGTAAAGTATGGAAATCAGCAGATTTAAGTGAAGGTTAGCTGCTGAATTAAAATTTAAATACTGGCCTGAAAATGTAGGTTTCCTATAAACAGAAGTAACAAATTTAGAATAAGTATCAGAAGGCGAACGCTCGATTACAATATCTAAGAAAGATAGTTTATTCTTGTTCTAAAGTAAATTGAATAGATGGATTAACGGAATTAGCATAATTAAGAATATCAGAAACATGCTGATTATCTGTGATTATAAAAATATCGTCCTCATATCTAAGCCAAAAATAAATTTTATCATGTATATCAGAATTATAATGTAAAAGGCTCGAAATAATATTTAAATTTATGTTTTGTGTTTTTAATATTTTAAATTGTATATTTTTAGTGTATATTGTCTGTTTCAGTTTTTAATGTGTTTAAAATTTAACTACGAGACGTAATGATTTTTAAATATTTTAAAAATAAATAAATATTTTTATCTAAAAAAAAAAAATGTGCCTCACGTGTTGTTATAATTTGGATTTTACTGAGATTGTATATATAGTGTAATATTTTCCCAGACAACACTGAAACGTCTATAGGCATCAAGTGGATGTCTTTTTCAGGATGTTCAGATATCCTCTGGACAACCAAAAAGATCCGTGAACGACAGCCACAGGTCATCCAAAGGGCATGCATTACCACTCCTACGTTAATCCAGCCAACGTCTTTTTCAGACGTTTTTTGGACTAATCTGGGACTATCAGAGGAAAATGTTACATCCTACTAGACCTGCAGTTATTTTATGATTGTTCTCTAGGCTGTTATAGAAAAGTTTTAGGACTTTTATTGGCGTCAAAGTTGTCATCTGTTTATTATAATTTTATTAATAAATTACATTTATTTTTTCATATAAACACATTAATATCATCGTATTATGAAATTAAATACAAACATGTGACAAATATTTCCTATAAATAAATTCTCTAAGAAAAAGTTATTGTTTCATTATTATTATATAAGTAAAGAATACGTTAACTATTTCAATAAAAGACATATAATCTAAATGTAAAAAAAAAAAAAAAAAAAAAAAAAAATGTAAATGAAAAGGTTTAATTTCATAATTTTCTTCCTATCATGCATCAAAGAGAAAAGCTAAAAACTGCAAAAACTCACTTTGCCGGCGAGCCGAATGAAGGAGAATAGGAGCAAAAGTTGAAAGAGCCCCAAGGTACTTTTGCTCTAAAGCGCATGCGTCTGAACTTGAAAGAGTGTGTTTCTCCCATCTGTCCGATGGCTTACGCCGCTGGATTACCGGAGGACTGTCAGTGGACTGTCATTTTGATGCATGTCTACAGACATCCTGCATAGGACAGGACTGATTCTGGAACATCCGGATCATTTCCGAATGTCCAAAGGATAACTGCGGTTCACTGGGTTACAGTTTTATTTTTATTTTAAACAATTTAATTTTCTCAGTTTTAGTGTTTAAATAGTTTCGATACTGAGGCTCAGCAGCAATATAAATACATTTAGTACACTTGTTATAATACATAAAATAAATAAATAAATAAGTAAAAAATAAATAAACAAACAGAGTGCAGGGCCTCTTAAAAGGTGGGGTTTTTTTATACGCATGTTTGGGAAAATTGCAACACCAAGAAGGAATGCGAATATAAGAATGATATTTATCGGGCACATACATTATAGTAGGAAAAACATTTGATAAAAATTTCAGAAAGTTTTTAGTAAAATATCCTGAGAAAACAGTGCATAAAGCATCGACCTCTAGGAATAATAACTACAGTTACATGCCTAGGCATTGAATTGAACAGCAATTGGATGACATATTCGGGTACAGTACTTCATGAAGCTTCAACACGATGCCACAATTCATCGAACGTAGTTGCTGGTGAGTGGTAGCGGGCCACTCACTATTCAACGATTAAACAGTCATTTTCATTGGTGCGAGATCTAGAAAACACGCTGGCCGGAGCAACGGTTGAATACATTTTGTATCAAGGAAGGTCCGGACAATACAGACAATTTGCGGTCGTTCATTATCCTGCTTAAATATTGCGCTACGGAGGCCTTGAATATAGAGCAGATGGGCGGCCATTAACTCACCAGAAATTTAATGGCCACTATTCAGAGTGCCGAGAATGCGAAAAAGAAGAAATCGAGAATCTAATTGGAGTAATTCAGTGGGACCCCATACCATCATTGCAGGTGATGGACAGTGAGACGATGTCGAATCCCAGCTGGCAATGTGCATTATTCACAATGCCGTTAAAATACGGATAAGGCAATCCTGATGCTGTAAACACGATTATTATTTGTCTAAAAGGCGATTTTACGCCATTCGTTGATCACACATTAAAGGCGCCTATATGAGTGATGTAGTTTTGAGGGTAATCAAAATTTTGCTTGCCGCATACTGAGTCACCACCTGGATTCATGGTATGCGATACCATTGGATACACGTCTCGATCACCTCTTGTTTTCATTCCCTCCACTCTGAATACCAGGCATTATATATTTCTGATGAATTAAGTATTGTCGCTCTGCCAAATATTCATGGCCTCCGAAGCGCAATACTTAAGCAGGACAATGCACGACTGCAATTTTTCTTTATTATCCGGACATTCATTGATGCAGAATGTGTTCGACTGCTTCACTTGCCAGCGCGTTCTCCTGATCTTGCACCAATGAAAATAACTGTTTAATCGTTGAAAAGCAACTGCCCTCCCCCCACTTCCCAGTGACTACGATTGATGAATTGTGTCATCGTGTTGAAGCTACATGAAGTGCTTTACCCGGTAATGACCTTCCCATTTCTTCATGGTGTTGCAATTTTCACAAACATGAGTGTATAAAATGTTTATAATAGAAAAAAATCCTGCATCAGAAAGCATATTACAAAGATGAAAACCGTTATAAAATATTCAATAGTTACACATTCAATTCATTCAAGATTAAATTCAGGAACTAGGAACCACGTGCACTGCTAAGTGTCAAAGGAGCGCTGTTAGATGACGAGAAATAGTTGATGAACAGCAATATCATAAACATTCTGCAGATGCTTAACAGACAACGGATTCAAGAGAAGAAGAACCTGCAGTTCATGCGCAGACCATGCGTAAAAAAAATTCTGAAAAGGAGACTGCTAGAAAATGAGAAGAGATTGACGAAGAGAGACGAGGTAAGTATTGTGCAGTTCCTCAACAGACAAAGCCTAGAGAACGAGAAGAACCGGGATGTCTACACCATTTTCTAACTCAAGCTGAAATAGTGCGTCTTGGTGCTATGTTTCTTTCTATGCCAATAATATGTTTGATACTTATATACAAAAACTACGAGAAAAAAAATGTTCATGGTCCTTCAGGAAAAACTAAAATTGTGTACACAGAAGTTTTATAGAAGCATCAACATATTTCATCTATATATTCAGTTAAATTCAAATTTACGTATTCAAAGTTTCTAGTCACAATATCATAATGCTGGCACATTTTTTTATTTAATTTATTTTTATTTCATTTCAGACTATTTTTGTCTAATTCATTCTTCCGTTTGAAAATTTTATAAGCACTTGATCAACCAAGAGAGTTTTGGGTAAACCTGCTAGTAAGTTTATAAGAGGGCATTCATTGGATTCTCTGTAAACTTTGGGGCATCGTTTTTCAATGCATACATTTAAAAATTATTTCATATTCCTCAATATATATAACGAAATTTTGAACAAAAACATTTGCATTTTTTAGTTTAGAATGTTAAAGCAAGTTTTTATTGATTATTATTATTATTATTTTTATATTGCCTTGCATTTCTATCATGATAAAGAAAAGTAACTGCATTAGATTTATGAGAAAAAAAGAAAAAAAGAAAGTTTAAGCATACTCCCTTCATTAATCATAGAGGAATTCATTAGAGATATGATAAGCTACGTCCATTAATGACACTCCTGTTAAAATGTAATACATATATCCCACCATGTGAAATCTATCAAATTTCGAATGCTGTTTCAGCACATTTGTAATTAATGTGTACAGGGAGTAGAGTGCCAAAGCAGGATATATTCAATTTTAGTATAATATTTTGTAGTTCATGCAGATATACACTAAAATGAAGGAGATTATAAAAAATCTTACGTTTCACCAGATTTTACTAGGAATTAAAATAATATACTGAATACATATATATTTTAAGATTTAGATTTATTTCATTAAGAATTGAAAGGCGTGTTTTATATATATATATTATATAAGAAATTGTGTATATATATATAATATTTTATTGTATTTGCTCCGTTATTTAAAGCGGAGACTTATGTTCAGTGTATCAAAAATGTTCTTATCTTAAAAAATAACTTAAAAATACTTAAATTCTTAAGCTTAAAATAACTTTATTTAAAACTTAAAATTTGTTTCAATAACCACTTAAATTTATACCAAATTAAAAAAAAAAAAAAAAAATGCAGCCACATAATGTAGGATTAAATAATAATATGTATATTGTTATTATTATTACGAATAACAAAGCAAACAAAAGATTTTTAAAACTACTTTTTAATCCAATATGATTTAGAAAATACTTTATTTAATAATGTTAATGCTTGATTATGGCTAATGAAAGCTTAAAAGTTCTGTCTATTTATTTGAAATGATAAAATAAATAAATTATTTAGACACACACATAATTAAAACAAGTTGTATTTAAGTAAAAGTCAATTATTCTTTTTTCATTTCAAAATCAAAAGAATTAAAAGTTAAGAAAATAAAATATCTAAGAAAAAATTGATTAAAGAAAAGGTTTTCATAATAAAATAAATAAACAAACAAAAAATAAACCGAGAATAAAAAGGAAAAGAAACCAAAGATTTTTTTTTTTTTTTTTTTTTTTAATGAAGAGCATAGTTTTGTTTTAGCAATTAGTACTTTGCATGCATTTTTCTAATAACATAAAGAAATAATATTAAAACCGAATGCAACGGAAAGTTAAATTTATTTTCTATTAACAAATCGTGAGTTTTAATTTAGTTCAAAATAATTTTGTAAATCTCATTTATTTCTGTTTTTCAAAAGTTTAATGGTTTAATTTTAAGTGAAAAAAAAAATGTAAATAAATCCGAAAATATAAATATAAAGTTAATCAGTTCAATTTTGTATTAACGTACCGCATCCCTCCCCCCATCCTATATAATTGTATATTTAACTAAAACTGTAAGTAAAATAAATTCCGTTTCTGTCACATTACTCTACAAAGTTTTTTCAAAAGTAAACTTACGGGCGTCATTTTTATTATTTTCTTGTTTATTTCTGTGACATATTTATATAACATCCGATTGAGAATTAGACTCTAAAGTTTTCTAGGTGAAGTATTACCTAACACTAACTTTACATTTTTGGTGATATTTAAAAAAATAAAATTATTATCAAAGAATTATCATTTATTATCAACAAAAATTATTCTTTTTTTCTTTTCTTAAATAATCTGATAATTTTAAAACTTTTATTGCAAGTTCTTTTTAATGTAATGTATTTTGAATTTTCTATAGAAAGAAGTAGCTCATGTAATATATGTTACTCTATAAATTAATGCAAGTTTAACTTGTCTTTGAGTCCATCTGATTTACTAAATTTGCATCATTTGAAACATATTAATGTGCGAAACGCTTTATATGCTGTTCGTGAATAATATCCCCTACAACTCCTTCGGGTTTCTTCCGAATTAAAATTTATCAGGCCTCGCAGCGTTGTTAAAATTTTACTCTCATTTTGTTTTATTTTCACTATAATATTAAAACAATACATACATACATACATATATATATATATATATATATAACTTAATATTTGCATAGGTTTTAGCATTAAAACATTTAAGAAAAATTTCTTATTGGCGATAGTGGTGGCAATATAAAAAGAAAAGCGAGTAAAATTTTAGAAACGGTGTGAGGACTGTATTATACCAGTATTTCTCTAAAATGTTAAAAAACTTAAAAAAAAAGTAATAATCTGAAAATTATTTTTAATGTTATGGTTACTCATAAAAACATTCTTTGTAAATTCTATCTGAATCTACGGGCGTTTCTTATAGTATTTTCTTCCATTTATTTATATCGGTGAAATTGGTTTATCCTGCAATATCTAGAAGTGAAAACACAGACGCTTTTTCAAATCAGATGAACACCGTTGAAAGTTAGCTGTACATGACAATGAAACCGATACCCCCCCCCCCCCTTCCTCCTGATTTTAAAAACGTAATAATCTTTAAATGTAACTGCAATGATTAATAATAATTTTAGGGGATTAGTATTCAAGAATGCACAGATTTACTCTTAATGAGTGTTAGGTTATTCCAATAGATTATGCAGTCCTTTTATGACGTAATAATCTTTGGTACTATTTTACGATTAGCAGCTGATGACAGTCGTTATACTGATGAAGAACTTTTTGTTTGTTCGAAACCTTTCTGAAGCATTTTAATCATTTAGAGCATGTTTCGCACAAGTGTGTAACTTTTTTACTTATGTTATATTTTGTGATTTAATTATGCAGTTTTGAACACCTGCAGAGAAGTACATATGATTATACTACATAATTTTGACAATAGATAGCGCAATATCAAAAGTGCGGAACTTTAGTTAGGAGAGGTTAATAGATACCATCATAAGCGTATTTGGGCTGATTAGTTTTGATGTCAAAATAAGAAAAACTTTACAAAACCATGTATATAAATGTGTATATATTTAAATATAGAAATTTGGACATATTAATGTGCGTGCGTGTTTGATTAAACTATATTAAATATTTTTAAATATAAAGTCAATACATAGTTTTGCACCTATAAACTTACCAACCCAGCTAAAAAATTCTGCAGTTTTTCCGCAGCAAAACCCCAAAACTGTAGAACTTCTGCAGTATTTCAAATAATGTGCTTTTAACTTTTAAAAAACTGCAGAATTTATACAGTAAAGTTCACGACTTAATAAAAACTGCAGAGTTTTTAAAGTGAAGTTCACAACTTAATAAAAACTGCAGAATTTTTAAAGTGAAGTTCACGACTTAATAAAAACTGCAGCGATTTTAAAGTAAAGTTCACGACTTAGTAAAAACTGCAGCAATTTTAAAGTAAAGGTCACGACTTAATAAAAACTGCAAAATTCTTAAAGAAGTGATGTGACTTCAAAAATATCTCAGACTTTTCACATTGAACTTCATGACAAATGGTAACTATAAAACAACTGCATTTTTACAAAAAATTGCGAAGAATAGTATTAAATATTAATAATAATAATAATAAACTGCATCTTTGTAAGGGCGGGTTATAGACTATAAAATTTCTAAATTATGCCAAAGGCAGAATTTAGTTTAGTACGAAAATCTGTTAATTTAAGTCTATAAAATTTTAATTTTTAATTTTAATTTTTTTTTTCTCATTTTTGACTAAAACTAGGCCACGTACTTTTTTTAAATGACTGAAATGCTTTAAAAATGAAGTGTTTCCACCTAAATTTCATACTTTAGTTAATTTTAAAAAACCTAATTGTCGTATCGAAAAACTGTTTGCACCGCTGGATTCAGAACATTCGCCCCTTTCGTTAGGTACTGAATTTGTAACGATAGGAATGATATTTCTAATATGTTTTCGGGTTTATATAAAACTGGTCTACAAAAAATAGATTGAAACTATAACAGTCCTCCTCCAAACAGTTTCCTTGTTAAGATTTTTGAACAACTAAGCCTCATTATGCATTTTTATGTACAATTTTGCCCGCTGAAATGTTCGAATAAAATTCGAAATTTTGATAAAATTTTTGAAATATTTTTTTCTTTTTTTTGACTTTTAATATAAAATCTGAATAAAAAGCATTTCAAGGAGATACAATGAAAATTGTTTTTCGAGCATATGCATGGGTTTGCAAAATTGATTCATTAAAAAACTAGTATGTCGTATCAAAAGAAATACGATTTTTTTACTTTCTTCTATATTCAGTAGAAGAAAGTAATGGATTCGTAAAAATTTTCGACCTCGGGTTTTTGATGGATTCACACGTTTTAAGAGCTGTAGAACACGATTTGACCATTTTTAGAAAACGTCTGTCTGTCTGACAAAATTTTGTGGTAACTGTATCTCAGGAACTACACTGCACAGAATTTCATACAAATTGGTACGTAGTTGCACCTTGACATAAATTAGTACCTATCAACTTTCGGTAAAAATTGTTTTACAGGTTGCGTTGTCATCCCGCTTGTTTTAAATTTTTAACATGGTGATATAGGACAAATTTTGTATAAATGTGCATAAAGAGAATCATTTTATATTAATCATTATGAAATTTACAAGAATTATTTATGATAGAGATAATCAATTGGGAAAAAAATTTGTATGTGTAGGAGCCTCGCCACCCCCTGGGGGGGAAGTCCCCCCTCGAAGGGAGTAATTTTCAAGATGGGTATTTTTCGAAAAGTCTCATCAATACCTTTAACGAATGGTTTTGAACTATAAATCTGTGATAATTTAAAACAAAGTTATCGATTTTTTTTTACTTTAAAAAAAAAAAAAAAAAAAAAAATTGTTACTGAGTGAATTTGTATAGGAAAATATAGAAGAAAGTCTTGTGGTGGGCACAACATACTAGTTTTCTAAGTTTTTTAAGTTAAAAAATGAAAAAATCGATAACTTTGTTTTAAATTATCACAGCAATTCGTTATAAAGGTATTGACGAGATATTTCGAAAGATACCCAAATTGAAAATTCACTCTCCCTGGGGGTGTACCCCCCCCCCCCGAGGGAAAGGGATGTTTCCACATGCATAAAATTTTTTTCTAGTTTACTACTACTATTATCAATAATTCTTAATAGTTTTACGATCACACGTTAAAAACTAGAATCCAACAAAAAAAGACACATGTATAGGAAAAAAGAAAAAGTCTTGTGGTGGCCACAACAGACTAGTATGTTGTGGCCACCACAAGACTTTCTGCCATATTTTCCTATACATATTCAATCAGTAACAATATAAAAAAAAAAAGTTACGATTTTTTTTCTAAGGTTTTTTTTTTTTTTTGTTAAAAGCAATTCATATTCAATCAGTAACAATAAAAAAAAAAAAAAAAAAAAAAACGATTTTTTTTCTAAGTTTTTTTTTTTTTTTTTAAAAAAATCGATAACTTTGTTTTAAATTATCACAGATTTATAGTTCAACCATTCATTTTAAACGTATTGACGAGATCTTTCGAAAGATACACATCTTCAAAATTTCCCGTCAGAGGGGGGGTGTAGCGATGACCCCACATGTACAGAAATTTTTTCCTAGTTAACTATTACTATTATCAATAACTCATATTAATTTTACAACCACACAAGTTAAAAATAACTCTCATTATGTACATTTATACGAAATTTTATCCTATACTAGTATGGCAGCTGCCATGTTAAAAATTTAGAAAACATGAGATCACAGCGCCACATGTTGAGCGATTGATCCCCAAATGTAATCAGCACCAGTTTAGGTCAGGGACCAACTAAATACCAAGTTTGGTTAAATTTCGTTAAAAAACTAGTATGTTGTGGCCACCACAAGACTTTCTTCTATATTTTCCTATACATATTCAATCAGTAACAATATTTAAAAAAAAAAAAAAAAATTACGAATTTTTTTTTTTTTTTAAGGGTTTTTTTTTTTTTTTTTTTTGTTAAAAGTAAAAAAAAAAAAAATCGATAACTTTGTTTTAAATTATCACAGATTTATAGTTCAACCATTCGTTTTAAAGGTATTGACGAGATCTTTCGAATGATACCCATCTTCAAAATTTACCCCCCCGGGGGGTACTTCCCCCCAGGGGGGAAGCGATGCCTCCCCCATGCACAGAATTTTTTTCCTAGTTAACTATTACTATTATCAATAACTCATATTAATTTTAGAATCATAAGTTAAAAATAACTCTCATTATGTACATTTATACGAAATTTTGTCCTATACTGCCATGTTAAAAATTTAGAAAACATGATATCACAGCGCCACCTTTTGAGCGATTGATCCCCAAATGTAATCAGCACTAATTTTTGTTAGGGTCCAACTAAATACCAAGTTTGGTTAAATTTCGTTCGTTGGTTCGTGAGATACACTGCCCAAAAAATTTGTGATACACACAGACAGACAGATATTTTCTAAAAACAGACAAATCTTGTTCAGGACATCCCAAAATGTGTAAATCCATCAAAAATTGGATTTCGAAAATTTTCACTAATCCAATACTTTCTCTATATGCAGTCGGCCGCAAAATTATCCGAGCACTGGCGAAAATTCCTATGTAAAAAAAGTACACTTAATGCTGTTTTGTTAATTAAATCCTTGTCGAATCATCTTCTTAGACTGACTAAGACAGGATTCAACAAGGGTTTATTTAACAATACCGTGTTAAGTGTACTTTTTTTACATAGGAATCTTTGCTAGTGCTCGGATACTTTTGCTGCCGATTGTTTGCTTTATACGACAGATGAAAGTAATAAGAAATGGCGACAAAAGCAATACTAAAAAAAAAGTACACTACCATCATTTTTAAATCATAAATTGCGATAAAAGTTTTATTTAAAAAAAATGATTATGCAGAAAATAATAATAATGATTATAACAAAACCGGGGACTGTCCCCAGAAAATGATGACGTTTGGTGGCCTTATCCTAGAATTGATAGCGGCAAATAGCTTTGTTTCATGATCCAATTATCTTTTTGAATAAACATTTGAATTTTGTTTTAATTACACAGTATCGACTGTGTGAAGTAAATTTTTAAATAATCCTTTCAAATTTTTATTTAACAAACGCAGGAGCTATTCGACAACTCAACTTATAGAAACAAACATTTGTTTACTGTTACGAATACGATGGCCGAGTCGCCCAGACGGTGGAGTGGTTAGCGTCCCTGACTTCTACACAGTTGGGCCCGGGTTCGAATCCCGGAGAAGGCATGGATGTCTGTATTGTCCATGTTCTTGCATCTGTTCTTGTAATAAAAACTTGTAAACCCTTGTGGTGTGGATTATTCGAGATATAAGCGGCCCTAGAGGCAAGCAATAAATCTCATGTACTCATCAAACCAAACCAAACCAAACCATACGATGGCCGTGGCGTGCTTCTTCTAATGCGAAACAAATACATAATAAAATTAATTACAAGATAAATAATTCTAAGTAAAATTTAATTTAAAAGAATATAAAAATTTATGAAATAAAAATGAATGTGCTGTGGAAGTTAGTGCAGACTGATGAATATGATATAGCTGATGAGGTATTTGTAATCCACTCGCTGCTCGTTAAAGAAGTTACCAGAGGTAAGTGTCTGAATCGAAATCTTTTTTCTTTTTTTAATTTCAGTTGTGTTTTAAATAAATAATAATAATAAATCACCTCTTCTTCCTGTAATACATTTAAAAAGAAACGTCTATTGCCGATCAATTTAACAGCTAAAGAAAGAAATGTTTAGGGTTAAAAACATACATATAATTTTCGTTCTCTCTCTGGATTACTGTATTTGTTGCATAATCTTAATTTATTTTCTATTATTTACATGCAGTTCCAAATTTTACTGATGTTTTTAGAGACTCCAGGCTTAGTTCGGCAGATGATTTTCAGCTATTTATTTATTTATATTATTTTGCTGTCGTTAGATTCAGAAAATTCTGCTACTGGGCTGTATTTGATTTTTCATAAATTTTAATTAAATGAAAATTTAACTTTTTATTAGTAAAAGAATTAAAAAAAAGTTGAATAGAGCAATGAGCTCTTATGTATTATTATTTTTTAGAAATTATAGATACAGGTAACTTTGTCCGTTTTAATATGTTTTTCATTTCTGCTTGCATGCATGAAGTGTATTTATTTGTTTAGTTCATTTCTGTATTGTGTTGTGTTCTGTGAGCTTCTATCTAAACTAAGTGTTATTTTTTGTTTGTTTGTTTGTTTTTATTTCCTTTTTTAAATTCCCTAAAAATATGTAAATTATGATAAAATTCACAGGCCTAATATGTTTCCCATTTTGATGTGAAAGGTTTTTCATTTCAAGATTATTGATTTTTATGAATAACCTGTTTTTCAACCAAAAAAATTAATAAATTGGCCCCAAAAGTGTCGTAATTAAACTTTTGCTTTAAGCAACTTTTTGCAGTTGAAATAGGCAAGTGGAAGCGCTACCAAATTTGCTATATAGAGATGATTATGATTCTTGAGATGCACTTGTCCATTTTAGCTTATAGGGACTGTTTACAGTGGAAATTTAATTGTAACCATCTTGTAAGTATATAGATAAGTTAGTGATGCATGCAATAATTTATTAAAACAAAAACTAAAAGCTAAGCTTTAGTATGGGGCACCCAACCCATTGGCAATTTGTGACGCTGTGATGCGATTCAGTGTATCGACACTTTTTAATAGTAACCATTTTGTATAGAAACTTTGCTTAACTGTCTCGGAACTTTGATTCTCCTTTCGATGCACCAATCATTCGTGTATGTTTATCATAATGCGGCCCAGCTGAATGATTTTTTTTTGTGTATTTGAGATTTAAAAATTAATTTTTTGAGTGTATTTTATTACTATTATTTTTTTTTAATAAGTGTAATTATTTAGGGAAAATTAGTGCATGGTAGTAATTGATGCAGTACGGATTTTCATGCATTTTCCAATGCACATGCACCATGAATTACGAGGTATCCAGTAATGTTTTTTTGGTTTTAATATCGGGATACTGACCGCTGCGATACAGATTTTTATGCATTTTCTGTTTCATGTGCTATGATTTAGGGGTAACCAGTGATTTTTTTTTTTTTCTTTTAAATATCGGTATACTGACTACTGCACTACAGATTTTCATACATTTTCTGATTTATGCGCTATGAAATAGAGGTATCCAGTGATGCTTTTTCAGTTTTAATATCGGGATACTGATTGCTGCAGTGCAGTATTTTATACATTTTCTTATTCATGCACATCAAATTAGGGGTATCCAGTGATGCTATTTTGGGTTTAATATTAGAATACTTACCGCTGTAGCACAGATTTTCATGCATTTTCAGATTCGTGCACAACGAATAAGCTGCATCCAGTGACTTTATTTATACTTTTTTGTGATTGCTTTTGTACAGATTTTCATGCATTTTCAGATTCATGCATGTTTTGAAAATTGTGGGAAATCTTCAAGTTATTTAATTCATAACACTGAATTTCATGTGCTAAAACTTGAAAGCCCTCCGAAATTTTTTTTTTTTGTGGTGAAGTAGCTCAAATTTCTATTACTGTTTTAAATGTTTATTTTATTAATATCTTAAATATGCTTAATTTATTTCTGTGAATTTCAAAACAAGCACCAGACTGAAACAATAATTTATTTTATTAAAATGTATTTTTGATATTTTGTAATGATTCAGAGTATTGATTTGAGATGCGATTTGCAGTATCGACTCATCCGGTGTGCTTTGGGTTGGCAGGGGTCGATCCAGGTTTTAATTTTTGGGTCCCTTTTTTGTGAAAAACAAAATATTTTTGTGAAATTTTTATTTATTTTTGTGAAATATAAAATATTTTTGTGAAAAAGTAAAATACTGTGCAAACTTTTTCATTTTTACAATTATTTTATGTAATGTTTAATATCAGGTTAATAGTTTCATTGAGCCAAATTAAGGCATTAATTAAAAATAATACTGAAAACATGAAAACATTTAATAAAAGGATAATTTTTATTAAAAAAAAATCTTGTGAAGGGACTCATTTTATGAATTTGAATTTTGTGAAGGGTCCCTTTTCATGGATTTGAATTTTGTGAAGGGTCCCTTTTTATGAATTTAAATTTTGTGAAGGGTCCGTTATGAATTTGAATTTTGTGAAGGACCCAAATTTTGCGTGGATCGACCCCTGGTTGGGTACCTGTAGGTTACTCGCTCTGCGACTTGAGTTAGCATTAATTTTACACCTGCAGGTAAAACTGCATGTTTACCTGCAAAATATTTTTCTTTGAAAAAAAATTATAATAAATATAATTTTTGAATGCAGAGACTGGATGACATTATCTTCCTGGACAACTGAGCCTGGCGTCTCTGAAAGCAACAGTAAAATTTTCATCTAAATAAAAGAAAATAAATTAAGACTATGGAACAAATACAGTAATCCAGAGAAGATAACGCAAATTATATGTATATTTTTAACCATAAACATTTCTTTCTTTAGCTGTTAAATTGATCTGTAGAACTTTAAACAATTTGCAGCTCTCGCTGTCATACTACGCTTTTACTACTACTGGAAAATAGAATCGATGTTTATTTTTAAATGTATTACAGGAAGATTTATTATTATTATTTATTTAAAACACAATTGAAATAAAAAAAAAAAAGAAAAAGATTTCGATTCACGCACTTACCTCTTCTAAATTCTTTAGTGAGCAGCAAGTGGATAACAAATACCTCATCAGCTGTAAGTCCGCACTAACTTCCCAGCACATTAATTTTCATTTATTAAATTTTTATATTCTTTTAAATGGAATTTTACTTAGAATGATTTATCTTGTAATAACTTTTATTATGTTTTTCACTATACCAGACATAACAATGCGTTTTGATTCAAAATAGGATAAGGCCACCATACGTCATCATTTTGTGGGGAAAGTCCCCACTTTTGGTATTATTATTTTCTGCATAATCGTTTTTTCAAAGTAAAGCTTTTGTTGCAAGCTGCTCTTTTTTTTAGTATTGCTTGTCGCCATTTCTTATTTTGAAATTTTAGTCATCTCGCCAATTTGTCCCCACATTTTGTTTAGAAAATTTGGTACCTTTTTTCTGTAAATAAGGTGGATGATAAAAAAACAGAGTCGAAAATGAGTTCATTTTTTGTGTGTGTGTTGTGCGTTTAAAATATTATATTTTAAATATTTGAACCATTTTTTTAATGAATCAATTTTGCAAACCCCTAGCATTTACCCGAAAAACAATTTTCTTTTTATCTCTTTGAAATCTTTTTTATCCTGCTTTTATATTAAAAGTTAATAAAAAAAGGAATATTTTAAAAGTTCAATCAAATCTTCGAATTTAATTCGAACATTTCAGTTTTCTTATTAGGGCCAGTCATAGGGCAAAATTGTATATAAAAATGCATAATGAGGCTTTGTTATTCAAAAATATTAACAAAACTTTTTGTTAGGATGGAGAACTATTAGTTTCAATTTATTTTTTGTAGGCCAGTTTTATGTAGACCTGAAAACAAATTAGAAGTATCAGTCCTATTGTTACAAATTCCGTACTAAACGAAATGGGCGATTTTTCTGAATCCAGGGGTGCAAACAGTTTTTCGACACAATAATTAGATTTTTTAAAATTAACTAAAGTAGAAAATTTAGGTGGCAACACTTCATTTTAATTTATTTCAGTCATTTTAGAAAGTACATGGCCCAGTTTTACAGTCAAAAGATGAGAAAAAAAATAAAAATTTTACAGATTGAAATTAATAGTCCTCCGTATTAAACTAAATTCTGTCATTGACACAATTTTTAATGTTTTTTTTTTTTTTTAAATAGACTGTGAATATTTAAAACAGTGGGTTTTTTTAAAGTAGTTGCAATATACAAGATATTTTAAATATAATTTTAATTATATTCTAGTTTTAATATAATTATATATGCAGTGAAAACCCGATCTATCGTTCCCGCATTGATAATTTTGCCTAATTTTTTTTTCTTCGCTAATCAAAGAAACTTCTGCAATTTTTTAAGTTAAATTCCCAAATACTAAATTATTTCGTCAAAAATAGATGTAATTTGTGCTTTTTTTCTGAAAGCTGAATGTCGAAATACGCAATAATTTTGCAGCTGATTTCGAAAACACGAGATTATTTTCAACGCTAACTGTGGTGTCAATTTTTAAATCAAAATTTACATTTAATTCCCAAATACCGCTATTATTTTGCCGCTAACATGTATTATTTAGTGCCTAATTGATGAAATTCTTATTCTTTAAAAAGTTCAAGCTCCAAATACTCAATTATTTCGCCGCTAATTTATAAAAATTTACGCTTTTTTCAAAGCTGAATCCCAAAATATGCAGTAATTTTGCGGTGTAATTCTGAATACAGGGTTAATTTACTATTGGGTGTTTGAATTAGTTCGTAGGGTTTTCTAATAGATGGCATGACTAGTATTCCCCGTAAACCTACTATTATTGAACATCATTATTAGTATATGTCATTTGGTTGAAGCGTAAATAACAAAATTTTTTACTTCATCGAATATGTCTAACTTTGTGCCGGATAAAGTGTTGCAGGAAGTTCTACTTCATTACTTTAACATGAAGATAAGCGCTGCCGATAGTCATCGAATTTTAGTGGAAGTTTATGGTGAGCATGCACTAGTTGAACAAACGTGTCGGAAATGGTTTGCTCGATTTAAAAGTGGCGATTTTGAGCTGGAAGACAAGGAACGACCCGGGCAGCCGAAAAAATTTGAAGATGAAGAATTGAAGTCATTGCTCGATGAAGATCCATGCCAAATGCTTCAAGATTTAGCTGAATCATTAAGAGTTGACTTTTGACAGTCAGCAAACACCTGAAAGCCATGGGAATGATCCAAAAGCGGGGAAATTGAGTCCCATATGAACTGAAACCTAGAGACGTGGAAAGGCGTTTTTTCACATGTGAACAGCTGCTTGAACGACAGAAAAGGAAGGGATTTTTGCATCAAATTGTGACTGGAGATGAAAAGTGGATCCACTACGACAATTCCAAACTGAGAAAGTCATGGGTTATGCCTGGCCAACCATCAACATCAACGGTGAAGTCAAATATCCATGGATCCAACCTTATGCTCTGTATTTGGTGGGATCAGCGGGGTGTGATTTACTATGAGCTGCTTAAACCAAATGAAACAATCACAGGGGAGCGTTACCGAAAACAACTGATGCATTTGACCCGTGCATTAAAGGGAAAACGGCCGGAATATGGCGATAGACATGACAAAACCATTTTCCTCCACGACAATGCTCGTCCGCATGTCGCAAAACTGGTCAAAACCTACATCGAAATGATTAAATGGGAGGTCCTACCTCACCCGCCGTATTCTCCAGACATTGCTCCAGCTGATTACCACTTGTTTTGATCGATGAGCCATGGCCTGTCTGAGGAACACTTCACTCCTTATGAAGATTGTAAAAAATGGGTTGGTTCTTGGATTGCCTCTAAAGACGATTCGTTCTTCCGACGCGGAATTCGTATGCTGCCAGAAAGATGGGAAAAAGTAGTGGCTAGTGATGGTCAATACCTTAAATAATCTATTTGTAATTATTTTTGCACAATAAAGCCTCAATTTTCGAAAAAAAAAAAAAAAAAAACTACAAATTAATTCAAAAACCCAATATTAACTGTCAAAAATTTATGCTTAAATGCAACTAATTGCTAAAATATGATATTATTTCGGTGTTAATCGATAAAATTTGAAATCTTTTCAAAAGAGATTTACGAAATTCACAATGTTTAGTGGCAGATTGTTGAAACACGCAGTCATTTCATAGTTGCCTAATAAGGTTACGGTTACTTTAATCATAATTGTTTGCTGAAATAGGCTTTATCTCTATGTTATTGAATGAAATCTTCACGTTTTTACAAATGCGATATCTGACGTACGCAATAAATTTGCCGAGATACGGAATCAATCATTTTACTGCTAATTTTTTTAAATTATGCAGTAGCAACTAATTGCTAATATAGACTATTATTTCACTGCTATTTGTTAAATTCTGTATGTTTTTTAAAAAATGAGTGCCGAAATATAAGTTTATTTTACAAAAAAAATAATAAAATTGTTTTTTTTTTTTCATTATATATACTTTGCAGAATTATGCAATATGAAAGTCTGTCTACAATACGGGATCGTTTCACCGATAAAATTTACTTTTAATCGTTTAAATTACGTGCTGAAATAAGCTGTTAATTTACTACAAAACAACATAATTTTCTTACGGTGAGTTGTCGAAATTCATCGTTTTATGTTTTATTAACAAAACTTACCTTTATTACAGTTATTTGCGCAAAAAAGCGATTGTTTCTCTTTTTCACTAAATAAAGATAAGCAGCTATTTTCGTTGCTATAATTGACGGAATTCGTGCTATTTCTGAAAATTGATATCACAAATGTTAAATACATATATTGTGTTAAAAATCAGCAAGATTTCTGCCTTTTTTTTTTTTAAACCATATGTTTGCCAATTACATAATTTTTGCAGCTGATTACCGAAATATGAGCAATTTTCTCGTCCGAAAATTCTAAAAAAAAAACTTTTGTGAAAAATCTGTTTTATGTTTGTTGATTTCTTAAGTAAATTAGTTTTAACACAAAATTGAGAAAATAATAATTATACAATGAAGAGTTTTCGCAAAAAATATTGCGCTTCAGCACAAAATACGAAATATGCAGAATACTTGAAATCCTGCATACGAGAATTGGATGCCGATTTCAATACTTTCAGACTTTCACATAATTTCTGTGATTCTTTATTTTATTATATTATTTCCGTAATAGTCATTTCTACTTCTTGGATACGCAGAAAAGATCTCCAATACGCAAGCTTCCAGCAATGTCGTGAACAAAAGCATTGGTGGAAACCGTGGCTAACGATTTTTTTTTCTACCGGTCATGCAAAGATACAGACCGATGGCAAATAGATCGCATGGAAGTGCCTTCTTACGGAATTTTCGGATCGCGTTTGGGCATAAAGGTAAGCAAAGTCTGATTTGACGTCAGATAAAAATCTATTATAAGTGTATATTTCTCAGAACAAACGCTAAAATATCTTTAAAAATAGCGATATTGCAGAAGGGAAAATACAGAGCACAATTTCAATTGAAAAAAGTGAAGGGTGCATTTTCACTTGGAAAAAAAGGGGCAGGGCACATTTTTCACTTCAAAAAAGGGCAGGGTGCATCGTCGCTAAAATAAAAAAGGGCAGGGCGCATCGTCGCTAAAACAAAAAAGGGCAGGGTGCGGCATCCTTTGAAAAATGCTGCGTAACATGAACACTAAATGATACTTTGTTGCGGGCTCATGTTGGGTTGTGCCAGTTGTGGGTCAAAAGTGTTCCTGTGGGTCAAGTTTTCTCAACCCACGCAGAACTCTATATTGCAGTTTTCGCAAAATGTATATTTTGCAAAATGTTTAATATATATATATATATTTTTCCCACAATTTGATTGAATCCCTGCCAAAAATTATTTACAATTATTATTTATTATTTTATTTTTTTTTCCAGAAAAGAAATAGAGGTAATAATGTGCTTTACCACACTCCTTGGTGACTTTTTTCAAAATCACCAATTTGGCGCATTTTTGCAGTTTTGTCTCGTGATTTTTTCAAAATGGCTGATTTTACATGTTTTAAATCAAGTGCCTAAAAATGAAGTGTAAAAAGTAGCATTTCAAAAACTTTAACAAAAGAAAATAAAAATAAAAACTAACAAATATTAAACATTACAAAACAAAAGTACCATATATAACTGAATAAGTGTATAAGCAGATATGCAGATTCAATTTAGTGTCGCACTACTACTGTGTTATGAGCAATTAAAGTCAATCTGGGCAGGTAGGTTGGATTTAGCATTGCACTAGCACTGTGCTATGGTGACATTTTGCAGCAATCTGTAATATGTATGTCTGTACGCTTCACACAAAAAAAAAAAAAATCACTAAATACATCACTCGCAATCTGCATGAATCTTTAAAAGGCACAAAATTTTGTTTTGCAGCAATCACTTTTAGAACAAAATATCCCCTCCCATTCCAAAATTTTTCTAAAATGAACTTTCATGGTTGACGAATACATTTCTAAATTAAATTAAAATTTCGTGGTCTATTGAAGTTGTGCCATGATTAATAATGTCAATTGATATAGCTGTGTTTACAGACTCAGTGACTGCCAATGAATGTTATGTGAGAAATGCCTAGCTTGTAATCAGCCAGGGTAGCTCCTTGGTTTGAGTATAAGCGGAAGGCCCGGGTTTGATTCCCGGCTCTGGTATTTTTCACATGGTATAAAAAATCACTCTTCCACTGCAATTTTTTCTGAAATGAACTTTCATGGTTGATGAATAAATTTCTAAATTAAATTAAAATATTTTGTTAAAATGTGCATAACTTGTTTTTACTTTCTTTTATATTCAATAGAAGATGGTATTGGATTCATAAAAATTTTAGACTTGAGGTTTTTCAATGGTTTTACATGTTTTGAGATGTCTAGAACATGATTTGACTATTTTTAGTAAATATCTGTGTGTGACAAAATTTTTTAACAACTGTATCTCAGGAACTATACTACTCAGAATTTCATAAAATTTGATATGTAGTTGCAACTTGATATACCTAAATTAATGCCTAGAAACTTTTGGTAAAAATCATCCAACAAATGGGATTGTCATTTAGCTTTTTTTTTTTTTTTTTTTTTTTTCTTTAATTTTTTACATTGCAGAACAAACATTTCATGTAAATGCACATAAAGTGAATTGTTTTTAAATAATCATTATGAAATAAAAAAGAAGTATCTATATTAGTGATAGTCAGCTGGGAAATTTTTTTGTAAATGTGCAAGCACCCCCCCCCCCCCCCCATCCTCAAAAGGAAAGTCCCTCCCAAGAAGGGGCAAATTTTCCTTATGAGTATCTTCCAAATGCTCATCAACACCTTTTGAAGTAAATGGTTGAACCATCAATGTGTGGTAGTTTAAAAGAAACTTATGATTTTTATTTTGGGGTTAAAATTAAGAAAAAAAAAAAGGCATATTTAAAAAATTGTTTTTTTTTTTTTGCATATTTAGTGCTATTATATTGGCAGTCAATAAATAACGAGTCAGTGAATATTTCACAAAAAGTATAGTTATGTAGAAAAGTACAGCCTAATGATTCATGCACATTTCTCTCGCCAGATGCCGTTACTTGTCTGGCAAGGAGTGAAAAAAAGATAACCCAGCATCAGCCACATCCAGTCTTTTCATTTTTGAAAGTGACGTGGAATGGAGGCATCCAAAGCTGAGTAGTGTGGTGTGCGTTTTTTGGCAGCGGAAAGTATTTTAGGATGTAAAATTGATAGACGAATAGAAAGGATCTATGGGGAGTACTGTATGTCATGGGCAAGAGTTCAGGAGTGGAATAAGCGCTTTCACGAAGGATGCAGATCAATCGGTGATGATCCCTGGACTGGAGCACCGAAGTGTGTTACAGAAGAACATGTTGCAAAAGTGCATGAGCTCATAAAGAAAGACCGTCGTCTAACAGTAGACGACATTTCTGTATCAGTGGGGCTTAGCCATGGTACAGTTCATGAAATCATCAAGGACAGTTTGAAGTTCCGTAAAGTGTGCACGCAGTAGGTCCCGCATCGTTTGACACCGGCACAAGAGGGCTGCCACATGGCCATGTGCCTGCAAGCATTGCAGCGTTACAACATTGATGGAGACAAATTTCTTTTAGCCCGAGTCAAAACAGCTAAGTCTTTAGTGGAAGCACACAGATTCCCCTCCACACTAGTGCCAGCAAGGTACTGCTTTAATTCTTCTTCAATCATAATGAACCACTCCTCATCGACTTCCTGGAGCATGGAGCTACGGTCAATGCTCAGTGGTATTGTAAAACCTTATTGAAGCTCAGGAATTTAATCAAATCAAAACCTCCCAGTTAACTTTCTCGAGGTGTCATCCTGTTGCATGACAATGCTAGACAATCACACTTAGCCAACGCAACACAGGAATGTCTGCAGAAGTTCAAGTGGAAAGTCCTGATCCACCCCTCCTATAGTCCAGATCTGTCCGCATATGACTTCCACATCTTGAACATAAAAATGCACTGCAGAGACACCAATTTCAAATAGACGATGAAATCAATGAGTGTGTGCGCAATTGCTTCAAACAACAATCAAAGGATTTCTACGAGCATGGCATTATGCAACTGTTGTCACAATGGAATAAATGCCTAAATAACTACGGACAATACTTTTGAGTTTTATTAAATAATTACTGGGAATTTGCCTCTGACTCGTTATTTATTGACTGCTCCTAATATTATTTCTCTAGAATTAAAATTGTCTGCATTCATCATATGGAAGATAGATTTTAATAAATTATTTTTTACTGAGGGAATTTGTATAGATACACAGAAGAGAGTCATGTGTTTGCCACAACAAACTAGTTTTAAAAGATGGCTTTTATGTGTGGCAGGGGAACAGTAATATTTTTTAAGGTTTTCATAGAAATTGTGTAGAATTTTAAAAACTGCAGAGAAAGTAACAGGAATAAGTATTTTCAGTTTTTCACAGAAGCATAAAAACCGAAGGCATGTGGCACAAGTTTTTTTCATGGAAACTTTGCAGAATTTCAAAAACTACTGAAAAACTGAAGGTAAATGGAACAAGTTTTTTAAAAGTTTTTTCGCTGAAATTTTGCAGAATTTCAAAAACTACAGGAAAACTGAAGGTAAATGGAACAAGTTTTTTAAAAGTTTTTTCGCTGAAATTTTGCAGAACTTCATAAACTACAGGAAAACTGAAGGTAAATGGCACAAGTTTTTTTAAAGTTTTTTCGCTGAAATTTTGCAGAATTTCAAAAACTACAGGAAAACTGAAGGTAAATGGCACAAGTTTTTTTAAAGTTTTTTCGCTGAAATTTTGCAGAATTTCAAAAACTACAGAAAAACTGAAGGTAAATGGCACAAGTTTTTTTAAAAGTTTTTTCGCTGAAATTTTGCAGAATTTCAAAACTGCAGAAAAACTGAAGGTAAATGGAACAAGTTTTTTTAAAGTTTTTTCGCTGAAATTTTGAAGTTTGACTTTAAAAACTTTGACTTTAAAATATCTTTAAAAAAACTTTAAAAAAACTTGTGCCAATTGCCTTCAGTTTTTCTGCAGTTTTTTTTTTAAGTTTTTTTGCAGATTTTTTTTGCTGGGAATACCCATAGAAAAACACTTTTTTTTTCCAGTTATAGGTTTGTAAGTAAATAATTAAAAAGTATTTTTTTCCTACAAAAAATGAGCGTCTTTGAAGATTTATCTTTGTATATGTGTGTTTAAAAATAAAAATCCGTGTTATATATATATATATATATATATATATATTAAATTCAATATAAATGACAAAAATTAGTTTGTATAAAAAAGGCGCTCAAAGCACCACAAAATTATATACAAAAACAATAATATATTTAAGTAATGATAAGTAATGACATGAAAGTGAAATGTAATAAACAACAAGAAAAATTATTTAACAATGTTAATAAACAATAAATTAGTTAAAGTTAAACACTATTAATAACTAGATAGTTATTAATAGCTGTGTTACCACCTGCTGAAGAGAACTTAATGAGATTTTTTGGCTTAAATAGTGTTTAACTTTAACCAATTTTCTTGTTTATTAACATTGTTAAGTAATTTTTCTTGTTGTTTATTACATTTCACATTCATGTCATCACTTATCATTACTTAAATATTATATATATATATATATAATTTTATTTATTCAGATAAACATATAAAGAAATTTTAGAAAAAAATCTGAATATTTGTTTTAACCTTTTACTTCCTGATATCATTTTAAAAAGTTGTAATCAGTGTATATAAATGTGTTTTAATTATGAAAAGGTTCTGTTCTTCTATTTTAAAGAAACTTACAAATGAGAACTTAAACGAACATAAAATGCTTATTTTGAAAACAGCATGCGTCTATATTAAATATTCAAGAGTTTATTTGGTAACTGTTAAATTAGTTAACTTTATACGTTATTCTGTAAAATAAATTGATATTTTCCAAATATATTCATACATGTATACACACACAAACACACACACATACATATATGTAACGATATATTACAGATGATATATTAGATAAGATTAAGAATTTACTTTCTTCTTGTTTTTTTTTTTTTTTTTTTTTATCGTCTAACAGATAAGCACATTGATTATTTATTATTTATTATTAATATTAATATTTTATTTATTTATTTATTATTATTATTATACGTTTCAAATTCCTGATATTTCAATTATCTGTTATTTTTAAAATTAATTATGTTGTTTTAATGAGATTATTTATTGTACAGAATAATTACTGTAAATTAATATGAAGCTGTAAAAAATTTACAAAAAAACTTAATTAATTTTTCCCCTAAAATACCATTTTAGAAGATAAAATCCGTCTAAACTTGAAAAGAAAATTACTATACTGATTTTTTTCCCCTATAAATATCATATGCATAAATATTATATTAAAAGAATGCGTTAAAAGAATTATTAAACAAGATAAATTGTTATTTTTGTGTTCTAATATTTTCTAGGTATTTTTAGAAATAATAACAATATCGAAATAAAAATATTCCAAGTAATATTTTCCAAATTTAACTTAGAGTTATTATTAAAAGATATATCGCATGGGGAAAAATTAATCCATAAGTATAAAATTGATAAGAAACTTTAATTAGAAAACATAATTTAGTTATTATTATATATTTCTTTTATTAAAAATTGCATATAATTATGCTTTAATCACTTAACCTAATTAAATTTCAATAAACGACTATATTAATTATTATTTAGATATTATTATATTATTTGGATTTGTATAAAATGCTTCGACTTGAAATACATATCTCATTTCTTTTAATTTTAAAATAGTTAATTTTAGTTCATCAACAAGTTGGTCAAACATTTTAAATAATTAACAAATCTGTTTAGATATATTATAAGTTTCATTAAATTTCTACCAATTCTTCATTGTTAAAAAATATTTTATATTAAAAATTCTAAAATTTACTTATTTTAAACTATATCATTCTGTGATAAAAAATTATATTTATATTTTGTAATTTATATGCACTATACACTGGTTCTCATAATTATAAGGACACCCGTTTTTCTATATTAACTAAACACTGAACACTATTATTTAAACAAATATACTTTTTTATTAATTTAAATTTCATTAATAGACTATATTTAAAAAGTTTTATCGTTTTTCTATCTTAAAAAACTTTAAATACGGCCAAAAAGATGATTTTTCAGGTGTTCACAATTATAAGGACAGCTCAAAATTTAGTAATTTTTTTTTTCAGTTTTCCTTTAAAATAATATTTTATGGGGTCTATGTTTAGGTTGAAACAGTCAAGCATTCTCTCTGATATATATATATATATATATATATATATATATATATATATATATATATATATATATATTTATATGTATATATATATATAGATACATATGTATATATATATTAATATTCAGTTTTAATACCATTTCATACAGCATAGATGATATTCTGAATATATTTAAACTATTTAAAATTGCTTCCCACTTGCATGCACTTTTCTAATATGATAAGTTAAGGTTTTTTCAACATTTAGGCCACGGGAATGGCAATAATACGGAAGTTTCTTTCTTCAAACTATTTCCTATTGCTCTAGAAGTAGAGCAAAAATGTAAGTCTTGTTGAAAAAAATATTATTACCCCCCAAAATCTAACAAAAATCTGAGAATCCCACGTTTAAAATTTGCGGATATTCTCTTGATGTTCATAATAATAGAAAAAAAAATACTAAATTCATTCTGCCTTCAGTAGAAACAGCTCCCCAGAGCACAATAGATCCACCTTTAAAATGACCGATTCATATCTGCCTTTAAAACATCTGTTCTGTCTTTCGTTATCTTCAGATCGTGCCCGTAACTGTTAAAACCATTTGGTTAATCAAGATTAAAATGTTTTTCATTCAAAAATGCAACATTTTACCATTTAATATTGTCTTTATTCAACTTTAACATACACGTTCTTTCCCCCATTAAATGCTTATTCATTATTACAGGTTTTTTATTCATTTTAACATATTGTTAATTATTCTAAACACGCATAAATGTGGACCCCAACCTTTCGTTAAAAATTACGAGCAAATTCAGCAGCAGTCATTATGAGTAGAACAGTAAGAGGAATTATGAGTCTTCGATCTCTGTAAAACAATTCTTTATTTTGCATCAGATCTCTCTCCCATCGAACCAACAGTTCAACGTTTGATCACATTTCCTTCAGCAATTTTAGATCTTCGAATTTCATTAAAAATTCGGCGGATTGAAATTATCCTTCCACTTAAAAAACACATTTACCATACTTCACTACATGAACGTTCTTTTTTTCGAGGAATTATCAGTATTTTGAATTATTTTTTTATTAATTTTGTTTCATATTAAAAAAAAAAAAAAAAAAAATTATAACCGTTTTAGTTTTTAGAACACTAGATATATTAAGTGCGCTTAGAATAATTTTGTTCACAATTATTTTTACATTAGTTATTTCAAAATATAAAGTGTCCTTATAAATATGAGAAAGAGTGTATAATTATATATGTAAGAAGTGAATACCTATATTTAATGTAAGAACTAAACACTATGTGAAATATGGATAATATCTGGACAAATGAAGCTGAAATAACAATAAGATGGAACAATGGTCACCACGGCTTAAGACAGTTGGAGAATGATAACAAGTTTACTTGTAATAAGTACAAAATTTTGAATAAACACTATTTAATTCAAGAACTCGCAACAATTTTTTTAGTGCTGTTTGCACGAGTGCTGCAAACAAAGCAGCTACGCACAAAACCGATTTAAGTAAAGAGTATATTACTTAAATATGAAGTCGAATGTAAATATACGTACTGGTGTGACCAGAATTATAAAAATGAAAGAAGCAAATAAATTAATTAATAAATAAATAATATAAGGAATTATCCGAGCTCGTTGCATATAAGAATAATGTTCAAGAGATTAAGAAAGCGATGTTTCAAACGATTAATGTCAGACGAACTCATGAATAAACACACATAAATAATTGTAAAAGAAAGGTCACAACCTAAAGCGGGAGGAGTTAAATTTAAAAAAGGGAAGGGAAACAAAGAGAGCACTCGTGTTTACTTTGTTCGCCTAACGAAAGGGCGTCTCTGCTTTCGACCCGAATTAATTGTTGCGAGTTCTTGCTTTAAATGGTATTTATTCAAAGTTTTGTACTTATTACTTTTAACCCTTTCAGGAACGCTGTTTTCATAGTTCAAACGCAAATTTTAATTAAAAACTGCAAAAAGTGTCCCCATTTTTTTTTTCTTTTATAATTTAAAGGAATACATTCATTTATTCCTTCGCTTCTAATATTGTTGATGAATTCTGGTGTCTTTTGGTCCTAAATGATAAAATTTGCTTGACCCTCGAAGGGTTAAACGCCAGTTTTCTAGTACTTTTCAACACTTTCGCTGACACTTACCGCCGTAAGCGGATTAGAGATTTTCAAGGAAGTTAGAGATTTTCAAATGACGTCATTTGAAAATCTCTAACTCCAGCAGTGGGCGTTTCTTTCTCAATTTGTATGTTATTTATTTCTTAAATATTTACTCAATATTCATATTTGTACCAACAATATACTATGGATATAAATGCTTTGATTAGAAAGAGTATACTTGTAATGTATATCTATTTGTAATATAAATGTGAATATGTAAAATTATGTTCTTAAATATTGTAAATGAGGAGAATGACGCCCACAGGCGGACCTTACTACAAAAAGATAAAAACGTGCGGTCGCGAAAGTGTTAATAGTTTCATTGTTGCAAATTTTTCCTAAGACCTCTGCAAGATTCCATGATAAGAAAAAAAAAAAAATTAGGATTTTTTTTTTTTTTTTTTTTTTTAAGTGACGTCATAAGATTGAATGAAGACTGAAAGAACATTGATTTCAAAAACTTTTTGCAAAATAGCAAATAGAGTACCTTAATTAAAACGAACTTTTTAATGAACAACTTCTTTAATTAAAATGATAGAAATTTACAGCTGAGTGAAATATCTTCCATGAACTTCCATTACTTCTCATGATGCTCAGAACACTGGCCTTCTCGAGGAGATGCGGACGCAGACCAAAAAAAAAAAAAAAAAAAAAATACGCCGGCGATATTAACTTCTATATATACATATATAGAGAGAGAGAGAAGGAGAGAGACAGAAGGATTATATACTTTATTGGACAGACTTTGTTGGACAGAAGAATTATATAGTTTATGTCCAACAAATTTCATCTAAAATTTCAATGTTAGATAAAATTATTTAAAAAAAATTATGCATTTAAATTAATACAATTTATATATATATATATATATATACAAATATCAGTACTTATGGCGTTTTTTCTCAGTTTTTTCGCAGAAACTGAAGTAATAATAGATGTTTAATCACATTATGGTAAAACGAATAAGTCAAAAAGATTTTTTTTATTTTATTATTATTATTATTATTATTATTTTATCTTTACGTAGAGAGTTACTTCTTTTATTTTTGTTAATTGTTAGAAGTTTAATTAAAAAGAGGATTAAAGTTATTATTTTTACCCTTTCTTTAATTTTTTTTTTTTTTTTTTTTTTTTTACTTAAGATTTTCTTTACTTACCACTTTAATGCTATTGTTTAATTAGATAATAAAATTTTACAGCATAATTAAAAAATGAGTATTAATGAAGTATTTAAGAAACTACTTTTTCCATACATAAGATTATAATGCTTCAGTGAATTTTTCGTTAAGGAAGTGAAAATTCTTTTTATGAATGCTCATAATTTTTTTTTTTCGTTTTCCTTTTAAATTTACTATTGTGAATCCAGAAATAAAAAAGTAAAGAAAGCGAAAAATTGGATACGCGATTATCTTTAAATTACACTTGTGGCATTTTGTAAACAGATTACAGGATTTTTTTTTTTTTTTTTTTTACCTCAATCACAGCAGATAATTTTTAAATTTAATTTGCCTTTATTCTGTTTTTTTTTTTCTTTTTAATATTTCAATTATGGAAAATCCAGTTTATAAGAATATACCAATAAAAATTCAGGATTTATGTTACGTTTTTCCTTAAATTATCGTAAATATCCTGAAATTGCTTACTTGTGGTTAATATTAAATGCTTTTTAACACCAGTCGGAAGTTTTTTTTTTTTTTTTTTTTTAATAAAAATAGTTTACTTTCATTTAGAAAACTTAATTGAATAAAAAGGTACAAATGTATGAAAGTACTCATTATTTTTTTTCCAATTTTTAAGTGTGAATATGTTTTGAATTTGTGTATCTGTCTGTCCGACTGTCCATATGTCTATCTGTCCGTCTGCCAATCTCGAGTGTTCATAAACATTTTCAAATACATTTTAAAATCATGTATGCTATTCATGTTTACAAGGTTTTGAATGCTTTCAAGTTTTTGGGTTCTGTTTGTTTCTGTGTCATGACAATTTCAAAGATTAGTATTTCAAAAAGTATCATGTTTTTATGTCATATATTTTCTATTTAAATTACTGAATATGCATTTTGGCCTCTTTAGAGTAAGTTTTATCATTTTAAATATATATATATATATATATATATATATATATATATATATATATTTTTTATGATTCTTTATTAAATTTACACTTTCGCGAATGCTGACGTACATTCACGTCATTTGAAAATCTGTAACTCCACCAATCGGTGTTCCTTTTGCAATTTGCACGTCATTTATTTATTAAGAGTATACACAGCATTCCTATTTGTGTAACCAATATACTATGGATGCATATACTTTGATTAGAAAGAGTATAATAATAATGTATATCCATTTGTAATATGTATATGAATATAGGAAATTTTGTTCTGAAATACTGTAACTCGGGAGATTAATGCCCATAGGCGGACTGTACTCTCAAATATACAAAAATCTGCGGTCGCGAAAGTGTTAATATAATAAAAAACAAAAGAATTATACATATACAATCAAATTTAATGTTAATTTATTTACACTTTTTAAATCACGTTTACATAAGAATGATATGATAAATAACGAAATCAATTTTCTTGATTTAAAAATCAATATTGATAAAATGGAAATTTACAATTTTATATAGTTGATTAAAAAAAAAAATCTTTTAAAATTAATTTTTTTTTTCATTTCAAATGATATTTATGTAAAACAAATTATACAAAAATGTCAGATTAATTTATCGTATAAAATAGGAAATCTCTGCTTATATAATTAAGGAAGAAAAAACAAACATAAAATTTATCTACCTTCAGGCTAAAATGTATGTTTATTCTAAATATCTAGAAGAACTTAAATCATATTTTTAATGCAATTTTATTCTTGTTGAGATTTTTATTCTTATCCTAATTGAGATTATTGTTGAGATGTTCCCTATTGAAAACAGAGTAAATGCCTCTACTGATATGTATACAGGGACACCCGAAAGTATTCCATAGCATTGTGTTCTGTGAGAGGTATTTCTATAAACCATATTTATCATACCTTTACTTTACACAAACCTTAATGAAAATGAAATATTTTATTCAAATTCACTACATGATGTTTTCTTTAGAATATGGAGTAAATACCAGAAGAGAGGTATTTCTATAAACCAAATTTTAATAACTTTGCACAAACTTTAATGAAAATAAAAAATGTTCTTCATATGCATAAAAGAATGCTTTAAATGGAATAAAAATGATTCATATTAAAATTTACAGGGTCACACAAAAATATCCAGTTACATTAAGTGATGTTATGGTATTTTTGATGGGATTGCATTTTCGTTTACATGTCTATTTTCTTTTTTTTTTTACATTTTTTGAGTATATGTTTTGAATTTGTGTATCTGTCTGTCCGACTGACCATGTGTCTATCTGTCCGTTTGCCCACCTCCAGCACGCATGATTTTTTTCAAAAGAAAAAAATATGATGTATGCTATTCACATTTAAAAGATTTTGGGTTCTGTCTGTTTGTGTGTCTGTTTGTGTGTCTGTTAGCCTGCCTGTCGCACGATAGCGGTCGCAAAAATCATCTTATTGAGTTGTAGCTTGGTACACATGTGAGGTTGGGACTACAGAACGTCTCCACAGTCTGTTTGAAATTAAGCTGAATCCAGCAAATTATAAAGTTGGGATGGTTAAATCACTTCGTCGCCAGTGACTCGGCGAAAGTCTTGGTCGCATGAGTTTTATGTCGAAATGGTGCTGCTATGAAAGAATTAGGTTCTGAGTGTTAGATGAATGGAAAACGAATTGTAAGGTTTTGATTGAAATGAAGAGAAAGGAAGTTGTAGAATGTAGTATAAGAGGGAGATTGTTTTGGTAGATAAATAGTGAATTGCTAGTGATAGTGAATTGGTAGTGGTAGAGAATTGTAGCGGATTAGTGTGTGAGGAGGTGGAGTAAAGAATAATGATGGTGGTGATAGTTCTTATGCATGTTTTAAGTGATGGTAGAGAGGTGTAACGTTGTAGAATGAAGTAAGAGAAGAATCTGTCACGCCTAGGGAATCCAGCCGACGATTCTTGTGTGAGAAGAGTTAGTGGTTAACAGAGAACGGCCGTCGACAAGATCAGTATAGGTGAGATAAATTACCTTTTATTTTATGCTTGTTGAAGTTATTCCTTGAGGTCATTGGAGAGTTAAAATTGAGTTAGCCCAACACCCGTCTTGAAATTAAGCATTAATAAACTTTGTTATTTTATATTTAACCTTGTCTCGATCTCTTCTAATTATCTAATTAAGTAATTAAGATAATCTTTAAGATTAAGATTGAGGAATTGAGATCATGGTAGACTCGAAACCCTCACACACATATTCACAAGCCACACGGAATTCGCTGTGTAGTTTTGGGTGTGTTTTACATTTATAGTTCGTGTACAAGGGCACGCCAAAGTTTGTCTTCTCATTACGGTTTATGGACAGACATTGTATAAACCGCAATAGCGGCCTCAAAAATGTTCCGGCTGACTTATAAACTACTACGCAAGTTCAGGCTCTGAATAGAAATAGTTGAATATTTTTTTATGTTTAGATTATTTACGAATCATGTACAGGGATACATCAAAGTTTTTATTATCTTTTATATTATCATTTCGAGACCTTTGAAATTTATGGTTTAACAAATACTTATGTAGAAACTAATGACTTAGAGTATTGGTCTCGATAGCTTTTTAAAATATTTTAAATATTTTAAAAAATGCATCTCTTTCAAAAGTGAATTATCTATATTTTCTCTCTCTTTTTTTTTTTTATGTTGAAACTTTTATTTATTTATAGCATGTCTTTGCAAGAATAAATTTTTATTTTATGCTTTTCAGGGCCCAAGAATAAAGAGCTTCTACTGTTAAAATTACTGTTAAAATTTTTACTTAAATTTTTATTTTCTATTTTAGGTGCAGTTCTGTTTAAATTTTGAATCTATAAGTTGATAAACAGATCATGTCTCATCATATTAATAAAGTTAGAAATAAATTTCTATATACCAACTACTATTAACTAACTCAACTGCTATTATAACCACAAACATTAATTGTCTCATGCGATAGATGTAGCCGATCATAGCACATTGTAATTTGGTGTGAAATTGTTGTCATTTTATGGTTGATCGAATAAATCAAATAAATATAGAAAAAAACGTGAAAGAAAATATTATGAACACCACGTATAGTGTTGTTCATATGTAACTGGGATTCAAATATAAAATGGCTACCTCAATGTTTTCGATACTGTCTGTTTCGAAACTGTCATCTGATAAGCACCCATATGGAAACTCACTGGAAAGCTACTGTCACAGGCAATAGGGACAGACACCTGAGAGCCTGCGAATGAGTGGTAGCTTCTGAAGGCAGCAGCGGGCCAAAGCGGGCTTTTAAACAATTTCATGATTTCTTTAAACTTTATTTTTGTTTGTAAAGCGATGTAGGAAAGAGCTTCCTTTAAATATAGTGACCAGCGAAGCGAGATAAACTTTCGTTGATTCACTACTCTCACTGATTTCAAGAATTAAAAAATGGTTTCGTTAACAAACTTTGATCTATTGGCACGCAGGCAGCATCAGGCCGAGTTTTGTACATTTCGAGTTTTGTTTTGAAATTTTTCCCGCATTCGGAATTCGGTTCGTTCCCGAACCGGGGCTTTGCTAGTGTGTTTATAAAATGTGAAAATATTTATTTATTTTTTATTTCCTCTAATTTCATATAATATGGTAAGGCAATTGTTTTTTTTTAACGAACTATTTTAAGAACAGTGAGTTCTCAGTTTTGAATAATTTGTATTTATAATTTATTACTGCAATATTGAAACCCTGTTTCATGTAATACATGATTTACTTTCAATTTTATTTTTTATCTACTGATGACGTTTTAATATAAAATATTCTTTAAATAATAATTTTATTTCGAAATTGATACGAAGTTTAATCTTAATTATTTTTAAATAACTATCTGCTTAAAAATAGTGCAATTGATTTAAAATACAAAGTGAAATTTAGAAAGTCAGAGATTTTGCAAATAAATTTAAAGTTTCCTTTAAAACGTTTCGGATTTATAACAAACAACTTTTACCTACAATTTACTTTTTTGAATTATTTGTATTTATATTTAAGCTTTTTTATTGAAAAAAAAAAAATGTTCATATAGTCATAGCTTCCAGATTTAACGCATTTTTGCTAATATATATAATGATAATAGTAATTTAATTTCTAAAGGAATAAATATCAGGCAGATTTCTTGTCCAATTTTAAATACTAAATTTTAATTTATCGTAATGATTTTTTGTGTATTGATATATCTTTATGTACTGCTGATAGATAATAGAAAACTTTTAGTTAAAAAAAAATAATTTACGCTTAATAAGGTTAAATTGCGGTACGACAGGCATGACAAATAACAGACATATTTTCAGTGACTCATCTTTATCACTCAATTACTTTAAATGGAGATACCTTTATAGTGAAAAGGTTTTTATTTACATCGACAGAACTTTCGTCTGATATCTAATTTAAAAAGTTTTAAAATTTAAATGAAAAAGTATATAAAAAACATATTTAATAGCGTGGCAGGCATGACATGTGTCAAAATTTAGATGTATCTTATCTTACATACTTTTAAATATATATATATATATTTTTTTTTTATTAATAATGCACAATTTTTTTTATATATAATGTATTATATTATTGTACATTTTCAGGTAATGGAAAACACCATTAAACAATGGGATAAAGAAATACAATTTTTATTAAAATCACACAATCAACTGATCAGTTGATTGTGTGATTTTAATAAAAATTGTATTTCTTTCTCCCATTGTGTGTGATTTTAATAAAAATTGTATTTCTTTCTCCCATTGTTTACTGGTGTTTTCCATTACCTGCGGCTTATTTCTGTCGAGCTATCTACATGATAGACCAGATGTTCCTGCCTAAAGGTTGTCTGAGTGAGTAATGCTGACCGGTTGTCGGCCTGGATAGCTCAATTGGTAGAGCCTTAAGTTTGTAAGTTAAGGTTCTAAGTTAAGTTCTAAGTTAGGTTCTAAGTTAAGCTTGTAAGTTAAGTTCCGGGGTTCGACTCCCGGTCCAGGCATTATTTTCACTCAGTCGGAAAAATAAATTTTCAATAAATATGATGTTCTTCCAATCAGTTGATTGTGTGATTTTAATAAAAATTGTATTTTGACATTAGTTTATTTTTTAATGGACCTTTATTCCTCTTCAAGACAAAATTTTTGCTGAAATATATGAGGTAAGGTGATTCCTGAAAACAATGTCTAGGTATTTGGCAAAACGGCTCAATTCGAAAGTGACCAAATGCTTATTGGTAGATAGTGTATTTTACTTTAAATAAAAGGATACAGGAAAAGAAAAAGAAAATGCTAACTTTTTTCTTTTTGTAAATACATTAAATTATTCTTGTTATTGCATAATAATGAACTAGCATATTTTCCAACAGTGCCGATTTTTAATACCAGTATTTTGTATAAAAATTATCATCATATTTGTTTATAGATCTGTTACTAAAGCTTCTAAGTGTTTCTGTAAAATACTACCTGCATTCAAATATTGTAATTGCTGCCAGCTATGTAATATAGTACAGCCACATTAAATATATATATGTATATATATATATATTTTATAAGTTGAGTTAATAGTTGTTAATTAGTTAGTTAAAACTCCTATACCATAAAAAAGAGATGACACGTCTGGATTTCGCAGGTGCCTTTGTATAGACAGATGTCAATCTTTTAAATTTAATTCTTAGTGGAATTATACAAAGAAATAATTTGTTTAAATTTTTCATAAAGATGTCACTTAATATTATAAAAAATCAGAACTTTTCGACTTATGGCTTTGTTTGTTAAAGCACACAATTTGTAAACAGCCTGAAGGGTGGCTAGAATTAAAATTATAATTGCAAAAATCTTTTAAAAAATGTTTCAGACGGTTTAATCAACAACTTTAGAAAAACTTTAAATATTTTAACTTTGTAAAAGAAGTTAGTTAGTAAATTGTCTATATATGCCAGTTTTGAATGCTTTAAAAATATATTATTGTTTATAAGACTCCCTTTTGCTTCAACTTAGAGATAGATTATTAGCAAAAAAAAAAAAAAAAAAAACTTTAGAATAGATTATGCACAAGTTTTTTTTTTTTTTTTTTTTTTTTTTTTTTTATAATTAACATTCGCAATTATTTTAAATTATTTAAAGTACAAATGGTGATTTCAACAGAATTGAAATTGGCATATTAGATCAATAAATTACAGTGATTTATCTATACACTAATCGAAATAACTAATTAATCATGAAAGAAAATATAAAATCAATTATATGCTTTATGAAATATCTCTTTTCTTATCCACTATAAATAAATTTTGATAAGGATATCTTTTAATTTTAATTATATGTTCTCGGAATAAATAATAAATTTTCCTGCGATATAATAGTTTGCAACGTTTGTAATACAATTAGTTTTATAAATTTTTATCTTTTGAATAACAATCTTGTACAAAGTGCCAGAAAAATATTGTTTCCATAAAGAAAAAATAAAATTTTCAAAAAACTATTGAGTTTCACTTTAACAGAAAATTATTTTTTAAGAAGTACCTTAAAGCTAAAAAATGACTTCTAAGTAGTAATAAAAAATCGTTTTTAATATCTCACTATAAAAACATAGTTTAGATTCAAATTTTCTTTAAAAAATTCTTTTAAAGTTCTCAGGCCTTTGTTAAAACTTTCTTTAGTTGCTTCATAAATGTATGAAAAATTCTCCACTGAAATATTACTGTATTTTTTAAATAATTATTTATAAAGAAACTTATCTTATGTAGTGATTATTGAAAAAGAAATATAATTATAAATGAAAACTATTCATATGTTTTATTTATCCACATGAGAGAAATTTCGAGAATTGCACCATTCTAACCAAAGAGTTACGTATGTTAAATTTGTGTAACGATTCATTATAATTAAAGTTGTTTTGCTTATTTTAATAAACTTTCGTATTAAGTATTAGTTTTTCAAATAATATAATAAGGAAGAAAACAAAAACAATAAATATTTGCATACAAACGGAAAAAAAAAAGCCTATTTTTTGTTTTTCGAAGAAATATTTTTTGACCGTGTACTTTAGAATATAAAACCTTACTTTAAATGGAACAAAAAATCAGTCTTTTTCTTCTTCTTCTTCTTTTTTTTTTTTTTTTTTTTTTTCAATACCTCATTTTATAGTGGATGGGGAAAGGTTCAAAGCCAACTCAGGCATGGATCTTCGTAGTGGTCTAGGACACACTTAAAGTCATTGGTCACAATCTAGAAAACCTTAATGAACAAAACTGGCCTCGTAACGATAACCGAAACTCTCTTACAGCCGCACAGTCGTCAGCAAAACTATTCAAGCGCTGGCATTAATACCTATATAAAAAAAAGTATACTTAATGCTGCTTTGTTAAATAAATCGTTGTCGAGTCATGTTCTTAGTCAGTCTAAGAACATGATTCAACAAGTATATATTTAACAAAACAGTATAAGGGGAACCTTTTTTATATAGGAAATATTGCTAGTGCTCGAATAATTTTGCTGCCAATAGTATTCACCATGAACTTTAACTCCCAGGTTCAACGTAAAAACTTGAAAAGTGCCTGAAGTCAAAGTACAGCATTTCAATAAAATTTGGCATGCTGCTTCTTCCATCTAGTGTTGAAAATTTCATATACGCTTTGGTTGGTTATTTTCAGCTATAAAATCTGAAAATGACAATATCGCTAGATTGCAGAAAAAATGAGTCAAATTTTACTATAAAGTTGCATCCTGACTTTATGCGCTTTTCAAGTTTTCATGTTTAACCGTGAATTAAAGTTATTGGTAAATACAGCTGTTTATCTGCAGCTTTTTAATTTATATATATTTTTTTTATTAAAAATTTTTAAAAATTTTGATTTAGAAAATATTTTAATTTTTGTGTTGTTGTATAGACACTAGATTACTCAAATAAACTAATTTTAAATTTTCTTTCCTACGTATCATTCAGTAGGAATTAGTTTTAGTTGTTCTATTTTGGTCTCCAAAATGTGTGTAAAAGAAAACAACTGTAACAATTTTTTTTTAAACTCGTTATATTAACTAGCATTTAGATATTTATTCTTATGTGTTGGTTCTTTCCAGTGAAGAGATGAGTTTGTAAAGATTTCGTTAAGAACGGGAAATCAGAAAATTAATATGCAATGCCGAAATCGAGTCTAAAAGTCGGTGTTTAAAAAATGACCCAAACATTTTCTTCAAATTTAATTTTTAAACCCTATTTCAGATAGCCTTATATATGTGTTAGTTAATTAATTCAGGGGATTTTATTAGCATATTATTTTTATCAACTTCAGGTTTCAGATGTGGGTGTTTGAAAAAACACGCTCTGTCATTTTTCTTCATGCATATATTAGCTAGAATCTCTTTAAAACGTACTTATTAGTTTATTATTTCAAAATTAAATAAATAAGTAAGTGAAATAATAGTATTTTTGATTAGTCGCATGAGGTTGTGTTTGAGCGGGTTTAACGTCGCACTAGTGCCACACTATAGGTAAATGGCGATGGTCTGAATTTTATATCTTCTTACTATGCTCCCTTAAAAAAGAGTTTATAACCGGTAGTATTCTGTAACAGAAATCTTGTGACTTTTAAAGATAAAATATTTATATGTTACTAGGGGACTCTGGCCTCTGCTCTTCCGCTTACCAACCTCGAGGGAATCTTCGGCTCCCCCAGACTCGCTTGACTTCTTAACTTCTGTAGGGCTCTGTCCACCTATTCCTCTATTAATATTTCTATTGCCTTCCTATTTCTATTGCCTTCCTTTCTATTGCCTTCCTTCTATTGCCTTCTATAATTTCCTATTGAATAGGAATATTAATAGTGCATAACACAAAACAAAAGCAGAAAAATGTTATAAAAACTCCATATTCAATATAAAAACTGAAATATAAAATATTTAATAGCAAATTTTTTTAATGAAATATTTTTTTTAAAAATCAGCATTTTCTTTTTTTAGAATAGAATGAAATTATAGTTATCTAAATCATTTTACATTACAGCTTTATTATGTGACCCCTATTGTGACTTTTAAATTTTTGACACTATTTGATGATGAATATTTCGGTATAATTGTTTGTTAAAAAGAAAAAAAATCTAGTGCCTCATTTTTATAATCCCTATACTCTTAACTATTAGATGTTTGAGTTAATTTAGGGCGGTATACATATATATTTCTGTATCAAGTCTATATATATATATTTCTAATGTACAACTAGGTAATAATTTTACACATTCAAAAATACCTGAAAAGAAAAAAAAAAGTTTATTATTATTATTATTATAATCATTTGAATTTGAAAATTTTCCTACAGCTCCAATTTTTCTTTTTTCTACTTCTTAAAGTAACGAAGAATAAAATGTACTCTATTCTCTGTAAGAGTTGCAGGTGATGAATTTTTTTCTTGCCACAATTAAAAGTAAAAAATATAAAAATATAACTATAGAAATGTAGAAATGTCTGATTCTGTAATGTTAAAAGATTATCAGTGCAAAATTAGAAGATGAGTTTATATATGAGTTGTAATGAGACATATGAGTATAAAGAAGTTACATGAGTCATTTATAAATGAATTTGTCTCTATATTTTTGTATGCCAAATGTATCCAAAGTGCTTTAAATTACGTTTTAAATAAAAATAAATAAATAAATACACTTTAAGGGCAAATATAAATGCAGTCAATTATACAGACACGACAGTATTTCATTATTCAATATATATATATATATATATATATATATATATATATATATATATAAGTTGTAAACAACATAAGAGATTGCCAGTAAAAAAATTAATTTTTTAAAAGTAGAAAAAAAAAATATTTGCTAATGACAAATTTCAATCCTAAATTCATTTTTTCATTGAAAATATGAAAAAGCTTTTTGTTACTAAATCAACAGTGACATTTATTTTATTTTTTTGCACACCACGGATTGCACTTTAATTTTTCCGTGGAAAAGGGCATAATTGCAGAAAAACAGCATCACAAGAGAAACTTTTTTTAAGGGGGCAAATAGAGTACCTTTATAGACCTGAAGTTTCCAGCAACAGTAACTTTTTTTTAATATATAGAGCTACTTTTAAAATTATTACACGCAGACGTGAACGCACACGTATTATTGATATACCGAGTGGTTATAATTTAAAGTGTTTGAAAAACATCATTATTAAATTTGAAGACACTGGAGTGTTGAGTATGTTGCCAGGAGGGTGGCGGAAAGTAATTTCAATTTAAATTGTGGAAGAAATCATATTACAGTAGTCGACAGAATGTCCGGTTTACAATAATATTCGACAAAAACAGTGTTGTTACATCTAAAGTGTGAATGATCTCTTTCTTTATGTACGCGCGAAAACTTTTTTGTAATTCACTGTAAAATCATATCCATACACAAAAACCACGTTGTAGAACCGAAAAATTCCATTTGTTTATGCTTATCATTAGATGACTGACAAAGTGACGAAATGCACTTTCGAACATGGAAATATAACTTCTTTCACAGGTTCTTTTTCAAATCAGTTTCCCTCATCATATTTGCAGTACACACCTAACCCTACTGTCTTTTCAAATTTAATAATCACCTTTCACTGTATCGACAGAGGCTTTTATCGTACGCCTTTTAAGCGTGGCTATTCTTACAGAGTATTTGAAAGAGTGCTACCAATCTAATAAAACGATTTCATCAGAAAGTTTTGATATTTCTCCTCTAAAGGCGAGATGAAGAACGATTTCGTGACACTATGATTAAAGTTTTTTTAAACGCTCAAAATTTGCTGAACGTCTTTTGTTCATTGCATGAAAGGCGCCATCTTTTGTTCAAAATTTGAACTATTATATATCATTGCAGCTTTCTTTTTCTCCATGGTCCGTATAACGAATATAGCAATTTTAACCAGGATACATCTGCTCAGACGGGAATTAAATAAGTTATAACAGGGTAATTTTAATTATAACCACCGAGTATATTATACATAAAAACTTACGTATGTGGCGGAAATATGTAAGGGTAGGTGGGGTACCTCGGGCCTATTTTGATTTTTTCAATTTTATTTTTTTAATTATTCGCCAAAAGTAAATGCAAATGCCTTTTTATAAATACTGTATGGTGTTACGTACAACATATATTTATTCCAAAATTTTATTAAATTTATATCAATTATATATATATATATATATATATATATATATATATATATATATATATATATATATATATAAACGTGCAATTGGGTCCGAAGTAGACGACTGGTAGTGTGTGTTGGACCGTTTATTAAAAGATACATAAAACCTCAATTTTAAGTAAGAAAATCTATTTATTTATCACTTACACACATATGAATTAAATTTTATTTATTTTTTATTATTATTATTATTTCGAAATCATTAAATTGTCACAATGGTATTGTTATTAAGTCTAATTTGAGTATAAAAAGTTAAAAATATTAAATACTAAGTTAAAAATATCTACGTTAAGTCAAATTGTGATTGCTGGTAAAAATCCTCACACTTATTTATAACCAAGATAATAATTGTATAAGTCAATTCCAAATAAAAAATGTTTTTCTCGATATTACTTTTTTTTTTTTTTTTTTTTGTTAAAAATGAAAAAAAAAGAATCAATAACTTTATTTTAAATTATCGCAGATCGATGGTTTAACCATTTATTTTAAAGGTATCTTGAAAGATACCCATCATGAAAATTTATTCCCCTCGAGGGGGGACTTCCCCCCAGGGGAGGAGGCGATGCCCCTACATATACAAAAAAGTTTTCACAGTTTACTATCTCTATTATAAATAATTCTTTTAAATTTCATAATGTTATTAAAAAATAATTCTGTTTATGCCCATTTTTACAAAATTTTGTCCTATACTACCTTGGAGTTGCATTCCGAGCTGCATTTCTGATCCACCACACAATGTGACCAGTCTAATGTACACTACTTGAATTGGGTTCAAGGTACACCACTCTATTACTAAAAACGAAATTGCCAATCGTGACGTTCAAGTTTGGCTTAACTTAATTACAAGCATATGAGGTTATAGGTAAAAAGCTACTTCATGATGCATAACGCCAATTTCAGAATATACAATGTATGTGTGGGTATAGAAATACATAAAATTATCTAAAAAAATTTACCTTTGCAAGGTGAATTTTCTTTTTCAAGAGCTCTTCAAAAAGTTGAGTTTTCAAGCAAACATTAATTACTTCACTGAGATCCCTAACAGTAAATATTTTAACTGGATGTGATACTGTATATATATCTAAATAAATAGAACTAGAAATGGCATAGGTCCGAGGCATACCACTTTCCCCTATTATGCTTAAATACATCACACACGCGCGAATTTAATACACAAACACATATACAGAATAACAAGAATATATTTTATTTTTTATTTTTATTAAAATTTAATAATATAGCTTCAATAAAAAAGAAAATTGCAAACTAATTCAATGAAATAATATGCATTTAAAACAAATGAATTTATTTTTGTTAATTCAAAAGATATATATTCAAATATATTTGTCGATTGATTAATAAAGTAAACCTTTTATAAAATTGTTTATATAAAAGGACTTTGAATTATGTTATCTCAGAAAGGAAAGAAAAGGAAAGGACGTTTATTACCGGAGGTTTTTTTCTTCTATATTTGATACCTATTGTTGTCAGTAACAGTCGCTGACTGCCCACGAAAATATTTTATCTCCTGTGGCCTTACCTTTCTTCAGATTTAAGCTTCAATATTAGGGAATACTAGGTATCAAAAATTTTCGTATTTAAGAAAAATATATTCTCCTATTTTTTTTTTTTTTTCTACTATCTAAAATATTTCCGAACACAATATTTAGGTTTTATTGCTCTTAAACATTGAATTTCAGTGTGAAACTAATTTATTCAGTGCAAAATATTTTTATTATTATAACTGGTGTCGTAAAACAAAAGGATGTACTTCGTCATAATTTGAGAATCTTGTTTAACCCCTTCTTTTTCACTCCCGTGAAAATGACGAGGTGAGGTTTCGCCCTCTATTTCTGGTGCCCGTGATATTTCCCGGCTGAAGTGTTCAAATGTAATGCACTAAAAAGCTTTACAAACAAACCATTTCTGATACACGGAATTTTTTTATATTTTTTATTTTATACTCTAGATAAGAGTATCCGACTATTTAAAATGTAATTGGAGATAGTTGGTTCATTTTAAACTAGATTTCAGCACTATCCATTTTTAAATATTTTTAATACTTATTTTATAATCCTTAGCTCAGTTAGACTTTTGAATGCAATTGGTTTTGTGCTCTGTGGTAATATATATATATATATATACAAGTATTAATATTGTGTACATTATGGAGTCAAAATTACAATGCCTTGCTTTTGCCTCCAAGGCAGTAGCACGTGTTTGCACCTGATGAAGTAAGGCTACGTCCTTTCGAAACCGGTTGTGCTGACTTAAAATTTACGGTGTGTGAAGAAGTTTTAATATCTTTCTAAAATTACAAAGTGTCTCGGAGTCTAATTTTAGTATAAAAACATCTGAGAATGATTCGGAAATAAATGATCATTATGAAAGTTCGGATCGCGAATACGAGAATAGCGTATTACACATATAGTGTTGTATAATAAGTAAAAATTCTCTGCATAAAATTATTTTTTAATGTTTAAAACACGTGTATTTTTTTTTCTATTTACTAGAAAACCAACATAATAATTCTGATTGTTGTTTTTTTTTTTTTATAAATTAATTTTTTTTTTTTTTTTTAATTTCAAGCTAAAAAAAAAATTACAGAAATAATATATTGTTCATACACTTTATGGAATTTTCTTGAAGATAAACAATAGGCACTTTTTTTAGCCATTTTCTTGGAAATTACGCGTTCGTTAAAGGATTAAACAGGTTATTATTATTATTATTATTATTATTATTATTATTATTTTACTTTCTACAAATTATTGATCAAAAGCAAACATTTTCTTTAAGGTAAACAGCGACATGTTTTGTATTTTCTAAAAAGCTATAAAATTATTTAAGCAAATGAACACAGAGTATTATTCAATCTTTAATCTATATAAAAAACACACAAGATATCACATATTTTCATTATTTTAATCATAAACTAATACTTGGGTGTTTCCCAGGGTGTTCAAGCCTGGTTCCTGATCAATTGAAGTATATTTCAGCTTTTAGCAAATTAAAAGTTTTTAATCCACGTGAACGCAGTTTCCACTACAAAATTTGTAGATAGTAAATTCCTGGAGTAACTCTTGAATTCTAAAGGATTTTCTACTGATATACAGCGCATGTTTCACCGAACAAGATTCGCCAGATATATTTGGACAGTTTTTACACAGGTAGTTATATTTTGTTACCCAGAGATGCCATTATGTAATAGCGAAAAACTTTCTTGCATTTTTTACAAAGAAACCTTTATCTTAATATATACCTTTTCAGTTTTGACATTTATATAACGTTTTTAAAATTAACGTCTTTAATATTTTTTTTCGTATTCATATCAAACCAACAAATGTTATATTTCATCAAATATGTCTACAAGTAATTTTTTTACTACCAAAATTTACTTCATTTGTTAAACCATTCGATGTTATACATTACCGTAATTTCATTTTCATTTTTTGTAAATAAAATGGTGTTAAGTGACTGAATGGCTGACCATTGTCGAATAAATCTTATTAGAACTTTAAATAACTTGCATGTATCCTCTGTAGTATGAGTTTCACCTTCATTTTTGTTTATATTTTCATTTTATTCAATTTAATTTTTGAATTTTTAGTACTCTCATTATTTTTGAGCTCCCATTTTAAAAGTTGATTTCTAATAAAGGACAAAATAAAATATATTTCTATAATACTTAAAAAGATAAATAAGTATCGAAATAATTTTAAAATAATTATATATATATACACTCAATTTTGTAAAATTGAAACACCCTGAAAGAATTGTCAGACATTAATGAAATTTATTCCACATATTACTGATAGTGGTACAAATAAATGTCCAAATGTACAAGACAAAAAAAAAAAAAAAAAAAAAAAAAAAAAAAGTCTGAAATCAGTATTTTGTGTGCTCGCCACTCTGAGCAATGAGAGCCTGTACACGTCGTTCCATTGAATCATAAATGTTCTGAATGTAATCTTGGGGAATGGTATTCCATATGGCTGCGACTTGACGCCAAAGTTCAATCTCACTGTGCGCCCCACCTGTTGTACGAGCGAGTCTCCAACCAATGAATCCCAGACATGCACGGTGGGCGACATATCCGAGGAATAAGCAGGCCATGGAAGAAGCGAAACCTGTTGTGCTCTGAAGAACACTTGTGCAGTCTAAGAAACATGTGCACGGGGATTATCCTGCTGAAATACAGCACTTGGAATGCGTCGAAGAATGGGAAGGACCTCTGGCTCCAAAATTTCCTTTATGTAGCCACTGTTGAGATTGCCCGCCATGTACACTAGATGAGATCGACAATTATGCCCAATGGCTCTCCCGACACCAGGGTGCTAGGCGTTTGTGTAGTGTGACGCTGAATAACACACTGTGGGAGCAGACGTCTCCCCCCCCCCCCTGTGAAGTCTGACGCATACCCTTCCTTCATTGTACTCAAGACTGTAGCGAGATTCATCGGGAAAAAAACAATTTTCTTCCCACAAGGATGTCATGTGCTGTGTTGCTGAGCCCGTTTAAGCCGGAGGCGTCAGTGATTCAACGAGAGGGGGAATCCTGCGTAGAGCGAACCTTGCACGCAGTTCATGCTGCAGCAAACGGCGACGAACCGGGAAGCTAGACAACAAAACACCTATAGCCGTGCTCCACGTTGCGCTAACACACGAGAGAATGATGTACGACCCGTCAAAGTCATGCGGATGAGTTGTCTGTAGTCTCGTGAAGTTGTTCTATTGCGTGCCCCACTGCCATGTTTTCGGCTTGTTTGGTTCCCCTCTGTCCATTTCTTACAAACACGCGTCACTGTTGTGGCATTACCATGCGTGAGGGCTGCGATACGAAAATCCACCCTCTCGCATACAAACGATGCGCCCTCGTATGAACTCGTTAGTTGCTGGTATGTCACCCTCCGATTTTGGCGAGGCATATTGACCACCAATGAAACGTTTACCGCAGACAGAGAACGATAAATATATTTAAACGCGTCTTTGCAGTCCTTTATATACCTAGAACAAGCGACTGATAAGGAGTCGGTTCAAGTTCCACGCAAGCGCAATCTCTTTGTAATTCTAATCATTTGCGCGTTTTACCTAACTTTACATTTCGTGTAAGTTTAGTTAAATTTGCATAATCGCTTCATGGTGTTGCAAATTTCACAAACACATATACATAAATATATAACTTTAATACATTTTATTATTAACTATATTTTATTGTGCACATAAATGTGATTCGATATATTTTTAAACAAATAATGTTACACATACCACGTTACATGTTTCTGTTTTGGACATAATTCTATTTTATATAATGTTTGACTAATATAAAATGAGAAAAGAAAAAAAAAGAATAAAAAAATGATTAGCTCACGAAACACGCTAATTATTCTCAAATAAACAGTGATTGCGGAAATTTTTAAATATGTTATTGTTAGCGGCTTATTATATAGTTAATTAAAGGATTAATTGATTTTTCGAAAAGAGCATAAGAAGATATTTTTTATGAAGTCTATACAAATTGGTTCGAGAAATGAATATTTGGTTACTCTAACTCTTTTCAGTTAGAAAGAAAAAAAAAAAAAAAAAAAATTCAGGCAAACTGGCGTGAATATGACTACTTAGCCAATAAAACTGTTAAAAATTGCAATAATTTATTTCATTTATAAATTATTTATTTAGACACTTTAATTTGAAAATTCTTCCTCAGTTGTTACGGATAATATATGATTTAAACTAGTTGGCATAGGTGGACTCTGCTCAGTTCCCCATCATATATATGTCCCCATCATATATATAGCCCCCCCCCCATGTAGGGAATGGAAAATGAGAAGTTTCTGAAGAAACGTGTGATTTTTAGCCGAAAACGTGTGCTTTTTAGCACCCGACATTCCATAAATGAAAGCAAAAAAACATAGCTAACGAATTTAAGATTAGAACTGAATTAATACAGAGCATTAAAAAAGCAATTAAATTCATAACGTATATTAATAAGTATATCAGTATAACTTTCCCCGAGATGAAGAAAAAAAAATTAAGCTAGATTATATTCAAGAAGATTATCAATCTAGCTTAATGTTTTGTAAAAAATCATAGCTACTTACACTTTTTAATGTCCCTTTAATTGATTAAAAAATATTTTATTTATTCAGTGAAAATTCATAAATAAATTCATAAAAATTTCGATAACAAATTACTGGTAGTTACAAGCGTAAAATTTAGAAGCAATCAAAACAGCATGTTTTATAAAATAAATATAATATATTTTGCTGCTATATACTATAAGAAAATTGTGTTTAAAAATAACTAGCAACACTGTATGAAAATGTATTATAATAAAATTTTCTGTGCTATTTGATATAATACAGAAGATATAATTGTAATTCTCTTATAAATTTAAATTATTTCACTGAACATTAAGTTTAATAATTTAAATATATTTTGAAAAAATCTAAAATAAATAAATAAATAAAAAATAAAGTAAAATGAGTATACTTTAAGCAAAGCACCGTTCTATACTGACCTACGTAAAATTTCATTATTTTTCAGATTATTTTTGTAAAATACAGTACTTCAAGATAAAGCATGATATATTTGAGTCATTCCGCTTTTCAATGTGCAATAAGCTTCTTTCATCTATTTTGTATTAAGGGAAAAGCAATATGGGAGCTTTAAAAAAACTTCTAAATTTTCCGGACCAAATATTGCCCATAAGGGAGATGGAAGAATAATGAAAAGTAAAGTTCTTTTTTTGAGAATTTTGATATTTTACGAAATGTTTTTTAGAGAAATCAATAAAGTAAATAATTTCTAAGATTTGATTTACACAAAATATTTGTATAACAAATTGAGTTTTGTTTATGCTTAATAATTTTTTAATAAAAAAATTAATATTAAAGTGTGAAAATAATAATTATGCACTGTTTAAATGTACTAAATTCATGAGAATGGTAATTCAATATATTGTGTTTTTTTTTTTTTTTTTTTAATCTTTGGATGTTTTTCAATGTAGAGAAAAATATAATAAAATGTTTATAGTTTTTATATGATGGGTGACATTTACGAAAGATAAGAGTAAAAAAATGAATAAAACTAATTAATTTTAATTGAAAAAGGAACCTTTTTTAACAAAGAAATTTTTTATTCAGATGTTTCACAATAATAATAGTACTTTTATCGGAAAAGATATTTTGTTTAATGAAAATTCTGAAAAATATTTGACTTGTTTTCACGGATATGATTTTCAGTCTTATACATAAAATTAAGTGTATTTCTACAGCGTGGCCAGAAATACCGTAGCGGTCTAATTTAATTCGATTTCTATACAAAAAATGCATTTGTACAAAAAATACTTTATTAAAAACAATACATTAGAAAAATAAAAAATCCCTTTTGTTCAAAATGTTTCAAATTTCCTGTTATCCAGAGACGGAAACGTTTGGTCAAATTTGCAACATTTGAGGGCAATAGATTGTATGATTCACTTCCATTCTCAAATCAAGTCTTCAGAGTTTTCAATCCTTTTATAAACTACGCACAGACTTTACCGCTACAACTATACAGTTGGTCCACAACTGGATTTGGCAATATTTTCTCTTTGGCGCCATTTTGAACGATAGCGATGTCGTTCTGGATTATCTGCAATATAATATGGCAGCCTGATTGCTGGTTATTTTTTATGACCATAGCAACCAACGTTCTTTTGTTTTTTATTACCATGGCAACCAGCATAGCAATTAATTATAAAGAAGTAATTATTCATTATTTTATTCTATTTTAGCTGGTGAAGTACAATTATATAAAACGGTCGTATTGTTATTCTTTATTCTTAATTTATTTAGTTGATTTAAAATTATTATTTTATTTTGTTTAAGTATCATTTTTTTTTGTGCCCCATCTGAGAAATTCTATCAAGTTACAGACAGCTTTAAATAGAAATACTAATTTTATGGCTGTCCAGTGAATTCTATATGTTTGAATAAATTAAATATCCGATAACTAAAATAATATTATTACAGATGCATGCTATTACATGCATTGTATAAAGAAAGAAAATAATATGTTGCAAAAGAGAATATTATATATATTTTACATATTATTTCGGATAATTTATAACATATTAATGTCTTTAAAACACAATAAAATATTTTCTTAAAAATAATGATTTAATGTTTCAAAATGCTCTTTCTATGAACATCAAATGATGAAAATTATCTATCACCTGTCATTTAAACTTAAATTTTCTAAAACAACATAAGTATTTTATATTTCTAAAACAGAATAATTTTCCTTTTAGTTTCCAAAGCGCTTTGAAGTTTCTGAAATACATTCGCTTTTTCCTTTTGGTCAAAAGCTTTATGTTTATTATTTAATCTCATTTTTCTTTAAATAAACGTACAACAATGCTTTTCTTACGTTAGAATTTCTGTTGTTATAACTTTCGTGAAATTTAAACAATATGTAACATTTTCTGAAACTTAAATCACGTGTTGCATCTTGTTTGGCAGCTTAAGCATTGTTTAAAAATTTATTATAGAACAAAGACACAAAAAGTTTCAATAAATTGTTACTTCAGTTCCAATTGTTTCTTAGTTAACATTCATGGTGAAAGAGTACATGAAAGAGAAAATCTGAAGTTTTCTTTGAAAGAAAATATATCTCTTTCAACACAATTATAAAATCGTGTGAGCTTCTCCCGAATAAAAATAAATCACTACAAAACACACAAAAACAAAAGGAGGGATGGAAGGAATAAACAATTATTATTAATTTTTTTTATGATTTATTTATTTATTTTAATTAATTATTTATTTTTAATTAATATTATACTAATAAGTAAATTTAATAAAATTAATTCATTTATTATTATTATTTTTTTTATATATTTATTTAGAATTATTTAATTATAACTATTATTATGTTATAAACATAATGAAGAAAAACTATTTGATGATAAAATTAAACCTGATAATCTTGTTGTCTTGCCTTTTTATCCCCCCTTATGTTTTAAATTAGCCAAAGGTTTGACGCGTTTCAATTTTCACGTTATTTTTAAACCAGTCAATAAATTCAAATTCCCTTCAACTAAATCCCCTGTTCCCGAGCTTCATAGGTGGCTATAATGTCCCTTGTAATAATTGTGATTTATCTTATATTGGTCAAACAAAAAGAAATCTTGAATGTCGTTTACGTGAACATTCTCAATATGTTGTTAATCAAGAAATTTCTAAATCTTCTATTGCGAAGCACAGTTGGGAATTTGATCATAGAATTTGTCAATGAAAAATCTGATTCCACTTTGCTGTCTACAGCCTGGAAAAATTTGTTTAATTCAATTAAATAATTTCCTTCATTATGTTTATAACTAAATAATAGTTATAATTAAATAATTCTAAATAAATATATAAAGTAATAATAATAATAATAATAATTAATTAATTAATTTTATTAAATTTACTTATTAGTATAATATTAATTTAAAAAATAAATAAATAATTAAAATAAATAAATAAACCATAAAAAAAAATAATAATAATTGTTTATTCCTTTCATCCCTCCTTTTGTTTTTGTGTGTGCATGTGCGTTCCTCTCTGATTGGTGCTGCATGATGCTTCCTATTGGTTGTTTGTGTTGCTCCTCCCCCTCTGGATTTTGCCCTGCTTTCAGTCTTGCTTTTGCCTCCAAGGCAGTAGCACGTGTTTTTTGCACCTGGTGAAGGTAGGCTACGTCCTTTTGAAACCGATTGTGCTGGCTTTAAACTTATGGTGTGGAAATAAATCATATTTAAAAGCTCGTTAATGTAAATTGCTTAATTGTTCGCTAATTTGGGAATAAACAGCGTAATTCATGGTAAAATCAGAAAAAATGGTGAAATATAGTCATGAAAAAGTCAGGGAATTTGTGTTTGTCGAAACCGGTTGTGCTGGCTTTAAACTTATGGTGTGGAAATAAATCATATTTAAAAGCTCGTTAATGTAAATTGCTTAATTGTTCGCTAATTTGGGAATAAACAGCGTAATTCATGGTAAAGTCAGAAAAAATGGTGAAATATAGTCATGAATAAGTCAGGGAATTTATAAAAGTTCTATTGTCAGCCACCCTGAAACTATAAAATCTTTTTGGACTGCAGTATAAGAAAATATAAAAGTAATAAATACGCAAACTCATATTTTCAACAAGCAGCATTTACTCATTACTAAATAATCAAGTACTCATTACTAAATAATGTGCAAAATAACTGTTTTTTTTTTCCAAGTATGATAAATTCTTTTGAATTCACCTTAATTACTTTATTGAAAATTAAAATAATATGTGTTTTTTAAATATATTTCTATTATTATTTTCAGTTGTGTGTGTTTTTTACTGTTAAATAAAGAAGTACGTTTTAAATACATAATGTATTATTTAAACCAAGAAATTAAAATCAAAATACATTCAGCGTGTTCCTTTAAAAGAACATCAATTTTTAATATGACTTATTCCAAAAATTTTTTAAGTTTTTTTGTTTTTTTAAATATTTGTATCACTGCAGTTTGTCTAAAAGTTGCGAAAGAAATATTCAGCATTACACATATTAACATTAAACAAAGAGATTTCTTGTGTAGCTTTATTTTATTTTATTTTATTTATTTATTATTTATTTATTTAATTAATTTATTTCATAAATTTTCTGTTTTTATTTTTGTTCGGGAAATTTCATGAAATATATTCAAAGTTAAGGTGACGAGTTTTGTTTGACAAATATCTGATGCTATAATTTTCTCCATGTTATACAAATTTAAAGGGTGCTGTTACAAATTCATAGAAACTTCAAGCATATCAGACTTCATTTCAAATTAATTCGAGAGCAACATACATAGATCAACATATTTCCATTTTCTTTTCTTTTCTTCTTTTTTTTTTTTTTTTTTGTGGTACATTTTACGATTTTCTATAGAGTATAATCTAATAATTTCTGCCTTCTTGTTTCAAGTAAAAGACACAAAATAGGTGAGACGTATTAAACCTGGACGATATATTCAACACCCCAGCCCGCCCGTTCCCGCTCGTCGATGTCTTTTTCTAGTCAATTTTGTCCTTTTATTACTTCCGGTGTAAGCCGTTATTATTATTATTATTTTTTTTTTTAATACACACTTGACATTGCGAGATTTTTTGGTTTTCTTTCCATGCTATTTCTATGGAATTTTTAGCTTCCCCCTCTTTTTCTACATTCTAAAGTGCGATGGTTCCCGCCCGTCCGCCCCCACCACCGCCGAGACACATACTAGGCGAGACGCATTAATCCTGGACGATATATTTAACGCCCCAGCCCACCCGTTCCCGCTCCTCGATGTCTTTTTCTAATCAATTTTGTCCTCTTATTAATAAAAGGCGGTGGTGGGGGTGGGCGGGCGGAAACCACTGCACTCTAGAATGTTGAAAAAGAGGGGGGGGGGAAGCTAAAAAACCCATAGAAATAGCATGGGACGAAAACCAAAAACACTCACAATGTCAAGTGTGTTAAAAAAAAAAAAAAAAAAAAGGCTCACACCGGAAGTAATAAGAGGACAAAATTGGCACTAGAAAAAGACATCGAGGAGCGGGAACGGGCGGGCTTTTTCTAAATGTGTCGCTCCTCACCAGTCTTTTTCACCATGTCATTTATAACTTGATTTGTTGCGGTAAACTTATTTAAATGGAAGTGAAATGCCCCAAACTTAATTAAATAATAACTTGAATATGCATGTTCATTCTTGTAAAAAAAAAAAAAAAAAAAAAAAAAAAAATTAAAACAATCTAATTTAGTTTGTGTTACATTTAGCCGAGGACGGAGTACTATGTTGGTCATGGATTTCGTAATAGTTCATAAGTTTTTTATGGAAAAAAAAAGAAGAAAATAATCTGGTGTGTCACTCACACGACTTTCTCTTACCCTGAAATTTAATACTATAAATACAGGTGGGAGATTAAGAAGAAGTAAGTTAAGGATGTTATGTAAACCTATGTTAAACAATTCAAAATAGGCTTCGGGAGAGTTTTATATGATAATTAGTTCTGTGTAAGGGGGCTCCCGCCCCCCTTAACCCCCCGTTTCATTAATAGAATTTAATTCGGTTATTAAAAAATAATTCTGTTTTTTTTAAATTATTTATTAAAATTATTATATAAAAAAATATATTTTTTATGACAATGCAGACGATTTCCATATTAGAGAAGTAGTATAACACCAAATATAAAAAAAAAAAAAAAAAAAAAAACTTTTTATTCTCAATTAAAAAAATTTTTTTTCTTTTTTTTTTTTTTTTGTTAACCCATTCATGGTCACGCCATTTTTAATTTTTTCGTTTCGAAGCCATTTTAGTGGGATGTGTTTTAAATATTTTTAAGTCATTAAGTACTAAAAATATTACAAATTTATCAGGAATACTGACAAACTGATTATTTTCTATTTAGAAAATTCATAGCAATGAATAAATGATTCAGAAGTAAAAAACTCTGACCGCGTATACGCGTTCATGACATGAAAGGGAAGTAAAAAACAAATCGTTAACTTTGTTTTAAATTATTGCAGATCAATGGTTCAACCATTCGTTTTAAAGGTATTGGCGAGCTCTTTTGAAAGATACCCATCATGAAAATTTACTCCCCTCGAGGGGGGAATTCCCCTCCAGGGGGGAGGCGAGGCTCCTACATACAGAAAATTTTTTTCCCAGTTAACTATCTCTATTACAAAAAATATATGTTCGTTTCATTTGGTTTAGTGCAGTCTATAGACGTTAAACTCTACTTACCTGCAATTTCCCCCATAGACGTAATGTTTTAGAATTCTCTTGATTGTCCCTGTACACGAACCATTTGCTTGATCTTAACGAAAAGCTTACTGTAGCATCCCTATATGATACACATTTAGAATACCAAGTTTGAACTTTCTGCCATAGTTTGTTTTTGAGATATGCTGATAACCGACAGACAGACACACACACAGACGTACACACAGACATACACACAGACCATTTGCTAAAAACTTGATTTTCGTATTCAGGGGACCTCAGAACATGTAAATATAACAAAAACTCGTGTTCGAAAATTTGACCCAAAAACAATACTTTCTCTACCTTATGTGTAAGAGAAGAAAATATTATGGGTAAGAGAAGAAAATAGAACTAAAGATTTTTTTTCTTTTTTTAAATGTACAGCTAGTTTTAAAATATCATTTATGATACTAGCAAACAGGATTTAATTATTGGGATTCAATATTATACTTTTAAATCTTTATATTTTTATTTATAAGAAAAGACTTTCTTAAAACTTTTCTTAAATCACTCTTAGAACTTCCATAATTTTTCATATTAGGAGGTATTTCGCAAACATTTGTCATATTGAAATAGCAGGGACTTGCTTGCATGAAAATTGAAATTATAAAATTGACAACAGTATAATATCGTGAAAAACTGGGCACAAAAAAATTACTGTAGCAAGGTAAAGAGTTGCCTACTGGATAGGGCATTTAAGTCTTCAACTGCACCAGGTGATCAGCCGAATTTATGTTTCTTCTTATGAAGGACTGGCTTAGAGTGCGTGGTTCGAGACATGACTCGCTGCCGACCCGACCTGCAAAATGACTTTTGACCTTCAACCCGAACTGAATCTGCAGCTTCTGACCCGCTATATTGTTAAAATTGTGTTATATAATAAACTGAATAAAAGTTCTTTCACACAAACTACAAATATATTATTGAAGAAATCTTTCAGAAAATTAAATATTGCATAAAAATATTACAACAATGTATTTATCTAATTATAAACAAACTTTTAGCTGTATTAAAACTTATATTTAAAAAATCCACTGTTACAAGTACTTTGACAGCAAAATAAGGAAGCAAATATAGGTTAGAAAAAAAAATAGTTTTCCATATAATTAAGTATTAATATTTAGGCAAATGTAATTAAATTCATGTTATCAGTCATGTCTTATTACTAGAAAGGAAGACAATGTCATCCAATCTCTTCATTTAAAAGTCTAGATTCATAAGTAAAGCATAAAACAATCTTCGAAGGAAACATTTTACGAATAAAAATTAAAGTAAATTTTACCTGCACCCGACTCGCAAAGCAAGTAATAAGCGATTACCCAACCCGATGCGTTTCTCTCTTGTGAGAAATGCGTCCTCTCTTGCGATTAAAAGGGTAGAAGGTATTGCTACCAAGAATATAAAAATTTTTCACAAAGGAATAAAATCCATATGAGTTTGAGTTGCTTTTACTGCTCAAATTCATGAGAAAATGAACTTTGCTCAGCTCAAGTTCACAATTTGAAAAACGAGCGAAATTCAACTCAAAACTGAAAATGTTTTAGTTAAATTTTAGAAAAAGTGAAATTGCGTTCGCAGAGGATAAGTTCTATTTATCAAAGCGAAAAAAAAAGTACGTAAAAATGAACTTTTATTGAGTTTCGCTCGTTTTTAAAAATGAACTTGAACAGAGCGCGTTCATTTCTTCCAGACATGAGTTTGAGCGCGAACTAACTCGTTTTTCACAGGATGAACTTGAGTTTAAACTAGTTCGTTTTTTTCCGCGAACTTGCACAACTCTGGTTGAAAGTTAGAAGTGACAATGAAACCGATACCTCCCCCTTCCATTCCTTCTGATTTTAAAAACAAAATAATCTTTAAATGTAACTTCAATAATTAATAATAATTTTTGGAGATTAGTAGTCAGGAATGCATGGATTTACTCTTAATGAGTGTTGTGCTATTCCAATATATTATGCAGTCCTTTTATGACGTAATAACCTTTGGTACTATTTTACGATTAGCAGCTGATGACCGTCGCTATACCGATGAAAAACTTTTTGTAAGTTCGAAACCTTTCTGAAGTATTTTAACCATTTAGAGCATGTTTTGCACAAGTGTGCAACTTTTTTTTACCTCTGTTAAGTTTTGTAATTTAATTATGTAGTTTTGAACACCTGCGGAGCAGTACTTGTGATTATACTACATAAATTTGGCAATAGATAGCGCAATATCAAAAGTGCAGAACTTTAGTTAGGAGAGATTAATAGATACCATCATAAGCATATTTGGGCTGATTAATTTTGATGTCAAAATAAGAAAAAACTTTACAAAACCATATACATGCATGTGTGTATATTTAAATATAGAAATTTGGGCATAGTAATGCACGTGCGTGTTTGGATAAACTCTATTAAATATTTTTAAATATAAAGTCAATGCATACTCTTGCACCTATAAACTCACGAATTCCCTAAAAAAAACGTAAACTTTTTTTTTTCAGTACTAGGTTTATAAGAAAATAATTAAAAAGTAGTTATTTACCTACAATAAATGCGCGTACTTAAATGTTTAACTTTGTATATGTGTGTTTAAAAATAAAAATCCGCCTTATATATATATATATATGTATATATATATATATATATATATACATATATTTATAATTTTATTTATTCAAAGATATTTATAAACATATATGGTTATAAAGAAATAATGTTTAAAGAAATTTCTTAATACATAAAGTGCTTATTTTGAATACAACATGCGTCTATATTACTTATTCAAGAATTTATTTGGGTACATAAGTTAACTTTATACTTTTTTTTTTTTTGTAATATAAATTAATCTTTTCCAAATATACGCATGCATGTATACACACACAAACACACACACACACACACATATATATGTAACGATATATTATATTTTATATATTAGAGAAGATATACTTAAGAATTTACTTTCTTACATTCTTATTTATTTTATTTTATTTTATTTTATTTTATTTATTTATTTATTTATCGTCTAACAGATCAGCACATTGAAATAGTACAAAATTTATTGAGAAAAATGTGCATTAGAATTTTTATATATATAAAAAAAAAAAAAAAAGTAAAAGTAATATTACCTTATAAAAAATATGGAAAATAATTTAACTTCTACGAAGTTTGCATATTTAATTTATTTATCTATTCATTATTATTATTATTATTATCATAATTATTATTATTATTATTATTACGTTTCAAATTCCTGATATTTCAATTACCTGTTATTTTAAAAATTAGTTTTGTTGTTATAATGAAATTATTTAGCGTATTATACAGAATAATTAATGTTAATTAATATCAGATTGTGAAAATTTTACAAAAAACATTAATATTTTCCCCCAAAAAAATATTATTTTAGGAGATAAAACTCTCTCTAATCTAAAATAATAATAATAATAATAATTACTATACTGAAATTGCTTTCTATAAATATCATATGCATAAATATTATATTAAAAGAATACGTTAAAAGAGTTATTTATTGAACAAGATAAATTGTTATTTTTGTGTTGTAATTTTTTTTTTAGGTTTTTTTTAGAAATAATAACGATATTGAAATAAAAATCTTCCAAGTAAAATTTTCCAAGTTACAGATAATATTAAAAGATATATCTTATGGAGAAAGCTTAATCCATATAATATTTAATTGATAAAAAACTTTATTTAGAAAACATAATTTATTTATTATTATACATTTCTTTTATTTAAAATTGCACATAATTATACTTTAAGAGCGGACAATACCTAATCTTGCCGTCAGCCTTCGCCCATGTTATTCTATGGGAAAATTTGTTTACATAATTACTCATTACCTAATGAATATTTTTCAATTCTGTTTTCACATTTAGAAAATTCATAAGCGTTAAATTAGTACTTGTTTTCCAAAAATTGATTTTTTAAAATTTTAGAATTTCATTTTGCGATTAGAAAATGAGAAAAATGCATTTTGTGAAAAATCGCATTTTTGAACTCGAAATTAAAATGTAAAAGTTAAAAAAAATGAATTTTTCAAAAATGAGTACTCATTTAACGGTTATGAATTTTCCGACTGCGAAAACTTAATTTAAAAATATTCGTTAGGTAATGTGTAATTGTAGCAACAAATTTTCCCATAGAATAACATGGGCGAAGGCTGCCGGCGAGATTAGGTATTGTCCCCTCTTAATCACTTAAACTAAATAAATTTCAATAAACGACTGTAATTAATACTATCTGGATTTGTATAAAATGCTTCGACATGAAATACATATCTCATGTCTCATAATTTTAAAATGGTTAATTTAAATTCATCAACTACGAGTCGGTTAAAAATTTTAAATAACACTTCTCGGCATGAAAATTGCCTCTGACACAATTTCAGCATATTCTTATATAAAATGAACTGTTGAATCTGAAAATAACGTCCATTTTTTCCTACCACCCACCGTTTTTTGGAATGGCTCCCTATTTTAATCATTTTTCGGTGCTTTTATTCGGTGCTATAAATTTGATTTTTAGGAGGGGGGGGGGATTATTTTAACAGTTAAATATCTTCAGAGGGGCTACAGAGTTGGAAAATTCTAAAACATAGACATCTGCGACAAAGAAAAAACGTTTTTTTTTTTTTTTTTTTTTTTTTTTTGGGGGGGGGGGAGGGGGTTTGCCAAGGAAATTATGCATTACATATCTTATATTTTTAATATGCTATTAATGTTATTTTTAATAAACTATTATTATTTTTTTTAGGTGTTAAATTATGCATTTTTTATTCTTCAAATCAAATTCATGGAAATAAATTATCGAACAGGGAAAGGAATTGAGTGAGTGGGTGGTGCATCTTGAAAACTGTGGGTGACTGGGCAAAATGGGAGTCATATTCGGATTCAAAAGGTCATTTTACATAAGAATCAGCAAAAATGTTATCAGATCTTTTATTTATTTATTTATTTATTTATTTTCAGAGCAGTGTAATTAACACATCTATCTAGATATATTGTAAGTTTCATTAAATTTCTACCAAATTCTTCTTTATGAATAAATATTTTATATTAAAAGTTCTAAAATATTCTTTTTTTAAATTATATCATTTTGTAATAAAAATTGGTATTTATATTTTGTAATTTGTATGCACTATATAATAGTTATAGATATATATAAGAAATGAATACCTATATTTAATGTAAGAACTGAAAACTATGTGAAATATGGGCAATATCTGAACAAATGAAACTGAAATAACAATAAGATGGAGAAAAAATCACCACGGCTGGAGAATTTCGCCCCATTGTAACTTATTAACTAATGCATATTTTTAAATTCCGTTTTCACATTCAGAAACTTCACAACTATTAAAAAATTTATCGAATTTAAAAAATTATTTAAAAAAAATTTTAATATTTTATTTCCAGGTTGCAAAATACGAATTTTCACAATGTGAAATTTTTCATTTTTGAGCTTAAAAACGAAATCTTAAAAAAAAAAAAAAAAAAAAAAAAAAAATTTAGAAAGCGATAACTTGTTTAACAGTTGTGAATTTTTGGAAAATGAAAATGGAATTTAAAAATATCTATTAGTTAATAAATTATAATAGGGCAAAATTCACCAAAGAATAACCCTGGCTTCGGTTTTCGCAGATTGTTAGCAAGTTTTATTGGTAATAAGTACAAAACACCACTTAATTCAAGTAAACACCATTTAATTTAAGAAATCGCAGCAATTTTTTTAGAGCTGTTTTCACGAGTGCTGCAAACAACACAACACAACACCGATTTAACAGGAGATTATATTATTTATTTATAAAGTCGAATGTAAATATACGTACTTGTGTGACCAGAATTATAAATGTGAAAGAAGGAAATAAGTGCATAAATAATATGAGGAATTATCCGACCACGTTGCATCTAAGAAGGAAATTTAAGGGATTAAGATAGCGAGAACGTTTCAAACGCTCAATCTCAGACGAACTCATGAATAAGCACACATAAATAACTGTAAAAGAAAGGTCACAATCAAAAAGTGGGAAGAGTTAAAAATCAAAAAAGGAAAGGAAACAAAGAGAGCACTCGTGTTTACTTTGTTCGCCTGACGAAAGGTTGTTTCTGCTTTCGGCCCGAAGCAATTGTTGCGAGTTCTTGCATTAAATGGTGTTCATTCAAAGTTTTGTACTTATTACTTTTAACCCTTTGAGGGAGGCCGTTTGCATAATTCAAACTGCAAAAAGTGGCCCCAGAATTTTTTTAAATAATTTTTTTATTTTATATTTTTTTTCTTTTATAACTTAAAGGAATGTTTTTTTCATTTATTCCTTCGCTTCTAATATTGTTGATGAATTCTGGTGGCTTTTGACTTCAAGAAAATTTGCTTGCCCCTTAACGGGTTAAACGCCAGTTTTGTGATGCCTTTTAATAGTTTTACTGGTGCCAAACTTTTCCCAAGACTGTTGCAAGATTGGATAATTGGAATGAAAACGTTATGATTTTTTTTTTTTTTTTTTTTTTTTTTAATATGCGTTTTCAGTTTTTTTTTAGTGACGTCATAAAAATGAAAGAACAGTGATTTCAAAAGCTTTTTGCAAAATGACAAATAGAGTACCTTTATTAAACCGACATTTTTAATTAATTCCTTCTTTAATTAAAATGATAGAAAATTCTAGCTGACTGAAATGTCTTCCATGGATCTCACCACATTTCATGATGCCTTCTTTAATTAAAATGACCTTCTTTAATTAATACCTTCTTTAATGAAGATGATAGAAAATTCTAGCTGAGCAAAAATATCTTTCATGGAGCTCTTCCACTTCTCATGATGCTCAGAACACCAGCCTCCACGAGGATATGCGATCGCAGAAAAAAAAAAAAAAAAAAAAAAAAAAAAATACGACAGCGACATTAACTACTTATTTTTTATTTTTATTTTTTTAATATATAGAGACTGCAATATTAGGCAGAAGAATTATATACTTTATCTCCAACAATTTCATCTAAAATTTCAAAGTTACATAAAATTACTAATATATATATATATGCATTTAAATCAATACTATTGTTATTATTATTATTATATATACAAATATCAGTACTTATGGCATTTTTCTCAGTTTTTTCGCAGAAACTGAAGTAATAATAGATCTTTAATCATATTATGGTAAAACGAATAAGTCAAAAAAGATTCTTTTTTTTTTTTTTTTTTTTTTTTTTTTATCTTTACGTAGAGATTTACTTCTTTTATTTTTGTTAATTGTTACAAGTTTAATTAAAAAGAGGATTAGAGTTATTATTTTTAACCTTTTTTTTTTTTTTTCTTTTTCTTTTATTATGTTTTGCTTAAGACATTTTTTATTTACCACTTTAATGCTATTGTGTAATTAGATAATAAAATTTTACAGCATAATTAAAAAATTAGTATTAATGCAGTATTTAAGAAACTACTTTTTACATACATAAGATTATAATGCTTCAGTGAATTTTTCGTTAAGGACATGAAAATTCTTTTTAATAATGCTCATAATTTTTTTTTTCGTTTTCCTTTTAAATTTACTATTGTGAATCCAGAAATAAAAAATTAAAGAAAGCGAAAAATTGGATACGCGATTATCTTTAAATTACACTTGTGGCATTTTGTAAACAGATTATAGGATTTTTTTTTTTCAACCTCAATCACAGCAGATAACTTTTAAATTTAATGTGCCTTTATTCTGCCTTTTTGTTTTTTTGAACATTACTTTTTTTTTTATTAATATTTCAATTAAGGGAAATCCAGTTTATAAGAATATACCGATATAAATTCAGGATTTATGTTACGTATTTCCCTAAATTATCGTAAATATCCTGAAATGGCTTACTTGTGGTTAATATTAAATGCTTTTTAACTCCAGTCGGAAAGTTTTTTTTTTTTTTTTTTTTTTTTTTAATAAAAATAGTCTTTACTTTTATTTAGAAAACTTAATTGAATACAAATGTTTAAATGTATGAAAGTACTCATTGTCTATGTCATGACAAATTCAAAGATTAGTATTTAAAAAAGTATCACGTTTTTATGTCATATATTTTCTATTTAAATTACTGAATATGCAACTTTAGAGTAAGTTTTACAATTTTAATATATATATATATATATATATATATATATATATATATATATATGTATATATATATATATATATATATATATATAATATTTTAATATTTCTATTTATGATTCTTTATTAAATTTACACTTTCACGAACGCTGGCGTACATTCACGTCATTGGAAAATCTGTAACTCCACTCCGCCAGCGTTGTTCCTTTTGCAATTTGCATGTCATTTATTTCTTAAGAGTATACACAATATTCATATTTGTATAACCAATATACTATGGATACAAATACTTTGATTAGAAAAAGTATAATATCAATGTATATCGATTTGTAATATGAATATGAATATAGGAAATTTTGTTCTGAAATATTGTAACTCGGGAGATTAACGCCCATAGGCGGACTTTACTGTCAAATAGACAAAAACATGCGGTCGCGAAAGTGTTAACCCTTTGCGCTCGGCATATTTTCCGTAAGACACGCCTTTTGGCGTGCCTTTAAATACGTCACACGTATATTTTCCAACTTACTACCTTTTCGCTACCGAAAAATTGTAATAATTTGTTTTATTTTACTTCATCATTAAATAAAATAAATATTTCTGTTATAATTTTCCTGTAGCCGAAAGGTAGCCAATAGTTACACGTTTTAGAAAAATAACATTTCATTTGCAGAGGAACACCTTAAGGCGTGGTTCGATTTTTTAATGTCCCCTTTAAAAGGGACGCACGAGCGCAAAGGGTTAATATAAGAAAAAACAACAGAATTATATATATACAATCGCATTTAATGTTAATTCATTTACACTTTTTAAATCACGTTTACATAAGAATGATATTATAAATAACGAAATAATTTTTCTTGATTTAAAAACCAATACTGATAAAATGGAAATTTACAATTTGATATTTTTGATAAGAGAAAAGCAATATAATTTAAAATTAATTAATTTTTTTCATTTTAAAAGATATTTATGTAAAACAAATTGTAAAAAATTGTCAGATTAATTTATCATATAGAATAGAAAATCTTTGCTTAGATAAATAAGGAAGAAAACACATACATAAAATTTATCTACCTTCAGGCTAAAATGTATGTTTATTCTAAATATCTAGGAAATTCATATACTGAAATCATATTTTTAATGAATTCTTATTCTTGTTGGGATTTTTATTCTTATCCTAATTGAGATTATTGTTGATATGTTCTCTATTGAAAACAAAGTGAATACCTTTACTGATATGTATACAGGGACACCCGAAAGCATTCCAAAGCGCTGTGCTCTATGAGCGGTATTTCTATAAACCATATTTTCATCCTTTACTCTACACAAACCTTAATGGAATTGAAATATGTTATTCAAGATCACTACATGATGTTTTCTTTAGAATATGGAGGCCACCGATTTTTGTGCACGGACACCTGAAAGAATTCCAAAGCCTTGTGTTCTATGAGAGAAATTTCTATAAACCAAATTTTAATAACTTTACTTTGCACAAACCTTACTGAAATTAAAAAATGTTCTTCATATGCATAAAAGATTGCTTTTAATGGAATAAGCATGATTCATATTAAGATTTACAGGGTTACACAAAAATATCCAGTTACATTAAGTGATACTATGGGATTGCATTTTCGTTTACATTAAGCGTTTTTAACTTTTTTTTTTTTTTTTTTTTTTTTTTTTTTTTTTTTTTAAGTGCGAATATGTTTTGAATTGTTATATGTCTGTCCGACTGTCCATGTGTCTATCTGTCCGTCTGCCCCTCTCAGCATCCATAAATATTTTCAAATATTTTAAAAAATGATATATGCCGTTCATGTTTTGAATGCTTTCAAGATTTTGGGTTCTGTTTGTTTCTGTGTCTGTTAGTCTGTCTGTCGTGCGATAGGGGTCGCAAAAATCATCCTATTGATTTGTAGCTTGGTACACATATTCATAAGCCACACGGAATTCGCTGTGTATTTTTGGGTGTGTATTCTATCTGTAGTTCGTGTACAAGGACACGCCAAAGTTTGACTTCTCATTACGGTTTATGGACAGATGTTGTATAAACCGCAGTAGAGGCAGCAAAAATGTCCCGACTGACTCAGAAAATAGTACGCACGTTCTGGTTCTGAATAAAAATAGTTGTATATTTTTTTATGTTTAGATTATTTATGGATCGTATACATGGATACATCAAACTTTTTATTATCATTTTTATTATAATTTTGAGACCTTTGAAATTTAGGGTTTAGCAAATACTTATGTAGAAACTAATGACTAAGAAAATATGGCTCGATAGCTTTTTAAAATATTTTGAATATTTAAAAAATTTCATCTCTTTCAAAAATGAAATACCTATATTATTCTCTAAATTTTTTTTAGTGTTGAAACTTTCATTTATTTATAACAAGTCTTTGCAAGAATAAATTTTTATTTTGATGCTTTTCAGGGCACTAGAATAAAAATCCTATACTGTTAAAATATATATTTTTACTTAAATATTTTATTAAAATTAGATTTTTTCATCGCGTCTACGTGTCACGCTAAAATTGCATCCACTTTGAAGTAAATATATGCTTTTTTTTTTTTTTTTTTTTTTTTTTTTTTTGTCGCTTTTTGGCTCAGTTCGTTAGAGCGCCAAGTTGATAATTCGATGGTCATGAGTTCGATGTGTTAATTTTTGCAGATAATTAATAGTGTCAATTGATAAAAGAAAATTTTTCATTGTCAACACAATATCCTAAGAATTTTTGAAGAGGATTTCTTTAAGCTTGTTTTAGCTTCTTAAAAAGAACAGAACAAAAATTTAAGCAATAAAAAAATTAAATAAATTTTTTTAGAAGCTTTTTATTGAAATTGGATTTTGCCATCGTGTCTTGCTAAAAACCAAGGCACATCCACATTAAAGTAAAGCAAGTCACTCGTTATATGAGATAGTTAGAGCGCCGCGTTGATAACGCGCTGGTTGTGGGTTCGATATGTTATTTTTTTGCAGATATTTACTAGAAAATATATCTATTGTTTAAAAAAAAAAAAAAATGTTTCAACACTACGAAAATTTTAGAGAAAATTATAGATGTTTCACATTTTCAAGAGATGAAAAAATTTAAATATTTTAAAAAGCGTTCGAGAACAACATTCTTTGTTTATTTGTTAGCTTTTTCTAGCATGTTCTATGACTTTTCTTGACTGTTCTTTGACTTTTGGTTAGAGCGTCACACTGATAACGAGAAGGTCGTGGGTTTAATCCTCGATAGCAGATGTGCTACATTTTTGCAGTTAGTTGAAAGAAAAGATGTCAATTAATAAAGGGAAATTTTTCGTTGTCTACATAATATTCTAAGAAATTTTTATTAGATTTTTTTTTTTTTTTTTTTTTTTTTTTTAAGAAACTTCTTTTTGTAACTCAGAAGCACAAAATAAAAATTTAAGTAAAAAAAAAAAACTTTTTTTAACATTAGAAGCTTTTTATTGTGGCTGAAAAGCATAAAATAAAAAACATTCTGATAAAAACATGTATAAAGAAATGAACGTTTCAACACTAAAAATTTTAGGAGAAAACATAGATATTTTCTCTAAAATTTTCTTAGTGTTGAAACTTTCATTACTTTATCTTTATAGCATGTTTTTCCAGAACAAATTTTTATTTTATGCTTTTTAGGGTTCAACAATAAAAAAGCTTCTAATGTTAAAAAAGTTTTTTTACTGAAATTTTTATTTTTATTTATTTATTTTTGTGATTCAATCTGGATCATTTGTGATTACTTCATTTTGTGATTACTAAACAATTTTTATTTAAATGAAATATTTAATTATTATTATTATTATTATTATTATTATTATTATTTTATAATTAGTGCTAGAGGCCTATTTCAGTCGGTACTGTTGTCGAATTTTTATACGTCACTCTTAATAGTGCTAAGGGCCTATATCAGTCGGTTTATTGAATGGGGATTTATTGAATGAAGTCTCCCCAAGGCCCAACTTTGACATGAGTTCCCCCCTCAGGCCCAACTTTGACATGAGGCCCCCCAAGGTACCCCTGTTTCAGTCGGTACAGCGTTGTCGAATTTTTATAATACATTCTTAATAGTGCTAAGGGCCTATTTCAGTCGGTTTATTGAATGGGGATTTATTGAATGAAGTCCCCCCAAGGCCCAACTTTGACATGAGTCCCCCCCAGGCCCAACTTTGACATGAGTCCCCCCCAGGCCCAACTTTGACATGAGTCCCCCCAGGCCCAACTTTGACATGAGTCCCCCCAGGCCCAACTTTGACATGAGTCCCCCAAGGCCCAACTTTGACATGAGTCCCCCCAAGGTACAAATTTGACATGGGTCCCCCCCCCTCAAGGCACAACTTTGACCTGAGTCCCCCCCAAGGCACACCTCCCCCTCATTGGGAAAAGAGAAAAAACGTTGTTTTGCGGCTATAAGACAGTTTGGACTTCCAACGTTATTTGTTACAATATCTGCAGCTGAAACACATTGGTTTGATTTAATGAAAACTTTATCATGGAATTTAGATCGTCACGAATTAACTAAAGAAGAATTTGTCGATATTAACAAGTTTAGCAGTAGGCCTTTGGCACTAAATTAAAATCTGTCAATGTCAGATTTTCATGTTTTAAATAATGAAATAATGTCGTGTCTGTATAATTTTAACTTTTCTTTCTTTCTTTTTTATTATTATATATATTTTTGTGTGTGTGTGTGTTTTCTTTTAATTATTGAATTGAAATAGACCCTTTTTATACGAAAATATTTATGTATAAAAACCTTACAATAACGTGATTTAAGTGCATTTATTATTGTTAACACTTTATTTGTAATTATGGTAGTTCTCTCCGACCCATGTGCCCAATCACACGCGCCCGGTTAGGGAAGATTGTGCAAACATGTCTCTTGGTTTTCTTATAGCTGTTGCTTTAAATTATAGCATTACAACAAAATAGTAACGGAAATGCATTGTATTCAAAATCTTTTAGCAACAGTTATCAAAATATTAATATTTAGTTTTTTATTATTGTGTTAACTTTTGTACAAACGCTCCTAGTTTTACTTTATATATGCATGAAAAAATTAACTTGATGCTTAAATTAGATTGAATTTATTAGATATTAAGTAAAACTGTGAGAGATGAACCAGCGAGAGAGATTGCATACATAAAGGTTTAGAGAGAAAGCGTAGAGTGCGAGGATAGGTACTCTAGGTAATTGTACAGCAGCAATAGTCAAGTTTCTAACTGAATGTATACATATGGTTTTTAGTGTCTAGTATAATTTTATTTTATATTTTTCAGTCTTCAAGGAAAATTCAACCTGTGACTAGACTAATGACACTCAAGTCTTTGCATTAAAATACCTTTTATTTATTTTTAGTTTTAAAGATGAGCCTATAAGTAAAGGCACTTAATGTCTTTTCATTTTAATAAACTATAATTTTAATATTCCTTTAGTAGTAAAGCAAAACTAAACTTATGAGTTATGAAACTTATGTCTTTACAATTTAAGTATGAAATGAATCTAGTTCAAAATTCTTTCATTCATGTCTTCGAAATGTAACCATTTTATCTAATGTGTCCCCATTACACCAATCTTTCCTGCTAGTTTTGAACAGTTAATTTCATCTATTTGAAGACCACCAAGTGACTTTACGAGACAGATCGACACGTAAGCTTGGTTAGCAGCAAAGATACGTAATCCCAAATGTATAATCACATAATCTACGGTGGTACGGTTAACGCCCAACTCAAAATTGATGGCGACATTCTTTTTTCAGCGGTACTATAGCCGTATTTAGTATAAAAATGTATTTATATTAGTTTAATTACATGCACAACGTCAGGACGAAAATCGATACGGAATGATGGAATCTCCGTGTCAGACACTTAATCGCGTCGGATGAGTGGCCAGATAATCTCAGAAATAATATTACTGTCTTGTACTCATATATATATATATATGGTAGAGAAGTTACTGTTTTTCGGTCAAACTTTCGAAATAGAGTTTTTGTTACATTTACACATTTTGAGGTCCTCTGAATCCGTAAATCACGCTCTTAGTGGTTGGTATTTTTTTTTTTTTTGTGTGTCTGTGTGTCTGTCAGTGTGTGTGTTTGTGTGTGTTATCAGCAATATCTCAAGAACAAATGGCAGCAGAAGTCCAAATCCGGTATTCTAAATCTGTAACATAAATTGATGCTACACTAAACTTTCCGTTGAGATCAACCAAATGATTTGTGTACAGGGACATCTAAGAGAATTAAAATACATTTCATCCATGAGAAAATTACTGGTGAATACAGTATAACATCTATAAGCTGTCTTAAAACAAATTAAATAAACACTATTTTTATATGCGTAAAAATAATTTGGTATGAAATCATTCATCATTCGTTTACAGGGCTACCCAAAGTATTTGGATATATTGGGGCTATACATGGAAACTGCTAAAAGTGTATTTTATTTACTGCTTAGGTGTTTTTCATATAAAACTAAATTTAAGTAGATGTGATGTGAATGTAGTTTATAGGCAATATACACGGCTACCCAAAATAAAATTAAAAGCTTTTTTCTATTGAATGTAATAGATGGAAGTGCTTTACAACATTTTACTATGTCCAAGAACACTGTTCAGGAAGGTAAAATAATTTTTTATACCCATAAAATATTTAATTATAAATTGTAAATAAATTTAATTGTAATTTGTAAATAAAATGTTTTTCAATGTTCTATTTTCGACTCTGTTTTTTTTGTATCATATCCGGTTTTGAGGTGCCCTGAATACGAAAGTCAATTTTTAGTGATTTATTTGTATATATACATCTGTTATTAACATAATCTAAAAACAAATTATTACAGGAATCTATCTTTATAGTATTGAAATTCAGGGTAAGAGAAAGTCGTGTGAGTTACACAATAGATTATTTACATCTTTTTAAATCTTCAAAACTTTTAATTGTTACCACTGGATGTTATACAAATACGGCTAAATCCTGTGCCGCATAAGTTAGCGTTTTATATATATATTTCGTTTTCCCCTGGAGACTGCCCCTGATGGTGAAGACGACTGGTAACACTTGTATAAAGTATTGTCATTATGAAGTCGTGCGAAAAATTTTCAGGACATTCGGACGACATAATTATAATCATCATTTCAAGATAAAAAAAGCGTGTTAAAAAGGGCTGTTACTAATAATGCTCCGGAATTAATTAGGAAAGTTGGCAAATATATGTATATGTATATAATAAATGTTTGATCTACACAAGAGTAATATAAAGAAATATTTACAGTTTATGATTGTAATGGTGTCATTTTTTAAGAAATGCTGCGCATTACTTTAATTGTTGTATTTTGAGATATTTCAATATTTCTGACTGAAAAGAACCGATAAATAATTTCAAAATATAAACATTAATTTTTTTCTCTTAGTTGATTTATTACATTCTTCTCGAGGTATTTTTCTATTTTGTGCTATAAAATCATAATTGATTTAGTTAAAGAGTTAGTTAATTGATTTATAAAATAATTGATTTAGTTAAAGAGTAAAATACGGTCATTTTTACACTTTCACATGAAACTAACATTAGTTATAAAAATTAATAAATGCAATTTATTTATTTTTAAAAATATTAGTTTCTAAATGTATACTGAGTTCAAATTACACTTTTCTGTTTGTACTCATTTAATCCAAATTCTCCCTCTTAGAAAATGCAATTTCCATTGGTTTTCCACATGCAAAGAATGGGTACAAAAGTTAGTTTGATATGTTAGTTTGCTATGTACTTAGTTTGTTAAGTATATTTCCTCTCTTAAAAAAAAAAAAAAAAAAAAAAAAAAAGAAAATCTCATGCTTGAAATACGTTGCCTTCTTAAGATACAACAAAGTTTGTTAGAACATTGTATTAAAAATAGTTTTATTTAAAGTAAGACTTTGTACACGGTACAAATAAGCATTTGGACACTTACGAGTTTAGACATTTTGCCAAATAACTAGAACAACTCTTTATCAGTTATCATGAAACTTTGACAGTATAATGAACATGTTATACGTCAAATATTTCAGTGGAAGTTCTGTCTGGAAGATGAAAAGGGGACAAGTAAAAAAAAAAAAAATCAAAAATTTTTAGATCACTCTGTAAAAATGAAATGCATTTTTGTTTTAGCATGTGATTTTAAGGATTGCTATAATTATCTGTATAAACTTTCATGTGGCTATCACATATATTCACAGAGATATAATGGTTTCTTTAAGAAACTGAAAAAAAAAATTACCACTTGATTTATTATAACACGTAGTGTATTAGGCTCATTGCAATGCCACTTATAGGAAACTTCGAATACTGCAATGAGAATGGAAAAAGTGTAAGTAACTTTCAAAATATGAGCATTTTCACTAAGTAATTTTTAACTACGCTTGCGCAAGCTTAAGAGAAACTTCATTTGCATAATTTAATAGCCAAATGTATTGAGCTGCATATATAAAAGCCCTAAACACAAATTGTGTAAATTAGAAAAGTTATGAGAGATAGAATGAACAGAATTTCAGTTTTTCTGAAAAAAAAAAAAAAAAAAAAAAAAAAACTAAACTAAACTACAAGGGGTTTTACTTGCATTTTTATTTTTATTCAATTAACGTCCAATGGTACTACTGTGTTCGCTGATTATAAATAAATATTGATAAAAACCCCTATCATTTTACTGTTTTTCAGATAGAACTAAAATTATGTGCCTTCTATAAATCATAACTTTTTTTTTATTATTATTTACATGATATTTACTTGGTTTTTATTTTTAAAAAAGTAGCTCACTAATTTTGGCTATTAAATTATGTATATGGAATTTTTTAATAGCTTGCGCATGTGTAGTTAAACATTATTTAGTAACAGTGCTCCTATATCGTAAGACATTTATCATTGTTGTTGTTGTATGCTCTGTCTAATGTAGTATGCCAAATGTCCTAAAAATGGCTTTGCACTGAGTCTAATACCATACGTGTTATAATAATAATAATAATAATAAGGAAAATGACTTCTTTTAGCAATTTTTTAATGAAACCGTTGTATCTCCAGGCATCTATCTGGTAGCCTTATGCAAACTTATACAAATAATTAAAAGATTCCTGTAAATCGTATGCTACTGAAATAAAGCAATTCAAGTATTAATTTGTACAGGTGATCCAAAATATTTTGACATTAGTTTATTTTTTAATGGACCCTTATTACTCCTCAAGACAAAACTTTTGCTGAAATATATGAGGTATAACATCTCTTTTATACTGCCAAAGTTCCAAGGAAATTCCTCAAAAACATTTGTTTAGGTATTTGGCAAAATGTCTAAATTCGAAAGTGTCCAAATGCTTATTGGTAGATAGTGTAGTTTACTTTAAATAAAAGGATACTATAAAGAAAAAGGAAATTCTATCTCTTTTCTTTTTGTAAATACATGAAATTATTCTTGTTATTGCACTATAATGAAATAGCATATTTTCCCTACAGTGCCGATTTTTTGATACCAGTATTTTGCACAGGGTGACAAGAAATAACGTGGACGAAGTTTCAAACCAAATATCTGTAACTACCACTATCGTAAACTCATTTTGGAAGATGTTGTCTTACCTTGGTCGCATAAGCTCTTTGGAAACAAAAGATGGACTATCCAACAGGATTCCGGACCTGCACACAGAGCTAAAGGCACTCAAGATTGGTGCAAGACAAATTTTCTCGACTTCATTGGAGCTCAAGAATGGCCACCGAATTCCCCAGATTCGAACCCAATGGATTATTCTGTTTGGTCCATCTTAGAGACAAGGGTGTGTGCTAAACCGCATAAAACTTTGGCATCCCTAAAATAAATCTTATGCAAGGAATGGGATAAAATATCAGTAAGTGAGGTGCGGCCCATAGCCGAAAGTTTTGTGACACGTGTAAAGCTCTGTATTAAGGCTAAAAGTAACCACTTTGAAAATTTGTAAATATAATAGACAAAATAATGTATTTGTATTTATTGAAGTTTCGTCGTAATATTTTCATTAGCATTAAAATTATAATGTATCATGTGTGTCCAAGTTATTTCTTGTCACCCTGTATAAAAATTGTCATCATATTTGTTTATAGAAATCTGTTACTAAATTTTCTAAATGTTTCTATAAAATACTACCGGCATTCAAATAGTTTAATTGCTGCCAGCTATGTAATAGCAAAGCCACATTCACAAAATATTTTTATTATAAGTTGGGTTAATAGTTGTTAATTAGTTAGTTAAAACTCCTATATCATAAAAAAAGGACGTCTGATTTTTGCCGGTGCCATCGCATAGACAAATGTCAATTTTTAAAATTTAATTCTTGGTGGAATTATTCAAATAAATAATTTATTTTAAAAAGAATATTATTGTTTATAAGACTCCCTTTTGCATCATCTCAGAAACAGATTATTATAAAATTAATTTTTGAATAGATTTTTTTTTAAATAACATTTGCATATGTTTTAAATTACTTTATTTAAAGAAGTTTAATTGATTTCAACAGAATTAAAATTGGCATATTAGATCGATAAATTATTGTGAAATATCTATGCACTAAGTGAAATAATTGCGAAATAATTTATTAATCGTGACAGAAAATATAAAACCAATTGCATGCTTAATGAAATTGCTTTTTTCTTATTCGCTATTTTTTGAGAAGGATATCTCTTAATTTTAATTATATGTTCTCGGAATAAATAATACATTTTCCAGCGATGTAATAGTTGAAAACGTTTGTAATACAATTAATTTTATAATTTTTTATCTTTTGAATAACAATCTTGTACAACGTGCCAGAAAAATATTGTTTCCATAAAGAAAAAAATGTCAAAAAACTATTGAGTTTTACTTTAACAGAAAATTATTTCTTAAGAAGTACCTTAAAGCTAAAAAATGACTTCTAAGTAGTAATAAAAAAACGTATTTTATATTTCACTGTAAAGTCATAGTTTAGATTCAGATTCTCTTTAAAAAAAAATCTTCTAAAGTTCTCAGGCCATTATTAAAACTTTCTTTAGTTGCTTCATAAATGTACGAGAAAATTCTCCTCTGAAATATTACTGTATTTTTTAAATAATTATTTAAAGAAATTTATCTTATGTAGTAATTATTGAAAAAGAAATATAATTGTAGAAAGCTATTCATATATTTTTTTAACCACATGAGAGAAATTTCAAAGGAGAATTGCACCATTCTATCCAAAGAGTTACGTATGTTAAATGTGTGTAATGATTTATTATAATTAAATATGTTTTGCTTATTTTAATAAACTTTCGTATTAAATATTAGTTTTTCAAATAATATAATAAGGAAAAAAAAAAAAAAAAAAAAAAAAAACAATAAATATTTACATACACGCGCAAAAAAAAAAAAAAAAAAAAAAACTATTTTTTGTTTTTGAAAGAAGTATTTTTGACCGTGTACTTTAGAAAATATAACCTTACTTTAAATGAAAGCAAAAATCAGTCTTATTTTTTTTTTTAAATACCTCATTTTATGGTGGCGGGGGAGGGGTTTAAAGCCGACTCAGGTATGAATCTTCGTAGTAGACTGGAACACACTTTAAGTCATTGGTCACAAACTAGGAAACCTTAATGAACAAAACTCGCCTCGTAACGATAACCGAAACCCTCTTACAGCCGCACAGTCGGCAGCTAAATTATTCAAGAGCTGGCATTAATTCCTATATAAAAAAATATACTTAATATTGCTTTGTTAAATAAATCGTTGTCGAGTCATGTTCTTAGTCAGTATAAGAACATGATTCAACAAGTATTTATTTACCAAAATGGTATTAAGTGTACTTTTTTTTTTTTTTTTTTTTTTTTTTTACATAGGAAAATTGCTAGTGCTCGAATAATTTTGCTGCCAATAGTATTCACCATGAACTTCAACTCCCGAACTAAAACTTGAAAAGTGCCTGAAGTCAAATTGCAGCATTTCAATAAAATTTGGCACGCTGATTTCATCTAGCGTTGAAAATTTGATATACACTTTGGTTAGTTATTTTCAGCAATAAAATTTGAAAATGACAATATCGCAAGATTGCAGAAACAATGAGTCAGATTTTACTGTAAAGTTGCATCCTGACTTAACCGGGAATTAAAGTTATTGTTAAATAAAGCTGTTCATCTGCAGCTTTTTAAATTTTTAATATTTTTTTAATTAAAAATTTTTACAAATTGTGATTTAGAAAGTATTTTAATTTTTGTGTTGTTGTATATTACACTAGATTGCTCAAATAAATTAATTTTAAATTTTCTTTCCTAAGTAGCATTCAGTTGGAATCATTTTTAGTTGGTGAATTTTGGTCTAAAAAATGTGTGTAAAAGAAAACAACTGTAACAATTTTCTTGAAACTCGTTAAATTAACTAGCATTTAGATATTTATTCTTATGTGTTGGTAGTTTCCAGTTAGGAGATGAGTTTGTATTGATTTCGTTACGATCGGAAAATCAGAAAATTAACATGCAATGTCGAAATCGAGTCTAAAAGTCCGTGTTTCAAAACAATGACTCAGACATTTTCTTCAAATTTAATTTATAACCCATGTTTCAGATAGCCTTATATATGTGTTAGTTAATTAATTCAGGGGATTTTATGAGTATAATATTTTTGTCAACTTTAGGTTTTAGATGTGGGTGTAAAACGCTCTGCCAATTTTCTTCATACATATATTAACTAGAATTTGAATATCTTTAAAACGTACTTATTAGTTCATTATTTCAAAATTAAATAAATAAGTAAGTGAAATAATAGTATTCTTAATTAGTCGCATGAGGTTGTGTTTGAGCGGGTTTAACGTTGCACTAGAGCCACACAACAGGTAATTGGCGATGGTCTGAATTTTATATCTTCTTACTATGCTCCCTTAAAACAGAGTTTATAACCGGTAGTATTCTGTAACAGAAATCTTGTGACTTTTAAACACAAGATATTTATATATTACTAGGGGACTCTGGCCCAAGCTCTTCCGCTTACCAACCTCGAGGGAGGCTTCGCCTTCCCCAGACTCTCTTCACTTCTTTACTTCTGTAGGGCTCTGTCCACACATTCCTCTATTAATATTTCTATTGCCTTCCACTGAATAGGAATATTAATAGTGCATAACACAAAACAAAAGCAGAAAATTGTTATAAAAAACCCCATATTCAATATAAAAAATGAAATACATAATATTTAATAGCAAATTTTTTAATGAAATATTTTGTTACAAATCAGTATTTTCTTTTTTTAGAATACAATGAAATTATATTTATCTGAATCATTTTACGTTACAGCTTTATTATATGACCCTTATGGTGACTTTTAAATTTTTGATACTGTTTGACGAAGAATATTTTGGTATAATTGTTTGTTAAGAAGAAAAAAAAAAATCTAGTGCCTAATTTTTCTAATCCCTATACTTTTAAGTATTGTATTTTTGAGTTAGTTTAGGGCAGTATATATATATATATATATATATATATATATATATTTCTATATCAAGTCTATATATATATTTCTAATGTACAACTAGGTAATAATTTTACACATTCAAAAATATCTGAAAAGAAAAAAAAAGTTTATTATCATTATTATAATCATTTGAATTTGAAAATTTTCCTACAGCTCCAATTTTTCTTTTTTCTACTTCTTAAAGTAACGAAGAATAAAATGTACTCTATTCTCTGTAAGAGTTGCAGGTGATGAATTTTTTTCTTGCCACAATTAAAAGTAAAAAATATAAAAATATAAATATAGAAACGTAGAAATGTCTGATTCTGTAATGTTAAAAGATTATCAGTGCGAAATTAGAAGATGAGTTTATATATGAGTTGTAATGAGACATATGAGTATATAGAAGTTACATGAGTCATTTATAAATGAATTTGTCTCTATATTTTTGTATGCCAAATGTATCCAAAGTGCTTTAAATTAAGTTTTAAATAAAAATAAATAAATAAACACACTTTAAGGGCAAATATAAATGCAGTCAATTATACAGACACGACAGTATTTCATTATTCAATACATACATACATATATATAGATAGATAGATAGATATTGTAAACAATATAAGACATTGCCAGTAAGAAAATTAATTTTTTGAAAGTAGAAAAAGAAAATATCTGCTGACAACAAATTTCAATCCTAAATTCATTTTTTCATTGAAAATATGAGAAATATTTTTGCTACTAAATCAACAGTGGCATTTATTTTATTTTTTTGCACACCACGGATTGCATGTTAATTTTTCCGTGGAAAATGACATAATTGCAGAAAAACAACATCCCAAGAGGAACATTTTCAAGGGAACAAATAGAGTACCTTTATAGACCTGAAGTTTCCAGCAACAGTAACTTTTTTTTTAATATATAGAGCTACTTTTAAAATTATTACACGCAGACGTGAACGCACACGTATTATTGATATACCGAGTGGTTATAATTTAAAGAGTTTGAAAAACATCATTATTAAATTTGAAGAGACTGGAGTGTTGAGTATGTTGCCAGGAGGGTGGCGGAAAGTAATTTCAATTTAAACTGTGGAAGAAATCATATTACAGTGGCAATATAATGACCGATTTACAAAAACATTTGACAAAAACAGTGTTGTTACATGTAAAGTGTGAATCATCTCTTCCTTTATGTACGCGCGAAAGCTTTTTTGTAATTCATTGTAAAATCATATCCATACACAAAAACCACGTTGTAGAACTGAAAAATTCCGTTTGTTTATGCTTATCATTATACAATCAAAGGATCACTGACAAAGTGACTAAATGCACTTTCAAACACGGAAATATAACTTCTTTCGCAGGTTCTTTTTAAAATCAGTTTCCCTCATCATATTTGCAGTGCACACCGACAGTCGGCTGCAAAATTATTCGAGCGCTTGCAATAATCTTTGCAAAAAAAAAGTACACTTAATACAGCTTTGTTAAATAAATCCTTGTCGAGGCATGTTCTTAATCAGTCTAAGAACATGATTCGACAAGGATTTACTTAGCAAAACAGTCTTAAGTGTACTTTTTAAATGTGGGAATTATTCGCTAGTGCTCGAATAATTTTGCAGCCGACTGTAACTCTACTGTCTCTTCAAATTTAATAATCACCTTTCACTGTATCGATAGAGGCTTTTATCGTAAGCCTTTTAAGTGTACATATTCTTACAGAGCATTTGAAAAAGTACTACCAATCTAATAGAAAGATTTCATCAGTAAGTTTCGATATTTCTCCTCTAAAGGCGAGATGAAGAACGTTTTCGTGACACTATGATTAAAGTTTTTTAAAATGCTCAAAATTTGCTGAACGTCTTTTGTTCATTGCATGAAAGTCGCCATCTTTTGTTCAAAATTTGAACTATTATTTTTCAATGCAGCTTTCTTTTTCCCCATGGTCCGTATAATGAATATAGCAATTTTAACCAAGATACATTTGCTAAGACGGGAATTAAATAAGTAATAACAGGGTAATTTTAATTATAACCACCGAGTATATTATACATAAAAACTTACGTATGTGGCGGAAATATGTAAGGGAAGATGGGGTACCTCGGGCCTATTTTGATTTTTTCAATTTGATTTTTTATGCAAATACCTTTTTATAAATACTGTATGGTGTTATATACAACATACATTTATTCCAAAATTTTATTAAATTTATATCAATTATATATATATATATATATATATATATATATATAATAAAGATGATCTATTAAGCATAGTAGAAGCCAAGCAACAGATACAAGATCACTGAAACACCAATGACCAATATGACAAAAAAAAAAAAAAAAAAAAAAAAAAATCACCAGTGGACGAAATATACCAATGCAAAGAAACCAGATTCACCAATTAACAGCCTGCAAAACAAACGAATCAATAAAGTAAAACAACAAATCTTAACTTAAAACCATAAACTTATCAAAATTAATGAAAAAACAACTCAAGGAACACAAGATAGGAAGAAGAAGGCAGGCGGCAAGACTTGTGACTTGCCTGTGGGGTTACACTAGTTTTATGCCGGCAACACTCCCCCAGCCTGCCACAACCAGAACAGGAACCATATGGATTTAAAAATGCAAATTTCAAAGCAGATGAACAACAATGAAACCACGAAGCCACAATGAAATTCACCGATTGATCACATTGTGTTTAACAGTATAATTAGAACATTATATATAGTTGACAACTCAAAAAGGAAAAAACTGAAATTTTAATGGAAAATGAAAGTATGCATAGTAATACAAAGCAAATGCAACAAACCTTCTATTTTTTTTTTTTTTTAATTTAATTTCACAAACCCACCCAACCATCCAGCCTTACAACACCACCCCACATATATATATAACGTGCAATTGGGGCCGAGGTAGACGACTGGTAGGGTATGTTGGACCGTTTATTAAAAGATACATAAAACCTCAATTTTAAGTAAGAAAATCTATTTATTAATCAATTACCCACATATGAATTCAAATATTTAATTTTTTTTTTTTTATTATTATTATTTCGAAATCATTAAATTGTCACAATGATATTGTTATTAAGTCTAATTTGAGTCTAAAAAGTGGAAAATATTAAAAATTAAGTTAAAAAAGTCTACGTTAAGTCAAATTGTGATTGATGGTAAAAATCCTCACACTTATTTATAACCATGATTATAATTGTATAAGTCAATTCCAAATAAAAAATGTTTTTCTCGATATTACATTTTTTTTTTTTGTTAAAAAGGAAAAAAAAATTAATAACTTTATTTTAAATTATCGCAGATCGATGGTTCAACTATTCATTTTAAAGGTATCTTTAAAGATACCCATCATGAAAATTTATTCCCCTCGAGGGGGGACTTCCCCCAGGGGGCGAGGCGATGCCCCTAGATATACAAAAAAGTTTTTACAGTTGACTATCTCTATAATAAATAATTCTTGTAAATTTCATAATGCTATTAAAAAATAATTCTGTTTATGCACATCTTTACAAAATTTTGTCCTATACCACCATGGAGTTGCATTCGGAGCTGCATTTCTGATCCACCACACAATGTGACCAGTCTAATATACACTACTTGAATTGGGTTCAAGGTACACCACTCTATTACTAAAAACGAAATTGCCAATCGTGAGGTTCAAGTTTGGGTTAACTTGATTACAAGCATATGAGGTTATAGGTAAAAAGCTACTTCATGATGCATAACGCCAATTTCAGAATATAGAATGTATGTGTGGGTATAGAAATACATAAAATTATCTAAGAAAAATTTACCTTTGGAAGGTGAATTTACTTTTTCAAGAACTCTTCAAAAAGTTGAGTTTCCAAGCAAACATAGATAACTTGACTGAGACCCCTAACAGTAAATATTTTAACCACATGTGATTATTGTATATATATCTAAATAAATAGAACTAGAAATGGCACAGGTCCGAGGTACACTTATGTCCAAGGTACACCACTTTCCCCTATTATGCTTAAATACTTCACACACGTGCGAATTTAATACACAAACACATATACAGAATAACAAGAATATATTTTATTTTTTATTTTTATTAAAATTCAATAATATAACTTCAATAATAAAAAAAAATTGCAAACTAATAAAATGAAATATTATGCATTTTGTGAATTTATTTTTGTTAATTCAAAAGATATATATTTAAATATATTTGTCGATTAATTAATAAAGTAAACCTTTTATAAAATTGTTTATATAAAAGGACTTGAAATATGTTATCTCAGAAAGGAAAGAAAAGGAAATGACTATATTACCGAAGGTTTTTTTTCTTCTATATTTGATACCTATTGTTGTCAGTAACAGTCGCTGACTGCCCACGAAAATATTTTATCTCCTGTGGCCTTACCTTTCTTCAGATTTAAGCGTCAATTATAGGAAATACTAGGTATAAAAAATTTTCGTATTTAAGAAAAATATATTCTCCTATTTTTTTTTTTTTTTTTTTTTCTATTGTCTAAAATATTTACGAACACAATATTTAGGTTTTATTGCTCTTAAACATTGAATTTCAGTGTGAAACTAATTTATTCAGTGCAAAATATTTTTATTATTATAACTGGTGTCGTAAAACAAAAGGATGTACTTCGTCATAATTTGAGAATCTTGTTTAACCCCTTCTTTTTCACTCCCGTGAAAATGACGAGGTGAGGTTTCGCCCTCTATTTCTGGTGCCCGTGATATTTCCCGGCTGAAGTGTTCAAATGTAATGCACTAAAAAGCTTTACAAACAAACCATTTCTGATACACGGAATTTTTTTATATTTTTTATTTTACACTATAGATAAGAGTAGCAGACTATTTAGAATGTAATTGGAGATAGCTGGTTCATTTTAAACTAGATTTCAGCACTATCCATTTTTCAATATTTTTAATACTTATTTTATACTACTTAGCTCAGTTAGACTTTTAAATGCAAGTGGTTTTGTGCTCTGTGGTAAAATATTTTTTTTTATAATATTGTGTATATTATGGAGTCAAAATTACAAAGTGTCTAGGATTCTAATTTTAGTATAAATGCTTCTGAGAATGATTCGGAAATAAATGATCATTATGAAAATTCGAATCACGAATCTGAGAATAGTGTATTACACATAAAGTGTTGTATTATAAGTAGAAATTCTCTTCATAAAATTATTTTTTAATGTTAAAACACATGCCTTTTATTTTTTCTATTTACTAGAAAATCAACATTCAGTCATAGTAATTCTGATTGTTGGTTTTTCTGAAAAATTAAATTTTCTTGATTGCAAGCAAAAAAAAAAAAAAAAAAAAAAATTACAGAAATCATATATTGTTCATACAGTTTATTGTATGGAATTTTCTTGATTAAAAACAATAGGCACTTTTTTAACCATTTTTTTGCAAATTACGCGTTCGTTAAGGGATTAAACAGGCTACAATTTTTTTTTTCTTTTTACTTTCTACAAATTATTGATCAAAAGCAAACATTTTCTTTAAGGTAAACAGCGACATGTTTTGCATTTTCTAAAAAGCATATAAAAATATTTAAGCAAATGAACATAGAGTTTTATTCAATCTTTAATCTATATAAAAAAAACACACAAGATATCACATATTTTCATAATTTTATTTATAAACTAATACTTGGGTGTTTTCCAGGGTGTTCAAGACTGGTTCCTGTTCAATCGAAGTGTATTCTAGCTTTTACCAAATTAAAAGTTTTTAATCCACGTGAACGCAGTTTCCACTACAAAATTTATAGATAGTAAATTTCTGGAGTAACTCTTGAATTCTGAAGGATTTTCTACTGATATATACAGCGCATGTTTCACCGAACAAGATTCGCCTGATATATTTGGACAGTTTTTACACGGTGAGTTATATTTTGTTACCCAGCGAAAAACTTTCTTGCATTTTTTACAAAGAAATCGTTATCTTAAAATATACCTTTTCAGTTTTGACATTTATATAACGTTTTTAAACTTAACGTATTTAATTTTTTTTTCGTATTCATATCAAACCTACAAATGTTATACTTCATCAAAATGTCTGCAGGTAAATTTTTTACTACCAAAATTTACTTCATTTGTTAAACCATTCGATGTTATACATTACCGTAATTTCATTTTCATTTTTTGTAAATAAAATGGTGTTAGGTGACTGAATTGCTTGCCATTGTCAAATAAATCTTATTAGAACTTTAAATAACTTGCACGTATCCTCTGTAGTATGAGTTTCAGCTTCATTTTTGTTTATATTTTCATTTTATTCAATTTAATTTTTGAATTTTTATTACTGTCATTATTTTTGAACTCCCATTTTAAAAGTTGATTTCTAATAAAAGACAGAATAAAATATATTTCTGTAATATTTAAAAAGATAAATCAGTATCGAAATAATAAATAAAATAGTTTTATAGATATACACTCAATTTTGTAAAATTAAAACACCCTGAAAGAATTGTCATAAATTAATGAAATGTATTCCACATATTACTGATAGTGGTACAAATAAATGCCTAAAAGTACAAGACAAAAAAATCTGGAGTGACTCCACTCGACTTTCCGAACATTGTGTAACTAACAGTTTTGTAGATAAAATAAAGAAAGAGGAATTGCTAAACAAACAAAAGAGAGAAAACCATAATAGTGTGTTTTTTATCACACGAGGTTTTATTTAACGCTACTGAACTTTGAGCCCTTAGATCATAATGATAAAGAATTTTTGTTGTGTCCCTGTAAAAATCTATAAATGCTAGATTCACCAAAATGCTTATAGTTAGTGCAACAGTGATTTATAATATTCATACAAATTTTCAGCTCAATTGAATAAGGCGTTTAGATGCTATCGCACTTTTAAAAATTTGGTCTCATATGCCATAATGATAAAGAATTTTTTTTTGTGTCCCTGTAAAAAAACTGTAAGTGCTAGATTCACCAAAATCTATACAGTTGGTGCAAATGCGACCTATAATATGTGTACAATTTTTTTTCTCAGATTAATAAGGCGTTTAGACGCTATCACACTTTTAAAAATTTGGCCCCATAGGCCTTAATGATAAAGAATTTTTCTTTGTGTCCCTGTAAAAAAACTATAAGTGCTAGATTCTCCAATATCTATACAGATTGAGTATCTGTGACCTATAATATGGGTATAAAGTTTTTGCTCAATTGAATAAGGCGTTTAGATGCTATCGCACTTTTAAGATTTTGGTCCCATAGGCCATAATGATAAAGAATTTTTCTTTGTGTCCCTGTAAAAAAACTATAAGTGCTAGATTCACCAAAATCTATAGGGTTCGTACTATGGTGACTTACAATATACGTACCAACTTTCAGCTTATTTGAACAAAGCGTTTAGACGCTAGCGTGTTCACTCACAGACATACACACATACATACACACATACACACATACACACACACATACATCATCTCAAAAATAGTGGAAACGGACTCAGGGGACCTCGAAACGTATAGAAACATCAAAATCTGATATTCGGATTTTTGACATGATTACAATACTTTCCTCACTATAGTGTTCGGAAAGTAAAAAGTCTCAAATCAGTATTTTGTGTGTTCGCCGCTCTGAGCAATGAGAGCCTGTACACGTCGTACCATTGAATCATAAATGTTCTGAATGTAATCTTGGGGAATGGCATTTCGACTTGGCGCCAAAGTTCAATCTCACTATGCGCCCCACCTGTTGTACGAGCGAGTCGACAACCAATGAATCCCAGACATGCACGGTGGGCGACATATCCGGGGAATAAGCAGGCCATGGAAGAAGCGAAACCTGTTCTTATCTGAAGAAGGCTTGTGCAGTCTAAGAAACATGTGCATGGGCTTTATCCTGCTGAAATACAGCACTCGGAATGCGTCGAAGAATGGGAAGAACCTCTGGCTTCAAAATTTCCTTTATGTAGCCACTGCTGAGATTGCCCGCCATGTGCACTCGATGAGATAGACAATTATACCCAATAGCTCCCGACACCAGGGTGCTAGGCGTTTGTGTAGTATGACGCTGAATAAACACACTGTGGTAGCAGACGTCCCTCCCTGTAAAGTCTGACGCATACTCTTCCTTCATTGCACTCAAGATTGTAGCGAGATTCATCGGAGAAAAAAATTTGTTCCCACTGGGCATGCCATGTGCTGTGTTACTGAGCCCATTTAAGTCGGAGGCGTCAGTGATTCAACAAGAGGGGAATCCTGCGTACAGGAAACCTTGCACGCAGTTCATGCTGCAGCAAACGGCGACGAACCCGGAAGCTAGACAACAAAACACCTGTAGCCGTGCTCCACGTTGTGCTAACACACGAGAGAATGCTGTACGACCCGTCACAGCCATGCGGATGAGTTGTCTGTCGTCGCGTGAAGTTGTTCTATTGCGTGTCCCACTGCCATGTTTTCGGCTTGTTTGGTTCCCGTCTGTCCATTTCTTACAAACACGCGTCACTGTTGTGGTATTACCATGCGTGCGGGCTGCGATACAAAAATCCACCCTCTCGCATACAAACGATGCGGCCTCGTATGAACGTTAGTTGTTGGTATAGCACCCTCCGATTTTGGCGAGGAATATTGGCCACCAATGAAACGTTTACCGCAGACGGAGGACGATAAATATATTTAAACGCGACTTTGAAGTCCTTTATATACCTAAAACAAGCGACTGATAAGGAGTCGGTTCAAGTTCCACGCAAGCGCAATCTCTTTGTAATGCTAATCATTTGCATGTTTTACCTCACTTTACATTTCCTGTAAGTTTAGTTAAATTTGCATAATCGCTTCATGGTGTTGCAATTTTCACAAACACGGGTGTATATACATAATTATATAACTTTAATACATTTTAGTATGAATTATATTTTATTGTGCACATAAATATGATTCGATATGTTTTTAAACAAATAATGTTACACATATCACGTTACATGTTTCTGTTTTGGACATAATTCTATTTTATATAATGTTTGAGTCATATAAAATGAGAAAAAAAAAGAAAGAAAAAAAAAAAAAAAAACATGATTAGCTCACGAAACGCGCTAATTATTGTCAAATAAACAGCGATTGCGGAAATTTTTAAATATGTTATTGTTAGCGGCTTATTATATAGTTAATTAAATGATTAATTTTTTTTTCGAAAACAGCATAAGAAGATATTTTTTACGAAGTCTATACAAATTGGTTCGAGAAATCAATATTTGGTTACTCTAACTCTTTTCAGTTTGAAATAAAATAAAATTATTCAGGCAAACTGGCGTGAATATGACTACTTAGCCAATAAAACTGTATAAAAATTGTAATAATTTATTTTATTTATAAATTATTTATTTAGACACTTTAATTTGAAAATTCTTCCTCAATTGTTACGTATAATATATGATTTAAAAATCCGAAATGAAATGTTCTTGAGAACAACATTATTTTATATACTGGGTGTTTCAGTCTGTTTGATCAAAGGGCTAACTTTTAAATAATTAAGATTATCATTATACTACAGTTATATATAGATATAAAAGTCGTTCGGGCTTATTAGATGAATTTCTTTTTTCTTATTAAACGTCTACCATTTTGAAACAAAATGGCGGATAAAATTTATAATGAACTTGGTGGTATTGATGTGGAATATGTACAGATGGCGTTTTAAGCATACCTATTCATAAATGCTCTTTTATGTGAATTTGAATATTTCACTTGGTCGGCTCTTGGAAACAAGATGAAAGATCAAGTTGACAAACGAACATATAAATGAATTTCTAATGTAAGCCTACTCTACAAATTTGATTCGAATTAATTCGATATTTCAGAACACACCGTAATGACAAAATTTTAAGTGACAGCGTGATTTCAAGTGATCGTAAAAAAATGCCGAAGCAAGTTTCTCAGTTAACTAATCCAAGATATCTGTAAGATTTGTCCACGAACCAACTTCGGTTCGAATAAATTCAGTGTTTCAAAATTATCGTGATAAATTTTCATGTGGAAGCTTGATTTAAATATCCGTAACTTGGAAACAAAATTGTGGAACAAGTTGCTTAGTTACCTTATGCAAGATACTTGTAAGATACGTTCACTGTCCAGCTTTGATTCGAATAAATTCAGTATTTCAAAAATTATTTTGATAATTTTTCAAGTCGAAGCGCGATTTCAAGCAGCCGCTGCTTGGAAACAAGATGGACGAACAACTTGACCAGCAGAATGATCCAAGATATTTTAATGTTAATTTCACTGTCCAAATGTGGTTCGAATTGACTAAGTATTTCAAAGGATATCGTGATGGTTAATTTTCGAGTATCCGCTACATGGAAACAAAATGGAAGTACAAGTTGCCCAACAAACGTATCCGAGATATTTAAACCGTAAGTTTACTGTCAAACCTTAATTTTAATTAGTTTAGTATTTCAAACATGATGTCAAATTTTTGAGTTGCTGCAACTTGAAAACAAAATGACGGAACAAGTTGTTCAGCGAACTCATTTACATATTTTCTCTGTCATTAAGCTTAATGGTTCTTTTTTTTTAATATCATTCATGTCGGCGTAAGTAATTTAAATTTTTTTTGTCTCTTGTTAGTTCTTAATCTGTATCGCAACATTTTTGTGTCAGTCTTTCCTATAAGTTAAAATCAATTCTATTTTTTTGTGTTGGTATTTTTTTGTGTTTATTAATTGCTAAATTTTAAGATTAAATTTTATTACGATATCTATCATTTATATATATATATATATATATATATAAACAAACTGATAATAAATGTAAAGTAATCCCAAAACACATGGGGGCCTTCTTCAGGGGAGCCCCCCATGTAGGGAATGCAAAATGAGACGTTTCTGAAGAAACGTGAGCTTTTTAGCTCCCGACAGCTCATAGATGAAAGTAAAAAAATATAGGCTAACGAAATTATGATTAGATTTGAATTAATACAAAGCATTAAAAAAGTAATTAAATTCATAACGTATATTAGTAAATATATTAATATAAATATACAAAAATATAAATCTATATAAGGAGAAATTTATATGACAAGTAGATTGAAAAACATTGAACCCCCCTTCCCCCCCCAACAAAAATAGCGAACCCTTTTTGGCTGGTAGGGCCACTTACCAGTACTTAAATTTCCCCCAGAGATGAAGAAAAAAAAATAAGCTAGATTATATTCATGAAGATTATCAATCTAGATTAAGGTTTTGTAAAAAGTCATAGCTACCATCTTTTACACTTTTTAAATGTTGCTTTGAATGAGTAAAAACTATTTTATTTATTCAGTGAAAACTGATAAATAAATTCATAAAAATTTCGATAACAAATTAATGGTAGTTACAAGCGTAAAATTTAGAAGCAATCCAAACAGCATGTTTTATAAAATAAATATAATATATTTTGCTGCTGTATGAAACACTGTATAAAAATGAATTATAATAAATTTTTCTGTGCTATTTGATATAATACAGAAGATATAATTGTAATTCTCTTTTAAATTTAAATTATTACACTGAAAATTAAGCTTAATAATTTAAATATATTTTGAAAACTATAAAATAAATAAATAAATAAAAAGTAAAATAAAATGAGTATACTATAAGCACCGTTCTATACTAACCTACGTAAAATTTCATTATTTTTTAGATTATTTTTGTAAAATACCGTACTTCAAGATAAAGCATGATATATTTGAGTCATTCTGCTTTTCAATGTGCAATAAGCTTCTTTCATCTATTTTGTATTAAGGGAAAAGCAATATGGGAGCTTTAAGAAAACTTCTAAATTTTCTGGACCAAATATTGCCTATAAGGGAGATGGAAGAATGATGAAAAGTAAAGTTCTTTTTTGAGAATTCTGATGTTTTACGAAATGCTTTTTAGAGAAATCAATAAAGTAAAAAAATTCTAAAATTTGATTTATTAAAAATATTTTTATAACAAATTGAGTTTTGTTTATTCTAAATAATTTTTTAATAAAAAAAATCAATATTAAAATGTAAAAATAGTAATTATGCGCGATTTAAATGTACTAAATTCATGAGAATGACAATTCAACATGTTAAGTTTGTGTTTCTTTAAATCTTTTGATATTTTTCAATGTAGTGAAAAAATATTTAATAAAATGTTTATAGTTTTTATATGTTAGGTGACATTTACGAAAGATAAGAGCAAAAAAATGAATAAAACTAATGAATTTTAATTGAGAAAGGAACATTTTTTAACAAAGAAATGTTTTATTCAGATGTTGTACAATAACGTTAGTTATAGGAAAAGTTATTATTATTTTTTTTTTAATGAAAATGTTGAAAAATATTTGACTTGTTTTTACGGATATGAATTTCAGTTTTATACATAAAATTAAGTGTACTTCTACAGCGTGATCAAATATACTGTAGCGGTCTAATTTAATTTAATTTCTGTACAATAAAAACATTTGTACAAAAATAACTTTATTAACAACAGTACACTTGAAAAATAAAAATACCATTTTGTTCAAAGTGTCTCAAATTTCCTGTTACCCAGAGACGGAAACGTTTGGTCGAATTTGCAGCATTTGGTTGAAACAGATAGTATGATTTCCTTCCATTCTCAAATTAAGTCTTGAGAGCTTTCAATTCTTTTATGAGCTTCGCACAGACATTACCTCTACAACTATACAGTTGGTCCACAACTGGATTTGGCAATTTGTCTTTGACGCCGTTTTGAACGATAACGATGTCGTTCTGGATTCTTTGCAATATAATATGGCAGCCTGCATGCTGTTTATTTTTTATGACCATAGCAACCAGCGTTCTTTTTTTATTATTATTACCATGGCAACCAGCATAGCAATTAATTATAAAGAAGTATTTTTTTTTTTTTTCATTTTTGATAGAAAGGAGTAGAAGGCTGAATTTTAGCAACTATGTGAAAAATACCAGAGCCGGGAATCAAACCCGGACCTTCCGCTAAACGCGCGGATGCTCTAACCATTGAGCTACCCTGGCTGATAACCAGCTCGGCATTTCTCACATAATATAAGTTGTCAAGGTCGCCGAGTCTGCATTAAAGCAGCTATATCAAGTGAGAAATTTTTAACCTGGCACAACTCCGATAGGCCACGAAATTTCAATTTAGAAACTTTTTAACAACCTTGAAAATTCATTTTTGATAGAAAGGAGTAGAACGCTGAATTTTACCAATTATGTGAAAAATACCAGAGCCGGGAAACGAACCGAAAAAGTTTCTAGTGCCAAGCTGGTTATCAGTCAGGGTAGTCCAATGGTTAGAGAATCCGCGCGTGTAGCGGAAGGCCCGGGTTCGATTGCCGGCTGTGTCATTTTTCACATAGTTGGTAAAATTCAGTCTTCTACTCTTCTATCAAAAATGAATTTTCAATATTGTTAAAAAGGTTCTAAAAAGAAGCAATTATTCATTATTTTATTCTATTTCAGCTGGTGAAGAACTATTATATAAAACGGTCGTATTTTTATTCTTTATTCTTAATTTATTTTGTTTATTTAATATTATTATTTTATTTTGTTCAAGTATGGCATATAGTAGTAGTGAATCCATGATTTTTTTTTTTTTTTTTTTTTTGAAAAATATAAAAATCTGTTGTTTAAAATGTTAGAATAGTTGTAACGAGAGATAGGCCTATTTTTTTTTTTTTTTTTTTTTTTTTGTAAGAAAAGGTGAATGCAGTAGGATCTTTTTGAGTTATATATTCAGAAAGACATAAATGTTTTTGAAATTTTTGAAAGAATGTGAATTAATTAAACAAAGTATAATTTGTGAAAAGTGTGGGAGTGATGCGTATTTGAGAAATAAAAATAATGTGACGGAAGATTAGCATGGAGTTGTGGTGGTTATGTTGTTGTGGATACGCGTAAAAGGTGTTTCGTTGAAAAAACGTTTAGGTTTGGATCGGTGTTCTTGTCGAGCAAATTATGCAATGTGTTCTAAAAATCATTACAAGAAATGGTATACGGAATTCTACTTGATATAATCGTATTTAACGGTAAGTTTAGAACATTTAAACGGTTAAATGTATATATTTAAAGATAGTAAATATTTATATATTTTTGCATATTCATAACCTTTGAAGTACCGAAATTTATGAAGCTCTTTTATCAAGAATAATGAGGTAAGTCAATTTTAGATATGCATTTGTTTATTTTTATTAAAAATAAGCGTAATTATTTTTTGTACATTAATAATGATACCATTTTGAAAAACGCGTTTTGCTTTTGTTTATGCTTCGAATCCATGACAAGCATTTGCGAAAATGTCATTTAGCCATAAGCATCAGAGAAAAATCGCGAAATGCACTATAGTAGTTGCACTTTACCTCTAAAATCGACCAAAAACTGTAACCCAAAAAGACTTATTGGTCTCAATTTCTTAATAAATAAATAAATATATAAATAAATAAAATAGGACCCAACGATGAAATTTATGACGAAACACCCAGCGAATTCTAGTGAGTAAGGGCTAAGTTACAATTGTTGCCTTTGAAGCCAATATTTTCCAATTTTGAATATTTACAGTTTTATTCAGATCAAAATTCCTTCACGTTTCCATAAAATGTCCATGGAAAGCGATCACCGATCTCCGTTCGTGCTGAAAATCATTAACGCGACATTCAGTTTTTAATCCATATCTTCTGCTAATGATAGTTAATGAAAACTGATTTCCAGAAGATAAAATTGAATTACTTTTAAAAGAATTTTTCAAACAGAAGAATATGTAATATCGGAGTTTTTAGAAAGTGTGCTTGCATTAGGATCTGTCTCTACAGTCGATGATAGATTGAACACTGCTGTGGTTATTACTTCTGGAACGCAGACGACAATTTCCTCCACTTTTCACCACCAACAGATCCATGCTTTAATTTTTTTTTTAACTATTCTATTCAGTATACGGACACTGTGTCAAAAGATCTTTTGCATTATAAATTATATTCTCAGATGCCGTTTTCGATTCAGGTATGGATGTTAATAAGGATTCTGAATCCTTTTAAATGCTGTAGATTTTTGTCGGACGAACTTTCATTCGCAAAATAATAATAAATCATTCGCAAAATAATAATTTCGACCCTTTTTAAAACTTTTTAAAAATATAAAAAATTCGTATTAAAAAAAAATGTACCGTAAGAATCGGTAATAAATGTTCTTTCTCGTGGTACAGGTGTATTTTCAATATCTCGAACCGTTTACGTGGGATCGCTTTACAAAAACCCACGAAATTTTCACCCTTTGCTTTTTCTTTTGAGGTAAGCGGTTACAGATGAAAATGATGGTCGCCTGCCGTTTTGAATCGTTATTTCGTTAGACATGGGTCGACCTTCTTATTAATACCCCCGCCAATTAGGGTCGCGTTGTTTAGCAAATTAGATAACGTACATCTGCGATAACTTCTCCGTCCGGCGGTACCTGTCCGAAGACCGAGCGAATATTAGCGGCCGAGCTTTAGCTGCTTCAAGCCATTTCTCACAGACAGACATACACACACATACACACACACACACACACACGCGTATAGATTATAACAATATAAGAGATAATATCACATAACTAAAGCCTAAAATCACATAAAGTAGTTGCAGTGGATGATCTATTACGAATACACTCAGACACACAAGCATACATATATAAATAATTAAAAGGATAAATTTTTAGTCGCGCCGTCCATATTGTTTTCAGATATGAAACTATGTCCTTGATTTTACTTCCGGAAGAACTTTACAATAACAAATTAAGACACAGTTTCCACAACGCCCTCTAACGAAAACCTTTTGAACTAATTTTGTACCATTTTTCTTACCTTATTACGTAGTAAGTGTATCAGCTTTTGGTGTCATTTCAAATATTCAATCAAGTTAAAGACAGCTTTGAAAAGAGATTCTAATTTTATGGCCATCCAGTGAATTTTATATGTTTGAATGAATTAAATATCCAATAACTAAAATGTCGTTATTACAGATGCATGCTATTACATGCATTGTATAGATGCAAAAGAAAATATTATATTTATTGTACAAATTATTTCGGATAATTTCTAACACATTAATGTCTTTACAAAATAATAAAATGTTTTGTTAAAAATAATGATTTAATGTTTCAAGATGTTATTTCCATAAACATCAAATAAAGAAAATAATCTTTCACCTGCCATTTCAATTTAAATTTTCTGAAACAGCGTAAGTATTTTATATTTCTAAAACAAAATAATTTTCCTTTTAGTTTCCAAAGCGCTTTGAAGTTTCTGAAATACATTCGCTTTAACTTTTTTTCCTTTTGGTCAAAAGCTTTATGTTTATTATTTAATCTTATTTTTCTTTAAATAAACGTACAACAATGCTTTTCTTACGTTAGAATTTCTGTTGTTTTAACTTGCATGAAAACTCAACAATATTTAACATTTTCTGAAACTTAAATCACGTGTTCCATCTTGTTTAGCAGCTTAAGCATTGTTTAAAATTTTATTATAGAACAAAGACACAAAAAGTTTCAATAAATTGTTACTTCAGTTCCAATTGTTTCTTCGTTAACATTCATGGTGAAAGAGTACATGAAAGAGAAAATCTGAAGTTTTCTTTGAAAGAAAATATATCTCTTTCAACACATTTATAAAATTATGTGATCTTCTCCCAAATGAAAAGAAATCACTAATGTAATGAATTATTCATTACTTAAATTTATAAAAAATGTAACCGTGAAATTTGTTTGAAATCTGAGAATTCCATTGAAATTTACATTTAGTGCTTAATTAAAATTCTATTTGTTTAAGATTTTCATGTTTTGCGTTTAGGAATTTAAGCATTTCTTCGTCTACCTCGTTTTTGTTGACAGAAATGCATAGTATAAATTATGTATTAAAATATAAACAAATTATTAATGTATATTTCAATATATATGCATGAAAAAAAAACAAAATAATAATACATATTTCTACATGGGATATTTAGACATTAAAAGATGTAGTAATATCAGATAATAGTCATTCAAAGCTCAAATTTCATGACTATATAAATTCAGGGTGACCACTAGTTAGAGAAAGTCAGGGAATCATAGAAAAGTCAGGGAACTTGTGTAAGTCTGTAAAATTCAAGAAATTTTAACAAATTTTGTAGAAATAAGTCATTTTTGAAAGCTCGTTATTGCAAATTGTTTAATTGTTCGCTAATTTTGTGAAATATTTTGGAAATAAACAACGTAAGTCTTGGAAAAGTCAGGAAAATTGGTGAAAAATAGTCATGAAAAAGTCAGGGAATTTGGAAGAATTCTAGTGTTAGACTCCCTGAAACTGTAAAATCTTTTTAGACTGCAGTAAAAGAAAATATAAAAGTAGTAAAATACACAAACTCATAATTTCAACAAGAGGTATTTAAAGTACTCATTATTAAATAATGAGCAAAATAACTATTTTTTTTTCCAAATATGATAAATTCTTTTGAATTCACTTTAATTACTTTATTGAAATTCAAAATAATATCAGTGATTTTTGAAATATATTTCTATTATTTTTTTTAGTCGTGTGTGTTTTTTACTGTTAAATAAAGAAATACGTTGTAAATACATAATATATTATTTAAACCAAGAAATTAAAATCAAAATACATTCAGCCTGTTCCATTAAAAGAACTACAATTTTTAATGGGAGTTAGGTCTTATTCCAAGAATTTTTAAAGTTTTTTTGCTTTTTTAAACATTTGTACCACTGCGGTTTGTCTAAAAGATGCAAAACAAATAGTCAGTATTACACATATTAACATTAAAAAAAATAGATTTCTTATTATAGCTTTATTTTATTTTATTTTATTTTATTTATTTATTTATTTCAGAAATTTTCTGCTTTTATTTTTGTTCGTGAAATTTCGTGAAATATTTTCAAAGTTAAGGTGACGACTTTTGATTGACAAATATCTGAGTCTAAAATTTTCTCCATCTTATACAAATTTAAAGGGTGCTGTTACAAATTCATAGAAACTTCAAGCATATCTGACCGCATTTCAAATTAATGGGAAAAAGATCTTGTCATACATAGATCAATATATTTCTATTTATGAGACACGTTTTGCGATTTTCTATAGAGTATAATCTAATCATTTCTGGCTTCTTGTTTCAAGTAAAACATGTATACTATCTAAAAATAAACTTATTTAGCATTTTCACATGTTTTTCTAAATTTGTCGCTCTTCACCAGTTTTTTTCACCATGTCATTTGTAACTTGATTTGTTGCGGTAGAGTTATTTAAATGGAAGAGAAATGCCCCAAGTTCGTTCTTGTAAAAAATAAATTAAAACCATCTAATTTAGTTTGTGTTACATTCAACCGAGGACAGTGTACTATGTTGTTCATGGATTTCGTAATAGTTCATAAGTTTTTATGGTTTAAAAAAAAAAAAAAAAAAAAAGTGATTACTACAGAATAATAATTTAAAAAAACCTAAAATTATCTTTTCTCATAGCAATAACCTACCAATTGAAATAAATTGAAATTATTATTATTATTATTATTATATTAATTTACCCTTAACTGTATTTTACGTGTTTGAATGCATCTAATGGTTATTAACTGAAAACATTTTATTAAATGAATTGTGCATATGAAAAGAAAATATTTTATTTACTGGTTAAATTATTTCATAAAACATTAATGTCTTAAAAATAATAACGAGTACTGTTCAAAATAAGAAATTTAATCATACAAGATGCTCTTTCAATACACATTAAATAAGGAACATAATCTTTCATCGTCTTTTCTATTTAAAATTTTACAAAACAATGTATTTTGATTTTCTAAAACAAAATAATTTGTCTCTTACTTTTCAAAGCGCTTTGAAGTTATTGAAATACACCGTTTTAACTTTTTTTTTTACTTTTTGGTTAAAAGTTCTATGGTTATTATTTAATGTTCTTTATCTTTTTTAAATAAACGCAGAACAATGCTTTTCTAACGTGCTTAACAATGCTTTTCTAAACCTAGCTGTTTTAACTTTCGTAAAAATTCAACAATATTTATTATTTTCAGACATAAATCATTTGTTGCATTTTGTTTAGCAGCTTAAGTATTGTTTAAAAATTTATTATAGAAAAAAGGTAAGCAGTTCAATAAATTGTTATTTCAGTTTCGATTGTGTCTCCGCTAACATTTGTGGTGAAAGAGTATATGAAAGAGGAATTATAAAATGTTCTTTAAAAGAAAATATTTCACTTTTCAACACATTTTTATAGAAATGTCTGATATTTTGTCATATGAAAGAAACAATGTACGGACAATGAATTGTTTATTATGTAAGATTATGAACGAAATAACCTTAAACTGTTATTGAAGTCTTACAATGCTATCAGAATTTATAATAATTGAAATCCTAAGGTTTTAAAAATTTAGTGTTCTAAGTTATGAATTTAAGTACTTTTTCTTGTTGTTCGACGATCTTTCCTAAAGCATCAGTGATTTTATTCTTATGACTTATCTCCAACCTGTTTCTATTTTAAATAAAATCTTTTTGTAAAAAAATAGAACAGACTCCAAAAAGGAACTACTATCAACCTAAAAAAAAAAAAAAAAAAAAAAAAAAAAATTGTATGAAATGAAACTACAAATTGCGCCTAAAAGTATAAAACAATTTTGTTCGCCAAACAACCTATAACACTACAATTAATCATAAATTTTGAAGTCGGCGCAAAATTAAATAAAATTTAATTAGTTTTTAAAGGTTTGTTTTTAGATCGGTAGCAACAAGTGCTGTTGTCTCGAATGATCCATTTTTATGTTTCCTTTATTATTTTATCACTGTATACAATTGGTCCATTATAGTAGCCTCTACATAGAACAGTGAACATTCTTCACAATGCGGCATTTATGTTTCTACGAAGTTAGAGTTTCCTTTGCAAACTTGGTATAACTTTGATAAATATCATCCTTGGTGGCTTTTGGATTTGACGATCAAAACGTAATACAAAATTTATACACGCAAGATGTATATTTTCATAATATATATTGTATGAAGTATTGTTTGATATTCTTGATTACTCTCTTAATATACCTTATCAAAATATTCATGATATCCCACAGAAATTAAAGCCAGATAATTTTGCAGATAATTTTGCGATTTTTTTTTCACCAAGGACGTTATATACCAGCATCTTCGCCAACTTTTGCTCCTCACGAAATCTTATTTGTTTTGTTGAACAAAGTAGTTTTCGGCTGCGTTTTGCAGGTGATAATATGAGATGTGTATTTTGAATAGGATTTTATTTTTGTATTGAAAAAAGGCATCAATTTTTATTTAATTTTGCGCCGACTTCTAAAGTTATGATTAACTGTAGTGTTATAGGTTGTTTGGCGAACAAAATTATTTTATAGTTTTAGGCGCAATTTACAGTTTCATTTCATACATTTTTTTTTTTTTTTTTTTTTTAAGTTGATAGTAGTTCCTTTTTGGAGTCGGTTCTGTTTTTTTACAAAAAGATTTTATTTTTCTCTTTTCAGTGAAAACTTATTCATATAGCAGGATATCAGAAGACGTTCGACGGCAGTTTCACAAATCACAACTTCCAAGAAAAGTGACATAACTCAAAAAATGCTATATGTCACTGAAAAATACATGAAATGCACCCAATGTGAACAAAAAAGTTACATTTCCATCTAGAAAATTATCCACTCAAGAGACAGTTGTGCGAATTTTATTCTAGTCAAGTTATTTTTAAGTTGATTTTTCTCAAATGCAGCATTTTTACGTTGTGTCACTTTTCTTGCCTTTATCGGATATGAGCAAAAAACTATCTATTGAATGAACATACGTTAAATTAAAAAGTCAGTAGAAATGTAAAGAACGGATACGCTGTATTCGTAACCAAAAATTCTGTTAGGCATATATATTGAACTTAACAGTGAATACGTGTCACCCGCTGTGCTGGAAATTGCGCAGCGTAAAGTTCAAACAAAGAGCAAAACATGCATTGCAGCTGACGGACAGAAGTTTCAACATCGATACTTACTTACTGCTTTTACCAGTGTAGCTGCATGCAATCAGCAATTAGACTGAGAACAGACTTTTGTGAGTATCCTGTAATTTGTTTATATCTTAATGAAATCCTAATGAAACCTATTTCAGGCCAAGATCATTACGACAAGAAAAAAAGTATTAAAATTAAATCATCTCTTACGAAGTTATAAGCTAACAAATTTCATCAACAACAACAAAAATGAGAAACATGGTTTGTATTGAGAACCTCTTCCTTTATGAAGTCGGTTTAAAACGTTTATGCGCTAATCGATGTGACCGCTTACAATAACAATACTTTGAATTTTACATAGCATAAATGTCACCCGCTACGCTACAACATGCGCAAGTGTGCACAAAATAGGAAATTGTGAACAAACAAATGCACGTTTTAAGCGTTCTGTTTTTAGCATTAATGTCTAAACTATCTTTTCGTACTTAATCGATGATGCTCTGCAATGTTCTAATTCACTTTTCCTCCTGTCTTGAACCGTTTACGAGATAGGAACGCTAGCATGAATGTCTAAACTATCTTTTTGTACTTAATCTATCATAGTCTTTAACTTTGTAATTCACTTTTTTCGCTAGAAACGTTTTCGAGATAGGAGCACAAACTCCGCTATTTTCTACCAGGTGGCGCAGCAAGCGGTTTAACATTGTACTGCATGGCCACTTTGCTATACTTACATACCATTTTTATCACTATAGCTGCAGCCGTTTAGCAGTTAAAAGACTTGGGACTGATTTTTTTGGGCACCCTGTATTTTCGTTAGATCGTAAAGATATTACAATGGGACCTATTTCAGACCAAGACCTTTTCAACAAAACAAAAAGTATCAAAATCGGAGCATGCGTTCAAAAGTTATGAGCTAACAAACATAAAAAAAAAAAAAAAAAAAAAAAAAAAAAAAAAAAAAACATACGGTTTGTATTGAGAACCTTCCTTCTTTTTTGAAGTCGGTTAAAAGTGTCAGATGTTAATTTTCTGTTGAACTTTGGACTCAATTTTTGTCATATTGCCTTCATCTTAAAAATTTAAAATGAAATGGGTACTACGTATTTTAAAGTCTAGTTTCATCCCACAAAATGTCAGTAATCCTTTTACATACAGATTTTTGTTTTATTAGAACAGTTAAACCTCAGTAGCCAATAGATTTTGCACTTACACTGTTTGAGCAGAAAGGGAGGTTTTGCTGTATTACTGTAGAGCAATATTGAAACAACTAACTCTCCACAACCATGTAGACAAACGTTACTCGTTGTAAATGAAACCATCGCAAATTTTTAGGTAAATTTCCCCACATAGTATGTGAAACTTTACACAGCTGTATTGGGTAACGTACGTAGACCGCTAAGAAAAATTCCCTTTAGCGTTTGGGTACTGTATACAAATTTAATGTGTAATTTACGCAAGCACGTAGGACTCCCCTCTAGTGTTGGGATACATCACACAACTTTTTTCTGCAAGCTACACGTACAGGTAAATAAAATTTTGAATACTTTTCCCAATTCTATTGTGTAAAATACGCAGCGAAGAGGTAGGGGTAATTTTTTTATAATATATATATATAAACATATTTATATTGCATCCCGGAAAAAAAATAAAAAATAAATAAAAGAGACGAATCTCAATAAATTACAATTTTGAGTTTATGTCATTGAAAAATGAAAAAGAAGTGCCTCAATGTACAAAGAAAGCATTCGATCTTTATCTTGAAATTTATCCATCTAAAAGGTAATTGAGTTAGTTGCATGTTATTGCTAGTCAGTATTGCCGTTATGATAAATCGATTTTCTGAAATACTGCTTCACGATTTGTGTCACTTTTCTTGCAAGGGTCAGATATATATAAATATATAAGAGTACAGCGGACATTAAATAAATAAATAAATATATATATATATATATATATATATTTTTACAAATTACTGTCTTTATAAAATTTTGTATATATACACATTAAATATAACAATATTAAGTAGATTTAAGAAAAATTTCAATTATTAAAATAAAATATAAAGTTATCGATTTTTTAATAACTTACAAATTTAAGAAAAATAAACTTACCAAAGAATGCACAAAGTAATATCAAATAAGGTTAGAATATTTTTTTTAAACTGTAATAAATTAAGAATGGGTGGGAGGTGTCTGCTAAAAAATTAAATAGTTTTTAATAGACTTTTTTTTTTTCTCAAAATAATATGATTTAAAATTTTATTTTATTAATTTCAGTTTTTCAAAAGTATTAATGTACTTATTATTGGTATATTTCAAGGAAATTTTCTGAAAATATTTTTGAGTTTGAAATTTAAAATTAATACAAATTTGTGCACTAAATTAAATATATATATATATATATATATATATATATATATATAACTTATTAAACCCCATATTCAAATATATTTTATTCATTCCAAATTTCCAGAAATTTTAATATATATAATACTGTTACGCTTTTATGGATATCTATACAAATTTTCGTAAATCTAAAGAAGGTAATTTAGAAAAGAAGATTAATTATGTCACCATTCTATTACATACAAAAATGATGATTTATCCTACTATATTTTTACATGTTGTTGTTGCTGAAATCTTTTATACTTTTATCGACATTATAAAAGGCATTATTTACAGATACACTATCTACCTAAAAGTATTTGGACACTTTCGAATTAAAATTTTTATCAAATATCTAGAAAAATTCTGTATGAATTACTTTGAAACTTTGGAAGTATAACGAGCGTGTTGTATCTCATATATTTCATCAAAGTTTTCTCCTAAAGAGAAAAAGTTGCACTAGTAAAAAGTTAAACAAAAGTTTAAAAGTTTTGAATCACTCTGTAAAAATAATTCTTGTAATGCATTTTGGCTGCAGCATGGGATTAAAAGGATCCTTCTAAATCTTTATATATATATTTCTTTTGTGCGTGTGTATGTCACTGAACTCCTCCTAAACGGCTGGACCGAGTTTAATGAAATTTTTTGTGTGTCTTCAGATGCATTCGAGAATGGTTTAGATTTACAAATGAAAGTTGTAACTTAATTAGTTCTTTCTTAATTAATTTTTAACCAACAGTTTCAACAACTTTTCCACCTAGATGGCGTGAGTTGTCCATAAACACGATGTCAGAATTTATTTAATGTTGAAATGAAAAATGAATTTTTAACCGTATCTTACGAAGTGTTTAAAATATTTTTTCAAAGTTAATGTTTTTAGAATCGTAACCGTATCTTACGAAGTGTTTCAAATATTTTTTTCAAAGTTAAAATTTTTAGAATTGTAAACACGATGTCAGAATTTATTTAATGTTGAAATGAAAAATGAATTTTTAACCGTAAGTGTTTAAAATATTTTTTCAAAGTTAATATTTTTAGCCTGAGGATTAAAATGGTATATTCTTTAAAAAAATTCGTCAATATCCGACGGAGTTATTTTACGTTAAAATGAAAAATGAATTTTTAGGCCATTATTATTTGTGCAGATGGAAAATGTACTAAAAGTTTTCCGAAAAATTTCACTAACGATACGATCACAAATGTTGACGGATATCCAATATATCGTCGAAGAAATCCCGATAATGGCGGACAATCTTATCATCTATGGCGGTCATCTATGTCAACAACATATACATTGGCATTGATAACCGTTGGGTGGTTCCATATTCGCTCTGCTGAGCAAAACATTCAATGCTAATATTAATGTTGAGTTCTGCAGTTCAGTGAAGAGTATCAAATACATTTGCAAGTATGTGAATAAAGGCAATGATATTGCTGAATTTCGAGTTGAAAATACCAATGTGAATGCTCCTCCGGTGAATAACAACGATGAAATAACACTTTACCAAATTGGCCGGTACGTCAGCTCCAATGAAGCTGTTTGGCGTATCTTTGGTTTCCCAATTCATGAACGGGATCCAGCAGTTCTTCATTTAGCCGTCCATCTTGAAAATGGCCAGCGCGTATATTTCACGGGCGAGTCCTAATTGAAATATTACATCAAGATGTAATTAGTGTTTGAAGAGTTTTGAAGTGTGCATAAAAAACTATACATTTTGCAAATTTAGTGCGGAATTGGACTATTATTTTATATAATTTTCTATCAAATTTACACGCGCGTTGATTAACAACCACCCTAACCTACAAATTTATTTGTGTGGCTAATTTATTATATTTTATTTATTTATTTTTTGAATGGAACACCTTTAATATCGGAACCCTTTGGCAAAATTTGAAATTTGGCACCGAAGTAGCTCGGACGCTTCTCGCCAAGATCTTTATTTCCACAATTGAGATAGCCATTTCAATTCATCGCAAAAATGGCTTAAAATATTTAAAGTCACCAAAGGGGTCCCATACTTTTGTGCGTGTGCATGTCACTGATATTTTATTTATTTATTTTTTGTATGGAAAATTTGGCACCGAGGTAGCTCGGACGCTTCTCGCCAAGATCTTTAGTTCCACAATTGAGATAGCCATTTCAATTCATCGCAAAAATGGCTTAAAATATTTAAAGTCACCAATGGGCTCCCATACTTTTGTGCGTGTGTATGTCACTGATATTTTATTAATTTATTTTTTGTATGGAACACCTTTAGTATCGGATCCCTTTGGCAAAATTTGAAATTTGGCACCAAAGTAGCTCGGACGCTTCTCGCCAAGAACTTTAGTTCCACAATTGAGATAGCCATTTCAATTCATCGCAAAAATGGCTTAAAATATTTTAAGTCACCAAAGGGGTCCCAATTTGTGGCTTAGATTTAGAAAATCCGTGCTTTTCTCACGGCCAATTATATGTTGCGTGTTCCATTGTTGGAAAAACCTTCGAATTTGTTTGTGTATATTCCTCAAGGATTAACCAAAAATATTGTACATCCAATGGCATTACGATAAATTAAGTTTTTGTAGATTATAAAAATGTACCTGTTATAAAATAAATTGAGTTTCAACTTTTTCACCTTTAATTAAAACGAATTTAAGTTTTTTTTTAATACGAACTCTACTTTTCACTTCGCTCATACTATACACATACTCACATGCATCGATTGATTGAATTGTGATAAACGTACATGTAATGATGTTAGATATTGTAATAACTTTTTGATAAAAATTTTCATCAAATCGGTCCAGATTGTTACAGCTTATTCAAAAGAGACGGAATTTTCATGTGAAATTCGTTGCTATCAGAGATTCTCTCTTAAATTGAAATATTTGCCGTATGAAATAAAATTTTGTGCTGTTCGACATTCAGCGGAGGTTTTAAATAACAAGTAGCAAGAAGCAAGTAGCGAAAGTTTCGGTAATTATGTCTTTTACGTTATAATAGGAATTCACAGTCACCGTTCACAGCGCTCCATACCTGTTTCACTTATATACCACATCTTTACACACGTACAATAAGTTAGTTATTTTTTTCTAGCAAAATATTCTCTAGAAATAATTTATATGACAAAACAACGTTTGTCGGGTCAGCTAGTATCTGTATAAATTTTTATGAGTCTACTGCATATATTCATGAAAAAAAAATGGTTTCTTTAAAAAAATGCAAAAGAATTTGCCACTTTTTTAATTATAACATATAGTGTATGAGACCTAGTCTAATACAGAGAAAAGCCAGTGAAAAGCCATTTTTAGAAAACTTGGTGTTGTACATTAGACACGGCATATTGTAATCAGAATCCAAAAACGTTAAATATCTAATGAAATATAAGCATTTTTAATAAGTAATTTGTAACTATGCATGCGCAAGTTTAAAAATAAATTCATTTGCGTAATTTTACCCCTTAACTGCAACGGTCGTATATATTCATCTTTCTGAAGTACGTAGCTTTGTATTGCTACCTACGAAACTACTGACAGGGTTTGACAGTGCAACAAAATAAACTTGAAAGTGATCTTCATAGTGTTTTTGAAAAGTTTACTTATTTCAGAGTTGAAAGAGAACGGTGCACTTTGAAACAAATCTCGTAACTTTTCGTCGGCAGGTAAGAGGTTAATAGCCAAAGGCGTCGAACTAAGTATACTAAAGCCCCAGACAAATATCGTGTAAATTTAAAACGTTATGAGAGATAGGATGAACAGAGTTTAAGTTTTTATCCAAATAAAAGCTAAATTACAAGAGGTTTTACTTACATTTTTATTTTAATTCATCAATGTCCAATGATAATGCAGTCTTCGCTGTTTGCAAATAAATATCGTTAAAAATACTATCAGAAAAGCTATGGTATATCATGGAATGTAGGGGATTTCCCCGACACCTGATTCAAGCATGTCAGTCTTTATACCAACATACAAAGATACTCATCGGTATACACAAAACCAATGAGATTGACACTAACCAAGGAGTCAGACAGGGCTGTAGTTTATCTCCAACCTTTTTTAATATTTACATAGACGACAATCGCATGAACATGAAAAAATTCCGCCGCCTCAGGCATTATGCTAAATGCGGACACTAACATCAAAACACTGCTGTTCGCGGATGACCAAGCTATCATTCAGAAATGTGAAGACGATCTACAGAGATCGATGTATAAACTTCATAAAATTTCTCAAGATTGTGGAATAAAAATTCCCCCCCCCCCAAAAAAAAAGACCAAATCTATGTCTTTCAAAGGTACTTAACCGTACTTAGAACTTAAAGAACTTATTCGTACAAAAATTGTCATTGAAAATGAAGTCATAGAACAAGTATCACACTTTACCTACCTAGGATGTGATCTTACTTATGAATATAAGAATAAAATATAAAAGAAATTACACAAATTGAAACACATCTGCGGAACCTTGAGTAAAACCCTCAAGAGAAGTACATGAAAAGAAACTCAACTTAAGCTTTATAAAGTCATGGCTACACCTGTCTACGTGTTAGAGACATGGACCTTGAGGAGTCAGGATCTGAGTAGAATTCAAGCAACATAAATGAGACGTCTAAGACAAATAAAAGGCTGCACAATCACCGACAAGATCAGAATTGAAGACATCAGGAACGAATTGAACATATTCCACTTATGTGATAGAGTACAAGAATATAGAATTAAATGGAAAGACCATGTACAACGCATGCCAGTGACAAGATTCCCCAGAGCTGCCTTTGACTACACCCCGAAAGGCAGAACAGACAGAGACGCCGAGAAAGCGGTCGATTGACCAATGAAGCCGGAACAGGCATCCTGCCTACTCCTTGAAGTTGATGATGGTAATAAAAAATCCTTCCATATTCTTTTTTTTTTTTTTGAGAGGAACTGAAATTCTGTTCATGCTATCTCTCAAAACTTTTTTAATTTACAAGATAGTTGTTTGGAGCTTTCACATAAGTAGTTCAATACTTTTGGGTATTAAGTTATGCAAATGAAATTTTGTAAATGATTGCGCATGCGTAGTGAAAGGCTATTAAATAAAAATACACACATTTTGTAAGATATTTAATATTTTTGCAACTGTTTGGAGTATGCTATGTGTAACGTAGTATTCTGAGTTTTCTAACAATGGTTTTGCACTGGGTTTAATACCGTGGAAGTGGCTTTTTTTTGGCAATTATTTTAAAGAAACCATTATATTTCCCTGAATATGTTTTGTAGCCTCATAAAAATTGATACAGATAATTAAAAGAATCTTTATCATCTGCTGCAGTCAAAAGGCTTTTCATCCTAGGTAAAAAAAAAAAAAAAATCAGCAAAAAACTTGTAAAAGTTTTTTTCAGGAAACCTGCAGGTATTTCGGACTTCCCTGCACGAAACCTGTAGGTATTTCGGGCTTTCTGAAACTAGTGTATCTGCAGATCAGGAGACTCAACGTCCTATTTGCATCAGACATTATTCAATAGGTCATTTTTTTAATTCCTTTTTGTATAATAGTATATATTGATTCGATCGACTTGTTACCATAATCAGATACATTCCTGAGGGAGCGTCAACCCCCCTCAACCCCCCGCTGTATCTCTTTTTGTATACCTATCTGTACATCATATATATGTATTCTTAATAAACGACCGTCTTGTATTATTTTCCTGAAATTCATAAATACCAAATTTCATAAGTACCAAATTTCATGCAAAAAAAGAATTACATGGAATGTCGAAAATATTTTGTGCAACCCTGTAAACTAATTCCGAATCCTATGGCCACAATTTTCAACAGAAAACATGCTTTTAAAATTCGAATAAAATTTTATTATATTTAACGGGGTGTAACCATGTTAAAATACACTTTTAAGAAATACCGACTATAGACCGTAATAGTTCGAAATTCTTTTATGTATCCCGGAAAAATTAGACACAGTTATTATAAACGCAATAATAAGAATACACCTAATTAATTATAACTCCTTAATATTTCAAATTATTTGACATCATTTGGATGATTACAGTACTTCCTAGGAATTATTTTGTGTGGTTTCCTTAAATTATTTAGTTTATATATACCCTTTTTTAAGAGTAAACCTGATATTAAGCATCTTTATAATATATGTTAATTCTATTAAGTTCAATGCAGCATAAACGCATTAAAGTGCGTGCTTAACTAAGAATTTGTCCATAGGTTCTAATGTTATGAAATTCTTTTGTGTGTCTCTGTAAACGAACCATAAACATTGTATACACCAGTAAAAACTATTCAGCTCATTTTGTGTTTAAAATTAATATTTGTTCCAAATTTAACACCGTTTGGATGACTACGTGACATTGTCAGAACACTTTTGTAAGGTCCTGTACATTAATTAGAAAGCTTAAGAGCACATATTTTCTCCAAACAACAAAAGTTTATGCATCTTACTCACGTACGTTAGTTTCATTTTCTTGATTGCAAAGTAATGATGTTAAAATGCGTTTAAACGAAATTCACCCCAACGCCGTAATGTTAAGTATTTTGACGTGGCCCTGCACACAATCCATAAAAAGTATAGACATAAAAATTTATATAGCTATTTTTATACCGAGCCTAAATGTGTGTGTCAATTTGCAAGTCAATCGGAGAATTTTTGCGGTCGCTGTTGCGGTACATACAAATTCTGCCCATAGACCGTAATCATAAGATAAAATTTTGTGTGTCCCTGTACACGAACTACAAATGGAATAAACACCAAAACAATACAGCAAAAATTCTGAGTGGTTCATAAATATGTGCACCTAATTGCAAGTCAATAGCGTGATTTTTGCGGCCGCTATTGTGCGACATACAAATTCTTCACATTGGCCGTGATGATAAAAAAAAACTTTAGCGTGTCCCTGTACACGAACTACAAATGGAATGCACACCCAAAACTATACAGCTAATTTCGTGGGAAGCATGAATATGTGTACCAAATTTCAATTCAATAGCTGGTTTTTTGCGGCTGCTATCGCGCGACAAACAGACGGAACCCAAAACCGTTTTGAGTCTCAACAGAGGGCCTCCACTGACGTTCCGGCAACAATTTTACAAAGAAACACACTGTTTTTATTTCGTTTCACAATACCTGTCGAAATCTTTAAAATACCTGCAAATTTTATAGAAAGTCCGAAATACCTGCAGTTTTTCGGCTTATTTTTTTTTTTTTTTACCTTGGATGCATTACTTTTTTACAGGGTGACCCAAATAATTTTGACTTTTGTTTAACTTTTCTTGGTCTTTTTTTTGCTGTTTAGAAGAAAGCTTTTGTTGAAATATATGAGACATGACATGTTCTTTATACTCCCAAAGTTTCAAGATAATTCCTACAAAAATCTTTTAGACATTTGACAAAACGTCTAAATTCAAAAGTTGTCTAAATTCTTATTGGTAGATAGAGCATAGGAAACGGGATAAATCTTAAATTTCCAACTTTTCACATAGTAAATAACTGATAATCAGTTATGATAAATTTTTGCATATTACATTTTTTATTATTATATAGTTCTTCTTAATATATTAAATCAAGCATATGAAGCATTTTTATATTTTTTTAACCGCTTATAAGCGTTATTCTGACTTATTTCTTCAAAGGGCCTTTAGAAGTATCCTTATTTCAATAGATGATCATGGTCTTTCCTATAGATATGCCTTCATTAAAATTGTTTTCTTACGGTATATTATATGAGTGATTCGAAATTCAAAAATGATGCTGTATATCAAAATTAAATAATGAAATTTACAATAACAGTACAAATTTTAAATTCATAATCAATTTTGTATGAAACATAAACATCACAAAATTTTGACTGCTTGCACTTTCAAAACAAAATATTTCAAAACTATTTAACATCTCACACTTCCTCCTACAGCTTGGTAGGTTACATGATTGTGCATGTTATTTTGCCCAATACTGTAAGTTCGTCTTTTGTCATATGACGAAAATTAATGCGTTTCCGGAAGTCTGGTAACGTTTCATAAACATATTGGGGAAAGACATGATCTGTTGGAGTAAAATGAGTAGAATTTTTGCTTTTTGCCACACATAATATTTTCAACAGAAAAAGATCAAACATGTGAAATTTGTTTTGGTGCAGTTATGCAATTTACTTATTGTAATCGACCTTAAAGTATTTTATTAAAATTTTTTAATGATTTAAATAGATAAAGATTTATCACTTTATAAAATCCATTTTATCCCAATGATGACGTAAAATGGTTAGTGATTGAAAATGATTATTAATACCCCAAAAGAAATGGGAAAAAAAAATTATTTTGAAGCAAGAAGGAATTTAAGTTACAATAATTACAATTTAAATCCTAAAGCCATACTACGGTGATTTATGTCGAGATTGCTTTAAAACTTTAACATGAGATCTCATCATTAAATCTGTGTCTCATCATTTTCTACGAAAACATAACTAACCACATTTTGAAAGTTTTAGATATTTCATTTTAAAATCGTGCAAGACCTTTTTAATAATCTGAACATTAAATATTTTTATTGAACTGCATACTCTAACATCACACATTTATATAGCAATATTTCAGGCGAATTCAAATTGAACCTTAACCTGAAAGCAGCTTTTATAGAATTCAGTTTTGATTGAAATGTAGGGTGATCAGTTGTCTTGAATTATCGAGAACAGCCCTCGCAAACTACTCTTTGTCCTCCAAAAATTTGTACATATTTGAGAACTCCGGATATAAAGTCTTTAACGTTTTACCATAATAATTTATATTATAGAAAATAAATAAGCTGAAATATATGTTTTCAGGTACTTCATGCATAAAAATTACTGGAATTTTATAATTCAAGGTGAATTATTTAATTTGTCTTTGAAATTCGGGGACAAACACCGCCATTTTTAGTCCTCAATTTCAATTTAAAAGAAAGCTGGTCGCCCCGTAGATAGAAATAAGAAACAGATTGAACCTCGAGGGGAAAATGTGATTCCTTTTCACTTAGAGAAAAACGGTCATTTTACCTCTTGTGGAATTCCCCGAATGAATACACACGGATTATATAACAAATAAAATTTATGAATAGTTTATCTACTAAAGGTGAATGAAAACACAAGATACAGTCTGAAATTAATTTTTATTTATTTATTTATTTTATTTATTTTTTTTACTATACCTATGTATTATCTTAGTTAATATCAATACAAAAAACCCTTAACGGGTTAAAAGCTTGTGACGCAGCTACTTTATGGCAATAAAAAACTGAAATATAGGTTTTAAAAATAATGATATCAAATTTTAAGTGACGCTTTAGTATTAATTAAAATATACATAGATTTTCTTATTTTGTCATTTACTTTCTTGTAATATTCTTCGTATTTACAGTGCGAACAATATTTTCAACATAGATAGATTTATAAAATTTACTTACTGATGCTTTTTTATCCGCATCTCAAATTCAAAATAAGGGTTTTAAAAGGAATGATATCAAAATTACAGTGACGCCTCGGTGTTACTTTACAAGATTTGTTTTTAAATTCCACTACAATTATTTTTGTTTTGTCTATAAAGTATATTTACACTTTGAAACTATGCTTTAAATTTTCAAATATGATATCAAATAATCACACTTTCACTGAGTTTACATTATAAATTGAAATTGTTTATTTGAAAAATTGATTTGTCTTTTGCGTCACGCTATCCTAAACTGTAAATAAAATTTATGTAAATGCTACTTTGTGTCATAGCATCCAAATTAAGTGAAAATGCCTGCTAAAGGATAGTGTGAAGCAAAGAAAAAAATTGCTCAAATTTTATTTGCAGTTTTGGATAGCGTGACGCAAAAGACAAATCAATTTTCGAAATAAACAATTTCAATTTATAATGTAAACTCAGTGAAAGTGTGATTATTTGATATCATATTTGAAAATTTAAAGCATAGTTTCAAAGTGTAAATATACTTTATAGACAAAACAATATCTAATGAATATTGAGCCTATAATGTCGTTACAAAAGCTGTCGGCATTTTTGCATGTAGAAAGTAATTCTTAAAGACGCGAAATGGTTATAATAAACAAATGCAAGTTATTTAATGAATATTTAGGAAACGGTTGAATAAAACCATTTTTGGAGCCACAAAAATTAATAGTCAATGAATATTCTCGAAACAATCCAATGAAACAGCCATTCTTACTACAGAAAATAAATAACACTGTTAAAAAAACATGACAGAACAGAAAATTCCCAACCATTAAATTAGTACTCATTTTCGAAAAAATTGATTTTTCAAAATTTTTATATATTAAGAGTTCAAAACTACAAATTTTCGCATTTTCTCATTTTTTAACCACAAAATGAAATACAAAAAATTTAAAATCAATTTTTGTAAAATGAGTACTAATTTAACGATTGTGAATTTTCTGAATGTGAAATCGTAATAAAAAAAAAAATGTGTTTGATGATGAGTAATTATAGAAACAAATTTCCTCATAGAATAACATGGGACGTGGCTATCAAAGAAATTACATGTTGTTCATTGATAAAGTCGCAATAGACTGCATCGAAAAACTTCAAATTTGTTTTGTTAATCAAAACACAAACGAAAAATCATTTAATGAACTTAATTCAATTCACAATGCAATTCTTAATACTCACAGACAATCAACACATCAGACGAGTATATATATATATATATATTTAAATGTAATTAAATAACAACCGGTATACACATAAATCGTATAATATTTATGATTAGATACACAAACTCAAAATGTGTTTATATAGTATTCAAGATAAGTAATACAGTACTCAAGATATAAGACAGGTAATTATTACTCAAGTCATGGATTATGGTTTATTTTTCTGATTTTTAACACTTTTTTTTTTTTTTTTGAAGTTTAATTTTTATTTTCAAAAATAAATTCTACTATAAAGTAATGCACTTATCTTAAGAAACTGTTTTAATTAATATTTTCACATAAATTATGTTTCAATGCCATAATTTATGTGAACATTTGTAGTATTCAAAGTTTTATAATTAAAGTCTTACAAGGAGAGGTCCCGACATTGAAAATTCAAATCGGGACGAAATTGCGCAGGATTGTAGTATACTATGAGGGTAACAACATATTAAAGCAGTAGGACCCACTATCCACAAAATTTCGAGAAAAAAGTGTTTAAAGTTTCAGTAATCTTTAAATACAATTTATTTCGCAAGCGAGTAAGCGCCTCAGTGCTGCGATCCTGAAGCGCAAGTATTTCAACCAGACGACTTGGGTTTGAGGATACCTACGGGACTACTTTTTTTTTCTTTTCTTCTTTAACTTTTTATGTTATCTTAACTTTTTATTTATTTTACTTTATTTTACAATTCAATTCAAAATTTTAAAGAAAAAAATTATTTAATTTTCTTGAGTATAAAATAACTTTTTCTATTTTTAATATTTATAACTTAAAAATATAATAAATTTCTATAACTTAAAAAATAAAGTTTAGTTTTACAAAACCCTAAATAAGAAACATAAAGAAAAACAGACAAATATTTAAATAATTAAAAAATAAGCAAGCTGTAAACAAAGTGTAAAATAGTTAGCATGTGTACTTAAATCTTGGTTTGAGCTTCCTGATTTGGTTTGAATATGTGTATAAATTACGTAAACGCTTCTAGCTTGTTAATAATAAAGAGCAGGACATAAAAAATTAAAGAAGAAAAAAAAAAAAAACGGTAGTTCCGTCGGTAGCTTCGAACCCAGATCGTCTGAACGGAAGACTTGCGCTTTACTATTACGCCACTGGGGTGTTGACTGGCTTGCAAAACAACTTGTATTTAAGGATTACTGAAACTCCGAACACTTTTTTCTCCAAATTTTGTGAATAGTGGGTCCTAATGCTTTAATATATTGTTACCTTCATAGTATACTACAATCCTGCGCAATTTCGCCCCGATCTGAATTTTCCCTGTTGTGACCTCTCCTTGTTAGTAGGAATTTGTATATCTATCTGCAGCAAAGTAAAATTTGTCTATGATCCTGGACTGACGCCAGGGTTGGCACAGTTTAAACCAGTGATTCTCAAGCGTTTTAGAGCTGACGCCCCCTTAAGAAGTGAAAAATATAACACATGCGAAATTTTAAATATTTAGTTTGAATACTAAAAAGTGCTTATATCGCCCCCTTACCGCACAAAGCAAGTTCACCGCCCCCTCAGCAGCTTCCAGCACTCCCTGGGGGTGGTAACGCCTCCCGTTGAGAACCTATGGTTTAAACCAACTGGTATTTCTTGATTTTTATTTTTTCCTTTCCAAAAAATTCAAAATTTTTATTCTATTACTCCTTCTTTAATTGAAATTTATAGATTATTTTTATGTAAATGACTTTTACTTTTAATTCAGTTTATTTCAATTGTAATTTTTCTTCAGAGAAGGTTTTAGTTTATGTTTTATTGCGTGATTGGCTGGTTTTAATAAATTTATTATATATGGGGGGGAGGGAATATCTAAAAATTATAGATTATATTAAATTTAATAAATTTAGCAAATTTACATTAATTATCTTATAAAATCATACATGAAAGAATCTAAGGCTAAATGTAGTGAAAAGTAAAATAAATAATGGAAAGCACATTTATTTTGTACAAGATATAAAGTAAAAATTATATGAATTATTTTATTACAATGTAACAGCACTAGAATTAAGGAAATGACATTAAAAATTTTAATATCCAAGTATTGAAAAATGTTGAAATAATTTTAATCGTGAAAGATTCTAAATCCGATGAAGAGTGTTTTCTTAAAATAGAAAATTTAGTTTCAACAAAAGATATAAAACTTCTAATTTTATTTATATGAAATGCAAATTCTACTCTGTGCAATTTTCAAATGGATTGCAATATTCCATTACATAATCCAAAAGTAGAATTTTTTCTTAAATCTCTTCCTATGACTCTTTTTTATTGTATTGGAGTTTTTTTTTAATTTTTCCCTAATTCATTAAATTAAGAATTTTATTGTTATTAAGTTAATTTGTTATCATTAAATTGAAGGAAAGGCATGTTAGGTTTAACATTCACTATTTAAAAAAAAAAAAGTCAATAATTTAAATCATTTTTAGATGAAGTAATAATTGATATTGGAATATTAATTACTTTTTAAAGTGACAATTTTATTTACAACTATGTATAATGTGACTGGGAAACATATACTAATAAAAATCTGGTTTAAAAAAAAAAAAAAAAAAAAAAAAAAAACCTGGTTTTTGCCAACCCTGACGGACGCCCAAATCTGGTATAGCAAGAAGTTAGTGATGAGGGCTGGAAATTTTTCAATGACAAAAATGCATTTTTTTTTTCTTTTCTTAGTAAATTATTTACACAACATATTTAAGCATATCTTTCATTAGTCACAATACAGTTAATAGTTATTTATAGTAATGTCAAATATGTTTTGAGCAAATTGTTCGAGAAAAGAAGTAGAAAATTAATATAATACAAGAAATCTATAGTTGTTAATCAGAATCTTGAATGTTCCTTCAACAACAACTTTCTATGATTACAGTTATAAAGCATTTGCAACATCAACATATATATAAAGAGGAATATATTGAAAAATTAATGCACTGCTATCCCACTGAGCTTGTATCTGTTTTTTAAAATATTCATTTGATAAATAATGATACAGCAATCTTTTTCTAACTCAGGTAGTAATTTTGATTTAGGTAACCTCATGAACTCTAGTTCTGAGAAAGACTCTGGAAGTTCATGGTCATAATCTTTATCTAACACGCAGTTTATACATATAATAAAAATAAAAGCCTTTAATAAGGCCACAAAATTGGCATTATATAAAATCTTAGAGAAAAACCTCATATAAAATTTCAACTTTATTTTCAAAAAACTTTTTTAAACTAATTTCTAAGGAGAATAAACAATCGGCAACAGAAGTATCCAAGCACTAGCCAATAATTCTGCTAGTGCTTGGATACTTTTGTAGCCGACTGATCCCAGTGGCAGAAAGTTTTGTAGCTGTCTGTAACAGGCTTTTAAAATTTCGTAATCTGCCTGCAAAATTTGCGTGTAATCATGGGTGAAAATGGCTTACACTACCAGAGAGCGTCTAAGATGCCATACAAATACATGGGCAGTGCATGGCCGCAGGCGAAAAATGCCCAAAAATTGCAGACAATTTTTTATGACTGCAGCAGGGTTGGGTTTTTGACATGACAAGGGTTTAAACCGTCAAAAACCTGTATTGTCAAAATTCAAAATCTATACATGAGCTAGAATCTGGTTAGAAATAGGATTTACTAATGTTTGCCATATACAAGTGAATATCTAAATATTATGCTGTTTATAAATTAACAAAACTTAAAACAAATTGTAGATGTAGATAATTTATAAAAATTTAGGTAAATATACTGGTTTGTAACCTAAGAAATATATACAAAGTACGCATGGACTATTTTGTATGTTTATGTTTATGTTTATTTATATTAATATTTATGAAATTATAAAATTCCAAAGTTATACTTATAAGTTTTTACATAAGCCATGAAAACACAGGAATACTGAATTTTTTTTTTCTCTTTAACTAAAACGTAATATATGGACAGTAAATTAATATGGATTTGAAAATAATTATATTTATAACACTTATCATTTATTAATAAATTTTTATCTATTTATTATTATTATTATTGATTGTATAAATATTTGTACCTGTTATAGCTTGGACAATTGGTGTTTGGTGTTTTGGGAGTAAGGCTGATAGACTACTCTAGGGTCTTAGGCCTAAAGTGGAGTGCCCTCCATGGGGGTCTTTCAAAAGGGTCCTAGCCCATATTTGATATTTATGTACGTTTCAGAGAAAACCACGAAAAACTCTGAATGGCTAGGGCGATGAGCATGCCCTGGGATTCAACCCGGCACTTCACGTCTACCAGCTTTGAGCGTAGAACTGCTCGGCTGCTGGTGGGCCCTACAGCTTAGACTAATAATTTTTTTTAAAAATCTGTATGAGTAAATATTAAATTTATTAAAATTTATACATGTCCATAAAGCATTCATATTTCTCTTGTCTCACGGTAATTATAAGAATTTCAGACACAATTCAAGCTTGTTTAACATTCAGAATTATTGCTTTTTCTTAAAAACTTGCTATGTCAGAAATTATTAAAAAAAAAAAAAAAGTTTTTCTCTAAAATATTTAAATACAAAATATTAGGCTATGCATTTTTATTTTACTGGTTAAATACATAATACTCAAAGCACAATACTAAAAAAAATTGAAATATACAATGTTGTATTGCTAATAAAAAATCAATCAAAATGATCTATCAATGATTTATAAATCATGAATTTTTAGAAGCCTAAAGTTTTGTTTTTATATTAATCAAAATGTTATAATAATGTTTCTTCAAAAACATTAATATGTTTACCTTTTAAAACATGGTACTTATCAATAATTCTTATTAAAAACAACTACTTATACAGAGGTTAATTCAGAACAAATTTAGTGCAGCATTGAAGCACTTTCTCAAAGTCAATTTTTAGCAATGAGGTACCTTCACAAATTCAACTTTCAGCAAAGAGGTACCTTCACAAAGTCAATTCTCAGCAATGTAACTGCACACTAATTTATTTTATAAGCTTCACTGCATCGAACACAGAAAAATACCCTCAATTTGAATATTTACTGCAGACAATGATAAATATCTAAGTAAACACCTACTTATATATTTATTTTTACAACTGTTTCATTTTATTTTTTAAATGTATTTAAAAAAAAAATAAAAAAAATAAAAAACTGCTTTACGTATTTTAGTTAATTGTTCTGAAGTATCATTAATTTTCACAAACTTACTTGCCCAGTGGCAGAAAGTTTTGTAGCTGTCAGCAACAGGCTTTTAAAATTTCATAATCTGTCTGCAAAACTTGCGTGTAATCAGGGGGGAAAATGGCTTATACTCAAACAGCCTGAAAGCTGATTGGAACGGGGGGGGGGGGGCTTAACATCAGTGGTGATCTCATGCAACCATACACAAATACAATTTTACTGCAGAACAATATAGTATAAACAATTGTCTGTTTTTATTCATATCATTCAATTAAATATTTTATAGCAATGTTTAACACAACACAATATAAATAATTATAAATAATAAAAGTATTAGTTTTAGTTTTGATACAGAAATTTTTTTATCAGTGCAGACAAAACTGTCCGCAAGCCGTTTTTCTATGTCCGCGAATATGTCGCCGTGTCTCTGCCACTGGGCTTACTTGATGTTTTCACAAATTATTTTATAAATTCACAAATGGGGTATCATTTTTAAAAAGCTGGATTAATCCCTGTTATATTTTTAAAGTATCACATAACTAAGCTTAACATATACTATATTAAGCATAGTTATAAATTTCATAATAATATATAAAAGTATCACAGCCTATTTTGAATGAACATAGAAATAATTTGTAATAAATTTTTTTATTAGTGCAGACAAAAACTGTCTGCAGGCCGTTTTTCTGTGTCCGCGACTATGTTGCCGTGTTTCTGCCACTGGGGTATAGATATATGCTTTTTATACAAGCAAAAGGAAATACAATTAATTGTGTAAATAAATAGAGCTCGAGTTTGAATAAAATTTGGTGAAGTCCAATAGATTGAATGAATGCCATCATAATTTATGACTGGAAGTATGGAGAACCATTTGGAAGAATTTGGTATTTCTTCATTTGTTTAAAATATCTAAAATTGTAATACTTGAAAAAACTTATATTGGATGTCACATTTAAATATTTTAAAAAATTAATAATAAAACAGAATCCAACACTTCTCAAAACTTCCAGATTCATTTCTTTGAATAGAGGATTACATCCATTATCGAATACCACCACTATTATTATTTTGTGTTCAAAAGTTATCCTAAAAAAAATTAAAAATCAACAAAATTTTGATGAAATGCACACAACCTTACATGGTCTGAGAAATGCTTTGCCAATCGAGTTTTCTCTGCCAACGGCAGCCAAATCCCATGTTATTGGAGAAATTTATGAGAATTACTCATTATCAAATGATTTTTTTTTTTTTTTTTTTTTTTTTTTTTTTCCAAATTCTGCATTTACATTCAAAAAATTCATAAACTTCAAATTTGTTCTTGTTTTTCAAAATCAGTTTTTGATTTATTTTTTAATGTTTCGCTTTGTATTTATGAAGTGCAAAAAAAGCACTTTGTTCATTTTTTCCCCTGCTTTATAGCTTAATGAAGTATTAAAAATTAAAGAAATAAATTTTGAGAAAAGTAAAAACAAATTTAAGTATTCTGCATTTTTTAGCTGAAAAAGTTTTCGCGTTCGCTTTATGGATCATCAAAATTGGGATGGCAAGTCTTCGGACCACCCTTAGGGGCGAGTCCCAAACTGTCGCCAATTGCTGATAGCATAGCACAAGTGCAACATAAAACTAAATCGACCTCTGGATTTTTTAATTATGAAAATAAAATTATTAAAAAAAAATCATCAAGTCATTTTCATAACAATTTTTCCAATATAATTAAAGGGGATTCACCTTCTGTTACTACTATGTGGAGAGTCTTTGAGAGCTATCGAGTATCGAATGCACACAGATACCTTATTTACTATATTGATTACTCAACTATTATTCATGCATAACAGCAGAAAAACTCCTCTACAGGCTTATTTTATGCATTAAAATATAAAAATACCTTAAAATTTAACCATCAGTATTTTCATGCTTTGTATTTTACCATGTTTTTTTTTTTTTTTTTTTTTATTATTATTAACTTTGATTCTTGTTTGTGGGTTTGTTTGTGTGTTTGTCAGGGACAAATCTTGCAATCGATTTTTAACTAACTTCCCGACTAGCTAGATATTTGTAATTTTCAGAACAGCTCTCAACACGGTGACAATACATTTTTCTAATAATTTTAGTCAACTATTTCAAGTCCCGCTGCCTTCGGCAGCGCTTGTATGATTCGGCTGAAAATTTATTTAACTAACTTCCCGACTAGCTAGACATTTGAAACTTTCAGAATAGTTCAGAACAGGGTGAAAATGCATTTTCTTAAAACCTTTAGCCAACTGTTTCGGGTTCCTGCTGCCTTCGGCAGCGTTATCAGTACATAGTTTGCAATCGATTTTTCACTAACTTTCCGACTAGCTAGACATTTGAAATTTTCAGGACAGCTGACAACACAGTGACAATACATTTTACTAATAAATTTAGTCAACTATTTTAATTTTAAGTTTAATATATACCCAAGTAGCACGAGAACGTTCTGTGAACGTCTAATAACGGTTACAGTCGTTCAAACACCGTGTTTCGTGTCAAGAGAACGTTTGATTAGACGTTCAAAAATAGTATTACTTAAAACGTTCTGAAAAGGTTTGCTTTGTACCATCTATAAAACGTATAATTCTAGTTCTATGAAAAACGTTCAAGTGTATCACCGTCGTCACACGTTCTGTAACAGTGTGATTATAACAAATGTGACAAAGTGCTTTTTTTTTTTTTTTTTTTCAGTTTTGTTTCCTTATTTTCAGTTTCAGATTTTGGTGGCATGCCAGTATAGAATAATTATTGAAATGTAATAGAGATGATTTTTAGGGAAAAAATTACAAAATTTTAAACTTTAATTATATGTTATAACCATCATAATTATTTATAATTTTATTTAAGTTTTATATTGTTGAATGTTGCTGTCAAACACATTAATTCAGATTACTTTTGCAGATATTCATTATTATTTGCTTCTTAAAATGTTAATAAATTAAGTTACGAAAAAGTAATTTATTTTTTTATTTATTTTGTATATACCAAGAAAAATGTGTTGGATAATTGGGAATTTTTTATCTCCGGTTTTCCATAGGTTTATACACTCTTGAGATGTCCAGAACACAATTCGACCATTCTTTGAAAATGCCAGTCTGTCTATCTTTTTGTGTGTGTGTTATCAAAGTTTTGTGGACTCTGATTCTCACAAACCAATGGACGGAATTTAACCAAACTTTATGTTTAGTTAGACGTTAAACTAATTTGCTAAATATCAGGAATATTTAATTAGGTATTGACCTAAATATCAGCTTTGGTGCTCATTAGCCTTTAGAGTGTATCACCAGATAGGGGTCGCTTCTATGCTGTAAATTCACCCTTTTATGGGGAGATTATATCTCAGCTTCTACAGTGCACAAATGCACCAAACTTAATATTTGAAACAGATATTATGTAAAACTACGCTGATTTAATTCATGTGCGTATATTGATCAACTGGGGGCGCTGCTCTCCTGCAATTTAATCCCGTTAACGTAATGGTAAAAATTCAGTTTTTGTAATATAAATAATTATAAATACAATAAACTTGGTATGTAAACTTAATATCATATAAAACTTTGCTGAATCAGTTTGCGTGCTTATCTGACAAGTGGAGGCATTGGTATGCTGCAATTTAATTCCATTCAAGGGAACGCAATAGCTCATGTTCTATGATTTATAAACGCTCTAAAATTGGTAAGTGAAATATATATTACGTAAATTTTACTGATTGACTTGAGTACATATCAAATGACAGGTGACACTGCTACGTTTCGTTTCAGCTTAAGGGAAGGCTATACCTCATCTTCTATAATACGAATATTTATCGAAACTTGTATATGTAATATATATATAATGACAAAATGTGCTGCTTCAATTTCGGTATATATCCACCGACGGATGGTGCTGCTATTACTTTCTGCGATTTTCCAGATATCTGTATTTCAGCATCTTTTGGTGAAGAATGTAAATTTCATATATAAAAATATTAATTATAAGAACCTGCGTTGATTAATTTTATATGATCAAATTAATAAATTTTAAAATTTTATGGATGCTGTATCTCACGAACTAATAAACGTAATTTTTTCAAACTTGGCTTACTTGGACTGTGACCTAAACGGTGGCGATTATATTTGTTAATAAATCGTTCAATAGGTGGCGCTGTCATATCATTATTTTAAGAATTTTTAATATGGCAGAATAGGACAAAATTTCGTATAAATGTACATAAGTGAGCATTGTTTTTAACTTTTCCATGGAAAATTAAATATGTATATATATATATATATATATATATATATATTTATATTAGTAATATTTAATTTTTAAAAAGTATGGGCGGTTTGTACAGCACATTGCTTTCGCTATTGTATTAAAATTTTCAATATTCTTGTGAGAAAGTTCGTCTATGCTTTTAAAACGAAAGGGTGAACCCTAAATCTGTGATAATTTAAAACAAAGTTATGGATTTTTTACATTTTTAATTATGTAAATTACATTTCTTAAGATATATGTTTTGAATACTATAAAATTTATTTTTTGGATATTTAGTGTTATACTTATTTGAGATGAAAATCTTATACCTTTGCCATGGAAAATAATTTTGATAGATTATTTTAGCAAATAATATTTACGGCATACACCTGTGCAGGAAAATATAGAAGAAAGTTTTATGAATGCTTCAATATGCCAATTTTTAAAAAGTTCAAGTTTTGAATAGTATGAAAATTCTGTATTAGAACGGGTGTTATTGAATAAATCGTGTTTTGCTAAATGAACAGAAATTTTTCCCACCAGTAAACGGCCATCTGCAGTTCCGTTACACAGGAAGTTCGTATACGTATGCAATCCAAAGTCCGAAGAAGCATCTGCCTTCTGCCTGCTTACTCAGTGTATTTTGATTTTGTATTCAATTCTTAAGTTATTAGCATTTGGATACGCGACAGCTCCTACAGATAAGTTTTTCTCTTTTGTAAAATTTTGCATATGCATTGAAGTCTTAAAAATTTAGTTTATTAAAATTTATATATATATATAACATACATTAATTTTAAACTAAATTTGATTTTTTTTTTTTTTTTAATTTTACAAATATTTCCAGCTAACTCCTAAATTTATTTCATTCTATTTTTTATTATTATAGTTTAACATTGTATACTAAACTAGGAAACCCAGTCGAATTTTTCGCTCTTATTTTAAAAATTGAAACTCATAAATGTTATATCGAATTCCCCATCTGATTAAAATTTACCAGAAGCCAAATTATTATTAGTACCAAATTAATATGTGCAATAGTGAGACTAAGATCATTCAAAGAAAGGTATCAAAATAAAATTCATTGTTGAAGAACCAGTTTCATATTTTCGCAGGCAGTACAGTTATAGTATAGGGTTTCCATGATGCCTTTTAAATTTTTGTCGCGATGTTGGTATGTTGGTAATGACTTTTTATTTATTTTGGTATAATATTTTGTTAATAATAATAATAATAATAATAATTCTTATTTTGATTATATTTTTATGTTTATGATTTTTAGTCAATTTATGACAATTATTCATATTCTGTATAATCTTTAAAGTATTTCTATGCTTAAAATGACGCTTATAAAGATTGAAGAAGCAATTTTTAAAAATACAGTTTTCCATAAAATAATGTAAGCAGTCAAATTTCGTAATTTTTTCTTATTAGTTCATTGAGTTGAGTCCGCATGCTTAAATATTGTTAATTTTTAAATATTATTTTTTATGCTTGCGTATTTCAATAATTACACTACTATATCGTTTCGGCAGAAATTAATTGCAACTGATCCACGTTAAAGAAATATATAATGGATTTGATCATGCATGATTTGACATTACATTTTACATTACACTGTAGAAATGTAAAAGCAGGGAGAAGTATTAAAAAAGAAATAGTTGCTAAGGTGAATCTTAATATTTCTGAATATTTTAAATTTTGAAGTTTATTTATTTTATTTTTATTTATTTATTTGTTTACAGAATAAACTTTTAATTAATTATTTATTTATTTTTCAAAATGTTTCACCACATTTTATACTGTTATATTTCACTGCATGTGTATGTAAAATTTATAAACTCAAAATCAATAATTTAAATAAATTTCGCATACGCATGATTTGAAATATGAAAATATTAAGTAAATTTCACGTAATCTATTTAAATAAAAAAACAAAATAATTTTTAAACGTATTTAAAATACACCGCTGTTGAAAATTAAAGGAACAAACTTGCTTTCCCATTTTCTTCTTTTATACGTAACTTTTAAACAAATAAACACATGGACATAAAATTTAGATGTCATGTTCGTTATCATATCATCAATCGAATTTTACATAACTTTAGAATAAGTAATAATTTTAAACTAGTAATTATTAATTTTTCTCGAAAGTAAGCTTTGGAAAAAATTAAAAATTTCAACAATTTTAGAAAAGAAAACTTAATGAAAAATTGTGTTAATGATGCATTATAGACAAGTGAAGATGCACGTTTTTACTTTTCTGTGTTCACTTTTCTTTTACTTTAATAACGGACTTTTTGAAAAAAAAAATAATAATAATAATTACTAATTTGTATAAACTGTGATCTTCACCAGAATAATAAAAACGTCGATAAATGATTTAATAATGAACGCCTTATCCGATTTTCATATTTCTATGTAAAATTTAAAAAAAATTATTCACACGCGATAAAATGAAGAAAAAAGAAGAAACGAAAAATTGACTACATGAAGAAATATACGGTTTTAATCTAACGCATTTCTAAAATTGCTGAAATTTTTCATTTTTTCAATGTTTACTTTTGAGAAAAATTTACTGATATTTAGTTTAAAAATTATTACTTATGCTTAAGTTATATAAAATTCGATTTATGGTATTTTAAAAAACCTACTATCCAAATTTTATACTTCTGTGTTATGTGGAGAAAAAAAAAGAAAACGAGAAAACAGTTTATTGTTTAAATTTTGTACACTTGTGTACTTCTTTTAACTAATTTTTATTTTTTGTTTTCCATTGATTGTGCATTATTATAGTTTAAAAATATAATGCGTAACATATCTGGGCATTAATTTGAGATTTCATTGATAATTTAAAATTTAATAAAATACTTTTGTGTTTGAATGCTAAAAGTTTGCAGTAGTATTCAAAATTTAGACATAAATATTTTTAAATTTTTTGCTTAAGGGCCCTCTTCACTCACCGCCGCTGGAAGCCGAAGCTAGTGTTATTCAATGGGAATTTTTTCTTTGCAAATAACTTATTAAGTAATACATATTTTTAAATTCTGTTTTCACATTATGAAAATTCCCAGCTGTTCAATGGACGGACCTTTTTTAAAAAATTATTTTTTAAATTTTTTATATTTTACTTCGAAGCTGCAAAATACGAATTTTCAATATGTGAATTTTTTTCATTTTGCAATTTCAAAATAAAATATTAAAAATTAAAAAAATACTTTTTCAAAAAAGGTCCGTCAATTTAACAGTTGGAAATTTTCTGAATGTGAAAACAGAATTTAAAAGTATGTATTAGTTAATAAGTTATTTGTAAAGAAAATTTTCCCGTAGAATAACATTGGCTCTGGCTACCGGCGACGGTAAGTGAAGAGGGCCATTAACTTAGTAAAATTAATTTCCAAATATGGTTATATTCCATTGTTAAATTATAATGATGCAAAATCTAGGGGAGAATAATAATTAGTTAGCAGGGGGTATATTATCTTAAATTTTTTAAAAATATTCCAGAACTTGAATTTATTTATTTATTTGTTTTTTAATTCAAATATTTATCTAGAATATTCAAAATACTTGATCTTTTGTTATACCATATTTCAATGCATGTATGTAAAATTTTATTATACTAAGACAATTATATATGAAAAAAAAATAATAAAAAGATAAAATAAAAACTACACAAAAAGAAAAAAAGAAAAGAAAAGATTAAAAAAAAAGGAAAAAAATAAGAAAAGAAAAAAATAAATAAATAACATACACTATAAAATTCAAGAACTCGAAGCAATTGTTCCGGGTCGAGAAAAGACACAACCCTTCATCAACCGAACAAAGTAGGCACGAGTGCTGCAAAAAATCTGCAACGTAGCTCTTGTATTTGCAGCACTCTTGCCTATTATGTTCGTCTGACGAAGGGTCGTGTCTTCTTTCGACCCGAAACAATTGTTGCGAGTTATTCCATTTTATTATACATAAAATACATTTTTAGCACGTTCAAAGAACGTTCAAAAATTGTTTACATAACGTTGTGAGAACGTGTGTATAGAACGTTTTCAGAACGTTTCTACACCATTTTAGAACTTTTACAGTACGTTTTCTAGAACGTTCTGAAAATGTGTATAACGTTTTGAAAACGTTCTAAAAACGTTTAGAACGTTCTGAGACCGTATACATAGAACGTTCTCTGAACGCTTCTATAACACCGATGGTGATAGCTACACGTTCATTGAACGTTCCCTGAACCGTACTATTGTCCATCTTCAAGATGGACAAATAGACGTCTATAGCACGTTCAAAGGGAGCGTTCTTAGAACGTGTTTGCAGAACAATTTTTGAACGTTCAGAGAACGTTTCGGTGCTGCTTGGGTACCTTACATAAGCTTTTCATCGTTTTGGCTGATCAATTTCAGTCGCAATCGCGACCATCCTCAGAGCCATGACAATCGTTTACGTCCTTCTGTTTATAGTTCGACGGTTTGCTGTGGCTGTTTTTTCGCTTCACTTCATATTCCTCCAAGATGTGTTGCCATGCAGTAGGGATGATGGAATGTTCTCTATTGTTTACAGTGTTGGGGTTAGTAATAATTTCAAGAGCCTCCCGTTTTAGAGCATAATTATGGTTATTGTAAGGTGCTATTTTTTGGATGTTAATGGAGTTAATGTTTATGGGGTTATTATTGTGGGTAGTGGAGAAAGCGGTAGAGGTTTTTCCTAATTTAAGGTCTGCACGGTGTTCTTTTTCTCTATCGGTGATTTTTCGCTTGGTCATTCCAATGTAGCAGGCGTTTTTACCATTGATATGTTCGAAGTTGATTTTATAAATCCCGGAGGTGGAGTTTTGTGGAATGGGGTCTTTTTCGTTTCGGATATGTTGAAAAATGTTTTTGTCTGGTTTTATTGGAATGTTTAGGTTATTATTTTTAGCTTCATTTTTTATTTTAATGCTGGCGCCTTTACAAAATGGGATTGCAGTGGTGAAAATAGGTTTAGTTTTTTGGGCATTATTGATTTTGTTTAAGGATTTGAGGCGTTTTTTGTATAATTTATTTATAAGAGTTTTGGAGTAATTTGCTTTAGTGGCGATTTTTTTGATATTGTTAAGTTCTGTATTTAGTAATTGTTTGTTAGAGCAGATTAAAATAGCGCGGTTGATGTAAGATTGAATTGCAGAAAATTTGTAACTGAGGGGGGTTTTACAATTTCTGTTTATAATTTCAGTGTTAGTTGTGGGTTTTCTGTAAACTGTAGTGTCAATAGTGTTATTAGGGTTTTTTATTATTTTTATGTCAAGAAAGTTCAGAGTATTGTCAGTTTCCTTTTCGATGGTGAATTTAATATTATTATCAAGGTTATTAAGGTTAGTTAGAAGGTTATCAGGGTTTTCGGTGTCGGGTATAATGGCAAATATGTCGTCAACGTATCGAGTCCAAAGTTTACAATTTTTGATAATATGGTTGGCTGAGTTTTCAATAAGACGGAGTTTCAATTCTGCAATGATACCGGAGATAGGGGACCCCATAGGGACGCCTTGAGTTTGATGGTAAGTATTATTGTTAAAGTTAAAGTATGATTCATTAAGGAGGAGGTTATTTGCTCTGATTAAAGTTTCGCTGATTTTGTTATCTCCAAACATAGTGGTTATTTTAGTGTTAATTATTGTAGTGATTTCTGGGATATTGATGGATGGGTAGAGATCTTTTACGTCAAAACTAACTAATTTATCGGTATAATTTATATTAGTGTTACGAAGTTTATCTAGAAATAGTTCATTTGAGTTTATTGAGTGGTTAGATGGGGGGAGAAGTGCAGTGTAAATGTTTTTAATGTATTTTTCGAGTTGGTATGTTGGGCCTTCGGATTTATTTACTATTGGGCGGAGAGAGGGAGGGTTTTTGTGATCTTTATATTTTGCAAAGAGGCGAGGTATAGTAGAAGCATGGTTATTAAAGGTTGGTTTATTATTGTTGGGCCATTGGCCAGTTTTTATAAGATCTTTTGTTTTATTTATAAGTTTATTAAGAGGTGACGGTTGGATTTTTATAGCTTTTAGTTTCTCTATTGTTTCATGCATCATTTCGTTATATTGTGTACGGTTCATAATGGTGATAAGATTTGTTTTGTCAGACATAAGGAAAGTTAAGTTACGATTGTTTTTTAAGTTTTTCAGGCATTTGATGTCTTCAGAGTGATCGTAAGTTTTATTTAATTTAGAGATGGATTTTATAGCGGTGTTCCGGATTGTTTGTTGTTTAAAAGCAGGAATGTGGTCTATGGCGGTTTCTATGTGGGCTATGGTGTCTTTTAAGTTTGGTTTGTCATTTAGGATAAATTTAGCGCCTAATTTTAAAAGGGAATCTTGGTGTGAGTTTAGTTCAAATGTAGAAAGATTATTATATGGATGGGAGGTAAGGATATGGGTTTTTATAATATTAGGGTTTTCTTTTAGGATTAAGTTATGTAGTTTTTTCTGGTGTCGTTTTTGTATAGAATTTTGTTCAATATCTGCGAAATGGTTAATTTTGTTTGTTAAGTGGTTGAAGTCATCGGGGTTAGTTTTCAATTTTAGATCGCGTGTGAGTTTATTGTTTTCTATTTTTAATTTGAAGATGAGGATGGATTTTTGTTTAATAATTTTCTTTAAAATCGAAATTTCAAACTGTTTGGCAAGGTGTTTATAGTGTTTATTTATGAAGTTTGATTTTGTTTTTATAAAGTTAGGTATAGTTTTAAAGTGTAAGCAATCTTCAAGAAAGGTTTTATGGTTATTTTCGCGTGTGAGTTTTTTGGTGTTATTTTTTAGGCTATTGTATAGAGTAGATAGGGACATTATTAGAAGACCGGGAGGCTTAGAAGTGACGTGAAACTTGATAGAATGGGCAATATGCCGAAATTAGTTACGAAAGTGAAGCGGGGGGTCAATATTGACCAAAATTAGAATTATTCTAAATAAAATAAGCGTTTAAGATTTGTAAATACAACATTCAAACGAGAGGAAAATGAAAAAAGAAAAAATATCACAAGTATAAATATAAATTGCATAAAAGTTTATAAAAGATTGTGGTAAATAGTTAAAAACGTTAAAAATGTAAAGCTAAAACCATTTTAAAAGGGTTAAAAATTATGCAGCATACATACAAGTTAATAGAACGTCGTTTTTCTACCTTGAAGGTTTTCATCCAAAGGACGTACGCCACGTTGATTTTCTTCCGAAAGAAGTACATGCCCGGTAGATGAATGATGAATTAAAAATAAATGAATAAATTAGTCAACTATTTCAAGTCCCGCTGCCTTCGGCAGCGCTTATATGATTCGACAGAAAATTTATTTAACCAACTTCCCGACTAGCTAGACATTTGAAATTTTCAGAATAGTTCAAAACACGGTGAAAATGCATTTTCTTAAAACCTTTAGCCAACTGTTTCGGGTTCCTGCTGCCTTCGGCAGCGTTATCAGTACAAAGCTTGCAATCGATTTTTCACTAACTTTCCGACTAGCTAGACATTTGAAACTTTTAGGAGAGCTCACAACACGGTGACAATACATTTTTCTAATAATTTTAGTCAACTATTTCAGGTCCCGTTGCCTTCGGCAGTGCTTATATAATTCGACAGAACATTTATTTAACTAACTTCCCGACTAGCTAAACATTTAAAATTTTCAGAATAGTTGAGAACACGGTGAAAATATGCATTTTTTAATACCTTTAGACAACTGTTTCGGGTTCCTGCTGCCTACGGCAGCGTTATTAGTACTAAGCTTGCAATCGAGTTTTCACTAACTTTCCGACTATCTGGCCATTTGAAAGTTTCAGGACAGTTCATAACACGGTGACAATACATTTTTCTAATAATTTTAGTCAACTACTTCAGATCCCACTGCCTTCGGCAGCGCTTATATTATTCGACAGAAAATTTATTTAACTAACTTCCCGATTAGCTAGACATTTGAAACTTTCAGAATAGTTCAGAACACCGTGAAAATGCATTTTTTTAAATACCTTTAGCCAACTGTTTCGGGTTCCTGCTGCCTTCGGCAGCGTTACCAGTACAAAGCTTGCAATCGATTTTTCACTAACTTCCCAACTAGCTACATATTTGAAACTTTCAGGATAGCTCAGAACACGGTGGCAATACATTTGGTTTTAATACTTTTAGTCAACTGTTTCAGGTCCCTACTGCCTTCGTCAGCGTTCATATGATTCAACAGAAAATTTATTTAACTAACTTCTCGAGTAGCTAGACATTTGAAACTTTCGGAACAGTTTAGAATACGGTGAAAATGCTTTTTAAAAATATTTTTATCCAATTGCTTCGGGACCCTGCTGCCTTCGGCAGCGTTTCCAATACAAAGCTTGCAATCAACTTTTAACTAACTTCCCGGCTAGATAGCCATTTGAAACTTTTATAATAGCTCAAAAGACGATAGCAAGGAATTTTTTTAATACTTTTATCCAATTGCTGGGGTTCCGGCTGCCTTCAGTAGCGTTTATATGAAGAAACAGAAAATTAAAAAACATGGTTTATAAAAAAATTTTTATCTTATAATTATTTAGGTTAAATTTAGTGTATTTTATTGTTTGTGTCTGAAAAAGTTTATATTTTTTCTTTAATTCAATGCTTTTGTTTTAATCAATAAATATCTTCTTTTACAATGGATAAAAAGTTTGCCGAATTAAAATTATTCTGATAAGTAAAACTGTAAACATTTGAATCATCAATAAAATTTCTCAAATTCAAGTATGGTCTTAAAAACCCATAACGGGGTTCGCACTAGAAAAAAATATTGAGGAGTGAGATTCTCAAACTCTAATAAAAAAAAATGCATATAAGGAAAATCAAACACTGAACTACACATAAGAATCGCATACATGAAACCAACTTGTAAATAAACATTGAGGCATTTGTAAAGTGGTCTAATATGAATGAAAGAAAAATTATAAATTGTAAACCAAAAAGCTTTGAATAGTAATAAACAAATTTCACTTATATTACTTACCTTTTTTTTTATTTTGGTAAGTTATGTTTTTATTTTCAGATCAGTATAAGCTTAATGTAGTTTTACATGCTATAGTGATACTTATATCTCCAGAAAAAGAATATAAGTCTTATCTAAGACGTTCATATTGCTTTAAATAGTTTACAATATAAAGTAATAATCTAAAAAGTTTAATATTTTTCATGTCTGCCAATAAATGAGTTAAAATATATGCTTGTACAATATTCACATTGATCTGGTTACAGTCTTCCTTTTTTGTTTTTCATTTCAAATTAAAAAAAAATTACCTTCTGTGTATAACTCTTTAAAGACCTGATTAAAAAGATTTTAAGTTTAAATGACAAATGAAAATCAAATATATCGAGGCGTTTAGAATAATGTGTATATTCTATATCAAATGATATTCATCTTTTTCTAATATTTCTGGCATTTTAGTATTTTGCTAAAGCTTTTCTTCTCATTCTAGATTTTTGCTAAAGAAAATTTTTACTCAACTTAAACCCTGCAATTCATTGCTTTAAAGCAATGATATTTTAGATGTTGATCAATGGTTAATCAAGACAGATGGAAACTACGCTATCCAAAATTATCGTTTGTAACAACAATTTTTATGTTACACAAGTTTGTTGAGGCAGCTCTGCTTATATTACCATAAAACAATGCAGTCATTATATATGTTTATATATTGCTTTATATTTTGAAACGCCGACTGATTCAAGATCCTCCGTTTCGTAACAATCTCTGGTATTTAAAAAATAAATAAATAAATAAATAAACGTACTTTAAAGTTTTAACATAAAAATAACCGATGCAGAAACAATATATCTCAGTATTCTCCGAAAAGTGCTGTTTTTAAAATAAAATAATAACAAGCGCAGGGATACAGTGTAAAGGTAAATAACTAGCATCTAGAGAACGCCGGATCTAGATGATGTACGCATGCGCTTCAAAGACCATGGACCATGGTATAAATTTGTGTGCATGCGTGATTTAAACTTTTTCGCTTTAAAACTTTTTTAATTTATTGTGAATAACGATGAAATAGAATATCTATAGTTAAAAATTACTTCTTCTTATTTTAAATATTATCTAAATAGTTTTTTGACGAAATGGGAAATTTTAAATTTAAAAATATTTTCTTCTTAGCAAAAATTTATTGACTGCATTTACGTTGGTCAGCCAACCAACGTGAGCAACTGAAGCCTTGAAAGCAAGAAGTAATAACCGTATCACGTCCTTTTTAGCCGAAGAAAAGCATGCAATTGGCGGAGTAATATAGTTCTATTTTTAAAATAACTTTTATAAAAAACAAGAGTTTTCCTGAAAAAAACGAAGACGTTACTAGATTCAGAAAGATCCTATTAACAACATATATTAATTATATGAAAATCCTTCGAGCCGTTTTAGAGATATTTTTCAGAATTTGAGTCCATTACTCCAACCGTTTTCCCATTTTGGCTTTAAATTGAGATTCAGATCTCAAAACATACTGCATGTAGAAATGTAAAAATTTCAGGATAGATTAAGACCGAAGATAAAAGACTATTTTGAAAAGATCAGAACAAAATATGGCATATTTGCTGAGATATTAAGTGTCGGCTTTTACAAATCTCTTTGAAGTCAAACTAGCCGTATATATGAGTTCGCAGCGTCAGTTTGGGCTTCCGCTTGCGTCACTCGAAAAACTGCCGTTTTTCATGATTTAAAGTTAGACTTTTTTTTTTGTATAGTTAAACTATCTTACTTACGCCGCTGCTGAGTATATTTAAATGAATTTTGAAAATTCCGCATTAATTATTAATACAAAACCTTAAAACATATTATTATTTCTTAAGTCCATTAAGTATGTAAACAGTATTAACTTCATAATAATAACAAAGCAACTGATTATAAAATTATATTTTTCATAAATTAGTCAAATATAACTTATTGATTAAAACTTATATATTTATCATTGATTAAAACTTATCATATCACTTATCATATCTCCTTTCATATATTTATTAGAACAATTAAAAAGCAACTCAATATTTTGGCATTTTCGAAATTCATCTACATTCTTTTCTGTTACTATTGTCGAGTTTCTTACCTACTAATGGCTGATGCCAAAAATTTTTTTTCGGTATCACAAATCTACTCGATAACATGGAGATGGTAGATCTAAATAAATTGTTATGGTTTGTCCTATGTAAATTGAATTTTTCCATTTTTTTTTTTTTTTTTGTAATTTTGAGAATTCTCTTCATTCATATTTGAAGTACAAAACTTTTTCTTAATCTGCTGTGATTTTATCTGCTGTGTTTAGAAGGCATCCTACTGTAACAACTTCAGTCATCAATTTTCAGTTTTACGTTGTGCATGTTTTTTTTTTTTTTTTTTTTTTTTCCTTTCTTTTTTTTTAAATCTTATGCCTTTATATATATATATATAGTTTCTTGTAAGTGAGGTGATGAGATGACAAAAGTATAAGACTTTAAGTTAGATGCCCGTGTAGCTTAGTTTCTCATCCTTGTTCTGACTGGAAATTCTATTAAATTGTTTTTAAATTTGCATATGTATTTCTTTATTAGTATAATTAAGCATTTTTTTAAGAGATTGGGTGCAAGGTTGAACTGTCATAGTATTTTTCCACACCACAGAAGAATAATCTTTATAAATCAAATATTCCAAATGCTTCCTGTCTCTTTATCTGTTTTTCAGAATTTCTTCTAGGTGAATGATAGATATGTGTTGTTAAATTTAGAATAGTTTTTTTTTTTTTTTTTTTTTTTCTTTTTTAAGAAATAAATGTTGGCAATAAATGAATCAAAATATTTTGTAAAATTAACATTATTATTTTACAGCGTAACATGCATTGTACAAGCAAAATTTTAAAATTTTACCTTACCTGTCCCTATTCAATAAAACAGTATTTTCAAAAACTTTTTTTGAATACACACGAAAATTGAGATCCATTTCACAACATTTTAGAGCATGATTAGCAAGATCACTTATATTATAAAGCTAGTAGACGAGATATGCCAGGATCGAACCGGAATTCATTCGTACACTTAGCTTTTTGTAACTTTTTTTAAGGACTGTGGACTATTAGCATCAATCTACAGATTTTTACGATACCAGTTTTACGATAGTTGGACATTTATCGAAATCGAAAATTTATAGAAAATATAATTGAATAATTTGAAAGAAAAAAAAAATAATAGTCCTCCGTACTAAATTAAATTAGCTTTGACCAGAATTTCATCAAAATCTTTCTTTTCTTTTCTTTTCTTTTTTCTTTCTTTTTTCTTTTTTTTTTATTTTTTTGAAAGAAAAAGAAAAGAAAAGAAAATTAATAATAATCAATTTCAAAACGGACAATATTGAAAAAGTTTTTTTTTATTTTATTTTTTATTTTAATTTTTAATTGGAAAAAAAAAGCGCGCGTGTAAAATGAAATAAAAATAAAAGAAGATAATCAAGTTTCATTTTGAATTGGTATTTTTTTTATTATTTTACTACTAATATAGTTGCATGGAAAAAAAGCATAAATAAATCTAAATAAAAACTAGTTGGCATACGCAGACTCTGCTCAGTTCCCCATCATATGTATGTTCTCATAAATTTCTTGTACAGGACTTATTATATACATGTTAAGAGAAATGAATTTGACCAAACGCTTAACACAGTGACAGAACGAAATCCTCGCCTAATAGGCTATCCACCATTCAGTTCGATATCTTATTCTAATCTATTAATTTATTTTATTGGGATCAATTTCGTAGTTTATTTTCATGCTACTATTTCCAATGCAACTTTCCTAAAAATGCGTATTTTTATGAAATATCTCCCCATTTTGCTGTGTTGATAAAATCTTAAATTTCGAATAACTTACGAAATTTTCCTATTAGAATATTTGCAGTCAATCATGTTCATACAAGTATCATCAATGTTATTTTGAAATTGTCTGATATATTTATGATCCTTAAAATGGACGTTTATGCTCGCTTTTGCCTTATTCTGCCATTTTAAGTAAATCGTAAATTCCAAATAACTTACAAATTTTTTAAATTGGAAAAATCATACACTATGGTATTTATGTCAGTATCCTAAATAATATTTCGAAAGTGGTTTGACATCTTTACGAGGAAAATATCCCTCAAGATTGACGTTTATGTGAAATTTTGTTCTATTCTGCCGTGTTAAGAAATTTGTAAATTTCCAATAACTTACGAAATTTTTATATTGGAAAATTCATAGTCATTAATACTCATGCCAGTGTCCTAAATAATATTTCAAAAGTAGTCTGACATCTTTACGATGAAAATATCTCACAAAATTGACGTTTATGTGAAAATGTGCCCTATACTGCCATGTTAAGAAATTCGTAAATATCCAATAACTTGCGAAATTTTCAAAGTAGCATATTTATAGTTACTGATGTTCTTTCCGGAATCAAAACTGATATTTTAAAACTGGTCTGACATTTTTACAGTAAAACGTTTCCCTTTAATGAACGTTTAAGTGAATTTTTGTCCTATTCCTTCATGCTAAGAAAATCGTAAATTTCGAATAACTGCTGAAGTTTTTAAATTCGAATGTTGCAAATGAATAGGGTTCTTGCCAGTGTCGAAAGTAATATTTTAAAACTGATCTGACCTCTCTGTGACAATTTGTTCTTGAGGTATCGTGTACACAGACTAACAAACTAACGGACTAACAGACTAACAGACACCCTACAGACAGACACCATACAAATTTTGTCATTTTCGGATTCCTCTTACCTGAAAACGTGTAGAAAAGTCAAAAAACCGAGGTCGAAAATTTTCACGATTACCTAAGTTCCCCATACCTATAGTATGATGGGGAACTAAAAAATAAATTTTAGATTTTTTTAGTTCCCCATCATACTATAGGTATGGGGAACTTAGGTAATCGTGAAAATTTTCGACCTTGGTTTTTTGACTTTTCTACACGTTTTCAGGTGTGAGGAATTTGAAAATGACAAAATTTGTATGGTGTCTGTCTGTAGGGTTTCTGTTAGTCCGTTAGTCCGTTAGTCCGTTAGTTTGTTAGTCTGTGTACACGATATCTCAAGAACAAATTGTCGCAGAGAGGTGAAATCAGTTTTAAAATATTACTTTCGACACTGGCAAGAACCCTATTCATTTGCAATATTCGAATTAAAAAACTTCGTAAGTTATTAGAAATTTACGATTTTCTTAACATGGGAGAATAGGACAAAAATTCACTTAAACGTGCATTAAATGGAAACTTTTTACTGTAAAAATGTCAGACCAGATTTAAAATATCAGTTTTGATGCCGGAATAAACATCAGTAACTATAAATATGCTACTTTGAAAATTTTGCAAGTTATTGGAAATTTACGAATTTCTTAACATGGCAGTATAGGGAAAAATTTCACATAAACGTCAATTTTGAGAGATATTTTCATCGTAAAGATGTCAGACTGCTTTTGAAATATTATTTAGGACACTGGCATGAATATTAATGACTATGAATTTTCCAATATAAAAATTTCGTAAGTTATTGGAAATTTATGAATTTCTTAACATGGCAGAATAGAGCAAAATTTCACATAAACGTCCATCTTGAGGGATATTTTCATCGTAATGTTGTCAAACCACTTTCGAAATATTATTTTGGATACTGGCATGAATATTATAGACTATGATTTTTCCAATTTAAAAATTCGTAAGTTATTTGGAATTTACGATTTACTTAACATGTCAGAATAAGGCAAATTTGAACATAAACTTCCATTTTGAGGATCATAAATGCATGATACAACTTCAAAATTACATTTATGATATTTGTTTGAACATAATTGAGTACAAATATTCTAATAGGAAAATTTCGTAAATTATTCGTAATTTACGATTTTATCAACATAGCGAAATTGTAAATTTTTCATATAAATATGAATTTTGAGGATTATTGCGTTGGAAATAGTAGCATGAAAACTAAACAACGGAATTGACTCCGATAAAATAAATTAATAGATTAGAATAAGATAAATATATTGAAGTGAACGGTGGATAGCCTATTAGGCGGGGATTTTATTCTGTCACTGTATCAAGCTTTTTTCAAATTCATTTCTTTTAACATGATTATAATATGTCTCGCACTAGAAATTTATGAGAACATAAATATGATGGGGAACTGAGCAGAGTCCACCTATGCCAACTAGTTTTTTTTTTTTTTTGTGTGTGTGTGTGTGTGTGTGTATTTCTTCGAAACTAATGTAAACACGCACTGAGACCTTTCACAAAATGCATTCCTCCAAGGCCTATTTAGTCGAGTGAATTTGTTGGCATATGTTAGTGTAATGCAATGCTTGCTTAACTTTTTAAGGTGAACTACTAATATATATATATATATATATATATATAAAATTATTATTATTTTTTTTTTATGGACTATTCTTTTTCATCAGTAAAATTTATTAGATGATGACTGAATTTTCTTATGAGAAAGTATATTACAGTGTCACAGAAATTTACTATTTGTTTCTCTACAAATTTTACACGTACTTTGTATGTCAAAATATTTAATGATCAGTTCCGAACTTTAATCTAATTAATGTAAATTTTCCAGACATTGTTTTATTTTAGAATGCTGGAGATTGGCAAATGTGAGAAAGAAGTATTTATAAATAAGAATTTCTTTCTATGAAAAAATTTACAGAGGCAAAGAGTGCGTGCAATTTCCACATCCAAAGAAATTAAGAATTTTCATTCGGAAATGTGATGATTTAATAAAAAAGGACTATTGTTAGATCATACTTAATTAAATATATTTAGATAACTTATTTCTTACATATCAATGCTAATTTATTATTTTTCTCTTTAGATATTAACTAATAAAACGAATAACAAAATTGATTTTGTTAATTTTGCGTTACAAATTTATCACAATCAGTACATAAGGAAAAATTATGAAATATCCCACAGAAAAAACGTTTCGAATTTTCTGTTTAGAATGAACAATTTACAGTTTGAAATACAAAGAAAAAATTACGATCATTTATAAGCAAGCATTTAATGTTTCCAAAATATCATAACTTTTCATTTCTTTTCTTCCACGTGTTTGAAACAGCTGAAAGTAACGAGCATTATTTTCTTGGTATTTATCATTTTGGTATTATGAAAGTTATTAATCTTTGTTATTCTTTTTTTTTTTTTTTTTAGTATTTATGTTTAATTTCAAATATTTTCTTTAACCGCTACTTTTTCGGATTTTAATTTTCAAATTTCTAACTCCAAAAAATACTATAGTATGTTCTGTCCTAAAATAGAAAATGCAAAATGTTTTTTACTGGACCTACGGTTGGTGAAATAAGCGATATTCCGTTCACTGATCATTAGTTTTCCCAGCAATGCACCAAAGTGTTAAATTTGAAAAAAAAAATGCAATCTGATATTGCATTTGTTTATTCTATTGCTTTGAGGTGTGTAAGATAAATATCTACAAAAAAATAATTATTAAAATTAAGTAAAGGCTGTTTTTGAAAGGTGTTTAGGGCTGGGAAGGGAGAAAGAGGGACAAAATATTTTAAAATTTAAAATGGGGCTTTTATTTAATTTCTTTTGAACCAATTACCATTTGAACTGAAAAATATGGTATTAACTAGATTTTATCTTGATTAAAAAGTGTACCAATTTTCGTTGCGATCGGTTGAACGGTGTAGTTTGTATAATAAATTAAAATCAGATACATTGTTTGTATATATTTATACTTGATTCAAGGTGGTTTAATGCAGTTTTCTACAAAGATAAAATTGTTGTCCAAAAACAAAAGTGCTGTCGTACTAAAATAAAAATAAATTCTTGTACAAAATTTTTATACAAAATATAAATATACAAAAAAATTATTTTTAATTAATTAATTAGTTAATTAATAATTAAACTCGACATTATGTTAATTACAAAGAGAGATAAGATTGCATTTTTCTCGGTATATATATATATATAACAATATTTAATCTTATGGTTATTTATCTTATTATAAAATTTGCTTACTAAGCTATTTGTATTTACGCTATTCTTTTCTATAACTTTTAATTAAAAGCAGATTAACTTTCAGCAAAAAGAAAGAAAACTGTCAAAAATATTTACTAGTCTAAGTGTGAAAAATTATAGAATTTCATCAGTAAAAATCAATAGACTTTATTTAACTTTTTTTTTTTTTTTTTTTTTTTTTTTTCAATTATGTGATTAAAATAAAATAATAATAATGATAATAATAAATTTATGTTATTCAGTTTTTTCTATATGCAACGAAATATTTTTAAAAATCAGTCAGTGATTTTAAATGAATAGTCATGCAGAAAATTATTACAATTTTTTAGTTCTTTCTTTTTTTTAATTTATTAATTTTTAATAAAATTTTTTAAAGAGACTGAAATATTAAAGAGAACTGGTGCAGAAACTGTTATAAAAATGGCTTTGTAATGGGATTACGAATTATGTTCCAGAAAAAGATTATTCTTAATCTTTAATAAAACTTTTTTTTTTTTCATGCATAGATAACTTTTATATTATTTTCTGTATACACTGCTTTTTTAATTGTACATGTACATAAATTTAGTTTAACATTTTCTTCCCGATGGTAAGAAAAAGTATGGTTTTTGTTGGGTCAAATTACAAAAATTTAATTTACTCTAGATTTAAGCGTTTCACTGAGAAAAAGATATATATGTATATACCACCTCTATCTAGAATCAATAAATAGTCAGTAAAAAAATTAAAGGACTGGTATACAATAAATATTTAAACATAAAACTTCTTTACACACCATAAACTAAATATAAGCACTACCGGTTTCAAAAGGTCATGGCCTTTCTTCTTCAGGGGCAAATATCATGTGATGGCAAAAACAAGAATGAAATCAGGGGGAAAAAACCCCAAATATATAGTCATTTTCTGAATCCTGAACTAGAAATATAGATTTACGAGCTATGCGTATAAGGTAAACAAATAAGCTGGATAGACGAAATCAACGAGAATATCTAGTGTATTTGTCTGTGATGAATAATAGGAATATTATGTATATTTTTACTGAGAGACATTTTCCCTTGATTTCCTAGAATTGATTCATAAATCAAGGTTACAGTTACTAACAATCGCCTCTTGAATTTGCATTTGTTCAAAGGGATTTTTTTTAATAGTTATTACCCCACGATAATGTAGGAAAACGATCTACAATTTTAGTGGGTTTTTTTAAAGCTCAATAGCAAAAGGGACTAAAAGTTTTAAGAGAGACATGGAACTATTTATACTAGAGACCCAATTTAGCTTCTAGATGTTATTGACAGATGTTTCAGTGTTTGAAGATTTCTGAATCCAAACATTTCATATAGTACAGTTTGACACATTTAGACTAATCAAAATGAAATTGCCATATATTCATTACAATGTGCAAAAAGCACGTTTCGCATAAAGTATGGTACGGTTTTTTATTTATTATCATTATTTTAAACTGAGTAACACAAAATAATTCCAATATATTGATACTGTGTTTGGAAATGGTTCTTTAAATTTTAACATTTTGGTTAATTCTTGCATAATTAACATTTATATTAAATTCTGTATATTATGTTTTATTTACATTATTTAAATTTACTTTAAATTCTTTTAACTTTCTCTTTCCAGTTGAAAGAAAAAGTATGGTGTTGACTTGAGTCAAATTACATAAATTAAAGTTATGCTACATTTAAGCGTTTTGAAGATCCCTGAATCCGAAAAATTCTTATAGACGTAGCAAAATGAAATTGACATATTTTCTTTATAAAAATGAAAGCACATTTTACATAAAATATGGCATGAATATTACTTTTTTTTTTTTTACATGGCTACACAAAATAAATCCTATACATTGATGTTATGTTTGGAAATGGCTTTTTTAATTACATTTGGGTTACTTCAGGCTTAGATAAATTTTACAAAAAATTCTGTATATTCTTTTCTAACTAAAGTACAAAAAATTGCTTTATTTATTAAATTTTAACTTTATTTTCCCGATGGTAAGAAAAAGCTTTGTTTTAGGGTCAAATTACAGAAATTTACGTTGTGTTACCTTTATTCATTTTGAAAACCATGAATCATAAAATTTGTGATAGATATTGTTACCACATTTAGACTAAGCAAAATGAAATTGACATACATTCCTAAAATGCATAAAAGCAAGTTTCATTAAAAATGTGGCAGGAAAATAATTTTTCAGTGCCACACAAAAAAATGTCGATACATTAAAGTTGTGCTTGCTTATAGCTAGCTCGAAACACACTCCGGAAAATTCTCGTAGACATGTCATACGCTGCTGCTGATTATAAAAAATAAAAATCTTTTAAAGACTACAATTGACATTTCTTGTGAAAATTTCTGACAAAATGCACCATTATAGCATCTGCTTTTGGAGCTAACATTGAGAACATGGTTAACAAAGGTCACATTATTTCCCGATGCGATTCAAGCTAGACTGTCCGTTGCCGTTGGATATAATTGTGACATGCGTGACATTTTGTGCTAATGTGTACCGATACATACACCATTATTTTTATAAATCTTCTATCATTAACTATAGTTTCCTATTTAATATATATATATGTGTGTGTGTGTATACCAGGTGTTCCATGTCTGTAGACATTTTTTTTTTTTGGGGGGGGGGGAGGAGTTACAAAAAAACAGTTAAAATTTTCGTCGATAAAGAGTACTGCACAACCGCGCAACGAGAAATATGCAAACCAAAGCCTATAAATTCCACGATTTTACGATTAACATCTCATTTCTTATGTTTTCTCCTATTTGTGCACATGTGAAGCTTTAACTGCGATGTTGACTTAGTGGATAAATCGTTATTTTTGGTGAAGATGTTTTACTTCAGGTAAGAATCGCTGAATGGCGCTGCATATAGGGGTGATGTGAACACGTTTGCAAACTGTAATTTCTGGTCATGTTCGACACATAGAATCGGGATTATATCTCTGTAAACATTTACATGCAAATAAATATAGTTTTCCATGGAACAATATGATTTGCTCACGAAGAGCATCATCTATCAACGAAAATTTTATCTATTATTATTTTTTCTTTTCCAAACAAAATCCTCCTTCACGAAAATAACTTTATCGCAAACCGAATTCAATTCTACCAAATCTTTCAGATTAATGAATTTTTAAAATGTCTAAAGATTTTTTGGACACCCGGTATATATATAAAAAAGTTCCTATTTATTTTACCTGTATTTGTTTTATTCATTTATTAGGGGTTGTTTTTATACGTGTATTTTCTCAATCGCATTCGCATATATATAGTTTGATTATTTCGCTTCCTTCTATCTGCCTTTACATTTGGGCTGTTTTTGGAGACACCGTGTAAAATAAACATAAATAATATTACTTTTATTAATAATCCAATATTCAATATATATTCATTTAAAGTTATTTTACCCTGTGACAAATAAATAAATATAAAAAAAAAAATTTTACTTTTTAAATTATGTGATATTTCATTCAAAATTAAATGTTGTCATTGAAAAAAATGAAATTCATGCAAATTTTAATGTGTAGATGACCTTAAATGAAATTTAACTATTTCATTAATAACAAGACGTTATTACTAATCGATCGGCACCAGCCGCAAATTTCTACTATAATTTATGGTAAAATCAGTCGTTGGTAACTTTTCTTTCCTTTTTTTCATGACTGTACGATGACTGAACATGCGTTCTAATGTAGGAAAATATTTTAATTTATTATTTCAAATGACCTATCCTTCGGAATAATAAACAAAATGTTTGTTTTAGTTTTTCAAGAAAAATATTCTTGACTGAAAACATTTCCTCACTCAAAAAAATTAGGCAACAATTATTTGAAATAAAATGATACTTATGAATTTAAACAGTATAAATATTTAACTTTTTCTAAATTATATTTTTGAAAAGACATTTAATCAATAAAAATTGTATATTTTTCTGAAAAATTACTAATTAAATGATTTAATATAAGAAAATCTAGCAATTTACATATCTCATTCCTGAAAAATATATTTACAAAATATGTAATTAAATAGAGAATTTTAATTAAGAAATATTCAACAGAGTATTCATATGATATGTATTAAGTATCGCATTTAATTATATATAAGTATACTTTAATCATTTTATTTAATTACAATACAATAAATTGTTTAGGAAAATATTATCCAAAATTTAGTGAAATGTTTTCGAATAAGTTATAATTCTCATATTTCACAAAACAGAAACTGGTTAAAATTACTGAATAGATAAATTGCTAATATATTTCAAATAATTAAAAGATTTATTTATGCGCTTATCGATATAGTAAGTTTCAAGGAAATTCCAACAGTTATTCATTTCGAAAACTGAAAAGTCATTTGTTCTAAAACTGCATATTTTATGAAAAGCGTTTGTACAAGACAATGCCAATTAATATTACATTAATTTATCTGAGAACTCAGATAAGTGTGGTAATGTTTCATTTTTTTTTTTTTTTTTTTTTTTTTTTTTTTACAAAATATTTATAAGGAAATTTGATAATTCAATTTTATGAAACATTAATTGATGTGCGTGAATATTGTATGTGCTTTTAGTAAGTGTGATGTTTTCAATTGGAAGTATCGCCTTTAAAATTTATTAGAAGTATTAAATTACACGCAATATGCATATTTATCGATATATACTCACAAAATTTAGAAGATATAAGTTAATAATTGTTGGATTTTTTTTTTTTTTTTAATAGAAATCACATTTCATTTTTATTAAAGGGTAAATGTACAAAAAATTATAAATGTTACTATTTTAAATGTATTTTACATTGCATAGAGTTTATGTAAATGTGAAAAATACGCCCTTTCTTGTAAAATCTTGTAGAAGTACTCAAAATATACAGATATATTGAAACGATATAAATTTTAATAAAATTAAATATTCACTGAATATCCACGTTCCTCTAAATCTCGAATATTCTGACTTCTCTTCACAGTTGAATTTCCAATAATGCAAGATTGCTTTAAAGTGAAAAAAGTATCAACTTTGCAGTTAATTAGGGCAATTAATTCAGGCTATTTAGGTATTAAGATATAAATATAAAATACATTCAGTTTCGATTCGTTTCACATCCAGTTTATTACTGACAAACTACTACTACTGGTTTACTGTATTAGGTTGTGCGGAAAGTAATTTTTTTTTTCTGATAGAAGACTTTATTGCATTTTTTCACACCAACTTCACAATAAAGCCATATTGTAATTACAAATTTTAGCAGCTGATATAGCAAGGCTTGTTTCTGAAAAAAAATCTTTTGATACAGCAGAATAGTTTTTGATTGGTGCCCTATAAAAGTTAGAAAGTCAAAAGCAGAATTATCAGAACATTTTGTTTTTTTCACTATCGAAAAGGAAAAAATGTTTTTAAAACAAGAAAAAAAATGTCCGATGTGCATAGAGAATACGTAATGAGAGAATGCCAGTCCCTAAAATTTTGTAAAATTTCGTTCCGGCAAATTTGATGCTGAAGAGACAGCGAGTTCTGGATGACCAGTTGAAGGTAATGAAGACAATATAAAGTCATTCATTTATGCAAACTACAGAATAACAAGGCATAATATCACTGAGAGAATAAATTTATCGAATTTAGCTGTTTATGAGAACGTGAAACGCCTTGGTTTACTTTTTAATCTGGACATATGGGCTCCACACGTTCTTACAGAAAGCAGTTTACTCCTTCACATTAACGTCTGCGATTTGCTTTTTAAACCTCAAGAAATACCACTGTTAATGATAAATCGTTTGCAAACAGTAATATTAAATGTAAGATATCACGAAGTATAAAAGATAAAGTGGCTCAAAGCACTTTGAAACCCGATATTTATTTTTTAAATGACATGTTGTCTCTCCAGTCGAATTTCGTAGTAACTGATTATTTTATCTTCTACCGGACAATACCACGATCACTTGTGAAGTATACTATGATCAAATGGACAAATGGAATAATTCACTGAAACAGAAACGTCCGGAATTAATCAATAGAAACTGTACAATTTTCCACCAAGATGAGGATGGACCAAAGATGACTGGTACTACCATCAATATGACTGGTTTACGAAACCACACCAGTTTCAAAACTCGCCTAAAGCTTTTGCAGCTTGAATAGGATGTACTACTAAAAAGCGTATTACCTTGATCTCGCATCTTCTACCTATAACTTGTTCTAGTCTCTACAAAAATTTTAGTCGGCAAAAACTTCAGATAAGAATGTCCGAAATGTCTTGGATCAGTTTTTTTTTTTCCCAGCAATGATCAGAAATTTGAATATGGAAACATGCTACCGCAGAAAGATGGCAAAGGGTATTGGACCGAAATGAAGGTTATATAAATCTATCAAACAGTTTACACACTATAAAAAGTCGCCTTTCATTTTCATTATATATATATATATATATATATATATACATATACATATATATATATATATATATATATATATATATATATATATATATATATATACATATATATATATATATACTTATATATACATATATAGATATATATATATATGCACATATAAAATACACACGCGCAATGTTCATGGGAAACCACGAACAAAGAATTCATTTTCAGTTTAAAATCTGTATGATTTGTGATAGTATTGTTTATACATATAAAATTTATTTAATTACTTTTCTGTGTATAATTTTCTACTCTTGGCGCTGTGGTGTTAAATAATCTTCCGTTAACAACTACTGTGGATTTTCTTCAAGCAAAATATTCTAAAAGATTTTTCACTTTATTTTTAGTGTAATTTCTTCTATGGTAATCAATGGCTATTTTCGTATGAGGAGTTAAAAAATTCATTCAGTTTCAGTTCGTTTCACCATCTATTTAATACTGACAAATCAATGATTTCATGTAACATGCCACTAATTAATTTTTAATGTTTGTTCATTGAAAAACAATTCCTTTTCAATTTAAAATTTAGATGATTTGTGTTTGTAATGGCTGTACATGCAAAATTTACTTAATTACATTTCTGCATGATTTTTTCTCCTCTTGCTACTATGATACTAAATAATCTTTCATAAATTATTATGAAGTTCAAGTAGAAGTATTTTTGGATTTTTCACTTTTTCTTTTCTTTTCAGCGTAATATTTTGAAGTGCATGGATATATTCCATGAAATAGTAGGTGAGACTTAGCTAAGCCTCATTGGTAACTTCAAAGCCCCTAATCCACCCGTCCCGTTGGTTGCTATCTTTTATCATCTATTTTTCTTGCATTTTCGGACTGGTTAGTTATTTTTAATCTGACTGGTTACTACTATTGTTCGATTTTTCCCATGCTTTTCTATGGATCTCTGACATTTCTCAGCGTTTTTACTACATTTTGAAGTGCAAATATGGTATATGTGGCATACATTATGGTTGAAGTCATCTACGAAATAGGGCACGAATGTTTTCTATCATTTAGTATAAAGCGGCAAATTTACTGAGAGTAAGATTCATTTGTAAGTTTTATATATATAAATACATATGTGTGCATCTACATACACATTTGTAAGTTTGTACAGATTTTTATGGGAGTTAATTGGATACATTAGCAAAACTTTTACAATGTTAATATGAAAACTTAAATATTAAAACACAACAGTATTATCATTTGGATATTTTTAACGAAAAAAGACACAAAAATATTCATTCAAATTATGTCTTCAGTTCAAAAAATTACATACAAAAGTTTATTTATGACTATTTTTTCAACTAAATTTAAAAGAAGATCGACATCATGTTGAAGTAAACAGCAAACAATTATTCATAAATCATTTTCGCTACAACTATTTTAAAAAAATACACGTTCTACAAGTTAAAAAAGATTTTAATATATATATATATATCTTTAATTTAGACAATAATGCATTATATATTTTAAAATTTAGTAGGCAAAAATACTGTACGCATTCTAAATGTTAATTTTTAAGCTTAAATATAAATTGTTATAGATGCTTTTAAATTTTGTAAGAAAATGACATAAGTTTACTAGATTTTTGAATTAAGAATTAATAAATTAATGTTAATAGAATGAAAAGATACGCATTTTATTGGCAATGAACAAAACTGTTTTTAATTCGCATCCCAATTTTATGACTTTAATTTTTTTACTTTTCCATAATTTACTTGTGTTATTTATTTATACTAAGTATTTTTTTAGGCTTATAATCATTAAGATATATATATATATATATATATGTATATATAATTTTTGGTATTTAAAGTTAGTAATTTAAGAGCATTTTCCATAAAAGAAAATACAGTTTGATAATACGTATGTTTATGCCTCTATTACATGATTAGTACAAAACAATTCAGACGGAATTTTTCTTACCCATACTGCAAACGAATCTATCATTTATAATATCAACTTGAAATGTTTTTACAAGACAATATGACCATCATTCCTCGGTGCAAATTTTAGGAGAACCATATTAACTTTTCAAAAAAAACAGGATAAGTCATGAGTCAGTTTTTATGTTTTAATATGTTTCTGAAAAATAAATGCAACCAGATAAAATAGTAATATTTAATTCATAACAAATTAATTCCATCGCATTATATTTTATGTAAATGTGCAACAGACCTATCAGTATAATTGGGGATCACAGCGTTCGTATTGACTCACCTTTTTAAAAGGATTCATACATCAAATGTAGAAAATGCTGTACAACAACATCATTATTTATAACAATGTTGTTATTATCAAATACCGAAGGAAATATTGTAAAAATTACATCACTTCAAAAAAGACATTAATAAAATTCATACACTCCTTCTCATATTTATAATGACACTTTATGTTTTGAAATAACTAATGTAAAAATAATTGTGAACAAGATTATACTAAGTGCTCTTACTATATCTAGTATTCTAAAAACCAAAACTGCTATATATATATATATATATATATTAGATATGAAACAAAATTAATAACAAATATTGCAAAATACTTTTTTCTCCACGTTTTTAGATGTTCATAATTATAGGGACAATCAAGATTTTTTCCGTTTCATTTAACTTACTAGCGGATAAATTACAGTTGATATGCGAATTTCTTAACTACTGGGCTAGATTAATAATATAAGCGTTCAATTATTCTTGGACGGTTATTACTGATAATTCCTCGGAAAAAAGAACGTTTATGTAGTGAAGTATGATAAATGTGTTTTTTAAGTGGAGGAATAATTTTAATCCGTCGTATTTCTAATGAAATTTGAAGATCTAAAATTGCTGAAGAAAATGTGATCAAACATTGAACTGCTAGTTCCATAGGAGAGAGATCTGATGCAAAATCAGAGTTGTTTTACAGAGATCAAAGACTCATAATTCCTCTTACTGTTCTAATCTTAATGACTGCTGCCGAATTTGCTAATTATTTTTAACGAAAGGTTGGGGTTCACAATCATGCATGTTTGAAATAATTCATAATATGTTGAAATGAATAACAAACCTGTAATAACAATAAGCATTTAATGGGGAAAAGGACGTCTGTGTTAAAGTTGAATAAAGACAGTATAAAATGGTAAAATGTTGCATTTTCGGATGAAAAACTTTTTATTCTTGATTAACCAAATGGTTTTAGCAGTTACTGGCACGATCTGAAAATAGCAGAAGACAGAGCAGATTTTTTTTAAGGCAGATATGAGTCGGACATTTTAAAGGCGGATCTATGGTGCTTGGGGGAGCTGTTTCTACTGAAGGCAGAATGAATTTAGTAATTTTTTGTATTATTATGAACATCAAGAGAATATCCGTAAATTTTAAACGTGGAGTTCTCAGACTTTTATTAGATTTTTTTTTTTTTTTTTTTTTTTTTTTTTTTTTGGGGGGGGGGGGGTAATAATATTTTTTTCAACAAGACTTACAGTTTTGCTCTACTTCTATAGAAATAGGAAATAGTTTGAAGAAAGAAACTTCTGTATTATCGCCTTTCCCGTGGCCTAAAAGTTGAAAAAACCTTAACTTATCATATTAGAAAAGTGCATGCAAGTGGAAAGGAATTTTAAATAGTTTAAATGTATTCAAAATATCATCTATGCTGTATGAAATGTTATTGAAACTGAATATTAAAAAAAATGTATGTGTATATATATATATATATATAAATATTCCAGAGAGAATATCTGACAGTTTCACCCTAAAAATAAACCCCATAAAATATTAATTTAAAGAATAACTGAAAAAAAAAATTACTAAGATTCGAGCTGTCCTCATAATTGTGAACACCTGAAAAATGATGTTTTTGACCATATTTAAAATTTTTGAAGATAGAAAAACGATAAAACTTTTTAAATATTGTCTAATAATGAAATTCAAATTGATAAAAAATATATTTGTTTAAAAAATAGTGTTCAGTGTTTAGTTAATATAGAAGAATGGGTGTCCTTATAATTATGAGAGCTAGTGTAGAATATCAGTTGCTTTAAAGTAATACAAAGTGCTAAAAGATTTTGTTCACATTTATTTTGTATCAACGCACACTTTATTCCTATTAATTGATCCAAAATAAATGTGAATAAGACCCAGTATTTTGCAGGCAACTGAAAATCAATATATTTTCTTACCTACTTAACTGATTTGTTTTTCTGCCATACTGTGTTGATTATAAATATATTTTTTATAATCAATTTTGTAATCATATGGATTATGCAAATTCAAATCAACAGTCAAAAATATTCCAAGTGTTGCATTTATTAGTTCAAGATATCTTTTAATTAGGGAGAAAATAAGAAAGAAAAAATTACTTCAAGGAAAGGAAATCACGGAAGGGCTGCAGGAGTGCCAATTTCACAAATTTTCCGAACCTGTGTTAGGTCACCTGCTTATTCTGCTTCGTCATCACGAGAGAAGTAAAATAACGAACTCTCAAATTTACCAGAATCATTTAAAGAAATTCCCGGTTCACTGTCTGATCCAATATTAGAATTATATTTTGAAAGCTACTCACTGTTACCCATTCGCCTTTTATTTTAGCACATTCATAAATAGGAAAAAAAATTTCGCAACATGCACTACTCTAAACTAGTGTAAAAAAAACTAACTCGCTCAGTTTTCCCGCCTAAACAAAAGCAATAAAACCAGTCTTTGAACTGTATTTGCAATCCAATCACTCCTGTACTACTAAAGACATCTATTAGAATTAATACAATGTAATAAAAAAATGAAAAAGGCGGTGAAAATTAGTGGATTGGACAATATATTGCCCGAGTGGTATTTGGATAAATCCGGGAAGACCCCTTTTGCCTCTCCCGAATGATTTTTGGCAAAACTGCTAATTGGTTAATGACTTTTCAATGAATTTTAACAGTTTTTGCTTGAACAACACAGAAGCACTACAAAAGTACTATAAGTAATATTGTAGTACTTGTAGCACTCTTGTACTACAAGTTTTGTAAAATCTATACGTTTAACTAATAAGACATTGAAAAGAATTATTTAGTGCTTGCGCATAGGAAAACAAATGCATTTATTTTTTTAAAATCGTATTTCATCAAGTGTTTAATATTTTGATGTTCTAAATTATTATAAATTTCTAATGTAGTATGTCAAAATTTCCGAAAAATCCCATTACATTTGTTTGAAAACCTTGGATGTTATAGGCAAAACATCTACAATATATATATATATATATATATATATATATTATTTTTCTAAAGAATCCTTCATATTTCCATAAACATACGTGCTATTCTTATGACAATGAATGTGCGTTATTAGAAAGTGCATTATAATCATATGCTACAGCTATATGAGCTCCAAGCATTGCAACTACAGTTTGGTAACGCACAATTATTTTTTTCGTTTAAATGTTATTGATCCCCTTCTATCTTCGTCAAAAACATTTCACTGAAATATATAGAATCCGGTTAACGTGTTGTTTTAGGTTTACATGTTCTTTAGGTATAAAATTTTTTTTTACAAAATTTTTTTTGACAAAGTTAGAGAAAAAAGAATTACAAAAGGAAAAAGGAAAAGTTTTTCTAGATAATGTATAATGTATTTAAAATTATGTCTTTTGCAAAGTGAAATCGTCAACATTCCGTTTATATTTAGTGCCTACATTCATAAAAAAAAATAGGCTGCTGTTAAATTTTAAAAGTCACAGAGAAAAAAATATTCTGCCTCCATTTAGGACGCATAAGTAGGCCTTTTCTGAAACCCTAAACTAGAAAAAGAAATTTACGAACTATGTGTATAAGGCAAACAAACAATCTGGATAGACGAAATGGTTGATAGTTTCTAGTCCACACTTTCCTAGATGGCGACATAATATGATGAATGTTAGGGAGATTACGATTCCCTTGTATTGAGAGAAATTCTCATTTGGTATTCTTGAATTGGACCGTAAACCAAGATTATAGTTACTATTAATTTTAACTATAGTAACTCACCTCTCGAAATCGCATTTATTTGCACAAATTTTTAAATAAGTTCGACCACGATAATATGAGAATACGATCTAGAATTACAATAGGTGTTTTTAGAAGTCGCTATCAAATGGAACTAGAATTTATAAGGATGATATGGAACTATATTTACTAGAGACAGAGTTTAGTTTCTATATGTCACTCACAGAATTCAGTGATTCATTCTCAGTGTATATTTCAAATCTGTATTACTTAATTAATTATTGTTAATTTAGAAATTTTTATACTGATTGCTGCTTGAAACTTAACATCTACAGTTGGCAGCAAAAGAATCCGAGCACTAGCAAAAATTCCTGTATAAAAAAGTACACTTAATACTATTTTGATGAATAAATCTTTCTCGAATCGTGTCCTTGCATTGACTAAGACCAGGTTTCGACAAAGATTTATTAAGCAAAACTGTATTAAGCGTACTTTTTTTACATAGGAATTTTTGCTAGTGCTCGGATACTTTTGCTGCTGACTGTAAGAGGCGCTATTTTGACCTTCAAAATACAATTTTTTAATTTACTGGAATAGTTGCTTTTTCTTTTATACTAATAACAGAGACTTGCACATATATTAACTCCTAAAAGTTTTATATTTTTATTTTTTACTCAAGGGACCTTACAAAGGTAAATTTTGCAGAAAAGCACACTTGAAAATGGGACTCCAAACAACTTTGTCTACCATGTGAATTTGAGATGATTCCTAAAATGTTTCACAGGACTCTATAAAATTGAATAAACACACATACACTCTTCACAATAAATAGAAGAGAACGTTCTCACTCAATTCTGAAACGTCCTGTAGGGTTTTCTTAAATTATATGCACACGACATTGTATAGTCGAATTAAGCACGATATGAAAACAGATAAAACAACTTGAAATGATTTTCTGGAAATTTCCAAGTATAGACTTAATGTGTCCAAATTCTTTAGGTGGTTCTGCAAACGAGTGGCAAACGATTTCCATACCATACTCTATACAAAATATGCTTTTATAAACACAAGAAATAAATATTTATTTCATTTTGTTGCAATATAAAGTTATTAAACTGTACGCACCAAATATTTTCCCTACAGACTATTTATTTTAATTATCTTAGATATCATGTCCTTGCAGACTAACAATTGTTTGATTTTAACAAAAAGTTTTAAGCAGAATCTCTTTATAATATAGATTTTAATTCCGAGTTTGTACTTTCTGGTAACCCTTTTACTTGCGTTATGTTGCTAATGAACACACAGACCAACCGCTAAATAACGTGATCTTCTGATTTAGGAGACTGCTAAATATCAAAATCTAGAATAAACTCAATTTAGAAAATCTGACCTCAAAACAATACTTTCTCTATTGTTTCTGGCAAACGAAAGACGAAATTAAATAAATGAAACAGAAATATACCCGTTAAAATTGTTTTATTTTCGTTTTTAATAATAATATGAATTATATGAATTATTATTATTATTCAAATAATGATTATTATTTTCATACATTAATCCTCACATTGTTAAAAATATTTTTTACGCCTGTTTATAATTCGAATTTGAAAATGTGTAAAAGTTATTTTATTTAATCATTAATTTCTAATTTCCTTCTATTCTTAACATTCAAGATTCCATTTTATGCACTTTATTTTCGTCAGATTTATAAAATATAGCTTTATAGAGTGACAAAAATAAAACGAATCATCTTGATAAAAAAAAATAAACAAACAATACGCAGACAAAATAATAAAAAAAAAAAATTAAAGAAAAAAAGAATAACCTATAAAACTTTTATCTTGAATTTTTGGAATTAAACATATTTTACTACAGCCGGAAAGAAAAATTATATATACACAAAAATGTCTTTTTTATTTTCATTTTATTAAAAGCTTTTTCCTAATCATTCAATAAAAAAAAAAAAAAGCTTTATAAAATTGTTAAAAAGTATTTTTTTTTTTTTTTTTTTTTTTTTTGTAAAATGCAAAATAAAATAAAGTTTGTTGAATAAAACGAATAAAAGAAAATATTTTTCCATGTCAAGAATTTCTAAAGTACTGTATGATATATTTTCTAAAAAAAGGCACTTTTTGTCACTTTTAGAGTATAAAGTGAATATTTAATATAGCTTGTCCGTTAAAGTACGTGTTCTGAAAGTGACATTGAGGTCCAGAAAATCGTTTTCGAAAATGACATAGCAACGTGTGAATATATGAAAATAGAAAAATGTAGGTTTTATACTGATGTATATTTTCATAATAATGATACTATTTTCAGGAAAGTATACGTTTTTTCTTATAAACATTTATAAATCATATTTCAAGGGTATAGAAAAAGTATTATTAAATCGGATGCATTTTGATTTAGAACGTTTATGAATTAATTATCTAAAGCAATATACTTGTTTTTAAGATTTTTTTTTTTTTTTAATCAAATGTAAGTCTGTGACTTTAACAGTAATAAAATATAAGTACATCTACTTAATATATATATACGTGGTGGTTTAAACTATTGTTCATAAATCTAATGTAGGTCAGGAATACGATAAAAATTCAGAATCATATGTAAATATATGTTCTCTCAAACGCAATTCTAATGCACTAGATGCCCAGAAAACCAGAGACCCCAAAATGGAGATTTGGAAACCGGGAGTAAGATGCAAGTACGTATCTCAAAAATGGCTCAAACGATTTTCTTCGAATTTGCTATATAAGCACAGTATTAGATGTCCATTCAAATGATACAGTTGGTTAATTCAGGAAAATTGATAGACGTCCTGTATAAATAGCTCAATTTCATATATCGCGAGTGCGTTCCTTTAAAAACGGCGGCACGGATTTTTTTCAAACTCGCCATATTAACTCCTTTTTAAATATCCTTTTGTATGTAATTATTGTTTTCCGGTCAATAATTGAGTATGTCATGTTCTGGTAAAAGTTGGTATCCCAAAAACGACTCTAACGATTTTCTTGAAAATTGTTTCATTAATCCGTTTTAGATAACCTTTTTCGTGTATTATGTGCTTATTACAGGTAAATTAACGGTCATTCTGATTAGATAGAGGACTTTTACTGGAAAATTCCAAAAAAAAAATGCATATAATATTGTAAGAATTTTCAATACATGTTTCCTCATATCATTTGCTAACCAACCAGCGCACACCTGTCATGACGTCAGATGTGACGTATCTGTATTACGCAACCAACAGAAGAGAGCGGCGTATTTTTCGCTCTTCAGTTTGTAGTCGTAGTTTTGCATCGGTGTGTACGAGAAAGCTGTTCTAAGCGTGCGGCATAGAAATGCCAGCAATGTGATATTTTTCTTTTCTATATTATTAAACGTTATTGTGAATTTTAAAAGGACTCTGCTTACTCTGTGGTCCCATTTACACCAACAATGGTTATGGGTCCAGAGACACGCATCTTACTGCGGACTTCTTAAAAATTTAAATTAACATTCACTAAAAGGAAAGTGCGACTTACTGTTAAGCCTAAGGGCTGAAATCGAAAGTACATGTGAACTCTCTTTTGATTCTGTTTTTATAACAAAGCTATTATAGCTGATTAAATATGTCGCAAATACTAAATATTGAAAAATTATCAAAACATAATTTTGACACGTGGAAATTGCAAATAGAAGTTGTCTTAATCAAGAATGATCGCTGGACTTATGCTAACGGAACGAAAATCAAACCCGATGAAGGCGCCGAAGACGAAGAAAAATGATTCGAACATGATCGTAAAGCAAGAGCCGATATAATCCTCGCAATTAGTCCAAGTGAGTTACGTCCCATTAAACATTGTACCACCTCAAATGAAGTTTGGAATAAATTAAAAGAAGTTTACAAATCGAGAGGACCGGCAAAGAAAGCCACCCTATTGAAGCAGTTACACTTTAAGAAAATGATCGATAGTGAAAATATGTCCGATCACCTCAATATTTTCTTTGATATAGTGGACAAGCTAAAAGAAATGGACATTCAAGTAGCGGAAGATTTACTATCAATTTTGCTCTTGTACAGCATTCCTGACAGTTTTGAAAATTCCAAATGTGCAATGGAAGCAAGACATGAATTGCCGCAGCCTGAAACTCTAAAAATTTAAATGACGGAAGAATATGAATCAAGAAAAAATAAAAAGCATCAAGAATCGTCAAATGCATATTTTGCTATTAATAAGAAAAGTTTTTTGAAAAGAACAAAAGAGAAAGCTTAAAGCCTGTACAGAACAAGAACACGTATGGAGAGAGAAATTAAACTATATTTAAATGTAATTACTGTTTAAAAGTAGAGCATAAAGCCTCAGAATGCCGAAAGAAAAGGTCAGACAGAAAATTCGCTTCATCGACAAAGAAAGATCTTTCATGGTTGAATACAATACAGAGTTTACAATGGCGGCCAGTAACTCTTTCCAAGAACATTCCGAGTGATGATGAGAATATGATTCGTTAGTTAAGCAAAACGCTTGGGAAATTGTAGATAGACCAAAAAATGAAAGGGTAATTGGGTGTAAATGGGTTTTAAATACAAAATTCAAACCAGATGGTCAAATTGAAAATTTTTTAGGCCAGATTAGTTGCCAAAGGGTGTTCCCAGATACAAGGGATTGATTTTGAGGAAAACTTTTCACCAGTAGTCAGATTAAGTTCTATAAGAGCTGCAATCGCGTACGCTATCCAAAATGGTTTCACAGCATACCAGTTATATTTTAATATGGCATATGTCAATGGTGATTTAAATGAAGAAATTTTTATGGAGCTTCTTATTTTTTTAAAAATGATATACATGAAAATAAAGTGTGATTATTAAAAAAATCCTTGTATGGAACTCTTAAAGGCCAATTATATTGTATGGCAGAAATATGGTTTACACGGAAATGAACATTGCGATTTTGATGAAAGTTTGGAGTTTCGGATTTTTTGGTGAGAAAAAACGATAGGATTATCCCCATCTTCAGAAAAAATTGCGTTTGCTGTTAACCCTTTAACGGCTATTGCAACATAGGTCAGAAGCTAGATTTACTCCGAAATGGGTATAGTGATTTTAAAGAAAGTTTTGTGTTTAGTATTTTTTGGGGGTGCTAAAACGTTTGGAATTATGCTCATCGTCATAAAAATTTGCATTCAATGTTAAACCTTTAAAGGCCAATTGTGTAAACGTATGGTAGTAATAAGGTTTACACAGAAACGGACAAAGTGGTTTTGATGAAAGTTTGGAGTTAGGGATTTTTGATGAGAAAAAACGATTGGATCTCATCTTCAGACAAATTCGCATTAACAGTTAACTCTTTATTGGCCAATTGCAACACATTGCTGATATTGGGTTTACTCAGAAATGGTTATTGCAATTTTGATAAAAGTTTGGGATTAAGTGTTTTCGGAAGGTGCTAAAATAATTGGACTTATTCACATCTTCAGAAAAATGGGCGTTATCAGTTAAATCTTTATCGACCAATTGTAACGTATCGCACGGAAGATGAGGATATGTCTAATTGATTTTAAAACACCAAAAAACAATAACCCTTTATTTTCATTAAAATCGTTAAAAGAATTTCCGAGTAAACCCAATTTTTACCATATTTCACAACCGGTGGATAAAAGGTTATTGGCGAACGCGAATTTTCCTGAAAATGAGAATAATCGATTTTGGATCTCAAAACATTCTCGTCCTATATTTTATCAAAATTGTTTCATATATTTCTAATTAAACCCAATTTCTGCGATATACTGAAAATGGTTGGTGAAAGGATAATAACGAACGCGAATTTACCTGAAGACGTGTGTAATTCTAATCTATTTCGCTACCAGAAAACCTTAATCTCAAAATCGTTTTATTCATTTCTGAATAAACCCTATTTATGGTTTTATATTCAATTGGCGGATAAAAGAGTAACAACGAACACGAATTTTTTTTTGAAAATGAAGGTAAAAACAATCGATTTTTTCACACACACACACACACAAAAAAATCATGAAAATGTTTACATATATTTATAAGTAAATCCAATATCTGTCATTTGTAACAAACGGTTGATGGAAAGTTAATGAGAAAAGCGAATTCGTGTGAAGATGAGGATAAGTCGAATCGATTTCTCACACAAAATCCTTAACCATAATTTATTTTCAACTTTGTTACAAATATCTCTGAGTAAACCTACTGTTTTGCCATATATTTCAAATGACGAAAAAATAGTTAGCAGAGAAATTTTAAATTTTTCTTAAGATGAGAGTAAGTCCAATCAACTTTTCGCTCCACAAAACCTATAATCTCAAACGTTCATCAAAATCGTTATAGCTGTTTCCGAGAAACCCAAGACATATGTATTTTTATACATATAACATGTCATGTGTTTAATTAGTTTAATGTAAGTGAATGGTAAAAGTTGACCTTTAGCTTTGCAGTTCAAGAAAAAAATTGCAGTCTAAGAATGTCGCTTGTTGATCGATATGCATCCAAATTGAATCAGCATAGTGTTTCATAATGACTCTATCATATCCATATTTTCGGGCAATTGTACACATTAGAATCTGAACTATAATCTTTCAATTTATGGGGAAAATTTCAGTGTAGCATTGGCCGATATGCTCTTAAATCGAATCAAATATTGTACAATGACACTCTCGCAAATCAAGTTTTGTTCGAATATACGCAACAGAATCTGAGATAAGGATTTTCCCTAAATGTAAATCATCGCACTGTGACAGCGACGTTTGATGAAATATTCTCACAAACTTTGTTATACATTAACGTATGTCACGATGCAATTACATATAAATTTATATGAAATTCTGAACAATATTTCCTAAAAAACAATTGTCAAAAAACTTTTCTCTTACTCAAAATCAGACAGAAAGATATTTTGCAAAAATGGTAAAATCGTGTTAAAAAAAAACTCGTAAAAAGTATAAATTTATAAAAAACCGAAAGTCTAACTTTTTTCAAATTCAATACTTTCTTCTATTGAGAATAGGACGTAGTAAAGAAATAAATTAAAGCTCATAGCAAGACTAAAAGCGAAAGTGCAATCGATTATACTAACAATTCCTAATTTATCACATGTCTTTTTATATCTCTATATTTGATCTGTTAATCATATACAGTAGATCGCTATAGTTCATTAAAATGCAGTAAAAAAAAAAGAAAACGCATAACAAATCTGAGAATACACTTCGCGGTGTTAGTCGCTTTATTCAGTAAGCCATTTCAATTATTTTGTGTGGTCTTACAAACTAATAAACAATCCTATTCACACCTCTCTCTGAAGAAGCTTAGCTCTTATACATCTTAATTTTATTAAATTTATTATGTTTAACTGAATGTAACTTCGCCAAAAGAAATATCGTTGATAGGCCAGAAAGTATTGGAAACTTTTACGTGATAATTGACCCACTATGCGTAGTAAAAATTATATTGGGTATTTTTGCTATGCATAGTTTTATAAAGAAAAAAAAAAACTTTGTAAAAACAGCATGAATTTTAAAAGAACTAATCGCAATATTTTTTTTTTTTTTCTGATTCGAAATAAAATCACCATCCTTCGTCAGGCGAAAAATGATTTTTAACTCGTGTCATTTTTCTCCATCCAAAACAATTAATTTGAATTTTTTATAGTTTAAGCTGTATTTAAAGAGCGTTTTATTCATTACTTTCCAACACCAGTCCTCGGATGCATTTTTATTAATTTCCTATACAGTTATTAATTGGCTGGTTGGTTGGATGAATTAAACGTCGATACTAGTACTGCCCTCATGGGTAAATGGCGACGGTCGGGGACACACCTTTAAGGATGGTCCGGAGACTTGTCATCATAATTTTGATCTACCACGGAGGCAGTTATTAATTCGAGATTTATAAATACTTCAAGCAAATCGATACAAAATTTCAAATGGCTGATTTTTGTGAAGCAGAACAAACAGGCTAACAAACGAGAAAAACATTTTTAATCTCAATGTGTAGGCCTGACTGACGTTTCAGAAATTATAATACATTTTTTTAAAAATGTTATTTATAACAAAAAAAATTAATCTGTCAACTATGAAGCTCTGTCCAGCTAGAAGAAATGATTTATTCTGCAAAAATATTATATTATTTTAATAGGTTAATTTACATTTCCAACACTATTAATAAGTGCGACTATAGAAATCGCAATTCTTCTAACGAGAATTACGAATACATAGTACAGTATAGTTAGAAACGATATAAATTTTAAAATTTCAGTTTTTAACTATATTTTTAAAAATGCATGCAATTATTCAACGTGGTCCTGTATTTAAATTACATATGTCTAATAATGTAATAGTGAAATTTATTTCAGCTGAAAAAAAAATTATCATTGTTGAAATAATTAGAAAAATGTGAATGTGAATTAAACTTTTTACTTTTTATCGTCTGCAATAAAATTCAAAATTGATTGTTGTGAATTCTGCTTGTAAGTAGTTTTTACTCGTTATATGGCCTCCAAACTTTTTTTCGATAGTTTTGGAGTATAAATCGAGAACTATTTGATCTAATGAGATCTAAATTTGTATATGCGTATATTAAAGTCCTAGAAATCAATTTCTGTTTAAAATAAATATTGGTAACAATATATATTTCTTAAATATTAATATAAAAAATTGTTTTCCATGGATAAAAAATATTAAAATCTTAATGAAACTCATAAATATGTTTGGATAACCTGTTATTAACATCATGAAAAAAAAAAAAAAAAGAAAGAAAAAAAAGCAGCCAAATAAATTAAAAATGCATTCGATATGAAAAGGAATGTCTAATCAAAATTTAACATTAGAAACTCGAAAATTTATATGTGTATAACTCCTAAACTTCTACACCAAACGACTTCCAAATTTATATCTGGAGATTAAATTGACTGTAGAATCGATATCCCAAATCAAATGAGTATGTTCATTTGAAAAAATTAAAGTTTGACACAATTTCAATATGAAGACGACCCCTTAACCATTTTTTTCCTAATAGCTTAAAAGAGAATAAAATTCCCTGACGAATGGCACCTTCGGTGTCTTTCTGCAACAATTTGCTGATGATAAGACAGGTGGGGTGTTCCTTTTTTTTTTTTTGAGGACAGTACTTTCTCTAATTAACTAACAAAAAGAAGAACTATACCTCTTTAAAGGTCTTACCAAAAAGCCAGACATGTACATTTTAAACTATATGAATCTTTTTTTTTTCTGTTAAATTGCAGTTAATATAATTAGCTAATCAAGCGTGAAGTCAAATGTCTAATAACCAAATGAAGAACGGTGGATTATCAATCCAAACTAATCACAGAAATTTCTAAACCAATTCATGAAAAATTAATAAACATCTCACTATTGATGATCTTATTTGAGAAGCCGGATGGCGCCTTTTTACGGTGCTTACATTTAACAGGACACGTCATCTTATCCCAACTCATCCTAATTAAAAATAAAACTATGTGAAACCAGTTTAAACAACGCTTTTCATTAAAACTATCTATATACTAAAAATAAACTTCTCGACTAATATCTATAAAATTTCATTATTTTTCAGATTGCTTTGTACGTTTGGATAAAGTATGATATATTTGAGTCATTATATTCTTTAATGTGTAATAAACTTTTACTTATTTATTTATTTTCAGTTAATGCAAAGATTTATAAGAAACCCCCAACTCACTAGACCAAACTTTCTTCATAGGGAGAAAAAATAATGATGAAGAATAAAGCTCTGTTTTGAAGGCTTTGATCTTTATTCCAAAATATGTGCTCAAAATAATAAATACAGTGTGAGAATATTTTTATATTTATTTAAATAGAAAGCATAACAAAAGCTGCATATAATGTTGTCTCCTCATTTACTTATATATAAAAAAATCATTTAAATATATATATGTATTTCCTCATGATGTATGAATGTAGTAAAATAATTTCGAAAATACTATTTTACTACAGTTTTTATTTTATTATTATTATTATTATTATTATTATTTAAAAAAACAGTTACAAATGAAGAACATATAAAAATATACATATGTTCATTCAAAAGTTGTTTTTATGTCATTTTTTTTAATGCAATTACAATTCGGATAATGGTATTATATTGTTGCGTACTTGGGGGTTCGTGAGTTGTCTGAGAATGAAAGGCCAAATGTAAAAAAATTCAGTAATTTATTCACAGAAAGTTCCAGAAAAATACAGGTCAATAAACCAATTATCAGCTTCAATTCAAGCAGTAACCACAGCTTAAACAACAGCTGTCAATAGCAAATCCACAGTACAAGCTGTATAACAATAACACTTGAAGCAAGTCTCTCTCAAAGAGGCTCAAGAGCAATGCAAGCACTAGCGAAGCTGACTGAGATCTGAACTGAACTGACTGCCCTTGGCGAGGAAGCGCTCCTTATATGCTGTTCCATGGAGCCCAGATTTGTCGAGAAAACTCTAGAAAGTGGTCAACCAATCAACTTACAGCTTCCATATTTGGTATATCCCATATAAGGATTTTCTCGCCAAGGTCGCCAAAAAAATCGCCAAGGTGGGAAAAAGTCGCCAAATTTGGCGCCAAATCCATTACGTGCATTACTGGGGCTTTTTAATGCGTTTTTAAGGGAAAATAAGGCTATTTCAACGCTAAAACGACTAGAAATGCACAAAACTAGCACTTTATCAACTTACTAAGCCTCTTTGAAAGAATTTATACAAAAATAAACACAATTATTTACAATTTCGTAACACTGCCCCCCTCCCAAGGACTGCACGTCCCGGGCAGTGCAACCCTTAGTCAAGAGGCGAAATTAAACAAATTTACACAATCTAAAACACAAAAACTAAGTTGCATATAACGATAAAATAGAAATACAAATCGAGTGAGAACTATTTACAATATTCACAAATAGGTACAAATATTTATATACAAATATTTACAAAATTCACAAATATGTACAAATATTTACATTACGCATGCGCAAATTTTACCAGTATTTACATTTTTAATTTTTAATATTACCGTTACTTGTGGTACTTGGCTAGCCTATTATAGTGCACCACCTTCGGTTTTGATGAAGGTGTTTTAGTGATCCGCACCACTACATCATTCAGCCTTTTTAAGACTGTGTATGGTCCGTCCCAGCTGCACTGTAACTTGGGAGAGAGTCCTTTGCGTCGAACAGGATTCCACAACCAGACCTTCTCTCCTTCCTGAAACTCATGTTGCGTAGCCTTTAGATCGTACCTTGTCTTCATTTTCTCCGATGCAATGTGAATTCGCTTCCGAGCAAAGTTGTGAACGTCCTCAAATCGTGCCTGGAGATCTTGGATGTACTCCTCGGGCGATGAAGGCGCATCGGGTGGACAACCAAACAGGAGATCACAAGGGAGACGAAGTTCACGTCCAAACAGCATCTGGGCTGGAGTGTAGCCGGTGGTTTCATGGACAGCACTTCGATAAGCCAGCAGGAACAATGGCAACTTCAAGTCCCAATCTTGCTGGTTCCTTGATACTAGAAGAGAGAGGTTATTCAGGATGGTACGATTGAACCTCTCGACCATGCCGTCCGACTGGGGATGTAAAGGTGTTGTCCGGGTTTTGTCTATGCCAAGTAGTTGACACAGTCCTTTGAAAACATCAGAGGTAAAGTTCCTACCTTGGTCGGTATGAAGTTGTAGGGGCGTGCCGTACCTTGACACCCATTGCTGCACTACGACCTCTGCGACTGTGCATGCCTCTTGATTGGGAATGGGATATGCCTCAGGCCACTTGGTGAAATAGTCCATCACGACGAGGATGTATTTATTTCCACTGGAGGTCCGTGGCAAAGGACCCAAGATGTCGATTGCAATTCGTTCAAATGGTGCTCCCACGTTATACCGTTGCAGTCTCCCTCGACTTCGTTTCTGCGGGCCTTTACGTGCCGCACAAGCATCACAGGATTTACACCATTTCTCCACATCCTCCTTTGCCTTGCACCAGTAGAAGCGCTCCCGAACTTTCTGCAGAGTCTTCATTACCCCAAAATGGCCTCCGGTAGAGCTACTATGCAGTTGTTCTAAAACAGCTGGAATTTTTGATCTTGGTAATAAAATCTGCCATCTGAAGCTTTTCCCATCATCAGATTCCCACTTTCTGTATAATACGCCGTTTCTGATATGAAGAGAGTCCCAAAGTGCCCAATAACTTTTCGTAATGGGACTAAATCTGGAAATGCCCTGCCAGGTAGGTCTGTTGCTGGTCGTCTCCTTCAGCTGTAATATTGGCTTTATGTCAGGATCTTCCAACTGGGATTTTCTAAGTTCTTCGTCACTCCATGGATCGGGATCTTGATCTGATGGTGTTGAGACAGTAACTTGGCAGGCAACCGGATTTATCGGCAGGTATTTCTGTTCGGCTCTAGAGCAATACTTGCAGCTTTCCGAGCAGGGCTTCCGTGACAAGGCATCTGCATTACCATGTAGAGTCCCTTTACGATGACGTATCTCGAAGTCATATTCCTGGAGGCGTTGTATCCACCTGGCAATCTGTCCTTCCGGGTTCTTGAACTGGAGCAACCACGTTAAAGATGCATGGTCAGTCCGGAGCAGGAATCTTCTGCCATAGAGGTAATGATGGAAATGTTCTATGGCTTTTACGATGGCGAGTAGCTCTTTCCTGGTGGTACAGTAATTTCGCTCCGGTTTAGACAGGCATTTACTCCAATAGGCAATGACATGTTCTTGACCATCAATTTCCTGCGACAGAACAGCACCGACACTCTCATGGCTGGCATCTGTATCAAGTATGAACTGTCTGTCGGGCTGTGGATATGTCAAGATAGGCGATGATGTTAAGGCCTCTTTAAGTCGCTTGAACGCTTTTTCACATTCATCTGTCCACAGGAACTTCTGTTTGGCTTCCGTCAGCTTGTGCAGTGGTCTGGCAATATTTGAGAAACCCTTGACAAACTTCCTGTAGTAAGTGCATAACCCCAGGAAACTTCGTAGTTGGTGTACATTTTCAGGGCGACTCCAGTTCTCGACTGCAGAGATCTTCTCAGGATCAGTTCTCACACCTTCGGCAGAGATGATATGGCCGAGGTAGCTCACTTCACGACGGAACAAGTTACACTTGCCTGGATTCAATTTGAGGTTAGCCATTCTGAGTTTCTCCAGCACCTTTCGGATGTTTCGTAGATGGTCTTCAAAGGTGCGCCCCACAATGATAATATCATCCAAATACACCAGACAGGCTTCATAGGAAAGTCCTTTTAGCACTGTCTCCATCAGGCGTTCGAAGGTGGCAGGTGCATTACATAATCCGAATGGCATAACTTTAAATTGCCACAGTCCTTGTCCCGTGGTGAATGCAGTCTTCTCACGATCATCAGGATGTAATTCTACTTGCCAGTAACCGCTCTTCAGATCCAACGTCGAGAACCATTTATTGCCAGCAAGTGTGTCTAATGTGTCGTCAATTCTGGGAAGAGGGTAACTGTCTTTCTTCGTGATGTCATTCAAACGACGATAATCCACACAAAATCTTGTTGAACCATCCTTTTTTCGCACCAGTACTATGGGAGAGGCCCAAGGACTCGTTGATGGCTCGATGACATCATTGTGCTGCATTTCACTTAGAAGTTCAGTGACCTCTTCCTGTTTAGCAAATGGAAGTCTTCTTGGATGTTGTTTGATTGGAGGATGATTTCCTGTATCAATTCTGTGCTGGGTGATGTTCGTTCTCCCGACGTCTTCAGGTGTTCGAGAAAAAAGGTCTTTAAATTCTTGGAGTAGCTTCTCCACAGCACATCTCTGTTCTTTTCCTAACTCTGCATTCTTGAGTAGTTCCGTTGTTAATTGCTCAGAAGACTTGGATTCGGTTGATTGCGTGGGGCGGTTGATGCATGTGACAGGAGTGCAGGTTGCCAACACCTCATCCTTCTTCACTGTTCGGACCTTATCGCTGATGTTTGCGACTCTCACAGGAATAGTACTTTTTGAGAGATCAACTAGAGATGAAGCTACCAGAACTCCTCTTGGGCTATTGTCTGTATTCGGGTATTCAATCAGTCCATAGCGGAAGTATTGCTTTGTAGGTGGTGTTCCTGAAACTATTGTCTCTGTGTGTGGAGGGATGGAAATTTCAGACTTGGCTGTTATCTGGCAAATTGTCTGAATGTCTTGATTTTCAGTGTTGAATACAGCGATGTCTTCCGAACTCGAATGCAGTTCATTATTCTTGAAGTCCAATTGAAAGTTAAATTTTCTCAGGAAATCAATTCCGATGATTAAAGGATCTCTTATATCAGCCACATATGCCATATGATGGTAACTGGCATTCCCAAAAGTGATGATCAAGTTCATTTTTCCATATATTTTGATTTCGTCTCCGGTCACAGTCTGGAGTTTAACGCAGGGCGGAGTCCAGATGATCTTCTCTTTTAGTTCTTGAGCCAAATCCGTTCTAATGATGGTCACGTTGGCTCCCGTGTCCAGAATCATCCGGCAGGTGGCGTTGTTGACTTGGCCATAGACGTGAAGTCCATTATCGCCGCCACTCATCGATGAAACATGAAATACTGTAAATTGGGGCTCTTTAATTTTAGGCAACCTCCGCCCCGCGAGATGGCCTCCTCTTAGTTTCCCTGCAGTGATGATGAAGCCGGGTGATTTCCTACAGTTGGTCGTACAGGGCAGTTCCTCTTCACGTGACCATCCCCTCCACAGCCCCAGCACTTTATCTTCCGGTCCTTTATTTCCTTTTTATTCTCCAGGCTGCGCAATCTCTTTAAGATCTCTTCGATACTTCTCTTCATTTCATTTTCACCAGCAGGCGTATCGTTTAATGAGACTACTCTTATGGTATGGCGGTCTTTACGGGAGGCTTGTTGGGCTGCCTCTATCCTAAGTGCATAGCCTAAAGCTGATTCTACGTCTCTGATGTTGGAGAGTCTCAGCGCTTTTTGAATTTCTGGATCACGAACAGCATCGATAAAGTACTGAAGAGCTAAGTCGTTTCGAGTGTCAACTTGGCAGTCTGAGAATGCTAGGTGTGACAATCTCTGAATGTCCGCTGCCAGCTCTTGCAAACTTTCGCCCGTTTTCTGGTAACGGGACTTTAGCTGGAGGCGACTATAGTCCTTAGAACACTTCTCTCCAAACCGTAGCTCCAGTGCTCTAGTCAAGGCCTCGAAGTCGTTCCTTTCTTCTTTAGAAACATTTCTCAGTATCTCGGCTGCATCTCCCCGCAGTGCTGCTGCTAAGTGGACCGACTTGGCGGTAGAGTCCCAGCCGTTAGCTTCAGCTACGATGGAAAACTGCGTCTTATATACATGCCAGGAGGAACTGCCGTCGTAGGTAGATAGCTTAATAAATTCGTGATTCTGGCTTCTTCTCTCTTTCTTTTCAGTTTCCTGAGGCATGGATTCTAACTTTTCTTCGAGATTCCGAATCTTGCTCTGCAGTTCATTCCCTATTACTTCTCCGTTCCACTCTTCTTTCATTTTTCTCTCAAGATCTTCCTCCATTTTCTTAAACTTGCTTTCTATCTCTGAAACCCTTCCTTTCAGTTCTTGATCAAAGTTTTCTTTAAATTTCCCCTCAAAATTCTCTTCTATCTTCATAAATCTCTCTTCAAAATTCTTTTCTACTTTCATAACATTTTTCTCTATCTTCATTGCTTTCTCTTCAAAACTCTCTTCTATTTTCAAAACTTTCTCTTCAAAAATTTCTTCTATCTTTATAACTTTCTCTTCAAAATTTTCTTCTATCTTTATAACTTTCTCTTCTATTCCATCCATTCTATTTTCCATCACCGTTAATTTACCCTCGATTGATTCTTTCACCGTTGAAAGCTCTCTCTTCATCTCATCTTGATTAGATTTCATTTCTTCACCCAAACTGTCTTTCATTTCCTTCATTTCTTGACTCAGGCTATCTTTCATCTCTCTCTGTCCTTCTTTCATTCTTTCGATCAATCCGGTTTCCATCTTTTCCTGTCCTGTTTCCATTTTCTCTATCAATCCGGTTTCCATCTTTTCCTGTCCGGCTTTCATTTCATTTATCTGGGTAGCTAAGGCTTCTAGAAGTTTTTTCATCTCTTGCTCCATAGCCCTCGTTATCACCATTCACAGACAACCCCGCTTCTGACACCAGAAATGTTGCGTACTTGGGGGTTCGTGAGTTGTCTGAGAATGAAAGGCCAAATGTAAAAAAATTCAGTAATTTATTCACAGAAAGTTCCAGAAAAATACAGGTCAATAAACCAATTATCAGCTTCAATTCAAGCAGTAACCACAGCTTAAACAACAGCTGTCAATAGCAAATCCACAGTACAAGCTGTATAACAATAACACTTGAAGCAAGTCTCTCTCAAAGAGGCTCAAGAGCAATGCAAGCACTAGCGAAGCTGACTGAGATCTGAACTGAACTGACTGCCCTTGGCGAGGAAGCGCTCCTTATATGCTGTTCCATGGAGCCCAGATTTGTCGAGAAAACTCTAGAAAGTGGTCAACCAATCAACTTACAGCTTCCATATTTGGTATATCCCATATAAGGATTTTCTCGCCAAGGTCGCCAAAAAAATCGCCAAGGTGGGAAAAAGTCGCCAAATTTGGCGCCAAATCCATTACGTGCATTACTGGGGCTTTTTAATGCGTTTTTAAGGGAAAATAAGGCTATTTCAACGCTAAAACGACTAGAAATGCACAAAACTAGCACTTTATCAACTTACTAAGCCTCTTTGAAAGAATTTATACAAAAATAAACACAATTATTTACAATTTCGTAACAATATTAATAATATTTTCTTACAACAAATATCATTTAAAGTTCTAAAAATTATTTATATATTAACAGAAGTTTTTTTTATTTTATTTTTTTTTTTAAATATGCACAGCCGACAGTAAAATTATTGAAGCACACATACATATTTTCATACTTTTCATCTAAAATAATTTGCAGACCTAAATCCATTCAAGAACTCGATTTCTTTGAAGCTTTTCATATTTATAAAAATTTTAAAACCCTTGTAAATTGTGATTTCGCTGTTCCCTATTTGTCTGATTGTTAAAAATTTTACATTCAGTCCACATTTTCTTATTTTTTCCACTGTTTACACAGCTAACATTCCTAATTTCCTAGTGGCCACACTCCCCACCTTTCCCGTAATCCTATTGGTTGAACTAAATTCGGTCCCTCTTATGAGCGAGTTGCTCCGATATGATTTTATTTCATCAAATTTATTTCATATTTATTAAATATCTATTTATTTACAAATAAAATTATTAACCTATAATAATCCTCTTTATATATGTCAGATTTATTTCAAATTTATTAAATTCTTTGTTGGAAATTATAATACATAATCTTTTGTAGTTTTAAGAATGAATTCAGTAATAAATCCATTGATCTCCTTTTTAGCATAATGCAATATATATATTGGGGATCTTAAACACAATTTAATTTTATTCTCCCTGAAAAAGAATTATTTTTTATTTTTATTTCATTGCGTTTCTCAATAAATCTATTTATATTTATAGCTGTAAAAATTCCATTAAGCAATTTCCGTTATATATTTTTTATTTTTTTGTTTAACTCCATATACACATAATATAATTAATTTCGGTTTGAGATGATCTAAATGACTCATCGTTTAGACATCAAGTCGCTAGAATTTCATGATTATCTGCACCTGTTTGTAACCGTTATTTTGGCGCAGTGATGTATGCCAGGTTAGGGTTGTTTTAGTTCTAACCGTCTTTACTAGATTTAAAAATTCACACTGAATTAACATTAACACAAAGAGATTTTATTTGGCGCTCTGCGCTGATATTTTATAGGGCTGCTAGAGTTGGCTATTAAAAAGACGAAATGAATATTGGTCTTTTGGCCTCTCTTACTCAAATTGTTCGACTAGTTAACACGTAATCGGATTTGCTCTCTCTCCCGCAACTTTTAACGGTTTCCAATTCTGTAAAGAGCCTGATGGTTATTGCTTTTTTTTAAATAATAATAATATTGGTAATAATTTTCAATAAATATTCTAGATGTTCAAGAAGAATTCGTCTCTGTGTTATTTTAGAAAGAAGTTTATTTTTTAGTTTCTCAATATACAAATATTTCGTCAATAGAACTTTAAAAATAATTTCAACATGGAATATATCCACCACCTCTCCTATTTTTACGAGCACTTCTCCAGATTCAGAATTCTTTTTGCACTAAAGACGGTACGCTTAAGTCTACCGAAACAGCTGTATGCATCTCAAATAATTTTCTTTGGCGCTTCTGACGTAGTAGTTTATTCGGGTTTTAATATATATACATTTGTTTTAAACATAGAAATTACAAGCTTATATTTAAGTAAAAAGCTTATATTTAAGCTTTATATAAAAGCTTATATTTAAGTAAACTTTTCCTACATTATTTTGTTGTATCTTCATAATGATACTAGCCAAAGTGCACATTTATTAGTAAAAACCATATAATTCCAATATTGATAGAGGACCAATTTGAAAGCATAATAGATTCATTTGTTTTAATTATTTAAATTTTAAGAAAAATTCAAAAAACAAGATTTTTATTAGGACCTTGATTAACTTCGGCTGTTTTTGTTTTGCGCGGCACCCAATTTTCTTGCTTCTGGATCATTCCTAATGCTTTCAAAGGTTTTGAAACTGTTGTGTCATCTACTTGTAATGATTTTGGAAGTTCAGTTAGAGTCGTACATGTTTCTTCATTAAATAATTCTTCCAAATCTTTATCTTCAAACTTTTTCGATGCACCAGAGTTCACGTTTAAATATCATGTTCATTCTTCATCTCTAAGACCAAAATTAGTATTTTTGAAGCGTCAAAACCAGACTCTGCATGTCGTTTGCGACAGAGTATGCTTACTGTAGATCTCAACAAGAATTCTGTGAGATTCAGATGCAGGTTTCTTTTGAATAAAACAGTGCAATACAATTCCCCTCAAATACTCTTCACTTGATACAAAACTCGAAATTTTTAAACTAAAAGTTAAAAAAAAGTTGTTTACTCTGTGGCTTATACTGAAATTCAATCTTACCGACAGTACTTTCTTGTAGATGCGTTACCATCTGAAATTACATGCCCGTAAATAATGCCGTCAGATAGGAAACAGCGAGAACTTATTCACGGTCCTGATATTTAAACTATTTTAATGATTGTCTAAATATTTTTAATGCATGTTTTTAGAAACATCTGTTAACTTTGTAACATAAAAGCTTTTTGTCTTAATTCATTGTCTTTATTTGAATGTAATCACTTCAGATTTATTTTCATAATATACTTTTAATGCACATTTGGTTAAAATGTTAATTGTTTAATTTAATAAAATAATATATATATACAATTTTGTGGATGTACTACATTCAATATTTCACGAATCATCATTTGCAGTTGCATTACTATATATTTTTTTATATTCGGTAGTAATGTAATTAATATATAATACTGTTTATATTTTTTTATTGGGAGATATCATTCACTATATACATTTAAATATTGCGCATTTTTAAAATATGGATTTGAATTATACTGAAAGTGGTATAATTTTAGTTACAATATTTTTACAATAATTTTTGCTTCAATATTTATATTGTATACATTCTTTTAAACTTCCATATTTACTTAGAAAACTTACTTTTCAAACAAGTTTTCGACAAATTCTTGTACGAGGAAGATTAATAAATCCGCTATTTAAAGTTTTATATCGCCTTTTTTTTTTTTTTAGTAATTTTTTTAAGATGAATTCAATAAGATATTTTCCGTTTTTCTGATCCTTAAAATACTTATTAAACTACGAAAAATGAAAATTTCTTTTGAATTTTCTTTAGAAAGCCTCTTGATCCATTCACTTTGCTTTTGTCTTTGTGAATAAATAAAGCTTTAAAGATGAAGTTCAATGAAAATATTCATCAGAAAAGTATGGTAATGTAAAAATTTATATTTATTATGATTTAAAATTTGCAATAATTCTCTTGAGATGTTGTAAGTATGAAGTACATTCATAGCAGTGCTGCTTTTTTATAATTTAGTGGTATTTTTCTATACCTTTTGATACTTTGTTAAAACATATACAGACATTATATTATAGACATTTTACTAATTTATGTGATATCGAAGATGACGAATTTATATTTTATTCAATCTTGTAATTGACTAACGTATTAGGGTTCAAGCACATGATTTAAAATTCATGTTAAAAAATATTAATTAAAAGTGATTTCCAAATAAAGGCGATCTCTTCGACAAAACACTAAATTCTGATAAATAAAAAAAAATAAGAAAGTTATATTTATTTTAACACTTTTAAGCTATATTTTTTCTATTTGGACTAAGACTTTGTGCTAGGTTTCATTTCAATTGATTAGTCGCTCGACGGTTATTTTGTGCACTTGGGACTATTTACAGTACGACTCACTGCTTAAAATAGATTAAAAACTATTGAAAACATCCATTCATGCAGCGGGAATCGATCCTGGCTTCTGCAAGCTGAAAGCAAAAACATTCACTATTTAGCCTTGAAAAAGGCATTATTATTTCGAAAATTCTGTTAAATAAAATATTATCATTGGCAATTTTATTTAGAATGCATGTAATACAAATTTCCCTGCAATAAAAAATGATATATTACCTGTAATAAAACTCCAAAGCTCTATAGCATTGATATTACTCTAATTACAGCTACAAATTAATATTCATCTGGTGTAGCATTCAACAATATGGCTACTCCTCGATTGAATATAGTACCTACATTCATCAAACACTTTAATCTGATTTTAAATTAAACGGTTTATTCTAAATTACATAGTCACGCAAAATCATGCTTTTATTTTTTTTTTTTTTTCAATGCGTTGGATATCTTAATTGTGTTTTGATTCGCTGAATTTAGAAATGCTTTTCTTTTCTTCTTACAGTCTAACATAGGACATAGCAGGGATGAAGATTGGAAAATGTTACACAGAAGAGGTAGTAAATTCGAAATTCTTTATAAATAAAATACATTAAAATAGGTTTTCATTATCTGTTAAATGAGTTTCTTTACGTAGAAGATTTCACTAAAATATTTTCTCTTGTGTACGACTTGGTGGCCTTAAGGGGGGGGGGGGGGGGTGGAGGATTATCTATGCAGCATCTATCAATATCTGAAGCATCCATCAATCATCTAGCTTAATTAATCCACGTTACTATAAGCCAATTAAACGGCCCAGGATGGGGAATTGCTTGCGGTTCCCCTTCCGAAAGCGGCCGGACTCGTCGACGGCCGTATATGTCAGCATGCTTTCCTTGATTGACTGTTAATAACCTGTAGCATGCCTAAGTGTCTTCAATAAAGCGACTGCATAAACTATTTTGGAGTATTCATTGAGTGAACAATCTTGACTCTCTTTAAATATGAAGTGACAATAACTAATCAACTCCTTTATAAACAATTTCTTACATATATATGTGTTTTCTTCATGTGATTTTATTCTTTTTTCCTGTAATACACTTGAAAAGGTTATATATATATATATATATATATAAATTTACAAAACTTAAAAAAAAAAGATAAAGCGTAAGATAAATATTAGTCTGAATCGTAAAGTGTATGCATTTCATGTTCTCTGAGATATTAGTATTTGTAGTAAATATTTTCTCACTTGTGCGTGCAAGAAATATAGAATTTTTTTTTTGTTACATAAATTAAAAGCTAGATATACTGGACAACTTAAGTCAAAGATTCATTGAAATACACTACTGCCCATTAAAATTGCTGCACCAAGAAGGCGACACACTACACACGTGAAATTTACACTACAAGAAGAAGGTGCTGTGATATGCAAATGATTAGATTTTTCAACGCATTCATAAAAAACAGGCGGCGGTAGCGACGCCTACAATGTGCTTAAATAAAGAAATTGTTCACCTGGTTTCTCATACACAAATTGCATTTGAACGTTGTTGCCTGGAGAAAAGTTGATGTTATTTCTCGTGTAAGAAGAAGAAATATGCTCACTTGCACGTATCTGACTTTGTGGAGATCGAATTGTAGCTTACTAGAATTGTGGTTTATCGTGTCGCAGTACTGCTGCTCGCGTCGGTTGAGATCTCATGACTGTCAGCGGAATATGCAATCAATGAGTTCAGGAGGTTCATACGGAACGCCGTGCTAGATAACACCGGCCAGGTATCAGTAATAGCCGAAAGGACAGACATCATATCCGCATGGCCTTAATGGATCTTACAGCCACGTCACGAGCCCTGAATCAAAAAATGGGATCGTTTGCAAGACAACAAGTGTCAACCATAGATATAGTAATATACATAGATCTATCATCCCCATGTTAACGTGCAAAGATTTTTGATGCCGAAAAAGTTTTTGGCATCAGCCATGATGAGAGAGTATAAAACTCGAAAACAACAATGGAATAGAATGTTGATATCATAGGTATAGTAATAAGACATGGTTGATATATATTGAAAATGCCGAAGTACTGCGCGGTTTTTAATTGTAGAAATAAATTTATGAAAGGAAGTGGAATAAATTTTCATAAGTAAGTTAAATTTAACTAATTTATGAAAAATATGATTCTTTATAATCAGTTGCTTTGTTATTATTATGGTTTAAATACTGTTTTGATTTTTAATGAAATACTTTTTTTTTAATTTTAATATTTTTTAAGTTTTTATATTAGTAAGTAATATCGAATTTTCAAAATTCTTTTAAATGTAGTTAGCAGTGGCAGAGGTAAAACCCGCTTGTTTTAATATATTATAACTAGTATTACCACAAGACTTTCTTCTCTATTTAATCCTATACCAATTTACGCAATACAAATTATTTATTAAGTTATAATTTATTAAAGATATTTTCCATGATGAATGCAGACGATTTTTTTCTTAAAGCAGTATAATAATAAATGCTGAAAAAAATCCTTTTTGTGCAGACATGAAAAGATATACAGTCGAATTTTGTTAACGTGAATCTCAAGGGGGATAAAAAATCTGTTCATCTTATCAGTAGTTCCTGCTATCAGTAACTGATCGTCATATAACTAAAGTAATCTTCATTTTGACGGGGATTGTGGTAACAGTTCATGTTAAAAGTAATTCACGTTAACGAGGTTCGACTGTTTATATATATATATAACATTAAAAATAAAAGAAATCGGTAGCTTCGTTTTAAATTAATACAGATGTATGGTTCAACCATTCGTTTTAGAAATATTGACGAGTTCTTTCTAAAATATCCACATTGAAAATTTACACAGGCCCCGGGGAAGAGCACTTCCTTCCCAGGAGGAAAGCAATGCTCCTACATGCACACATTTTTTTTTTCAAGTTTATTACTACTATTATCAATAATTCATATAAATTTCACATTCATGCGTTAAAAATAACTCACATTATGTACATTTATATGAAATTTTGTCCTATACTGTCATGTTAAGTACTTAGAAAAAAAATAGGATGGCAGCACCACCTGTTGAGTGATTGATTCCGAAATCTAATCAGCACCAGTTTAGGTCAAGGTCCAACTGAATACAAGTTTGGTCGAATTTCGTTTACATTAGGGGCTATAATTCGAAATTACTAGAATTTCATTTTTAGTTGTGTTAAGCGTTTCTTACAGTTTCGAACAAGGTTTAAGAAAATATTATGATATTAATTAGTTTTTCTGCCTCTCTGCTTGCCCACCTGTTCGCGCTCCATTTCCGAGTAAACCCAATTTCTGCTATATGTTGTGACTGGCCGTTGAAGGGTTAACGCAAATTTTCTTGAAGATGAAGATATGTCCAATCGTTTTAGCTCTCTAAAAAAACATTTAACCCCAAAATTTAATCAAAATCATTACATTTGTTTCCGAGTAAACTTAATTTCTATTATATGTTGCGATTGGCAGTTAAAGGTTTAAAGCAAAATTTCCTGAAGATGAGAATATGTGCAATTGTTTTATCTTAAAAAAAAAAAAAAAAAAAATACTTAACCCCAAAATTTAATCAAAATCGTCACATTCACTTCCGAGTAAACCCATTTTATGCTATAAATTGCGACTGGCCGTTAAAGGGTTAACGCGAATTTTCCTGAAGATGACGATATGTCCATTCGTTTTAGCTCTCTAAAGAACACTTAACCCCAAACTTTTATAAAAAATCGTTATATCCATTTCCGAGTAAACCTAATTTCTAATATATATTGCGACTGGTCGTTAAAGGGTTAACGCAAATTTTACTGAAGATGAGGATATGTCTAATCATTTTAGCTCTCTAAAGAACACTTAACCCCAAACTTTTATAAAAATCGTTATATCCATTTCCGAGTAAACCTAATTTCTAATATATATTGCGACTGGTCGTTAAAGGGTTAACTCGAATTTTACTAAAGATGAGGATATGTCTAATCATTTTAGCTCTCTAAAGAACATTTAATTCTAAACTTTTATAAAAACCATTACATTCATTTCCGAGTAAAACTAATTTCTATTATATGTTGCGACTGGCCGTTAAAGTGTTAACGCGAATTTTCCTGAAGATGAGGATATGTCCATTCGTTTTATCTCTCTAAAGAACACTTAATCCCAAACTTTTATAAAAATCGTTATATCCATTTCCGAGTAAACCTAATTTCTGCTATATGTTGCGACTGGTCGTTAAAGGGTTAACGCGAATTTTCCTGAAGATGAGGATATGTCCAATCGCTTTATCTCTCTAAAGAACACTTAATCTCAAACTTTTATAAAAATCGTTATATCCATTTCCGAGTAAACCTAATTTCTATTATATGTTGCGACTGGCCGTTAAAGGGTTAACGCAAATTTTCCTGAAGATGAGTATATGTCCATTCGCTTTATCTCTCAAAAGAACACTTAATCCTAAACTTTTATAAAAATCGTTATATCCATTTCCGAGTAAACCTAATTTCTATTATATGTTGCGAGAGGCCGTTAAAGGGTTAACACAATTTTTTCTGAAGTTGAGGATATGTCCAAACGTTTTAGTTCTTAAAAAAAAAAAAAAAAATTAAAAAAAAAGACACTTAACTCCAAACTTTAAACAAAATCGTTATATCCATTTCTGATTAAACTCAATTTCTACTACGTGTTGCGATTGGCAGTTAAAGGGTTAACACTAATTTTCTTGATGCTAAGGATGTTCCAATTGTTTTAGGTCTCTAAAAAGCACTTATCCCAAACTTTTATTAATACCTTTAAAACCATTTCCGAGTAAACATAAATTTCTACTCTATACAGTCGGTAACAAAAGTGTCCGACTGCATTGCGATTGGCAATTAAAGGGTTAACTCTAATATCTCAAAAGATGAGGATAAGTCCAATAGTTCTTTCGACCATAAAAACTTCTAACCAGACAGAAATAGTAGACAGAAACGATAAATTTCTTTAAATGTCGTTATTCCATACAAAAAAAAAAAAAAAAAAAAAAAAAAAAAAAAGGAAGAAGAAGAAAAGAAAAAGAAAAGAAGAAGAAAAGAGAGAAAGAAAAATGAGTATCTGGAGTTTTTTCATTCATCTTTAGTACATAAATTATTCATAAATTTTATTTGCTAAATTATCTGTGTGTACTCCCGTGTATATTCAGTCGGGGAAAGACATCCACAAGAGAGTAAAATGGCCGTCTTTTCCCGAAAAAAAAGGGCATCACTTTTTCGGCCTCGCTGATCAATCTATGTCTTATTACTATATCTATGGTGTCAACTCGGCGACCATGGCTTCAGCTACTGCTGATGCTACATTACAGACAAGGGCGTTTTCAGTGGTGTATTCAACAGCAAACCTGAACTTAATACGACATTCTCTGACTGCAAAAGGCACCAATGTCAGTTTGAGTACTATTTCAAGACGTTTGACTAAATATATCGGTTTATGATCCCATAAATCTGCAAGGAAACTTCGACTTACTCCAAGTAGGAGAAAGAAACGACTGAATTTCGCCAGACAATATCAGAATTGGGCAGTACAGCAGTAAAGTTGGGTCTTATTTTTGAATGAGTCAAGTATGTAGCAATTTTCTGCAAGTGCTACAAGTGTTCGCCGCCCAAGGGGAAAAAGATAGAGTAGAGATATACGATTCAAACTGTGAAACATCCTCCAAGCTAAATGAAATGGCGTGCAATGTCTGTGTTCGGTACTGCTAGTCTGCATTTTGTGCCACTTAAAACCGCTATGAACGGAAAAGTATACTTTAATTTGTTACGTGAGAAGTTGAAGCTTCTCATGCGTGTTCATAAATGTTCAATTTTCATGCATGATAGGGCTCCGTGTCACAGGGCTAAGATTGTCAAGAAATATCTGAGGGCACTGAAAATCAAAGTGCTTGACTGGCCAGGTAACAGCCCAGATGTAAATCCAATAGAGAATCTTTGGTGTATTGTAAAAAATAAAGTCGCTGAAAAGCAACCATCCACTGTAACGGCACTTGTTGTAGCAATAAAGCAGGTCTGGTGCATAGGCATTTCTAAAGCTTAATGCAAGTCTATTATTTATAGTATGCCTAAGAGGATTGCACCAATCTCCATAATCAAATTGATTCTGAAAGCCGGAAAAGGTGCACCGACTGTCTGAGAATTCGTCACCTGTCATAATAAAGAGAGTGCTTTGATTATCTTTTTTATTTATTAGTACTGGTTAATTTGAAAACAAGCATTACAATCCCTGTAATTCTGTAAAATATGATTTTAGATTGATGTCAACCAAACATACACTCATTCGTAAACGTACAATAATAATCTTTGTCATGTGAGAAGGAAATTCTTCTTGAAAGAGTCAATTAAAAAAATATTCCAAATTAAATACACCAGAAAAGATATAAGATCAGCTTATTCTTTACGGGTTTGTTTTTATCTAGCTACGTTCTAGCCAGTGGAGAGGTGGAAAAGTGAGTAAGCATTAAACTTCTTGATTTATAGATGAAACACCATTGTACTCGTGATTCATCCTGCAATACGATTAGACATTCTATGTCTGCAAAAGGTAGCAATGTTAGTTTGAGTACTATTTCAAGACGTATGGCCAAAGATTGTGGTTTTTCATTCCATAAACCTGCAAGGAAAACTGGACTTACTCCAAGTATGAAAAAGAAACGATACTTAAGGTCCACAAATTTTCCTGAAATTTTAAATTTACTAATAGCTTGATATACAGCTTTTTTCTCACATTTGCCCTCGAACTTATTTGATGTTCATAAAATCCAATTTTGTACAGGGTCAAAATTTTTGTAACAGTAAGTGAAGGATTTTTACTCATTACAATAATTACACAACAGCACTGTCTACGACAAAATCCAATAAAAAACTGACGATAAACGTCCCAGCCACGTTTATTTATAGCAGTAGAATACGTCTATTGCAATCAGCACATGAGATGACGCAATAATCTTCGCAAACGATGCAATATGTTAAAATACTGAAAATCAGAAAAATAATGAAAATCAGAAAGCCCCTACGGCTCAAATTAAAGCGCATCTATGCCTTCCTTCAAGATTTATCAAATTCAACAAACTAAATTCCTTCTCTGTCTTTCCTAAATTTTTTCTCCTCTCCTACATGGCGAATACTGGTCATGTCTGATGCTACAGTATTCCACGGAAGTGCTCTCGGGAAGCAATCATCCTGCTCATGATATTGCTATTAACCAACATTGCTCATAGGGTGTTTGGGCTTGATATAAAGACTGCGAGAACATTGTATAAAGACTGTGAAATTTGTACATTACCTGAATGAACTTTGTAAATAGTCTACCACTTGGCTCCGGTCCTCTTCACTTTCATGCAACTTTGTCACCTTTTGTCGCGGGAGAGCTCTGCTCTGGCGACCTTTGTAATTTTTTTCTTTCTTTCTTTTTTTTTTTTTTTTTTTTTGTTATTTGCTATGCAATAAACAACGGGGGAGGCTTAACCTTTAGAGACGGGCTCTTCTGAATCTCCACAGTGGCTTTGGAGCCCCTCTCTAAAGGTTAAAAACGCTCAAAACCGCTGCATAGTGGTGAGCGGCCTATTTCCGTCTTAGAATCTTAGAAAAATACTGAAAATCGGCTACTGGTCTTAAACTTTTGAAACGACTGTATGTATGTTTCCCTTAAAATAACCTTAGAATTAAGCTATATCATGCTAATTATAGAATAGGGCAAATGAAAGTCTTCCTTCTTCTAAATTGGCGCTTATATGAGTGTACACAAGCCATTTTATACATTAAAACTTCCTATATTTCTTTCATTATAAAATCTTTGTCAGCATAAAAATATACAGCACCACACAATAATTATTTAAAAGTAACATAAATAAAACATAAAACAGATAAAACCGACTATATTTTTTTCATTTTTGAAAAGCAAATATTAATCTAGTTGATAAGAATTTTGTTTATATAACTTACTTTTTTCGTGCGGGCTAATTATCATTTTAAAGCACTTCTGAATTTCATCATATATTATTTTAGAAATAAAAATCATTCTGAGTAAAAAAAAAAAAAAAAAAAAACAGCTTATGTACATGAAAATGAATTTGAAATTTAATGACAATTATTTTACAAATGTCTAATATATGTAGTAAAATTTTTGTAAAAGAAAAAAAAAAAGTTGCTAAATATGCATGAAACTGATTTTGATTTTCAACTTTTCTCGGATAAATCAATACAGCAATTAAATGAGTAGAAAAAAAAATCACTAAATCATTTGAAATATTAATATGTTTTAAAATTCGTTAAAAATTGTAATATCATTCTAAATCCGATTCATTCGTGTAGAGTAGACATTAGTACAAAACATCTGTCATACGAAAGATACGAATGCTTATAGAAATTGAACTTTCATATCGTATATCATTTATTTATATAATGAACTAATTATCACGTGACTTGTTATGTATATATATGTATATCTATACATACAACAAGTCACGTGATAAAGGTTTGGGACTGAGGGGTTTTTTTGGTGTAAAAATACAATTGGAGTTATTCTCATTTTCAAGAAAAATCGCTTTATAGCGCTATATATCGCTTTATTTACCGCTAAATATAGCGGTAAATGGTTTACATAAATATGATTTTAATGATTTTAATAAAAACTTAAGTTTAAAGGCTTTTGAGAAACAAACCCATCTGACTTATCTTCATCTTTAGGAAAACTAGCTGTCAATGTTAACCTTCACTCTACCAGGTGAAAAATATGACAGAAATCTGATTTTCTTAGATACTGATTTAACACTTCTGATAAAATCTTAAGGTTAGGGATTTCATGAGATGACGAACCCGTCGACGAGTCATCAACTTTACACTGTTAAAAATGGTTTCTTAAAAATGAGCTAAATTTTCTCAAAATAGCTCCGAAACAATATATACTTAAATTTTAAACTCATTTTTGAGTATACTGACATGTGAAACATGGAAATATTGGGATTCTTATTGGTCAACCCTATTTTTGGGCATCTCAATATACCAAAAAATGAGTACATGGTTTCTCAAATTTAAGTATATATTGTTTTGGAGCTATTTTGAGACAATTTAGCTCATTTTTAAGAAAACATTTTTAACAGTGTAGGAAAATTAACATTTACTGTTAACCCATACTCTACTCGTTGCAAAATATGACAGAGACTTGATTTTCTCAGAAATGGATGTAACGATTTTTGGTAAAAATATAGTTAAGAAATGTTTAAGATGGCAAATCCATCTGATTTAGTTAAACAAAATTTAAGGACAAATTTAATAACAAATTTAAGACATCAGTTGTTTAATCAGCATTTTTTTACATTCTTCTGCGTGTTCCTCTGACACACATAGGTATTCCATCTAATATCATAATCTATATATTAATTTGAAACAGGTTTTTGTCTGTCTCCACTATATTGAGAGAACGGCTAGGTGTAAAAATTTGGTTGAGGTGTCTAAAGAAAGGTCTTGGTCTGTAGATGTGCTATGAAAAGAGAAAAATAAAAAAAAGTCGAACGGTCCCAATTAATATACGAAAAATGCACATTTATTTTATAGAATGACGTCATTTTCGGAAATGCAAAAATACAGCGAGTTAATCAGAATTTTTATTGCCTTATAAAAATAAAGTTCACGTGCCATCATTTTATTTTTAAATTATTGTTCCTTTTTTACAGTGTGACAACAGGAAAAAAATATTTATTTATTTTGCCGCTTTTTCTCTTATTTCTTTATTTCATTTTCGGAAATGCAAAAATACAGCGAGTTAATCTGAATTTTTAGAATTTTTATTGCCTTATAAAAACAAAGTTCACGTGTTATCATTTTATTTTTTTAATTATGGTGCCTTTTTTACAGTGTGGCAACAGGAAAAAATCTTTATATTAATTTGAAACATGTTTTTGTCTGTATCCACTAAATTGAGAGAACGACTTGGTGTAAAAATTTGGTTGAGGTGCCTAAAAAAATGTCTTGGTCTGTAGATATGTTATGGAAAGAGAAAAATATAAAAAATCGAACGGTTCCTCCTCTGGGGGAGGGGCAGGGGTTAAACACACGTTGGCGAGCATAACTCAGCTCCAAATTACTTCACGGTGAAGAAATTGTGCATGGGGGGACTAGACTCGAATACTAAAAAATGAATGTCTCCGGTTTTGAAATTTTCAATTTTAAAGGGGGGGAGGGGGAAAGTAGATGCGAAGGGGGGGATTAGTTTGACAGGGAAATCCGCTCTAGACCCACACATATAGCACCTCATTTTAAAGGTGTTGAAATTTCATGTTGATTTGGGATGTTTGTATACAATATAGGGCGCCCCCTGGTGGTGAAACATGGAACTAGGTGATTTTGTTGTAGGCCCTATCATGTTGCACCTTATTTTAAAGGTCTTGGTATTTCCTGACCGTTGGTGATGTTCGTACAGAACACACTGTGCCCCCTGGTGGTGGAAAGTGCAACTAAAGGGTTTTTAGTTGACACCACCATGTGAAACCTTATTTGAAAGGTCTTGGAAATTCAAGGATATTGTTGATAAAGTCTTGAAATTTCATGTTGATTGGGGATGTTCGTATGCAATATAGTGCGCCCCCTGGTGGTTAAAAATGGAACTAGGTGATTTAGCAGTAGACCCTATCATGTTACAACTTATTTTAAAGGTTTTGATATTTCCTGACCGTTGGTGTTGTTCGTATAAAACACGCTATGCACCATGGCGGTGGAAAGTGCAACAAAAGGATTTTGCAGTTGACACCACCATGAGACACCTTATTTGAAAGGTCTTGGAAATTCAAGGCAATTGGTGAGGTTCGTATACAACATACTGCGCCCCCTGGTGAAGGAAAGTGGATTTTGCAGCGTGTGCGTAGCATGCCTGCTATACGGTGCCGAAGCCACATGCAGCGGTAACACGAGTCAGAGGTTCGTTCGGTTCAAGGTTAATTTTTGAGAATTTTTTCATGTTATTAGCGGCCTGCATATACGCTACCGCACCAACCGCTACAGGCACCAGGTCACGAGCCCGAGTTCCGTTCTGTTTGAGGTAATTTTTTTTTTGTTACAGATTATTAGTATTATTATTATTATTATTATTATTATTATTTGTGATGCTTTCATTTAAAAATAGAAATTCAAACAAAATCGAGTTAAAGATATAAAACCATACAAATTTAATGTTCATTTAAGATTATTATCATGGGTCCGGGCATTGCTAGGTGGGTTCGTTCGGTTCCAAGTTAATTTTTTGAAATTTTTTATGTTATTAGCGGCCCGCGTATGCGCTGTCGCCGACACCGGGTTCACAAGGCAGAGTTTTATTCGGTTCGAGGTAATTGTTTTGTTACATTTGATTATTTTTTCTTGTGATGCTTTCATTTAAAAACAGAAATTCAAACAAAATCGAGTTAAATTTATAAAATCATACAAATTTAAGGTTCATTTAAGGTATCATGTGTTAAGGCAACACCGGGCGGGTTCGCTCGGATCCAGGTTAATTTTTGGAGATATTTTTAAGTTATTAGTGACCGGTGTATGCGCTGCCGAATGCACCGGGGTCTCAAGGCAGAGTTTCGTTCTGTTCGAGGTAATTTGTTTTGTTACAGCTGATTATTTTTTCGCGATGCTTTTATTTAAAGATAGAAATTCAAACAAAATCGTAAAGATATAAAATCATACAAATTTAAGGTTCAATTAAGGTTATTATCATGGGTCCGGGCAACGCCGGGCTGGTCAGCTAACATGTAGTCTTAGTATTCAGCGAAATAGATAATAAAAGATAGCAACTGTTTATTTGGTGTCAGTTTGAAGTCACACTGACAGAACTTTGTAGAAAGTGATACATAGTATTTCTATTTATAAGCATTTTTCCGACTTTCTTTTTTTTTTAAGTGAAATGTCGTAAATTATATTAGACGTTTTAACTTAAAATACATTTAAATAATGATGCGACGATTTTTGAAACATTACGGTCAATAAAGTGATCGTCGAATTCGACGGGTTCCAGCTAGCCGTAATTTATTTGAAAACCTGACGACTTTTGTATATGAGTTTGTATGTATATTTCAGTAAGTTTTTTCTTGAACAAAGATAATAATATTTGCTCTATGAACTCATACATGTTATACATTCTTATAATAATTGAAGTATCATGAAGCAAAATTTATCTTTTAATCCTTTCGTTCCTAGTTTTTGTTCTACTAATAAATACTAATACTAAACATAAAAATCGCGTTGAAACACATATTTTGTCATATATATCTTTTTTTTTTAAGTTGGAGAGCTAATATAAATAAAATAAAATAAAGAGTTAATTTTACATGTCAATACATGTCCTTCAGTTCAATTTGGATAAAACTTTTATGGTAAGAATTTCACAAACTTGGACAACAGATATTTTTTTTTTAGTTTAAATTAAGTAGAAGATGAAATATTTATTTTTAAAGTTGGAATAACCCTGCTAATTATCAGCTATCATTGATAAGTTTCGAAGTACAATAATTATAAGTTAAGTAAAAATTAAATGATTCTTGCTATTTATTTATGTTTAAACAGGAATGAAATACCAGACTATAAAGATATATTACAAAACGTATTACAAAAGCTTCAAAGTGTCCTCTATTCAAAACAAACTATTAAAAACAAAGAATACAATGGAAATAATTATACCCATTTTTAACCATCAATTTAATGTTTTCTAAAGTACCATAATTTTGAATTTCTTCCTCCATGTCTTAAACAGTTTGAAACAGCTGAAAGTAATGTGAGTTATTTATTTGGGTTTCTCATTTTCTTATTATTGTGGCGATTTATCTTTGATATTTTCTGCAACAACTTTTCATTTCAAATATAATTTTCTTTAAATATTAAAAAAAAGTTAGGTTTTGTCTTTGTCTATTTCTTAATTAAACGATATTTAATAACGGTGAATTTTCGGAAATTTTTATTCACGCAAAGTTTTCAGGTTATATTGAAAAATCGTAATTTTAACTACTAATTAAAACTATATTTCATGTTTCCGTTCTTTCTATATTTTATCTCGAACATGTTGTTTATATAATTTAATAGTGAAAATTTACACGCTTTTATAAATTAAATCATATTTAAAACAATCTTCTTAATAATATTTTAACACAATATATTCCTAGCGTAATTATATACATGTTTTGTAGAAGAAACATTGGTTTGGTCCGATATGTCTTGAGTTAAAGCCAAATTTCTACCCTAGAGAATGGTAATTTATGGTAAGAATCTCTTCAGACGGGGATTTGCTAAGGAATCCTAACAAATATTTAAGCAAGTTTCGAATAAAAAAAAAAAAAAAAAAAAAAAATTGCCAGGTATGCGAGCTTGATGTGGGCTGCAATACAGCACTTTCCGTCTACCAGCTTAACGGCCAGAACCTATAAACCATTAGTGGCGCCGAATAGAGCGACACAAAAATAAATTAGGTTTGATAAGTGTTATTAAGCCTTGGGTAAATTTATAAGAAATTGTATAGAGTTTTATTGAACTTAACTTCTTATCTACTCCGCTTGATTCCATTGGCAACCAAAGAGAGTCTGTATTTACAAAGAATTGCAGCTATCTAAGAAAAATGTAAGCAAATATTCTCTGATAGTATCTGTAAAAAAAAATTAACGCATCTCTAAACTGTAAATGTATTCATAGCCAACTAAAAATTATTTAAATTAGGAATGTAAAGCATTCGAAAAAAAAATAGTCCATGGGTTTAAACGTGTAAGAAAAAAAAAAGTTTACTTGAACTTTTGTGGAGAAAATATTACAGTTTTTAAGCCTGTCTTCATATATTTCGATCTCCGTTCTTCTACAGATTTGAATAGTACATATTAATAATCTTATAAAATAAACAATTTCTGAAATCAATGTATCAATTTCATTTACAAGACAAAACATAATTGTATTATCTTTATTATCTTTATTATCTTAGAAATTAAAATTATTAATATTAAATAGATTATAATATACAACTAGATTCAATATATAATTTCATTTAACGAACAGCAAGTTAAATTTTGAAGAGCAAGAAATATTAAAGTAATTCTCTGTGTCTTTCTTCCTTCTGTTTCTTTTCTTTTCTTCTTTTTTGTAAGTATAGGAATACATATTAATTATCCGTAAAATAACATGGTCGATAATGTTTTTCCAGGTTTTTCATTTATCTTCCGTTTAAAAAAAAAAAAGAAAACTGAATACATTATTAAAAAATATTCTGAAATGTATGTGAAATGCAAGGAAATCTCACAAGTGTAAATTCGTCGAAAACCGGAAATCGAAATTTTTCCGTATCTTCTATTCGCTCCTTATACAGAAGCTAGTAATTAATTCACTTTTTCAAAAATAAATAGTCAATTTTTATTAACTGAAATGCAAGGAAATCTAAAAAAGTGTAAATTGATCGAAAATTGGAAATCGAATTTTTTTTCTCCATCTCTACTTTTTTCTCATACATGCAAAAGCTAGTAATATATCCACCTTTTTAAATATAAGAAATCACTTTCAGTTAATTGAAATGCAATGAAAACTCAAACCGTGTAAATTCATCGAAAACAAGAAATCAAAAGATTTTCCAAAACTTATACTTTATTTTTATATTATGCAGAAGGCATAGTAAAAAACCCTTTAAAAAATAAATAGTCAATTTCATTTAATTAGAATGCATTATGCTTTTGCTTTAAAATATGTCTTTAAATTAAAACTGACGTAAATCACACACACACAAAAAATAAAAAAGAAAGAAAAGAAAAAATAAATTAAATCTAAAAAATAAAAATAAAATAAAATTATCATAAATCAAATCCTTTTTTAACTTGCGCATATTTTGAATAGTATAAACTTTCAATCTACCACTAATTCATTCAAATTTCTACCATCTAACGACTGTTTTCTCTTAGAATAAAAAATAGAGTATGGTGATGCTACATTGTACAAATTACTGTGTCTATGGTTTTATTTAAATTTCAGAAATTGCCAGATTTAATAACTTTCTGCTTTAGGTATTTTTCAATATAAAAGAATACGTGTGTAAAATGGAAAAAAAATCATAAAAAATAAAAGTGTTTTTAAATACCCTCTTGACATCGTAAGAAAATAATTTTTGTATTCTACACATCTGGCTAACCATACCTTTCGAATGATACCATATTCAACCCTCTACTCCTATAATTAATATATCAGAAGTGTACCACAAATTTTATGCTTCCATATTAATCTATAGCTTATATATTTATTCATTTATTTATTATTATTATTATTATTATTGGTTTAATTTTTTTTCATTTTTTTTCATTCTTTTTTTTAACAAGTCCATAATCCTATGAATAAATAATTGAAAAAATAAATAAATAAATAAATAAATAAAATGGGAATGCCAGAATGTGTTGTATCGTAAAAAAAATTGTTGATATTTTTATTTTAAAATTTTGCTGAACACAATTTGTTTAGTTTAAATAGGTGGTTAAGAATCATATTTTTAAAAACAAATAAGTATATATATAAAGATTTAAAATATATGTATTAGCTTTAAACTAAACTCATTACATTTGTCATATAAATCAGTAAATATTGTCCTTTTATTATTATTTTTTATTTTATTATTATGATTATTATTATTAAAAGATAAATCGATAGAGTTTATAATTTTGTTACTTATACTATTATTAGTTAACGTAAAATTAGGCGGACAGTTCAATTTACGGTCATTAATATTTTCATTATTTGCAGATAAATCTAGTATGTCATCAATATATCGATAAAACTGCATAATATTAAAATTACGTCTATAGTTTTAAAAATAGAAATAATTTAACATATTAGAACTATTACCCTCTACTGGGGTTCCGATATTTTGAACATAAATTTGATAATTTTGAAGAAGTTCTAATGAATAATTATTTAATTAAGAGTGTGAAAGTGACACGAATCAATATTACATGAAATTTTTAATTGATATTTGTGCGAGTTAAAGGGACTTGGAACTTTTAAACTGGTGCCACTGCAGTAGGTTTCATATAATAGTTTTTATTTCCATTTACTATTTAAAATTTGAACTCAATTAGGTTTTTTCAATAAAATATACATTCAGGAAACTATTCTTATAGTTTTGGATATATTTTTTTACAGCATTGAAATCTTTAATCTTTAAGTTGCGTTTCCTCAGTTTGCATTTTTCTTTTTCTTTCTTTCTTTTTTTTTTCTTTTTTTTTTCTTTTCTTTTTTTTTTCTTATAAATACTTAATCTTCAAAATGCTAAAACTTCTAGAGATATTTAAGAAAAGATTTAATAATTTTTTTCGGATGTGTAACAAAACCTACCTAAAAGAATTAGGGATGGATTTTGAAATTTAATAATTAGTTTTTGCGAAAAAATTAAACAAGAAAGAAAAATCATGCAGTGCGCATTGATTAGTAACACTTTCCAACTGTACGTAATTGTTGTATCGAATAACTTTTAATATTCTTTGCCGACGTTATCACACAACAGACAGAAGGACTGAAAAATATACAGATAGACTAATTGATTTTAAAATTACTCTTAGGCATTTTGGAAAGTGTTAAAAACGCTTAACGCAAAAGAAAATACAGCCATTAGATTATAATTACAGCTCTTGATCTCTCTGAATATTTTAGTGTAGCCCTGTAAATCAGAAAGTTAATCATATCATATTCTATGCAAAACATTATTTTTGATTATTAACAATACATTGCAATTTTTTTATGCTTTTTACAGTAGAAAGATTTTTAAATATAACTTTCAAAAAATTCTGTCCTAAAACGCAATGCATTGGAATTTTTCTTGTTGTTGCTGTCCCTGTAAACAAACTAGTTATACAGGACCTATTAAAGTCATTTTATATGGGGAACATTCTATAGGGAAAATATTTATAAAAATATTCACTCACTCATAGAACACGATGCTTTCGAATGCTTTTGGAGGTCCCTGTACACAAACCAGAAGAGCTATTCACTCCAATTTCTATATGGAACATGCGATAGTGAACTTCAATAAAATATATCAGTTTCGAGAAATTCCATAAATATTTACATGAGTTAGAGCGCAGACAGACAGACAGACAGATAGACAGATACACCAACTGAAATCATATTCACACTTAAAAATGTTAGAAAGTGTTAAAAACGCTTAATGTAAACGAAAGTACAATTCTAGCAATTTTTTATTAATAGCTCTTAATATAAATGAATATTTTTGTGTCATCCTATAAATATAATACTAATTATGCTATATTCTATGCAAAGCATTTTTTTGTGCATATAAATAACATATTTCAATTTCCTAAAACTTCGTGGAAAGTAAAGTTATTAAAATTTGATTTATAGAAATAGCTCTCATAGAAAGCAATGCTTTGGAATACTTTTAAGTGTCCCTGTACATAAATCAGCGGTGGTATTTCCTCTATTTTATACAGGAAACATCCAATAGTGAATTTGAATAACATATTTCAATTTAATTGAGATATGTCTACAGTAAAGGTGTGAAAATATGGTTTATAGAAATACCTCTCATAGAACAAAATGCTTTGAAATATTTTCGGGTGTCCCTGTACACAAATCAGTAGAGGTATAAACTCAATTTTCAATAGGGAACATCCGATAGTGAACTTGAATAACATATATCAGTTTCAAGAAATTCCATAAATATTTACGGGAGTTAGAGCTCGGACAGACAGATACACAAAACTGAAATCATATTCACAATTAAATAAAAAAAGTTAGAAACTGTTAAAAACGCTTAACGTAAGCGAAAGTACAATTCTAGCAATTTTTTATTAATAGTTCTTAATGTAACTGGATATTTTTGTGCCACCCTGTAAACCTAATGCTAATCATGCTATATTCTCTGCAAAGCATTCTGTTGTGCATATAAATAACATATTTCAATTTCCAAAAACTTCGTGGAAAGTAAACTTATTAAAATTTGATTTATAGAAATATCTCTCATAGAACGCAAGGGTTTGTATTACTTTTCAGTGGCCCTGTACATAAACCGATGGTGGTATTTCCTCCGTTTTATGCAGAAAACATCCAATAGTGAACTTGAATAACATATTTCAATTTCATTCATATATGTCTACAGCAAAGGTATGAATATATGGTTTATAGAAATACCTCTTATAGAACACAATGCTTTGAAATACTTTCGGGCGTCCCTGTACACAAATCAGTAGAGGTATAAACTCCATTTTCAATAGGGAACGTCCGATAGTGAACTTGAATAACATATTTCAATAGATATGTCTACAGTAAAGGTATGAAAATTTGGTTTATAGAAATACCTCTCATAGAACACAATGCTTTGAAATACTTTCGGGTGTCCCTGTACACAAAGCAGTACAGGAATAAGCTTCATTTTCAATAGGGAACGTCCGATAGTGAACTTGAATAACATATATCAGTTTCAATAAGTTCCATAAATATTTACGGGTGTTAGAGTGCGGACAGACAGACATACCGAAGTCATAAACACTTTTCAACCTTGTTGTAAAGTGTTAAAAAGAGCACGTCTATGTAAAATTTTCTAAAAAGACATGATTTTTATTATATTTTTATTTTTAATATTTTTTCTCTTAAATATAATTCATAATCTATCCTTAATTCTTTTCAGTAGATTTTATTAATCATTCAAAACATATATTGTCTTTTCTGAAATATCCGCAGACGTTTTAGCATTTTGAAGATCATGAATTCGTGAAAAAATGCAAAGTGAGAAAACACAATCTAAGATTTCAAATCTTTAAAAATATAGAAAAAAATCATAAGAAATAATATTGTCGGAATATATATTTTATTGAGTAAACCTAATATAGTTCAATAGAGAACTATTAAATGAAAATAAAAGCTTTTATAGGAAACTTACTTCTATGGTGCCATGTCAAAGACTCCAAGTCCCTTAAATTATAAATTCATGATATTATTAATTTTCAGACACATTTAAACTATTAAACGAATCTGTATATAATTTTATTTTTTTTTATATTTCCAAGATAATTAATAAGTTATAGCTGTCTTTTGAAAAGTTTTTATTATTACCTTCAACTGGTTACAGATATATTTGGTTTAAAATCTTAAGAAGGATTTTACGAGGGTAAGTCAAAAATTGTCCGCAATGTAGCTAATAACTTTTCTTACAGTGTTCATACGGAAGTATGTCCTAGTTTATATTATTGTTATGATTTTGCGGTCCTGCGATGAAAGTTTGATCCTAATTTCTGCATATGTCTTCTTTTGTTGCAGATAGATCATGGCCGTTCCATTAGAGGTTTGCACCAAAGAGGAGCAACGAGCAGTGATTCGGACTGGTGCAACCATTTTTGAATTCGTCAATCCATTCGTGGACACTCCGCTGTGGCAATACACTGTTCCCGTACTGTGTCGAAAGTATGATGGATTGTGGCCCTTGATATACCTTCTGACCACAAAAACCGGATCACTGTTCGTTGTTCCTCTTTGGTGCAAACCTCTAATGGAAGTAGGATCAAACTTTCATTACAGGACCGCAACATCATAACAATACTATAAACTAGGACAGACTTACGTATGAACACTGTAAGAAAAGTTATTAGCTACATTTCGGAAAATTTTTGCGTAAATACGTATACGTAAATTTATACGTAATAGCATTATTATATTAAGTATTGCACCCTATAGTAACAGTACGGAATGTAATTGGATTAAGTAATACTGATTAAATAAATATTCAAATTTCATGAGCAGATTATTTCATCATTTTTTTCCAATAGTTAACTATGGAGAAAAATTTAATATTTTATATCATAAATTAAAAAGACTTAACACTTATAATCTTGTGCGGATTTTATAATTCATTGAAAATTTATTCAAATATACAGCCTAATCTGACTTATGCTGCATTAAGTTTGTGCTTTTTTATTTGCTTTATTTTCATTTAACTAAATATCCACGTAATTACTCGCTAATTTAAAGCATTTAAATACTGAATTCTATGTTTATTTTAGTGCAGTGGTAGAGAGGGGTAGATATGACAGAGCAATAATCGTACTATACAGCATTTCTATGTCCTTCAGACAGTGGGATCGAATTTATATATTTACCAAGGTATTGATTTTTTAATAATATATTTAAATAATTTGTAGAAAATTGCTTAGTTATAATTATATTTTATAATCTTTTAAGTGAAAGACAGTAACATGAAAATTATAAGCTTTAATTTAAATTGCATTTATCCGGATTGTAAATTCATGTTTGTCTTGTAAATTTTTTTTCTCTTACTTTTCTGGGTTATTCAATTTTTGCTACTTTTTTAATGATATTACTTACTATGTACAGTCGGTCAAAAAAAAAAAACGAAACACCCCCACCTATCTCATTACCCAATTATCGCAGAAACATGCAGTAGGCACCAATCGTCAGGAATTTATGTCTACTTTTATTGTATGTAGGAAAAAATGACATTGGGGGTCGTCTACATATTAAAAATGGTTCCAACTTTGAAAATTCGAATGTTAACCCACTAATTTGACGACAGAAAACGATTCTAGAGCATCAAAATAGCCTAGATATAAATTTGCAAGAAGATACCAACATTAGTTCCTGAGATATTTAAGGTTTTTTTTTAGGGGGTTATCTCCAAGTTTATATTTTTTTTCATTTAGGTCAGATTCAACGAATTTATTAGAGCTCTCTTCTATTATTCAATGCGTTTCATTCATCTACAAATCTCTAAATACATCAAAAGGAATATAATTTCAATGAGCATATTAATGTAGAAATTTCGAACTATAAAAAATATTCTGTCCAAAAAGGTTAACACAGGAGGGTCTCATAACACCTGTGTGTGTGAAGGGGGGGAGGGGGGGAGGGTCACCGGGATTCAAAATTGATGTTTTATCATCGCATTTTCAGAAGATTTTTATTGAAATTAGATTTCTGTTATGCTTTTACCCCCTAGGTATCAGACTATAAACCAACGCGTCTCTAGTTTACTGAAGTGTGTGTGTGCACAGAAGTTGGGTTTACTCGAAAATGATTCTAGGGATTTTGATGAAAGTTTGGGGTTAAGTGCTTTCGGAATGTTAGACTTACCACCATCTTCAGAAAAATTTGCGTTGGCTGTTAACCCCTTATCGGCCAATGGCAACAAATGAAATAAATTGGGTTTATTCGGAAACTGATATAAGGATTTTGATGAAAGATTTGCGTTAAGTGATTTTGACTATGCCTAAACGAATGGAATTATCCCCATCGTCATAAAAATTCGTTGTCGCTGTTAACCCTTTAAAGGACAATTGCAACGTATGTCAGAAATCGGCTTTACACGGATATGGACTAAGCGATTTTTATGAAAGTTTGAAGTTAGGGCTTTTTCCTGAGAAAAAACAATTGGATTTCATCTTCAGATAAATTAACGTTTACAGTTAATCCTTTACCGGCCAATCGCAATACATAGCAGAAGTTGGGTTTACTCGAAAATGATTCTAGGGATTTTGATGAAAGATTGGGGTTAAGTGTTTTCGGAATATTAGACTTACCACCATCTTCAGAAAAATTTGCGTTGGCTATTAACCCCTTATCGGCCAATGGCAACAAATGAAATAAACTGGGTTTATTCGGAAACTGATGTAAGGATATCATGAAAGTTTTGCGTTAAGTGATTTTGAGGATGCTTAAACGAATGGAATTATCCCCATCATCAAAAACATTTGCTGTCTATGTTAACCCTTTAAAGGACATTGCAACGTATGTCAAAAATCGGCTTTACACGGTTATGGACTAAACGATTTTTATGAAAATTTTAAGTCAGGCTTTTTCATGAGAAAAAACATTTGGATTTCATCTTCAGATAAATTAGCGTTTACAGTTAACCCTTTACCGGCCAATTGCAATACATAGCAAAAGTTGGGTTTATTCAAAAATGATTCTAGGGATTTTGATGAAAGTTTGGGGTTAAGTGTTTTCAGAATATTAGACTTACCACCATTTTCAGAATTATTTGCGCTGGCTGTTAACCCCTTATCGGCCAATGGCAACAAATAAAATAAATTGGGTTTATTCGGAAACTGATGTAAGGATATCATGAAAGTTTTGCGTTAAGTGATTTTGAGGATGCTTAAACGAATGGAATTATCCTCATTGTCATAAATATTCCTTTTCGTTGTTAATCCTTTAAAGGCCAAACGCAACGTATGTCAGAAATTGTCTTTATACGGAAATGGAGAAAATGTTTTTTCTGAAAGGTTGCAGTTAGGGCTTTTTGATGAGAAAAGACGATTGGATCTATTCTTCAGACAAATTAGCGTTCATAGGTAACCCTTTACTGACCAACTGCAACACATAGCAGAAATTGAGTTTACCTGGAAATGGATATAGCGATTTTGATGAATATTTCTTACTAAGTTTTTTCGGGGACTACTAAAACGAATGGTATTCCCTCATCTTCAGAAAAAAAAAAAAAAAAAAAAAAAGTTCTCAATTAACCCTTTATCGGCCAGTTGCAACATATGGCAAAAACTAGGTCTACTTGTAAATAGGTATAAGGATTATGATGAAAATTTAAGGTTACATAATTGGTTAGAATTATTTTATTCTATAGAAAATTTCTTGTTCTCTGTTAAACCTTTAAAGGCCCATTGTGACGTTTGTCAGAAATACGGTTTACACAGAAATAGATATAGCAAATTTTATAAAAGATTGGAGTTAGGAATTTTTGATGAGAAAAGGCTTTTTTAAATATCCTCATCTTTAGAAACAATCGCATTCGTTGTTAACTCTTTATCGACACATTACAAGATACTGTAGAAATTGAGTTTATTCGGAAATGGGCAAAGCGGTTTTTATGAAAGTTTGGAGTTACGGCTTTTTGATGAGAAAAAATGATTGGACTTATCCTTATCTTCAGAAAAAATCGCGTTCTCAATTAACATTTTATCGGCCAGTTGCAAATTATAGCAGAAGTTGGGTTTATTTAGAAATTTATATAGGGATTTTGATGATAGTTTGGGGTTAAAAACTTTCTGGGTGCTTAAAGAACTGGACATATCCTCATTTTCAGAAAAAAATTGTTCGCAGTTTACCATATATCGACCAGTTGCATCAAGTTTTAGAAATAGGCTTAATCGGAAATGGATATAGTGATTTCAAATAAAGTTTGTGGTTAATGTTTTTAGGGATGCAAAAACGTTTGGACTTATTCTCATCTTTTGAAAAAAATGGCGTGATCAGTTAAACCTTTATCGACAAATTAAAACATATCGCCCAAATTCGGGTTACTCGGAAACGGATGTATCGATTTTGATGAAAGTTTGAAGTTAAGTGTTTTCGGAGGTGCAGAAAGTTTGATTTACACAGAAAAATTAGCGTTCGCTGTCAAAATATATGGTAAAAAAGGATTCGTGTTCCAGTTAATGACTTCATTTGTTATTTTGTTTAAATTTAGTACGAGAGAATGTAATCGATTCAGGCAATATCTGTGTGTATCGAAATATTTGGTAAATAATGAGGCAGGTTCAACTGTATACCTATTGTGTATCTTGTTTTCTTTCTATTTATATATATATATTTAATACGGTTTAATTTAATCAAAGGTAGCTGATATTTGTGCGTGTTGAAGTATTTGGTAAAGACGGAAGCAGTATCAAGTCCATGATTGAAGTTATAGATATTTTTTTAATGAAAATTCCTAAATTCAAATAAAAGTAAGTTATATTTTCAAATGCCTAGCTAGTCGTTAATTTAGTCAAATAGCGATTGCAAGTTTTGTACTGGTAACGCTGCCGAAGGCAGCAGGAACCAGGAACAGTTGGCTAAAAGAATTAAAAAATGCATTTTCACCGTGTTCTGATCTATTCTGAAAGTTTCAAATGTCTAGCTAGTCGGGAAGTTAGTTAAATAAATTTTCTGTTGAATCATATAAACGCTGCCGAATACAGTAGGGACCTGAAACAGTTGACTAAAAGTATTTAAAAAAATGTATTGTTACCGTGTTCTGAGCTATCCTGAAAGTTTCAAATATCTAGCTAGTCGGGAAGTTGGTTAAATAAATGTTCTGTCGAATCATATAAACGCTGCCGAAGGCAGTAGGGACCTGAAGCAGTTGACTAAAAGTATTTAAAAAAAGTATTGTCACCGTGTTCTGAGCTATCCTGAAAGTTTCAAATGTCTAGCTAGTCGAGAAGTTAGTGAAAAACTGAATGCAAGCTTCGTACTGGTAACGCTGTCGAAGGCAGCAGGAACTCGAAGCAGTTGGTTCAAAATATTTTAAAAATGCATTTTCGCCGTGTTCTGAACTATTCTGAAAGTTTAAAATGTCTAGCTACTTGGGAAGTTAGTTAAATAAGTTTTCTGTTGAATCATATAAACGGGTAGTGACCTCAAACAGTTGACTAAAAGTATTAAAAAAATGTATTGTCACCGTGTTTTGAGCTAGCCTGAAAGTTTCAAATGTCTAGCTAGTCGGAAAGTTAGTGAAAAATCGATTGGAAGCTTTGTACTGATAACGCTGCCGAAGGCAGCAGGAACCCTAAACAGTTGGCTAAAGGTATTAAAAAAATGCATCTTCACCGTGTTCTGAACTATTCTGAAAGTTTCAAATGTCGGAAAGTTAGTTAAATAAATTTTCTGTCGAATCATATAAGCGCTGCCGAATGCAGTGGGACCCGAAATAGTTGACTAAAATTATTAGAAAAATTTATTGTCACCGTGTTGTGAGCTGTCCTGAAAATTTCAAATATCTAGCTAGTCGGGAAGTTAGTTAAAAATCGATTGCAAGATTTGTACTGGACAAACAAACAAACATACAAAAAAAAAAAAACATACAAACAAACAAACAAACAAGAATCGAAGTTAATAAAAACATGGTAAAATATTACAGGGAGTTCAAGTATTTTCTCCCCTTGCTTAATTTTACACTATTGCACTTCATATAATTTTAAACCATAAATCGTAATGATATATAATTTTTTGTCGTGTTCCTGTAAAAATCTATAAAGGCTATCTTTACCAAAATCTATACAATTCGTGCGACGGTAATGTATAACATGTGCATAAATTTTCAGTTTAATAGAATAAGGTGTTTAGATACTATAGCATTTTAAAACGTTTGGGCCCATAGACCATAATGACAATTTTTCTTTCTGTCCTTGTAAAAAGAAAAAAAAAAAAACTATGCATGCTAGATTTATCAAAATCTATACACTTTGTGCGAGGGTTTAACATGTATAAAAGTTTTTTAACTCAAACGAATAAGGCGTTTAAATGCCATCGCATTTTATTTTATTTGGATCCATAGACGATAATGATAAAGAATTTTTTGTTGTGTCCCTGTGAAAAACTATAAATGCTAGATACATCAAAATCTATACACATTGTGCGACGGACATTTATAACACGCGTATTAGCTCAAAAGAAAATGGTGTATAGACGCTATCGCAGTTTAAAAAACTTGGCCCTATAGGCTATAACGATAAAGAATATTTCTTTTTTGTGCCAATAAAAAGTACTTTTAAGTGCTAGATTCATCAAAATCAACAGTGATCGTGCTATGGTGCCATACAATATACTTACTACATTTCAACTTATTTGAACAGAGGATTTAGGCGCTATCGTATTCACTCACACACATACACCCATTCATAATCGAAAACTAGTAAAAATGAATTCAGTGTAATTCAAAAGTATAGAAATCCCATAATCTCCAAGGTCGGATTTTTTGTCACGATTACAATACTTCCTTTACATACGTATGTTCGGAAAGTAAAAATCTGATCTCTCAGCTATGAAGTCCTGTCCAACTCAAAGAAATAATTTATTCTGTAATAATATTATATTATTTTAATTGGTTAATTTATATTTCCAACACTATTAATAATAAATAATCTCTAAGAAAAAAGGAGAGTTAATAATAATATAATAATTAATTATAGTCTATATTATTTCTTTATTTTCTATAGTCTATATACTTTCTATAGTCGCTATTAATAATAGCGACTATAGAAATTAGAAATGACAATTCTTCTAAAGAAAATTACGAAAACATTATTTTATATAGTACGGAAAGAGATAAATTAAAAAAAATAAATAAATGCTAATCTATATTTTTAAATTGCATACAATTCTTCAATGTGCTCTTGTATTTCAATTTACACACATGTCTAATATTATAATACAATTTATTTCAGAATTAAATTCCAATTTATTTCAGCCGGAAAAAAAAAAAAAAAAAAAAAAAAAAAAACATTGTTGAAATAATTAAAAATATATGAAAGTGAATTAAAACTTTTTTTCCTTAATATCGTCTGCAATAAAATTTGAAATTGATTGTTGTGAATGCTACTTGTAAATACAGTTTGTAATCGTTATATGGCCCCCAAACTTGATCTTCGATCGTTTTTCTGGAATATCTCGAAAACTATTTGGCCCAATGAGCTGCAAATTTGCATACGCGTATTTTAAGGTGCTAGAAATCGATATCTGTTAGAAAAATTATAGGTCACAATACATAATTTTTTAAAATATTAATTTAATAATTTTTATTCTATAGATAAAAAATATTATCTTAATGAAACTCATAAATATGTTTGGAAAACCTGTTATTAACATCATAAAAAAAACCAGGTAAAAAAAAATAAAATGTAGGAGATATGAATATAAATGTGTAATCAGACTTTAACATTAGAAGCTCGAAAGTTTAGACGTGTATAACTCCTAAACTTATACACCATATGACTTCCAAATTTATATCTGGGGATGAAATTGACTGTAGAATCGATATCCGAAATCAAAATTATATGTTACCATTGAAAAAATTAAAGTTTGACACGGTTTCAATATGGAGACGACCCCTTAAGCTATTTTTTTCCAATTAGCTTAAAAGAGAACAAAATTCCCTGACGAATGGTACCTTCGGTGTCTTTCTGCAACAATTTACTGATGAGATAGGTGGGGGTGTTTCGTTTTTTTTTTTTGACCGACTGTACCTCTGTGAGTAAAAATAATATTACTCATACATTCATAGAGGGAAAATTTAAACGCATAAGGGGCTCATATGACATGAAAATTGTTTAACTTTAAAAAATACTTTGGACGACAGGATTTTTACTTAAATTATTTTTAAAGGTTGTTCGATCATTTTTCTAAGCATTTCATTGCAAATAACTGTTGATTTTACATGATCTAAAAGGTTTCTTCTCATAATTTCTGGTCGAAATTTAAATACAGTCATTTCAAATTATTTACATATATTACAACTTAAGAGCTGATTTGATTGAAGTGGTTTTTTTTTTTTTTTTTTTTTTTTTTTTTTTTTATTATTAATAAATACAGTTTTGTGAATATATTAGATTCGGTTTTACAATAATTTATTGCTTTCACTTACCCATATATGCGATAGAGAAAATATTGTTTTGGGGTAAATTTTAAAAAATGGGTTTTTGTTATATTTAGGCGTTTTGAGGTTTCCTGAATATACTAAAATAATGATTTAGATGTAAGTCTGTGTGTGTGCCTTTGGGGCTGTTTATCTCTGTGTGTATCTGTTACCTGTATATCTCAAGAACAAACAGCACCGGAAAGTCCTAATTCGGTATTCTAAATCTGTATTATATAGAGATGTTACACTAAACATTTTGTTAAAATCAAGCTAATGGTTTGTACAGGGACACCCAAAAAATACAAATACACCATGTCTATGTGCAAAATTTTTTGTAGGTATAGTTTAGCATCTGTATCTGTACTAAATAAAATGAAATAAATAAATATACATATATTATAAGCATAAAATCCTGTTCAATATAAAATATGGTATAAAAAGCATGCACCATAAGTTTACAGATTATCCATAAATACTAGAATATAGTCGGACCGTGCTTGGAAACGAATTTGTGGCTGTGATCTGTGTTATTAATGTAGGACTATATTTAAATACACAATGTGGTGCATATATAATTTATAGATGACATACAGGTCTACCAATAAATAAGCAAAAGCTATCTTTTTTGATGAATCTAATTGATGCAATTTATATACTGCATTTTACCATGTCCAGTGATTACTATTAAGGAAAAAAAATAATAATTTCTTATGCCCATACGGTAAGTAAAATACATTTTTAAGTCATTTTTCAGAATTCGTTTTTTTTTTTTTTTCTTTAAATAATAAATACAGTTTTGTGAATTTATTAGATTCGGTTTTCCAATAATTTATTGCTTTCTCTTACCCATATATATGATAGATAAAGTATTGTTTTGGGGTCAAATTGTGACGACCGAGTGGTCGTCATGATCCGTTAACTTAGGATTTTAGCTTAATTATTTAATGAAATTATTAAGTAATGACAAAGTCAGATATATAAAATAAATCAAAGAGCTTTTATTTTGAGCTTAATGAAAAGGTGGGCGTTGGACTATAATCACATTTAGTACCTCTATAAACTTAAAGGGGCAGGCTTCATAAATATTCTAACTTTAAATAGATAACCACAATTAATTTCAACTACTTCATTTAACGCCTTTACCACTCACGACTTAGTAATCTTTCGATAGTGGGAGGATTCCCTTACGCCACTATACTACTTGACTTACTATCTCCTACTATAGCCACTCACTACTAACCCCTTTAGCCTCCTACTACTTCTCTCTAACCCGCTAACAACTAACTTCCAAAAACAATCTTCCTTCTCCTTTTATACAATTCACTTTCCAAAATATTAGCATATTACAATTTCGTTTATTATAGGAACTAACTCCATTAATCAACTGAATCCTAAACTCTTCACATTCACGTGTTATTCGTAAAGTGCGAACTTCATTTGTAGCATTACGCTAACTGTGCTATACCTCACAGTTCCTCCCCGAAAGAAAAAAATCCACGTAAAAATCCACAACGGGTTTTTACCCGTGAAAATTTTAATGTATTGCTATACTATGCAAATAAAAATTAGTTGCAGTAACTTACTGTTTAAAATTAAACTGCATAAGACTTTAGAAAAAAAAGAGGGGGAAAGCTTAAATTAAACTTTCCAACAATATCTACTTGCTTTGAAATCTAATAGTGAAAAAAAAAATGTAAGAGCGCCGAGATGAAAAACCATTCACTTTGAGAAAATTTATAAGAATTTTCGAGCTCAGTCTAAGATGATTTACAATGGAAAACCCTTTGCGCTTACAATTAGTTAAATATAGTCCAACGATATACAGCGGGGATGACAAGTCATCTTTCCTTAAAGAAATGGAAAGGAAAAACTTAATTTCATGAATTGAAAAAATTTTAGTACTGAAAGATCGCTTATACAACGAAATGTGATCATTAATTATTTAAATTTAAATGGTGCAAAAATTATAAGAAAAAAGAAAGACTTTATTTTGCAGAGTTCATCAAAAAAAAAGAAAAATCAGTTTTATATCAGATTGATCTTGAAAGAATCCCGCTGGCATGCGTCCAAGAAAGCACTTTCTACTACAGATCTGAAAAGTAGCTGGCAAGGTTCCAGAAATACCTCCTTCTGCATTTCAAAGTAAGGAATCATCAGATTGGATTTCGGATTAATAGTCAGAATAAGCGGCTGGACATCAGAATAATCATAGTATTTCTAAAATATAAAAACTTTTTTTACAGTAAAAATCAAAAAAGAAGGAAAATTAAACTACAGCTTGTACATAGATAAATGACATAAAATTTTATAGGTTACCAATATTTTCCCACCTAGCTATTTGCATACGGAAAGAAACGAAATTGTTAGTTTATTAAGGTTAGTCGTTAAGCACGAATTTATATGCAAGATAGCGAAAAAAAAATTATCTTTACCCCATACTAATATATACATACATTGACTTTTAGTGAGCATACTGCCGTTGATGGCTACAAAATAGAAAAACATTAGAGTATATACATATAGATCATGTAAAAACTATGGAGTGGAAAATGTATATACAAAGAGGAGAAAAATTTATCGTGCTAGTCACTGCTGGTAATGGCTATGAATAAAAAACATTAAAGTACATTCATATAGATCATGTTAAAACTATAGAGGGAAAAATGTGTAAACAAAGAAAAAAAAAATTCTGACGAATCACTGCTAGTGATGGCTATAAAATAGGAAACATTAACGTACATACATGAATATATTGTATAACAGAAAAAATTTATGACATGTAAACAATACATGAAATTTCGGGAGTTGAAAGTTCATGCTAAAAGTTTAAATTTTGAATTTCGAAATTTTTGAAATTCCATGTCTTTCAGACGATAGTTGAAAGTCCAAAAGGCTTTACTACATGTCGTAGATTTCATAACTGCTCTGATAGACCAATACTTGAGAAAAAATAAAATAATGAACGATACGACCTGACATATTGTCCTGGCATCCTTGATATCAGCAAAATTTGAGATGCGGGTCAGACTGGTCAGTGGATTTGCTGTAGAGATTGCAGCGTTGGTGGCTTGCAGATTTAGGTCAGACGTTGCAAGGTTGCTGTCCTGAGGAGACTTCGAACTTGGTGCCTGGGCACTCTCCGGAGGGGGTTTTAAACCTGGAATCTGATCCTTGTGTTGGGGGGGTTTCGAGCCCGTCACCTTGTCCTTGCCCATAGTTACAACAGAAGACTGCGTTCGCTCCGTGCTTTCGAATGCAGGGCGGCTAGATGGTCTAGAAACTTCACAAGAGGTTAAATGCACTTTTGAAATTCCCTGCTTTAAAATAACTGCATTTTATTTTACTTTAATCGGCGTGTCATTTTGACCATTGAAGTGCAATTTCTCATTAGGAATTTCCGACTGTGTCGGCTGTATAGCTTCAAAGCTGACTTCTAAAGGCGAGTTACAAAGATTAGCCGCATCAGTTATTTTAAGTGTATTTTCCTTCACACTTCCCGTCGCTACACTAGATAATTTTTCGGATTTTTTATCCGCAGCCAAGGGCTGAATAACAGATTTAAATTGGTCTGTAGTGCTGGTTGAAAGCGAAGTTTGCTTGGTTGTTTCAACTTGCGTTTGCTTTTGTCACAAGAATTAACGTTTTTATCGTCAGTTTCAGGCTGATTTACATTACTCGAGCTTGCTTCCTGTGACTTAATAACTTGGTGTGGCGTTTCCACTGCCTTTATTACCACATCCGACTGACGATTTGAGGGGGCAGGGGTGGAGCCAATCTTAATCTATCATACCGAGTAGCAAAAAGACTGATAACTCTACTTTTCAAATCGTCATAGGTTGGATTTGGGCCAAGTGAATGGCAGGCGATTAAATGATGCCACTGTCTCGGTTCTCCTCTTAAGGAACACTTTAACCAACCATATTTTTTGGCAATATGAATTTTATAAAAATCAAAAAAATATTCAAGCGCATCAAAAAATTAAAGCACACTAGTAGTGTCATCAAAGAATACTGGCTCGGGGTGGGATTCGAACTGATTTGGGCGCCACTCTGACGACCGTATGTACGTCATGATCCTTTAACTTAGGATTTTAGCTTAATTATTTAATGAAATTAGGAAGTAATGACAAAGTCAGATATATAAAATAAATCAAAGAGCTTTTATTTTGAGCTTAATGAAAAGGTGGGCGTTGGACTATAATCACATTTAGTACCTCTATAAACTTAAAGGGGCAGCCTTCATAAATATTCTAACTTTAAATAGATAACCACAATTAATCTCAACTACTTCATTTAACGCCTTTACCACTCATGACTTAGTAATCTTTCGATAGTGGGAGGATTCCCTTACGCCACTATACTACTTGACTTACTATCTCCTACTATAGCCGCTCGCTACTAACCCCTTTAGCTTCCTACTACTTCTCTCTAAGCCGCTAACAACTAACTTCCAAAAACAATCTTCCTTCTCCTTTTATAATATTCACTTTCCAAAATATTAGCATATTACAATTTCGTTTATTATAGGAACTAACTCCATTAAACAACTGAATCCTAAACTCTTCACATTCACGTGTTATTCGTAAAGTGCGAACTTCATTTGTAGCATTACGCAAACTGTGCTATACCTCACAAAATTTTAGAAAATGAGTTTTTGTTATACTTAGATGTTTTGAGGTTTCCTGAATATACTAAAATAATGATTTAGATGTTAGTCTGTGTGTGTGCCTTTGTGCCTGTTTATCTCTGTGTGTATCTGTTACCTGCATATCTCAAGAAGAAACAGCACCGGAAAGTCTTAATTCTGTATTCTAATTCTGTATCATATAGATATGTTAAAAGGAACTTTTTGTTAAAATCAAGTTAATGGTTCGTGTACAGGGACACCCAAAAAAATACAAGCACACATTTCTAGGAGCGAAATGTTTGGTATTTATAGTTTAACATCTGTAGCTGCACTAAACAAAATTATATATATACATATATTATATGCATAGAATCATGTTTCACATAGAATATGGTATAACAGTCATTCACCATTAGTTTACAGGTCTACCCAAAAATACTATAGAATATAGTCGGACTATGCTTGAAAATTTATGGAAATGAATTTGTGGTTGTACTCTGTGTTATTAATATAAAATTATGTTTAAGTGCACAACGTGGTGCGTACATAATTTATAGATGACGTACAGGTTTACCAATAATTAAGCAAAAGCTACCTTTTCTGTTGAATCTAATTGATGCAAGTGATGTGCTACATTTTACCATATCCAGTGATCATTATTAAGGAATGAAAATTAATTTCTTATGCCCATACCGTAAGTAAAGTACATTTTAAGTTAATTTTTCAGTGGTTTTTTTTTTTTTTCGTTTTTTGTTTAATTACGCTTTTTGAGATTCCCTGAATACTCAAATCATGTTTCATAGCGTTCTTTGTGTATGTCCAGTATCAGCGTAACCTAAAATATTTTAACAGTCTTGATATCTTACCATTTAATCTGTAATCTGTCTTTATAATATTGAAATACAGGATAAGAGAAAGTCGTCTGAGTACCACACCAGATAACTTTTCATATTTCTGTTAATATATTTCATACTATTTTTACTTCATAACATAAATTATATCTATTTAAATACTATCTATTTTTAATAAATATTTTAACTACGTTGAAAGCATGAAAACCTTTAAATGAATAGTATCTTGCATGTCAAGTCTTTCGTTTTAATATTTATATTACATACACTTTTTTAAAAATTCTATATTTACTTAACAAACTTATTTTCTTAACAAGTTTTTGACAATAGTATGCTTGCATAAGAAACATTATTATATCCATCATTTTAAATTTTATGCTTTTTTCCTAAAAAAACATTTTCTTAAGATGAAGATATACTCAATATGGTGTTTTCCGGCTTTCTGTTCTTTAAAATATTTATTACTCTGTGTAAAAATAAAAACTTTCTATGAATTTTCTTTAGAAAGCCTCGTAGTTTGTTTAGATTGCTTTTTGTCTTCGAAGAATAAATAAAGCCGAAAAGATAAACTACTAACAAAAGAACGTTAGCGTAAAAAATGTATATTTACTATAATTTAAAATTTGCAATAATTCTCTTAAGAAGTTTTAAATAAAATGTACATTCATAGCAGTTTTATTCATTATTTTAATGCTTTTCTGAAAAGAATTTTTACATAATTTAGCAGTATTTTCTTATGTCATTTGATATTTTTTGAAATATATACAGAAAATTCATTTTTTACTTTCTCTTACCCAAATATATATGGTAGAGAATGTATTGTCTTGGGGTAAAATTTTCGAAATTAAGTTTTCATCGTACTTAGATGTCCCCTGAATCCGAAAATAATGTTTTTAGCGGTTGGTCTGTGTATCTGTTATCAGGATATCTCAAGAAAAAACAATAACATGAAGTCCAAACTCAGTATTCTAAATTTGTATTATATAATGATGCTACACTAAATTTTTTGTTGACATCAACCAAATGGTTCATGTACAGGGCCATCCAAGAAAAATAAAATACATTACGTCTAGGGTGAAAATTTCTGATAATTACAGTGTAGCAGCTATAGGCTGCCCTAAATATAGAGGAATGAACACATACACACACACACATATATATATATAATGCAGAAGAAATACATGTTTTGTGTAGTTTGCGGTATGCAACTCATGCATTATTCATTTACAGAAATACCCAAAGTATTTCATATTATTGAGGCTATACTTGGAAATTTCAAAAACTGCATTTCATTTTGTGATACAGTGCGTCTCAAAACTTTATAGACAACGGTTTTTATTTCTTTACCATTGAAAAAAAATGAATAAAGATTTCAAAAACATTTTTAATTATAAGTAATAGCAAGACAATAATAATATTATACAAAAATAATATCTTACAATCACAGATATTGTAATAGAAACTGAAACTGAAAATTTACTGTCTCAAAAGTTTATAGACAACTCATTATCTTTTCTTTAACATTGAAATTTTTAAGCCATTTTTCCTAATCACTTCAAAAACTCGATCAGGCATACTCAAAACAATAGTCTGAAGAATAACTGGCTTTAGAGAAAACCAACTTCTTTCAATTTGCAGCATTTGGTCTTGAACTGATTCAAATTGACGCCATTAGCATATACGTCTCTAGCTAATATTACCCAATAGTTAACCATCGGATTCAGGTCAGGACTTAAAGCTGGTCAGTCCATAACAGTTACTTTGTCTAAACCATTGCATTATAGAATTTGACACGTGAATGGAGCAATTGTCTTGCTGATATGTCCATTCTTCCCCACATAGCAACTTTCCAAATAGAAGTAACCATACTTCTTGTATTTTCTGGTAATTTTGGAAACATTGACGACCGTTTAAAAAACAATATTGGTAGTGGCAGTAGTTCCTTTAAAGGAAAATACTCCCCGCACCATGAGTGAACACCCTCTTTGTTGTCTGCTGAAAAAAGTTTGTGGCTCCTTGCGAATATCGTGCCAGTAATATTGCCAACTGTCGGGGCCATCTAAATTGAATTTATTTTCATCAGTAAACAGAACACTCAACCATTCATATGTCCAATTCATATGATTTCGAGCCCACTAAACACGAACGTCTTTATGCCATATTGTCAACTTTGGTGAACGACGCATCATTTTGCGATAAGCAAGCAATTTACTTACCTGCAGCCGTCGATGCACCGTGGATTTTGATACTGGAACGGTCACTTCTCTAGAAATTGACCGTACAGACAGGTTCTGCGTTGAAACTTATCTGAAAATTTCCGTGTCTTGCCGTTTAGTTGTTTTCTTTGGTCGCCCAGAACGTGATTTTGTTTTAAAATTGTCACCTTTTGACAGAATTTGGGAAATACCAGCGCTGCTGCATCCAAGTTTTTTTGAAATGTCCACAACTTTCATTCCACGATCTTTGAAACAATAAATTTTCAAATTTTCATTATTGGAAAACTGCACATTGCGAGACATCTGTACAACCAGTCAAAAAAAGAAAGACAACTTCGCTTTCATCTCAGAAAACTATTACGTCACAAATACATGACCTTGGAATAGGCAAATTTTAAGAACAGTACTTCAATCAGCTTTTAACACCAGTTGTCTATATATTTTTGGGACATCATTATATTCTTTTTATTTTTTTATATTAAATTTATGTGTGTTTAAAGTTCTTAAGGTATTTCATTATTTATATTACGTCAGTACATATTTACATAATTTATTTCATCTTTCTTATTGATTTAATTAGCACTTAAATCCAAAAAAAGGTTGTCTATAAACTTTTGGGACGCACTTTATGTGTTCTCCACATAGGACTATATTTGGGTGTGAAAATAGTTTAAACTTACAGAGCTACCCAAAATTGAGCTAAACGTTCTTTTCCATTAAATTTAATTGATGGAAATGCTTTGGTACATTTTACTATGTCGACGAACACAAATCAGGAAAGGAAATTAGTTTCTCATACGCATACTGTAAACAAAGTATTTTTTTAAAATTCAATTTTTGACTGTAGATTATGTGTGTGCGTGTGTGCCCTGAATACGAAAGTCAATTTCTTAACCACTGGCATGTATATATATATGTTATCAGCATAACTTAAAAAACATATAGCTGCATGAAATTTAATTTGGTACTTTAAAGTTCATATGATGTTTTCACTTGAAAAATTTAATCAGGATTGGTAAGTTTCAAGGCACATTTATAACACACTTGACTTTTTTTTAAATATATATATATATATATATATGTATGTAAGTGTAGGCACTATAAACGAACAAGGGAGGGGTTGAGGCGGGCGGTAGACACCCTCCCCTTCACATTGAATTATATGTAAAAAAAAAATTGCCTTATTAATTATTTAAATAGATTATCTAATTATTTATAAATTATCTAATGATTATATATAAGCTGTTTATTATAGTAATTAAATTATTTTAAAAGTAGAATGAACTTATTTATCTCACTATTGATCTTGCGTTTTAATCTGCAAACTGTCTTTATAGTATTGAAATGAAGGTTAAGAGAAAGTCGTGTGAATGACACACCAGGTTATTAAATTGGGTGAGTATGGTATTGGAAGAAGACAATTCTTTCTTTTAAGTAAAGGTTCTGAGAAATGTTATACGGTTTAATGATATGATTTTGAAAAACCTGTCAAACATGTAAAATTTTTTTAATTAAAAGGCAAAACATTTCTTATTATTTTTCAATAAAAATTATTTGTCTAAATATAACCGCATAAAAAAGATATGTAGCTAACTTTGTAATTAAATTAGTAATTCTGTCAAAAATGTTATTAAAATTTTAATAATATGTATTTAAATTTCCCTAAGCAATATTTTTTTTACTAACAATTGAAGGTTCGATAATAGTATTTAGTTTATCGTTTGATTAACCTTTATTACACCTTAGGACTACTTAAACCGTAAAATAGATTAAGTACTGCTGCAAACATCCCTGTATAAAGCGGGACTGAAACCTGCTAACTGAAATCTAGAACACTAACTATTTAGCAACAAGATGGGTACTGTTGTTGAGAAAAGATAGATAAAGAAGCTGATGATAATGCAAATTTATAATTAGAATGCATGCAATGTAAATTTTTTCTATGCAATAAAAAATAAAATAAAAATAAAATAAAAAGATAAAAATAATATGCATTAAATCATTGCAATTTTACATTAATCTTTAATATTACTTCATTTGTAAAATATAGGCAGATATTTTTCTGAGAACGGCGACAACACTCTCTGTTTGCTGTTAAATAATGGAAGATGGCTAAATATTAAAAAACTTTTATTGAGAGAGGAATAATTTTCTGTTACAAAATTATTATACAATTAACATTTTATTTTTGCTAAATATATATTTTGTAAATATTTTCTCTTGAAAGATCGAAGACGAATTCAAATCAATGCATTATTCCAAGCTAATTATTTGATATACAAAGTATTTTAATATAACTTGCTATAGAGATTAAACGATAGTTTTCAAATTGAAGAAATTATGCGTTGAATGAAGTCCTAATGAAAACAACGTATTATTATCCCTCTTTCATTATGCACTAAATTTGAATCTTATGGCGTAGCACATATAAAATTTATCTTGAATACATACAGATAGACATGAAAAATGATTAGTATAGTTATAAATTAAGGAACATGTGTACAATAAATATTTAAACATTAAAAACTTCTTTACATACCATAAAATAAAGGGAAGCACTATCGGTTACAAAAGTATGTGGCCTTTCTTCTTCAGGTGCAAAAAACACGTGCTACGGAGCACGTACTTCCATTTATTTTGTGATGTCTAAAAATGATTTTATGTTTAAATAATTAATATAGGTAATATCTCTGACATAATGACATCAATTTTCACGAAACTGGAGATATATGAAAATCCAATTTTGCTCTAAAATATATCATCATGGAACTTTTAAGTTATATTTCCCTTTGAAAAAATGCTTTATAAATAGAACAATCTTATATAAAACTATTCACCTCGTATTAACAGCATTCGAAACCCACGTGAATATACCAAAATCAGTAATGAAAAATTAAAAAGAAAGAAAAAAAAAGAACGATCTTTTAAAATTAAAGAATAATGTAAAAAATATTTTTTTGTATTTAACGTCACTTTTTGACTTAACAAATAAACAGAATAGTTTACATTTTATATTAAATCTTATCGAGGAAAGGTATTAGATGTGGCATATATGTATATATAATAAATCAATATCGTTGATGCTTTAATAGCTTCCTAAAATCTCTGAAATTTCAATAATGTATTCTTCTTTCTGTGCGCTTTTATATTAAACTGGGGCGCATGTTCGAGTTAATATTTAAAACAAATTCAATTTTTTTATTCAAAGTGTATCTTCAAGTTGATTTCGTTAACACCTCTGCTATCATAAAAATTTACTAGTGAAAAAACAGCTAATTAAATGAAATGATATATTAATCATACAACATCATATAGCACATCGTATCCTCAAGACCCCTTTGGAATTTTTCAGGGATTACAGCCCCTGGCAACCACAATCGGCAACTACATATGATGTTCAAAATACCTAAAATGAATTTCCTGCAAATACGTCGGGGTTTCAAAAGGTAACAACAGTTTTGACGGGTGTACAAATTATCATGAATAAAAATCTCTCTGAAGATAATGATGACAATCATGGAAATCAAACAATGCCGGTGAATGGAGCTGGTTGTCCAGTAACATGACTAAATCTCAGTTAGAAGATGGCTGCGTTGACGGAAACATGGTCCGTAAATGCAACAAAAGGTGTGATAAGGTTTTTGCATTTAAAGGAAAATTCTCCTGCTGAAATTCATCGAAAATTGGTAAAAGTGTACGGTACAAGTGTACGGTACAAGCGTTATGTCCGAAAACAAGTGTGGTTTTGGTGAGTGGAAATTGATAAAAGCAGAACAGATGTGCGAGATGAAGAAATATCAGGGCGACCAAGCAGGTCCACCGCAGATGACAATGTTTGCATTGTCGAAGCTTTCATGCAAGGTGATCGTCGCATTACTCTGAGTAAAATTGTAGAAGAACTCAATATCACCATTGGCAATGCACACAATATTGAGCATAAAGAATTAGGCTATCGGAAGACGGGACTGCTCGCAACAGGCATCGTGTTGTTGCATGGCAATACCCAAGCGCTTGTGACCACAACTATGCGCGATTTGTTACAGCGTTTTCGGTGAAAGGTATTGAACCACTTTCTTTACAGTTCCGACCTTGCAACCAAGTGATTTCCATCTTTTAGGGCATTTAAAGACACACTTGGGAGGTCAGCATTTCAGAACCAAAGCTGAGGTTCAGCAAGCCATTTTGACGTGCTTGCACAACCTTGACGTTGATTTCTTCGATGCTGATTTTGATGGTTTGGTGTACCGATCGAACAAATGCCTCGATAAGTATGACGATGTAGACAAGTAATATTTACCTGTTTCTTCGTACATATATTTCTTTCCTGAATAAACATTTACTGTGAATGGGCTTGTTACCTTACTTTTTGAAACACCCTTGTGTTTTTAGTGTTATGCTGATCACTAGAATATAAACATATAAACCATATAAACCGCTATAAACATTGTTATGTTGTTCAGTTTTTTACCATAGGATGTGAGAAAATAATAATAATTCCGCAACAAGTTTCGTAAAGTTGGTAAAATTTAGTAAAGCACATCCATTTATTACATTCTGTATAGAGAAGAATGTATTCACTCAATTTTGTATAGCACTGTATATATTCTCTATAAATAATATATACACCAAATAGTATACTTAAATTTAGAACAGTATGAAAAACATGCCCCCACTTGAAATTCAATTTCATCAATTTCCATGTATAATATTAATATACTTAAATTCTTTTATGTGGCCATGTAAGCGAAAAGTAAATGATTTAATATAATATACTATATGCATATTTGTAAGCATACTTTCATGCATTAAAAAAAATTTCATTTCATTTTGTTTAGATCTTTCTAAAGGTGTTAGACATTACCTAGCAGCAAATTCGCCTATATGCATAATGTGTTTGAATTCTCTTGGATGTTTCTGCACCATTTGCTTCAGGTTAACGAAATTTTCATATAGCATCATTATATGATACAGTTTTATAACACTAAGTCTGGACTTCTTTTTTTTTTTTTTTTTTTTTTGATACGCTGATAACAGAAACACAGATTCAATGACCAGATACTAAAAATATTGATTTAATTTTTGGATTCAGGAATCCTCAAAACATTTCAATGTACCAAAATCTAAATTTTACCCAAAAACAATATATTCTCTAATATTATAAAAGTAAGATAACGTGAAAAATATTAATCTTGATAAAGCACGGACAGAATAAAATAAAATATACAAATAAAAGTTATGATTTTAAAAAATGCCAAAAGAATGCTATAATATATTCACTGATTACAACTTTTGAAGACGAAAGTAAGGCACATAAGAAACTAATATTTTAAAATCTGACATATATCATGTATATTGCTTTTAAAATATTCCAAAGATATCTAAGGTGATAGAAGGATATTGAAAATATTTGAAAACTATTTCAAAAAAGTACATTTTCAGCTTTTCGCGTAGAAGAAAATATCGACTGCGGAAAAAAAAGTCAATATCAACAACTCGAAAACTTTAAAACGTGCTCCTAAAATGATCAGAAAGTCACGAAAAATATATACGAGATACATATTTTATTTTCAAAAAGATTAGGAAAATTGTATGATCCTTCAATTCTCACGGTCGAGCAGATAAAATTTGATACGGTGTCTTTTTTTTTTTTTTTTCTATATTTCCAAATGTTGCATCTGTTGTTTGTTGAAAGTTTAAAAATATGCTTACAACATGTTGAAATTATTTTAAAAGAAGAAAGAAAAGTTTTGTGTATTTATGAGTACAAATATACAAAACTTAAAAAAAAAAAAAAAAAATCTAATATATTTATTGGAGCGAAAGAAATTCTGTAAAACAAATTTTACTTTCTAATTACACTACTCGGCATTAAAATTGCCTCTGACACTATTTCAGCATATTCTTATGTAAAATAACCTCCTGAATACGAATAGGACGCCCATTTTGCCCTATCACCCACAATGTTTTAGGAATGGCCCCCTATTTTTATCATTTTTCGGTGACTTTATGGCTATAAATTTGATTTTTAGGAGGGGGGGGGTATTTTAACCGTTAAATATCTTCTGAGGGGCTACAGATTTGGAAAATTCTAAAACATTGACATTTGCGTCAAGGGAAAAATTTTGGGGGGCATTTGCCACTGAAATTATGCATTATATATCTTACAATTTTTTAAACTGTTATTAATGTTATATTTTTTAAATTTTATACATATTTTTTTTTTTCTTAGGTGTTAAATTAATTATTTTTTATTCTTCAAATCAAATTCATGGTCATAAAATGATCGAATAGGGGAAGAAATTGAGGGAGGGGGGTGTAACTAGAAAACGGTGTACGACTGGGCAAAATGGGAGTAATATTCGGATTCACGAGGTCATTTTACATAAGGAGCAGCAATAATGGTATCAGATCTCAAGTTTTTTTTTTTTTTTCTTGCAGAGTAGTGTTATTTTAGATTAAGTTTTAGTTGAATAATAGTTGAAGTTCCTTTGCTACTGTTAATGATTGCATTCGCAATAATTAGAATCTTTAATTTTTCTAGATTGTTTTGATAATGAAAATGTAATAAAACTTTTAAACATTCTTAATTTAAAAAAAAAAAAAATAAATAAAATAAAATAAAAAATCCTACACCATACTTTTTTTTTTTTTTTTTTTTTTTTTAATGCGTTATACATTATTAAAATTTTCTGTTATTTCTTTCAATTCACAATAAATTGATTATATTGTAAAAGACTGTATACAATTACAGTTAGTTTTATCCAAACATGGTATTTTCTTATAGTTTGATTTCAGTAAAAACTATATCATATAATTATGAAGTAACCTTCTTCGAAGCTCTGTTGTCATTGTGGTTATGTGGTAAGGCCAAGCGACTACACTACAGTCCTAGGCCTAAAGGTAAAGTGTCTTCCCGGGGGGGGGGGGGTTCTTCCTAGAGGATTCAAGCCCGTATTTACGCTAATTTAAGAAAAAATTATTGAAAACTCCAAACGGCTAGGCCCGTCACCTCCTTTTCAGGGACCGAAAGTATTATTACAGAGAAACAAGGATTGTCAACTGACTTTAACAAATGTTGGTCTTGGAGACAAATTTGGCAACATGACGAGGATTAAGATGATTTAGCGCACAAAAATGTCAAACTTGGGAAAAGGGAAACAAAGGAACTCAATTTAGAAATATTTATTCGTGAATTCATCAACCGTGAATATTTATTTTAACTAAATTGGAGTGTAAAGATTGATATTTTTATTTACCAACTATGTGAAAAATACCACAGCCGGAAATCGAGCCCGGGCACAACAAAGGAACTCAATTTGTGAGCTTTGAGTTCGAGCTTAGACTTTTTTATTGAGGGATTGTGTGAAAAAGTTGTTCCACATTTTTAAAAAGCAGTCGATTTTTCTGCACAGCGGTACATATAATTCAGCTTACTGAGCGACATAAGCGCATTTTGTTCGCTTAACTTGGTGATAAGAGTGTCAATTTTGTTAAATTATGTCGTGAATTTTCTTGAATAAAGTTTATACTTTGACTAGAACTTCTCCGTTAAATTAAAAAATTACGTTATGATTTATACATTTAGTACACGTAAAAACTAGAAATGATTGTAACAGCATTAATTTTAGACGTTCAAATAACCTTTTTAAATTTTATATACGAAATTTCATTAAACGAAATCTGATTTATACATTTACATTTGTAAATACATAGAATATGTATCCACAAGTGCACATTTATTGAGTGCAGTATTCCGAAGTATATAGCCATGTGAATATTTGTTGAATAAAAAAGAAATAACACAATTCTAAACATGTAATTTAAACTAGTGGATCTGCAGATCAGGAGCCTCAACGTCCTATTTACATCAGACATTTTTCAATAGGTCATTTTTATTTATTTCTTATTATATAATAGTATATATTGATTCGATCGACTTATTACCATAATCAGATACATTCCTGAGGGGGGCTGCCGCCCCCCTCAACCCCCCCGCTGTATCTCTCTTTCTATACCTATTTGTCTATCATATAAAGTGTTACGGAATTGTAAATAATTGCATTTCTTTTTGTATAAATTTTTTCAAAGAGGCTTAGTAAGTCGATAAAATGCTAATTTTGTGCATTTCTAGTCGTTTTAGCGTTAAAATAGCCTAATTTTCCTTTAAAAACGAATTGAAAAGCTCCAATAAGGGAAGAAATTGATTTGGCGCCAAATTTGGCGACTGTTTCCCTCCTTGGCGATTTTTTTGGCGACCTTGGCGAGAAAATCCTTATTAGGGATATACCAAATATGGAAGCTCCAATCTCATTGGCTGATGAGATACGATAATTTTCCAGAACTGTCTGTGTTCGATAGAATAGTATAAAAGGAGCATTTTTTTAGCCAAGGCTTCCAATCTTAGATCTGTGTCGGTTTCGTCAAATGCTTGCTTTGCTTTGAGCGTCTTTGAATAAGACTTGCTTTATGTGTTATTGCTAAACAGTTTGTACTGTTGTTTTGCTGTTAACGGCTGTTGTTTAAGCTATGTTTACTGGTTGAATTGAAGCTGATACTTGGTTTATAGACCTGTATTCTTCTGGAACTTTCTGTGAATAAATCACTGAATTTTTGCAAATTTCGCCTTTCATTCTCGGACAACTTACAAACCCACAAGTACGCAACAATATGCATTCTTATTAAACGACCTTGTATTATTTCCCGGAAATTCATAAATACCGAATTTCATACAAAAAAAAATTACATAGCATATCGGAAATATTTTGCGTAACCTTTAAACTAATTATCAATTCTATGCCCACAATTTTCAACAGGAAAACATGCTTTTAAAATTCTAATAAAATTTCATTATATTTGATGGGGTGTAACCACGTTAAAATAAACTTTTAAGAAATACCGACTATACACCATAAAAGTACGAAATTCCTTTATGTATCCCGAAAAAGTAGCCACAGTCATTATAAACGCCAATAATAAGAATAAATCTAATTAATTATAACTCATTAATCTTTCAAACTAATTTGACATCATTTGGATGATTACAGTACATACTCGGAATTATTTTGTGTGGTCCCATAAATTATTTCGTCTATACATAACCTTTTTTTAGAGTAAACATGATTTTAAGCATCTTTATAATGTATGTTAACTTTATTAAGTTCAATTCAGCATAAACGCATTAAAGTGCGCGCTTAAATTAAAAATTCGTCCATAGGCTCTAACGTTACGAAATTCTTTCGTGTGTCTTTGTAAACGAACCATAAACATTGTATACACCAGTAAAAACTATTCAGCTTATTTTGCGTTTAAAATTAATAATTGTTCCAAATTTAACATCGTTTGGATGACTAAGTGACATTGCCAGAACACTTTTGTAAGGTCCTGTGCATTAATTAGAAAGCTTAAGAGCACATATTTTCTTCAAGCAACATAAGTTTAAGCATCTTACTCACGTACTCTAGTTTTATTTTCTTCATTGCAAAGTAATGATATTAAAATGCGTTTAAACGAAATTCACCCCATATGCCGTAATGTTAAGAATTTTGGCGTGTCCCTGTACACAGTTTATAAAAAATATAGCAATGAAAATTATACAGCTACTTATATGGAAAGCTGGAATGTGTGCGCCAATTTGCAAGTCAATCGAAGGAATTTTGCGGCCGCTATTGCGGTACATACAAATTCTTCCCATAGGCCGTAAGGATAAGAAAAATTTTGGCGTGTCCCTGTACACGAACAACAAAGGGAATACACACCTAACACTATACAACTAATTCCGTTGGGCTCGTGAATATGTGTACCAAATTGCAAGTCTATAGCGTTATTTTTGGGGCCGCTATCGCGGTACATACAAATTCTTCCCATAGGCCGTAATGATAAAAAAAAACTTTGGCGTGTCCCTGTACACGAACTACAAATGGAATGCACACCCAAAACTATACAGCTAATTTCGTGGGATCATGAACATGTGTACAAAGTTTCAAGTCAATAGCGTGGTTTTTACGGCCGCTATCGCACGACAGACAGACAGACAGACGGACGGACCGACGGAACCCAAAATCCTTTTGAGTCTCAACAGAGGGCCTCCACTGACGTTTCGGCAAAAATTGAAGTCAATAGCTTGATTTTTGCGGCGGCTATCGCGGTACATACAGATTCTTCCCATAGGCCGTATAATGATAAGAAAAACTTTGGCGTGTCCCTGTACACGAACTACAAATGGAATACACTCCTAAAACTATACAGCTGATTCCGTTGGGCTTATGAACATGTGTACCAAATTGCAAGTCGAAAGCGTGATTTTTGTGGCTGCTATCGCGGTACATACAAATTCCTCCCATAGGCCGTAATGATAAGAAAAAATTTGGCGTGTCCCTCTACACGAATTACAAATGGAATACACACCCAAAACTATACAGCTGATTTCGTGGGGCACATGAACACGTGTACCAAATTGCAAGTCAATAGCGTGATTTTTGTGGCCACTATCGCGATACATACAAATTCCTCCCATAGGCCGTAATGATAAGAAAAACTTTGGCGTGTCCCTGTATACGAACTACAAATGGGGTACATACCAAAAACTATACAGCTGATTTCGTGGGGCTCATGAACACGTGTACCAAATTTCAAGTCAATAGCGCTATTTTTGCGGCCGGTATCGCGATACATACAAATTCCTCCCATAGGCCGTAATGATAAGAAAAACTTTGGCGTGTCCCTGTATACGAACTACAAATGGAGTACATACCAAAAACTATACAGCTGATTTCGTGGCGCTCATGAACACGTGTACCAAATTTCAAGTCAATAGCGCTATTTTTGCGGCCGCTATCGCGCGACAGACAGACACAGCCCAAAACCGTTTTGAGTCTCAATGTAGGGCCTCCACTGACGTTTCGGCAAAAAAAATATATATATTTAAATTTTATTCATATAATTTTCAGAGCAATATTTTAATGTGTAAAGTGATTTATGCGCAAAAAATTAAGAAAAAAATTATCAAATACGATAAAAATAAAGTTAAGGTAACGTACAATTACAAACACTAATCACAATATCTTGTAAAAATAAAAATAAAAATTTCAAAATTAGAGAACATTTCACATAAAATGCATAAAGAATTAATAAAAAGACATTGAAATTTTATTTGCTCCACTTTTTTTTTTTTTTTTTTTTTTTTTAAGTAAACACATAATAAAATAAAATTGCATGAGCCATCTCATTGGCTAGCCTATAAACTTTTATACGGAAAGTTACCATATCATCAAGAGTTGAAACACTTATTTAAGGGATATTTGATATAGATCATAGTAGTGTGCCGAAATTGTTCAGAAATAAAACTCTAGCTGGGACTGTCATAAGAAAAATAATTTTTGGAAAGACAAGCTTATTAAACGGACGCGTATTAAAAACAAAACATAGTCTCTCTGTATTCATAATTATTAAAATCCATTAAGAAATTATAAGATTTCTATGATTTTGAAAATTACGAAGTAAATAAAGGTTCTAAATACGATTTAAACACATGAGAGATCCAGTAACATCTTTACCAATAATAGTAAGTGATCGTCTGTCTATTTGCGTGTAAAATACAGAAAAAAAAACTATGGCATGTCTAATTCTGATTTTTTTTTTTTTTTTTCTAGATAAAGGAATGCATGTAGTTTAGCAGCATACATTAAGATTTTCGGAATTCCTATTATATCTTTAAAAATTATATGTTTTATACAATATTTTTTTTTTCCCGACATTTGTGTTTCAGGTGTAATTCCAAGTTAATGTCAAATATATATATATATACCGGGTGTATATAAGTATGTAGACATTTTAAAAATTCATAAAAAAGGAAAGAATTGGTAGAATTCAACGCGGTTTGCAAAAATGTTATTATCGTGAAGAGGGATTTTTTTCGGTATAGAAAAAAATAAATGTTAAACTTTTCGTCGATAGAGGGCGCTGTATGAGAGCAAATCCCACATTTCGGTGAAACACTATATTTATTTACTTGCAAATGCTTATAGGCATACAAATTCTGTTCTTTTCGTCGTCATTACCGCAAATTACGGTTTGCAAACGAGTTACAACACCGCTAACTGTAGCTTCTCTCAGCGATTTTTACTGTAGGGGAAACAGCTTCCCGAATAATACTTTATCCACCTAGTCAGCATTTCAATAAAAACTTCATGTATGCACAAGTAGGAGGCAAAATAAGAAATAAACTGTATTAACTCTAAAAAAGTGCGATTTATAGGACTCTGATTTGTACATTTATCGTTATGCATCTAGCAACACCCTCTATCGACGAAAAATTTAACTATTTTTTTCTTTACTAAAAAAACAAAAAACCAAAAGAAATCCCCTTTCACCAGAATAACTTTTTTTGCAAATCACGTTCAATTTTAGCAATTCCTTCAATTTTGATGAATTTTTGAGAATTCAAAAATGAGAAGATTCTCAATTCAAAGCGTATGTTTTTTTTTTCTTTCTTAGCTCATAACTTCTGAACGGATATGATCCGATTTTGACACTTTTTGTTTTGTTGTAAAGTTCTTAGTCAGAAGTAGGTCCCACTGTAATATCTTTACGATCAAAAGAAAATACAGAGTGCCCAAAAAAGTCAGCTCCGACTCTTTTAACTGCTGAACGGCTACAGCTATAGTCATAAAAGTGCTATGTAAGTATATTAAAATTAAAGTAGGCATGCGCTACGCAATTCAACCGCCTACAGCCTCACCTGGTGGAAAACAGCGTTCCTATCTCGGAAACGGTTCAAGATAGGGGAAAAAGTGAATTCTAAAATTGCAGAGCATTATCGATTTAGTACGAAAAGACAGTTTAGACATTAATGCTAAAATAAGAACGCTTAAAACGTGCATTTTTTTGTTCATAATTTCCTATTTTGTGCACGCTTCAACGACATTTCATACGTTGTAGCGTAGCGGGTGACATTTATGTTATGTAAAATTCAAAGTATGGTTATTCTAAGCAGTTATATCAATTAATGTATAGACGTTTTAAACCGACTTCATAAAGGAGGAGCTTTTCAATTGAAACCATGTTTTTTGTTGTTATCGTTGAGATTTGTTACCTTATAACTACGTAAGAAATGCTCAATATTTTTTGTTGTTGTTGTCGTAAACATCTTGATCTGAAATGCGTCTCATTATGATTTCATTAATCTCTAAAAAATTACAGGGTAGTCACAAAAGTCCGTTCTCACTCTAACTGCTGAACGGCAGCCTCTACACTCGTAAAGTAAAGTTAATATGTAAGTATCGTAAAGTAGCCATGTGCTACAAGATGTGCTCGCTTACAGTGCCACCTGGTAGAAAGATAGCGGAGTTACCGTTTCTATCTCGAAAACAGTACAAGGTATGAGAGAAAAGGTAAATCACAAAGTTGTACAGCATCATTGATTTAGTCACGAAAAGACGTCTTGTAGACATAAATGTTAAAAACAGGATGTTTAAATGTGCATATGTTTGTTCGCAGTTTTCTACACTGTAAACAAATCAAAAAACCTTTATTTCGATATTTAAACTTCTGCCCGTCAGCTACAATGCATATTTTTCTCTTTGTTTCAACTTTACACTGCGCAATTTCCAGCGTAGCGGATGCCACGTATTCACTGTAAAGTTTAGTTCATGCCTAACAGAATTTTTGGTAACGAATACAGCGTATCCGTTCTTTACATTTCTAAAGACTTTTTAATTTAACGTATGTTCATTCAATGGATAGTTTTTTTCTCATATCCGATAAAGGCAAGAAAAGGGACACTGAAAAGAGAAAAATAAAATATTTTTGTAAAAAAATACAACTGACTCCAAAAAGCAACTACTACAACTAAATAAATATATATATATGAAATGAAACTGGAAATTTCGCCTAAATATTATAAAATAATTTCCTTCGCCAAACAACCTATAACACTACAATTAATCATAACTTTTGATTTACGTTTTCATTGCCAAATCCAAAAGCCACCAAGGATGATAGTTATCAAAGTTATACCAAATTTGCAAAGAAAAAATCTGACTTCGTAGAAACATAAATACCGTATTGCGAAGAATGTTCACTGTTCTATGTGGATGCTTTTAATGGACAAATTGTATACAATGATAAAATAATAAAGGAAACATGAAAATGGATCATTCGAGACAACAGCATTTGTAGCTACCGTTCTAAAAACAAAACTTTAAAAACTAATTAAATTGTATTTAATTTTGCGCCGACATTAAATGTTATGATTAATTGTAGAATTATAGGTTGTTTGCCGAAGGAAATTATTTTATACTTTTAGGCGCATCTTACAGTTTCATTTCATACACTTCTTTTTTTTTTCTTAGTTGTAGTAGTTGCTTTTTGGAGTCGGTTCTATTTTTTTACATAAAGATTTTATTAAAATACCTATAGACTTATCGGACACCTGGAATCTATATATATTAACAAAAAAAAAAAAAAAAAAAAAAAAAAAAACTTATACAACTCAGGTTATAATAGCTTTAAAATTATCAGATATAATTCTTGGTGGTAAAATACACACACACACAGATTTATACATATATCTGTGTGTATATTTATTTAATTATTTACATACACACATTTTCTTATTTAAATATTTTAATTTGATTTATTTATATTTTCACTTAATAAAATACTTCCATATGATATTTTCTTGGTTTAATCGTCTGCAAACTAATGCGAAAGTATAGTTAGTTTATTTAGAATTAATCGTATTTCAAGTCAACATAATGAAGCTCAAATAAATACGTGTTTTACATTTCATTAATGGCTATGTATCACGTTATTTGGCCATGTCTGAATTTGTCGAAATTAGTCGTCAATAGAAGTTTTATTTAAACGTTTCAATACTTTTTTTAAATTATTATTAAAATATAAAAAGGGAGAAAATTGATGATATTTAATAAAATTAAGCTGCAATAATTTTTGGATAATTCAATAAATGATTACATTGATAAAAGTAATCTTCAATTATACAAATACATAATTAAATCTATTAGGTTATGAGAAGTGGTAGGATAATGGATTCTACAGATTTGATTTAAAAATTCTACTGTAAATATAATTAACTTACCAGCCGGTTTTAAATTTTATAACTATATTGTTGACTATTTTTATAATTTGAGAAAGTTTAAAAATTTCAATTTAAGAGACAGATATCACTTACACCACGTCTACATCTAAATTTTTCATTTGATAATTTTAACTGAACTGTGTGAGATTTTAAATTTACTTCAAATAAGAAAGCAAGAGAAACACATAGAAAAAAAAAAAAAAACAGGCTATATAAATTATTATAATTGTGGCTTATTTATTCAAATTTAATGAATCTAGAAATAACATTCGTTTAAAGTATAATTATAACACATGTCTACAAAAACAATGTTGGAAAAATTTGATTTGATAATTTTAGCAGATACTTATGTTTTTTGGTGTGCTAAACCGAAAATAAAGTCAGTTTTTCTCTATTAGGTATAGCTTTCTTGTCAATTCAGGGTGTCTTCTGACTCAGTTTCTTCCGTGACACTTCCACCGATAATTATACGGTAATTTTTATAGCATGTTTCCATGATTAATTGTAATTAATCATAGAAGCATACTAGAAACTATAAAAGAATACGTAAATGTGTAGACAGACGTATTTACAAAAATCTATACTTGATAGAGAAAAACTAGCTTTGTTTTCGGTTTCCGTACAGCAAAAAACATATTTATCAGTTAAAAATATCAAATCAAATTTGGCCAACATTTTTTTTTTAATCCTGTGTTATTAATATTTTTTAAGCTAATCTTATCTTCTTATTTCTACTCATTAAATTTGTATAAATAAACCAGAATTATGGTAATTTATGTAGCCTGATTTTTCCTATGTGTTTTTCTTCTCTGTTATATGAAGAATCTTTTAAATGTATGAATACTAGCTATAAATAATATGTAAAAATGCGCTTAAATATTTATGGAAAAATACAGTAAACAATGTATAATACGTCTAAAAATGTTCATACTCAAACGAACACATCAACTTTTTAACGTTAACAACATATTTTCTTTTGAAAATGTTTATACTAATTACACAAATGTCTATTAAACACATATTTGATCATGAATAAGTATAAGAAAAATTAATAGAATTTTTAATATTTGTGAAATTTTTCGATTGAAATATCTGTATGATAATCCGAATAAAACTGAATAATAATTGAATTAATACAGAAGCTACTTGTAATTAAACACTATAAATTACAATCCCGCAGCGTTTGTTTCAGTTAAAAAATAACAGCCTTCATCGGACGAAATATCTAGGCACCAGCATATATGTTGAAATATGTAATGTGCACTCGCACTTGTTAAGAAATTTAAAATGACCTCGGCATATATAACTTCCTCTGAAGCAATATTTGTTAAATTTTGGACTAGTACTGCTATCTACCGAACATAAAAAATGCAAAAATTAAATAAAACAAGAAAAAATATTGAAAAATTGTTGCACAAAAAATTAAAATATTTTGGTTTAGTGAAAAACCAATGATTCGTAAAGTGTTAAAATAAGTTTTTAAACATGCCAATTCCTTTTGAGATTTTTTTTTTTTAATATCTGAGAAGAAACATAAAATGATTTGAAACATGCTAAAACGTACTGCATACGTGTCTCTCATACATTTCTATTTTACATAAAATGTAAATTACAGTTGAAAGTGCGAATCTACAAATTTAGAAATTTTTAAAATTTCTTGAAATCAGAGGTACTGTCCGTTTTCGTAAACCATGTCTACCTCTCGCGGAACGATCCTACTCGGAAAAGGGGTGATGCGTTGAATGAGATGGGCACTTAGCCAAATGCGCTTTTCGTTCTACACGTGTTCGTTTTCTTTTTATGAGTCTTCAATATTTATTTTACCTTTTTACGCGAATTTAAAGTTTAATTTTTAATTTTAATTAACAATATTTTATTTAATGTAATTTATATGACAATATGCGCGAAAAATAAAAGGTGTAAAATAATCATGATAAAAAAATCTAATGATTTGATTTAAATACGATTTTCTGTAAATTTCTGTAAAATAGAGATCCAAAAATATGGTATTTTTATTTTAGCAGTATAATTTAAAAGAAAAAAATATATTACTTTTACTACAGGTAAAGTCTACTGTAAACGTTGTTCTTTTTCTCTTCTTTTATTAATGAATTATGTAAATTTTACCTAATTTAAGTCATTTTTAATTAATTTACTACTATAATCAGTGCATGAAACAAGTGTTCAGGTATGACAGATATAGTACGAATTTAGAGATCAAGTAAGCAAATAAAAATAATTTTAACTGAAAAAAAAAAAAGAAGAAGAAGAAAGAAAACAGGCATTTACTTTTAAGTTTACGGATTTTATTTTGCATCGAAGAATAAAACTGATCTTCTACACTTATTTAAAAATTACAAGGGGGAAAAATCAGCATTTTGCCTTTATACGAATATAACGAAGAAGTATCGCCTCAAAATTCAATAATGTCCTGAAAAGAAAAAAAAAGAAAAAAGAAACCGCAACTTATCTCTCACTCGTAAAATGTAAACATTCTCTCATCTTCTACGCTTCTACCCTATTTTAACAAAATCAATGCAGACCTCACGCATGCGCATAGGTGAGCAGGGTCACAGCTAACGAAAACAAACAATACACGAAATACACTATTGTTACTTCTCTAGATGATAGTAAAATAGCATGTTTTGGAATTTATCACGCATAACTGATCATAAAAATGTGATTATTCATCACTTACACTGAATCATCAATTCCATTTATTTTATTTTATTTTATTTTATTTTATTTTATTTTTCTTTTGAATATCAAAAATGTATTCTATCAAAATATTCAAATTATTTCAGTATAATTGTTTCAATTATAAAATAGTAATTGCTTTTAGGAAACACATGGCGGAAAATATTTCTCTTATAAATGAGGTATCTAGAAATTCTAAAATAAAACAATTTACGGAAATGTTATCTGTACCTGGCAGATCCACGTGCCGAATATGCAATTATCATTAAAACCGTTAGATATATTTTTAGTAAACTTAAAGTATATGCGTGTGAGATCGTGTAATTCTATAGTAATCCGAACTGCATGTTTGTCATAGATAGGATACATTGATTTAGCTCACTAATATATTTTTATACCAACCTGATTTAAGTAATCTTATCTCCTTTCACTTTAGAATACGCGGGAGTTGATTGCTAAAGTAAAATGCATGAATAAAAATAAAACGTCGTTTACATTTAAATACCTGTTAGTCGATCACTCAGCTATAAATTGTTAGAGCTAGTTTTAATTTGAACATATGATAAATGCAAATATTGCTGGTCTATTAAAATAGGTTTCATTTTTTTAGAACTAAACTTGGTTTGCCGTAAAATGAACCATAAACTGGTGTTAAAAAGTAATGAATAATTTACTTTATAAGGAGAAATTTTAAATTGTGAATTTTCGTAATCAGTGTTTTGCTTCAAAAAAAGAAATAGCGCGATCCTTCAGCAGACGATAAAATAGCGATGAGAGCGGCAACACTGCCCTGATATATAAAAATTCAAAGTAAGTTATAATTTAAAACTTTTAGAAGTTTTATTATTTTTGTAAAGTTTTAGGTATATGCTTTAAAGTTGTTTAGGAAAATTAATAAAAATATAAATTTATATTTTAGGAACATAGATATAACAAGAATAAACTTATGCTGTTTAATTTATGGTATAAATGAGAGAAAAAATTCAAATATGAAGATAACGTATATTAATATGGACATTTTGCAAGTTTTTAAGCTTCTGTTTTTAAGACCACAAAACGGAAATTCCACGTTTGCGGCGCTGAAGTGCAGAACTGTGTCCATTTGCGCATGCGTCACGTCGCTATGTTCCACAATTTCAACGACAGTGTGATTTTATAAGCATAACGGCAGGTATACTTGTCGTAATCTCCGAGTTTTTTCAGGACACTCTCATGAATGAGAAATTTTCAAATTTATTGCTACCACTATTTTTATAAAATAATATCTACGCTGTATAATCAAGGCACATTACTATAATATATACCAGAGGTATTTCTGCATGAAATTAAGGGTGGCAAAAGAAGACGAAAATTTCTATCTCTGAGAGTGTCCTGAAAAATGGGCAGAGAGTATGACCCCTGATAAAGGCAGCGTGATATAATGCTATATGGCTTCTTCGAAGATTGGCTGAAAAAAGAAATGAAAATTGGTTTTGTATTCGAATGGTATTTCAGATTCGGTACTAGAGCCGGCCAAAGGCCATCGTGTACACTAATGGCAAAAAGTGAAAAATGGGCAGACAGTACTACCCCTGATAAAGGTAGCATGATATAACGCTACATAGCTTCTTAGAAGATTGGCTGAAATAAGAAATGAAAATTGGTTTATTACTCGAATGGTATTTCAGTTTCAATACTGGAGCCGACCAAAGGCCATCGTGTGCATTAATGGCAGAAAGTGAAAATGGGCAGACAGCACGGCCACTGATAAAGGTAGCGTGATATAACGCTACATGGCTTCTTCGGAGATTGGCTGAAATAAGAAATGAAAATTGGTTTTGTACTCGAATGGTATTTGAGATTCGATACTGGAGCGGGCCATAGGCCATCGTGTGCATTAATGGCAGATAACACAGGTATTATTTATCGTTTCTCCAATGCCATGTAAAAATAGTACTTCTTGACGTTACCGAAGTGTTAGAACCATCCTCTCCAAGGAGGATCAAAACTGTGATGGTACGCATTGTGACCACTTCTAAGGGTCCATATGCATAGGGTCTAAACCCGTCGTTCGTGAATTGTCCTTTCCACGGCTCTAGTGTAACATTAAACCCACTCAGTTTCGCCCTCAACAGAAAGCTTTTTACTATTACGTTTAAAAAATAGCTTAACAACGTTTGTTATAAGGTCACTAGTTTAGAAAATAAAGGAAGTTATTAAGTTTTTTATGTGTGGCATATTAAAAGGCAAACTTTCTAAGATATTTTAAGAATTTTATATATAACAGAACAACAGTTAGAAATGTAAAAGCCATTTATAAAGCTGATTTGTAACGTGCGTCTAGAGAACTGCGATAGCACACTTCGGTTTAAAAAAATTCTTTATTTATATTCATACATGTTTAACTTGATTTTGTTGCTTTACAGTCTTGGTTTAGTTGTATACAAGGGCTAACTGGACCGAGACCCACTTCTTAAAATGAATTCTGAAATATAACGAACTCCCGTGCCGGAAACAGGTTAGCCAGACAGATGGCGATTGAATATCGAAAAGTTCACTATTCCGCATATTAGATGGACTGAAACCTGTAGAAAATGCTGTTATTCATCTAGGTCATTTCACAGATAGCATTTTATTTTATTTTTTAATCTTATGAATCTGAAATAAATTGAATTTTCTAAAGCTTTTGAAAACAAAGTTAAAACATCGTATTCTAAATATATTAAGATTTTTTTTTTAATTCTATGAAAGTAAGGGAAATTGAATTTTATAAAGCTTTTGGCAACAGGATTAAAACACCCTTTTCTAAATAACACATAAGTTTACGAAAATAATCGATTTCGTCTTTTAAAGAATTATTTCGAAAAAGTTTTCGAAATTTATACTATGGCATGGTGGACAGCAATATTTTATGTTCCACGGTTTTAGGGTAAAAAGTAGAAAAACTTCCACATTTACACTTTCGTTTCGGATCATTGCTCCGTATAAAGTGTTTAACATGGATTTGCAAATATTTTCTTTCTTTATTTATTTATTTTTTAAAGTAAAGTAAACGTTTAAAAACAAAGCTCTTATTTTTTTTTCTTTTCAAAATGTTCCCTTAACCGATATGCAATAAATTATAAGAAAAGAAATATATTTTTAATACTGCAAACTATCAAAAAGTAACTAAAAATAACTAACATATTAAAGAAAAAACCAACCAAGCGTATTACTTTTAAATTATTCCAAATATATCGAATATAACAGATAAAAATAAATCAATTTATTCATAGATATTTTAGGTCTCTTTTTTTTTTTTTTTTTTTTTTGAACGCACTTACATTTTTGTCTGCTAAAAAACTAACGTCTCCAGTTAAAAAAAAGAAAAAAAACTAACGTCAATAACACGAAAAACTTTGAAACGTGCTTCAAAAATTATAAGAAAGTCACGAAAGTTATTTTCGAAATACATTTTTTTTATTTCCACAAAGAATCGTAAAATTGTGTGATCCGTCAATGCTCACGAACACATATATAAAATTTGATATATTGTCTTGTTTTGTGTTTTCAAGAGTACCATCTCTTATTTATTGAAAATATGGAATATATGGTAAAGAAATAGTTTGTCGTCTAGTGATTCTTATGACGGGAAAATAACTAATGAAATTTTATTTTTCAAATTCAGACAGGTAAGTAAAGCTTATTTTTCATTTAAATCTGAATTACACTGTATTCATTTAAACAGGGAAAAAGTAAGGTTCTAAATATATTACAAGTTATCTTTAGTTAAATTACGCAATTGGGCTCAAAATTATAACAAGATTTCCAAAAATATATATTTTATTTAATTTACAAATCGTCCACTAATTGAAATATTCTTAAATTTTGGAGATGTAAAACACAGGGCCATCCTCATATTTGCGAAAGAAGATTGAGTTAGACCAATAATTAGGGGACCAAAAACAAATTGTGTAAAATATATTATTTCCAATTATTATTAAAAAATGAAATGGTATGTAAACTGTAGCAAATATTATCATAGATCCTATATCACTTCTATATATATTCGTTTAACAATAGCATTTCAAATATAAAATGTCATAAGCTTACTTTTAAGAACATTAAAAACAACTCAGGACGTTTTTATTTATAATATGAAGAATTTTTAACAAAATTTAACGAAACTTTCAGATAATTTCAAAAATTACAACATAAATAATATGCTACAGGAATACAAGGATATTAAATTTTGTATGAAATATGAATACTGTATAAAGGTTTTAAATGGAAAAGTTAATAATGTATTCATGTACTTGGCGCTTAAATGGTTAAATATTAAATTGTATAACTTTGAATTTATATCGATATTTATGATGTGAGAAAATATATGTAATATTTTTTTTATATTGTTATAGAATTACTTAAACAATAAAAAGAATAAGAACTATTATTTATATTGGATTATTTGTACCAAAATAATTTAAATATATTTATGTATTGCTACAAATAATTTTTCATAAGATTTCAGAACTGTAAATAAGTCCAACGTTAAATACATTTTTAAAAGGAGCGGCTGTGGTAAATAACAATATTGATTTATATGTATGTTCAGAAAGAATATTATTTTTTATTTATTTTTTGTATCAGGGAAATTAGTTTAATTTACCAATTTCTTAATGAAAAAAAATTATAAACATAAGAAAAGAAATCTGGTGTGCAGTAACCACATGATTTCCATTATCCATTACAACACGTACAGCGCAAAATAAAATCATTAAGACCAACAAAAAATTTCAATATTCTTACAAATGCATATTTAAATTGTATGCAAACTTTTACACAAGGAACTAAACAGCAGGTTCAAGTGTCTATATACCGCGTGTCCGAATCAAATGTGCCTATTTTGAACAGTCGATTAAAAACGAAGTTTTAGTGCTACGATGGCGATATTGGCCAAATGTGGGAGCTGAATTTGTAGAGTTTGGCGACAATATTTTTTTCTCGCGCCTGACGCACCTGTGCCAGCGCTGACAAACGGAAAAAATGGCGTCACCGCAAGCGAAGGTACAAGTTGTTCTGTGATATGCAGAACACAAATACGTAGTAAAAGTGTAAAGAGGGTTTCGAATGGTTTATAAATCAAATCGGCACCAGGCTAAGAGCATAAAAAAGTGGCACGAAACGCTTCTTGAAACAGGAAGTGTACAGAAAAGATCCGGAGGTGATCGCCGTTCACTTTTCGATTGAACTGATTGAAGTGTACAAATTGTTTAATAAAACTTTTGTGAGTATTGTATCTAATTTTACAGTTTTCTTAGGCTTTTAAACTCTCTGTTAACTACAACGACCTCTCCAAATTAGGTACATTTGATTCGGACACCCTGTATATAAAATCACTTGTCCTGAGTGAGTGTCTGAGTGACTGATTCATCATCACCCATCCCAAACCACTGGACTGAATGAATTTTGTGACAATGTTCCTTCTATGATATAGACAACCACTAAGAACAAAGTTCGCCCCCCAAGGGATCAGGGAGGACAAAACTTTATTTCACAAAATCATATCTCAAAAAAAAAAAAAAAAAAAAAAAAAAAAATCCGTAAACTTTATGCTTTAAAATATAGCTAACACAAATATCATATAACCAATTTCTGGAATTTTAGAAATTCGGTCCCTAAGGGGAAAAAGCGGGAAAAGGTGATTTCACATAATCCTATATATCTCAAATAAAAGAACGGATATAGGTGAATTATTTTCTAAAATATAGCTAAAACAAATACCTAAAAACCAATTTCTGGAATTTTAGAAATTCAGCCCCCAAAAGTGAGGGAGGAGGCAAAACGCGATTTCAAATAATCCTTTAAGTCGCATACAAAAACAAGATATATGTGAGATATTTGCTCTAAAATACAGCTCACACAAATAATTAAAAAATAATTTCTGGAATTTTAGAAATTTGCCCCAGGTGGGGTGGGAGGGGCTGGGGATGGGAAAAAATATAGAAATACAAAATATATAGAAAATATATAAAAATATATATAGACCGTTCGAAATTGGTACACATAGGTTTTAGAGGCCTGCATGTCGAATGAGGATATTTTCGAAAGCCTAAAGTTATAAGAGGGGCGGAGGGGCAAAAAATAAAAATAGAGTTATATCGTTCAAAATTGTTACATAGAGGTTTTTTGATATCTACAAATCGATTGCGGATATTTTCGAATTTGTAAAGTTATTAGGAGGGGCGTTGGCGCAAATAAATAAAAATAAAGTTAGATCGTTCAGAAATGGTATATAGATTTTTTTGATATTTAAAAATCGATTGCGGATATTTTCGAATTAGTAATATCATTACGATCGATAGACAGAAAGGGGAAGGGACGAAGGGGTAATAATATAGAAATAGGAGTTAGAACGTTGAAAATTTCTTTTATTAGGTTTTAAGGCTCTATAAATCGATAGCGGATATTTTCGAAAGTGTAGAGCTATTACGAGGGGCGAGAAGGGGGGCGGACGGGCAAAAAAAAAAAAAGAAAAAAAGAAATTCAGATAGAAAGTTGGGAATTAGTATTATTAGGTTTAAAAGCCCCCAAAAAATATTTCGGATATTTTTGAAAATGTAAAATAATTAGGAGGGGCGGGAACGGTGGTAGAAGGAACGTGCGCGTGTGTATACGATTCAGCAGTCAGTGGGATCCCGGACCGATTATTTCATCAATGATATATATATATATATATATTTTATATATATATTAATATTCTTGTTTTTCACTTACGATAATATTGTGATTCATTAAGAGTGTCGAACATAAATGTGCACGTGCAGCGCACAATGGTCTGCGCTGCCGAAGGCAGTGGGAACCTGGTGCGACATTTTCTCTGATCAGAATTTTTTTTCACATGATACAAATTAATGCAATTTTGAGAATTCATTAATTATAGTGATTCATTTAAAAATAGTTACCAGCGAAGCGGGCGTAGTCTGCTATTTATCTGTAAAGATACATTACAAAAATTTAAACTATTTTGTATTTGAAAAATTATTTTTTATTTTTATGCATTCAGAAAGCTGGAAAATATATTAATGTCTCAATGAAACAAACTACTAATATCCCCGCCCCCCCCCCCCAAAAAAAAGGCTCTTCTTTTCAATTAAATTAACATTCTGGTTGACATAGAAATGAAAAAAATTTTGAAAGGGTCTTTTGAATTGCTTTTCCAGCTGTTTTTAATGGCCTTTTTATACTCACATTTGGTGTTGTAAGTTTTACCATTCCCATAAATGTCATGCACCAGAATGACCCAGATATTTTCTGATGGGTCCTTATCAGGGCTTTTTGATGGCTACTCAAGCAATTGGACATAATTAGCTGTCATCCAGGATATTGTGGAATCTGAATTTGGAATGGAGGCATTATCCGTATAAAATATGTAGTCTCTAAACGTTATCAGATGTATCTATGAAATAAATTTTCTTGATAGACTTCTGAATTTATCTTTGTTTAAAGATAATCAAATGGTGTTGTCCTGTTATCAGCAAACCCGCTCTAAATTTTCACAGAGCCACTATGAAACTGATACTTTAAGAAAAAGTTGGTTCACTCCGAAGATCATGACACAAGTATTTAAAACTGTCCGGTCAATAGAGATTAAAAAAAAATTCTTCTGAATAAACAATAATTTGTCGTTTATCTCACAAAGGACATGATATTTCACAAACTCTAGGCGAGCCATTTTATGTCAGTTAATTAGACCTGTAAGCACATCTTCTTTCCAGGACATTTATTATTGAGGATGAAATGGACATCTTTAGGATGTAATGTGAATGAAAGGGATATATTTAGGGTGAACTGTGGATAAGTGTGTTTGTAGGGGAAGGATTGGCATTTAATTTCGCTATATTTTACAATTAGACTTTTTCATGTTGCGCTGTGTATAGTTCGGATGGGGCGAGAAAAATTCAAATCATTTGCAATTTGAGAAGAAGAAATTTTTTTTTTTAGTTACTCGCTCTCACTTGAGGTGCCAAAACAAAAAAAAAAAACTAAGCCTTACCATAGACAATATATAGCAATTTTTTTTTTAAATGGCTATTAACCACAGATTTACATCTGCTTAATTTTTAGCAATTTACCAATATTTTAAAGCGCATTTTTTTAAATTATTGGGATAATTCAGAATGTTACCTTGTTCAAGCAGGTTGAAATTACTACCTCTTCCCATTTTCACAAATGCTGAACTGCCGTCATTTGTGGGATCAGTTAGAGCAGCTCCGCAGATAACAAATAATAATAATGATACAGAAAATAATAAATAAAATGAAAGAAGAAAGGTATAAAAATGAGTTTGGTCTTACTGTTCTTTCCAAGTAGTAGCACGCTATAGCAAGAAACAACAACAACAAAAAATCTGGAGTGACTATACTCGACTTTCTGAACATTAGATAATTAGCAGTTGTTCCCGCAGATCAGGAGCCTCAGCGTCCTAATTGCATCATTCAATATACTGCAGATAATTTCTTTTTAATTACATATTATTTTTAACATAAGTATATAACACGTGTATGTCTATAATTAATAAGCTACATAACCAGATAGGTTTCTAAGATTGGGCTACCGCATATCTCAATCCCTGTTGTATGTAGTACCTATCTATCTATCTATATATCTATATATATATATATATATATATATATATATATATATATACATATAAATATTTAACTCATAGCCTTACGTTAATACCTTGTAATGAAAAACACTTGTGCAAATTTCATAACAAATGATTGCATGACCTATCGGAATCATTTCGTGTAACCCTGTAAACAAATTACCAATTCTATGCCTACCATTTTCCACAGAAATCATGATCTTAAACACTCTAATAACATATGTTTATTTCATTTTGTTCAATGGAATGTAACCATGTTAAAATGCACTTGTAAGAATTACCATATAGGCCGTAATGGTACAATTTCTTTTGTGCGTCCCTGTACATGAGCAATGAACATTATATACACCATTAAAAACTAATCAACTATTTTCTTGTAACTCATTAATATTTGAATTATATTTGACATCACTTGGATGATTAGAAAATGTCATCTGAATTATTTTGTGTGATTATATAAATAAATATATGTAGTCTGTACATACATTTTTACTAGATAAAACATGCTTTTAAGCATCTTAATAATATTTATTGATTACATTATTTTGAGTTTATAATAAACGCTTCAAAATGCACTTAAATGAAAATTTATCCATGGAATCTAATGTGACGAAATTCTTTTTTGTGTCCCTGTAATCTAGCTATAAGCGTTATATATACATCAATAAAAACTATACAACTTATTCTATGTAGATGAAGAATAACTGATAGAAATTTTACATAAGTTGGATGACTACATAACATTGCCGGAACACATTTGTAAAGTACTGTGCATTAATGATTTTGTCTAAGAACACATCTTTTTTTACTGAAAACACGTTTTCAAAGCTCTAAAAAATATATGTTTATTTCATTTTTTGAAAGCAGTGTAACAACGTTAAAATATGTTTAAAAAACTCTCTCCACAGGCCGTAATAGTAATAAATACTTTAGCTTGTCCCTGTACACGAAACATAAACAATATAAGTATAAAAAATCTATGTAGCTAATTCTGTATAGCGCCTAAACATATTTGCGAACTTACAAGTCAACCAGTGTAATTTTTAGAGCTGCTATCGTCGTACATGGAAATTCTGTTCATAAGTCGTAACGATCAGGAAAACTTCGGTGTGCACCTGTACACAAACTATAAACAGGATGCACACCCAGAACTGATTCCGTGTGCTTCATGAACATTTGTACCAGATTTTAAGTCTATCGGGTGATTTTTGTGGCCGTTATCGCTGCACACGCAAACAGACTGAAAGATAGACGCACAAAAGCCAAAAAGGTTTTGACTCTCCAATGCAAACCTTCGCTGCTGTTTCGGCGATAAATTAAATTAAAAGAAGTCTGAAATCAATTAACTCAATCGAATAATGCGTTTAACGCAATTGCACTTGAAATAAGTTGGCCCCATATTTCTTAAACATAAAGAATGTCTCATTGTGTCCCTGTAAAAAATTTTAAGAGCTAGAATCATCAAATTCTATATAGTTCATGCGTCAGTGAGGCATTTACACGCTATCGCATTTTAAATAAATTTGAACCCGAAGGCTAAAATGATTAAAAAAAAAAAATGTGTCCCTGCAAAAAAACTGTAAGTGCTATTCACCAAAATCTATAGAGTTCGTGAATTGTGATCTATAACAAGCATAAAAATTTTCAGCTCAATCGAATAAGCCATTTAGACGCTATCGCACTTCAAACAATTTCTGATAATGGTAAAGGGTTATTAATTGTGTCCTCATAAATAACTATAAGTGTTATACACACAAAAATCAATATAGTTCATGCTACGATGACCAATAACATACGTACGAACGTTTAGCCCATTTGAGCAAAGCATTTAGACGCTATTTCGTTTACATATACACAACACATACATGTGTACATACATATACACACATCATGAAAAACAGTGTAAAATCGTTAGTAGCTCGAAAATGGGAGCTTGTGTCAAAACCAAAGTTGGACATTCAAAGCTAGACATCATGACAGTCACAAATATAAGTTTGCGATATTCTACGACCATTCTTTTTCAAGCATTGCGAGATACAACCTCCATTTTACAAGATTTTCCTTACATATAATGTTCGGAAAGTAATATTTTTTTTAAATAAACGTAACTGCATTTGTCGTAATATTTTTATTTGTGTAATTAAAACTGTTAAATTGTGCTTTTAGATTGAATTTGAATAAAATTCAAATAAGCGGTGGAGTTATTCACTTGGCCTATATATTTTTTCCAGCACTGTATTATGCTCTTTTTGTAAGCAATGTTGTCAGAAGATATAACATTGATTTAATAAATTAATGCCTCACAATTTTCCAGTAAAAGCAAACTCATACATACGTCTTGAAAACTTATAAAAGAGAGTTTACATAGCGAGTTAAAAAAAAAAAAAAGTCGTTAGAGATATTTTCTGAAACATCCATTTCCAAGATGAATTACTCACCTACCTTATCAGGACGCCTGCTAATTTTCTTCTAGCAACTAAGTAATACATGTTAATGGACATCTAAAAAGGTGTTTATGTAACAAATTTAAAAGAAAACATTAGAGACGTGTTTGAAAAATCGACAGTTGGTTCCACTGCCAATTTTTACCAAAACTTGATAAACGCAATTGGTCACCGGAAATTAACAATTACATACGAAATGATATCTAATAAAGAGTTAATATATCGAGTTAAAAGAAAATTCGCAGAACTATTTTTAAAGGAACTCACTTGCGAGATCTAAATTTAAACTATTTATACAGGACGCCTATAAATTTTCCTGAACTAATTAACTAATACATACGGAAGTACATCTAAAAGAGTGTTTATGTAAGAACTTTGGTGAAAATCGTTATAGCCATTTTCGCGATACAGACCTAAGGTCTGACTTCCGGGTTTCAATAACCCACTTCCGGTTTTTCAATTTTCACCGCCATTGGAAAGACATTTGTACACTAGACGTGTCTTAATTCTGCAGTTTCTTTGTTCTATTTTTAATAGTTTTGGAGATATGATAGTCAGAAAATCCCCCCCATATACATATATACATACATACACATTGACCATTTGCCATAAACCACTTTTTTGGACTTGTTAGTCCTAGAACATGTAAATCACATCAAAACTCGATATCAATATTTTTGACTGAATACTATATTTCCATTATCTACGGTACTCGCGTAATGGCAGTAATAGAACAAGTAATTATACTGCGCTGGTTAAAATTAAATGATATTGTCGTTCTTTAAGAAAGAAATAATCATTTGGTATACAAAATCAAAGTTAAATGTTACTCATTCGATAATGTAGCGCATTTACTTTTTTTTTCCCTCTGGAACAATTTTCTTGGAAAGTTTTTATTATTTATCAGTCAACAGCAGTTTTTGTCGCATTTTACAGCACTATGCAAAAATGATTTTCAAATACCAACTGCTTACTTTCATACTGGATAACTTGGAGTATTTATTATTATTATTATTATTAGAAATCTAAGAAATTTGAAACTGGTACAATTCTGATATTTTATGATGGAATAGAGTAATTTTTTATTGTTATAACAAAATTAACAAATTCAGTTCATTTGCCAGTATTTTTGATACGTTATTATTGCAGAAAAGGGCCATTGATAAACAGTTGTATTTCAAACAATGTAAACTTTTGAAAAAAAAAAAAACGGTAGTTGATGTGTATTTATAGCATTATCTTAATATTTTGCTTTTTAACACTTTCCAACAAGATTGAAAAGTGTTAATGACTTTGGTTTGCATGTCTGCCTCTCCGCATTCTAACACCCGTAAATTTTCATATAATTTCATGAAACTCATATACGTTATAAGTTCAATACCGGATGTTCGCTACTAAAAATGAAATAAATATTGTTATTATTTTGTGTACAGGGTCACCCGAAAGTATTTGAAAATTTCTATGAGAGGTATTTCTATAAACCATATTTTAATGCCTTTACAAAAATCTTAATGAAATTGAAATATGTTATTCTAATTCACTATCGGATCTTTTCTATTGAAAATGGAGTAAATATCACAAATGGTTTGTCTACAGGGCCACCTGTAAATATTCCAAATCATTGCTATCTATGACTGGTATTTCTATAAACCGTATTTTAATAACTTTATATTGCATAAATATTAATGGAATTGAAATATGCTATTCATATGCACAAAGAATGCTTTCTATGAAATACAGTGTGATTAGCGTTAAATTTAACAGTACCGCAATAAAATATTCAGTTACATTAAGAGCTTTTAATGGAAACTTGCTGAATTGCATTTTTGGCACTTTTAACACTATTCTGACATTTTTTTAGTGGGAATATGATTTGAACTAGTGTATGTGTCTGTCCGACTCTCCGTATGTCTATCTAATCCGCCTCTAGCGTTCGTAAATATTTTTGGGTTGGTTGGTGGTTGGGTTTTACGTCACACTAATGCTGCGCAGCTGGGCAATTGGCGACGGTCTGGGACACACCCCTAGAGGTGGTCCGGAGACATGCCATCACAATTTTGATCCTCCACGGAAGAGGTGGCTCTCCCGCTTCGGTCACCCCCAAAGGTATAATTTTTGATGGGAACATGGAAGACATTGCGGCCTTGACAGATTTTACGTGCACCAGCCACCATTAGCGTACACGACGGTCTTTGGCCGGCTCGAGTACCGAACCCGCAATCTTCCAATTACGAGGCCGGTGCTCTACCGACTGGGCTACCGCGGCCCAAATATTTTTGGGATTTCTTAAAAATGATACATGTTATTCAAATTCACTGTGAAATGTTCCCTATTTAAAAGGGCATTAATAAGCTCTGTGCAACTGGTTTGTGTACAGGGACACCCAAAAAAATGCCAATGCTTTGCGTATTAGGTGATACTTTTCTATAAATCACATTTAAATATTTTTCTACTGCAAAAAATATAAAGAAATTGTCATTTATTGTTAGTAAGTTAACAGTATTGTTAGTAAGTTTGTTAGTAAGCTAACATATATTGTTAGTAAGCTTACAGAGCTACATTGAATTATTCAAATACGTTAAAGGCTACAACTGGAAATTATGGACTGCATTTCCGTTTGTGTTAATTTTTTTTAACACTTTTCAACAATGTTAAAGTGTAATTATTAATCCATTTTGTCTATCTGTTTGTCTTTCTTCCCTTCTGCCTGTCCGTTCTGTGATAATATAGTTAAAGAACATCGAAGTTTATACGATAAAATGTGTACGTACATTTGCAAAGAGTAAATAATCAAAGCATACCGCACAATCTTTCGTTCATTATTTATTTATTTTTAATTTAATTTAATTTTATTTTTTTAATGACTCTGTAGACAAATCAGAAGAATAAATCGCATTGGATTTTTAATTTAATTTATTTATATTTTTACTTTTCAATAACAAGAATACTTTTATTTCCTTATACAAAGTAAATGGAGTATTTTGAAACCGATTTATAAAATAAATTTTGTATCTTACATAGCTTAAAACGGTTGGCAGTTGAATGCGGAAAATTTATATTGAAGATCATACTTGACAACATACTAATTAATATTCCGTAGTATTGTTATCCTCGCCTTCTTTTTCACACTAGTATATTTTTAGAGTATTTTTCTTCTTATTTAATCGGAATTGCATTTGGAGAATATTACTCTAAAAATTTATTGGTGTCAGAAAAAGGGCGGGATTGACAACACTATGGAATATTAATTAGGACGTTGGCAAGTATGGAAGATTGATTTGACATCAATTTGCGCATCTATAATTTTAAATTTCATATGAGTTTCCTTTTTTAACGTGTTCTACTATTTATTCATTTATCTAATGAGGCATCTCTATTTACGTCAGCGTGTGTGCGTGTATCTCTCCTAATTAAAAAGCCTTTGGATGTAAAACATCAAGTATTTTTTATTTATTTATTTATTTGCGTATGTTCTATTATTTAATTGTGCAAGTCCATTTTTGGTCATTATATATAAACTGCTTTATAGACATCAAAGAATGCTCAACATTTATGGTAAGTTTATGATTTTCCGTTTTAAAGATTTTAATAGAACCTAGTAATAGAACCTATCTAATAATATTATTTTGAAGAATAAATTTTCTTACCTTAATTTGAACTGTTATTGCATAGAATTTACACATAAAGGGACGAAAAACATAAAGATAGATTTTAGCTTCTACAAAGTTTGCCGTTACTAGGGAACTAGGTGTCGTTATTCTCGATTTCATGAGTTGTAAAAAAATTTCGGCTCAGAAAGTTAGTTTAGGGTTGTTAAAATCTGGAAGCCTTGTATCAGTTTAAAAGCGATTTATTTAGCTTTATCTCGTATAATCAACCGATATCTTGTCACTAACCCTTGACAAGAAGAAAAATCGGAGATCAGCTTAACTCCATCAAACTCCAACCTGTGTGTATGATACCCAACCACTAACTTTCTTTTAAATAATCAGCCAATACCCTGGGGAAAATGTTATCAGTACTTAGAAGTATATATCGATTCAAAATTAACATGAATTCGACACATTTCAGAAACTCTGAACAAAGCTCATCGAGCCATGAAAGCCCGACATTCTTTAGTGGCATGTAATAGCCGCCTGTCTAATAAGAAGAAATCATTGCTATGCAATTCCATGATTCGTCCTGACATCAAATATGGTTGTATGATCTACGGATTGGCTACTAAAACTCACTAAGAAAAAATTCAGTTATTTTAAAATAAGCTAGTTCTATGATGTTGATGTCCGTAATATAGTTAATTATAGTTTTTACTTACACCATATTCTTGACCGTAGAATCCTTGTGCCGCAATCAACTAAATAAAAGTCTGGAAAAGTAGAAACAGTTTTTTTAATTTATATCGGAGAAAAGTCACATTTTAAATTACTTTGCAGGTTCAATTTTTTAACATAAAATACTTGAAAGGTTTCAAATTTCTTTCACGAAGCTACGAAGAGAGAGAGAGAGAGAGAGTGGGCGGAGAGTAAAATTATAACGTGTTCACTACACGGGAAAAAGAGCAGAAACTGGGGATCCACGTTTTGATGACACGGAGAGACCAGCGAAGAAGGGAAGCCATCTGCTTCCGTTATCATTGTTTTATGCCAAAATGCATGCCAATTTCAATTCTTTGTTTCTAAGAATAAACCAATGTTAATTTTTGATTATCAACGACGGCTTTTAAATGTATTAACCCTGTAGTTCGCCGGTTTTATGCCAAGCGCCAGGCTGACCACAGAATAGCCGTTGTAAAACTGAAATATCACTAATATTGCGTAATTTCAAATAAATTATTACATCCGGTGTTGAAACACATTAATCCTGACAATGAGTTTTCTTGTTTAGAAATATCTGAGAACATTTTTTTTTATAATTATACTCAATGTCAGAATTTCCGTTAGACATTATTTCTTTATATATATATATATTTTTATATCCTATAAAATTAAGTACATTTCTATTCAAAACAAGTATAAACATTTTATTTACGATTTTCAGTTATAAAACATATAAAATTTAGATCTCTGAATGATGTCTATTATCGTTTTATGTTAATATATAGTATAGGTCGTATGTATCATTAAAATTGTGTAATTTTCGATGATATTTAATAACAATTCTTTCTTCAAATGCCTGAGAACAAATTATGTGAATACAATATCTCATTTGAAATTTAATTATTTTTTTAATTGCGATAATGCATTAATTTATCATTCAATTTTTTGTTTTATTTAAAAATTCAATTAAAATTTAACCATATATATGTGAACACCTTCACAAGCTATTTCGTAGTTTTGTTCAAGCTACTCGTTATACCCGTTATGATACTATTCACCAGGATCTCCGAATTAATCCAATTTACGCTTAAATTCGGAAACTTGTGATGAAGTTTCATAGATCCATTTCCGATGTTGGAAATCCTCTATTAGACTCTATTCTCCGCTATGATCCTAGATTCGTTCGTGGAAAGAAATGGACTGTGGTTATTTCAACTAGAGAAGATGATTTTCTGCCTGTCTCTCAAAAACGTAGAATTATTATTTAATACACAATTTCCTCGCAAAATGACATTTTTTCCTAGATTGAGGGAACTGATAATCTAGAGTTGGCTAACCATAGCATATGACTTAATTTTTTAACTTTAGTTTCAATCGCGTATGCTCCACCTTCCTTCTAGTAAATTGCTTTTTTTTTTTTTTTTTTTTTTTCTTGTAAATATTTTTTCAAAAATTTCAATTGCTGGTATATTTTTTTATTATTATTTAGCAAATTTTTTTATTAATGCTTTACTATTTGCCTTGAATCTTTTGCTCAGAAATTAGTTGTTAGGTGAATTTTCGCTCTGATTGGTCGTTAGGCGCGTCTTTATAATATTCTGGAATTTTCTCCAATTTTCAATAGAACACTTTTGAGCGAAGATTCTGGAATTCTTTACTGGCTTCTGATTGGTCGTATGGGATTTCTCCCTTTTTTTTTTTTTTTTTTTTTTTTTTTTTTTTTTAATGAATTATATGACTCCCCTTCCTTTACTATGTTCAGGAATCTAACTTTTCTGTGTTTTTTAGAACGCCTAATTAAAGTCTTAATTCTTTTTCGCCGTTCAGACTTGACAACGCATGCAACAGATCCCCTGTTTTACTTAGGATTTCTCAAAGAGGATTTTTTTATTTTATTTTATATTGTTTTATTTTTTTTAAAGCTTGGTGCTTCACTCTGAATGATATCTGCTCACGCAGGGATAATTGATAAAGCAAATACTATATTATTTATTTATTTATTTATTTATTTTTTCAGAAAATTCATCTTTATGGTTTCATCACTTTCGATGGAGGTAAGCACTGGTTGCGATCAATTGTAGGTATTCCGAAACGCCATCATTGAGAAATTGTGAGACTAATTGTTAATTATTTTTCCTGATCATGCAATCTTTGTACATTGTGTCGTATGTAACGTTGGTTTTGTTACTTTCCCTGAATGAGTAATAGTTTTATAGGAATATTTCGAGCATAATCATAAAAATAGGCGTTCCCCATCATTATTCATAATTTACACAACTTGCCAGATTATTTAAGAACCATTTATCCCATACACAAATGTTAACATTTTCATAACAATATGTATTGTTTAATGGATTCTCAAGGAAGTCATGTGGGGTCTATACAGAGTTCCTAACTTTTATAATTTAATCACGAGCACTTTTAGCCCCGCCTCTTTTTCATGCCGGAAATTTTGAAAGATGATTTTCTTCTTATTTAATCGTTGTGACATATTAAAGAGAAATAATCTACAAAATTTCTGGTGCGAAAAGAAGACGGGGCTAAAACTTTTCGTGAATAAATTATGAATGTTTTGAACTCTGGCTCTCTATCCTATTTATTCCTTTTGTTACAGAAAAAATATAAATAAATAAATAAAATATTCTTCCTCTATTTTGACTTACTTTTTTAATAAATATATTTTTTGTAATAAAATTTGTAAGCAATAATATTTTTATTAAATGCTTAATATCCATTTAATAATTTAGAATTAATTTTGTGAATTTTGTAGTAAATATCTTTTTAAAATGTCCCTTATAGGAAAAATACTTCAGTTTTACGTAAATACTTTTATCCATATATCTTCTTCAAAGAAAAATATTGAAGTTTTTAAAGCTTTCTTCTTTAAAAGACCCAAATGGAATATACTTTTAAATTCTCTGACAGGTCAAAAAACTGGAAAATACGACATTTTTATAAATGTAAACAATAAGAGACAAGTTGGTTTATTCATCTACTCGTCTTTAAGGGTTTTTCTGACAAGCTTTTTCGGCCAATTTGACAAGAAATTTCGAGTAGGTAAAGTATTTCAAAATGTTCTTCCTCTCCAGTAAGCTTTCCTCCTTCTATCCAGTTTAGATAAGCCTGCTGATAAATCGATACCGTCAGTAAACATGACATGTTCTAGAAGAATTTTGTGTTTCTCATATTTAGTTCTACGAAGATATTTTTCAAAAGATCTTTATAATATAATTTAGAAAGAATAAAATAATTGTGATTCTTTTTATAAAATATTTTGTTAAATAGATAAAGTATCTCATGCGATAAATCATAGGAATAATACAATGGGCGAACTTCATTACATTTAAAATTATTTAAAGTTTCTAGTATGTTTTATGGTGGATAAAATCATTTGATTTTTTTTCTTTAAAAAACTATTTACAAGGCAAATTATTCGAATGGTATAATTGCATAATATACTAATCATAAATAAATATAATTAATGCACATTGTTATATTTAAAATTTTTTAAACTTTATTAAGACAAAAAATAATAATAATAATAATAATAATAATAATAATAATAATAATAGTAATTCATCATCACGTACATTCATCATGATCAAAATTTAAAAACAAGGGCTTCTAATTGCAATTAAAAGCCTACTATAATTATAGTAGGTATACTCAACAATGTATCAATTTTAATGCCAATTCAATACGATGAATTGAATTAATACCAATTCAAATATTTCACAATGTAACTGCTAAAAACGGCTTTATAAAGTATAAAAACCTACATGAACTTTTTATTGTATATATAGTGAAACGCGTCAATTAGTTACATATTCCTTCTTAGCTTTAGACTCCTCTCATTGAGTCTTTTTCAGAGTTATGTTATAATAGAATTCCATTAAGATATATATTTAGGTGTACTGCTCCTAAAATTCGTTAGGCCCGAAATAAATTTTGGGTCTAAACAATGAGTTTGGTCCCAAAATTTATTAAATAGGACTCCTAAAATTCGTGATCATGTTGCTGAATTTTTTTCAATTTTTTCATTGCTCAAGCTCACCCAGATAATCAAGAAAGTCTAGGAAGCCATTTATATACGAAAATAGATGAATTTCTTAAACAACCAGAAAAAAGACGATATAATTTCAAATGAGAATAAAAAATTATAAACGACTTGAAAAAATACCTATCTATAGTAATTATAAACACCGACAAAACTAAAAAATTGGCTATTATGAATACTATTGAATATATAAAAAAAAATGGAAAATACTATTAAAGAATTAAATTGTGTTGAAATCAAACGAGATTCTACTCCCACAGTGCAACGAAAGGAGAAAGAACTTGTTAAAGCAATACAATGGCCTAAAGACATTGAAAAGTTAAAATATAATAAATTTGTAACGGCCCCCTGCCTTAATAGTAAATACAAAGATCATAAAAATATCCCAAATTTAAGAGCTATTGTAGCTAAGTTTACCTCCTCTACTTATTATTTAGAAAAAAGTATTGTTCCTATCCTGAAAAATATTATCCCTCCCCCCTTCTCTTCATTTCTTATTAACTTTCGATATTTTAATTACTAAACTTAAAGATATCAATATCAAAAATGATCATTCCCTAATAAATTTTGATATTACTAATATTTGCCCCTCACATAACTTAGATTATATTTATACTCTAATTGATAATATTATTAATGATAATATTAAGTACTCAATCTATGAAAAATGCATTATTAAAAAAGCCTTAAAATTAATTTTCGATTCTAATTATTTTACCTTTAATCAGAAATTCTATAAACAAAGTTTCGGAGCTCCTATGAGCAGCCCAATTTCAGGATTACTGGCAGAATTTGAACTGCGAAAACTTGAAGAAGAAATTTTTAATCTAAATATCCGGTATGTAGATATTTTAGCAATCTGGAAATATTCTATTGACGAAATACTTTTTTATCTAGACGAAATCAATAAATTATAACTTAACATTCGATTTACCATAGACTATGAAAATAATAAAACTCTACCATTTTTAGATATTAACCATATCCATGAAAATGATAAAACAGAAACCGAAATTTACCGTAAATTCGATGCCGTGCAACTGACTATTCCTTATTTAGCTCCTATATCCCTAAATTATAAGTTAGCTAATTTTAGATTATTACTTAATTGTGCTCATAAATGCTGTTCCACCGAAATTGGTTTAGAAAAAGAAATTTATTTTATATACAATTTAGCCTTTAATAAAGGTTTTCCGCGTAAACTCAATAACTCAATTCCTCAGTTTACTAGTATAAATCATAATAGCAACGCTAAAAGTAATAGAATTAGACATTCCATTCCCTACTGGTAAGGCCTTCATGAAGTATTACATTCCACTTGTAAAATATTTAATTCTGATCTTGTTGCAATCCCTCCTCCAAAAAATACTAACACAGTAACTCGTAAAATCGACCCACATAATACACTATCTGGAATATATCATATCCGTTTATTATAAGAATTTATCCAACAAAAATATTATATAGGTATGACTACTCGTCCTTTAAAAGAAAGAATTAAAGAACATATTTACGATTTAAAAAATAACTATAAAAAATATGCTCTTGCAAGGTTTGCTAGTAAAAGTCCCATAAAAATTTTATTTGAAAATTCTAAATTAATTTATCAAATTAATAAAAAAAAAGAATCGCTTCAATTAGAGAAACAATTGAAATTATTAAGTGAGAAACAGAAATTTGTAATAATTTTCCCTCATTTACTGTACATAACTTTCGGTTACAGTTATTAAAATATAAATAAAATCCCTGTAAAAAAAAAAGACATGTTTCCTTGTTAGAGGGCGCAATAATCTAATGCTACATTTTTCAAAATCTTTAGGTAAAGTTTAAACTGGATATTGTAACTTGAAATATAGCACTGCGTGTTAATATCATAGTTGATAACTCTTAAATATGTCTTTATATTGCAGCAACAAATGATTTTATAGTAAATCTTATCAGTAAATATTTAGAATTAAAATATGTAATTCAATGACTATCGTAATTAGTTTAATATGTACAGTCGGTAACAAAAGTGTCCGAACACTAGCAGAAATTCCTATGTAAAATAAGTATACTTCATACGGTTTTGTTAAATAAATCCTTATCGAATCATGTTCTTACACTCACAAAGAACAGGATTCGACAAGGATTTATTTAAAAAAACCATATGAAGTGTACTTTATTTTTATATAGGACTTTTCGCTAGTGTTCGGACACTTTTGTTACCGCGACTGTATAGAATTAGCACATATTATTTTAGTTATTCAAGTAAATTGCAGAATTATCGTCGATAATGTCATTGCAGAAAAAGTTTAAATTATGGATGTGGATATTTAAACAGGAAGTGATATTGCATGTCGATATCATTCTTTTATAGTGATTTGATTCTTATGGATTTTAAATTAATGGACTTATAGGGCTGTATAAAATAATATAACCAGTCACTGACTCATTGACTGACTCGCTTACTCACTCAACACGGCCACGGTGATTTTATGGAATTTTTCTGACTTACTTTTCTCTGTTAATGAAATGTAATCTGACTAAATGTAATTATTATTATTATTATTTATTTGTTTTCATTTATTTTCTCCTTTTATTTATTTATTTTTATTTATTTATTTATTTTAGTTTATTTTTTATCATTTTAAGCTTTAATCAAAATAGTCTTAAGTACAACTTTCGATGTATCTCCTATTAATAAATTAAACTACGGTCTTCTGCTTTAGCAGGACCTTAGACAATTTTTTTTCTCCTGTGGGAGCAAAAATCCATATAAACACTCGGTTTGGGACCCACAGTGAGAAACCAGTGTAACCAATGGTGTGAAGGTTGGTTTAAGGACCTAAACCTCCAAAAAGATATTTTTTTTCTTCCTCCTCCTCCTCCTCCTCCTGGGTACAGTCTGGAATCACACGTTTGCGAGCATAACTCGATTCACAATTGCTTTACCGTGAAGAAATTTTCCATATGGATATCACAATTAATTACAAAAAAAAAAAAAAAAAACGCAATTTTGGAATTTTCAATTTTAAGCGGATGGAGGAGGAAAAAATCAGTTTTTGGCCGAAATTTCTCAAAATCCGGATTTTGAGTAAAACTTTACCAAAATTACACAAAGGTGTTGACGCACAGACGCTCGGCTTCCGCAAAATGTTTCTAAAAACCCAATATGGATTTTCTCTCTCTCTCTCTCTCTATATATATATATATATATATATATATAGCATTTTTAAAATTTAGAATACTAAATGAAAAAAACATATTATGGCATCAAACAGAAATGAAATTCTGAATTCAATTTCAGAAGTCTATAATTTTCTATAATTCCAAGGAATTTTAACAAAATTGAGATTGACGTTGAGTGTGTTTCACGTCACAATAGAACTACACAGTAAGCAATAGTGACTTTCTTGAAAGCATACCCAGGGATGGTCTTGTCACACACCATCATATTTTTTATTGTCTGCAATGGTGATTTAAATTATCCGGTATTTTATACACTATGCGGGATAATACATATTACAATGTGATTTGTTTTTCAGTAAAGTAAATGTAATTGCTCGTAATGTCGTCAAATTAGGGAAAAAAACTAAATATTAATAATATTCTAACTATCTAAAATTAAAGAAATTTTAGCATTATTTTACGCCGCTGATAGAATTGTTTAATTTTTTTTTTCTTACTATTATTTATTATCTTACGTAATTATTACTTACTATTAATGTCATTTAATTGATATAAATTAGAGAAAAAATTAGTATTTTATTTAAAAATTTTCCTTTACCTTGTCAAAGGATGAGAATTTTTTTATTTAAATAGCAATTTCATTTGTTCTTAAACATTATTTATTTTATGTAATATTAACAAAAATTATTTCACAATATTTTTCAGAAATCTCTTACAAATAAGACAAATGCTTTTTTGGAAAGTTAAAATTTTCATAAAAAGAAAATAGATTTATTTTATGTCGATTTGCTAAAAAATTTTATTTATTTATTTATTTATTTTATTTTATTTTTTTTAGTCTCCAACTATTTCCTCTAACTTTGAACGCAAACCACGTTCTTTAAAATTGATGGACAGAAATGTTTTATGTCATTCACTCTTCACAGAGATGGTCAAGAAAAATTTGAACTGATTTTCATTTTATATTCTCCCATTCTATAAAAGAGAAAACTGCAGAAAATTTTATAGCAACTTATAAAATTTAAGATGTTTTAGAATTTTATGCCTAAAATAGTCATGCATAAGTTGAAACATAAAATGCACATGTTTTAAACTCATAAGAATTTACATCTGTTTGAATGTATAAAACAAAACCTTTTTATGCGAATTTCATTTAGGGAAAACAAAATAAATTAAAGATTCATATTTCCATATTTTTTTCAGTGAATAGAAAAATTCAATTTGTCTATCTTGAGTCAAATAAATTACAAGAAATTTCCTTTTATTTATATTTAATAACCTTGAATACATAATAGTTTCAGATTTATGATTTTTAAGTAGTTTGAAACAAAATGAATGGGATATATTTGTATAATCACAATGTTAAATATATTGAAGCAATTTCATCATCCAGACACCACTGGTCTCTGTTGATAGTATTAAATATATTTTAACTCGTAATAAATAATTTGTCCGAAAAAATATGCTCACATAGAAACTTGTTATGGATTTATGCGCCATGCTTATACACTACAAAAAATTATCCTGAATGTCAGTTTTCAAATTTGATTTTCCAATCAAGTCATATAAAATCTTAAAAAACTCTCCTCAAAATTAAAAAAAAAAATCTAATGAAATAATTACATGTACTGGGTGATTATAATTAAAATTACCCTATTTACACTAACATAGATTGGATTCAAGTAGACATATTTGATTGAAACTTGGTGCACGAGTCATACGGACCATGGGGAAAAGAATTCTGTAACAGAAAATAATAGTTAAATTTTCGACCGACCGATACTGCTTTTTATGCTAGGTAAAAATGAGTTATCAAATTTTGAATGTTTTTAAAACCAGTAGTTAACTCCGGTAGTTAATCTTTCTTCCCCATGCATTTAGAGAAACATCACCTATTAATCAAAAAATTGTTTTATTTGGGTGGCAATAACTTTTCTGTGCTCTGGAAGAATTTCGATGCTTAAATCGATTACGAAAAAAGACTCAGTTGGGGCAGACCTTAAATGATAAATATAAAATTGAGTTGGTTAAATTGTGAGAAAGATAAAGGAAACTGAATTTAAAAATAAACTGTGGAAGAAGTCATATTGTCGTGGATCCATTGTTAATAGATATTATGACCAAAAGTAGGCAAGCAAAACCAATGCATTTTATTCAGATCTACAAAAGGGATCTTGTATGGACACCACTTTTCGATCGATTACAGAAACTTTCTCACTGCAAATAAAGAGGCAAATCATGAGAGTGATGGTATACTTCATTTGTCAAAGATTATCGGAAACTGGGCGTCCCTTCGACTACGATAGCATAACTTCATCCACAGATTCATTTGAAATCAATCTTATTTATATTCCTTGTAAAATAATCAACACCCCAGTATCTTCAAATTTAATATTCATCTTTCTGAAACCCACTCTCAACAGAAGTAATTTTCGTAAACCTTTAAAGAATCGATATTCTTGCTTAAAAACAGCTTAATTACAGCTTAAAAACAGATATTGTTTTAATAAAACAAATTGATCAGTATGCATCGATCTTTCTTATCTAAATGCGTGATGAAGGTTGATTTTGGTAACAAATATTTTAAATTCACTACAAGTGTTTTAAAGATGCTGAAAAATTTTAAAAAGTTATTTCTCCATTGCATGAAAAGTTCCATATATTGGTCGAAATTTTAATTATAAAATTTTTTGCAAATTTCTTTACCAATTGTCCATATAAAACTTATATTAAGTTTCAACGACGTACGTTTAACAGAACGAGATCTACGTAGATGTAAACAGTGCAACTTTAATTATAACCCACCATTATAAAGAGAGACAATTTAGGTCCATTACATTTGTATTGACTCCTTGGTTTCAGCTAATATCCTTGTTTATGAAAAAAAAAAAAAAAAAAAGAGTGAAAGGAAGAAATGAAACCTTTGCTTATGTAAATTTAGCTAATTACTATGTCCATGCAGGTATTTTATATAAATTGTTTTTAGGTATTCTTTCAAAAACAACGACAAAATTTTAATAATTGCAATAACTTCACGATCATTTCAAAACCTTTTTATAAAGTAAATTAAAGAACTGTTATTCCAAGGACGAAACCATCACACCCAGTCACATTAAAACTACTTATACAGGATTTCATGCTATGGAATTATCAAGTAGAATATTTTCTAACGAAACCATGACTCTCTTAGATGATGCCGTTATTTAAAATTTATTTTCTTACATTCAAAACATCAAACCTGTATGAATGTGATTAGTTAATTTCGAGTTACATAAAATATTATCTTACCATTACAAGAGTATCTCACTTTTATGCCTCATTATTACACCATCCCATTTAATTGTATCAATTAATAATAGATCTGCTGCATAAGCGTTTGCTTAACAATAATATTAATACTTCATTACTATTAAATAAATAAGTTCAAATGTAATACTACTGTAACATTCAACACATATTATAACCTAAGGTGCTAACCTCAGTAATCTTCAAGAGATTACATGGGATTTAAAATATATATATATATATATATATATAACTTTATCTATTTGTACAATATGTCTAGAATGTTTTCGCAAAATTTCAAGTCAATTTTAATAAAAGTAAAGGAGAATGAGTCTTCGGAATATGTCGTTTTATTCCTACTTAAAACTTTAATTGCGTTTTTCCTGAATTTGTGTTTTTTCTGACGTTATTTTTTAATTTGATGGACACGATTTCTCAAAACCAATGCACAAATCTTATTGAAAGTTTACACTCTGATAAAAAATAGATTTGACTAGTGTTTGAGCGAAAGAATTTTGTTTCTTAGATAAGGTTATCATGAATTATCATGTCCAAAACTGTTCTGTAGGGTTTCTAGAAACTAAATTCCACCGGTTGAATTTTCCAAAATTTTTAATTAAAAATTTATAAAATATTGCTTAATTGTTGCTCTTTTATATGCTGAATATTGTGAATAAAGAATTTTTTTCTTATATACAAAACAATAGCGAAAATATGCTTCAATCAGCATTCGAAAGCCATGTAACCTTTTAATTAAACACTTTATTAAACCTTCAACATTTAATGGTTTCCCACTGAAACTAAACATTTAATATTTTTGAAGTATCAATTTTCAATATTTTCTCGGGCCGCGGTAGCTCAGTGGGTATAACGCCGGGCTCGTAATTGGAAGATTGCGGGTTCGGTATTCGAGCCGGCCAAACACCGTCGTGTGCATTCGTGGCCGCAATGTCCTCCATGTTCCCATCAAAATTTTACCTCTGGGGGCCACCGAAGGAGAAGAATCATAACTTTCGTGAAAGATCAAAATTGTGATGGCATGTCTCCGGACCAAGTCTAGGTGTGAGCCCCAGACCGTCGCTAATTGCCCATTGCGCAGCACTAGTGCGACTTAAAACCCATCCACTCAATATTTTCTCCTCCTTTTAATCAATTTTTAAACGTACTGTCCTTCTGTGTTCGGTAGACAGCGGAACTACGCCAAAATATAACAAAGGATGTTCCATAGGAAGCCAAAAGAAGTCACTGGAAATTTCTTGGTAGAAACATGTGCGTAGTTGCAGCTTAAATGATGCACTGATGTTTAAATTTTCCCCTGAAGAAGAGTCGTGCTATTATTTTGAAATGAAACATCTGTTGCTTCATTTTTGAAATTAGTTGTTTTTACTTACAAATTTATTTATTTACTAAATTAATTGTCATTTTAATTGAATCAGGTTAACATATGGACGTTTTCAACAAACAAACAAATAAATCTCGAAATTTTAATGAACGATTTTCTTTTTCTTCTTTTTACATTCATATGATTATAAGTTTAACTTTCGAAATTAGTTAATCAGCAAAAAATATTGAGTAAATGTTAAAAGGTTAAATATTTATTTACAGAAATTCATTTAGGGGAACCTGACACCTTCGACATGGCACTACTGAGGTAGGTGTCGTAAAAAAAAGCTTATATTTCCATTTAATATTTATAAATTGAACTATAATAGGTTTGTTAAATAAAATGCGTATTCAGGTAACAATTCTTATGGTTTTTGATATATTTTGTACAGATTTAAAATAGTTAAATTGCATTTTTTCAGTCTACATTTTTTTTTTCATGAATTCATGTCTTTTAAAAAAGCTGAAACTTCTACAGTTATTTAAAAAGAAATGTTTTTTTTTTTTTTTTTTTTTTTTTTTTTTTTTAAATGTTCAATAGAAACTACTTAACAGAATTAGGGATGGATTATTATTATTATTATTATTTATTAATAAGTTTTTGAGGAAAAAAAATTAAACATGCATGTATATGTGCACACACACATTAAAAAAAAAAAAAAAAAAAAAAAAAAAAAAAGCTCTTTTCTTAAATACCTATAGAAGTTTTAGCATTTTCAAGGACATAAATTCATGAAAAAATTCAAACTGAGAAAATCCACTTTGTAGGTTTCAAATATGCAAAAAATGCATAACAAACCATAAGAGTTGTTGCCTGGATGAATTTTTTATATAACAAACCTAACAATGTTCATTTTTTAAATATTAAATAGAAATATAAATTTGTAGATGAAAGGTACGAAGTGAACGGTTCCAGATCCTTCTAAAAACTCCTTTTTTTTTTTTTTTTTTTTTTTTTTTTTCATTTCGCTTCCTAACTCTGGATGTTTGATGAAGTGCACTAATTATTATTTTTTTAGCTTTATTTACAAACCTATCCGCATATGGAGTTTACGTAAACTCGTACGTTCTAGGAGCTATACCATTCAAGTTATAAAAAGTATAGCATTAAAATTTTATAGTTAGTTTAGATATTTTTAAATAAATTTTTTTAAATTGCAAAGAAAAAACTAGTATGCTAGTTTAGTACCCTTATTATTATTTTTTTCTTTTAACACATACTTTGTTAAAAATTAAACTATATAAATATTACATAAACGAAAAAAAAAAAAAAAAAACTACAAAAACACAGACTTTTAGAGTGAAACGTTTTTTGCTTTATTGTATAAATAAATTTACGATTAGATTTTATTTGTGTGTTTATGCGCGTATGCATTCTAAAAGTATTTTTCCTACATAAACACATATTTCTTTTTAAGTAGCTTCTATCAAAACGTTTTCTGGATAGTCTGCATATTAAACTGTTAATATGACTCTATTTAAAGATGATGTATTAAACTGGTGTTCTCTTTTGTGCTTAAAAAAAAGAAAAAGAAAAATAGGACTGTAAAATACATATTTAAATGTATTTTGATTTTCGATTTATCCTATATATAAGGGGAAACTTTTTACGAGTTAAAAAATAAATAATCACAATTATTAAAATATATTTTTAAATGTAGAAGACATAGGTGATGAATCAACAGAATATCTAATATTTACTGGAGGATCCAAGAGTTATAGAAAAAAAATATGTATATACAGCAGAACCTCGATTATCCGAAGTAATTGGGACCTAACCTACTTCGGATAATCGAAATTTTCGAATAATCGAGAATTCATCAATAATCATCTAGTTTAATATGTAGTATCGTCATTGAACTGGTATTATGACTATTTTAACTATTAAATAAATTAAAATCATAAATGAAAATAAATTTATTTCTGAAACAAAAACTTACAATGGTTTAAATGGAAGCTTGATCTGGTGTAAATTGGCCATCCTTTGCCGTGCAGCTCTACCTCAAGTTAAAGAGAATAGGTTCTTTGTACTTGCTTACAATCAGAGGGTGCAATAACATTCGATTGTTCTGGGACTCGGCAGTATGACCTTCCAAATTTCGAAATGGGGTATATTTTTGTTTAGAACAAGGACGTTTGAAAGTGGGGAAGAGTACACTCATACCGAGAATTGAGCTTGCGAGAAGGAATTCTAAAAAAGGGAATCCAAAATATTTATCTGCACTCGTAGTTTGGAAAGGACGGCTTGCATACAGAAGAACTTTAAAAATGCATGTTTGTTAAGAGAAAATTTTGGATGATAGTAGAAAGTGAAAAAAAAAAAAAAAAGTGGAGAAGAAACCGACTTCGGTTAACGGAGAGTAGCTTCGGTTAATCGAGGTTCGGATAATCGAGGTTCTACTGTATATATATATATCATTCAAAAAAGCATTGTATGTAGCACAATGCGGTTTTCACTGAAATGCACAAATAAGCAAAATATTACACACACATATATAATACCTTGCTTTTCTAGTATTTTTAGTACATATATATATAAAGAAAAAATATCAGTCGTATTTGATCAACAGATGGCAGTATATTCGCAGTATTTTTCACATTTTAAACAGACCTATCTTCTCAAATAACGTAATATTGTGAATATAGATTACCCTGATTTGGACTTGTTGTCTAAATTTTCAGACGTTAGCGAATATTTAAATTAATACTTTATTGTTTATTACTTTATTACTTTATTACTGCTATTGATCGTTCTGAAAAGAAATTCATGATATTGTTAAGAAATAAAGCATTATCAAATAAGCTTTATCTTGAGAATTACCAATGGGCAACGTCTCACAGTACTTCTCATGAATTATGGCTGTCACATTAAAGAATTATAAACCTAGTTCCGTCGTTAAATGTACTGCGCAACTGTAAAAAAATGATTCTTACAATTAAAGCGCCTCCTGTTGGAGAAAAATAAAAGTAATTTGGCAATAAATTTCTCTTTACTTAAAAACAAGTCTAATGTCTTTTGCATATTTTATTAAAAACTGCATAGAACTACGGCTTTTTTTTCTTTTTTTTTAACACTTTCCAACAAGGTTGAAAAGTGTTTATGACTTCGGTTTGTCTGTCTGTCTGTCTGTCTGTCCGTCTGTCCGCGCTCTAACTCCCGTAAATATTTATAGAATTTCATGAAACTGATATATGTTATTCAAGTTCACTATCGGACGGTCCCTATTGAAAATAGAGTTTATACCTCTATTAGTTTGTGTACAGGGACACCCGAAAGTATTTCAAAGCATTGTGTTCTATGAGAGGTATTTCTATAAACCATAATTTCATACCTTTACTGTAGACATACCTCAATGAATTTAAAATATGTTATTCAAGTTCACTATCGGACGTTTTCTATTGAAAATGGAGATTATACCTCTACTGGTTTGTGTACAGGGACACCCGAAAGTATTTCAAAGCATTGTGTTCTATGAGAGGTATTTCTAGAAACCATATTGTCATACCTTTACTCTAGACATATCTCAATGAAATTGAAATATGTTATTCAAGTTCACTATCGGACGTTCCCTATTGAAAATGGAGTTTACACCTCTACTTGTTTGTGTACAGGGACACCCGAAAGTATTTCAAAGCATTGTGTTCTATGAGTGGTATTTCTATAAACCATATTTTCATACCTTTACTGTAGACATATACTAATGAAATTGAAATATGTTTTTCAAGTTCACTATCGAACGATCCCTATTGAAAATGGAGTTTTTAACTCTACTGATTTGTGTACAGAGACACTCGAAAGTATTTCAAAGCATTGTGCTCTATGAGAGGTATTTCTATAAACCATATATTCGTACCTTTACTGTGGATATATCTTAATGAAATTGAAATATGTTATTTTAGTTCACTATTGGATGTTTCCTGTATAAAATGGTGGAAATACCACCATCGGGTTATACATAGGGACACTCAAAAGTATTCCAAAGCATTACGTTCTATGAGAGATATTTCTACAAATCAAATTTTAATATCTTTACTTTCCACGAAGTTTTAGGAAATTGAAATACGCTATTTATATGCAAAAAAAAAAATGCTTTGCAAAGAATATAGCATGATTAGCATTATTTTTACAGGCTGGCACAAAAATATCCAGTTATATCAAGAGCTATTAATAAAAATTGCTAGAATTGTAATTTCGTTTACAATAAGCGTTTTTAACAAATTCTAACATTTTTAACACTTTCCAACAAAGTTGAAAAGTGTTTATGACTTCGGTTTGTCTGTCTCTCTGTCTGTCCGTCCGTCCGTCTGCCTGTCCGTCTGTCTGTCTGTCCACGCTCTAACTCTCGTAAATATTTATGGAATTTCTTTAAACTGATATATGTTGTTCAAGATCACTATCGGATGTTCTCTATTGAAAATGGAGTTTATACCTCAACTGGTATGTGTACAGGGACACCCGAAAATATTTCAAAGCATTGTGTTCTATGAGAGGCATTTCTATAAATCATATTTTCGTACCCTTACTGTACAAAAATCATAATGAAATTGAAATATGTTATACAAGTTCACTATCGAATGTTTCCTGTTGAAAATGGAGTTTATACCTCTACTGGTTTGCGTACAGGGACCCCCTAAAATATTTCAAAGCATTGTGTTCTATGAGAGGCATATATATAAACCATATTTTCATACACTTACTGTACACAAATCCTAATGAAATTGAAATATGTTATACAAGTTCACTATCGGATGTTTCCTGTATAAAATGGAGTAAATACCACCACTTATTTGTGTACAGGGACACACAAAAGTATTCCAAATAATTGCGTTTTATGAGAGATATTTCTATAAACTAAATTTTTATAACTTTATTTTACACGAAGATTTATGAAATTGAAATCTGTTATTTATAAGCACAAAAGAAAATGCTTTGCATAGAATATAGCATGATTAGCATTAAATATACAAGGTGACACAAAAATATTCAGTCACATAAAGAGCTATAAATAAATATTTGCTAAAATTGTACTTTCGTTTACATTAAGCGTTTTTAACACTTTCTGACTCCAGTTCACTATGGAATGTTTCCTGTATAAAATGGATTAAATACCACCACTGATTTATATACAGGGGCACCCTAAAATATTTCAAAGCATTGTGTTCTATGAGAGGTATTTCTATAAATCATATTTTCATACCTTTACTGTACACATATCGTAATTAAATTGAAATATGCTATTTAAGTTCACTATAGATATTTCCTGTATAAAATGGATTAAATACCATCACTGTTTTATATACAAGGACACTCAAAAGTTTTCTAAAGCATTGCGTTCTATGAGAGATTTTTCTATAATTCAAATTTTAATAACTTTACTTTCCACTAAGTTTTAGGAATTTGAAATATGTTATTTTTATGCACAAAAGAATGCTTTACATAGAATATAGCATGATTAGTATTAGATTTACAGGGTGACATAAAAATATTCTCTTATATTAAGAGCTATTAATAAAAATTTGCTAGAATTCTACTTTCGTTTACATTAAGCTTTTTTAACACTTTCTAATATTTTTTAAGTGTAAATATGATACCAATTTGTGCATCTGTCTGTCCGCGCTCTAACTCCAGTAAATATCTATGGAATTTTTCGAAAGTGATATATGTTATTCAAGTTCACTATCGGATGTTCCCTATTGAAAATGGAGTTTATATCTCTACTGGTTTGTGTACAGTGACACCCGAAAGTATTTGAAAGAATTGTGTTCTATGAGAGGTATTTCTATAAACCATATTTTCATACCTTTACTGTACAATATCTTCTTCAAATTGAAATATGTTATTCAAGTTCACTATTGGATGTTTCCTATATAAAATAGACTATATACCACCACTAGTTTATGTACAGGGACATTCAAATTACTCCAAAGCATTGCGTTCTTTGTAAGATATTTCTATAAAACGAATTTTAATAACTTTACTTTCCATGAAGTTTTGGGAAATTGAAATATGTTATTTATATGCACTAAAGAATGCTTTGCATAGAATATAGCATGGTTACCTTTAGATTTACAGGGTGACACAAAAATATTCAGTTATATTAAGAGTTCTTAATAAAAAATTGCTAGAATTGTACATTCATTTACATTAAGCGTTTTTGACACTTTCTATCATTTTTTTAGTGTGAATATAATTTCAATTTATGTATCTGTCTGACTATTCTTCTGTCCGTCTGTCTGTCTCTCTGTCTGTTTTTCTGCGCTCTAATTCCCCTAAATATTTATGGAATTTCTTTAAACCGATATATTTTATTCAAGTTCACTATCTGATGTTCCCTATTTAAAATGGAATGAATACTTTTTCTGGTTTGTGTTCAGGGATACCCAAAAGTATTCGAAAGCATTGTGTTCTATGAGAGGAGTTTCTATAAACCATATTTTAATACCTTTAATGTATAGAAACTTTAATGAAATTTTAATATGTTATTCAATTCCCTATCAGATGTTTCCTATGTAAAATAGAGTACATTTCTAACTGGTTTGTGTACAGGGGCACTTGAAACTATTCCAAAGCACTATGTTGTATGAGAGTTATTTTTATAAACAAAATTTTGATAATTTTATTTTCCACAAAGCTTAATGCAATTGAAATATATCATTCGTATGCACAAAAGAGTGCCATTTATGTAATATAGTATGGTTAGCATTAAATTTGCAGGGCCACACAGAAATAATCAGTTGCATTAAGAGCTATTAATAAAAATTTGCCGGAATTGCACCTTTGTCTACATGAGCGTTTTAACACTTTCTTCTAATTTTAGTGGGAATATGATTTCAATTTGTGCATCTGTCTGTCCGATTGTCTACTTTTCCGTCTGTTTGTCTCCGGCTCCTCTCATTAGTGAATATTTTGAGAATTTTTAAAAAATGATACACTCAAGTTCCCTATGGAATGTTCCCTATTTAAAATGTCATTATTGGGTCCTGTACAACTAGTTTGTTTACAGGGACAACAATAACAACAATAAAAAAAAGCCAAAGTATTACGTTTTAGGACAGATTATTTTAAAATTATATTTAAAAAACTTTATTCTATAAAAATCATAAAATCATTAACATGTAATATTAATATTCTAAAATTTTGTTTTGTATAGAATATGATATGATTAACTTTCAGATTTACAGGGCTGTAGTAAAATATTCAGAGAGATTAAAAGCTGTAATTATAAACTAACGGCTGCATTTTCTTTTGCGTTAAGTCTTTTTAACACTTTCCAAAATGCATAAGAGTAATTTTAAAATCAATTAGTCTAGCTGTATGTTTTTCACTCCTTCTGTCTGTTGTGCGATAACGGAGGCAAAGAATATTAAAAGTTATTCGATACAACAATTGCGTACAGTTGGAAAGTGTTACTAATTAATGCGTACTGCATGATTTTTCTTTCTTGTTTTAATAATACATTTTTCATATTTCTGTCTACGACTTTTGGATGATCCAGTATTTAAAATTATTATAAATGCTAATTAAAAATCTTTTATTTATACAGATTTATCTTCAGAATATTTTAACAAAATATGATGTTTCCGTATTATGTATTAATCATATAACCTTATATATATATTAATAATACCTAATTTAAATATAAATTAATTATAATTTTAATAGTAATTATATACATATGTGTTTGTTTATGAATGTATTTATACATATATTAATTTTCCAAATTAGAATTTATATGTTGACTTTATTTATTTATTTATTTATTTATTAAATAGAATCAGACTTTTAAAAAAATAAGAAATTTTCTTTTATTTTTTAAATTTCGAGTTATTATTATATATATATATATATTCATTTAAAGATATATTTTATACCGTTTTTAGCGTCTTTTTAAATACTATGTTTAAATCACTTGGTAATCATGCTATCTAAGCAAAAGTCTATCTTCCATATCAAAAGAATAAATAAAGCATTTAAATTTTTTAGATCATTTACCTTACGACTGAGCCATCCTACATTGTTCGTAAAAGTCTATTCTTTATCGCTCTCTTCTTCAACGGCCATTCTTACAAAAGAATAAAACGTTATGGCGCAGAGTTCTCCTCAAAACTTATGACTGCAATAAAATTTAAACCTTTATGAGGAGAAGAATTCTACCTGCTCTTTGACGTTCATCCGATCATGTTTCTACAAATGTTCAGGTATTCATGAATTTTTAAACTTTCCAATATGAGACTTAGAAGATTTTGATCGGAAAAAGTTTATTTTATCGCCATAGGATGTGAACACATGCATGTAAGGATTTATAAGCAGAAAAGACGTACTTTTACAAACGAAATATATTTCTTGATATTTATTGCCAGGCAGAGTTTGAAGATTGAGAAAAGCATTTAAATATTTTATTGTTTTTGATAAGGTTAAAAGAAAAAAAAGAAAGAAAGAAAAGAAGAAGAAGTAGCATATCTGGCTGAATTTAGCATTTGAAACAACTTCTAAATCGATTTATCCAATCACATCCAGAAAAAGAATATGGTTGCGAAGAATGTTTGTGAGATGAGGTATGGAGAAATTTTATTGTGATTTATTATGTTTATAGACAATACTTTACAGATATTTTGATAGTATTATCTATATATATTAAGCTGATTGTTTGTTTGTCTGGATTTTTAGTTCGCTATAAAAATCTACTCAGTCCAACCGACAACTACGAAAAGTGGCACATTTATTAATCAGGAAAAAAATCTATCTAACACCGTACTTCTAAGTTCAATCCAATAATTGGATCAAAAGATATTAAATAAAAACCTCATTTTAAAGATTAAAAAGAAAGAAATATTTGATGCCAAAATAAATAAATAAAATGCATATGATTACTTTTTTTTGCGGCAATAAATTATAATGTTTTTAATTTCGTATGAAAAGTAATAAAAATTAGGGAAAAAATAACCTTAGTTACGGTACGAAATTTGGCATATTTTTTTATCAGGAATTCGCGTGTAAATAAATATGTTTCTAGAGATATTTGGGCATTAGCTTAAAACTTTTATTTAATTAAGTAGTAGTTTTCTTTTCTACAATGAAACATTTTTTTTATTGATACTTTATGTGAAACTTATGAAGTCCTTTTATGTTCTCACCTTAATTTTAAATAATTATAATTTAGATTTCATTGAGTTTTTTTTTTTTTTTTTTTTTTTTTTTTTGTTTTTGTTAATAGAACAGCTTTAAAATTTTAAATTTGGTTCCGAAGTAGCTCGGACGTTTCCCGCCAAGATTTTACGCAGTTGTAATAATCATTTCAAATCATTGCAAGAATGGCCAAAAATATTAATGTCGCCAAGGGATTCTATACTAAAGCTGAGCCTTTTGTATTTATTTAATTGTAATATTTTCAATAATAAACTTCGAAAAATGGGTATAGCTTTGATATCTGTCGTCTCTATCAGTTTTTGGATTTAGCCATCTGGGTTTTTTTCACCAAAGACAAAATATACCAAATCGCCTCCGGGAAGTGTTTCATGCATTTGTTTTTCCATTTTATGTTTTTGGTCAATGCTTGATATCAAATTTCTATAAACTTTACTTCAACCTGGGCAACGCCGGGTATACTGACTATACTTAAATTTTTTTCTTAATATTTCGTTCTAAAAAAATGAAATAATATCATCAGAAATATAAAATAATAGATCTATAATTCCACTGCGCACTTTAATTTTATCTGAAAAGTATTTTATGAAAATTAAAGCAAATTCTCTAGATGTATGAAATGTTTTATTTTTACGCGTGACAGAATTCATACACATGAATTGTGGTAAAGTTAAATTTTTTAACTTTATTTACTTTCTTTTTCCCATATGGTAGACAAAAGTATTGTTTTTAGGTCAAATTTTGAAATTGAGTTTTTGTTACATTTACGTGTTTTGAGGTCTCTTGAATCCGAAAATCAAGTTTTTAGCGGTTCGTCTGTGTGTCTGACTATTATTAGTATATCTCAAGAACAAATAACAACAGAAAGTCGAAACTCGGTACTCTGAATATATTTATCATATAGGGATGCTACACTAAACATTTCGTTGAGCTCAAGGGAATGGTTCGTGCACAGGGATACAGAAGATAATTTAAATACATTACGTCTATGGGGGAAATTTCAGGTAAGTACACTTTAAGATCTATAGGCTGCCTTAAACAAAACAGGATGTTTTTTTTTTTTTTTTTTACATGTATAAAAGCATGTTTTCTGTAGATTGTAATATGGAAATCATTCATCATTCCTTTACAGTGCTACACAAAATATCTGGATATATTGTGACTATACTTGGAAATTCCCGGAATTGTAATTCCTTTTGTATTAGATGTTTTTGAAGACTGAATTTAAGTACACAGTATTGTTCATAGTGCATATTGATTATAGACAATATACAAGACTACCTAAAATTAATTAATTGAATGTAATTGATGGACTTGCTTTACTACATTTTACTATGTCAACGACCACTTGTCAGGAAGCAAAATTAATTTTTCATATTCATGCTGTAAACAAAGTATTTTTTTTTTGAATTTTCAAATCTGAACTTTTGTATAATATTTGAGGTACCCTGATTACGAAAATCCAATTTTTAGCTGTCAATTTGTATGTATATCTGTTATCAGCTTACTAAAAAAGAAATATTTTCAGGGATTAAAATTTAATATTTTAAAGTCAGTATTGGATTTCCACTTAAAAATTTGATCCAGATTTGTAAGTTTGAAGGCAAATTATTGGTCTTAAAATAATAATAATAATAATAATAATAATAATAATATGCATTATAATTAAACGGGGGATTGAGGAGGACAGTAGCCCCTCTCACATAGAATTACATGTCAAATAAAATTGTTCTTGAACATATTTTAGATTATTTTAAAAGTACATTGAAATTTATTATTTAAGAGAAAATCGTGTGTGACACACCAGATTATTTTTTTATTTTTATTACTTTTGTTTTTAATTTTGGGGACATTGCACCAAAAATTGACTTTCTATCCGTAAGAAAGTGCTCATCGAAATCGTTCTCCATTAACTTAAAAAATATTACATTATTTCTTCACAAAAAAAAAAAAAAAAAAAAAAAAAAAAAAACTTAAATTATCTAATTTAAAATTATAGACGACAGAAAAAATGGTAGATTATTTTTAAAATAAGAAAAAAATGTTCAGATGACTTTAATTAGAAAAAAAAATGAACAAGTAAATAAACAGATATTTTGCAACATATTTACATTGAAGTTTAGAGAGATTATTAAGTTTGAATAAGAATCATTTATTATTTATAATTTCACTCTTTAATGCATATGGATAAAATTTGTAATCCAGAAGATTAATTTTTATTTATTATTATTATTAATAATTAAAGTTTTATTTTTCTGATTTTCTTTTACGACGTTCTAAATAAGAATTTCTGTAATATCTACATATGCTGGTCGATATTTTCAATGTTGTGTTTTATTTATTTATTTATATATTTAGTGAAATTTTTTTTTCTCCACTTCATCTCTCACTTCTGATATAATAAATATATGCAAGCTTAAGAATATCAGTTGCATTTGCGTCAGCCACAGGGATATTATTGGTTATTTCATTTTTTTTTTTTTTTTTTTTTTTTTTTTTTATGTTCATGACGGTAATTGTTTTTTTCATCGCATTATTAATTACTTCTTCAAAATATTAAATCATTAAATACCTATTTTAAAAATATATAAATCAATAAACATCAGCCACGTTTTCTAATTCAATGAAAAAAAAAAGTGATAATAAAAAGTTTTTATATTTATAGATATTAATAAAAAGTATTTTTTTATCCCTTTTCTTTTAAGTTAATAATTTTTCAACAATATCTCTAAAAAAAGAGTTAATTAAACACGTGTCATTTGTTATTTATATTAAAACCACGTAAAAATAATTTTTATTTAAAAAAAAATTAAAAATATTATCCTAAGCTTTTCGCTTTGGAATTCCAAAGCATCATCAGGAATTTTTTTATCCTGAAAATCTCTGACGATACTTTGGAATTTCAAAGCGAAAAGCTTAGGATAATATTTTAATTATTTTTTATATATATATATATATAAATTAATTTTACGTGTTTTTAAAGGGGTTTTAATATAAATAATATATATATATATATATATATTTTTTTTTTTTTACAGTTTTACAGCAAAACACTCTGTAAAGTTTTTTAAGAAAAAGAAAGCATTTTAGCTTAAAAAAAATATATATATATATTAGAAAAGTAGAAATATATGCATAGTATTATGGACTAATATATCGCTCAGAAGCAGCAATAGTGGCATAACTGAAAATAGATAAATGGGATTAAACTATTTATTACTATGGAAAAAAAAACTGAACATGCCTTACCGTGTAAATATAGTATTACGAGATGCACTAATATTGCTGATGGGAAGATATTTCTTTTTAAATTGAAACCTGTATTTATTCCGAAATTCGTAGTTCTTGAGTTATGCGACTATTTCAGCTCATGAATGGTATGCAAATATATTTTAATTCGCAAAAAATTTGTTATGATTAAAAGGAATAGAAATATATTGTATATGAATAATTTTACTAAACAAAATTATGTATATATCCGAAAAGAGGACAGTCATATGAGACAAATGATACCTTAGTGAAATTTTTGCTCATGAGTCAAAAAAAGAAAGTATCATATTTTTCAATAAAATTGTATAATAGTTCTATATCGTTTTATTTACAACTAGCAAACCCTTGCGAAAATTTCGCAATTTATTTCCTTCCTTCTTTTTTTCTCTTTTTTTTTTTTTTTTTTTTGGTGGTGGTGGGGGGGGGGGGGAATGGAGCGCTAGTGATAGTAAACCTAAAATCATTCAAAGAAAAATTTCAACATAAAATTTATGTTTGACGATCTAGTTTTCATACTTCGCCAGGAAGGACAGTTTTAGTATAGGACCCCTATGACAACTTTTAAATTTTTACCACCATGTTGGCGATGCCTTTTCATTTATTAAATTTGGCATATTTTTTGTTTAAAAAAAAAAAAAAAAAACTTAGTAGCTATTTTGATTATACTTCTTATTGTTGAGTTTTTTAGTCAAATTATGACAAAAAGTTCATATTTTGTTTTTATCTTTAAAGCATTGCTAGGTTTGAAACGACCCTTGCAAAGATTGTAAAGATGCAAAATAAAATATATATATATATTTATATATAAAATTATCTCATCAGACAAAAGTCGCCATTTTTTTAAATTAATATTATTATTATTAGACCACTAAACTGAGTTCGCGTGCTTAAATATTGTTTATGTATTTTTTTTTCTAAATCCTCGCATATTTTATTGTCACTATCGTCTCGTTTCTACAAAATATAATCGTAATTGTTCCACTTTAGATAAATGTTATATGGATATAGCTACACATTTAGTATAAGTTACACAGGTGTACTTCTAAAATTTTGATTTGATAATTTTCGCTTACCTTTATGTTTTTGGTGTCTCCAAAAACTAAAACTCAAGCCAGTTTTTTTTTTTTTTTTTTTTCTATTAGGTATAGATATCAATGACGAGTGTCAACCGACACAGTTTCTTACGTAACTCTTCCACCACTTTAATTAAGTGATAACATTTATACTATGTTTCCATGATTAATTATAATTAATCGTGAAAACATCCTAAAATCTTCCTAAATTGAAATTGTGTCTGTAGACATCTTGTATTGACAAAGATATATAAGCGATACAGAAAAAGTGGCTTCATTTTCGACTTAAACACACACACACAAAAAAAAAATCTTTTATGATAATGCAGACGAGTTCCATATTAGAGAAGTAGTATAACACCAAATATCCAAAAAAGTCCATTTTATTCTCAATATTTAAAAAAAATACATAATACAATTTTTTTCTAAGTTTTTTTTTTTTGTTAAAAGTAAAAAAAAAAAAAAAAAAAAAAAAAAAAAAAAAAAAAAAATCGATAATTTTGTTTTAAATTATTGATGATCAATGGTTCAACCATTCGTTCTAAAGGTATTGGCGAGCTCTTTTCAAAGATACCCATCATAAAAATTTACTCCCCTCGAGGGGGGACTTCCCCCCCAGGGGGGAGGCGAGGCTCCTACATACACAATTTTTTTCCCCTGTTCACTATCTCTATTACAGAAAATATATATTCGTTTCATTTCGTTTAGTGCAGTCTATAGATGTTAAACTCTACTTACCTGCAATTTCCTCCATAGACGTAATGTATTTGAATACTTTTGAGTGTCCCTGTACACGAACCATTTGCTTGATCTTAACGAAAAGTTTAGTGTAGCATCCTTATATGATACACATTTAGAATACCAAGTTTGAACTTTCTGCCATAATTTGTTTTTGAGATATGCTGATAATAGACAGACACACACACAGACACACAGACATACACACAGACCATTTGCTAAAAACATGATTTTCGTATTCAGGGGACCTCAGAACATTTAAATATAACAAAAACTCGCGTTCGAAAATTTGACCCAAAAACAATACTTTCTCTACCTTATGGGTAAGAGAAAGTAAAAATTAGTCAAATTTACTAGATAAATCTTGGTCGAAAAACTGCAAAATTAAATAAAATATTTTTCAGACCATGGAATGGAACGAGCAACATACTTTCTCCCCAAATGCAATTAATTAAAATACATCTGAAAATTGCTTTCTCTAAACAAACGTTTAGAGAAATTTCAAGTAAAACTTAAACTTAATTGAAGTATTTCAAAATATTGCATAATACGATCGTCAAGTTTCATTACATTTTTATGTATGATAAAATTATTATTATGAAAATGTATTTATTTAAAGTAAACTTACTTAAACTAGTTTAGTGTATAAAGAAAAATATTCCCTAAAGAATATTTATTTAAAAAAAAATAGTGTTTATTATGAGCATTTCACCAATTTATGCGTAATATTTAATCATTGAATGTGTTAACATTACATGTTTGTACTATTACCTTATGGAGCACCTGATGCTGTAGGTAAATTATTTTGTTCTGAGCGTATTCAGTAATAATAATAATAAATTAGAAATTCTAACTCCGAAACTTTCATTAAATTATTTATTTTAATTTGTAATTGTTGCGAAAAAAATTAAACTTTGAATTTTACATCTGTTTTTTAAGATAGCACGCGATCATGTTTTATATAAAAATTAAATCATTAAATTCATTTTTTTTACTTATTTTTATTTCATATTATTATAGATGCTCGCGCACTTTTTATTTCCCAATTCAAAATTATTAAAAAAAAAAAAAAAAAAAAAAAAGTAACGATACTGTATAAATTTTCTTTTCTTTTTCTTAAAAAAAAAATGATTTTGATGAAATTCTGGCAAAATCAGAATTTAGTTTAGGACGGAGGACTATTAGTTTTTTTTTTCTTCCCAATTATAACATCGCATTCAAATTATTCAATTACATTTTCGATAAATTTTAGATTTCGATAAATGTCCAACTATCGAAAAATGATTTCGACAAATGTCCAACTATCCAAAACGACAACGTAAAAATCCCAGATTGAGTCTGATAGGCCCTCAATCCTAAAAAAAAAATGTATCACCTAAAATTATCAAATGTAGTTTTTCTTAAAAAAAAAAAAATGATTTTGATGAAATTCTGGCAAAAGCAGAATTTAGTTTAGGACGGAGGACTATTAGTTTTTTTTCTTCCCAATTATAACATCGCTTTCAAATTATTCAATTATATTTTCGATAAATTTTAGATTTCGATAAATGTCCAACTATCGAAAAATGATTTCGACAAATATCCAACTATCGAAAAATGATTTCGACAAATATCCAACTATCGAAAACGACAACGCAAAAATCCCAGATAGAGACTTTAGGCCCTCAGTCCTAAAAAAAAAAAAGTGTATCACCCAAAATTATCAAATATAGTTTTGCAAGAATTATTTTTTTTAGACTTGGATTTTAATAGCTAGGTATAGCGAGATTGAAACACTTTGCGGATATTTGAAAATTTCGCTCCTAAAACGCATCAGAGATAGGCGAAATGCATAAGTTATAGCGCATACAACTCGTTATTTGACTTATTTCGAATAGTATAGAAATGTTTCGAAATTTACAGTTTCTTTACTCGAAGTTCAAGCGGAAATTTAATCCTCTTTAGTCATCAATTTGAGAGAATTTGTGATTCTCCATCAATACACCTTCTCCATTATTCTGTAAAGGTTATATCTCAGTGAATTTATGCATATGTTTCTGAGGTTCTACTGGCAATACGCGTATAACGGAGATTTTTCTGCTGCTGCAATTATTTCCGCTTTCTTTTAATTTTGCTTTTTTATATAGTGTATTACAAGAATACTACATGAATTTGCCCAATGTAACTAAATATAATAAAAGTCAATTAGACCTTTACTTACAAAATGAAAATGTATACAGAATGATTTAAAAGTTTATAGATATTATGAGGAACATTTTACGCTATATATGAAGGGTGACAATCTGTTTTCTGGTTTTTTTAATAATATTTCATCTGTTAACAAAATGTACGATTCTTTTCACTATCTAACTCTGAATTTAAGCTTTTTTAAATAGTATGTTTAGAGCAAGAAACAATCTATCTCTTTTAATAAACCTATATAAACAGTTTTGTTTTACTTTAAAGAAATTATTGTGACTCTATATATTAATTCTCGACCAAAAAATCTGGTGTGGAAAAACCACATGGTTTCCATTACATACTTTAATACATATTATAAGCACATTTTGGAGACAATGTAACCAGAAAACATAATAATGACCTAATATTCAAATACTTAACAATTTTCCTGTAAGAAAAAAGCTGATACATGCGTAAAAACATTTAAATAACGAATTAAAAAAATGGTAGAGGCTTTTTTTGAAATATCAGTCTCTGAGATCTAAAACTGACCTACCTAATAAGGATGATTGCTAATTTTTCAGTAATAACCCCGTAATACATAAGAAAGAATACATAAAAGGGGTTTGTGTACCAATTAAAAAAAAAAAAAAAACATCGTTATAGCTGCTTTTGTGATACTGCCTTTCACTAAAATTTGCCATACTCGATTGTTGAACGAAAAATAACAATTACAATTACATACGAAAAAATATCTAAAAGGGAGTTAATATGGCGAGTTAAGAAAAAACCTGTACAGCCATTTTTAAAATCACGCACTTTCAAAATATGAAATTGAACTTCCTATACAAAACTATCAATAGTCCTGAACTAACCAGCTAATTCATACGAAATGTCATCTCATAGAGTGTTTATATAGAAACATTAAAGAAAATCGTTAAATCTGTTTTTGAAATAGGTCCCACTTCCTGTTTCGATTATCTCATTTCCGGATTCCAATTTTCTCTAAAAGTTGGAAAAATCATGTGTACAGTACACCAGACCTGTGTGAATTCTGAAGTTTCGTCGTTCTATCTGTTTTAGTTTCGGAAAATTCAGCAGATTAGTCAGAAGATGCCGCACGTACATACATACATACATACACTCACCAATTGCCGAAAACCACTTTTTTGCACTCACAAGACCTTTAAATACGAATATCAGGTAAAAACTCGATATCGAATTATTTAACCTTCATTACCTACAGGTATGGAAGTAAAAAGAGGATTTTTATAAATTTTTAAGATTTTGTGTATGGGTATTCTCTAGCTCTGTAGCTCCCAAACAATAAGACTGATTTAACTGCTGTTTTTTTTTTTTTTTTTTTTTTTTTTAATTATTAGTAAAACGCTGTTTTATTAGGGATATTCATTAGTTAAATTTGTTGGAAATATCATTTAACATTATTAATATTATTTATTTTAATTTGAGAGCTGGCAATCTTCCAAACGAACTAATATTAAATTATAAGTTCTATGTATTTTTGTTTAATTGTAGAACAAAAGAGATTTTTTAATTCGACAATTATTAAACGAAAAAAATATTGTCTATCAGTGGTGATTGCATATATATATACAGTATAACCTCGTTAACGTGAATCTCAAGGGGAATGAAATATTTGTTCAGGTTATCAATAGTTCATACTATCAGTAACTCATCTTCTTCTAGCTGAACTAATCTTCATTTTCACGGGGATTGTGGAAATAGTTCATATTAAAAGTAATTTCACGTTAACGAGGTTCGACAACATATATATATATATATATATATATATAATTAAAGTCCAGCTATATGCTGACAAATTGTAGTTTTCAAATTAACGTTCTTCCATTTGAAATTTTATGACTTCACAGAAAAATTAATTAATTTTATATTTAATTCAATTCAAGATCAGTGAACTTTATAAAACTATATTTACACGTAATTTATCGTACAAAACATGCCATTTGATTTTTTCCTAAACAAGTTTAATGGAGGGTCTAAATATTAATTAACTAAATCTACATTGCTTGCTGTTTAAATTATAAGTCACATTATAGCACGCGCCATACTAATTAATTATAAAGATTTTATTAGATAAAAATATTTAAATTGATATATATATATATATATAAATCAAGCGTAAAATAATACTTCAATTAATTAATACTAAAATAAGAATATTAATACATGATTTTATTTAAACACCTATTTTCATTGAACGATTAATATTAAAAATAAATCATTAATTTCCTGAAAAAAAAGTTCAGTTTCGATTAAACTTTTAAAATGAATTTAAAAGAAACTTATATGTTTTTTCAATGATAGGATACGAACAATAATGATATCGCATAACTTTATTTTAACTATACTCAAATTCAAAAGGCAGTATTTTATTAAAGAAATTAAACGAAGTAGAAATTCTTTACAACTATTAATTATAAACTTTTTTGGGTCATTGAAATTGCATTCATAATTTTAGAAATCCATTAATAAAAATCATGCAGAGATATACTGTAAAACATTTATTTCGTATAATTTTTATTTTTTCTTATTTCTTTTTATTCATGTGATTACTAATTTATTCATGCATAACCGTCAAGGTCTGAAATTACAAATATTTTAAGAAAAATAAATAAATTAGTATTACTTTTTTTTTCTAATTAAGAAATTACAAGTTTTTTTTTTATGTTTTTATTCTATATATTAAAACTTTAATTCAAATGATTTCGAAAGAAATCTGTATATTATTGCTAAAAATATGATAATTTCAATAAAACATTACTGTACGGTTTTAATTAATTAATTAATTAATTTTTTATTATTGTTATTATTAAAGCAAGGTAGTCAGTCCTTCTGCGGAGGATAAACATTGTAATGACATATCTCTGGACAAACACAAGTGTGAATCTTAGACCGTCATGAATAGCTGATTGCATTGATCTGTTTTAGCATAAAAACATCTTAATTATAACTTCAAAATCAACACAATGATCTTTTTTTATTTACAGATTGAATTAATTTTAAAAGCTATTACAAACAAGATAGTTTTGTGCTATATAAATTTGAATTATTATGGATAAAAATAAAAAACAAACAATATGAGAATATATAAATTTATTTTTTAAACTTATACGGTATAGTATCCATTATTTATATTAAGATTCAAATTACTTTTAATAACATGTTTAATCAGATAAAAGTTTGACACAGTAATGACTTTGATATTTCAATATATATATATATATATATATATATATATATATATACATATATTCATTTAACAGAAAATATACAGGCAGATTCTCTTTTCACATATGTTAGTAAGAGGTATATTAAGAAAATCCTGTATCAAGTTACTCATATAACTCAAAATGCAACTGTGAGGTATATGGTAGTTAGATCTGGCAGTCTGGCATGTACAAAATTTTCACATTTATAAGGAAATATTCATTTCAAAATTTAATGAATTTATACAGAATCGCAATAATTTATTTATTTGACTTCAGAATGCCTTAATAACCAAACTTTAAATAATCTTCTTTTATACGCATACACTGATGAATGATATCAATGATACAAGGTTTGTCTAGAATGTAATGAGACTGAAATTTTCGCACAAAGCAGAAGGCCAAAGTAGGGAATTTGCCGGTTGTACAGGTGATATGCCCTGTCAGCTACAGATTTTGGTTGAAGTAAGCTGGTTTTGAGCCTTTGCAGCGCACGGATGGCTTCTGAATCAGACACGTGTTTGAAAGTGGAGTTAAGTTTTCAGAATGCAATGGAATATCGAGTAGCTATACGTCATAAATTTTTGTGTAAGACTAAAGAAATTGGATAATAAGCCACTTGCCATTTTACAAGAAGCTTATGGAAAGGATTCTTTGTACACCTCTGAGGTGTTTAGGTGGCACAAAACTCTTCAAAAACGGAAGCGAGCACATCGATGGCGAACAACGTGTTGAAAATTCATCAAGTTTTCGAACGTCAGACAATGCAGCTAAAAACGTTTTGGACTGTGTTCACAGGGTTAATATCTAAATGGTTACAGAAGTGTTGAAAAAATGAAGCAAATCGTCGCGGAAGAATTTCAAATGTGGAATTTGTGCAAAGCTCCTGACTCAGTTTCTGGCAAAACACATCGTCGTAACGTTATTACAACCACTGTACAGCTCAGATATGTCACCGCCGGACTTTTTTTTAATATCTTTTTTTTTTTTTTTTTAAATCTAGCTTAAAATTTCATCGTTTTGAAAGTCTGGAAAATATGCAGAAAAACATGGCGTGTGTTAAAATTGAAGAATTTCAGTCAATGTTGTCGGACATCGAGAGACATTGGCAACGGCGATCCAATGCAGGAGGAAGCTATTTTAAAGAATATAAGTGCCTGTAAAATTATCTTAAAATAAACTTATATTATGGAATCAGTCTCATTGCTTTCTGGACAGACCATGCAAATCACAAACCAAATACAGATTTAATATTAAATTTCATTCTTTAATCTTTAAATTTCTATATGTTTCTATTTTTTATGTAACTAAATTTTTTCTCTAATAATATTTCTTTATCATTTTTCTCGCTGTAATAAATGTCACTAGCTTTTCTTGGAAGACTACATCCTTTGTGATATTTTACTTATTTTCAAAACTTAAAAGAATAAAATAATAATTAAACTGCAGATATTTTTCATGAAAATGAATAGTAATAATAATAATAATAAACACCTTTTGCCTATAAGTAAGCTTTGTAATGAAGTTGTAGTGGCATCCTAAAATCCCCCCTTTGCTAGTGTAAAATTTTATTAGCTGGAAGACGGAAGGCACGGGACCAAACAGAGGTTGTATTCAATCTTAAGTTTTTCTCTGTTTTATATTAAACTTGTGAAAATGGACTATTTAAAAAAGATTCTTACATAAAGAATTTTGCCCCGACTTAAGTTCATTTATTGCATGCGTGTTTCTGTTTATTATAAGCGTACAGATATTCTCTAATTTATTTTAATATATTATGAAAATCTGTATCATTTTTATTGTACTGTATATTTTACCACTACTGGCGATGATTTCATTTCAGGAAATTCTCATCCATTCGACATAGTGTTTTATATGTCTAGCAGATTCTTCCAGCTTAACAACAGTTTGAAGACTACTGCATTTAACGAACATCAACAAAAAATGAAAGGGGAGAAATATTTTCCTTAACAGATATTAAAATCAGACTAACATATTTTTTCCGTTGGATATTAATATAAATAGAAAAAACTCTTAGTTTAAATAGAAATTTTATACATAAAAATAACTATTATATATATATATCACGAATATCCCTTTTAAGAACTTCTTTCTGCGCTTTATTAAAAAAAGAAAATAATGCAAATACAAAAGTTACATATTGTAATCCTACTAATTTTTGTTACCAATATGCAGTTTTATAATAACAAAAAAAGGTTTTACTTATAGAAATTCTCAGTAAAACAATGCAGCTTGTCTCATAACATTTTATGTTTACAAACTTAAAGCCGTTTATCTGTTTATGCATTCGTCTCAGAGATAATCCTTCAGACACAGAATTGCTTAAACCCTCTTTGCATCCTAATATGACCTTAATATCTGCATTTCTGTATGCAATCCCTCATAGGTGTTTTCCTACAGGACAGCTATTTATTAACATTTCAGTCAGCAAATACTGATGGTGATGAATTAATTCTGGACTGATGATCATGTTTGACAACAAATGGATTGTAATGCCTTATAGGCAATGATGTGTGTGCAGAGAATTTAGGTGTGTTTAAACACGTTTAACAATATTTATTTCAAATACGAAACCAATTTTCTTTGCAGTATTTGTATTTTGAATAAAGAGTAATATTATCCAGGTAAGAAATATCACTGTATAAATCGTCGTTAAGATTTTATTTGAAATAAAAATTCATGTTATTGAATTCTATTCAGAAATTTTATGTATTATTCTTAATTGTTATTACATTAAAAAATATATATAATTTAAATTATTTTATTTTCAAATTTAAATTATTTTATTTATTAAATTTGTCTTACATTTTTGAAAGTTCTCAGTCACTTTGTTTCCTTGAATATATATATAGTGTAGGAAACAACCTGAAATTAATACTTTTTAATGGAAAGATATATTGAAAAAAGTGCAAATATTTCACAAAAATCTAATGCTTTATTCATGGTATTAATAAATGTTTTATTTGTTCACATGCACTGGCATTCAAAATATGAAGACGATAGCTAAATTCGTTTTGCATTCAGCAAGGTAATGGAATTTACCAGTTCTTCTAATATGTTATTTTATAATTTTTATTGATATTTCTACTTAACATTGGTCGAGTTCGTTATATACAACCGTATAAACATCAACGGCCTAAAAACGTAACTTATTAAAAGCAATGACATCCATTTGTTACATTATTTTTTCCACAAGTTTATGATAAATTTAGCTATCTTCTTGATGTTATGCATGTAGATAAAATTTATATTGTATGGTAAAACATCATATCCATTGATAAAATTTTAGTACTTTCGATTATTTTTTGTCACATTTTTCATTATTTATATATTTTTCCATTAGGAAATATTACATTTCAAATTGAGATCCTTCTTTTATATGCGATCAACCTGTATTTTAAAGATCCAATTAACGGTTTGTCCATTATACAAATTTTGTTAATTGTGTCAATAAGGAGGTTTAGATTTAACAAAGAACACAGAAAGTAAGGAGCCTTAGTATGTAATCCGAAATGAAGGCAGTAAGCATAGAGACACAGATTAGTATGCTCCTCCGGTGGCTGTGATGCTAAATTAAGTCGGGAATTGCAAGTGCGGACCGTGAAGAGGATGTGTTGTAAATATCCAGAATGCTAATGCATGTTAACAACACATTTTGAAAAATATGATGTTATTATAAATAAAATAATTTCTTGAAATTTTTTCGTACTTCTTCTCCAGCAAGTGAAATATTTTGAAGTATTACCGACCATTTTTATTATAAATATCACAATCCTACTTTTTACGTTATTTTTTCATTTTGTAATAAAACTTGAAAATTATAATAACTACAGTTTAATTGTCTCTAAAACCCACTAACGAAACTGAAATTTTGATACTTTTAAGTTATTGAATGTTAATATATATATATATATATTTGATGAAATATAAATTGTTGTTATCAATAAGTATCTAAAAAGGAATTTCATTATTCTTAATGTCATTATTATTATTATTAATTTATAGGAGGTGTGATACGATTCAACTCCATATGTGGCAGATCAGGAAATATACAGATGCAATGGCTGGTAGTTAGAGATAGTGAGCGAAAAACGCACTCAGATGTTCCGATCATGTTGTGCGTATTGTATTATTTAAAAAGAAATTTAATGACTATAGTTTGTGTCAAGATAATCGCCTTTTAAATAAAAAAATAATTAATGACAGATTTCTTTTACTTTTAATAGAATATGTACTACATTGTTTAGAAAAATTAACAACATTCAAAATATTTGATTTAAAAAAGGGTTTCTTTCATTTATATATATATATATATATATATATATATAAAGAAAAAAAGAAAAAGAAAAAGTCAAAAGTCAAAAGTATAATGTGCTTGTTACGCATAACACTACATACACTGCAAAAAATAAATCCTTAAAAGTACAGGAAAAATCTGGCAGCAGGCGTGCCAGTATTTCTCTGTCAAATATACAGTTTAAAACCGTAAAATTGTATCACTGACATATATTTTACGGAGGAATTCCGTAAATCAAACAGGTTTTTTTCTAAAAGTGCAGTTTTGTCCTGTACATTTGACGGAAAAATAATGGCACCCCAGCTTCCAGATTTTTCCTGTACTTTTAACATCTTTTTTCTTTTTTTTTTTTTTTTTTTTTCAGTGTACTAGTGTCTTAGATGCCCATTTTTAGTATAAATCATATCTAATTAATCAAAAACTCTATATTTACAGAATTATTCCTTAATAATACAATATCATTGTAGATGGACTACGTATTGATACCGTCCTAAGATGAATAAGAGGGCTTAAAAAATTGAACCGTATACTTGAAGATGCATCATATTATGGTTTACAGATGATTTTTTAAAAATGCATATAATTAAGTAGAAGAATAGAAATTCTCGGAAAGTTAAAGAAAATGGACAATAGAACCTTCTAAAAGTAAAATATTAGCAATTAAAAATTTCTCGAAATCCAAAACATATAAGCAACTGCATTTCATTATAGGATTAACTGGGTGTGTTCGAAAATTTATACCCAATTACGCTCAAATTGGTAAACTTCACAGTAACGGAGTTAGAAATGGTTTCAAATTTCATTTTGGGCATGACAATTAGAAGCATTTTTATACAATTAAAGCCGTTACGGATTGTCTTGCATTCCAAAAAAAATTAAGAAAAGAAGCTATAACAACTAAAATAGCGAGATTGCCTCTATTCTCAGAAGAATTGGATTATGAAATTTTACATAGACTTGAAAATCAAAAATGCACGTTGTTGCACTTAGTAGGGAAAATATGTTGATAATCAACTGAACAGAAACGCGACGAAAATGTAAAAACAATTAAAGCCTTGGTAGAAAAGGCAAGAAATATAATTATCTAATTAAAAGAACTATTTTACATAAATTTGAAGATGGTACAGGATTAATTCTAGTACCTGGACAGCAGCAAAATGAAACTGTGCATAAAATACACAATAAATTTCATTTTTCTGCTGCGAAAATTGAAGAACTACAAGAAAAATAATTTTATATTTCTATATCTGAAAAGCTAATTGATGTAGTAATAGCTAACTGTATAGACTGTACATCATATAATAAAATACAAGGGAAAACTGAAAGGTTTTTAAATCCACGTACAAAACCAAAATGTCCCACGTGATACTTCCCATATTGATCTTACAAGACCATTCTTATCAACAAATAAAAGGTATCAGTATATTTTTACAATTGTATATACATTTAAAAAGTTCACATGCTTCTATCCAGTTAAATCATCAACACTTGATGAAGTTATCACTGAGTTAAAGTGCAACAATCGGTGTTTGAAAAACCCACACGAATAAGGGGAACACGAATAGAGGAACAATGTTTATATCCAAAGATTTTAAATAATACAGTGCTGAACAAAACATAGACCATATTCCCAGGTAGCACATAACGTTGATATAGCGTTGAAAATAAGTCTGAACAGTGAAAAGTTAGTTATAACAATGTTAAAACAAGGTTATTTGCTACTGGGGTTAAAACAACTACGGATATACCAAGGAGGACCGGAAAGGTCAGGCGATTATATAGAATTTAAATCCCTGTCTTATCTAAACTTGCAAAAGAAGGAAGACAAAAAACGGTATAAATATGTAGAAGATGCACAAACAATAATTAATAGTATAATTACTATAAGTACCGTGTCAGACGAATCGAATATCAAGGAAAATTTGGATGAAGCGTATCTGAACTACACGATGAAAGAGTGTCAGGATATGAGAGAATAAGCCAAAAGAAATTTCCCTAAAATATAAGGAAACAAAAATCAATTTAAGGAAAAAAGAAAAAAAAACTAAAATTTATGGGAAAAAGAAAAAAAAAATTCTTTGGTTCACAAACTTTGCATTATTCAGTTAATTACTTTCTTTTTGTTTAAGGTGCAGCGGTGTTACGCTGAGAAAATAAATTATTTCACCAGATTGTCAGAATAAATGAAATATCGGAGGCGTTATACAAGTAAATTCCATCAGTAGCAGCCCAAGAATTACAATGGGTTTTTAGAATGAAAACTGGTAACGGTCGGTAGTCAAAGAGTGAGTGAGCGGAAACGCTAGCGTTCGAATGAAAACAATTGAGGCACTCATGGAACGAGGCTGTCTTTTGGTTATGACTTCTTTTTTATATGACAGTAGAACATATGGGCCTACAGCTTACCTTATATTTTTATTATTCTGTATATAATATGAAATAGATGTTCAATATACACTTATAGTATTGACGTCATTAAATGTTAGTGTTGTGTTAAGGAGGAGACCTCTTTTTTGCAGTGGTCATTATGAGCAAGATATTTATTTTTGCTAAAGTTTGACATTTTCTACAATAAATTGACCTCCAGCTTACTTTTTATTATTATTGTTATATGAGTTATGTTCAATAAATGCTTTGTTCAATAAATGCTTTGTTCAATAAAGTACATATGTTCAATAAATGCTTTGTGCGTTCACGTTATTAAATGTTTGTGTTGTGTTACGGAAGAGACCTTTTTATTCCAGTGGTTTAGTTTCCTTTAATAGATAAAACTGTATGCGTAACATATTAATTTTTGCTAATTTTTTATATTTTATACGTGTGTCAAAAAATCAATTATATTGGTAATACATTGGATTTTAATACTAATAGGTTCAGTGCAAGTACACAATTCAGAAATCTTATACTGAATACTCACTTAACAAATTATGTAGTTATATTTCCCATATAGACAAAAGGAAAGGCAAAATAACCACAAAAACTGAAAATTTTAAAATAAAATTGAGTAATATATATATATATATATATATATATATATATTACTCAATTTTATTATAAAATTTTCAGTTTTTGTGGTTATTTTGCCTTTTATGAATTTTTATGAATAATACAAATATAAATGATTGCATATGCAGATGATATCACAGCGTTTATGTAATAAAATATCACTTTTGAGATAAAATATAGATAAGTAAAAAAAAATACATAAAATGGGAAACTATATGAGTTAGAAATCGGTAAGGTAAAATTAAATAAACTAATAAAATGTCCGTATTTAAGTAAAAGTGTTTAAAAAAAATCAAATTATATGGTGATGGCTGTTGGGCTTAACATCGCACTAGTATTGCGCTATAGGTAACAGGCAACGGTCTGAGACTAACCCCTAAGGATTATCCGGAGACATGCCATCACAATTTTGATCATCCACGGAGAGTATGGCTTCCCTGCTTCAGTGACCCCCACAGGTATAATTTGGATAGGAACATGAAGGATATTGCGGCCACGACGGATTTTAAGTGCACCAGCCGCCATCAGTGTACAGTATGGTCTTTGGACTGCTCAAGTATCGAGCCCGCAATATTCAAATTATATGGAGATAATTAATCTCAATGACAAAGAATTAAAATTAGATTTGAATACAATAAACATTCCAATAAAAAAAAAAAAAAAGTACATTTGGTGATTTATTTATTTATTTATTTATTATTATTATTATTATTATTTTTGTATTAAATTAAATATATATATATATGTATATGAAGTGAATGGTAATTTTGTTTAAAATTTTGTTTATAACAAACAAATAAAAAATAAAATGAAATAAAATTAGTTTCGTCTACAATATTTCTTTTTTTTTTTCTTTCAAAGAAGTTCGAATAGCAAATTCCTAAAACAGAAAATCTTCAATTTAATTTAATAATCGCTTTGTCGCTATTTGCCTAGCAAATAACTGATAAAATATATCGACGTGTTTTCTGATAGACGTAATGCAATAAAATATCTATGGGTGTTCCTGTTTGCTTGATTTAAAAAAAATGGTTAAGGTAGCATTCGCATATGGCATATGATAAAAATATAAAAATTGAGTCCAAACGCTTTATTAAGCGTTTGGACTCAATTTTTATATTTTTGCTTCAGTTATAGCAATAAACGACACTCTGACAAATACACAGACATATACACACAGTTTAACATCTAAGATACTGATTTTTACATCCAGGACTCTTCAAAAAGTGTAAATATATCAAAATATCAATTTGGAAAATTCGACTCAAAAACAACACCTGTACTGCCAATCCTGGGTAAGAGAAAGTAAAAAAAAAAAAAAAAAAAAAATGAGAGAGAGAGAGAGAGAGGGGGAGGGGATAGAAAAAGTAAGAGAAAGTAAAAATAAATAAATAAGTAAATAAAGCAGTCTTTTTAGCACTTTTTATGGCATTTTTTAAGAAATTAATTTTACACTTGCTGATTATTTAAGATAGAATTATCCAGTTAAACAAAATAAGGATCAAATATCGACAGTAAACAAAGTAAGTAACTTATTTCTGCAGATTTGTACTTATATATATGTAAGGATAGTATTGTAATCATGACAAAAATTTGACTTTGAGATTTTGGTGTGTCTATACGTTATGAGGTCCCCTGAGTTCGTCTTTACTACTTTTACAGTGACGTGTGTATGTGTCATGTGTGCGAGTGAACACTAACATCTAAACGTTCTTTCAATTGAGCTGAAAGTTGGTACGTATGTTATAGGAACACCGTAGCACGAACTCTATTGATTATGATGAATTTAGCATTTATATATATATATATATATATATATATATATATTTTTTTTTAAACAACTCAAAAAATATTCTCTATCATTACGGCCTATGGACTCAAAAGTCTTTAAAATGCGATAGCATTTAAATGCCTCATTCGATAGTACTAAAAATTCGTATGCATATTATACGCCACCGTCGCAAAAACTGTATGGATTTTGGTGAATTTTGTGCTTTAGTATTTACATGGCCATAAAGAATTATTCTTTATCTTTATAATGGCCCATGGGCTCAAATTGTCTAAAGTACATAAACGTGTAAACGCTTATGTACTTTAGACAATCAATTGAAAAATTTTAGAAATCAATTGAAAATATTTCGAATCAATTGAAAAATTGTTCACATATTATAGGTCATCGTCGTGCGATCCGTATAGATTTTTATAAGTCTTTGTTTTTTTTAGAGGAACACAAAGAGACATTATAAGCCTATAGGCTCAAATTTTTAATGTGATAGTGTCTAAACGCTTTATTCGATTGAGATTAAAATTTATGTGCACGTTCTACGTTACCGTTGCGTGAACAGTATACATTTTGGTGAACCTAGAATTTATAGATTTTTACAGGGACACAACAAAATATTCTTTATCATTATGACCTACAGACTCAAATTATTTGCAGTGACATAGCGTCAAATTTTAGAACATTCGAAAGTACGTAGGGATAATACTCATTATGTAGGGAAAATACTCATGCACCCTATATTATTATTATTATTTTTTTTTAATAACGACTTATCTTATTTCAGTTTATTTAAACAACCGTTAAATACTTACTGTTCGGAAAGTCGAGTAGAGTCACTCCAAACATTTGTTTTTATCGTAAGATCGTGATTTAGGACTTTTTATTTAATATAGTTATAATAGTCCTAATATTCTCTTATATTATTTCAATTTTCCTAATATTTCAAAATTCCAAAACAGATTAAATTAATATCAAAAAGATTTAATTTTAATAAATACATAATTTGTAATCAGTAGCAGAATATAAGCAAAAATATTCACAATCAATTATTTGGGCAGACGCCAAGACAGATTTATTTATAACTAAACTAGAAAAAAACAAAAAAAAAAAAAAAAAAAAAACGCTTTTTTTTTTTTTTTTTTTTTTACTTTAAAAGATGTAATCCTATTATTCTGTTTATCATTACTTTAAAATTAGTGACGTCATAGCCATCGATGTTTGTTATCTAGTGCGCGTTTACTAGGTCTATTAATTTAAAATTTCTGCTTCGTTAGTTTGCGTATTTTCCCTTTAAAAATAAGCTAATTTAACAACGAAGAAGTTTCTCTAAATAGAAGTTTTCTTAGATTTTTAAATTAGCTTAAATATCAAGCACTGGCTAGAAATCAACTAAAATTTAACGAGAGTTGATTTAATGTCTTCAAATAAAATTTTATATTGTGTAAATATTTATTTATTTATTTTTTTATGTCATTATATTTTTATTTTTGTTTTTAACATACGGCATTTTTTGTTTCTTATATGTCTTACGATTATTATTTTTATTATTGCTTTTTCTTGATTTTTTCTAAAATGTGCATGAGATATATTTGTTGTGAAAATAAAATGCCTTAAAAAATGAAGAAATTATAATACTTTAATCAATATACGCAAAAAAAAAAATCCGGATTATCTTCTCTGAGAAAACTTTAAAGAAAACATATTTCACTTATACATTATTGTTATTAACATTTTTAACTAGCAGGCTACGCCCGCTTTGCTGGTCACTATATTTAAATGAATTTTCAAAATAATGAAATCACTATTTATTTTTTATATCACATTATTAATAAAAACTTAATAATACATATATTGAAAATGTTTTAATCCTTGCTTCGGGTACCCACTGCCAACGGTAGCTGTTTTTACGCCCGCTCTCCCTGAAGAAAGGTATTTCCAGGGCACTTTAGTATGAGTATTTATCAACGACCGGTGACTCTGCTATTATTTAAGAATTACGATTTTTAAGATGACTGTTTCTCAGCATCTATTAAATATTTTAGTTTTTGAACCATGTATTTTATAGCATTCGCTCTTTACACCATATTACCATATGATTTCGTCTAATGCAATAAATAAAATAAAAGAATAAATTTACTTTTAAAATAAATTAAATAAAAAAACTCATAAATTTTAATAAGTTTAATCCTTTCTACTATATACTACCATTGTTTTCCGATAAATACTATATATATATATATATATATATGTATGTATTTATAAATATATAAATGATTTTTATTTCAAAGGAATTAATTTAAAATATGAAAAATAAAAAGTTGTTATACTGCAAAAACTATGCATAAACATAACAATTTCTTCTACTGCATTACCATTTGGTTTTTAATAACTATAATAGATTTAAAAAAGAAAGAAAGAAAAAAGATTTCGCCTGCAAATGAATGAATTAAATAAATAAAAAATAAATACCGTAATAGCCGTTGCTAAGTTTCGAAGACAATTGAAATGAAAGAATATACTTTGGAAAAATGAAGTATAGAAGCCAATATTTAAAATCGAAAAAAACAAAAAATTCAAAAATTCAAATTCGAAATTCAAAAAAATCTCGATGAGTTGCATGCCTCCAGGGTCCCAGGTACTCATCTGTCAAGTTTTGTAGCTGTGCTATCAGTAGTGTGAGCACCAGAGCGCAGACACACAGGCACACAGATACACAGACACCTCTCTTTATTTAGACAGGTTACCATAACTGTCTGCATGAAAAAACAAAAACTATTTAAAAACACAGTATTCTTTTGAATTTAAATTGATATTGAATGATTCATTGTTTACATTTAAAAGTATACTTCACAAACATTTTATTCACAAAAATACATTTTAATACAAAGACATAAAGTATTAATAACGTTTGTATATGAAAACTGCTAATTTAAAACTTTGTCTGTGTCATAAAAAGCATACACACAGACCAAATTGTCTTGTTAGAAGAACACAAATTTTGTTAAATTAACCATATTTTTTACTTATCAGAACACAAAATATTTTGTTCTGTTAATCAAACACGTTTGTTGATACAACCATAGCCTCCTTAACTAAATGGCTGTCGCGTGACTCGGAAACTTGGCAACAGTTGAAGCGGTAAAAAATGCCACCTGGTATAGATAGCGGGACTTTTTTATTCAACTGTCATCAATAATTTTAAGAAGTTATATATGATATATGTAATCGACGTTTCTTCGATTCTATTCGCCTTTTATGTATATCATATCTCACTTTTAAAATTTTTGGTTTCTGTTGAATAAAAAAGTCGCGCAATATGTACCAGGTGGCGCTGCCTACCGCCTCAATATTTGCCAAGCTTAAGAGCCACGCGACAGGCATCTAGTTTAGGAGGCTATGATACAATACATTATTCAGTCAATGTAACAAAGGCATAGTTTATTGCATAGTTTATCGAAGCACATAGTGAAACTTACTCCTCTATTAAACATGTTTTATTTATTGTTGTTTCATGTCCCCTGGACCAAAAATCCTAGACCAGGTCCATGATACCACATCGCTCTAACAGAACCACAAGTTCATTATCCTCCACACTCCACAGCCGCTTCGCAGAGGTGCCAATACAGTCAATGACATGAGCAGCAGAGGCAGGACAGGAACAAGGGCATTAAGAATAAGTCTTTACTTTATCGACGAATTTCAAGCTTTTGATGTGGCCACTGACAGTCTGGTCAATACAGTCTGTTCGTATCTTGTGCCTCCGGACTTAAGAGACAGACCAGGACGGGTACCAGCATACCAATCGTGAGCGGGTGGGATTCTCCAAGTAAAGTAACATTCGATTTAGCTTTGTGAACAGAAACAAATTCAGATATGAAAAGTTCACTAGAGACAGCAGAAGGAAGATCAGTTTCCTCTTTCGCAAGCAAGTCCGCCACCTCATTGCCAAAGACTCCTGGGATGGAATTCATTGGATGCTAACTCTACTTTTCTGTGAAAGTGTAGAAGTTTTGGAAATAACCTCTTGACCAGATTTTTCTAGAATTTTCGGTCGATTTCTTAAATACTGGATTGAACTTTTGCTGTCCATCAAAATATAAACGTCGCTGCTTTCAAAACGGAGGACGAAATTTAAGGTTTCACACATTGCAAGAAGTTCCGAACGGAAAACCGACAATCCGAACGGAAAATCGGCTATTTATGTTGCGAAACCTGCAACGAAAAACCAAACCATCCCCAGCCTTCCCATGTTTTATTTGGCTAATCAAAGCAAACTGGTTTGGTTAAATGAACATTATTTATAAATATAAAAATCAGTTAACAAAATAATGCCTTTTAGTGAATCCCATTATTTGTTTACAGAAGTGTAGCATGTTACGTAGCTTATTGAAGTATACAGTGAAACTTACTCTTCTTTAAACCGCGTTTTGTTTGCTTAATCGAAGCAAACTGACTTAGTTACTAGAAAAAAAAATCTGGAGTGACTCCACTCGACTTTCCGAACATTGAGTAACTAACAGTTTTGTAGATAAAATAAAGAAAGAGGAATTGCTAAACAAACAAAAGAGAGAAAACCATAATAGAGTGTTTTTTTCTCCATATATCACACGAGGTTTTATTTAACGCTACTGAACTTTGAGCCCTTAGATCATAATGATAAAGAATTTTTCGTTTTGTCCCTGTAAAAATCTATAGATGCTCAAAGACCAAAATGCTTATAGTTAGTGCAACAGTGATTTATAATATTCATACAAATTTTCAGCTCAATTGAATAAGGCGTTTAGATGCTATCGCACTTTTAAAAATTTGGTCTCATAGGCCATAATGATAAAGAATTTTTCTTTGTGTCCCTGTAAAAAAACTGTAGTGCTAGATTCACCAAAATCTATACAGTTGGTGCAAATGCGACCTATAACATGTGTACAATTTTTTTGCTCAGATTAATAAGGCGTTTAGACGCTATCACACTTTTAAAAATTTGGCCCCATTGGCCTTAATGATAAAGAATTTTTCTTTGTGTCCCTGTAAAAAAACTGTAAATGCTAGATTCTCCAAAATCTACACAGATTGTGCGTCTGTGACCTATAATATGTGTATTTTTTTTTCCCAGTTGAATAAGGCGTTTAAATGCTATCGTACTTTTAAGACTTTGGTCCCATAGGCCATAATGATAAAGAATTTTTCTTTGTGTCCCTGTAAAAAAACTATCAGTGCTAGATTCACCAAAATCAATAGGGTTCGTGAAACGAACATTGAGTAACTAACAGTTTTGTAGATAAAATAAAGAAAGAGGTGTTGCTAAACAAACAAAAAAGAGAAAACCATAACAGAGTGCTTGAATATTTTTCTCCATATATCACACGAGGTTTTATTTAACGCTACTGAACTTTGAGCCCTTAGATCATAAGGATAAAGAATTTTTCGTTGTGTCCCTGTAAAAATCTATAAATGCTAGATTAACCAAAGTGCTTATAGTTAGTGCAACAGTGATTTATAATATTCATACAAATTTTGAGCTCAATTGAATAAGGCGTTTAGATGCTATCGCTGGTCTCATAGGCCATAAAGATAAAGAATTTTTCTTTGTGTCCCTGTAAAAAAGCTGTAAGTGCTAGATTCACCAAAATCTATACAGTTGGTTCAAATGCGACCTATAACATGTGTACAAATACTTTTCTGATATTAATAAGGCGTTTAGACGCTATCACACTTTTAAAAATTTGGCAAAGAATTTTTCCTTGTGTCCCTGTAAAAAAACTATAAGTGCTAGATTCTCCAAAATCTATACAGATTGAGTATCTGTGACCTATAATATGGGTATAAAATTTTTGCTCAATTGAATAAGGCGTTTAGATGCTATCGCACTTTTAAGATTTTGGTCCCATAGGCCATAATGATAAAGAATTTTTCTTTGTGTCCCTGTAAAAAAACTATAAGTGCTAGATTCACCAAAATCTATAGGGTTCGTACTAGGGTGAATTACAATATACGTACCAACTTTCAGGTTAATCGAACAAAGCCTTTAGACGCTAGCGTGTTCACAAACATACACACATACACACATACACACATACACACACACATACATACATCATCGTAAAAATAGTGAAAACGGACTCAGGGGACCTCAAAACGTATAGAAACATCAAAATCTCGAATTCGGATTTTTGACATGATTACAATACTTTCCTCACTATAGTGTTCGGAAAGTAAAAATTGTTAAAATGACAAATGAAAATCAGTCAACGAAATTATATATTTTCAGTGCAGTAATTACTTCTTCCTTAATAATCTTCCCGTTAATTAAGTAGAAGAAATGAGTTTTATACATAAACAGAATTCCACGATATAATTTACTCTTTTCATATTATTTAGCGTTCTCATAATTAAACATTGCCTACGAACGTCATCCTGCAGTTGAAATGGGCTAGCGGATTGCCAAGAATTTGGGTAATTCATGAGTTGCACTCAAGGAATTAAATATTGTTTTTAGTTCAAAAAATGTCTATCACTTGGCGGTTTGCTTCAAAAGATCAGAAAATTAATAAGTGGAATGACTCACAAAGGATAAAAACTAGTCATTAATCGTTCAAATTGTTTAAGCATTCAATATGAAGCATTTTCTTTGTAATATTTCCTCTATTTCTTTTCAATACAAAACGTGACATAATAAACATTTTTAAACCTTGAAAATAATCCTTTCAGCGAATCTCATGAATTATTCACACACAGATTTGAAGGATATCTCTTCGCTCATTTTAGCTGAATAATATTGTTTATTAAGGAAATTGAATTATAAAGTCAACGTGCATTACATTTACAATACCAAACTAAAGAACTGGTCTACAATCAATATTTAAAATTAAAAACTTCTTCACACACCTTAAAATTAATGAGAGCACTACCGATTTGAGAAGGATGTGGCCTTTCTTCTTTAGGTGCAAAACACGTACAGGAAGCCTTGGAGGCAACCTTGGAGGCAAAAGTAAATCAATCTCACTTTTCCTCCAAGGTAGTATCACGTGTTTTGCATCTGAAGAAGAAAAGCCACGTCCTTTCGAAACCAGTAGTGCTTTCATTAATTTTATGGTGTGTGAAGTAGTTTTTATGCTTACACTCCGTGCCAAATGATAGGTACAAATGGATTTTTCTTTATTTTTTCATAAAATAACATTATCTAAATTGCGCTTATCATTTATTATTATCATAAAATAACACTATTTCAAGACCAATTTTTTTTTAAAGGCAAATTTAGAAAAAATTTAAGACTAAATTTTTTCTAACTTAAGACTACAATCCGCGACAAAAAGATAGGTAAAAAGGTTTTTTTTTTTTTTTTTTTTTTAATATGATTATTTTGAATATGAATTTTTACATATGATACAAATATTTAATATGTTTTTGATATGATAATATTTGTTATGATAACAAATGATCAGCACAATTTAGAAAATGTTATTTTATGGAAAAAAAAAAAAAAAAAAAAAAAAAAAAAACCTTTGTACCTATCTTTTAGTCGTGGAGTGTCTTAAATTAGAAAAAGTTTAGTCTTAAAATTTTTCTAAATTAGTCTTAACACTATTTCAATACCATTTTTTTTTTTTTTTTTTTTTTATGATAATAATAAATGCAGAGCACAAATTACATAATGCTATTTTATGAAAAATTAAAGAATAAAACCTTTGTACCGACCTTTTTGTCACGCAGTATAAATGTATTTTACATTTGTCAGCGGTTCGCTTAAGTACACTTAATTTTAATTTAAGAGAAAAAAATAATAACTTGCAAAAATGTCATAAAAGTTGCTTTTCAGTTGTTTACTAGAAGTGTGGTTTATTATTAGGTAACTAGTTGTTTTTCTAAGGATTATTTATTAATCGTTGACTTTGATATTAGACAATTGCTATATTAAATTATAAAATTAGTTAAAATAATAATAATTAATTAATTAATAATATGCTGTAAAAAAAAAAAAAAAAAAAAAAAAAAAAAAAAGAAAAAAAAACTTATTTTATTGATAATTTGCAGTTCTGCAAAATGATTGATTTTAGTGAGAACAATAATTAGGAATTAAAATTAGTTAAAATTTTAGACATAAAATATGTGATTTTTTCACATAATATATATGATTATTTATAAATCGATCCAAAATATTTTTTTAATATTTCGTCATATCAGTGCTTATATTCCTTCTACCAGTTTTTTAATAATCAAAAAATTTTACTCCTAATTCTTAATATGACTTTGTAAATAAGAAAAAAGAAAATGCAACAGGATTGTTCATAGTATAAAAATTGATTATAACTTAGTAGCTAAAACTGAGTGAGTAAATAAACCTCTGAAAATATATAGAATTATATAAGCTTATACTTTATACAGTATTTTTTTTTTTTTAATTATTTGTTGAATCTAATATACATAAGGTTCTATGGTGTTCTCATGAGGGGTATTTTGATAGTGTATCGACGAAAAAATGTATTTTAAATCCGAATTGCAATAATTAAGTATTTTACTACGAAGAGAAAATCGATATCTTAAAGTACGCACTTAGAAATAACTAGCATGTTCTGGTGATCATAAAACTTTCCTTTATATTTTCCTTTACAAATTCACAAATTGTAAATAAATAATTAAAATCATTATTCAAAAAAATAATTTTCAATGATGAGTACAAAACATTTTCATCTCAGAGACATATAACGCAAAATGGAGAAATAATATTATTTATGTGCCTCCTGAGAACATCTACTCTTTTTTTTTTTTTTTTTTTTTTTTTTAAATCAAGATATTTTTTTGCTAAAAATAAATATATTCATTAAAATTGTTTTAAATTATCATACAGTTCTTAAACGTATTGACGAGTTCTTTTGATACTCGATACCCAAACCGAAAATTTACACCAGCCGGAGAGGGAAAACTTTTCTAAGTGTGCCCTACACATACAAATACAAACATACTAAATTTTAAAATTTTAAAATAAACTCCACTGTTAATTATTATTATTATTATTATATGTATATATAATTTCACATTAAAAACAAAAAATCCTCATTATATATTTTTCGAGACTGTTATATATGTATATATAATAAAATATGGGTAACAGATAATTCTCGAGTGTTCTATTCTCAAACAGAATTAGTGTCCATTTAATTCGAGGTCCAAATAATGTTAAATTTCATTCAATAGTTCGTGAGAAATAGCAACCAGAAAATATTAGATACATACATAGACAGACAGATGCAAAGACTGACATTCGAATAGTATAAATGGCCAAATTATGTTCAAGACACATGAAAAAACCATCGCAAACCAGATGTCAAAAATTTTAATGAATCCAATATTTTTTATATATGAGAAGAAAGTAAAAATAAATCAAACATTAAAGAAAAGGTGGTAGGATAAAAGTTAGTTGAAAAAGAATTTAGTTTTAAGATCCGACTGCATTAATAATTAAATTAAAATATAATATTTCAGAAGAGGTCTGTCAAAATTATTTATAATATAAGATATCAGAATGACTAATAAGCCTGTAAATTTAATGAAAAATATTAGCCTCAAAGATTCTACTTCTTTGTGCACTTGTTATTGCTGTACATGATAGAAGTCTATCACAAAAATTTTGTAGGTTGGGGCAATACGCCATAGTTTTAGTTTAATATTTCTATAAAATCACCTGTTCTCTTGTGAATACTTATACTTTTGAGTACACTTTTGAGTTTTAACTTGTAAAATATTATAAATCTTTGAAATAAAAGTTTTTTAAAGCGTTCGTTTCGGTATCTTACCCCAACCTTAAGGTAAGATGTCTTATGAGATTTAGACCCTTCACCGGTCTTTACGCTGTAACGCGTTCTAGTGTTGCCAAATTTAGGGACTCTTTTATTCAATTATCACGAATAATTTTCAAGAGTGATATTTGTTATAAATAATGGACGAATAACCTTTGCAACCGTTTATTAGCTACCATAAGTGATTAAGCAACCGTTACAGTTAAAATTTAGTGCCAGGTATTGAATAAAAATGTACCTAAATTTGGTAACACTGAAAATTTAATTGGACGGGCAAAGGGTTAATGTAAAATACACATTTTTTGAAATCGTATGCATTTATTTAAACAAACACAATTTGGCATAGGGAAAATAAAGAAAATATTATCTATTATCTTTTTTTAATATTTTACTGACATTAATGTTAAGATGTAACTTAAAACAAGAAGACAACTTGGCACGTTGCCCAATGAAAAACTATTGGCACCTTAACCCAAAACATTTTTGTTATCTTATTCCAAAACTTTGAAAGAGATGTACGTCCGCTTATTAATTTACAAAATGGAGACCCGAACCTAGTCTCACACATTTATAGATTTGGCGAGACTCATTATACAATCTATTGAATAGTTCTAAATCATGCAAATGTTTATGACAAAACAGGGCTTGTCAGGGATATCATCCACAGCAAATTTAGAGTAGTGTTTAGGTTTTTAAAATTGCTTTGAGTTTCTGCTCCGGTCATATGGATGGTATCTCTCGGTGATGGCCGACCTCTTCAATTGTTCAAAAATTAACGTATCTTATCAGCATCCTTTTCGCGAGGGAGTTTACTTCCGGTGCCTCTATATACCTTTCAGTTGTACCTATGCCTCCCTTTTTTGCGAGGGTGCTACCACCGGCGGCTAACGTATTTTTTTTTTTTTTAATAAACCACGGGTGTAGGATCCAAAACGCTCCAAACAGCTATATAGTGTTGAACGGCGGTCTCTTTCGTCTAGAAAGCTCTAATGATATGCCTGGTAAGCCTTGTTTCGGTAACCCTTGTTCAAGAAAATTTATATTCGCATCATACCATACAATGGATTGTATTAATGGATAATGAACTATAATAATTATTATTAAAGATACATGAAATTACTAGTCGATTTATAGTTGATTCCACCGCTGTTATAAATCAAAATGTATATCTATATCAGTATTTAATTCTTCGATCTCAATAAAAAATGAATATCATTTACTAACCGAAAAAAGGAACGAAAAATAATAATCAGTCTACAAAATTTGTATTTTTGCAATATATATACAAAGAATAAACATTGGAATAAACATTTGAATGATTTAGAACTATTCAGTAGATTGTATATTCTACGACTGCGATTCTATGTCAGAACCTCAAGAAAATTTATATTCGCATCATCCCATATAATGGATTGTATTAATGGATAATAAAACTATAATAATTATTAATAAAGATACATGAAATTACTAGTCGATTTATAGTTGATTCCACCACTGTTTTAAATCTAAATTTATGTCTATATCAGTATTTAATTCTTTGATCTCACTAAAAAATGAATATCCTTTACTAACCGAAAAAAGCAACGAAAAATAATAATCAATCTAGAAAATTTATATTTTTGCAATATATATACAAGGATGAAAGTTCCGCTTTTTTGCCTTGTAATGAAATCAAAATTCTGAATTCACACTGGAATAAACTTTTTATTTAAATACATTTATTTATAACATTATTTTTGTGTTAATATAAAGTATTTAAATGAGAAGTGCAGGGTTTGGTTTTCATAAAAAAAAAAAAAGTTGCACTTTCATCTTTGTATACACGTATTTGTATCAGCAACTAAAACAATGTACGATTTTCTGCTTATAATAAAATAATTTGTTTAATTTCAGAGTTGTGCTGCTATCTATCGAAAGTATGAAGAACTCAATTAAAAATGATTAAAACAAAATGCATAAAAGTATGTAAAATGTCTGGTTACAGTGTGAATTCAAGGAACCTTAACGAGTTAAAAAACATTTATTCACGTGTTGTTTGAAGTATGTGAAATTATTTTTAAAATAGGAGAAAAAAAAACTTTGCGATTATTGACAGAAAAGCATGTGTTTGATGTTCATAACATTATTTTAAATGGCACGATTTATTTTTTTTTCATTTTATAGATTTTAGTCTACATAAAATTTGTAAAATAAACTTTTCTTTCTTTCTTTTAATAAAACATGCAAAGCATTTTTTTTACAAAATGAATCGATATATAAAACGATTTCTTTTAAGAGAGTTACGTCTCATTTTCTTACTTGATGAATTAACACGGTATTAACATGGCAAACCTAACATGGTCTTACCAACTGTTGGGTATTTTAAAATTTGTTTTAACTGTAATGTTGCAAGATAGCAACAATCGCTAAAGGTGGTTTTCAAAGTTTGCTGTGGAAGTGATATTGACTTTTTTCATATGTTACATTCATACAAAATGGTGTTATAAATGGATGACAAACTTTTGTGAAATTTTATAGTGGTAAACATATTGTAAAACCAAATAAGAATACCATTTTTCAAGCTATATATATATATGAAAAATGACTGAGAACAATTTATTATAACAAAATATATTATTACTATTATTATTGTTATTTGATTACATATATAAGAATGCTATTTTGAAATATTCAGCATGTCACCAACTCTCACTTGGTAATGTACGTTAAAATAAATAAAACCAGCATTAGTTATGGTCCAAATAAATGTTACAGAAAGATTTAAATAGAGAAATTTAGTTTGAAAAACAAATCATTAACGAGGTATTATAAGTGCACCAAATATTCTTGATTCCTTTAGAACTGGGAGTATACTTTTTAAAATTGTAGAATCCATTTAAAAATTAAATTTGTTTTCTTGTTTCATTCATTCCTTTATTTTTATTTTCTTTACAATAATAATTAAAAAAATATATATATTATTATTATTTTACAGTAATTTGTTCCTAATACTAACACTGACAATAACAAACCTACTTGAAGTATTTTCTCATAGGTAAAATACAGAAATCATCATATGGCTGAAAAATATTTAAAATTTTATTTTTTCTGAAACCTTTTATTTAAAAATGCAATTTTAGTGAAAATCCTCTCTAGAATAATATACTTGTATTTAAATAATTACTGATAAGCATGTTTTTCATATTCTCAAAAACAATTTTCCGAAATGCTTCATAATAAATAATATATATATATATATATATATATATATATATATATATATATATATATATATATATATATATATATATATATATATATAATGCGGTAAGTTAAATAAAGAAAATAGATTTAGTTTTCTTTAGTAATATGAAAATACCAAAAAAGTATATGTATGAAAAAAGTAGAAATTATTTTTGTACAAAATTTGCCTATTACAGCATAGAGGTTCAAATCTTATCAGCTGCTTTAAAAAGAAATTTTTAAGATGTAATATTCATTATTTTTACCAAGAACATGAACAAAACGAACAAAGTCTTTTTTAAATGTCCCGATAATACATTATTTTTAAATTGTAAATTCTAAATAGGTAGTATATATTTGGAAAAATGAAATAATATTACAAGCATTACATTATTTTTAAAGAAGATTATTTGTACTTTTTTAGTACTTACAAAAAATCATATAAGAGAATTACATACTTACCTTTTAAGAATCTTATATTCTTCAGGAATTCCCTTTTAAACTTTAGTATTTTGTCATTTTTTATTTTTATTTTAAAGAAATTTTTATACCAAATAACTTTTCGGCACTGTTTGGAAATTTTCTTGTGAATAAAATAAATCATAAATAATCTAGTATCTCAAGAAAGGCAGAAATCTTTCATATTTATATTTATACATATATATATATATATATATATATGTATGTATGTTGACTTTCTTTTAGAATTTTCATTCATATTTTTAAAATATATTTTTTGAAATCCATTTTTTAAATCGGTTCACGTACTTTAAGTTGGAAAAACGAAATGTTTTACATCAATCTCTTTGTGTTGATGCGGTAAGAAAAGTATCTTATTTTTCACTTCTTTACTGTGAATCAAAAGTAAAGGAAAAGTTAAGTCTTACATTCAGAATTCACAAGAATGTTCATAAATATTTTATAATATCTGCCAAAAGTGTAAAAAAAAATAAGTATGGAATACAAAAAACGTTAGAACAGTTAATAATTACGAGTATTCCCAATAAAAATAATTTTAATTGCATTTCATCAGATATTTCAGGTTAAGAAATATTTATAACTAAGTTCACGTTGTCTTTCTTCCTTTTTTTATATTTTTAATGCGCTTTTTACTTTCTGTTACCTATATATAAGGTAGAAAAAGTGTTGTTTTTCGGTCAAATTTTTGAGATTGAGTTTTTGTTATATTTACATACTTTAAGGTCCCTGAATCAGAAAATCATGTTTTTAGCGGTCTGTCTCTTTGTGTGTCTGTGTGTCTGTCCGTGTGTGACTGCTACCGTCATATCTCAAGAACAAATCGTAACAGGAAATTGAAACTCGGCAACGTAAATCAGTATCATATAGGGATGCTACACTAAACATTTTGTTGAGATCAAGCAAGTAGTTCGTGTACCTCTAATAGAATTAAAATATATATCGTTTATGAGGGAAAACTCTGCTAAGCACAGTGTAACATCTACAGACTGCCCTAAACAAAATGGAATGAACATATATATATATTAATTTTTACATAAAAGCATGTTTCGTGTAGATTGGGGTGCTAAAATCATTCATCATTCGTTTACAGGGTTATTCAAATTATTGGGATATATTGGGGGCTATACTTGGAAATCGCTGAAAGTATATTTCATTTCATAATAGGTGCTTTTAATATAAGACTAAATTTAAGTATATAATGTGACGTGCATATAATTTATGGACAATATACAGGGCTACTCAAAATTAAGCTAAACATTATTTTCCATTGAATGTAATTGAAGGAAATGCTTTGATGTATTTTGTTATGTCGACAAATACTGTTCAGAAAAGAAAATTACTTTTTCATACCCCTAACGTAAACAAATTACTTTTTGAAGTTCTATTTCCAACTCAGATTTTTCGTATAACATCACATTTTAAGGTGACCTGAATACTAAAGTCAAATTTTTAATGGTTGATCTGTATGTATATCTATGACTTCAGGAAATTTATATTTGGTACTTTGAAATTCGGAGTGATTTTTGTTTATTATTATTAATGTAGCCACTATAATTTAACTGCAGTTTGAAGAGGCGGTGGCCTCCCTCACAGAATAATATGTCAAATAAAACCTCTCCTAAATTTATTTTAGATTTTTTTTAAAGAAGATTTGACTTTATTATCCTACCTTATGGATCTTAGTATTTAATCTGCAATCTTTCTTTATAGTGTTGAAAGGCAGGATAAGAGAAAGTCGCGTGAGTGACACACCAGATTATTTATAACATATCAAACACGGCGTCAAATCCTATTGGACATTTCTGTTTTTCAAATAAAAGAATTATTTTCCATTGAACTCAAAAACACTATATTTCATTACAGTTATCATTCTAATGTTATAATCCATACATCGAAACAATACTATAAACTCAAAAATGAAAAAAAAAATGGATAATTTCTTCATTTTACATTGATAGTGAACAAGTAGTGAAAGACTGTTAAATTATTAACAATGTTTTAACTGAAATTTCTGCTATAATTTAAAACTTTTTTGGGTACCCTTGGGTACATTTGACGTCTGAGACACGTCATTCACTTTTTTTGTTTTTTATTTTTGTTTTGCAATTCTAATTACTTGAAAACATCTTAATACTACATATGTCACCAATATTTTAGAAAAAATTAAATTCTTACGTAAAATGTACTGCTTTTACATATTACTCCAAGCAACCAAAAATTATATCCGTTCCACATGCAAATATTTTCTCAAATAAATCCGTACCCAAGGGGTTAATTATCAGTGTTTTGTTAAAAAGATTAAAAGTTAATGTCTTATTAAAGATTAAAAGTTAATGTTTCATATGACGCAGATTAAAATAGAAATTTTAATCCGCGTCCATTGCATTATACACTGGATCTTCATCAGTTATTTATATATTTAAACTTGTTTCTTTGGCATACATTGAAGAGAAACATTTGTTTTTCATAACATGTTTAAACTTTAGAGAAAAATCCAAAGGTGATGTAAAAAGGACTAATAAATTTCGATATATAACTAAATGTTATTTTAAATATTTCCCCGAAATGTTTGAAATATTTATTAATAATAAAAAAAAAAAAAAATCATTGAAATGTTGCATGGTTAGCTGATAGATTACCTTTCTTGAACATCCACTTTTATTTTCTAATACTTTGTTCGTAGAAATAATTTATTTTATTAAGTATAATAATACATAATAATAATAATAATATTAATAATAAAAATAAAAATGCACGATGAAAAAAAAAATACATTTTCATTTTTCCCTTTTTTTTATGCTGCAAAACAATGAATACGAAGAAATCTTAGCAAGTCCTAAAGGGCAGCCTCAAATTATTTGTTAGTTTTAAATGTGTACTAAGATATAAATGTATTGCGAATATCTATAAACTCAAAAAATGCTGTATATTGTCGGTTAAACAATAATACAGTTAATGAAAACACTTGTCCGAAAACATTATATTTTATAGGTACATTAAACGGATTACATTAATTGATAATTAAAAAAAGACTATTTTAAATTCAAATGGCGCTATTCAGTCAAGAATTTTGTCAATGGTTCAATTGCAAGGTAAGATAATGTCAAAAATAGAAAAATACCATTTAATTTATCAGTTCATCAGAGTGACGACGCGCATTTGTACTTTGAATAAAATGATATGATAAAGTGCTATGATAATAAAAATTTGGCATATAGTTACACAGTTATAACAAAATAAAGCCAAATAAATGTAGAAAATATTAAATTAAAGTAGATAAAAATGAATTTAAAAGAGTAAAATACTAATATGCGTGTGGAATTACATCAATTCATGAACTCATAGGCTATTACATAACTGAAGCACAGAAGCAAATGTATAATTAAAGCTTTTCTTTTATTTGGATATAGTAAATGCATAGGGGTTACACTGAGAAAATATCTATACCGCCTTCATCTAGAATGATTAAATGGTCACTTTCTGAATCCTTAAACTAGAAATATAGATTTCCGGGCTATGCGCATAAACACGCCAATAAATTCAATAAACGAAATCGTCGAGGATCTACACATTTCTAGATACTGAAACAATATTCTGAGTCTTTTGAATCATTTGTATTAAGAGAAATTCTCACTTGGTTTTCTAGAATTGGGTCATAAACCAAGATTATAGCTGCTGAAACCATCCTCTTGTATTTGCATTTATTTGGAGATATTTTCAAATAGATTTGTCTTCGATAGTATAGGCAAACGCTCAAGTATTCTAATAGACGTCTCTATAATTCGCTTTCGAAGGGGACTAGAAATTTTTTTATAAGAAATTTATAAGGATGGCATGGAACTATTTTTTCTAGAGTAGCCACAATTTAGATTCTAGATGTCAGTTATAGAATTTTTTCTCAGTGTACTGGCATGCCTTATACTCATAGCTCGGAAATCTATATTTCTACTTTAAGGATGTAGAAAAGGAACCTCTATTCGTTCTAGACGAAAGCGGTATATATATTTTTTTTTTCTCAGTGTAATCAGATATGTAATAATGTAATTGAAAAATGCTTTCAAATATTATAATTTAAGATATTTAGAACAATTAAAGTGTTCGAAAATCGTATTAAAGAAATCGGATTTACAACGTTATTTTACTTTATTACTAACAATGTTATTTTACAACTAAACAGGTTTTAAGGAAATCGGATATGTTCATCAATTCAAGTGATTAAGACAATTCTTGCACAAAGTGTTTTCTAAACCACGTGGTCGTACGTAAAAAATGAAAATTATGTACTAAATTACTCTGAGCTGCAAAGATATGTCCTAAATGTTCATAAAATAATGGTTAGAAATCAGGCAATACGATGAAAAGATAAATATAATTTTCATATTATCGACCTTATAGGAGGAAGTGGGAAATTTCGTAAAATCCCTTTATAGTGCGAGTTGACCATAACCAACCCACAAATAAAAATTAATCTTACTGAGGTAATTTTGAGCAAGATTGCGCTAGGAAATGTGTTTATTGCCTCTGGCCCCAAAAGGAAGAAGAAGAGGACAATTCGTAAGTCTCCCATACAATTGTCACGATTGTGTTGAATTAGTGAGTGCATGGGTCAGTGAGTGAGTTCACTCTTTTATATGTGCAGATTAACAGTTGTCTAAACAGATATAAAATGGAGAAACCATTAAGTAAACAAGAAGGCAATTCCTAATAAGGAATTAAAGTATTTTTTCTAAAGTTGTAAGCTGTTTAATTGATTGTAATGAGTACAAATTATTTTTTGCATCTCTCTAAAAGAACTCTAAATGATAAACTTGCAATATGAAACAAATGTTTTACTTTAAAATGTTTTAAATAACTTAACATTTCTAAAGATAACTTCGAATAGTTTCAGTCTATAGACTGCAATGTAAAAAAATGTAATGGGTATTCCTGTAAAAAATATTTATATAAAACATACAATCATGTAAATCTGTATAGTTCTTAAGATGATAACCAATAACATGCCTAGTTATTTATATTATAATAAATTTATTTGTAAAGTTTATCAGCTAACGCAATGAAAATTATTCAAGTCTATATTCCATAATAAAAAATAATTTTTCTTGGTATTCCTGTAAAGGAACTGTAAATTTTACACAAACCAAAACCTATACCATTTGTACTTATGTGTCCTGTAACATAGCTACAAACTTAAGCGCAATTGAATATAGCACTAAGACACTATCGTACTTAAAATCATTGGTCATAATGATATAGAATTTTTCTGTGGGTACTTGTAAAAGAACTATAAGTTCACCAATAACGTTACTACCAAATGTTAGCTCAATCAAATGTAAGACATTTAACGCTTTTCTTATTTAAATAATTTTAGTCCATATGTCCTAATGATAAAAACCTTTCTTCATGTCTTTGTGAACGAACTATAATAAGCTATTAAAATCTGTACAGCTCGTGCAACTGGACCTATAGCAAACTTACCAACTTTCTATTCGACCAAACTAACGTTTAAACATTATCGTATTGAGTTAGAAATATGCAAACATGCCCATAAACACAAACATATACATAAATCATACTAAAAATAGCAAAAATAATCAAGATACCAGATCAACCAATAGTATCAAGATACCAAAATGTTATAATCGGTTTTATTTATTTATTTATTTTTACATGATTACAATACTTTCTTACAATATGTATGTTCAGAACGTAAGTATTAATAGGTTTTATTTCATGAGAAGAAACATGCAATCTATAAAAAATGATTACAAGATTACGATTATTTTTGACGAAATATATATTAAAAGAGCTTTTATACACCAACCCAGACAACACAATGGCATCTTAAAGAAATCCAGAAGATGCCATTTTTATAATAAATTAATATTATCTGGACAACAGATTTTTTTTTTGTAGGATGTCTTCTGGGTGTAAAAATGCCACACCTGTAGGCTTCCTTAGGATGTATTTTTATGATTCTTATTAGACAGATAAACCATCTGACCGCCGCTGACGAATATATCCGGTCATTAAGCTGTTCTTTTTTCCACAATATACTAATAATTGAAAATTATATAACCACGAATTTTTAGATTATTTTTCAGATTTGAAGATATTAAACAAAGGTTTATAGTCCTGTTCATAGATACAACTTTTAATCTAAAGTTGAATTAAACATTATTTTATTACATAGAAAACACTGTGCAATGAAAACAGCATTACAATCTTGCCCTTTTCAAAGGCGGTCAGAGAGATAGAAGGAATGTAGACATCTCCCCTGAGTGCTTACTGACATCCTTGAATCATCCAGAAGATAGCATAGTCGTGTTAAACTGACATGGATAACAAAAATTGTCCAACAGACTGTCAAAAAATATCCTCTGATTAAGCGCCGGCTCTATACTGAAACTGCAACAAACTCTGAAACTTCAATACGAACGTCCAAATTTTACACCGCTTAAATTTTACGACTAAACGAGGCCAAATTTTATTATTTACAATGTAATGAATTTATGTCCATATGATTTGTACAAAATAATGAAAACACTTACTTTATCTATCAAATTTTTAGATTTTTTTAAAACGTGCATGCACAACTTTCTGTTTCCTATCCTGAAATGTAACGGCGGCTAAACGTAACATTTATTTCGTTCTCCCGTGGAAGACTCTGCATATGAGTCCGATTAGAAAATCCACCGGATTTACCGAGGATAATTCCTTCGAATGGTCCAGTTGTAAAATCCATCGGCTTTCAGTGATGAAGAATGGTTGGATAATCCTTTTAATATATGCTTCGCGAATTCAGTGAATAGTTTTCATATGATATGACAAATACAGGATCTGTGGGATAATTATAAGATTTCCACAGGACAACTGTGGTTGTATGGGACAATCTAAATTAATTTAAATTATCGTTCATGGGAGAAAAGGGGTTTTTAATGTGATTATATTTAAATAGAAATTTTAAATTGAAAATTAGGCACATGGGACATAAAAAGGAAATAAAACTCTAACTTTTCGTTATTCTAATAACTTGTTTAAGGTATTTTTTTATATTTTAACAAAAGTATAGACTTACCTTATCGAGAAAATACATTCAGTATTTTTCTCTTTTATGTTCAGTAACACATTAGCCTTCTATAAAGAGAACTATTATTACCAACAGAAAAAAAAGCAATTTTGCTTCATTTATTCAAGAATGTTTCTTTACAATATACAAAGAGAACGGTTGTTCTCAAAGGAAACGGTTCTTTCAAGAATAAAGAGATGAGCGCTTGTTTCTCTTTAAAGAAAGAATTTAGCTAAACAATCATTTAAATGTTAACTATTTTGGCATAATTGATAAAATATTTTGCTATTCAGTGGTTGAAAAAGATAAGAATTGAGCTGGGAATTCAAATGCTGGTTAAAAATAAAACTTGTACATAAAAGGTGTTAAAAAATAATATCTATATATTCTAGCATTTAAAAAATAATAATAAACGTAATTTCGGTTCCTCAAGGAATAAAAAAAAAAAAAAAAAAAAAAAAAAAAAAAACTTAATTACGGGAGAATGTAACTGTATGTATTTTTGAATTAACCATTCTTAAGTAATTTAATGTTGAATATGAAAATAAGAAGAAAGAAATATTTTTTTCTCTATGTATGTTCGTATTATTTGAACGACAGGTCGTACTATTTCTTTCAAATAACGTCGACCGTTAGCAGTTTTTATCTATCACCTCGAATGAATAAGTAAAAATTTTTTTTATCTTTTTATCGTATAAAGGAAAAAAAAATCATTCTAACTGATTAACCGGATTTTTAGTCCGGATTATTGGATTTTATCAAAATTGGTACAGTTATTAATCATAACAAAATCTAAACGCCGTATTTTTTAGTTCAGTCGGATAATTGGTTCAAAATATACTAAATAAAACCCCCCATTTTAACTTTAGAATTATTAAAAAGAAAAAAAAAGTAGTTGGCATAAGTTATCTCTACGCAGTCCCCCATCATATATTTGTTTCCACACACTTTAATTATTGTTAAAAACTTCCAAGAAAAATTGACGTATCGCATCCCCACAAAAAAAAAAAAAAAAAAAAAAAAGTGACACAACTTAAAAATGCAGTATTTGAAGGCTGTTCAGACACCTTTACGATAAAAATTTTCCCCTTAATGCACGTTTAAGTGAAATTTTGCTCTGTTCTCCCATGTTAAGAAAATCGTAAATTTCGAATAACTTACGAAGATTTTAAATTAGAATATTGCTAATGAATAGGATTGTTGCCAGTATCTTAAAAGATATTTTAAAAGTAGTCTGATATCTTTACGATGAAGATATCTCTCAAAAGGGACATTTATGCAAGATTTTGCTCTATTATGCCATGTTAAGAAATTCGTAAATTTCCAATAACTTGCAAAAATTTCAAAGCAGTATGTTTATAGATAATTATGTTCATTCCGGAATCAATCATACATCTTTAGGATAAAAATATTTCTTTTCATGCACGTTTAAGTGAAATTTGCCCTATTCTCTCATGTTAAGAAAATCGTAATTTCGAATAACTTCTGAAGTTTTTTAATTAAAGTATTGCAAATGATTAGGGTCCTTGACAGTGTCATAAATAATATTATTAAAATAGCCCGACCTCTCTGAGATCATTTGTTCGTCAGATATCGTGCACACAGACTAACAAGCTAACGTACTAAAACACTAACACACTAACAAACTAACAAACTAACAGACACCCTACAGACGGACACCATACCCATTTTGATATTTTCAGATTCCTCACACCTGAAAACGTGTAAAAAAAGTCAAAAAATTGCGGTCGAAAATTTTCACGATTACTTAAGTTCCCCATACCTATAGTATGATGGGGAACTAAAAAAATATTGGTGTGATAATTAAATAAATATATAAGTAAATACACTTATTTTTATGTCGAAAAAAAAAAGCGAGCAAAATTTAAATTTTTATTATTATTATTTTTATTAGTGTATAAGAAATGTTTTCATTCAATTCGTTAAAGTTTTGTGTTTGTGTTTTTACCCCAGTTTTTGAAATTAAAACTAAAAGGATTTGGTAAAAGACAATTTGGCTAAATAACAAGACTAGCGTTAGAAAGAAAAAGAAGGAATCGTGAATAATGATCATTTTTCGCTAAAATTAATAGTTTTACATTTAGTATAATTTAAAATTGTTATTAATTTCATTAAGGAGTCTTGATATATTTGACGACATCACTGAAGTAGGTTTAATATAAAAGCACATGTTTCCATTTAATATTAGTTTGATTTCCTTAGAAATCGATCTATAGCAATCACTTCGTTTATCTATCTCTCTCTCTCTCTCTCTCTCTCTCTCTCTCTCTATATATATATATATATATATATATCTGAATTAGGAATTGATTTTCAAATATCTTTAAAAGAAAAAAAAAAAAAAGAAAAAGAAAAATAGGACAAAAAATATGTTTTTTTTATCAAATGTTTACTGAGATATGCATTTTTAATTATTTTTTAAAAACAAATTAAGTAATTTCAAATCCCAAACCTAATTCTTTAAGTAGTTTTCATGAAAACTTACATTAAACATTTTCTTAACGTCATAGTGGTTATTTTTATTGCATATTATATACATGGTACAGGGTGCTCTTTTATCTAAAGGCTCTCTTTCTAAAATATATTGACATGAAAAACAATTATAGTTCAATTACTTTGTATAATTTAAATTATAATTAATTTACTAAATTTATAATTTTTTATGTAATCACATAAAACACCTCACCACAATATTATTGTATAAAACTCTTTATCAAGTATAAAACTTATTAAATCATTCATATACATATATGTTAGATTATTTCCTGTAGTTCCATTTTATACTAAGATTTCGACTCTCTATGTAGTGGAGTCTTTATCAGAGTTTATTAGTTCATTTATGAAAAATTCCATTTTAAAATATTTCAAGTTCAAAAAACACAAGTTCAAACAACAATATATACAAGTTCAAAAACTATTAATATTCATAGTCCTTTTATTTATAATTCATTCTTGTTTTAAAATTATGATCCTCAGAAGTTTTAGTGAGAACATGCTATAAAAGGTTAAAATCCAACATACTTAATGTATTTGTCTTTCTAAATTATATTCTACATTATTTATTATTTTCTGTAGAGTCTTCATTAAAGTATATATTTTTTCATCATAAGTGAGTAAAAATCTATTATAATGATCTATACAATTCCAACACCTTTTACAATGAAATATCTGGCTTAGTCAATTGTACTTCATACCTGTTCCAAAATATAATATGTAAAAGTTCTATATAATTAACTTGCTGTTTAATTAAATAATATTACGACTTCTAATTTATGGACATGTGTTTATATTAAACAACAAGTAAATTATATGGAGCTTTAAAAATATTTTGGAGTAGGTGTGAAGTACATTTGACTAATCCAGTTATTTTATTGTAAAAGTATTGGAATTGTACAGATCATTATAATAGATTTTTACTCAGTTATGATGAAAAAGTATGTACTTTAATAAAGACTCTACAGGAAACGATAAAAAATGTACGATATAATTTTTAAATACTAGTACATTAATGAAGTTGGATTTTAACCTTTTATAGCATGTTCTTACAAAAAATTCTAAGGATCATAATTTTAAAACCAGAATAGATTATAAATTAAAGGATTATAAATTTTCATGTTTTTTGAACTTGTATATATATCTTAAAATGAAATTTTTCATAAAGGAACTAATAAACTCTGATGAAGACTGTACGATATAGAGAGTCGAAAGCTTAGTATAAAATGTAAGTACAGGAAAAACTCTAACATATGTCTATACGAATGATTTAATAAGTTTTTATACTTGATATAGAGTTTTATACAAAATTATTGTGGTGAGGCGTTTTATGTGGTTACATAAAAAACGAAACATTGTTAAGTAAATGAATTATATATGCATTAGTACTGTATTTCAAAAAAAAAAAAAATCTAACGTTATGCATTTTATAAAAAACAACTAACCTAAAATACTTTAAGAGCAATTTTTATAGTGTCCATGATTACAAAAATTTCGAATTACTAAATGAATATTATGTCTCTGCAAATCCATTTAAAATTAATCGTATATTTAAACACATTATTTAATGTAAAATTTTACATTAAAAATGAACATTTTTAGAAAATTAAAGTTCAGTTAAAATTTTCTAATTTCGAATTGTTTAAAGTCACAAAATACTTACGTTGAAGATTATATACAACATATTTAAATGATTTAACTTTTTAACGTTTACAATTCCCTTTTATGCTTTTTTTAATTTTATTTTAGTTATTCTTACTATATTAAAAATATCAGTGTAAGTCTTCTTATTTAGACGCAAAAGGGTTTGCGCTTGTATGTCTGCCCGTCTGTCTGTTCCTCAATGGCTTGAAATTTGTTACAATTGCTTAACAGCTACATAGTTTTGGAAATATATTTGAAATTAGTGTAATAGTAGGGTATATCATGAAAAACATTTTTGAAATTCAAAATTTCAAGTTAATAGAAAAATTGTCCCTGTAAACACATAATTAACACAAAAAAAAAAAAAAAAAAATGTAGACAAACTGAGAAATATGTAGGTCTTCCGTAATGGCCCTAAAGTTCGAAATTTTTGTTTATAAACGTATATTACCAAAAATTTAAAGAAATAATATATGAAGGAAGTTTTTATTTTCAAGTACAATAATGTAAAGTTTAGAATGTTAATTAATAGAAAAGAAGTATTATATATTTAAAATAATATTTAGGTAATTTATTATCTTTTCACAAAATTTAGGTATATTGTTAACGATTTTATTTGCTTCTAATCCACGTTTTTCAGTAAAATTGTTTTTGAATCCGTACAAGTAAAAAGCATACTAATTTAACATATATTTACTAGATCGAATTTATTTATTATTTTATTAAATTAAATCTATTAAATTCCAGAATTAAACTTTTGCTTTGAGGCATAAATCCGAGTTTATGAAAATAGTTCAATGTTAGGCAATTTCAGAAATGAAGTTAGTATTCTATATAGTTAACTTCCCATTGGAAGAGCCAGAAAATTCGAAGAATTTTCTAGAGCTTGTGTGTTCGAATTTTGAAAAACTTCTTTTGTAACCCCTTGTATATAATGAACATAAAGTCATTTACTTAATAATTTACTATGAAATAACCTATGAGAAAAAAAAAATAAATAAATAAAAATGATGTGACTTTATTAAATGTCTTGTATTAATGCAATCGTTTAATACGCTAATCCGATATAAATGTATTTTATTTTAACAATGAAAAGGCAATGGCAGTAAATATCACGTAAAATCTGAACATTTGTCTATAAAATTCAGCAAAATTAAAACAACGATAAATATACACACTCAGTTGTCTATTTCTTTTTTAATGTAACGATCGTGAAATGTTAACATTAAAGTACACTGCGCTAAAAAAAAAAAAAAGAACCCTTATACCATTTTTGCTCATTCTTATGTAAAATGACGTGTTGAATCTGTATATGACTACAATTTTGCCCAGTCACCCACCGCTTTCTCGGGACACCACCCCCTGCCCCAATTTTTATCGCTGTTCGGTAAGTTTATGGCGACGAATTTGATTTGGAAAATGAAAAATAATTAATTTACCACCTAAATATATATATATATATATATATATATAACTCTTAATACATAACATTATTAATAGATTAAAAAAATATAAGAAATGTAATACATAATTTCAGTGGCAAATTCCCCCCACCCTCCAAAAATTTCCCCCTTGTCACAAATGTCGGTGTTTCAGAAAGTTCCTACTCTGTAGCCCCTCAGAAGTTATTTAACAGTTAAAATAATCCCCTCCCTCCCCCTAAAATCCAAATGTATCGCCATAAAATTACCGAAAAATAATAATAGGGACCGTCCTAAAAAATGGCGGGTGATAGGGCAAAATGGACATCAGATTGGGATTCAGAAAGTCCTTTTTCTTAAGAATTTGACAAAATGGTGTTGGGGGCAATTTTCATGCCGATCAGTGTTATTAACATGATACTAATCTTAACTTTTTAGTCAACTCTTGTAAAAAATAATCAACGGGAATAACAAGTTTGTTAAATTCTTAAGTTAAACAATGAAAATTAACACTCGAACACTAAATTAGAGAATTGGAGTACATAAACTAGCAATATCCAGTAATAATAAATTTTTCTTAAAATATTAGATTTCTTGGGCATAAAAAAAAAGAAAGAAAGAAAATACATTAAATATTTATTTTACATTTACATTTTCGTGTTTAATTTACATTTTTGCAATTTAAGAATCGTTTCTTAGTATTGCTGATGAATGCTCAAAGTTTTAAAGTCGAATGTCAAATTTAATGTCTAATTACATTTACGCATATGCTTTTTCGTTAAAATAACTTTTAATATTTATGAATATATATTTTTTTAATTTGAACTTTTGTTTTCAAATTCACTGCAAAAAGTTATTTATTTCAAAAGTTTTGATGTATGGCACTTTATGAAATATATTGCATCGAATGCACGTGCCATTAGGAAATATCTATTGTAAATGAACGTTAACAGCTCTTGATAAGGGTTTTAAAGACAGTACTTTTAATAAAACGAATTGATACGCTTTGTGTATGCATACATATTAACCTATTATTATTCAACCACATTTTTTGAAACCATGGAAGCATCTGCGCAAGTGCTAAATGAACGAGTCCAATGCTAAAATAGGGGTGACAGTAATCTGACTCGGGGAAAATGAGCAATGACACAGAGCGCGGAATTACTGGATGTTTTCCAAATTTCAATTTGTCGGTCAAGCTGGCATCCCTCCAACATTTTGGACACGTCCTTACTGCTAGTTTAAGGATATGTGGTTGCACTGTAACAATAAGTCTGCGTTTTTCCATAGAAAATGACTCTAATTTATCTGAAACCGTTATGTTTAGAAATTTGATTCCATACTTCAGTATTTTATTAGTGACATTTTAGGAGTAAACACCACCAAAATGGTGAAACTTAGCTCCAAAATATTGGTTTCAGTTAAATTTGTCCGATTGCAACATTTTACGATGAAACGTTGATCTTACGTTTCTAACACAGGGTTGCGACGGGCCCGCCTTCCTTCCCTGATTCTTCAACCAGTATATTTATATAATAATTTTTTACTTAATTAATCTTGGAAACTTACTACTAAATTTTGTGCAAGAAAAATACTGGTGGATGAATCTGTAGGTGGGGTGGGAAATTAATCTGTCGCCACCCTATAGCAATGTATACCTGGTAAAGAATAAAAGTTAGTTTAGTATGTAACAGCAGAATTGAACAATGTTAACATGCGTATACATGTATGACCTTTAAAAAACATTCATTCAGTATAATTAATTCCAGCTAAATTTACCTGATCTTTACCATTTTAAAATGAAACTATGATCTATTATTTTCAACAATGCGCTAAATAAAATAGAAAAATGAATTTAATACGTAAGAGCATACTTTAGTTATGTTAATATCCATATACAGGGCTGCTACAGGCGACTTTTTAAACTTTTCGTACCATTAATTCCAAAACACAAAATTTATAATACCGGGTAGTCAATAGGTCTCTACAAACTATAAAAATTCCTAAGAACCAGAAACATGATCGAAAACAAAATGGTTTGCAAGGTTAGCATCTCTAGTTAATGATTTTTATTTTTATTTTTATTTTTTTTTTAAGACAGCAAAAAATATTAATTCTAAAAGTAGCGGATAGGTTGCGCTGTTCTTCATAAGTAAAAGAGAAAGATAATATATAAGCAAATAACAAAAAAGATTACCTCCAAACCTTTTTAAGCAGATGTTCTACATGACCACCACCACTGGGGATTACACATTGTAATCGAGTTACAAATCAAGCTACAGCAGAGTGCTGCATGTCTGGATGTATACATTACACCTCTTCGCAGGTCGCATCGTTCAGTTCCGATATATTGGATGGATCGGAGTGATATACCCATGATTTTAAATATCCCCATAACCAGATGTCTACTGATGTCAAATTTGGAGAACGATTAGGCCAGGGGAAATTACAACGCCCGATAATGATTATGTCTTCCTCGAATACCTGTACTAAACATTCCTTGACCGGAGTGGCAGTGTGGCTGGTTGATCCATCCTGCACAAATGTGACGGTTGTAAGCGCTTCTCGCAAGCATGGCACATCATTCCCGTGCAGATGCGTTAAATAACGCTGCGCATTTACCGTAGTCGTTTACCACCCATTTACAGAGCACTGCGTTTGAAAGAAAAAGGGTGTTATTATGAATAAAGCTGTGAACTCATAGTACATTGTCACTTTAGGGGAACGTAGTGGTTTCTGGTTGTAATCACGTGAATTAAACGTTGCCCAGATGCGACAGTTGGTTACTAACGTCGTCATGAATCGAAAAATTAGCTTCATCTGCCCATAAGGTGTTAAAAGTTCAAGAGGGATTATGTTCAATTTTCGAGAAAGGCCAACTCGCAAATGCTTCCCTTTGTACAATATCCGCTGGTAAAAGTCTATGCACGACTGCATTCTGTTGGTGAACAAGTCAAGGATTCCATGTATAATATTGCATGCCGAGGATGCTGGTAAGTCCAAGCATCTGGAAGCTTCATGAGCACTTCTGGTCCCTGCAGCTGATTCGGACGCTATTCTATTTCGGCTGCAACGTTTCTATTTCGGCTGCAACACGCGGCCCGCGTTCCCCTTTTAAACATGGTCATCCAGTCCCTACACGATCCTCCAGCGTTCCTGTTGCTTCAAACCTCTGAACAAGCTTTATGAAACCTTGCACCGTTAAAGGTCTCTTTCCAATCTTCACATTATTTTGCAATCGAATTTACACAAAACAATGGTCGCTTACTCCTTGTTCAAGTTAAGTAAATTCACCAACAAAGCTTAATCCTTAGCACTTAACATCCTTGTTCACATACACAGTTTTCAGCTGCGAACTGATTGTGGATTTGGAGCACAATCTCTTATAGCCATCTCATTTACACATTTCCACGAAAATCGCTGGCACCAGCGTTGCCTATTGGCTCCTTTTCGAATTATTTTTCTTCTGAATTAGGAAAAAAACTCTATAACTCAGCGATGCTAACCCTGCAAATCATTTTTTATTTTGATCATTTTCCGATTTTGATGAATTTTTAAAGTTTGTACACACTCTTTGCCCACCCATTATAATTATGCAACTAAACCAGAATTTTGCCTGCATAAATTTATTATAAATTTTATGTTTTGGAAAAAGTGATTCGAAAATAATAAAATAAAAGTCGCCTATGGAACACCTGCATATATTTCCATGAACTTTGCAAAACATTATTTAGCAGCAAAATAATTATTTGGGTTTATTTTAGTATTGTATTTCTAAAGATTCGTAAGTTTTTATAGCATTTAAATTAGAAGAATTGGTAAAATATTTCTTTTTTTTTTTTTTTTTTTTTTTTTTTTGGATTTTTTACTTTATAGTAAAGTTATTCAATAATACTAGCATATCCTATTCTCTTCCCTTATATATTTTACTCGGTGCACATTCTTACCAAACAATAAAAATTGCTTGATTCTTTTGGAAACTTATGACAGCTATAAAATTTAAACCTTTATGAGGAGAAGAGCATTACCTGCTCTCTGATATTTATTCGATCATGTTTCTGTAAATGTTGAGGTATTCCTGAATTTTTAAGATTCAAAATAAAAGTTTTGAAGATTTAGAGAAAGAAAAAAAAATTGTAAGCATTTGTTAGAACTTGATTGTATAGAAAGAAAACTATTAAAATGATATATATATTTAAAACAAACAATTTTAGTACTTTATGTTATGTTTATCGACAAATGAGAAATGTGTTTAAATATTTTATTGTTTTAAAATGATAAAGATATGCACGCTGACTTATTTGTTGATGTAATTATAGATTGTATGTAGTTTTTTATATGTTAAAATGGAACGCTTTTCTTTCCTCTATTTGAAATAATTTAATGCTGAAGTTGTAAACTACTTGCATTAACTTTCAATCTAAATATAGAAATTTGTTTTTTGTATAGCAGAAACATTTTCAAGTAAACTTTTCTAAATATTCTATTGTATATTTCTAAACTTGTTGATGAATTGTATTTAAGTTACAGTTTGTACTTAATCGCCTAATCTGATTTTAACATTGTGTGCGACGTATTTGATTTTAATCAGACTTTTTAAATACATGCATACAACGAAAATACACATATAAAAAAAATATGGATTCTTTTTACGCTAAATGAAAAAATGAATATATATATATATCAAGAATTAATGTCTTACTTCTATTTGAAAGCAATTGCTTTTAAAACGTTAAAATTCATATAATAAAGAACATAATTATTAAAATAATAATATAAAATTTCGAATCAATTAATCACATAACCCAATAAATAAATAAATATATATATATTTAAATCTTAATGCGGAAATTTGTATAAAAAAGCGTAAAAATAAAAAATATATTTATAAATAGCTTTAGCTTAGCGTATCTTCCATAACTGGTTTAACAACAACTTCGCACATTCAAAGAAATTTAGTTTTGCTAAAATGTCTAATGATTGCTAAATAACAATTACTTCATTGCCCCTTTCCTGCGATCTTATTTACATTAAATTAATACATAATAAAAAATGCTTTAACTATCTAAAAAAATAAAATTTTAAAGCACACACAAATAATCTTATTTTGCTTATCTTTGGAGTTTATTGTTACCAATATAAATAGTATTGACCATCAAAATTAAAAGTGTTTCCAAAAACAAGATGAATTACTTTAGAGTATCGCTATCTATAAAAGCTTTTCCTTCATTTTTTTTTTTTTTTTTTTTTTTTTTTTTTTCTGATTCAATCTTTATCAAACTTCGTTTAATGAATTTTTATATATCTTAGAACAAAACTTAGTTTAACTTTTCCACCATTTGTGTTTTTAAACTTTAGAATTTTGAATTAAAAAAATATTAATGAAATTTTTATGATTTCTTTTTTTTTTTTTTTTTTTTTTTTGCAAAATTATATTTTAAATAAAATTTTCAATTAACTTTTGTTAAAATCTTTTAACGCTACTTGAAAAAAAAAAAGTACAACACTAATGCAGAATAAACATTTTGAAATTAACAATTCATTTGTAATTTTAAATAATATCGTATTTAATAATAATGGGAACATGAAATTCAATATAGCAGTTCTCATGTACAAATAAGACTATGTGAAACGGTAACTTTTTTGAAGCAATGGATTTATAATTGTAGTTTAATTATTACTATTGTTATTTAAGTCTACTGTCAGAATAAATGAAAATAAAAATAACATTATTTTCTCTCTATTCTTTTTCTTTCTTTTATATATTTCTATCTTAGTTTTGTAGCATGTTTATAAAAGTGTCTGTCATTATAAAAAAAAAAAAAAAAAAAAAAAAAAAAAAAAAAAAAAAAAACTGGATTTTATTATTATTATTATTATTATTATTTAGCTTTAACATTTTAAATCATAAAAATATATTTAAATTAAAATTATGCAGTAATATCTGTTCATACTATTAAATTCCGTCTGTATGTATGTCCGGACACCATTTCGCGGAGGGCTGAACGCAGAAAGACTCATAAGAATTCTGGGAATCCTAAATAAACGAAGGGTTCATTATATTATTCGAATTTGTTAGAAGAAAATCAATTTAATCTTCAAAACGTATACAAAATAAGCGCAAAATGATGCATTGAAAAAAAAAAGAATATTCGCTACATAAGCGACGACTTGCTGGATTGGTAGGAGAAACAGAATGCAACCAGCGACAGCAAGCTACACAGAGAAAAAAAATTTGTATATATATATACCGCCTCCATCTAGAAAGAATAAGTAGTCCTTTTTTGAGTCCCTAAACTGGAAATATATGTTTACGAGGTATGCGTTTAAGGTAAGTTAATAAATTAAATAGACGAAATGATCGAAATTTTCTTGACTATACTTTTCTAGATGGTGAAACAATATTATGAATATTATGAATCAATGCATTATGAGAAAGTCTCGTTTTATTTTCTAGAATTAGTTCATAAACCAAGATTATAGTTACTAGAAATCGCTTCTCGAGTACGCTTTTATTTTAAGAGATTTTTAAATATGTTTGACCACAATAATATAGGAAAACGATCTAGAGTTCTAATTTCGGTCTTTATAACTCGATAGGAAAAGGATTTAGAATTTATAATGATGACATGGAAATATTTTTACTTGAGACACAATTTAGTTTCAAGATGTCACGCTCAGAAATGTTTTTCAATGTAGGCTAGAAAAACCAAATTTTTTGTAATTGCCTGAAATGAAGCTCTGGGGGATTGCAATTGAATATTTTACGTTTGTATTCATAAAGTGAAATGGGGATTAATGATTCAATTACTCTCGAAAGTTAATATAAATACAGTAGCCAGCGAAGCAGGCGATATTTGTTAATTTTAAATAATATTTGCTTGTTACACTAGCAAATTATATTACAAACTTAATGCCATTGTTACAAATATAATATCACACATTCATAACATTTATTAATATCACACATTAATATCATTGATTTAGTTAACAATGGCGAGGAAATCTTACATATTTTACAAGATAAAAGACATATATTTTTAGAAAACAAGTTGTTCTTCTTTGTGATACATGATTCCCATGAGTAAGAACAATCATAGTCATCAAGTACAGGAAAATTTGTGTCTTTTGCACTACGGTTCCTTGTAAGATAAATAGATTACTCTATTCTTATGAGAAATGTTTCTAATAAATTTGTGCGGGAGTAAAGGGATTTTTCTTTAAATAAGTAACTGGAAACATACCCTAGATTTGTTTTAGAATAATGTAGAATTTCTCATATTTTTTCATCGTTTAATTAATGTCGAATTCTTCCAAATTTTGCTATAAACCTTTTACAGGTTTTTTATTTTAGAAAAAACAAATGATTACATACATATTTTTTCTTTTCAATTTAAGAAGTATTATATAATTTAACTAAGTATTTAACAGAATTTACACATATAATAAATAAAATAAAATAAAATATAACCTGCGCTAACAAAAGAAAAAAAAATACCTGGGCTATAAATCATAAATTTTGTGGACCATAAAATATAATGGAATTATTTCTTACAAATCAGTAGTTTGCAAGGTATGCACCAATTTCTTCAGTTATTTAACGGCAATGCGCTGCTTATGTATCATCAATTTGTTTGTTTAATGGTTTTCTCCCTTAGTTATTCATTTGAATCAAATAACAAAAGAAAACGGCCCATGTTTCACAAATGATTGATTACCTATAAGTAATTCTGTTAACGTATTTAATTCCAACAGGAACTGCTTTCGAAGGATACCATTTTTATTAAAATTAAGAGTTTAAAATTCCTGTCATTCCTTGTAAGAAAAACTTTAAAATGAATTAATAAAATGTAAAAAATAAAATAAAAATAAAAATAAAAATAAAAAAATAAAAAAATAGCGATAATCAAACTTTAAAAAACAAAATATGTAATTCAAACTATAAATATGGCTATTGGTTTGTAAGGGCATAACTAAATTCTTTTATTGATATTTTGATCAAATGTTCTTATTTTGAATATATATATATATATATATATATATATATATAAGGTAAAAATATTTGAACCAAAAGAAAAAGCAATAACATAACAATAAGATAATAATATAAATAAAAGAATATATATATTAAGCAGGAATATTACTTGAAATGTTTATAAAAATAAATAAATAAATAAAATCTGGAGTGACTCCCCTCGACTTTCCGAACATTGAGTAATTAACAGTTTTGTAGATAAAGTAAAGAAAGAGGAGTTGTTAAACAAACAAAAGACAGAAAACCATAATAGAGTGTTTGAGTACTTTTCTCCATATATTACACGATGTTTTATTTAACGTTCTGAACTTTGGCCCATAGATCATAATGATAAAGTATTTTTCGTTGTGTCCCTGTAAAAACCTATAAATGCTAGATTCACCAAAATGCTTATTTTTATTGCAACAATGATTTATAATATTCATATAAATTTTCAGCTCAATTAAATAAGACGTTTAGATGCTATCGCACTTTTAAAAATTTGGTCCCATAGGCCATAATGATAAAGAATTATTCGTTGTGCCCCAGTAAAAAAAACTGTAAGTGCTAAATTCACCAAAATTTATACAGTTCGTGCAACTGTGACCTATAACATGTGCACAATTGTTTTGCTCGGATTAATAAAGCGTTTAGACGCTATCGCAACTTAAGATTTTTTTTTTTTTTTTTTTAACATTAGGACTCTGCCCCTTGCTCGCGCCGCTTCACTCATCAACCCCCGATTTGCTTCGCTCGCTAACCCCTGCGAGATTCTAAAAAACTGTTCGTAGCTTTGCATTTCATTGAATAGGAATATTAATAATACATACCACAAGACAAAGGTTGAAGAATAGAAGAGATTTTTGTAGCATGGGACATTGACAATTTCTAAAAGCCTATTTACAACATCAAAAAAATTGTTTTGCTTATAATTGTGACTTTAACAAATAGCTATAGCACAATAAAAACAATAAACACAGTAAAAGGCTGCATAAGAAACGCTGAACACATAAGTTCGTAAGTGAAAGAAAATTTCATCATTCAAAGGTAAATTTCTTTCTCAATTTAATTTCAATTTCTGTATCAATATGTGCAAAACTATTCTGCTCAATTTTAAATGAAATTGAACAGAAGATTTTTAAGTGTTTTGGTTATGATAAAGTAATGATAATGCCTTTTGATTGGCCCCCATATTGATTATTTTAAAACCATAGGATGATTGTACCTTGGGACAGTGAACCATGTTGTATTTTGGGACATGTCTAAAGAAACAACGTTTGTCATACACATTGTTCTCAATAAGTTATGCAACATTTTAGTATAAATATACCTTTTAGTACAGTCCCTGGCCAAATTATTAGACGCACTGTAAGATTCTATGTAAAATCTTAATTATCAGGTGATACTATACAGCTTTATTGTTTTTACTAGATACAATGTATTTTTTTTTTTTATTATCCACCTTATTACCAGTTTTTTAACACAAATAAAATACTATAGTTATAGAAAAAATATGTATTTATTAACTCTTGAAAAAATTTGAAATTAATGCAATTAAATGTTAATATTTTGTTGAGCCACCTTTAGCAGCTATGCGAGCTTCAATTATGCATCTGAGGATGGTGATTCCACACATGAATGACCTTTTCTAAGAGTTGCGTTTTGTTTATGATCACACCTTTAGCCACTTCTCTCGTCATCAGCTCCCTCACGTTTTCAGTAGGTTTCACATCTGGGCTATTACCCGGCCAATCCAACAAGGGATTTTTGGCACTTCCAAACAATCTTTAACAGGCCGTTCTGTGAGGCAGGGAGCTCCATCTTGCATAAAAATGAATGCGGTTATCCATTTGGAAACCATTCTCTGAGCTGCAAAACATGTAATTATTAAAAAACTATAGTGCGTCTAATAATTTGGCCAGGGACTGTATGTTTAAATATAATATTCTAACAATAATTATTTAATGTAAATATTAATATTATTAATATTTTAGTATAACTTCATATGTGACAGATAAACCAATTGATTCAATTGAAGTGTTATAAGTGAAGCTGCTGAATCTTCTACAGTAAATACAACAAATGGGTTGACTGCTATATGCGCAGCAAGTTCATCTTCAGATTCTTAAGATGCGATTCCCCAATGATGATTCGCGCATTTCCCAAAACTTCAGTTTGAAAAACCACTCGCAGTAGAAGGAAAGAAAAATCTTGTATTTAACATATTCTCCTGTTAAAGTTGAGTTTAAAGCTGCATAGCAGAAAACTTTTGAATCCAGAATGGGGGGGGGAGGGGGGGAGACATCATCCACAATGTGTTAGCAGTTCAGAATCTGATGTTGATAAACCAGTTTTATCAAGTACAGGTGACAGTATTATGACGAAATGGCACGCATATTAAAAAAAAAAAAAATAGATAAAGGAAGATAACATTTTTATAAAACTATCTAAAATAATAATAATAATAATAATAATAATAATAATAATAATAATAATAATAATAATAAAACTATTAATTTCTATATTTGAAACCCCAGAATACCCCTTGGCTACTTCCTTGGTCTGAAGAAGTGGAGGTCCTTAACAATGAAAATTTTCAAGTGCTTTATGAACAGCAACAAAATTATTTATGGATCCGAAAATTATTATGATAATTTATGAATCATTGAGTGTTAAATTCCAACTGATGTCTGAATGACAAATCTCACAGTTGACCTTACATCATATAATATTAAAATAGGGAATTTATCAATACTTGATTAACTTACAAATAAGGTTTAAACTTTTAAATTTATTATTATTTGTGAAGAGCATCTGTAAGAGTTTTTTCTTTAATTTAATGCCTTAAAATATAATTTTTTTTTTTTTTAATTATTTTCCTGAAACTGGTTCAGGTTAAGATTTCCATGAATCCTGAAGCCTGTCCCAAGGAACAACCTGTTGTTGTACCTTGGGGTAGTTTACACTTCCTTCTTAAAATAGCTATCAAACTTTTATTTTCAAACTGTTTGAATTTGAAATATATATATATATATATATATATATATTATAAAGTAGAATGTTAGATTATTTAAATACTGTCTTTATAAAGCAAATTTAACTTTAATTGTAGAAGTTAAAAATTAAAAATGTGACAGTGTCTCAAGGTACAACACTCTCCCCTATTATAGAAATCCAACATATTTGATATTACATTGAAATACATAATATTTTTTTATTATATCGTTTATAATATGGAAAAAATCTGTTTTAACGTTCGACAACTTTATAACAATTTGTCATTATTTTGGGCGGAAACATATTATACAGCTGGACCCACAAAATAAACAATGCCGGAAATAACACAAAATAAAGAACGACAAGTAACTTTTTTTTTTTAGAACGGGGAGAAATTATTAGCATCTAAACCATTTAGTGATGCAGATTTAGTATATGACCCCCTTGGCGAATTTTAAATTTTTGTCACTATTTAGTGATGAATGTTTGGATATTATTGCTTGATTAAAGAAATTATGAACTTTTTTTTTTTCTAATGCCTATATTATTTACTATTGATTTCTTTTTTTTTTTTTTTTTCAGTTAATTTAGGACAATATGTAACACTCTATATTTATTTCCAATGTACAATTAGGTTTAAAACAGTAATGCAGCAGTTAAGATGAAACTTTTTAAAGTGCATTTTTTCTAGAATACACTTTGAAAAATATGTCCTATTTGCTGCCAGAAATTCTCTGTAATTTCAGAAAATACGTTTTGACAAAGTAATTTTTTTCGTAAATTACGCGTATTTTCTCAAATTACAGAGAATTTCAGGCAGCAAATAGGACATATTTTTTACAGTGTATGATTTAGTCAGACATATTGAATATTATTATTTTATGTGATCATTGTAAATATTTTAAACCTTTCAATAATATTATTAGTCGTCGTACGACAGGACCATTTCTTTCATTCATTGCCGCATTTATTGTATTACACCTTGAATTTGCCAAGATGACATACCATTAATTTTACCATTAATTTCTCAACTACCTTAAAATATTATGTTAAATCTATATATATGTATATATATTTTTTAAACCTGCTGGTAAGTGATAAATTCATCTTTCATTGTATGTAAAAACCAATTGTTGATTTCGGTATCCGAGACAGACCATCACCATTCAGAAATTGGATTGCTTTTTAATATTTGTTGGCAATATCTTCTAAAAAAGTATTGACGAAAGCTTCTGTATATTTTTTGGTGATATCTTCTTCTTAATAAGTATTAGTGTTGGCTTTTTAATAATTGTTTGCGATATCTCCTGCATATGTATTGGTGATGGCTTCTGAATATTTGCAGCTATTTCTTCTGGATATGTAATGATTACCCTTTTTTTTTTTTTTTTTTTTTTTTTTGTACTTATATGTTATGTAATATTTAATTTAGAAAATAAAAAGTGCACGTGGAGAAGGAAATATAATTGTACTGTATAATTTAATTTAATTTAATTTATAGAGATATTGATGATATGGGACAAACAGCATTTGCCATAGTCTTTCTCCTAATAAACAGAACTGAAAACGGATAATATTTTACCTGGAGACATTTTGTATATTTATACAAAAAATATATATATATATATATATGTTCTTCCTTTTCCCCTCTTGCATTAAATTTAAAAAGATCAAAAATAAACTGAGAAAAATCGTAGCAATGGAACAGTTTGCACCTCTTGGCGAAATTTGAAATTTGGCACCGAAGGAGCTCGGGCGCTTTTCGCCAAAATATTGATATGCAGAATTTAGATAAATAATTTAATTCCTCTAGAAAATAAACGAAAAATTTAAAATCTGCCAGTGGAGTCCTATATTATATTTAACTAAAACAGTTTAGCAAATGAATATAGAATCCGTTGCTAAAGAACGCAATGCAGTTACTGCATGCCTTTATATGGAAAAATAGACAAACAATATGTCCTTTCGTACTAAATTAAATTCTATTTTCTGCAGAGTTTTATACCAGTTACTTAGAAAATAAAAACAGGCTTCGGATTTTATTATTATTATTAATATATAGATAAAAATACAACAGGTTTTGAGTAATATATGTTCTGTGCCAATTTGTTATAAATACCATTTTTGACTCATCACTATACAAACTGAGTATAGTTTTTAAATTTAGAAAAAATTATATAAAATATGAGTTTTCTTTCCAGTTGTTTTATATTAATTTTAGACTCGCAATAAACAGTTTTTTTTCAATTAAATTGTCACTTAAACTTAATTGACAATTAAATTGTCAATTAAAATTCAGAGCCGTTTATATCTCAATCTAATAGCTGGAATTTCCCAAAATTTGGATGGAGGACTGAGAACGACTGACATACATACAAACACAAACCGCTAAAAGGTTTCCTAAATCCTAAAATTGCCTGTTTTAGGATTTAGGAAATCTCGAAACTTGTACATAAATCGAAATCCTAATTTTGAAACTTCGATCCCAAAGCATTATTTTCTCTACGATATATAGATATAAAGGGATGCACAAAAAAAGTTTACTGTAACTCAGAGATGTTCGTTTAAAAAATTAATAATAATAATAATAATAATAACATCGTAGCCGATATTTAATTTTTCCTTACTCATAATTTCAGAAAAAGTAAGTATATCCAGTTGAATGACATAATTGTTTAATGTTTAAAAAAATTTTAAATCTGCTTTTAGTAGTTAATTTAGAGTATTTTAAAACATTCCGTGCCTGGGTAGCTACTAATACATCTTCAGCAGAACAGTCATTGCAATCATTAAAAATAACGATTTGACGATGGAGTATTATTAGTTATTTGATAGTTATTTTCTTTTTTAGGCTTTTCCTGTTAATAATTTTATATTTTATTTGATTAATTTTGCGTTTCCTTTTTTATCTGAATCAAAAACGTACAGATTTCTATATTTTAGTTTATTATCGATATTTAATTTCTTTAAATCCTTATTTTCATTAATAAAATTTATAATATTATAAAAAAGCACCACAGAACTGGCATTTAAAAATAATAAATAAAAAACTTTGAGTGTAACTACAAAACTCAAAATTTTGTACTTTGTATAAATTTTACAATTTTTGTATAAATTTTGCTCTTTGATATTCCTGTTTTTCGTAATGTTCCCTCTGTTCTTATTAATATTATAGTTATTTTTTGCGCTATATAGTAATTAAAAATAGGTGTATTATTGATTAGTTTTTATTGTTTATCTTTATAGTTCCTGGTTCTAATTTATTTCTTCTTATTGACGGTCAAAACTTTTAAGTAATAAAATAAGAATGTTAAGTATAAGAGGATTGTAACTCGACGCATCCCATGTAAATGGTACGACGCCTTTCGTTTAAATGTAAAACCAAGACTTTTTGTTTTAATTTTTAGCATCTTTAATCGCAATTTTTGTTAAGTTTATGTTAATTAAAAGTACCTAATTATCGATGAACAGTGATTCCGTCTTTTGTGTATCAAGACATTGGATATTTACATTTTCTACTTTAGTATTTTCATACGACTTAGTATAAACAGATAGTGTAAATCTTATTAGAGTAGTGTCAAGAGAGATTTTTACGAACAATGCATAGGGGAGACAGGGCTACAATGGACCAACTTTACAAATTTTAAGTGTTTACTCACAAAGTAATGATTTCTCGCTTTTGAAAATATGTGCGCATAGTACCTATATATATTGGGTTTTATGTTGCACTCAGTCAATAGTAATAATTATGTCTTTTTTTTTAATATAATTTTTTTATTAGCAACTGACAAAATGGACCCTTGTACCCCGACGCCTTGGACAACGGTCCATGACACGGGGTACTATGGACCACAGGTCAAATTTAAAAAGCATACTAATGTAGTGTATTATTCAATAATATAAAATGTAGAATATATTATATTTGTTTATTTATGTCTCCGATTCATACAAATAATGTAAATTAATGAACATTAAAATTAGAAAATGATACACCCGACGATTTTTGGGTCACTGAAAGTCTGCTGTTTTCTTGTAAAATTGAAGGGTGTGGAAGGCTCATCATTACATTTGCTTGAAGATTTACAAGAGATATATCAACACTCGCAGGAAAAAAATGTAGAGATCTTGATTAAGTTTTCTTTGCATGAATCTCCCAAAAACAGTTTATTTATCTGTTACTTCTGTGATTAAACCAATAAAATGTAAAACCTTTAGTTAAATTTATTTGTATAATTATTTTTCAATTGCATTATTTGGTTCAGTTCGTTATAGCTCCATGCTATTCGTGAAATTTTAAGAATACAAAAGTAACTGAATGTTTATTAAAAATAAATAAAAAGAATCCTCAAAATAAATTGCTTTCTTATTCGTCTTTGAAGACATAATAGATCTAATTAAGGTTAACTATGAAAATTTTAAGTAAAATTCTGTACTGATAAGTATAAAGGATTTAAGTCCATATTCTTGATTTTTCAGGAGACGAAAAATAAAGTTAAACTAACTAAAAACAAATCCGAAGAATCGATTAGGGTAAAGGTATTACGTTGACTTATATCCTTTATACCATTCAGTGATTGTCAACCTTCATTTAATAACGGAAAAAAATTGAATTAAGTTATTTTATACCATATATGAATGGTAAATTTATGACTTGAACCTTTTTTTTACCAATGGATTTTCTCAAAGACTAAGTGACATAGACTTAAATGCTTTATACCAATCGATTGAGAATTTTTTTTCTGAGTCTCACAATGTACTTAACTCAAAATTGACATTTCTGGACTTAAATCCTTTATACTTATCAGTACAGAAATTATAGCTAACACTTCAAAAATGTTGTTTTCGTAGATCCGTTTATTATGACAGAGAACAGGGGTAAATGGATCATGGTCAATTGTTTCCCGGTTGTTAGCGGTTCATTGTACCCCGTGTGGACCTCTGACAGCAAATGTAAAAAAAAAAAAAAAAAAAAATCAAATCATTTTAATTATTTTAGTCAAATTAAATATAATAATATATGACCTTACCTCTCTTTTATACTATATAATATCTTTCAGAACACAATTCTTGAAGGCATAAAAGAGAAAAATCTTTAGCTGAAAATATTTACTTTTGGCTACCACACCAACTTTCTAGAATAAAATGGCTAAATTGTCACGTAGGCATGGAGTTGCTGGCGAAGTGTCATTTCTGTAGTGCGGCTGCCTATGAACCAAAATATGAACCATAAAAAAATAAATAAATAAATAAACACAAGTATAGGGAGTGGTCCATTGTACCCTAGTCTTCCCTAATAATTATATTTTATGAGAAAATTTCTATACAAGTTAACTCCTTTTTAAATCAACTCGTAATATTTTTATGTCTTCAATACCATTGCAAAACTTAAAGTTTTATATGTGTTTTTACTTATATCATTTGTTCAATTACTCAGTCACTCATATCATGATATTAAAAGCTATCCTATGTAGTTTATTTAATACCTTCTATTTTCTAGATTAAAGACATTCTCGATAGATATTCATATGTTTACTTAAGTAACAATACGCATACTGCTGAGTAGATTTAGCTCTGCTTACCGACATAAAATTAATTTATCCCTTTCTAAACACAATTTCACAAAGGTATTTTCCTGCTCGACTGTTATTTATTAACACTTCAGTTGGCAAATAATGATGGTGAGGAATTAGTTCTAGACTGATAGTTGTGTTTGGAGACAAATGGATCGTTAATATCTTTTAGGTAGTATGAAGTGTATGCAAAAGGTACACAAATATGAATGTATTTAAGGGTATTAAGATTGTATGCCGAACAAATATTGTTATACGTTACAATTGATAAAGGCTACATCTTACGCATTCGTAAAAGTTTCTTTGAAATCTCTATAATACCTCCGTTGATGAAGGGAATATACATATTAAATGAATACTTTTGATATATATACTGATAAGAAATTATAATTAGCAAAATTTCCACTATCAATGATAATAACGAGGGGAGAATCTAATATATAACTAGCATAGAAATAAACGCATTTTACATTGTTCAAGATAATATTTATATTTTATAAACATTTTTAAAATAAAATTTCTTTATATATATATATATATTTCATTCTATATATTTAGAGCTACTAAATATTTTAAATTAGAATATGTAAGATATTGAAATGATAATTAATTGAAAATTATTTCATATGTTTCATTGTTTCTGTTGGAATACTCACGTCAAACGTAAGAAATAACATATATTTGTTTGTCCTACTGTGATATAAAAAAGAATTTCTGTGAAGTGTAAACAAAATTTAGATATAAGTTGATGTTTTTTTTTTTTTTTTTTTTTTTTTTTAATCAATTAATCAGTTTTCAATATATTAAAATTAATTCTTCGCCTCCTAAACTTTTTAACCAAAATGATTCAAATACTCAAAAAAGGAAAAAAAAAAAAAAAAAGAAAAAGAAAAAGAAAGAAAGAAAAAGAAAAAAAGAAAAAAGACAAAAAACATACAATAAATAAAAATATTTTCCAACATGTGTTTATTTAATAAGAATTTTTTTTTCAAGAATATATTCAACAAATAAAGAATTGTTAGCGTAAATACATCTTGAGACTATCAGTTAGTATAAATATACTTTACATGCGGTCTTCTTTAATTATTCAAATTTTTATTTTGGATTTGTCCACTTTTACCACATATTTTGGAGTTGGCCAGCTTTGCAATAAACCAGAATTTAATATAAGCTAAATTTAATGTGAATATTGAATTTTTAGGGTTGTAAATACACAAAATGTTTTGTTCCAATAAATTTTATTTATAAATAACTGATTTCTGTTATCTGATTAAAAACAAACTGATATAAATACAAATATTTAAAAAAATTATAAAAAATTAACTGATATCTATAACAAAAAATAATTCTAGAAAATTATGAAAATGTATCACAATCAATTCCTTATCAATTCCTTAATCACGAGATATTCTTTAATACAGTGGAAAATCCTTCAAATTGTAAACAAACATACATAAACACATCGCTTTAACCTGCTGAATCATCATAGGTATGTTCTTAAATCAATATATTTGATTAAATATCCATAATATGCTAATTAAGATGCTATTTTTTATTAATTACTATTATGCTGTTATGAAATGATTATACAATACCTTTTAACTTTGGCTTTCTTCCTTTCCCATGTCGTAAGATCACTTTTAATCTTCCTTGATTGGTTAGAAGATACTTCTTTCACAAACTTCTCTATTGTCGAAGAAAACACGAAATTCAATTTAAAAAAACTATGTATGCACCGAGAAAGAGAAGTCACAGGTACGATAACACTAACCTAAAAAACAAGTGTGCTGCTTTAAGCCGCTATCAAACGAAGAACCATACGATAGTCTTTAGCACAAAATACCTCATAAACAGGTTTCTCATGCGGGAAACGATCCAAATATGCCGTTTCATATAAATTGACGAACGTAAATTCGTCAATCACGCATTTTCGACTGTTTAAATCACATACGGTAGTCTTTAGAACGAAATCCTCCAATCAGAGAATCGCGATTACAGAACGCCCTCTGTTCTTTTCCCTTTTAAACATCCTTGGGTGGGAGGGGGGGGGGGTGAATAATAGCCAAATGTTGGGTCCGTTGTTTACATTTCTGGATTTCTTTCTTCCGTTTATGCTTAAAACCAACCCTACTGAAGTCGTTTGGTCGTTTTTGAGGAGCAATAGCTTATATTTTAGAATATATCGTCTTCCGCCTGATAGCACCTTTAGTCGGGTGGATCAAGGGCTCTAGAACGAAACCATCGGAAAGAATTCGACGCGGAAACATTTCGCTATCGGAATCCTCGGCTTCCAACCCAAATCATCCCAACATGCATTTTATACCCTAGAACCACCTTGTCGGAAAGGGGAATAGAAATTTCTTCCAGAGCACCCAAACTACTTTCGAAATCGGTTTAAGTTGACCAATCACAGATAAGGATGATTTCATTCTCCCCGCGAGATTCCACCTGGATTTCTTAGATAAACAAAGATGGCTGCCTCTCCTTGCGAAAGTGTGAATGTGTGTTTCTATTTTATTTAATAAGAGAAGAGTACTTAGCTTCATTTTTTTTTACAAATAACGTATGTATTTTCTATATATTAAACCAATGTTAATATCGAAATTCAATCTTTGCCAGTTACTAACATTTTAAGGCCATGAATGTAAATGATTTCCCGCCTTAAAGTGTTAGTTGCAAGCATTTATTTCTTTACACAATTAAGAACGAGGAATTATTTACTATGGATAAAAAAACGTTGGATGTAATACAGGTAATATAATCTTTGTCCATATAAACATTAACATCATAATTTTTTTTTTCCTTAATTATTATTTTTATTTTATTTATTTATTTATTTTTGTACATGTATTATTATAATTGATTTATTGTATTAACACGTCTTAAAGAAAACGTAATAGTACATATTTTTGTTTTCATTTTACTTTTTAAAGAATTTATCATACTGTCAGTCCCCAGAGAAAAAAAAAATCTGCAACCCCCCCCCCTCCCTTATAAAAGAAAGGATTTTAACTTTTTGCATTTATTAAAGGATTTACTATCAGAGTTTTTCGAATAATAATTTTTGGAGTATTTAACTAAAGAAAGCAAATAAAAAACTGCGATTTGATGATAATATTATTTCTTAATCTAAGGTGAAAATGAAATAGTTGACGGCTAGGAAATATTAATGTTGTTTAAGTTGTTTCTAGTTTAAAATTTTTATGATTACAAAATAATGTGTTTACATTTGTATTTCTCGAAAGCAGTGAAATGATTTATCTCAATCGATATATTTGCTTCTAAAAACTTTACTAATTCTTGTAATCATTATTTTATATAAAGTCTTTTGAACATGTTGGGCACGCTTACTTTTCATTTAGTACTTTTGTGATGCAATTTTATATTAAAATATGGTGTATCATTCACTTATCTGTATGCAAATTTGGTGTTTTCGATTTATATTATTAATCTATTCTAAAGTTTTAGATAACTATAAATTTAAATGCATTGCATATTTTCAAAAATATATAAAAGCAATTGATATTAAAATATAGTTTATTTAAGAGATATTTTTGAAATCAATTATATAATTAAATACTTATCAGTTTTTTCTTCCTTTTTTCTGTTTGTAATTTACAAACTTGTATGTACTGTTTCTAGAATTTCTTTTAGAATTTACAATATACCATAAAATATGCTGTATAGTTTTAAACATTTAAGCATCGTGAAAAATTATCTCTCTTCAAAGTAAGAAAAAGTAAAACAGTCTTTTAAAATTAATTTTCATTTTGTAAGTGAGTTGTTTACATAATATGTCTAATTTAGATTTTTAAAATAATAATAATAATTATTATTATTTTTTTTTAATTTGCTCACTTTTCTCTCACTAAGAAATGAAATTATTATTAGATTCTATTATACAGCTACTTACAAATGAAGTTTTGCAAGTGAATATAGAATTGACGTGTTGTATCTCAAACTTACTTAATTCAATTATAATAAAATTTAAAAAGGAAAATTTTAGTTCCAGGGAAAATAAACCTTTATCATAATTTCCTATAAGCTTTGTTAATGTTTTATATACTGGGACTTACATCATTCATAGATATACTTTAAATAAGACTTTTAGTTTAATGTATATATATATATATATATATATATATATATATATATATATATAATTGCAGTTTTCATTAAACTTAATTTTTAATAACGTTAAATATTAAGGCTTGTTATTCTTAATACATATGTTATTATTATTATACATGATTAATATGAATTTTAATTACCGAAAAAATATATAGGTATTTATTGTAATTTTCATTAAATGTAATTAATTTTCAATAACTTTAAGTATTAAGAAATGTTATTCTTCATACTTTTTAAATAAAAATTTTAGCTACCTACATATATATACCAATTTTCATTTAACTTAATTTTTAAGATTTAAATATATTTAAAACTTGTTCTTTCATTTTCTTAAATAACACCTAATGTCAAGATAGACGCCATTGGAACTGTGAATTGTTTATCTCACGACGATTCCACTCGGAAAAGACCTGTCGAAATTTCAGAAAACGATTCCGCCAGACAATTCCGGTAATGAAAGCAATTAGATAAGTTCATTCTAGCGAAATAAGAAAGGCTGTCGGAATATGACGTCACATTGGAGAAATTCCGATAAAGAGACGATTTCGATAAGCTCGTTCTAGATCCCCAGAATCGCGAACTCACAGATATAGAGATGACTGGTTTTGAAACACAACACACTGTAAATACAAGTGCCTGAAATTCAGACAAAATTGTGTCTGAAACGGGTGTTCAATTTTAAGATACTAAAAAGTGTCTCAAAAGGCACATCGTTTCACACTCGAAACGTCTGAAATTTCGCCATCTTTGATCCTGTCTGAAGTGAATATTTTTCATAAATAAAATGATGCGTTTTATACTGTTTACCTGTGAGAAATTGATTTTAGAATCTCCTAGAGCATAGAATACATATATTAATAATTTTTACATTAATAGTCCCCGTTGCTCCCGGCGGGAATCGACCTGACAACCAATGAATTCAAAGTCGAGTGTCATCCCAATCAAGCCATCGGTGCTCACGCTGTACTCTGTTTGTACAACGAAATATATTCTAGTATCCGTAAAACAAATTGAATTTTTATGTCTTTGCAATAAAACTGTTCATAAGAAGTAAAGCTTAATACATATTATCTTAAATTTCACGTGTAGAGGTTTAGAGTTTTTTTTTTTTTTTTTTTTTTTTTTTAAAATGCGTAATAAATACGAAAAAAACGTAGCCTATGGATTTTAAACGATTTTTTTTTTCTTTTTTAACTGGAATTTGCAAGAAAACAAACTATATACATGAAACAAAAATAAATAAATAAATAAATAAATAAAATAAAAATAAATAAATAAATAAAATGCTCTTTTACATTTTGAAGTGTACGGAAACATAAAATAATTTTTAAAACGCGAAAAAAAATCAGTTATGCACAAATTATTTAAGATTGTTTAGCTACGAATTCGCTTTCTTAGCTACAAGGTACATGATTCGTTTATCGTAATATTTTTTTGATTTATTACATGTAAGAATTTTAAATAAAAATTAACTTCGTTTTTTAATTTTTAACAGAATAAGATCCGCGTATAAGTATTTTAAATATGTTAGCTACTTATATTACATAAAATAATGTCAAATTTATTTGTTTAAAAAAATGACAAAATAGGATATGCATGCTGCATAAAGTAGATTCCATATGGAAAATTTGTTAAGTAATACAAATGTCTGAATTTCTTCTGTCTGAATTTAAGACGCTGATGGATCGTCTTTGGCTTAGTTTCCTGTTTCCAGATAGTGAAACGTTTACCTAAAACTAAAAAAAAAAAAAAAGAAAGAAAGAAAGAAAGAAGGAGAGAAAGAAAAGAAAAAAAATGCATTTTTCAAATTTAAGGAGTTGTCAGGTTTTATAACTAGACTTCACAATACAATTAATTGTGAATATATGTTCATATTGTTATTGCATTTTTATGGGTAAATACGTCAAAGTTAAATATCCATTGGTTGGTCGATTTTAATTATTTGGCACTGTATTTAATGAAATTTAAAGAATAAAAATATCAAAACTAAGCAATGATTTAAATTGTGATGATTTAAATCAATATTTTTCGTGATTAATTTTTATATCTAAATAATTATGTATGCAAGATTATTTTCGCTCATACCATAATAATAGAGCTAAAAAGAGTGGAAATTTTATATTGGTATTTTTTATATCTCTGTTTCGTTTTATCAAATGTTTTACGTGTAAATAATGTATTAACAGCTTAAGAAATATATGAAGAAAATGAAATAAAATTATTTTCATCTGTAAGTTATTATTTAATATTAATATAATTCGCTCAAGAATTGAGTTGCTATTAATTGTGTACAGTATTTTTAAGTTCTGATAACATTTTATCTAAAATTTGAAAAGTTTACATTATGTATAAACATGAATGCTTGACAAAAACGATTTAAACAATATTTTGGCAAAGATTAACATATTTTCTTTGAATTTTGAATTCATTTACATAACCTTTTGGATCCGAAAGTATTAAATTTCCACATAACAAATGATTTTTCTTCAAAAAAAATTTTCTCTCGTTATTATACAAGGAGATTATTATTTTAATAAATCTAAAGAATTTACAATTTAAATTACAAATTTAAATAAGAAAATTTAAATTTTAGGAGAGTTCACACATGGTAATCTCTATAACAGTTTTGAAAATATATGCAAAACATAGTATAACAAAAATAAATTACTATATATTTGCATTGAAGTTTTAAAACTATTTGATATTATTTTTATAAATAACTAAAAACTTTTCAACGTTTACAAGATTAAATATTTTGATTAAAAAAGTATCATACTTTTAGAATTATACGGTTGTTTTTAAAATTTATTTGTAAGTATAAAGCAAGTTGATACACTTTTTTTTTTAATAAAAAGTTTAATTTTGTTCATTAATATATTTGCGTAAACATTTGATTATTCATATATGTTAAATTCCAGATCTGAATAACAGTAATATTTACAACATATGATAGTGTAAATTAAATTCAAAATTTGATATGAAGTTAAAAATTGTTAAACTATTTTAAGTTTATTAAAAACAAATAGGCCAATTCATAATCATGTAGTATAAAATTAATCCTGTATTATAAAAATAGAACATTTAATTAGAATTTATCTGATGAATAAATTTAAGCTTTATATGTTCAAGTAATACTTATTAGTTTAAATAGTTACTTTTATAGTTACATAAAGGATAATCTTATCATTAATAAAATTAAAATATAAATTATTATTCTTTTGTACGTGAATTAACGCCTTTTTGGGACATCGATAGATTCATTTTTTGTTTCAAATTAATTCTTAAAAATTAATATTCTGCTTTTTTTTTTTTTTTTTTTTTTTTTTTTAATTACTTAATCATTTTCTAACATAATAAAGAGATCTAGCAAATTTCCTAAGAAGTACTCCATACATCAAGAAGTTAAACAATACAGGGAAAATTATCAATACTGTTATTATTAGGACCTTAAAGATGTTATCGCTATTTCCTTGCAGATGTCATTACCATGCATGCAATTTCAGATGATAACGTATCTACAAGGAAGTGTTGTCGTTAAGCTTGAACTTCAGCTTATGTTAGTTCGCCACAATGTAAACAACATTTTCCCCCCTTAATATTCAACTGTCTAGTTTTGTGCCAAGTGAAGAGTATTTGCCGGGAATTTTATTGCATTATTTTATTCAAGAGAAATTAGAAGCTGAAGTACACAGAATTCTTGTTGAAACTTACAGTGAGCATTCTTTGTCGGAAACGGCATGCAGAGATTGGTTTCGACTCTTCCAAAATAATCATTTTGTTCTACGAGATAAAAAACACTCTGGCGCACCGAAAAAGTTTGAAGACGAAAGATTATAGGAATTACTTAATGAAGATCAATGTCAGACGCTAGCGGTACTTGCAAAATCATTACGAATAGATAACACAACATTTTTGAAATGTTTAAAACCATAGGGAATAACCCAGCAGCAAATATATTGACTGGCGTGCAAAAAAAAAAAAAAAAAGAAAAGAAAAAGAAACAGAATGTCAGTTCTATAAATAAATTTAATTAAGATTGTTTTTTTTTTTTTTTTTTAATTTCTTTCATATACGATTTTTATTTATTTATTTATTTTTATTTATTTATTTATTTATTTATTTATTTTAATAAAAATAATGAATTCCGTCTTTGAAGGGATACTTAGCAAATCTGAATCTTTCATTCTGAATTCTTCTTTTTTTTTTTTTTTTTTTTTTTTTTTTTTTGAGAAAATCTGAATCCTGAATCCCTGATAAGAGCAAATCTGAATAATTTAATTGGATTTGAAAATATTGTTTTATAATATATAGTTCAAAAAAAAAAAAAAAAAAACTATGAATATAAATACTAAAATCTTTATGTCCTTTCATGGCATAGGCAGTTTTAACCGTTTTTTTTTTTTTTTTTTTTTTTTTTTTTGTAATTAATCCTTCACATATTAAATATTTTTATATCATTCATTTTTTGCATAATTTTCTTAATAAGATATCGATAATGTATCACTATATTTATAATTCATTTATTGAATGTACAAATTTTATCTAATTAAATTTAAAGTATGCAGAACTATTTTTATTTATTTATTGTTTCTAAAAAAGTATTTTAAGATTACTTAGATATTCGAAATGTTATTTATACTATTCATAAGATATAATACGTCGCCAATTGTCCATTGCGCAGCACTAGTGCGATATAAACCCCAATCAACCATAAGATAGAATACTACATTTTTATATAATGCAAGATATGTATGTTTCTCGAATTTCCTTGGCCACAATTTTTGTACAGCAATTTATATATATATATATATATATAAGTTTTAAAAGAAATTTTTTGTTCAAAAATGCTGGTTGAAGAATCCTTGAAAAGAGGCAGGTTCATAGGAAACCTGATTACATATGTAAATAATATTGTGGATTTTTTTACTTGTGTAAAATAATAATTACCCAAGTCCAAAAATGAATAGCTTATATTATACCCATTTGGAAAATTTGAAATGTATATGAAAATGTTTAACTATTGAGAATTGTTAATAAAAAGTTAAAGCTTGTTTTTTTTTTTTTTTTTTTTTTTTTTTTTTTAAATATATAAACCATAAAAATAAAAAATAAAAATAAAAATAAATAAACAAAAACAAAGCCAAAAAATAATTTGCTATTGTTTAGTTTCTTAATCATGAAGTAATTTATCGTAATACTACGAATGTATTTATAAGTTGTTGCAATTTGCAGCTTGCATGTTTCTTTTCCAAATCGTGTGTCATAGTTGCAGAGCTTCCAAATTTTTTTTTTTCATAGTATTGTTTGTACTCACCTTTATATCCCCACCTCTTTTATTTAAGCAAAAAATTTCTGCTTGTTCATTTGTAAATACATAATGGAGAAAATTACTCCACAAAGAAAGTGGGGTGAGAAAAAGGATGGTACTAACAATACTATGACATATATTAAGATATTAACAGCTCTGCATAGTTGCCAAATTATATGCTATATTACAACGAATAACCACTATTATTTTATAGTAAAACTATTCAATAGAACTATCCGTTGATAATTAGTAAAATATTATTGTTAAACATTTCTGTTAAAAAATAGTGGTACCTTATCTTCAGGGAAAATCGAAAAAAAGGACAACTTTACTTCTTAAGAATACTTAATTTACTTCTTAAATTACTTCTTAAGAATATACTCAATGTTCGTACATGTGCGGTCAACATACTACAGATGCAAAATGTGGAGAAAAACAATTTGTTTTAAATGTGTTAAAAATAAATTTAATCTGATATAATGGGAACATACTGCGATATCCTATCAGTTTAAAATACATTTTATTTCTTAAAATTATTATTTTTAGTTTGCAGTGGGGGAATTTCAATAGGCATTATTAAAAATTCCTTAATATATTAAAAAAAAAAAATCTAACTAATAAAGTTTATATTTATAAATAAATTGTGATCCTTAAAGAATCGAAATATATAATGGATAATCTTGTTTTTAGAAAGGTAAGAAATATTTTCATAATAATAATAACGACATAATGTTACTGTTACATATTGCATAGCTAATAATTTAACTAAAAAAATAAAAGTCTTATGGAAACTTTATACTAATTTTTGTTCTGATTTTTAAGACGTATTTACAATATTTACTTCGCATACTGAGATTTTCGCTATCTGAAATTATATAAGTATTTTATTTTGGAAAATTATATTGTACTTAGAAATGGGAATGTTAATTTCATGTTTTTCACTTTAAAAATAAACAGTATAAAATAAATAATAAAAGTATTACGGAAACTTTATATAAATTTTTGTTCTACTTTTTAAGACGTATTTACAATATTTACTTCGCATACTGAAATTTTCGCTATCTGAAATTATATAAGTATTTTATTTTGGAAAATTATATTGCACTTAGAAATGGGAATGTTAATTTCATGTTTTTCACTTTCAAAATAAACAGTATAAAATAAATAATAAAAGTATTACGGAAACTTTATATAAATTTTTGTTCTAATTTTTAAGACGTATTTACAATATTTACTTCGCATACTGAAATTTTCGCTATCTAAAATTATATAAGTATTTTATTTTGGAAAATTATATTGTACTTAGAAATGGGAATGTTAATTTCATGTTTTTCACTTTCAAAATAAACAGCATAAAATAAATAATAAAAGTATTATGGAAACTTTATATAAATTTTTGTTCTAATTTTTAAGACGTATTTACAATATTTACTTCGCATACTGAAATTTTCGCTATCTGAAATTATATAAGTATTTTATTTTGGAAAATAAAATTGTACTTAGAAATGGGAATGTTAATTTCATGTTTTTCACTTTCAAAATAAACAGCATAAAATAAATAATTATACTTTTAATGAAATACAACCTAAAATTATTATATATATATATATATATATATATCACATTACAGGAAAATTCTATTTAAATTATAGGTTATACTTGAAATAAACATACATGTTTTTATCTTTAATGCGTCTTTCTAACGAAACTTTACACTGTTAAAAATTTCAACAGAAAACTCTGTGTAATGTATTATCTTCAATCTTACGTAAAATTACAGAGAAAAATAAACGGAGATGTTAACAAAATTATTTTATACATTCATTTTAATAACTAATATTTAATTAATTATTGGTGAGAATATATTTCGGACTTAGAATGCTTTTTCTAAAGTAGAAACAGTTATTTTTTAAATTTAATTAAATAATAAAATAATAAAATTAGGTGAAAATACAGAATAAAGGTTGAGAATATCGAGTATTCACTTTTAACTAAGAATTACTGTAAATTTACAGAGACTCTGGATAAATATTTACATTAAATTAACAGAAATGTTTAACAGTGTAATTTAAATTGATAAATTTCTTACATAAATTAAGAAAGCAATCAGTTCTTATATTTCGAAGGATGTCTGTCACAGTTGAATGTTAATAATAAATATATGTTATACTATTTGGTGTTATAAAAAATATTTTTAAACAAAAATTCGGAAATGACTATATTTTATGGAATATCAGTTTATATAAAAATGTATTACTTAGATTTACTGTAGGTTAGAGTTCACTGATGTTATTTTCATTAAAAACTTTATATTTCATGTTTAGATAAAAGTTCAAATTTTAAGTTTATATAAAAATGTTTTTTCTTGAATACCATTTTAACTCATGACGGTCAAATTTATAATACGGAATTCTGTCCATTATTTTCTGTCACTGATGCGAAGTAATAACTATTGTTGCTTAGATTGATGCAAATGCTGAATAAAGAGCGTGTAGAGTAATTAATATATCTAGAGTAATATATGAAATCCGATAAGGAAATTAAATTCGTTTCATATGAAATTGGTTCAGCGCATTCTGAATAGATGAGTTGAATATTATTCTTGCATATATCCTAGATATTCACAATTATGCTTAATGATTTATTGAATCATTTAAGCTAGTGTTGTTTCAATTTAAATGTAACATTGTATGATTTTTTTTTATAAATATTATTTTTAATGTTGTTTAAATAACGTTAAAGGATCCATTGTTTTACTGTAAAATAGAAATACAATCAAGTGTTTTGTTTAAAAAGTATTAATATCAGGTTAAAACTATTTTTTCTAATGAGATCGAGAGTTCATAAAAATTAATAAATAACATATTAATTTAAACATTCATTTTGAATATATTGCCGCCCAGATGTTGTAGTGGTTAGCTTCCCTGACTCCTACACGGTTGGGCCTGGCTCCGAATCCCGGAGAAGGCATGGGTGTGTTGTCTTGTTAGGGGTAGCGATGACCACCTATTGGGTGCCCTTTCACAAATGTTCATAAATTCGGCGACCAAAGACGGCCAATGCTTGTGGCATGTGTGCCGCGCCATTGGGGAAAAAAAAAGAATATATTAAATAATTAAAAAGAAAAAAAAAATACTTTTGAGTCTTTCCAAAATAATAAGGGAGAAAAAAACAAAGGAGAGAGATAGGTCAGAAAAATATCGATATCATTTCAAGTATCTGCCTCTCTATGAATGATTTAAGGATTATTAATAATGAAATCCAAAATATTTAGTATTTTTGCTATTCACTTCCAATAATTCACAATAATTAAAACACAATATTTTCAAATATGCGGCCTGAAATTTAACTTTAAAAAATGAAAATTAAGCGAAGAAAGTCTCACAAATTTCAATAATTAAGACTAAATTTATCTTAAAACTTTCCATTGAATTGTATATAGTTTTTATATTTTTACACATGTAATATACAGAATTAATATACTGTGCACGACTATGCGTAGACTGTGTTTCCTCTAGTATTAGACTCATGTTTTTCAACTCATTTTACAATTTTAAAAAGTTCTTAAAAAAATAGGAAAAAAATTAAATATGAAATTAAAATATTCATAAATATTTATTGTAATGATATAATAATTAGCTTCAGATGGAAAAAACTCACTCAACCAATAGCATTACAGAAAAGGTGGGGAGTGTGGCCAATAGGAATTTAGGAATGTGTAGCTGTGTAAAATTCAACGCTTCACAATGAGCTATCGATGATGCTATGGGAAGCACGCTAAAGAGTGGTACTAAAGTTATATCATTATAAGTTTGATAATCCATAAACAAGGATGTCTTTAGTAGTTTAACAATCTAAACGCAAAGTCGAGCATTTAACGGTACAGATTAGATTAATGTGAACTAAGTAACAAACAGCGAATGACGCTGAGTGCTTTCGTCCTCTTCACCGCAAAAGATCAAAATTGTAATGGCATGATTGTGGACCTTACGCAGAGGAGGTTTCCAGACTGCCGATAATTCTCAATGCGTAACTGTAGTGCAACGTAAAATCTCACACTATTCCTTTCTAATCTAGTCTAGCCTTTCGCACTATTTATAAAAAAAAAAAAAAAATAATAATCCGTCAAAGTACTGACCGCATTCAATACTGTTTAGCATTTGGTATTTCATTGGGGATATAACATAACAAATTTATCTATTGATGAATTGCTATACCCCGTTAGCAGACAGATTCAAAGGTTACACCGACAAACTTTACATAGGTAAACTAAACGTTTTTATAAAAATACCACCCACTAGGAAAATAAAATTGTACACGTTGAATATTTAATTAACAATTTTGTTCACTCTTTATATATACACGGTGCCCAACGATTACAGCGACAAATTTTCTCAGGAGACAGGACAAATCATAAAGATTTAGAACTACACAGGGACCGATGTCCGCAAATGTCATCTTAACCCTTTAAGAAGCAAGTGTTTTGTGATAATTTTTTAACAGATAAGGACGGTGCAAACGTAGAACTAAAAGCTTTAAGTTGATGTAAAAAACAGCTTAAGAAATGACGAATATGTAGCACCACATGACCGTATTAACCTGTTAAGCAGATGCTACATTCCTAGTGTATTTTAACACTTACCGCAGTGTATGAGTATAACAACTACTCATGTAGAGTCCCGCTTTTGGTTATTTGTAACTCCGCCTATCAATAGTTTAATCTCCGCTTATAGTTTAATCTCCGCCTATCTATAGGTTAATCTCTGCCTATCATAGTTATATATATATATATATATATATATATATATATATAACTTTGAATTTAAATTATTGTAAGTGAAGATATGAAAGTGGAATGTAAAAACAACAATAATAACTTTAACAATGTTAAGTTAAATTTAACACTATTCAAGCTAAAAATTTCAATTTATGTTGTATTTTCTTCGTCAGCAGGTGGGAACACAGCTACTAAAAGAACTATGTAGTACTAGCAGGTTTCTGAAGATATGTGAAGCTAGCATACTCCAGAATATATTTAAAACAGAATAGTAAAAATAAAAACTTAAAGTTATAAAGACAGAAATATGATTTGTTTGAAAAGCATTTTATTTTAAATGAAATACAATTACTTATGAGTGAAACTATAATGAAATTTTATATCAGAAATAAAAAAAAATAGTTTTGTTTAATGAATTTTTGAAATGAAAATGCTAGCAAGAACATACCCCCACCTGAACCTACTAGAAAACCACCTGCAAGAGACAACAACTGCAAAATTTTGTTTCAGCTTGAAAACTTTTAAAACATTGTAATTCTTTTTCCGTATCCATAGATTTCCGATACATTCCAAGTCTGGCAGAACAATGTAATTCCATCCATCAACCCACGACCTTTCTAAAATATAGTCTTTAAGTCGTTAGCATCACACTGGATACCTATATGGACCACCAATCAAAGCAAAGCTAATAGCTGCGGATCTGTCACTAAAAATTTACATTTCTAGTATAATAAGAAATAAAACTTAAAGGATAAAAATTTTTATAGAATAATAAAGCTTGAAAATTATATATTTGTTAACCAAAATTAAATTTAGAATTGCATAATCTCTTAATTCTTAAAAGTTGATTGACTATTATGTTTATGTAAATTGCATGGGTCAGATTTAAATACCAGTGTGGCATACAGTTTGTAACAAAGTTGAAGTTCTTTCTTTTATCATATAAATCAGTACATAAATTATTATTTTTTAAAACAAAGGAAATGTCTAAAAAATCTGCTTCAAAATTATTATCAACGTCTTTGTTTAATTTAAAAATATCTGAATATATTAAATTTAAAATATTTTCAAAATTACCATAAAAAATAATTAAATCATCAATATAACGATAAACATGTAAAAAAAAATTATTATGAGTTACAGTGAACTTGTATTCAAAGAAAAATAAGAAAAGTTCGGTCGCAATAGAAGAATAATTAGTTCCCATACCAATACCATGTTACTGTTTAAATATTCTATTATGAAAAAAGATATAATTATTATTTAGAAAAAAATAACATAAACTAAGGAAAACATCTCTAGGGATATTTAATTCATCTTCAATATAAAAAATGTCAAAAAGTTTTTGATGATATCATAAAGTTCATTTATAGGAATATTACAAAATAAGTTTTCAAAATCAAAAGTTTGAATAGATGAAGCTTTAAAAGTAATTTTATTAATTAATTGAATACTATTACCAATAGAACAAGAATAACTTGTATTTTTATATTTAATTTTTAGAAAATCCTAAATTTTCTTAAAAAAAAAAAAAAAAAAAAAAAAAAAAAAAAAAAAAATCAATTTTACATTAAAACATTTAACAATACTATTGGTTGTACGACATAGAAATCTGAATTTAAAAGGATTTTATGAAATTTAGGTGTCATAAATAAAAATGGAATGCTTTTCTCAAGAAATTTTAATAGTTGAATTTTAATGATTAAGAAATATTAATATTATGAGAAAAAAGAAATTTAATCTGATTTGAATAAGCAGTAAAACGTTTTTTTAATAATTACAGAATTCAGATTAAATTTAGTGTAATAAAACTCTTTATTCAATTCTTCTAAAGTTTTTTCAAAATAAAACATTTTGCATATGATACCATAATTATTAGCAGCTTTGTCAACAGGAACAAAAATAAAATGCTTTTTGAATGATTCCAAATATTCATTTTCCTTTTTATTAAATTGGTGATGATTATAATTAGTATTACTACTTAAACTTTCAACTAAATAATTGTCAAAATAACTTATCAGATTATACTTCCATTCATGAAAAGCTTCTATGGGTGTGTTATATTTATAACAAACTTTAAAAATAAAATTTTTTATATTTTTTAAAAAATTCTTTAACATTAGATTTTTTGAGTTTTTTATTTAAACTAAATTTTGTGCCCAGATTCATTAATAACCTTGTATTATAATTTTTTATCATATTTAGATCTCCAGTTATAACATATTTATAATTATTATCAATATAAGAGTTAAAATTATTACTATTGCATATACATTCATTCATCTTAGAGGAAACAACTGATAAAGCACATTTTTTTAATTAAAAATCTTTTTACTGAAGGGTTTATTATATTTAAAAGCAGTTACAATATTTATATTTTTTACTGAAAAAAAAATCATTTTTAAATATAGCTTTATTTAATTTCAAATCATCAAATGATTTTTGCATAAAAGATATTGTAAAATATCCATTTACTGCAATACCATTCTTGATTTTTTAAAGTTTGAAACCTATTAAATCTGTAACTAAATCTTTAAACTGATTATTAACAAAATTATACTTAGAAAGAAAAAAAGAATTTTTTTAATTTGTTTTTATTTTAAAAAAAAAGACCAATGCCTTTAACTTATTAACATTTAAAGAGTCTGTGAATATTTTTTCTTGTTCATTAAGCCAAAATAAAGGAATAATATCATTCAATTTTTTACTATTAATATGAGAACCCCTCTTACCTCTTTTAATTGAAATTAAATTATTTCCTTCATAAAACAAATTATATACATTAGAAATCTTATTTATATTTAGATTATTAAGTTCTGTATTTAAATCATATGGATATAAAGTTTTAAATTTCAAAATATAATCTTTTTTTTTTTTTAAAGGTCTTTCCTTATCATCTGTAACATGCTCTAATATTTCAATTTCTATATTTTCAAATGAAAGTAATTTAAAATGTGAAAGTTCAAAAGACGGGAATTTAAATTTATTGATTTGTGACCTGTGGTTATTGATTTTTAAATGTAAGTCATTAGAGGTTTGACCAATATAACACTGAAAACAATATAAAAACCTAATTCTGTAAATAATATTACTAAATTTGCAAAACGTAATAAAACCAGGTGGCAGCACCTCAGCATCAGCCTTAGCAACAAGACAGGTTTTACATTTTTTATCACTTTATATATCTCATTTTAGCTTGTTTAGAAATCTTTATATGGAAATTTTTGTAGGTACTTTGACCTAATTGCTTAACAAAAAGAAAATTTGACAAATACATCCTCTCTCTATATATTATGTATATATGTATATATAGAGAGAGAGAGGGTGGGTGGAAAATAACATCTTATATTTCTCCCTCCTAAAATATTGTAAGTATAAGCTAAATTATTTGCATACATCCAGCTTATACCATTTTCTTTTCAAAAGTTACATTTCCTATTCAAAAGTTACCATTCAATGTGTGCGTTAGTAATTTCTAGACATTATCTTAAACAAACTGGTACGTTTGCTACGACTATCTTCAGGAAATCATCAGGAAATCCACTTATGACCACACGGATCCTACTCACAAGCAGAGGGGAGTCATTCCTTCCGCAGAAGATAAAGAATTTATTGGCATGTTTTCGGACCTACCAAAAGAATGTATTCTAGAAGGTCAACAATTGCTTAATGCGTAATATAAGCGTCATGTTGTACACACTCAACGTCAATGTCATACGCAATTTCAATCCCACTAGTGAACCAGAGGTATTATTTTCGAGCTCAGTAGATAAGAATTTTCTGGTTTCGAAGACAGGAATGGTCAGAGCTGTTCTGAGATTTCTGTATCTTTGAATCTTAGAAACTTCTGGATGGCCCCTACTTACATGGACTATACCAAGTTTAACGGGTTTCATACCTTCCAAAGAAATGAATAACACCAGATCATCGCATGGCGGTCAATTACTCTTCGAGCTACTTGAGCATCCCATAGAAGGGACCTGTATCCGGAGGACCTTGATTTAGACTTCTAACTATAGACTTACTTCTTGGACATGTTGCTCGAACAGCAAAAAACATTTTCAAGAATGCACTAAATGGAGTGCACAGAGCATGATCCCGAGTGCTAGAATTTCGAATTAAGTGCATAGCTTGCTGAGAAAAAAAAAAAATCAATTTCAGTGGAAGTAGGTAGACAGGGGAGCCGCAATATGTGGTTGTACATGGTAAATTATTAGCCAAAAGGATGGAGATGCAAATATACAAGAAAAAAAAAAATCAAAACTAGAAAAAAGAAATTCCGACAACACTCCTGCTTGAAAACTGCTGAAAGAAGAAAGAAGCTGAAAACTAATAGCTTGGGGAAATTAAGTACGTGAAAGGAAAATTCTGTATTTGACATTGGGAGAGGAAGGGCAGAAACACTTAATGATGTGCAAAACTTAATTTATATACTTAAATAGGCGTAGAAGAGGGTTGACGGTCGAATCAAATATGTGTTATGTGCAGGAGTTATAGAAATGAGAAGGAAAGAGGGACAATCTCAATTTTTATTCAAAATGGGGAATGGTGTCTCGCGTTGGTAACCCGAAGAACTACTAGCGACCGCATCAGGCGCTTGACGGTGCAGCATACATTAAGGAGGACCAGACACCACCACACACTCGGATCCAAACGGATTGAACATAAGATAACATTAACATAAAACTGTATAATTAACATAAAATAATGATAAACTAACAAGGAAACAATAAAAAAATATCATCTTCAAAAAATATTGAAAAATATATATGTCGTTCTACTCTTCATAAAACAACAGAAAGTGAAAAAATTATCGGCTGAAATGAATTACAGCGACCACAAATTTTTTTCTTATTTAAGCATATTTGGCGATTTCACACTGTTAGGCGATTGATTTTGAGTACTTGGCGGAGATCGATTTTGAATACACGGCAATCTTGGTGCTGGCGAACAGCGCTAAATCGCCAAAAATGCTTAATTTTGATAATTTTTTGATGTCGCTATAACTCATTTCAGCCGAAATTTTTTTCACTTTTTGGTGTTTTATGAAGAGTAGAATCACATATATATAATTTTTTTTTTCAATATTTTTTCAAGAGGACACCTTTTGAATGTTTCCTTGTAAGAAGAAAATAAAATAATTTGAAATTAAAATTATAGAATGATACATAAAAAACTTACACGTAACTGGAATTAAAATATAACGGAAGAAAACATGAGAAACACAACATAATATAATGCAAAATAATAAAACAAATAACAATTAGAGTTATTCATTTAAACAAGCATATATATTAAAACGGACTGCTTGCTGTGTACGGGTCAGGGTTGGAGTCAAGGTAACTCCACAGTGCCCGCTACAACTGCTGAAAATGTCCCTTCAATCCTTGCGCTATCTTGGCTGAAAATGGCTGAAGTGGTTTTTCTATAATGGGAGGCAGCCGACATCCCATCGCCGGAGGACTATGAGACCTACTACTGAGCGGGGATATGGACATTGGGAGTTAAAAGTAGATTAATAAACTGGCTGTATGGATCATAATTAACAAACAATATGGAAAAAAAAGAACCAAAATAAAATAGATGACTGGAAATGCCCTTCTTCAATTACGTGAAGTAGTAATATCAGATATACATACTTAAATACTGAGATTTATAGTTTTTAATTTTTTTTATACATTTTTATACTTTATAAAAACTTTTAGTTGGCTGACTGGCGCAGGAAAAAAAAAAGGTTTAACCAGCACTGCTAAAACAAATGCAATTTTGGAAATGAAGTAAGCCGCTAGTCAGTTAAAAAATCACCGCAGCTTAAAAAATTTAAAATTTTAAAAAGTAAGAAAAGGCTCTAGGTGGACTCTTGAGGCAAAGACCAACACGGAGACATCCTACAGAGATTATTTTCTGCTGTCCGTAGCTTTCTTAGACATTAGCGTTAATACGGAATAGAATGCCTTAGAAAGAACCCAATGGAGAGCGTCCTACACATGCCTACGTCTTTCGTGTACACAACTGGCATTATTAACAACAACACGAATGCCTTTTTATTTTATTTATGCACTTGACAGCTTCACCCGCTAGCGGGTCACTGTTTTTAAATGGATCACTATAATTAATGAATTCTGAAAATTGCGTTAATTTTTATAGTGTAAAAAAAAAGAGGAAAAACTAATTTTTGATCGGGAAAAATGTCGCACAGGATATCTACAGCCTTCGGCTGCGCAGGCCATTCCGCGATGCGCGAGGGCATTTATGTTGAACACTCTTAATGGATCCCTATATTATTTTAAGGGAAATAACAGAAATGTAAAATACAAAAAAAAAATCTTCTCTCATCGGTGAAATAATTGGTCTGGGTCCCCAATGCCTGTAGCAGCGTATAAACGCGCGCACAGCGTGTGTATTCCTTCGCCCACCCTTCCCGGCCCTCCTAATTATTTTACACTTTCAAAAATGTCGAAATCGTTTTATCGGGCTCTTAAACCTAATAATACTAATTTCAACGTTCGAGATGAATTTCCTTATTTTTGCACCTGCACCACTCTTCCCACCCCTCGTAATAATTCTACAATTTTGAAAATATTCGCAATCAATTTATCGGACCTCAAAACCTAATAATACCATTTTCCAACGCTCTAACTCTATTCCTATATTTTTGCCCTTCCCCCCTACCCGTCCCTCCTACTAATTTTAAATTTTTGAAAATATTTGTATTCTATTAGTAGGTTCCAAAAACCTAAATGTACCAGCTTTAAGCGGTCTGACACTACTTCTGTTTTTTCTTTCTTTCTTTTTTTTTTTTTTTTGCCTCTTTGCCCCCTCCTAATAATTTTATACTTTCAAAAATATCATTATTTAATTTGTAGGCCCAGAAAAACCTCTATGTAAAGATTTTGAACGGTCTAACTCTATTCCTATTTTTTTTGCATTTTCGCTCCTTCTTACCGTCCCTCCTAAAAATTTTACTCTTTCGAAAATACCCTCATTTGATTTCTAGGCCCCAAAAAACTATCTTTGCCAATTTTGAACGGTCTAATTCTAATTCTATTTTTTTTTTTTTTTTTTTTTTTCTTTCACCCATCTCTTCCCAACCCTCGTAATAAATTTACACTTTCAAAAATTTTCTCATACGATTTGTAGACCACAAAAATCTATATGTACCAATTTTAAACGGTCTAACACCATTTTTATTTTTATTTTTATTTTATTTTTATTTATTTATTTTTTTGTTGTTGTTGTTGCCGCTTATCTCCTCTTCTCGCTCGTCCTGGGACGAATGTCGAAAATTCCTGAAATATTTTTTCCTGAAGAATATTATTTCCTGAAGAATTTCACATATATCTGTTTTTTTTTTTTTTTTGTTGTTGTTGTTTTGCTTGAGGGGGCGAATTTCTAAAATTCTAGAAATAATTTTTTAGGTTTTCGTGTTAGCTATATTTTAGAGCAAAATTTCACGTATATCAGTTTTTTTTTTTTTTTGTGTGTGTGTGTGTGTGTGTGTGTGTGTGTGAAACGTTTTGCACATAAGAAATCACATTTTCCCCCTTCCCTCCTTTGCTTCCAGAATTTCTAAAATTCCAGAAATTGGTTTTTAGATACTTGTGTTAGCTATATTTTAAAGCAAAAATTTTACGAATACATCTGTTTTTTTGTTTGTTCTATAAAGGTTTTTGTGAAATCACATTTTGCCCCCCCCCCCCCCTCTCTCTCTTCGGGGGTGAATTTTGTAAAATCGCTTTTTAGTGGATATTTACGTCACAGAAGAAATGTTTTAACGAAATTTCATGCTTCTAGGTTCAGAGCTTTGGGCTGGGATATGAGGAATCACTCTCTCACACGTTCAGGACAAACGGTTATATATATATATAGATTTCTATGAACTATGTTAAAGTTTACTTTCTTTTTTAACTTTATAAAGAAAATATTAAAGTTTTTAAAATAAATTCCTATTTGAATAAAGTTCTTACGGCAAAGTTAACTTTTTACATTTTTCTCGACAATAAAGAAAATTATTTCTTTGCTTAAACAATGTTTCTTTTACAGTTTAAAATAAAATATTACTTTTGCCATATCTATTATTTGAAATATTTACTTTTCTATATCTGAAAAGAAAAATTTTTAAGACAATATTTTTACTTGTTATTTTTCAGTGAAGTATAAATTCGTTTTAATAATTAGATTTAATAGTCAGATTTATTTAAATCCAAATTACATACTAGTAATTTGATATTTGCGCTTAGTTAAATACTTTCATTGTAGATTTAACTCATAATACCTTAACATTCTACTGTTTGAATAAATATATTTACTCGGTGCGTTTAACAATCCATTTTATTCAGTTATGTTTGTACACAAAGTTTAATCAGAGAAGATTTCGAAATGGAGAGGAACAGCTGTTCTGACGCATAGTTATTTTTGATAAATTATTGGAATAACTTGTTTAACCTTTAAAGTCTACTATTAACTCAATGGGTATTTATATATCTACGCACAAAGGAATAAACAATTTGTTTACGTATTCTCTTATATCAGGTATGAAATAGGAATTGAATTTATGGTATTTAATGATCTATGAAATATTTGATATGATTGTTTTTATCAATTATTTATGTAATAAATTCTTCTCTTATATTAAACAAGTAACTGATTATATATGTATATATATATATATATATATATATATGTGTCTGTGTGTGTGTGTGTGTGTGTGTGTGTGTGTGTGTGTGTGTGTGTGTGTGTGTGTTTTGTTTCTCAAAAATGGCTCTGAATTTGATGAATGTTTTGGGGTAAGGGTATTTTGGAGAGAAAAATTATTGGAATTTTACTCATCTTCAGGAAAATTTGTGTTCACTGCTCTCTTCATGCACCGATTGCAGCTTATGGCAAAAACTGGGTTTCTCAGAAATATATATAACGATTTTGCTGAAAGCGTGGGGTTAAGAGCTTTTGGTGTGAAAAATCTATTGGCCTTATCAACAACTTTAGCAATATTTGCGTTCGCTGTTTACCCTTCATCAGCCGTTTGCAACATATTGCAGAAATCGGGTTTACTCAGATATATATGTAATGGTTTTGATAAAAGTTTTAGATTAAGGATTTTTTGCTGTGAAAAATTAATTTATCTTATCCACTTCGGCAGAAATATTCAAGTTCACTTTTGATCCTTCATCTGCCGGTTGCAACATGTAGCAGAAATTGGGTTTACTCAGAAATATATATTACGATTTTGATGAATGTTTTAGGTTAAAGGTATTTTGGTGTAAAAAATCGATAAGACTTCTCATCTTTAGGTAAATGTGCTCTATCTGTTAATCTATTATCAGTCTGTTGTAAAATGTGCCAGAATGTAATTCAAAATATACGTAAAAAATTTTCTGAAAGTTTGGGGTTAAGTGTTTTTCGTGAGAAAACTCAATTTGATGTATCTATGCCTTTATGAAAATTCAAGCTTAGTGTTCACCCTTTATCCGTCATTTGCAACACGGGTAGAAATTGGGATTACTCAGAAATGCATTTAAAGAATTTAATGAAAATTCCAGGTTAAGTGTTTTTTGGGATACAAAATTGATTAGACATATCATTTTCAGGAAAATTCACGCTCGTTGTTAACACTCTACCCACCGCTTGCAAAATAGAGCAGAATTTGGGATTATTTGGAAATATATATAAAAAGTTTGATCAAAATATGGGGTTACAATTTGCAGCAATATTCCCAAATATAACAAGCACATTTGCAGCAAGTTCGTTTTTTCTTTATATTATCTTGCCATGACAAATTTGATGCGATAAATTTGCCGTGAAATTGCCGCAAAGTAGACACAACATAAACCTATCTTTCGTTTTAATTAATATACATATATATATATATATATATATATATTTTCCTTTCACACCATTTCTGTTGCAAACTAAAATTGCTATGTAAGTATTTTAAACTCAACCAAAGACTGACATTGAAGCGGTTTCGCAACGTTTTCTTTCTCGTGTTTTTTACTGGTTGAAGAAGCGTGACGTTATCCGCGGGGCTCGAAGTCTCATGTTGACAAGTCTTATGCGAAATACAAGCTATATTTACATGTTTCTATGTGTATTTGCAGATAATGTGACGCGATAAGAATCTGAGTTTGCAATGCATTAACAGTTGGTGTGACATGACAAGCTTACCTATAGCAATGAATTTGCAGTACTCTTAATACGACAAACCTAACTTGTCTACTAGTTTGCAACGAATTTGCAGCAAATTTGATACAGTAAGAGTGCAACTTGCACGACAAGTTTGCTGCAAATTTGACGTATGGTGACTTCGGAGTTTGCGTTAACTTGCTTCAATCTTGTTATGAACTTACAGCTTGTCACACTGAACTTGCTGCAAGTTTGTTGGCTTACAAAGCAAGATTGCTGCAATTCCGCTGCAAATTGAAATTGCTATGTGGGTTAATTGAGCACTAGGGAAAATTCGTATATAAAAAGAGTATACTTAATACTGTTTTGTTAAATAAATCCTTGTAAAATCATGTTCTTAGACTGATTAAGGACATGTCTCGACAAGGTTTTATTTAACAATGCAATATTAACTGTACATTTTTTATATTGGAATTATTGTTTGTGCTCGAATAATTTTGCTGCCGACTGTAATTATTGTTTGGGGTAAAAAACAATAAATAAATGCTACTGGACTTATCCTCATTATCAGAAAATTTTACAGAAGCTGTTAAGCTTTTATCCACCGGTTGCAAAATATAGCAAAACTTGAGTTTTCTCAGAAATGGAGAAAAAGATTTTGGTAAAAATTAGCGTTAAGTCTTCTTGAGATGAGAGTTTTTTTATACAAAATTATAGTTAGAAGGTTTGAGATGTTAATTTAGTTGGAGTTTTTCTTATCTCCAGGAAAATTTGCTTTCACTGGTATCTGCTCTAAGAAATATATTTCTAACAACAAATAACCAAATAACAGAATTTATACTATAAATGACTTTTACAATAAGAGTGGGAGAACTCAGTCATCTAGGTATATGATGTTGCAAACATCACATATCTTTTATAAAAAAAAAAATATATAACAAACAATGACAATTTTAATTACATTTTATTTATTTGAAATGCAAGCAAACATTAAATATCGTCTGTTAAAAGAATCTAGTATATAATTCGCTTTTTGGATATCTTCATACCACTTTTTTATTATAAAGTGCCATCATATATATATAGTATATATATATATGATATTATATTTCTGAAAAAAAAAAAAAAAAAAAAAAACAGAGATTTAAAAAATATTACATATCATAATTTCAAGAAAGTTTTTAATGAAATACTACAACTTACAAAACAAATCCACCATTTCTTATACGCAAACTTTTCTATAATAATAGATAATTTAAAATGCTTTAATTTAAAAACGTTTCTAAATTTTTAAGGTATCGCGCAACTACATCATAACACAAATAAAAAGAATTAAATTGAAAGAGTAATTAGTTTTTTTTTTTTTTTTTTTTTTTTTTTTTTGTTTGTTTGTTTATTTCACTTACTATAAAGAGGAAGAACTAACGCTAAGATTCTCTAAATTAGAAAGCCTTGTAATTTCTCAAAAACTCTGAAATTATGATTAAATGTGTAATTTTTAGAATAAAAATAAAATTTTGAGAATCCGGAATTCAAAAATCTACAATTTTCATTTAATTGTTTTAAACTGCATTAAATAGAACAAAATGTTCCGTTTTCATCGGTATATGATGTTAGTTGAAAATAAAAGTGACAATTTCTTAGCGATTTTTCAGCAGTTACTTTACAGATGGTCTCTAATGTAAACAAATAATCTCACATGCAATACGCGTTGTTGACAGTCTACATGTTTATTTTCTCTGATGATATTTTTTTTTCACGGGATTTATTGATTATAAACTGAAAACGCCGAAGTTAACTTAAATTTTTTTAAACTATTTTGAATACTTTTCAGGAACGTTACTTCTGTGCTTATATAGATTTTGCATTCTTATATTATATAGCTTTCTTTTCTAATTTTTTTTTTCAATTGATGATTTCGTCCCTATTTCATGTTAAAAAATGTCAAAAAGTAAAAATTTTATTTATTTATTTTTTTTTTTTTAATCAGGATTGTATGTTAACTAAAACATCAAAGTATTTTTCGGAAAAATGGCATTCCTATAAAAAATAGTCAGATAAAATCACAATGTCTCATGATAACATAAATTGAAACACCATTCTACTACTGTTATTAAAAAAAACTTTCAAAATGAAAAAAAAAAAAAACATATTTCATTATGGAAATATTTTTAATTCGGTAGAACAGTTTAAGCTCTTAAACAAAATTTGAAAAGCAATTATTTATTTCAAAAACAAAAGTATTCAAAAAGGATGAGCTTACCTTTTCTGAAGACTCTGGCGTCCCATATTGCTATCTTCTTAATATTTTATTTTTATATATTGATTTTGCTTCTTTCTGTAAAAGACTTGAATTAGTGAATTAATCAAACTGATGCAAAAAATCATGATCACACCTTTTACAATTTTAATTTGTACTTTTTAATGAAAGATAAAAGAAAAAGAAAAATTAAAGAAGCGAGAGTTAGTCTCTCACATTACATAGTTAAAAAACAAACTGAATAAGTATATATGTTGATGAAAAGAGGCAGATGTAAATCAGAATTCTATGACAGAATTCTATAAATAGATGATCTCCCCCCAACTGGGAGGCAATAAAATTTGGGAGGATTGAACAGATTCACTTTTGTTTTTATTATAACGTTCGTTTTCACAGAACATATTTTGGAATAAAAAGAGTCTTTCGAGTTTGTAGTTTTCTGTCATTTCCACACAAATTTGCGTGATTTAAATATGAGCTTAGAGTATGTTCTTAGGAAAGTAGGAAAGAGTTTCTAATAACTTTGGTAAAATATTTTATGCCATAAAGAATTTGCCACTTCCACCTGCAAATTCTACTCGTTATATTACTATTTTAAGTAATGCATCTGAAGATGTAATAAAATCTTTATGAAAAAATTTTGAGAAGAGATGAAGAATGTAGTTCAAAATAATGCATCATAAATAAATCTAGAAATATGTGTGTAGAATCTGCTGGCACAGGGGAAAAGCGTAGAGATTTTTGAAATAATGGTGTCGTAACAACAAAAATCGTTGATACAGAAAAAGCGCGAGATTTACAAATGCCCTCATAAATATAAAAATGTACGTATAATACGTAATATACACGTGTTGATAATTACAGTGATATAATAGATTGGAGGGAAATTGCTGTAGCGTTAGAAAAACATTCTACAGTATGAAAAAAAGAAAGTGGTCATCTTCTAACTTCGTTGCAAACTTTCCTGTAAATATACGGCTGGTGTGAATCATTTGGTAATAACGTCTAGTTTATAACAATATAGTTACATTTTGCTTCGGAGATCGTCTGCATAATAAAATTGACACCGACTTAATTAACTTCAATGATACCCCACTTTTGATTAATTTTTTGGGGTTTTAGTTATCAAATCATGCCGGAAAATAGTATATCGTTTATATATTTCTCTCAGTTTTTCAAAAAGTATATAAGCTGTTAATAAATGAGGGTGTTAATGTTAAATGAATGTGAAAAACATTAATTCATATTTTCCTGAAAAAATATTATATTCAAATTTCTTCCTTTTTATGCGTTAGAACGAAGCGCTGCAAACATGTTAAAGCATGTTTTTAGTTACAACTAATTTTTAAATTATGAAAATTATTAATAAATTCATATACCAAAAAATATGAAGCAAGACCTATATTATTTTTTGCAAGAATACAATGTGCGCAATCAAAATACGGGCCAATAAATTTACAGTTCATTCCTATCATAATTTTTCGTGTTACAATGATATTTATTTTCTTATTGTTGTTGTTACTTGTGACTTGTTATTATTATAGCTATCACTTATTATTATTTGTGACATCAATAATCTTGCATACACAGAAAATTAAATTATTATTCTAGTATGTTTATAGGAACACATAATATCTTAATTAGCATTACTCGTACTTTAAGATATTTTATATTTAAAATTGTTCTATTGCTTTACTGGTTATTATTTGTATGCTTATAATACTTTTCTGTGTACGATCTTAATTTAACATAGTTAAATGTGGGTACGAACCTTGATGCATTTTCGTTTTTAATTATATCAAGAATTAATTTAAAATATATAAATTATGCCTTTTTCCGAACCTCCTTGCTCTCAGAAAAAATGCAATCAGAAATGGGTGTTACCGTTAGACAAACTGAAGTTGAAGTACATTTTAACACTTTCGCGACCGCATGTTTTTGTCTTTCTAACAGTTAGGTTCGAATTTGGGCGTTTTTCTCTCACGTTGCAATTTTTCAGAGGAGGATTTCCTACATTCATATATATATATCACAAATGAATATACATTATAATCATACTCCTTCTAATCAAAATATTTGTATCCGTAGTATATTGATTGTACAAATATGAATATTGTGTATATTTTTAAGAAACAAATAACATACAATTTCCAAAAGAAATGCCCACTGGTGGAGTTACGAATTTTCAAATGATGTGAATCTACGTCAGCAGTCGCGAAAATGTTAATATGTAGACAATCCCCTAAACAAAATTTACATTCGCATTAATACCTGGATATTATTACAAATCGATCGGAACAAGTCTCTTGTTTTTACGATAATTTACTTCAAAATTAGTCGATGGGTGTCTTCTTCTTTTTTTATTTATTTTATTTTGTTTTACAGTCTGTACAATGTGCGTTATATAAAATATATAGGAGATGAAGGTTCAAAAGCTTTCAAAATTGTTGTGTTTTCCAAAATATATGGATATCGTGATTGAAAAGCTAGAGTGCCTATGATACATACAGAAAAAGTTTTTTTTTTTTTTTTTTTTTTTTTTTAACTATTTGATTTGAAGAAGAAATACGGTGGCAAAAATACCTAGTGATGAGAAACCAATCGGAAGAGGAACAGATTACCTGATGCACTTATTTTAAAACTGCAACATTTTACACAATAAGATATTTAATTTATATAAGACAATCTATATATATAAAATCGTTCTTCCTGACTGACTGAGTGAGTGAGTGAGGAGGTGATTCATCATCGCCCAGACCAAACCCCTGGACCTGGAAGCATGAAATTTTGTGACAATGTTCTTTCTATGACGTAGGCATCCACTAAGAAGCTATTTTACAAAATTCAACTCCCAAGGGGGGAGGGGGGGGGCAAAACGTGATTTCACAAAATCTTTCATATCTCAAACAAAAAAAAACAGATATCCGTAAAATTTTTGCTTTAAAATATAGCTAATACAAATGTCTAAAAATCAATTTCTGGAATTTTAGAAATTCGGTCCCCAAGGGGAGGGAAGGGGGCGAAACGTGATTTCCCATGCGTTAAACGGGATTTCACATAATTCTATATATCTCAAACAAAAAAACAGATATACGTGAAATTTTTGCTTTGAAATATAGCTAATGCAAATATCTAAAGACCAATTTCTGGAATTTTAGAAATTCAGACCCAGGTGGGGCAGCAATGGGGGGGTCTATGGGCAAAAACAAATAGAAATACAGTTAGGCCGTTAAAAATTGGTACAGATAGGTTTTAAAGGCCTGCAAGTCGAATGGGGATATTTTCGAAAGTGTAAAGTTATTAAGAGGGGCATGAAGGGGGAGGGTAGAGGGGGGGGGGCAAAAAATAAAAATAGAGTTAGATCGTTCAAAATTGGTATATAGAGATTTTCGATACTTACAAATCGATTGAGGATATTTTCGAATTTGTAAAATTATTAGGAGAGGCGGTAAGGGGGGTCTATGGGCAAAAATAAATAGAAATACAGTTAAGCGGTTCAAAATTGGTACAGTTTGGTTCTAGAGGCTTGCAAGTCGAATGGGGATGTTTTTGAAAGTGTAAAGTTATTAGGAGGGGCGGGAAGGAGGAGGGGAGAGGGGGGAAATAAAAGTAGAGATAGATCGTTCGAAATTGGTATATAGAGGTTTTCGATACTTACAAATCGATTGCGGATATTTTCGAGTTTTTAAAATTATTGGGAGGGACAGGAAGGGGGAAGGGGAGCGGAGGGGCAAAAAAAATAAAAATAGAGATAGATCGTTCAAAACTAGATGTTTTTGATACTTACAAATCGATTGCGGATATTTTCGAATTTGTAAAATTATTAGGATAGACGGGAGGGTGGGGGCGAAGTGGGAAAATAATAGAAATAATAGTTAGAGCATTTTGGGAATTTTTTTCGAAGGCAGTGAGAAACCAGTGCGACATTCTTCCGAATCAGATTTTGTTTCTCTTTTTTTTTACGTGATAAAAATTAATGCAATTTTGAGAATTCAGTAATGATAGTGATTCATTGAAACTTTCACAGTAGCTCAGAACCCGGTGACAATATAATACTTCGAAATCAGATTTTCAAATTTTATCAGTTTTCTTTTAATTAATTAAAATATGAAGATAATAACCTGCTAATAGCATATAAATAGCCATTTAAATATTAGCTATAATTTAATTGTTGCCAAAAAAAAATTAGAAGTGCACTTTCTTTCAACATAAAAATAAATACATTTAATTAAACGTGAACGTGAACGTTAAAAAATTGCAAAAAGTTAAATTATGCATCTTACAAAAATTGATGTCATTATCGCTTTAAAAATTTTATTTGCTGTTAAATTGATAAAATTTTAATTTGAAATTTCAAAACTGTAGAAAAAAAATCTCTAACTTCCATTTTCGAATGTAAACATAAACATTTCATTTCAAAGGGTTATATTCACACAATAAATATCCAGCTAATATACTAAGTAAAAGGAAAATAATAAAGATTCTATCATAATTTGTTAATAATGTCAATAAGTCAATAATGTTAATAAGTTTGTCATAAGTCAAATTTGTTTTCAAATGTCTAAATAAAGTGTCTGATATAAGATATTAATGTATTGCAGTGGAATATCTGATATCTGTCGCCCTTGGCAGAAAAAAAAAAAATGATCGCCAAATTATTTGGTGAACATATTTAGTTCCTTTCAAAAATCCTGGTAATATCAACAACGTATATTAAAAGAGTAATCATTAATATGTAAGAATGTATCGTACTATGCATATCACGTTTTTGATCGCCAAATACAAACATCGCCAAGTACTACACAATTTTGAAATTTAAAATTAAAAGCTTATCAATTTTACAGCAAAAGTAACTCAATCTAACACATGTAAATAATAACTTATATATAACTATATCCAAATAAGGGATTAAAATCAGGAAATAATTTTTCTTAATTTTTAATAATTTTTTTACAAAAAATCCATTGGATGATTAACATAGGAAATCTTTTTTTTTGCCCCACTGACGGAAAACAATACAAATATTCAGGCGCAGTGTTATCGATTTTTTAGTGTTTAATACAAATCAGAGTTATACAAATTTATAAATTATAAAGAAAATAATTTTTAGAAATTTAGAAACTTCATTTTTATAACTAATATTTAAAAGATTCAGTTTTCTGAAAAACAAATAATATGCCATTTATGGGACCTTTAATATAATTATTGGAGTTTCTTCACTTTTATAATGAAATATGGGACTACACCATGTTCCAAAAGTTTAGACAATCAATAAAATTTGCATTAACATAAAAAGTAATGAGGTACAATTAAAATTCGTGAGACAGGTAATAAATAAAAACAGTTTTGCTGATATATACATATAAATTATGATCAAAGGTTTGAAATTATAAAATGTACATTAAATTATATAAAAATATGCTGTCCTAAAAGTATAGACACAATACAGCATTACATGTTTTCTTTTACATTTTTATTCACAAAATAAAATACTTTTACTGTCATCTGCTTCTATAAATACAGAATGATTTTTCCTTTTAATTTAAATATCATCTGCTATATTTTTAGCATAATAATTTAATTAGTTCAGTGTATTGTTTTGTTTGTGATTCGGAAAAAACGCTTCCTGTGTATTCTGATAAAAATGCCACGTTCTAAAGAAATTTCTAAAGATGAAATTATTAAGATTTTAGATTTAAAAGCTCAAGGACAAAATACTGTACAAATATTGAGAAGAAGAATGAGATCCTTGAGCAGTATTTATAGAGTTTTGAGATCAGGTGGAACATGGAATACTCGAAAGCGAGTCGGAAGACCAAAGGAAACAACGCACAGTGGTCGGAATTTCAAAAAAGCTGGCCAAAAGTCGAAAAATTTAGGCGCGTTTGTAGACGTAAGTACCGCGGAAATACCTTCAGAGGGAGCCACTGAATGAAACTGTGAGGTGGAAAATTTATTCTATCAACATATTTCTAAGTGTAGGCTGGCGGAAAACGTGACAATTTTTTCTTTTTAATTGTTAATGCATTTTAACAGTTAAACAAATAGTGTTTCTCGGAAAATTTCGCAACAACAACATTCAACAAAATATGGCCGACAATTGTGGAGGTTAGTAGATAATATTTATGCTGTATTCCTATTTTTTTCCATCAAGTGATCTCCTGGGCGGCTTTTTGAAGTTAACCTCAATTATAACATAACCAAAAGTTTCAAAGTATGGAAACTTTTTTATCTCGCAAGATCCCGCATTGAATCAAAGTGGAGAGTGTTAAGGGATGTCCATTTTAATCAGCCGTTAAAGAATTGGGTGCCCCTGCCTGCCCCTGTATGTGTAAAAGCGTTTTAACCTTTTCGAATTTATCATCCTCAAAAACCTTTGAATGGGAAAATTATATATTAATTTTCATATATTAATTTTTTGGACTTTGGTCTGCCATATTGGATCCGCCATCTTGTTTTTGAGTGCAAGATCACTTTTTTTATAAAAACTGATATCAAATTTGAATTTAGCGCCCTCAAAAACCCTTAGATGTGAAAATTATCCTTCATCTATCAATTTTTTGATTTTTGATCCGCCATATTGGATTCGCCATCTTGTTTTTGAGTGTAATATCACTTTTTTTATGAAAACTAACGTCAAATTTGAATTCAGTGCCCTCAAAAACCCCTTAATGTAAGAATTATCCATCTTATATTAATTTTTTAATTTTTTGTCTGCCATATTGGATCCGCCATCTTGTTTTTGAGTTTGCCTTTGAAGTTTTCAAGAAACCAATGTCAGATTCAGATTCAGCGACCTCGAAAACATATATATACATCACAATTTCACTTGTTTTCTTTAATTTCGACTTTTGGCCAGCTTTTTTGAAATTCCGACCACTGTGCAACGTTACGTGATGACAGAATGTTACTAAAAAAGGCTTCAGTTAATAACTTATCTGTGCGTGCTTTCATCAACTTCCGAAATTTCAAAAAGTACCGTACACAAAAGAATTAAAGCTTCAAAACACATTGTTTACAGGAGAATGAAAGCAAAACCTTGCTTGAAGTAGAGACACAAAGATGCACGTCTAAAGTGGGTTAGAAAGCATATGTCATACGGTGAAAAGTGGCTTTCTGTCATCTTCAGCGACGAAAAGGAATGGAATTTGGACGGCACTGACGGCTATAAATTTTACCGGTATGACCTAAGAAAAGAACCGAAGAACTGTTTCAGCAGGCAACAAGGTGGAGGATCCGTAGTGACCTGGGGAGGGTTTTGTTTCAACGGGCAAGCATTTCTAGGATTTACGGACAGAAAAATGAAATCAGAGGATTATCAGGATATTTTACGTACAAATTTACTGCCAATTATAGATTTGCTAGCAGGACCCGATTGTATTTTCCAACAAGGTGGAGCATCCATCCATACCTCCAGATCAACGAAAACGTGGTTCATGCAAAACAGTATCACACTATTAGACTGGCCAGCACTTAGTCCGGATTTGAATACCATGGAGAACATATGGGGGATCTTATCTCGTAAAATACATGAAAATGGAAAGCAAATATACATGTGTAAATGACTTAAAAACTGCAATTTACAAAGCGTGGTATTAAACATCTCCTTCTATAACGAAATGCTTAATTTATTCTATGGAACAACGTGTATTTATTGTTGTAAAGTGTCGTGGCAATACAATTCAATATTAAAACTAAGTTTTTAGTTGCTTTTATAAATGTAAAACCAAAAACACTTACAGGTGTCTATACTTTTGGGACAGCAAAATTTTACATAATTTAATGTACATTTTATAATTTCAAACCTTTGATCATAATTTATGTGTGTATATCATTAAAACTGTTTTTATTTATTACCTATCTCACGAATCTGAATTGTACCTCATTACATTTTTCGTTAATGCAAATTTTATTGATTGTCTAAACTTTTGGGACACGGTGTACACGTGAAACAATTAAGCAAATATATAATTATATTTAAAAAATATGGAGGTACACCACTTTTACAATGAACCGTCCATATACGCAAACAGATGTACGTAAAACCAAACAAAAGATTAAAATATATAAGTGAAGATTGCTGATATTTGATATAAAAAGATATCTTACGAATATAATAGTTTGTATTTATTCTTATACTAAATTTACTGGATCACAGTGAAATATGAATTTTTTAATACTTGTTCAGTTTTCTATAGATCTTAAGAACTTGTTATAGTTAGTTCTCTTAAAGTAAATGTTTGAGAAATAAATACTTGCCTCTGAACAATTCAATTGAATGTTGCTTATTTATAACAAATCTTCTTTCTTTCTTTCTTTTCTTTTCTTTTCTTTTCTTTTCTTTTTTTTTTACAGAAAAAAAGTCCATGCAAACTGCAAGATTTCAGAAAGGCACAATTTTAACGTTTAGGTATTCATACACACCAATCATTATACCCATTATTTGACCAAACATTTGGTGCATTCTTGTCTCTCATTAATAACAGATGTTGTTATGAATATTCATGTAATGGTGTCCAATAAATAAAATGGCAACAAACAACAGATAATTAATTTCGAGATCGTATTTGATGAAACCCTAATTAGCTGAAAAATATCCTAAAAGTTGATCTTAAATAGAAAAGGGTTTTTAGGAATTAAAGTTAATCGTTAAGAATTTTACAAAGGTACTTCAATGATTAAATTTAGTGCAGAATTTAAAAATATATAAGCATTGATTAAAACAAACCATTTCTTTCTTTAAGATTGCGCATATGAGTCAGGTTCCCCCTTAATTTCTTCCCATGTTATCCAATGGGATTTTTGTTGCTTCGTTTTGTAAGAATATCACACTCAAAAATGAAGTTTTTCAAATTCTATTTTTTGAATATTACTCTTTGAATATGTCGCTTTTTATCTTAGTAAGCAATTTTTTGAAAAAAATAATTTACGTATTTCGTTTAAATATCCAAACTTAGAGTCCTAAATTCACTTAATAAAATAAATTATTATTACCATTATTATTATTATTATTATTTCCAAAAAATTACTCATTAAGCTAAAAGACGATATATCTAAAGAGTAATATTCAAAAAACAGAATTCGAAAAACTTCATTTTTGAATGAGATATCCTTATGAAACGAAGCAATAAAAATCCCCTAGGACAAAATGGGACGGGAGAAAGGGAGCAATGCGACTGATGTACACATACAGCTTTAAGATCATATGATGCTTTAAAATCATAGTTTCTTGGTTGAAAGATAGGTAAAGATAATGTACAAAATATGTTTAAGAATTAGTATACAATAGGTTGAAGAACGTGAATTAAACTGATCCAGCAACATGTGAATGTGATTAAAAAAATACTTATATTAATTTTCAAATAGATTATAAGCGAAATATGAACTGAAATCAATGAGAAAATGTAAAGATTCCTTTCTTCTTTCAGAAAATTCGTTATTCACTAAAAACAGAGAAGATACGATCTTTTCAGATAAAATACAGAATAATTTACAAAATTTTAAGGGATTATTTTAAATAAAAGTTTCATTCAACATTTCTCTTTTATACTCTAAAAAATTTCTATTTTCTAAAACAAAATCTAAATTAAACAAATCTTGAAATAACTTTAAAAGGAAAAAAAAAGTAGATGATCCAAACAACTTTGTATGTGTAAAAAAATTTACCTGTTACTTTTTTGATTTTTACAAGCTATTTATACTATTTTGTATTTTTTTCCCTCCAAATATTACGGAAGCGTCTGAAATTCATATTTATGTTACATATTTAGAGATAAAATCAATGAAATGTATAAATTTTAAGACCATTTTTTCCGTAGTAAAAATATGTTGTTTTGTTCGCACCGTATACATTTTACTGTTGTTTTATTCAGCAACCATTCATGCAAAAGAATAGAATGTTATGATACTGAATTCTTTACAAAACTTATGACGGTAATAAAATTTAAACCTTTATGAGGTCGAAATTTTTCGCTATACTATAATATTTATTTATTCATATTTTTACAAATTCTGAAGCATTCCCGATCCTTTTTTATGAAAATTTAAGCAAATAACTGAGAAAATTTCTAAATAAATATAAGTTGCAGCCAAAAAATTTCACGTAGGTGTTAAAAATTCTAATGATGTTTCTGAAAAAATTTAACATTTCATAAATTTTAAAGAATTTGACAGTTGAGAAATTTGTGACTAGTAAAAAATAGTATGTTATTTAGATATAGAATATCCTACATTTCTCTTTATGTTTTTAGTAAATTTCTACCAAATGAGAAAAAACTTGGTAAATAAATATTATAAAATAGAAAATGAAAAAAAAAAGGAAAAGCACGTCTACAGTAAAATCGAAAAAAAAAAAAAAAGAAAAGAAAAGAGCTCGTCTTATCCAAAACCGGTACTTATCAATAATTGGAGCTTTTCCCTTTGAACATTTCTGCAATATATATATATATATATAGAGAGAGAGAGAGAGAGAGACAGAGAGAGAGAGAGAGAGAGAGAGCACTTGGATCGATTCTCGCTATTCATTAAACAGATTACACAAGTTTATTTTAATAGTATGGTGCAAAATATTTTATTAAAATAGTATCCTTTGGCAGCAACAACTTTTCTCCATTTTTCGGGGAACATTTAGATTCCGCGGATAAATAATTATCAGGTTCTTCTTAGTTGAATCACTCATGGAGACATTTTTAAAACATAGGAAATGTTCTTCAGAAAGTCATTGCTGTATGTATCGAAACAAGTTGTAGTCGGAAGGTTCAACGTCTGATGAATATAGGAAGTGACGTGAAATCAATTCAAGGTTGCCTTCACTAGGTTTGCGATGGAATTGCTATGAAACAGAATGACTTCTTCACGTCTCTGAGCATATTGCGTGTGTTTGCCTTTAAGTGTTCGATCCAAATTGAGTAGTAGGTTTTCATAACATTAAGCACTATCTCAGTCATAATGCGACGCAAAAGTGACTATCGTTTCGATCTTAAAAGCAATACTTCACAAATGGTTAAATATTTCATCATATCTCTTTCTGTCAATTTATGTGATACTCAGTTTCAAATTTTTAAATCATACCTATTGCTTTGAAACGCTTACTAAAAGTTCACGCATCCACATTTAATGTTTCAGGCAAGTGTACAAACGTCTGAGAGGAATTTTCCACTAATGATGCTCTAGCTGACCATCATCAAATTTAAGCTGACCAATGCATTTGTTTTCTCTTACCACAAAATCGTTCTCGTTGAATCATCGAAACAATCTCTACACGTTGTTTCTGTCATAGAATGTTTTCCATGCACTTCGGCAGGGAAATAATGAAGTGCAAACATTTCATTATTTTGATCGGAAGTAATTAGTGCCTGTATTGGGCGTATAAAGAAACTTGTTTATACCGACCTTTCTTTCTTATAAAACATACGTTTTTAAGATTTTTAGACTAAAATTTTCCGGATTTTCTCTGCTTATATATACATAATATTATAAATATTAATAAGTATATAGATTTTCTCTCTCTCTTAAATCCTCTTTCTCCCTCGATGTTTCTCTAAAGCCTTCTAATTTAATATATTATATAGCCCCTATTCACAATTGTTAAATATTTTTTACTGTGTGCATTCATTATTTTTTAAGAAAATAAATTTGCTTACTGCAGATTTCTTTTCTCTCTCTCTCTCTGTATATATATATATATATATATACGAGGGTTGTCCGTAAAGTATCCGGATTTAATTTATAACTAAAACAATATCATCGATATAGATACTTCTGTTTAATCCCCTTCAAAGTATCGTCCTTGAGAAGTAACACACTTAGCCCAACGTTGTTGCCACTCTTAGAAGCATGATAGGAAGTCAGTATTTTTGTAATATATATATATAAATTGATGTAAATATATAGACAGGAACCTCTTCGTAAATTATATTCATGCATACATTTTGCAATATATTTTTAAGATGTTTTAGCTCTTATATTTTCCTCTATAGCATTTATTACATATTTAAAAAAAAAAGAAAATTAATATGTTTACATTCTTATTATTTTTTTTAAACTCCGTTATATAAATATCGTAATATTTATATCGTAATATTTTTTTAACTTTCATTATTGTTCTTGTTGAATATACAATGCAAAAATAGTTAATATCAGAGTATTATACCAAAGGACATATCTAAAATTCAAATTTTATATTATAATATCCGAGTTTTAACTATACTACTTAAAGATATTTATTATTGTTAATATTAAAGTAATGTAAATATAAATCGAAGAAAAATTAACATATATATATATATATATATATATTAACTTTCACTGATATGTTAATTATAGTATTCTTACACAATAGCTTGTATCAAAAATTTACATCCATTTAAAGCATTAATTTAAACTTTTTCGAGATTAAATCTTTCTCATCTTGTTTTTGTTAACAACTCGAAATTTAACTTTAGCTGTATCGCAATACAAACCTATAATACGATTCTTTTATACAATATCTCGATAAAGAATTGAAAATTTCTTTGATTTTAAGTTGATTTACATAATATTTTGCAGATAAAAGTTTTCTACATTTACAAGAAAGAAGATTTTTACCTACAACTACTATTACTCAGATATCGCACATGAAGCTTTAGTATGATCATAAATTCACATAATTTGCAATTCAAAATTGAGATTTTACCGGAAAAAAAAACTGAAACTTTAGTTAAATTTAGTGTTGCGTTAAATCCAATTATTGAAAATGGAGGGAAGCTTTTGGTATTGGAGAAGAAAGTTACAAAGCTTGTGCATTGAGGTTTTATTACGTACTTGACAACATAGAAAAGTCTGTTTATTCCCTTAAAAACACTGAAATTATTTGAAAGAGGAAAAATAGCTGCATTTTACTTATATGTATATATATATATATATATATATATATATATATATATATATATATATATATATATATATATATATATATATATATATATATATATATAACTTTCAATACGTTTAAAATATTTTGCCACATGTATTTTAGATTTTAATACATGAATATAAACAAGTTTCGATATTTTATCTATACGTTTTTATGTATATAAGGCACAATTTTAGAAACAGTATACTAAGCTTATAAGCACAAGATAATGTCTATTTAAACTGCCATATAAATTAGCGTTTTATTAAAACTTTTACAATAGCAATAAGTCTTGCAAACATCAAAATTATGTTAATTAAAACTGATTTTCAGATAAAATGAGTGAATTTTATTATTATTATTATTATTATTATTATTATTATTATTTATTTTATTTTTTATATATTTATTTATCTTTTTTTTTTTTTTTTTTGTTTGTTTAAGTGATAACAAAAATTTATTAAATGAAAATATTTTTTATTGTATACATTCCATAAAATTTAAGTTTTTACTTTATTTATAACCGGGTCCATTTTCTGTCAGACAGGAGAGAAGCTTCGCAACAATTTGCTGTAATGAACATGAATGTTGTATTATTATATATTCGGCCTATTGCATAATCTTTAAGTTTTGATGCAGATGAAGAGAAAATGTCTAATTTAATATCGCAGACATTAAATTATTACTATTTTTTAAACAATTTTGTATTATATTTTGTTTAAAATATACGGCATTCTTAAGTTAGGAAAATATAAAAGTGAATATATCTAGTAAATCATGTTGCCTAGCAACTATTATGTTAATTTAAAACTAGTATTGTTGCTTCATTTACACAAAATAATATAATTCGTGAGTTACATTTAAAAACTGTTGTATTGCTTGTATTGCTGTATCAAGTAGTATTTTATTTACAGATAGTCGTTCAGATTTTATGAAAATGATTTCAGCAGTTGAGTTTTGCGTATAAATGCCGTATTTTTTTATATCGATTTTCTTTTATCTGATAGCTATCCCAGCAAACACATAAAACATTACGTTCTAGTATCAGACGTATCCGATTTGTCAGCATGTTAATTTTCGTGCAATATTTAGATATCTTTTTCGTGAAAATAAAGTTATATCACGTACGCGGTGTTTCTAGAGTACCATAAATATTATATTTGTACAGATGTGTCAAATAGTCGTTATCAGACAGGTATCCGAAGCATGTATGCATCGACAATAATTGTCCACATTTTAACCATCAGACACTATTAAAAACAAATTTGTGCCTTTTTTAAATCGTATTTATGTCAGAAGTATCGGAATTCGTCCAGATTTGTATCGAATATGCGTCAGATATATCTGCGAAGTTCATTTCTATGTCGGATTTCTGGTACCATATCGACAACCCATTCGCGTATCGCTAAAGATACTGTTTTTTTCGGACACTTTTGCTCACAAAAATGTTATGATTTACTGTAATCTATGTGATACCTCTCATATCCAATGAAAGGCATCATCTTTGCATCAATACGGTAGTTGTGTGTTTGTCGGCATGTTTCTTGAGCTCTAGCTCGATTTTTCCCTAAAAATAACTTTTTCATAGTACTGTCATGTCAAATGTATTTCATTTCTCTTGTATTCTTTCATAAAGTCAGTTAATTATTCTTGGATGCCGTTTTCCTAAGGCTCATTTTAATAAACCGAAAGCGCAACAGTCAATTCCAGAAGCGTCAGGTGCTTTTCTAAGTATTTCATTAAATGGGATATTTTTTATTCCTGTTTCTGATTATTTCTCTGCTAAATAAGCGACAATTAGTTTAGACGTGCAACTAGAGGCTTTCTGCATATGAAGCTTAACTTCATCAATTTAATTTACATATAGGGCTGGAATTTCTTCTTCAAAAATTGGTTCTAAAATATTCTGCTGATAGTCGAGTAATAAATTTTCCATTTACTTGAGACCGTTTTATTTTTACATTCCCGTTATAATAAAATCCTGTAACTGTGATAAATCCCTTTAGAAAGTTTTCTGTACGCTGACGAAATTATTTCGTACGGGCATTCCTGTCAGTTGAGCAATAGGAAATTGATCTTTTTTTTATTACAATCACTTAAATGTGCCTATTCCACATCGAGTGTTACAACAAATTTCCAGTTTTCAGCACCTAGGTGTTTTTCATATAATTTTTTACAACATGTTTTTCTTTCAGCGATAAGATCTGGCAAAAGCAGATGATCTTTAGGTTTAAGCAACTTTAACTTCAAATATTTATGAATGATTTTACCTACAGTGTCAGATGACATTTCTACTTTTGATGCAATGGATTTTTCAGTCGGCGGTATTTTTTTTTTTTTTTTTTTTTTTTTTTTTAGGATCAGAGACTTCACTCTCTAAATATTTGGCTGCGTTTGAAAAGTCTTAGGATGAAGTTTCGCTGTCAGATGTTTTTTTTTTCACTTACACTTTCTTTTCCTTTCTGATCTAGTATATTATAAATAACTTTTCTAGAAATGCAATAACATCAATTTTTACACCTCTTTATAATTTGGTGATACGAATATTTCTGCTTGGAAAGTGTAATTGCATAACCTTCAAGCCATCTATCAAATTTAAGAGCCATTTTCAAAATAAATCTTTTGTTTTCACATTCCAATCAAAAGATAAAAATTGCAGACGATTATTATACAGTTTTAAAAGTGTATTGTAGGTTAAGCATATGAAAACTGCACGAGCGTCGAATGAAGAGTTCTTGCCTTCTATTTATTGTACTTTACCTGAAACATCTTTTGCACACAATTATAGACTTCTACCCTCAACGATTAGGGAGTAATGGGGTGGCAACCTAAAACGGTAAATTTAATTTTTTTAAAAACTATTCAAGATATCTTATCGAGGTTGAAACTATTTATAAATGTTTATGAAATACATAATATATATATTTTTCAGAATTTTCACTCGCTTTTTAATAGTAGAAAATGATAAATATATTTTTGAAGGGCGATTTTTTATACTATCTACCAAAGTGACACCTACCAAAATAAATACAGTTTATGTGTTTATTAGTTAGCTATCACATATAAAAATTACAGAAGTGTCAAATTGCTTGAACGTAGTGAAAAAAATAATAATCATTTAAATATAATACAGAGATGCAAAAGATTTCAGTTCCAAAATAAAAGACTCACACCAGCATTCGTTATCTATAATTTCTATTATCTTTAGTCGCAATAAATAAACCACAAATACGATATAAATTATTGATAAAAATACGCTGGTGTAAGTTTTCCATCCTGAAACGGAATCTCTTGCATCCCTGTAAAAATACCAATGATATAATATTTATTTCTAAAAAACACTTAATATTAATAAATAAACAATGCAAGCAAATATAAAAATGCTCTATTGATATTTGTTATTAAAAAGTACCAGTCAGCAATAAAAAAATATTCTATTTAATTGTTATCAAGGATCTTACATCTCGCCTTTTTTTTTTTTTTTTTCAGGATACTTTTAGGGATGAGAAATTTCCCTAATTTTTACTACTTTATTTTTATACATTAGTCTCCATCCTGTTTATTCACGACATATTACTATGAAAATACTGACATAATACTGAAAATACTGAGATTTCTGTATGAAAATATTCTCAAACTATATCTCAAACTGAAAAGGAGAAAAATAAGTTATAAGATCATTTCCATAAAGTGTAAATGAACTTCGGTAAAATAATTGCTAAATATAATTAAAAATAAATCAAATAAGTTTACGAGAAAAGAACTTAATTAAATTAGCTTTTATTACTGCTGTAATAAATACAGTAATTATAAATTCCTATTTTAATTAACAACGTAAAATATACATTATGCACAAAGAAAAAAAAATAGAAATTTATAGGAATAGTCAAAAATTACTTCTAAGGACTTTGCAAAAAAATATATATACATATATATTATTCTTATGAATATTATTCATATTCTTTAACAAAACATATGCAAAAATAAATCATGAAAGAAGAAACTAATTTCTATTCATTACGCTTTATCTGTCCTTAAGCACCCGCAAATTAGGATTTGTTAATGGATTTAAACAAAGAAAATTACAATTTAAAATTCCATTGACATCCCTTTCTTGTTTACTTATAGTGTTTATTCAACGAGCACATTAAAAAAATATAATAGTATATCATTAGCATCTGTGAGGTATTTGTCTTTAAAAGACCAAAAGTGTGCTTCGTAAATTTAAGAAGTTGAATTCAAATTTAAATTGATAAGTAGCTACAGTCGGTAACAAAAGTGTCCGAACATTAGCAAAACTTCCTGTGTAAAAAAGATACACTTCATACGGTTTTGTTAAATAAATCCTTATCGAATCGTGTTCCTAGACTGAATAAGAAAAGGATTCGACAAGGATTTTTTTAACAAAACTGTATGGTGTACTTTTTTTACATAGGAATTTTCGCTAGTGTTCGGACACTTTTGTTACCGACTGTATCTATATATATAAATGGCTAAGAGATTTCTTTGGACTCTATCTGTGTGTGGATGCACCGAGTATTTTTCCTGTAAAATCCATCAAAAGAAATGTATAGAAAGTCATATCAACTGTGAACGCCGCGCTGGGTTACGAAGCCAAAGGTCGTGAGTTTGATTCCTGTGGTGTGCAAGTGTTAAAGAATGTTTTTTATTTAATTCTAAATTGTTTATTTTAAATTTTTATTTCAGTTTTTTAGAGTTAATTTCAAACAAGGACGTCTAATTAAGAAACGCGAAAATGTTTTCACCAAAAACGTTCTGTATAAGGAAATTTTCGGCTAAGCTTTTGATTGGATAAATTTGATTAAATAATGTCTTTATTCGTTCTTTATACTATGAAAAATTGGCATGAAATCTTCATTTATTTCTATTCGGAGATCGTTTTATTGTTAGCATCTACACTACAGTCGGCTGCAAAATTATTCGAGCACTAGCAATAATCCTTACCAAAAAAAAAGTACACTTAATATAGCTTTGTTAAATAAATCCTTGTCGAGTCATGTTCTTAATCAGGCTAAGAACATGATTCGACAAGGATTTACTTAGCAAAACAGTCTTAAGTGTACTTTTTAAATATAGGAATTATTGGCTAGTGCTCGAATAATTCTGCAGCCGACTGTACCTTCATTGATTTCATGAATTTAAAAATAGTTTCGTTAATAAAGTTTGATTTATTGGCACGCAGTTTTGTACATTTCGAGTTCGATTTTTAAATTTTTGCCGCATTCAGAATTCGATTCGTTCACGAACCGGGTCTTTTCTAGTATGAAATGTTTTGTTATGGATGGTTGTATGGTTGGGTTTTACGCCGCACTAGTGCTGCGCAGATAGGCAATATTTTGTTATGGATCAGAATATGAAATAAATGTTCAATTTTAACGTTTTGTACTATTTCCTATGACATTTAAATGCCATAAGGACTGAAAAATACACATGATTAAACAAAATAATTAAAAATTGGAAGTAAAGAAGTAAACATTAATAAATTGCGGATTCTGTGAATATGGGTAAAATGAGAATATATCAGTAGACTAAAATAATCGATATTTCATCTTAATATATATATATATATAAATGTAACGAAACGAACTTGAACTCAAATTTCTATAGAAAACCATTTAGAAATATCTCGAAAGTGTGAAATTACAGTACGCGTGGTTTCTTGAAGCTGCAGTTTTGCTTAAATTTGTCGCTTGAAGGGTTATTTGGTAATTATTATGGCTTACTTCTTTTAAACCGAAGAATTTGCTGTGGGTTTACGTATTTTCAATCTTTGTTTTACTTTATTTTTAAATATAAAATTTACATTATTTATTTTACAACATTTCTTCGTTGTTTTTTACAGTATAATCCTATTTTCGTTACTGCAGGTTAAAATGGAAAACTCTATTGATTTTCATATATATATAGGATGGGCCAGAAATCCCTAATACATTTTAAACCTGCTCTAAAACTAACTAAATAACATCCAAAAACGCGATTTGTAAAACAGTGCTACTTACGATGAAATGTTTTGTTTAAGGAAATAAATAATTTGGTGTGTCACTCACACGACTTTCGCTTACCCTGAAATATAATACTATAAATACAGGTTGCAGATTAATTGGTAAGATAACGAGTACTATTATGTAAACCTATGTTAAACAATTCATATTAGGCTTCTGAAGAGTTTTATATGATAATTAGTTCTATGTGAGGGGTCTACAGCCCCCCTCAACTCCCCGTTTCATTAATGCACCTACATTTATATAGAATTTAATTCGGTTATTAAAAAATAATTCTCTTTTTAAAAAATAATTTATTAAAATTATTATTTCAAAAAATTATCTTTTATGATAAGGCAGACGATTTCCATATTAGAGAAGTAGTATAACACCAAATATCCTAAAAAAGTCCATTTTATTCTCAATATAAAAAAAAAAAAAAAAAAAAAAAAGTACGATTTTTTTCTTTTTTTTTTTTTTTTTTTTGGTTAAATGTAAAAAAAAAAATCGATAACTTTGTTTTAAACTATCGCAGATCGATGGTTCAACCATTCGTTTTAAAGGTGTTGGCGAGCTCTTTTGAAAGATACCCATCATGAAAATTTACTCCCCCCCCCCCCCGCAGGGGGAGGAGGCGAGGCTCCTACATGCACAGAATTTTTTTCCCAGTTAACTATCTATTACAAAAAATATATATTCGTTTCATTTGGTTTAGTGCAGTCTATAGACGTTAAACTCTACTTTCCTGCAATTTCCCCATAGACGTAATGTATTAGAATTCTCTTGATGGTCCCTGTACATGAACTATTTGCTTGATCTTAACGAAAAGCTTACTGTAGCATCCCTATATGATACACATTTAGAATACCAAGTTTGAATTTTCTGCCATAATTTGTTTTTGAGATATGCTGATAACAGACAGACACACAGACATATACACAGACCATTTGCTAAAAACATGATTTTCGTATTCAGGGAACCTTAAAACGTGTAAATATAACAAAATCTCGCGTTAGAAAATTTGATCCCAAAACAATACTTTCTCTACCTTATGGGTAAGAGAAAGTAAAAAGTTCGTTTTGAATTTCACTCTTAGGTGGCGCTATACTTAAGAAGCATAATGAAATAGCACCATTATTTGTGTTTTTGAACACTTCAATTGTATGAAAATCATGTATATTCTTTGTTTTGAACAGATTTAATCGTATACGAGAATGTATCAAATGTAAACCGGACTGTTAATATTATTATTATATACTAATGCATCAAGAAAAAATGCCGCCAATTACCGCATTACTAGACGTGGTAATCGGTGATGTCACGTGACTACCTGTGTGGTAGTAAGTGCATTTCTTATCGCACTTCAGTTGGTGTCATAATGATTTATCCCAAGCCTTATCTCAAGATTATGTTAGGATGCCGAAATGAAAGTGTTAAAAATAAAACTATTATTTCAAAGACTTTATAATGCTTTTTAATTTAAATATTTTTTTAATATGTACTCAAAAGTATAAATTTCACAAGAGATCTGAAAATAACAAATATAACCAACAAAGAAAATTACAGAAATATTTAACATTAACTACGGCGTCTTTCCCTAATCTACTTATATGAGAGCAGTGGTTATTTGAAAGTGATTAAACGATACTTTCAACAATATTTTCAAAAAAAAAAAAAAAAAAAAGAAAGAATGTTGCAGTACACTATTTTTTTTCTAAAAATTAAACGATGTGTAATATGGTTCTTAATATGATGGCAATTCCGAAAATAAGTTCCGTTGTTAAACTTTTGTTGCGATATCGGTGAGATTGAAATTTCATGCATGTGCATTCATATATATATATGTATATATATATTTTTTTTTGTCTGATTCATTAACAATGAAAGTTATTCTCTCAGCATTATATCGGCAGCATGTTGTAGGTTTATTTTTTATTTATTTATTTTAACTGAGCATATCACCATAGTCTGCCATCCGCATTCTGAGTGCTAGAAACATTAAATCAACTGAAATTCAAGAAAAAATTTGTGATATTTGCGTACTAAACGCGATGAATGATTCGGTGGTAAAATGATACGTGCAAAGTTTCGATGAAGACAGAATTAAGATGGTTTTTTTTATAGATGATGATTTGCCGACAGAAAATAAAGTCAAAATTTGGGAAAATCAAAGATTCACCATTACGACATTTTCAGTACATCTTCTTCACATGCATCACTTCTTCATCAAATATCTAATATATATCTTATAAAGAAGTCTTCGAAGTTATTAAGCAACCGTTACAATTAAAATTTACTGGTGGGTGTTAAATAAAAATTCCTTCAATCTGGCAGCACTGTTTGGGACGTATATGTCCTAGTGGTAGTGAAAGGGTTAACAGATCTTACTTTCTGCATCGCTCTCGTATTATAACAAATCCAAAAATGTATATAAAGCATAATTACCTGTATGTATCAGTTAAAGGAAAATTCCTTTACCGTCTTACAGATTTGTAAAACAAAAATAATTTTTTAGGGAAAATATATAATGTGCAAATTCAATACACAATCATTCCATTAATGGCCGGACACTTTCAATTTTAGACCAATTTGTCAAACAGGGGAAGCCGGGGTAATAAGAGACAGGGTTTATAAGAGACACAGTCAAAAAACCCACCAAAAAATATACTTAGACAACTTTAAGAATATGTAATATTAAGTATCACGTGTATTCTTTACTACAATACACTTATTGAGAAGTTTATAAGACATTTTTGAATTCTTTTTATAAGACGAAAAATAACCTTCGCTTTGAACTCACCCTAAAAGTTCGTGACTTTTTCTAAATTTTTCTTTATTTATTTTTGTAGGTAAGATGTTTAGGATTTATTAATGTGTAACCTTTTGACCAATACTATGACTTTTGATGTACATTTTTTTAAAACCTTGAAAGCATTATTTACTTACATGTTCTAGGCATGTTTCTTATTACCCCATTTTTATTTTTTGTGGGGGTAATAAGCGACATGAGTCTCTTATTACCACCACTGTTAATTCCTGTGACCTCCCACCATTGTAGTTCCTGTTAATTCTGCTTGACTACTTTATGAAGAGTTTACCTAGTGTTAGGCCTAGTATAAGTTTAACGAGAGAACATTTTTTTTTCACTTTAAATCAAAAAGTGTTTTACTCATTAGGCTAGACCATATTTAGTTATTATGATTATGTGAATTTATGTTTAGAATGTGTATAAGTTAGTATTTAATTATTAATACTTCCTTACATAATAAATAAGTTCATTTATAAGTACTAGAAAGACCTTTTATAACATTTTGTTCGCTTGTATGCACTTCAAAGATACGTTTTTTTTTTTTTTTTTTTTTTTTTTTTGACTATTTTCGACTACATTTTAGAAAATGCGTAAAGTATTTTCTGCCCATTTTAAAAACTACATTGATGTTTTTAGATAATCCCCATGTTATATTGATTATGTAGAACTGTCATTAAGTATAATATTATATTATTTAAGACCTAATATTAAAATAAATGAATTTCGCAAACACATTTATGACAGTTAATTTTCGAGAAAATATATTTTTTGAATGGATGTAAATAATAAAAATTAAAAACTATTGGCTGATTCAGAATTGTTTCCAGATGTCTTTTATTACCTCACATGATTTTACATTGCTGTATATGGACAGATACAAGACTGGTCTCTTATTACCCCGCGTGGGGTTATTAGAGACAAGGATTTAATGAAAATTTGAACAAAAATTTAAGTTCAAAAATAACCTAAAAAATCAAGAGGTGTCCATTTAACGAAATTAATACGAGACATTTATTTCAAGTTATTCAGATTAATAGTATAGATTTCATTAATATTTTTTTTCTCTTATTACCCCTTTTGTCTCTTATTACCCCGACTTCCCCTATCTAAAAACGTACAAGAAGAATATTCAGGAGTGTGAAGAACAAGTATTATTTCATATACTAGCGAGCTTCCCCGCTAGCGGGTCAGTATTTTTAAATGAATCACTAACAGTAACTTTTAGTCTTAAGAAAAGAAATTGAAAAAAAAATCATTTATGATTGAGTAAAAAGTTGGCCCAGGTCCCCACTGCCTTCGGCAGCGCAGTCCCGTACACGCTGCGCGAGCACAATTTAAGGTACAAAAGAAAACCTAATCAGGAGACCTTAAAACGTGTAAATCTGGTGAAATCTCGAATTCCACTTTCGATAATATAAAAGCTCTTTAAAATATCTTTCGAATGATGTATTAAAATTTTTTTTAATTATAATTAGAAATTGAAATATTGAAATTTGAAAATATTACAGCGCCATAAAAGAAAATTGAGTCAGGAGACCTCAAAACGTATAAATCTGGTGAAAATTTTCGATAATTTAAAAGAACTTTAAAATATCTTTCGAATGATGTATTAAAAATAATTTAATCATAATTAGAAATTGAAATATTGAAATTTGAAAATGTGACAGCGCCATCTGGCGGTACAAATTTCTGTATTCCACTGTTGGATTCCAATTCAAAAGAACCTTTCCAATGATGTATTACTTATGAAATTATTTTAATTAGTAGCTGAGATACAAAAGAAAACTAATTCAGGAAACCTCAAAACGTGTAAATCTGTTGAAAACTTTGAATAATATAAAAGAACTTTAAAATATCTTTCGAATGATGTATAAAAAATAAATTAATCGTAATTAGAAATTGAAATAAGCGTATTAGAATATTGCAATTTTTAATCGCAGTACCAAATACACGTGACCTCGTTAAATACCAGATGTTTACGCTGTTTTTTTTTTTTTTTTTTTTTCTTGTTTTTTTTTCTGCTTTCGTCGATTTAAAAATTGCAATTTTTAATCGCAATACCTCATTAAATACACGTGACCTCATTAAATACATGTTTCTCTTTCTGTTCAAGTTTTTTTTTTTTTTTTTCCTTTCCATCAAATATCGTTCTTCCGTGAAAGAGAATGAAGTTCGTCGTATTCAAATGAATTCTTCAATGGCTAAAATTAAAAAAATTTATAACTCATTTAGTTTTTGAAATTTTCTCTCAATCTTTTGGGAATTAAATTATGAAAGCGAGATCTACATAAAAAAAAAAGAAAAAGAAATGATTTATCTCTAAACGCTTTTGAGTTATAAAATATTTTGCGAAAAAATCGATGTTTCGTAAAATCTAAAAATATGGATCGCTAATCCGTATTTTGTAAAAATGTTAATATGGTTCGAAAGAGGATTAAATGGCCTTTCTTTATATACCAGTTTTTAAGAAATGGAAGAGTTACTCGGTCGTACAGGGCGTTTCGAAAAAAGACGATCGCGAAAAAGAAAAATTTTGGACCCTTTTAAAAACTTTTTTTAAAAATATAAAAAATCCGTATTTAAAAAAAAAAAAAAAAAAAAAAAAAAAAAAAATTGCACCGTAAGAATCTGTAATAAATGTTCTTTCTGCTGTTTGAGGTGTATTTCGATATCTGGAACCGTTCGAGCAGGATCGCTTTACAAAAACCCACGAAATTTTCTCTCTTTGGTTTTTCTTTCGAGGTAGGCTGTTCTGTAACAAAATGGCGGTCGCCCGCGATTTCGAATCGTTTTTTCGTTAGACAATGGTCGACATTTTAATTAATATCTCCGCTAATTAGGGTCGCATCGTTTAGCAAATTAGATAACCCAGATCTGCGATAAATTCTCTGTCCGACTGTACCTGTTCGAAGTCCGTGCGACCGTTAGCGGCCGAGCCTTTGCTGCTTCAAACCGTTTCTCACAGACACACACACACACACACACAGACACACGCGTACAGATTTTAATAATATAAGGAGGTATCGGTGAAAGTTTTGCTCCGAAAGCAAAAAGGGAACCAATAAAAAATTAAATTTCAAGGAAAATGTTAGGAATTACCCTGTTAAAGATTGATGTTTGAAATGCATTCTGGATGTAACGCGTGATTCTGAGGTTTCGCCTTGTATCTGTATAATTTTTTATGAGAATACCACATATGTTCATGGAGATATAAGGGTTTCTTTAAAAATTGCAAAAATATTGGTCGCGTTTTTAACGTAAGATATTAAACTCACAAGGGAAGTATGAATCAGTAAAATTCCTATTGAGCCGTCTTGTTAATAGATTCTCTTTCGTTGGTTTTCATGGAAACAGCTAAAATATTTAGGGTCGTTTTCTCGCTCCATGGGGGGTTGTTGCAGCAAATTTGCACGCTGCTCTATATTTTAGACCATGCTCTTTAATTTAAGCTCGGTTTGGGTTCAATAGGAATTTTACTGATTCATACTTCCCTTGTCAGTGCAAAGCATTTTCAAGAAACTTGACATACTACATTACACATAGCATACTGCAATCAGAATGCGAAAATATTAAATATTCTAATAATATATGAACATTTTTACAAAACAATTTTTAACTGCAGCACATGTACAAGCTTTAGCAAAATTTTATTTCCATAATTTTATAGCCAAAAGTATTGAGCTACTTATATAACCCATCCCCCCCCCCCCCCAAAGAAAAAAAAAAATATCGTGTAAACAAACAAAACTGTATGAGATAGAATGAACTGTAAATTATGTTTTTCTGGAAAAAAAATGTTAAAGTATAAGGAGTTTAATTCACATTTTTATTTTGATTCAATCAATGGTAATACAGTTTTCTTTAATTATAATAAATATTTATAAAACTCTCACGATTTTCCTTATTTTTGAGGAAAGATGAAATTCAGTGTACTCTACCAGATACAATTTTTTTTGAATTTACACGATATTTGTTTGAGGTTTTTATATAAGTAGCTCATTACTATTGGCTATTATATTAAGCAAATGGAATTTCGTTAAAACTTGCGCATGTGCGATTAAATTTTTAGTAAAAATGCTCATATTTCATTGAGATTTTAATATTTTTGTATCCTGATCACTGTATGCTTTATCTAATATAGAGTGTCAAGTTTTCTAAAAATGGCTCTGCCCTGGATTTTATATTCTGCGTGTTATAGTTTAAAAAAGTGACATTTTTTTAACGTTTCGTTTTAGAAACATTTATATGAATGATTATATCAAGTAGTCTTATAAAAATTGGTATAGATATTAAGAAAAAGCCTCATAATCACATACTACAGCCTGAACGCATTTCGAGCATCATTTTTTACGGGTGATCCCAAATAATTTCATTTTTTCTTTAATTTTTACTGGTTCCTCTTTTGGTTTCAGGACAAAACTTTTGATGAAATATATAAGGTACAAAATTTTCTTTACACTACTGGAGTTTCAAGATGATTCGTCTAGCACTTTTTAAAGTATTTGACAAAACATTTAAAATTGAAAGATTGTATATTTTACAAAGGTATGCCAGTACTAAAATAGATAATGATTTATTTATATCTATGACATCGTTTTATAGACGGTTATTTTATTTAAACATTTTTATTTTTTTATAAACTATATTTTAAATATTATCTGTATAGTAAATATATTTTGAAGCATATGAGGTTCTTTTACACTTCACTTCGTGACTATTTCTTTTATTATTAGGATTTTTATTAAAATATGATAAAGTTATCATGGAATTATTTATTTAGACATTTTAAATTACTTTTATATGTATTTGCAATATATATTTTTGCAAGTAGTAGTTTTAATCCATATGCACGCTAATATAGATTTAATATCTCTATTTCTGAATACAATCACACAATGGTGTTTTCCTCCCGAACTGTTATTTATAAACCCTTCAGTCGGCAAATAATGATATTGATAAATTAATTCTAGTCTGATGGTCCCGTCTGGAGACAAATGGAACGTTAATACCTTTCTACCTTTCTGACAGTATCAAGTTTATACAAAAGGCACACAGATATGAATATATTAAATAATACTATGTTTGTGTGCATAATAAATATCATTAATATATGTTACAAACAGACTGATAAGAAATACGTCTTTTGAATCCAGATAATTCTCCTTTGAATATATTAAGCAAATTCAGCGAGTTTACCTAATATATTAATTTGAAAATGCATGTAATTGTTGTTTAGAAGAAGCAATAAATAATACTAATAAATAAATAAAATGAACAGCCAAAAGTTATTACTAATTTCGCTTACTTATAATGTTTTATGCAACTGTATACATAATAAAAATACTTTTTTTAATATTTTAAATACTGGATAATTTAATTTGTAAAGAGTTATTCAATACTTTCAAAACAATTTATAATAGAAATACGCTTACAGTTAAAAATAATTTCTTGTCAACATGCTATTTTATTATTTTATTTATATAGCTTTTATATAAGAAATTCCTAATTTTAATATCTATTTAGAAAATTATTTTAAGTGGATTCTCTACCTATGGTTATTGAAAGCAAAAGCCAATGTTATTCAATAGGATAATTGTCCCATAATAACTTATTAACTAATACATAATTTTAAATTTCTTTTCCACATTGAGAAGAATTACAACTGTTAAACCGGTTATCGTTTTCTAGAATTTTTTTTCCTATTTACTTTATATCCGTAAAATGCAAAATTTCTCTTTTTTACAGCTTTAAAATAAAATATTATAAGTAAAAAAAAAAAAAAAAAAAATCAATTTTTACCACACGACAACCAATTTAATAGTTGTGAATTTTCTCATAAAACGAAATTTGCAGTTTGTAAGACATGGTCAATATTGTGAACAGACGTGTCAATAAGTGCGAGAGTGTCATGAATGCAACGGGTTCAAAAATAAAAGGACATTTTCTTAAAGAGCTGGAATCTGAATAGTCAATTATTGTCAATCTAATGGTTGAGCCGTGGGTCCTACATTCTCACGAATTCTTGCAGAAATTTCTATAACTAAACAAAAAAAAAAAAAAAAAAAAAAAAAAAAAAACGCTCTTTTAAAGTATTTACTTACCTTTTTGGGCCCGTTATTTTTATGAAACTTTCACTCTTATCGGTGCATCTCTTCACAATATTTTCCATGTCTTACAAACTATTAATTCTACAGAAAAAAAAATTTTTTTTTGATTAATATATGAGAAAGAAAATAGTGGTTCACTTCCTTTACTTGACAGCCTCGTCTTTCGCACTGAAAAAATGTCTGTACTATCGTCCATCGTCAAAATTTTGCAATCTCTTTATCTCCCCGTTCAAGTTCATTTTACCCACCTACCCAAAAAATCTTAAAGTTTTCATAGCTATGCTTTTGATATTTGTTTGGATTATGTTTTACTAAACTTTGAAAGCCATTGCAATTGAGAGAAATTATTACTTTTCCATTATAGATAAACTGTTCAAAAGTTACAGCTTCCTCGTACTTCGTCTACTAAATTGATCTCAATTAATATCAATGTTGCTTTATCCTATTTTCCTAAATCAAATTAGGATATAGCCCAAATTCTCAAACAGCATGATTTTAAAATACTTTCTCGTCTTCCAATAATCTCACCCTTTCTCAGTTAAATATCCGACAGACATCATAACTCTTGGGGTATTTGCAGTGTTTCCTGTCACTGTGGATTTTCATATGTGGGTCAAAGTAAATGCAGTCTCAGATTACATGTAAAATAGCATACCAGAAACAAGAAACCAGTAAGTACTTGGTTATTTCTTAACACTGCTGCGGAAAACCGTAATTTTAAATTTGATACAGCTAAAATAATTTATAGACCCACATCTACATTTGATTTCTATTACTTTGAGGCTTTTTACATTCATAAGAATTTTAAAAGCATTGTTAATTGTGACTTCGTAGTGCCCCCCCACCTTTTTTTGATATAACCTGTGGACGATCCTCTGGACAAAACTAAGTTTAACGGGTTAAATACCGTCTACGGGGGTAAAGAATAATTTTTCGCCGAGAGTTCTCCGTGCCTTCGTCCAAGCGCTATGAATATATCTGATTAGAATTTGTTCTTGCAGCAAAAATGTATCTTTAATTATTAAAAATTTAGAAAAAAAAATTAAATGTGTTTACCTCTGTCAAATTATATGATTATATTTAGAGGAAAATGACTGGAAAATTTTTTAGATATATCAATATGTTGCTTGAGTATTTGTTATGATTCTGTTTGAAATACAGAATTTTAAATTTACAAATTTGTTTGGGTTCAGAAGATACATTTAACAATGTGATAAGTTACAATGAAACATAATGTTCAAATGTATGTATTATTAAGAACACATTATGCAATTAACTCATTTGAACAGATTTAAATACCTACAATTTCATAAAATTTATTGAAAAAACTGTACCAGCTTAAATAAGCTAATTGCAATAATGCTTTTTGCCTGTTTTATTCGCAGAAAAAATTAAACTGATATCTAGGGAAAATAATGTTAATTTTTCATATTAAAAAATAGTAGCCTGATCTGATTAAATTTAAAATACTTACAATATTATATATTCTGTTTAACAGTAAAATGTATTAATTCAAATTATTCGTATTATAATCTATTAACTCATGTTAATCGATATTACAAATGTTTATTCATATATTCAAAATAATTATATATGCTGCTTTCTGATATTTTGAAAAGCACTCAAGTTGAATAATTTAGAGCTTTATATCGTAAAATTTAGATTTTTAGATAGTTTAAAAATAAAACTACAAAAAACTGAGGAATAAGAGATCGGATAACTCGAATATTTTTTTTTTCTAAATAGGGAAGATTAAAAGATATTTACGCATATTGGACGTTTTGGTTTTATTCAATGTCGAAAAATTAGTTTTCTTTTAAAATATCGCTATTTATATAAAACTGTGATTTAAACATTAATGAAATTTTTAGTTTAAAAAAAAATCAAATCTTTGTAAAAAATATAGCGGTTTGTAGAATACAAATAAATAACAAAAATTTATAAAGGGCATTCAATAACATTTAAATTCTTTTTTTTTTTTTTTCTTTTTTGAATGAGATCTTAATGTATCTCTCTTCAGTTCTTCTTCCAAAATTTTGTAACTTTTTGTATTTTATTTTATAGTTACTTACAGATTGCTTAAAAATAATCTATTACATTATTTAAATTGTTAGTATGTCATTAACTTAACTTTAATAAAGCAAATGCATGCAATTTTCAACTAAACTTATGCCTAATAACATTAAAATGTCCTTTTTTTCTATGACATAAATATAAACGCTATCTTTCTTAATATATTTTATTATTTTTATCCATAAACTCTTTATTTAAAATCTATGAATTTAAAACTATAATGACAGATCTGAATGTGTTAAATTTTTATGATATTAATTTCTTGAATTGAATTCGAAGTTTTGCAGTTAAATCTAAATATCTTTGCATTAATCTGAAAACTGTTCTCAGTGAAATTTTGTCTGTAATTTCATCTCATAACACATTGCATAATCTACTGTTTAGCTAAATATATTTGCTCAATGCGTTTAACTTTGACGATTTTATGCCGTTATGTTTGTAAACGTCGCTGAATCAGCAAAGCTTTCTAAATAGAAGTGTATTACCTATTTAGATGTCTAGTAGCTTTTGATAAATTAATATATGCATGCATCTCTAAATTTTTTAAGCTGCAATTAACTCGAAACATATTCATTTAATAATGTGTAAATGAAAATGCAGTTTGTTATTATGAATTCTAACTTAAGGTATTTAAATTTTGTGTCTTAATTAGAAATCTTCATTCAAAGGTAGATTTGTTGAATTATTCTTGACATACAGATACTAAAAATTATTTCTTAACACAGGCAACAAGTAATAATATACAGATTTTAAAAATTACAGTTTTATCAACTTTTTTGAAATATTTGGAAAATTAAATATATTTGACATCATTTTTTGCCATTAATTGAAAATAATCTGAAAAAAAAAAAAAAAAAAAAAAAACCTTCAATTGGAATTATTTGTAGCGAATAATTAGAGAGTTCTAAAGAATCAAAGATTTGTAATAAATTGACAACTACGTGAAAAACGAAAAAAAAAAAAAAAAAAAAAAAAAAAAAAAAAAACTAGTTTTTCATAGCTAAAATTCTCGAGCACAATGACTTTAAAACAATATTTTTCACCCACGAACAAACTAATCTTCTCCATGTTAAAATACCCTTTTGATAAGTATAACTCTTGGAGTACATAAAGTATTTTTTATCCGTGTGTGTTATCATAGATTTAACAAACGAAATGTAAACTCAAGTTTTGTCAAAAAGAAGAAATCATCAAATCAGTTATTGCAAAAGCAACATTCGGAGAGTATTCCCACTTTTAATTTTAATTAAGCTATAATAATTTAATGGTCTAAATATTTATAGAAAATTGAGATTCTGAGATTCTTGAAGTTTTCCGGAATTATAAAAATCACAAAAATATCATTAAGTGCGATTTTTGTGGTCCCTTTCTATCTGCGCGTGTGAATGCTGGAATTACAATACAAAATCTACATCCTATTAAATTTCACAGTATAATTATTTCACAATTTCATTTTGTTTAACCCCTTCATAATCCTTACAATCATTTTGTTTATTTTAAAATTTAAATTGTAACATGTAACCATATTCCTGATTAAACTATTTTACAAGACACTAATTAAAAATTAATAAAGCATTTTTCAAAGACATGTTTGTTTATTACCATCAAATGGAGAGCTTCGGATATTTATGTAAGTAGTTTTATTATTATATTATTATTATTATTAAAATACATTTTAATGCATTTTAAGTAATTGGTTTATGTATTTTAAGCAGATTGTGAGGATCACACCAACTGTTCAAAAAGTACTTTAACAATGTTATATATCATCTCAAAGATCTAACTCAAATGGTAACAAAATTATAGGCGAATGCGCCTTCTAGTGACCGTTTTTCAATTAAAGTTTTTTAATTACAGACTCTTCAATAATGTACTTTGCACGTTTTCTATCACTATAATGAATTTTGTAACAGATATGCATTTTATATACGATTTTAAATATTATTAGTGAAGTATTTTTTATTTGATAATTATTTTGTGGCAACATTAAATTTTTAAATACTAAACTATGGGAAAACTATTAGAAAGAAAAAAGTAATAAAAATAAAACGAAGCACATGAAATTTTTATTTATTAGTAAGGGAGAGTGGGGGTGAATGGGACATTTTTCATGTTTTTATTGCTGACGTCGGACATATGCAATTCAGAATTTTGCAACACTGCTCAAAAGTACACTTCAGTAATCAGATACATATAAACATACTAACTTTAATAAAAAATTTATCATTTTTAATTAATAATAATTTTTTTTTTACATGCATGTGGATTGTCCCATTAATACCCACTTATAGGAATGAGTGGGACATGATTGGGGATGATCCCAATAAATTTCGCTTTTCTTTCATTTTCATTGGTAACTCTTTTGCTTTCAAGGCAAAACTTTCGACGGAATATATAATGTATAATATATTTTCTTTACATTCCTGAAGTTTCAAGATGATTCGTCCAGCACTTTTTAAAATATTTCAGAAAACATTTAAAATCGAATATATCCGGTCATTTATGGAAAGATTGTACAGTCGGAGAAAAAAAAAAAAAAAAAAAAAAAAAAAAACGCATCACTCAACTTAACTTCGTTGCTAATCGACGTAGAAAAATGCAATAGGTATCATTCGACGGGGAATTGTGAGTTGTTTCAGAAAATAAACTGAAATTTTGAATTGGGGGTCGTCTACATATTAAAACGTGGACCAACATTGATTTTTTCAACGGTAATGCCCCCATTTTTATTTTATATTTGAATTCCTGGGATCGCAACAACGCAAAAAAGTATATTGGTTGTATATTTTACTTATTTTTTCACAGAGTTATAAGCGTTCAAAATTTCAAGGTGCTAATGTTAAATTCATGTTTCAAACTTTTATTAATATCTTCACAAAAAATAACACGAACGATATAATTCTTTTTTTACAAGATACAGTGAAGAAACCCAAACATAATCCATCATTACTTTTCATTCTGAAAAATATTTTTAATTCTGAAAAATATTAATAAATTCATATTCATAAAAATTATGAATTATGACCTATATTAATTTTTACATAAAATGAATCCTAATGCTGAAAAATATGGGTATGCAAATTTGCAGCTCATTGCAGTAATTAGTTTTCGAAATATAAATAAATCTTTCTTTTGGAGTGGTTTAGGGGGCCGTCTTTTATAAAGTTTTGCATGAGATAACGAATCAAATCTTTAAAAATAACAAAGTTGATTTATTAACTTTGTTAAGTCAGTTAAGTTAACTTTGTTAGTTGAGTCAATAATTTTTATAATTCTTTTTTACCTGAAAGATTTCCGGTTTTAAACTTTAAAATTTTATCTGCTACTTATAGGATCTTAATTTTATTTTTCTACATTTACTGATAACCCCCTAACACATTTTTGATTATAACTCTATAAATACTAAAGATAAAGTATACAAACTGTATACTTTTCCGCACTGCCAGACTCTCAGCAATTCGAATATGAAGTCAAAATTGGATGTTGCTATTGAAAAAATGAAAGTTAACGCTCATTTCCATATGTAGATGACCCCTAATTCAAAATTCGACAACATTTTCAGAAAGTACATTTAATTTCCTGTTGAATTATGTTTATTAGATGTTCCTGCGTCAATTAATAACGAAATTACAGCGGGTATTGCGATTTTTTTTCCCCGACTGTACATTTTACAAATGTATGCCAATACTAAAAAATAAGAATAGAGTTATATCTATGACATAGATTTATAGAAGGCTATTTTACTTAAACATTTTTATTTTTTTATAAATTATATTTTAAATTACTATCTGTATAGTAATTATATTTTGAAGTATATGAGGTTCTTTTACACTTCGTTTCGCGACTATTAACTTTATTATTAAAATATGATAAATCTAACATGGAATTCATTATTCAATCATTTTGAACTACTTTTAGATGTATTTGCAATATATTTTTTGCAAGTAGTAGGTTTAATCCATCTGCACGTTAATATAGATTTAATATCTCTATTTCTGAATACAATCACACAATGGTGTTTTCCTCCCGAACTGTTATTTGTTAACACTTCAGTCGGCAAATAGTGATATTGATAAATTATTTCTAGTCTGATGGTCCCGTCTGGAGACAAATGGAACGTTAATACCTTTCTACCTTTCTGACAGTATCAAGTTTGTACAAAAGGCACACAGATATGAATATGTTAAATAATACTATGTTTGTGTGCATAATAAATACCATTAATATATGTTACAAACAAACTGATAAGAAATACGTCTTTAGAATCCAGAAAATTCTCCTTTGAATATATAAAGCAAATTCAGCGAGTTTCCCAAATATATTAATTTGAAAATGCATGTAATTGTTGTTTAGAAGAAGGAATAAATAATACTAATAAACAAATAAAATGAACAGCTAAAAGTTATTACTAATTTCGCTTACATATAATGTTTTATGCAACTGTATATATAATAAAAAAATTTCTTAATATTTTAAATACTGGATAATTTAATTTCTAAAGAGCTATTCAATACTTTCAAAACAATTTATAATAGAAATACGCTTACAGTTAAAAATCATTTCTTGTCAACATGCTATTTTATTATTTTATTTATATAGCTTTTATATAAGAAATTTCTAATTTTAATGTCTATTTAGAAAATAATTTTAAGTGGATTCTCTACCTATAGTTATTGAAAGCAAAAGCCAATGTTATTCAATAGGAGAATTGTCCCATAATAACTCATTAACTAATACATAATTTTAAATTTCTTTTCCATATTGAGAAGAATTACAACTGTTAAACCGGTTATCGTTTTCTAGGATTTTTTTTTTCCTATTTAATTTATATCGTAAAATGCAAAATTTCTCTTTTTTACAGCTTTAAAATAAAATATTAAAAGTAAAAAGAAAAAAAAAATCAATTTTTACCACACGACAACCAATTTAACAGTTGTGAATTTTCTTATAAAACCAAATTTGCAGTTTGTAAGACATGGGCAATATTGTGAACAGACGTGTCAATAAGTGCGAGACTGTCATAAATGCAACGGGTTCAAAAATAAAAGGACATTTTCTTAAAGAGCGGGAATCTGAATAGTCAATTGTCAATCTAACGGTTGAGCCGTGGGTTCTACATTCTGACGAATTCTTGCAGAAATTTCTATAACTAAAGAAGTATTTCCTTACATTTTTGGGCCCGTTATTTTTACGACACTTTCATTCTTATCGGTGCATCTCTTCACAATATTTTCCATGTCTTACAAACTATTAATTCTACAGAAAAAAAATGTTCGATTAATATATGAGAAAGAAAATAATGGTTCACTTCCTTTACTTGACAGCCTCGTCTTTCGCACTAAAAAAATGTCTGTACTATCGTCCATCGTCAAAATTTTGCAATCTTTTTATCTCCCCGTTCAAGTTCATTTTACCCACCTACCCACAAAATCTTAAAGTTTTCATAGCTATGCCTTTGATATTTGTTTGGATTATGATTTACTAAACTTTTAAAGCCAATGCAATTGACAGAAATTATTACTTTTCCATTATAGATAAACTATTCAAAAGTTACAGCTTCCTCGTACTTCGACTACTCAATAGATCTCAACTAATATCAATATTGCTTTATCCTATTTTCCTAAATCATAATTAGGATATAGCTCAAATTCTCAAACAGCATGATTTTAAAATACTTTCTCGTCTTCCAATAATCTCACCCTTTCTCAGTTAAATATCCGACAGACATCATAACTCTTGGGGTATTTGCAGTGTTTCCTGTCAATGTGTATTTTCACATGTTGGTGAAAGTAAATGCAGTCTCAAATTACATGTAAAATAACATACCAGAAACAAGAAACCAGTAAATACTTGGTTATTTCTTAACACTGCTGCGGAAAACAGTAATTTTAAATTTGATACAGCTAAAATAGTATATAGACCCACATCTACATTTAATTTCTATTCCTTTGAGGCTTTTTACATTCATAAGAATTTTAAAAGCATTGTTAATTGTGACTTCGTAGTGCCCCCCCCCCCCCTTTTTTTATATAACCTGTGGACGATCCTCTGGACAAAACAAAGTTTAACGGGTTTAATACCGTCCACAGGGGTAAAGCATAATTTATCGCAGATAGTTTTACTCCGTGTCTTCGTCCAAGCGCTATGAATATATCTGATTAGAATTCGTTCTTGAAGCAAAAATATATCTTTAATTATTAGAAATTTAGAAAAAGAATTTTTTATTGTTTTTACTTCTGACAAAATATATGATTATATTTAGAGAAAAGTGGCTGGAAAATATTTTAGATATATCAATACATTGCTTGAGTATTTGTTATAATTCTGTTTGAACTACAGAATTTTAAATTTAAAAATTTGTTTGGGTTCAGACGATACATTTTACAATGTGATAAGTTACAATGAAACATAATGTTCAAATGTATGCGTTATTAAGAACACATTATGCAATTAACTCATTTGAACAGATTTAAATACCTACAATTTTATAAAATTTATTGAAAAAAATTGTACTAGCTTAAATAAGCTAATTGCAAGAATGTTTTTTGCCTGTTTTATTCGCAGGAAAAATTAAACTGATATCTAGAGAAAAAAAAGTTAAATTTTCATATTAAAAAATAGTAGCCTTATCTGATTAAATTTAAAATATTTACAATACCATATATTCTATTGAACTGTAAAATGTATTAAATCAAATTATTCGTATTATTATCTATTAACTCACGTTGATGGATATTACAAATGTATATTCGTATATTCAAAATAATTATATATACAGCTTTCTGATATGTTGAAAAGCATTGAAATTGAATAATTTAGAACTTTATATCATAAAATTTAGATTTTTAGATAATTTAAAAATAAAATTACACAAAACTAAGGAATAAGAGATCGGGTAACTCAAATATATTTTTGATTCTTTTTTTTTTTTTTCTGAATAGGGAAGATTAAAGTATATTTACGCATATTGGCCGTTTTGGTTATATTCAAAGTCAAAAAATTAGTTTTCTTTTAAAATATCGCTATTTATATAAAACTGTGATTTAAACATTATTGAAATTTTGGTTAAAATAAATAAATAAATTTATATATATCAAATCTTAGTAAAAATATATAGCGATTTGTAGAATACAAATAAATAACAAATATTTATAAAGAGCATTCAGTAACATTTCTCCTTTTTTTTTTTTTTTTTTTTTTTTTAGAGATCTTAACGTATCTCTCTTCATTTCTTCTTTCGAAATTTTGTAACTTTTTGTATTTTATTTTATAGTTACTTACAGATTGCTTAAGAATAATCTTTTACATTGTTTAAAATGTAAGTATGTCATTAACTTAACTTTAATAAAGAAAATGCATGTAACTTTCAACTAAACTTATGCTTAATATTATTAAAATGTCATTTTTTTTCCTATGACATAAATATAAACATTATCTTTATTAATATATATCTTATAATTTTTATCCATAAACTCTTTATTTAAAATCTATGTATTTAAAACTATAATGACAGATCTAAATGTATTACATTTTTATTATATTAATTTCTTGAATTTAATTCGAAGTTTTGCAGCTAAATCTAAATATCTTTGCATTAATCTGAAAACTGTTCACCGTTGAATTTACTCTGCAATTTCATCTCATAACACATTGCATAATCTACTGTTTAGCTAAATATATTTGCTCAATGCGTTTAACTTTGACGATTTTATGCCGTTATGTTAGTAAACGTCGCTGAATCAGCAAAGCTTTCTAAATAGAAGTGTATTAACTATTTAGATGTCTAGTAACTTTTGATAAATTAATATATACATGCATCTCTAAATTTTTTAAGCTGCAATTAACTCGAAACATATTCATTTAATAACGTGTAAATGAAAATGCAGTTTGTTATTATGAATTCTAACTTAAGGTATTTAAATTTTGTGTCTTAATCACAAATCTTCATTCAAAGGTAGATTTGTTGAATTATTCTTGACATACAGATACTAAAAATTATATCTTATCACGGACAAGAAGTAATAATGTACAAATTTTAAAAGTTTCAGTTTTATGAACTTTTTTTAACTATTTGGAAAATTAAATATATTTGACATCTTTTTTTGCCATTAAGGGTATTCACTCACCGCCGCCGGAAGCCGAACTAATGTTATTCTATGGGAAATTTTGCTTTACAAATAACTTATTAACTAATACATATTTTTAAATTCTGTTTTCACATTCGGAAAATTCCGAGATGTTAAATTGACGAGTCATTTTAAAAATTATTTTTTTAATTTTTTATATTTTATTTTGAAGCTGCAAAATACGAATTTTCAATATGTGAATTTTTTTTCACTTTGCAATTTCAAAATAAAAAATTAAAAATTAAAAAAAATACATTTTTGAAAAAGTTCCGTCAATTTAACAGTTGGGAATTTTCAGAATGTAAAACCGAATTTAAAAATATGTATTAGTCAATAAGTTATTTGGAAAGAAAATTTCCCCAAAGAATAATATTGGATAGGGCTTCCGGGGACGATAAGTGAAGAGGGCCGTTAATTAATAATAATCTGTATAAAAAAAATCAATAGAAGTAATTTGTAGCGAATAATTAGAGAGTTCTAAAGAATTAATGATTTATAGTAAATTTATATCTACTTGAAAAAAGAAAAAAAAAAAAAAAACAGTTTTTCATTAGCTAAAATTCTCGAGCAAAATGACTTTAAAACAATATTTTTCACCCACGAACAAATTAATCTTCGCCATGTTAAGATACCCTTTTGATAAGCATAACTCTTGGGGTGCATAAAGTATTTTTTATCCGTGTGGGTTATCATATATTTATCAAACGAAATGTAAACTCAAGTTTTGTCAGAAAGAAAATATGGGTTACGTTCAAAAAGAAGAAATCATCAAATCAGTTATTGCAAACACAACATTCGGACAGTATTCACACTTTTAATTTTAATTCAGCTATAATAATGTAATGGACTAAATATTTATAGAAAATTGAGATTCTGAGATTCTTGAAGTTTCCTTAATTATAAAAATCATAAAAATATCATAAAGTGCGATTTTTGTGGTACCCCTTCTATCTGCGCGTGTGAATGCTGGAATTACAACACAAAATCTACATCCTATTAAATTTCACAGTATAAGTGATTTCACAATTTCATTTTGTTTAACCCTTTCATAATCCTTAAAATCATTTTGTTTATTTTAAAATTTAAATTGTAACATGTAACCATATTCCTGATTAAACTATTTTACAAGACACTAATTAAAAAATAATAAAGCATTTTTCAAAGACATGTTTGTTTATTATCATCAAATGGAGAGCTTTGGATATTTATGTAAGTAGTTTTATTATATTATTATTATTAAAATACATTTTAATGCATTTTAAGTAATTGGTTTATGTATTTTAAGCAGATTGTGAGTATCACAAGGGAGTGTCACCAACTGTTCAAAAAGTACTTTAGCAATGTTATATATCATCTTAAAGATCTAACTCAAATGGTAACAAAATTATAGGCAAATGCGCCCTCTAGTGTCCGTTTTTCAATTAAAGTTTTTTTTAATTACAGACTCTTCAGTAATGTATTTGCAAGTTTTCTATCACTGTAATGAATTTTGTAACATATATGCATTTTATATACGATTTTAAATATTATTAGTGAAGTATTTTACTATTTGATAATTATTTTGTGGCAACATTAAATTTTTAAATACTAAACTATGGGAAAACTATTAGAAAGAGACAAATATTAAAAATAAAACGAAGCACATGAAATTTTTATTTATTAGTAAGGGAGAGTGGGGATGAATGGGACATTTTTCATATTTTTGTTGCTGACGTCGGACATATGCAATTCAGAAATTTGCAACACTGCTCAAAAGTACACTTCAGTAATCAGTTACATATAAACATACTAACTTTAATAAATAATTTATCATTTTTAATTAATAATAATTTTTTTACATGCATGTGGATTGTCCCATTCATAGCCACCTGTATGGATGAGTGGGACATGATTGGGGATGAATGGGGCAGGACTGGAGTTAACAAAGAAAAGAACACAAAATGGAAAGTAAATAAATTTTTAAAGTTAAATTGGTTTATGTGATTTTATTACACACTATGAATTTACTGAAATTAACATAAACTATCGGCTCAAATTAACATCAAAAGACAAAAGCCCTTTTGTTTGTGCAGTTCTAGTGCTCTAGGTTTTGGTAATTTTATCTAAAACGATCTAATATAAAAATAAATAAATAAATAAGACACCAGAAAGAGGTAAAGCATTATAATAGAGTACAAATTATCCAGATAAACTTTTGTTTCCAACTGATCGGGAAAATCAACACTCTATTCTGTATTACATTAATAATCACCAGGATTTGTTTTATTAGCTTAATTGAAATTCCGACTTAAATCAAATTATTATTAGTTTATTTATTTATTAAATTATTGATTTAAGTTGCACTGAATATTCTATCTTACAATTTTTTTAATCATAATTTTTATAAACAAAAATCAGAACAATTAATTTCAATAATCAATTAAGAATCCTGAAAATCAATATGGCACATTTACATAATTAAAAATATAAAATTTTTTTATAATGAATTAACTAACCTTATAAATATCCTAATATAAAACAAAGGCCTCTTTATCCTTAACTTTTACTCCTATTTCTTTATATTTAGCCTACTTGCACTAAATTCAAATGCGACTTCCATAATTCCATGTATAATAACTACTGAACTATAGGATATAAAAATATTGAAAATATATTTAAGATTTGTTTTAATATAATTGTTGAGTAAAATTTTAAATTAGTATATAGTGGATAATGGCCCATTCATCCCCATTTATACTGTCCAATTCATCCCAACCTTCACATGATCATATAAAACAGGAAATAGATTTAATGAACAATTATCAGTATTCTTCTTGAGTATCATAAACACAATAAATTATTATGCCTTTTCACCATATAAGAGTTATATTAAATTTAAGCAAATAGTTAATTTCTTATCGAATACCTAATTTAATCAGTAAAAACTTACTTTGGCAGCTCAAAGGACACTTTAATATTTTTCTGTCCTTCTATGGATAGAAAACTTCTGAAACTACACTTGCAGAATGCCATCAGTGCTGCCATGTATCAGAAAAATTGCCAAGTTTCCGGTGCTTGCAATACATAAACAAGTCCTTCCGGCTTATTCGGAAGGGTAGGTTGATTTCTTTTTCCTTATCAAGCACGGCTACAAATTATTAACGAATTAGTAGAAATATTGATGTAGGCTATCTGCATATGGGGTTTTAAGCAAATCGGTTCATAAATAACTTTTTTATGTGACTTTAAAATTTTCAAGTGGCCGTCGCTTGGAAACAAGATGGTGGGCCAAGTTGACAAATGTATCAAATGCATTTGTGAGATAAGACTACTGTACAAATATAGTTGGAATTAATTCAGAATATCAAAAGTCATCGTGTTGAAAAATTGAGTGGCTGCCACTTGGATCAAAATGGCAGAGAAAGTTGCTCAGTGAACTAATTAATCTAAGATATTGTTGCAAATTTGAATTTTTTTTTTTTTCTTTTTTGTAGAAATTATTTCAAAGAGGCTTAGTAAGTTGATTAAACATTACTTTTCTGCATTTCCAGTTTGTTTTAACGTTAAAATAGCGTAACTTCCCCTTAAAAACGCATTAAAAAGCTCCAATATGACAGGTAATGGATTTGGCGACAAATTTGGCGACTTTTCCACTTGGCGACTTTTGGCGAGAAAATCCATAGTTCATTAATAAACTTCATTGAGACACTTATATAATCTATGTATACATCAAAATACAAACAAATTCGGAATACGCTTTTTACAATTTGAATTTGAAATTTTCATGTGGTCTCCACTTGAAAACAAAATGGTGGAGCAACTTGGTTAAGAAACTCATCCAAGATATTCATAACACAGGTTAAGGCGCTGTCCAAATAAGCTTCGATTTGGAGTATTATTTCGGAAGTTATCGTGATTTAAAATTTTCAAGTGGTAGCCTGATTTCAAGTGGCCCCACTTAAGATATCTGTCAATTTATTAAAAATGGCAGATAAATTTCATTAATAAAGTTCATTTAGACACTTATGTAGTCTAGATTTACATAAAATTCAAGCAAATCTTGCTTTAAATAAGCTTTTTACAATGTGGGTTAGAAATATTCAAGTGGCTGCCACTTGAAAACAAAGAGTCGGAGCAACTCGGTTAACGAACTCATCCAAGATATTTATAAGATAAGTTAAGACACTTTTCAAATTTGGTTCCATTTGGAGTATTATGTCGGAAGTTATTATGGTTTTAAATTTTCAAGTGGTAGCCTGATTTCAAGTGGTCAAGCTTAACTTAAGATATCCGCCACTTTATTAAAAATGGGGTATATAGTTCATTAATAAAGTTCTTTGAAAGACTTGTATAAACTATGTTTGCATCAAATTTCAAACAAATTCGGAATACGTTTTTTACAATTTGAATTTGTAACTTCCAGGTGGTCTCCACTTAAAAACAAAATGGTGGAGCAACTTGGTTAAGAAACTTATCTAAGATATTCATAACACAAGTTAAGACGTTGTCCAAATTTGGTTCGATTTGGAGTATTATTTCGGAAGTTATCGTGATTTAAAATTTTCAAGTGGTAGCCTGATTTCAAGTGGCCCCACATAACTTAAGATATACGCCACTTTATTAAAAATGGAAGACAAATTTCATTAATAAAGTTCATTTAGACCCTTTTGTAGTCTATGTATGCATCAAAATTCAAACAAATTCGCAATACGCTTTTTACAATTTGAATTAGAAAATTTCAAGTGGTCTCCACTTGAAAACAAAATGGTGGAGCAACTTGGTTAAGAAACTCATCTAAGATATTCATAATACCAGTTAAGACGCTGTCCAAATTTGGTTCGATTTGGAGTATTATTTCGGAAGTTATCGTGATTTTAAATTTTCAAGTGGTAGCCTGATTTCAAGTGGCCCCGCTTAACTTAAGATATCTACCACTTTATTAAAAATGACGGATAAATTTCATTAATAAACTTCATTGAGACCCTTATGCGGTCTATATTTACATCAAATTTCAAACAAATTCGCAATACGCTTTTTACAATTTGAATTAGAAAATTTCAAGTGGTCTCCACTTGAAAACAAAATGTCGGAGCAACTTGGTTAATAAACTCATCTAAGATATTATAAGTTAAGTCACTATCCAAATTTGGTTCGATTTGGAGTATTATTTCGGAAGTTATAGTGATTTTAAATTTTCAAGTGGTAGCCTGATTTCAAGTGGTCCCGCTTAACTCAAAATATCTGCCACTTTATTAAAAATGGCGGATAAACTTCATTAATAAACTTCATTGAGACCCTTATGTGGCCTGTATTTACATCAAAATGCAAGCAAATCTTGCTTTAAATATGCTTTTTACAATGTCGGATTGAAATTTTCAAGTGGCTGCCACTTGAAAACAAAAAGTCGGAGCAACTTGGTTAACGAACTCATCCAAGATATTTATAAGATTAGTTCACTGTCCAAATTTGGTTCGATTTCGAGTATTATTTCGAGAGTTATCGTGGTGACAATATTTTCATTATAGATAGATAGATAGATAGATAGATAAACGAAGTGATTGCAATAGGTCGATTTCTAAAGAAATCAACCTAAAATTTTGCTATTGTCCCATATATCCTGCGTCCCATTCAACTCCACTCTCCCCTAATAAAAGAAAGTTATTAATAGAAATTGAATGCATTACCATAGCAGAAGGAAAAAAAAAGTGAGAAAATAAATTTCTCACTTTTATCACTCTCCAACAAAGTTGAAAAATCCAGAAATTTAATTCATCAACCTGGAAATTAATTTTAGATAGAATGGAGTAGAAGGCTGAATTTTTACCAACTATGTGAAAAATACCAGAGCCGGGAATCGAACCCGGGCCTTCCGCATAACGCGCGGATGCTCTAACCACTGAGCTACCCTGGCTGATAACCAGCTCGGCACTTCTCACATAATTTACGTTGGCAAAGTCACCGAGTCTGCATTAAAGCAGCTATATCAAGTGACAAATTTAAACATGGCATAACTCGAAACGGCCACGAAATTTCAATTCAGAAATTTAATTCATCAACCTGGAAATAAATTTTAGATAGAATGGAGTAGAAGGCTGATTTTTTACCAACTATGTGGAAAATACCAGAGCCGGGAATCGAACCCGGGCCTTCCGCATAACGCGCGGATGCTCTAACCACTGAGCTACCCTATTTTATAATAGGTATTCTGGTAAACATTTTTTTTACCAACTATGTGAAAAAAAAATTTCACATAGTTGGTAAAAAATCAGACTTCTACTCCATTCTATCTAAAATTAATTTCCAGGTTGATGAATTAAATTTCTGAATTGAAATTTCGTGGCCGTTTGGAGTTATGCCATGTTTAAATTTGTCACTTGATATAGCTGCTTTAATGCAGACTCGGTGACCTTGCCAACGTAAATTATGTGAGAAGTGCCGAGCTGGGTATCAGCCAGGGTAGCTCAGTGCTTAGAGCATCCGCGCGTTATGCGGAAGGCCCGGGTTCGATTCCCGGCTCTGGTATTTTTCACATAGTTGGTAAAAAATCAGCCTTCTACTCCATTCTATCTAAAATTAAAGTTGAAAAATGTTAATGACTGCGGTTTGTCTATCTGTCTGTCCATGCTCTAACTCCCGTAAATATTCATGAAATTTCTTGAAACTGATGTATGTTATTCCAGTTCACTATAGGATGCTCCCTATTGAAAAAGGAGGGAATACCTCTGCTGGTTTGCATACAAGAACACCTGGAAGTATGCCAAAGCTTTCTGTTCTAAGAGAAGTACTTCTATATATCATATTTTAATACCGTTATTTTAAATAAATCTTGATGAACTTGAAATATCTTTTTAAAGTTCACTATCAGATGTTTTTTGTAAATACCATCACTAGTTTGTGTACAGCGCCACCTGAAAGTATTTCAAAACGTTCTATGAAAGGTATTTCTATAAACCAAATTTGAATAAATTTAGCCTCTATTATAAGCTTCCTGATGATCTTATATCTCTCTGTTAATTATGGAACAAAATATGGGAAAAACTTACGTTATGTTAGTATGAAAATACTGATTTAAGGTTGCATATTAACATATAACTCACCATTCCATGGCCGTCCCATGTTGAAAATCGCAATAGTTATATATAATAAATGTAAAAATAACATTTATTTTTTTAAAAGAAAATTGAATGTGTACTTTTTGTGATATTGGAGGTCAAAGGTCAAAATGTTTGACCTTAAAGTGAAAAAAATTTAAAAATATATACTTGTGATGTATCCTTTGATATATCACTGTATTATAAGCTTTCTAATGATACCAATGTTTTATCTCTAAGGGAATTATGAAAGAAAATATGGGAACATTTATAGTAGACGAATTTTGGAAATTTGCATTTTTTACCCATTTTTGCAGACTTGTACATTAAAAAAGTAAAAGTGATAGGGACTAATTAATTGGTATACATTCAGTACTCCATAGGACAAATAAATAAGCCCAATTTCATAAAAATCTGAGGTTGTCAGATTGAAAATGCTATTTTTTTTGTGTTCATTTGACATGGAATGACACATATGAAGATTTATCGTAACAGATCTTGACCACTGTGGTAACTTTCATGAACATGAATTTATACTTTGGTATCAGCGTTTTCATGAGAATAATATACATAAAAGGTTCTAGTATCAAGCGCATCTTTATTATTAGATCTAAATTGATATTATTTTTGATAATGTATTATTCGTAGAGAAACCGAGTTAACGTCGAGTTTCCTTTTTAGAATTTAAAAGGTGGTCTTTTCATAAATCAATCTAATTGTCACAAAATTCTAGTTCTTACATTTTACAATACACTAAAGAGTTAAATAAATCGACGTTAAAAAAACATTTTTTTTTTTTTTTTTTTTTTTTTATGATTGCTGTTAGTACACAATACATATTTATTATGGATATACTGAATGTATAGTGATCACTAATGTTTAAAACTGCATTAAAATACAAACATTCGGAAAGAAATTTTATTTAGTCCTATTTCAATTTATACATTTTTACTATTATAACTTTTTTTGAGATTGTTTAAACATAAAATTTTATCTTAGTTCTGTTGGTATTATAAATAAGAAGGTAAATAATAAATCACAAGAATATTTAAATATTTAAAAACAGATTAAATAACAATTCTAAAAGAAATAAAAGACAGTACAAAATAACTTAATTTACTTATGTAAATATTTTATGTATAAAATAGCTCAAGTATTTTGTGCAAATAAATATAGAGTTTCGTATTGTAGAAATTAAACATTAAAAACATTGAAAAAATGTTTGAAACAGAAATTAAAAAGCAAACGTTCATAAAAATTAGAAATATAATTTTGATTACTTTTCTAGATAATGTTTATTTTAAATATTTAAATTAAGACATTGGAAACCTATATTGTAAAAATTCGTCATCGGTTTTCTGAAATTAAATATTCAACATTTACGTTCATGAATATTATATTTAACAAAGCATAAAAATTTTGTACCATAATTGAGACTTTTTTATGTAACGAATGAATTATCATTTTCCAAATGCTTGAATAAATATGCACTGTTGATATTTTCTAAAGAAAATAAAAGCATTTTAAAAAAGAAAAGTTATTTCTTTCAAAGTTTACATTTTATTCTTCAATTTAAAAACTCCATTGTTTTAAGATATTTTAAACGCAAAAGTAACATTTTTACATTAAGTTAATTAAAATTTGATATCAGCATTAATTTATTCTACTGACGCAAAAAGACACTCTAAAATTTATTTAAATTATTGAAAATGTTGCGGAATATTCTTATTTAACATTATATTTCATTATACTATTTATTTTATTCTACAGTAAAAAATTTAAAGTAAGATATATATATATATACTAAAATAATCTTTAATAAAATTGTAAATATATTTAAACTGCACATAATTAAAAAAAAAAAATGAAATGATAATAACAAAAAATATTCTGGCAATTTTAGCACAATTTTATTTCTATACTAATTATATGTAAAAAAAATTTTTCTTTTTACTGAACTTCTCAAACAAATTTTTAATCTTATTGGTCATTGGTGTTTCAGTGATCTTGTATCTGTTGCTTGGATTCTACTAGGCTTAATAGATCATCATTATTATATATATATATATATATATATATATATATATATATATATATATATATATATATATATATATATTATAGACTTAATTATCGCTCTTCCCCCTCTTTTTATTTATTTATATATTTTTTTTATTTTACTCTATTAGTATAAGTAGTACCGCCCATTTTTCTACACCGCTTAATTTTTAGAGTAATTCTCTTCGAATATATTTACGATGAATTAAGAAAACAAATACTCTAAACATTAAGTGGTGTAGAAAAATGGGCGGTATTAACAATTTGCCGTATTAGGTTGGCAGATCTAGATATGGTAAAGGCGATTTTCTCTCTTTTTTTTTCGTTTCTTTTCTTGTAGAAGAGCTAATCGAAAAGTTTCCCTTAAGTAGTAAGATTATGATTTGAAAGTAATTATTCAGAGAAAAATATAATAATAATAAAAATAATACTAAAAAACAGAAAATTCCCAGTATTATTTTCACAAAAAATAATGTCATATAAAAAAGAAAATAAATTGAAGAATCGACATTAGAAATTGAAGAAACTATTAGAGAAAAAAACAACAGAAATAGAAAAAAATTAAATGCTACTTCGTTTGGTTACAGTGCCTAGAATATACAGTATGGCAAGCGTTTATAACTGAATGCTGAAAATACTGCTAAAAAATTAAGCCTTCCCAGACAGCGCTGTTATTGAAATTTTTGCTCAAATCGTAAGCATTGCATAAGAGTTAGTTGGCTTTTCTCAGTTTCGTTTGCTCCGCCATGTGATCTAAGCACATAAATAACCAATAAATTCTTTAATTTCAGTTTCTCAAGCAATGGTCTCGAGCGCACTGACCTCTGATGTGAAGCCTAGTCTTTAAGGCACTGTTTTGCTGGTTGGTTTCAACACTATGTATTATTGGCGCTGTACGTTGTTTGAAGTTTAGTGGTTTTTACATCGCATTAGCACTACGCTATGGGTAATTGGCGACGGTAAAATTCTGATTCGGAGATACACATGCAGAACAAAATGCGCTGAAGGAAGTCATGATCCTGTTTATGATGTAAGTGCAATGTGTACATTTAGCTGCAACGGAAAATTATGCGATTTTCCGCTATCTAATGTCTAAGACTTCTGTCTGCAAATATTAGGGGAGACCCGTGTACCTAGGGCCACCATGTACCTAGGTCCACCCCACTTTATTTGAATAATATTTAGTTTTAAGTTTTAATATTCAGTTGGGCGAGTAACAACACCAGTTTCTATATTTACAATCACTTTAAAAACATTCAGGAGAAAGTTTTTACAAGTTACATGTACAAAAAGAATTTACATGGTTTGAAGTAAAATTTTGCAGCTAACCTCTTTTACTATTTTACAAAAGTTAGTCAAATAATTTTCTTTTATTTCTAGTGTATAGTTTTTCTTGTTATATTGAGTAATATATGATATACTTAATTAGCCCTCTCTGTGTATGGGTTTTTTATATGGAAGGTCAGTCAAATAATTTTCTTTTATTTCTAGTGTATAGTTTTTCTTGTTATATTGAGTAATAAATGATATACTTAATTAGCCCTCTCTGTGTGTGGTTTTTTTATGTGGAAGGTATTTGTATGAAGTTACCGAAACTTGTACCTAGGGCCAACCATGGCCCTAGGTAAAATTGCAATATTATTCTTCATGTTGTTACAATTTAATTGAAAAACATTTATAATTAAATGAAGGATAATGTTGTATAAGGAACATTGCTTCAACCCACCACCAGTCATAAGCTTCAACCGTTGGACAGAGGTGTGTTTGGACCTTATAAGATATACTACAGTACAGCCTGTAGTAATTGGATGCTGGCAAATCCTGTCAAACCAACCACTATATATGACGTTGCTGAAAATGTTGACAAGTCCTATCCGTCGGTCTTTATTCCTGTGAAAATTCTATCAGGTTTTCGTGTAACTGGCATATAGCCAGCGAATCAAAACATATTCATTGACCAGGAAACCATCTCATACTGTAATCATAAAAGAAAAAAATCCAAACAAGCATTAATCGAAAAAGTATATATATATATGTTTCTTGACGCATAAAACATTAGCCCTCGTCAGCTCGTTTTCGAGTTATAAATTCAAGTTCGCTAATAATCGGTGAAACCACGCCTAAATTGATAACACCCCGCCTTACTGAAATAATAAATGAAATCCAAAACAAGCAGAAATTGAAAGAGCATAGACAAACTTGTTCTTTGATGCATTCATCAGTTGCTTATTTCAGCTTTGAGATAAATTCAATTGAGATATAATGCCTAAAAATTCGCTAAAATAGAATCTAAATATTGATAAAAGTCATGGCATAGCTCCAATATTTTAATTTATTCCGGAGTACTTTTAGCCCCGCCTTTATTTCCCACCACTTTATTTATAGAAAAAATTTCTCTAACATATAACTTCGATAAATCAAGACAAAATTACTTTTAAAAAATAAGTGGTACAAAATAAAGGCGGGGCTAAGAATACTCCGGAATAAATCAAAATATTGGCAGCTATGGTCATGGTTGTAGCAGATTTTGATGAGACTCCTCCCACTCCTTTCTCGTTACTAAATTTTTACTCAAACTTAAATATAGATTTCTCGAGAACGGACTTATGAGGGATAACGGTTCGTGCATCAAATTTCATGATATATTATGCCCACTCGAATGAACATAATTTAATTGATTTCTATTATTACACTATTGGGATGGTTTCCTGGTGATAGCGAATATTTAAATTCAATTTTGGCTGAGAGACAAGCTCCCTCCATAAACTTCCAAAAAAAGATTTTCTTACGGATGAAAGTGAACCAACAATGATGGAACTGTATGTCCCTGTTTCATGTCCTGTTGAAATTTTGAAACCTTCATCATCTAACATATTTTCGTGTGTCATGCTTGAACAGGTACAACTTTTTCTGAAGCAAAACCTCGTAGAAAAACTACTTAAAGAAAAGATGTGGCCGTAAACCAGGAAGATCTAGAAATTTAAGAAACATTCCAGGAGAAAAAAAAAAAAAGAAAGAAAAAAAGAAATCTAAAACAAAATATGCTATTAGAATATATCCCCCACCATGAAAAGAATGAAAAATTCTGTTTTTCATAAGAAGGCTACATCATGATAATTATCATATGATAAATAAATGTGTTACTTGATATTGTTTCTTTTGTAAAATGTATGTTTATATGTTTATTTTCTATTCATTACAAAGTGAAATCTAATTTTAAGGAAATGGCCCTAGGTAAACTGAGGTCCTAAGTACAATGAGGTCTGGCCCTAGGTAGGTTGAGGTCTGGCCCTAGGTACAATGTGGTCTGACCCTAGGTACAATAAGCGTGTTGTACCTAGGGCCATGTGTGAAATTTATTTAAAAACCTTCTGTTTGTTGGAATTTATTATTTTAAGTGTTTATATTAATCTCAATTAAAAGAAATTAGTTCTAAAGATATGTACATATCAGTTTCATGATTTTTAGCAGGTCAGGGGCTCTGTTTTGGGGAATTGAAAAGAAGTGGCCCTAGGTAAAATGAGGTCTGGCCCTAGGTACAATGAGGGTGTTGTACCTAGGGCCATGAGTGAAGTTTATTTTAAAACCTACAATTTGCCAGGATTTATTATTTTACGTATTTATATTAATCCTAATTGGAAGTAAATAATCTTAAAGATATGTAAATATCAGTTTCATAATTTTAAACAGGTCAAGGGCTTTGTTTTCGGCCATTGAAAAAAAGCGGCCCTAGGTACACGGGTCTCCCCTATAATGAAATGTCTCTAAAAAAAAATCCATTGTCATACACTATAATGATTTATCATACTTTATAAAACATGTTCTAGCTGTACTTTCCAGTTAAATCATAAATACACATCCATAAATACTTTTCATTTATGTTGAAAATATAGAAAACAGAAACCGAAGTTAAAGATGCTTCTCAAACTTTTTTTCGTAATAAATAAATTTATGTTATGTGGCACTTTATACATATCATTAATTTTAATCCTTTTATACGTTGAGGGAAAGTGTTAAAAAAATATATGTTTGTTTCGTCATGTGCAGAACAGCATACGTATTTAGAAAACATGTATTTTGTAGAAAAATATGCATGTGAATTGTTTTGTACGTCCCTGTATATAATCGAATAGTGCTATATATTCGAAATTCAATGGCAACTCTACAACAAGCATTCTACAATAAGATTTAATATATGAAAAGTGTATATATTTTTAAATTATTTCTAAAAATATTGATGGAACTAAGAAAGTTGGCAGATAAACAGATGAATTATTTTTAAACACATACATGAACATAGTCAGGAAATTTTTGAAACATATAATACAACAGGAAGTATGCTTTGATTAATTTTACTTATGTCTTTTAATGTATATGATTCATTTTCTGTTCCCCAGTAAAATTTATTCTTACGTTATCCTGCAGTAAACATGCTTCTTTTGCGTGTAAATAATGCATGTTTATTTCATTATATTTCGTGTTAAAATTTTCTAGTGTTATGTTAAAATGTTCTAATGAACACATTTATTAAGTATGATTTTTTTCTTTTGAGTGAATGTAAATAGATCATTAGTGTTATATAGATCACCATGCTATTATAACCTTCAATATTATATATAAATTTATATGTACTTAAATATAAATACTATAACGTAAATACACAAATTACAGCACGGACAGACAAAGAGGCATACAAACTTATGCCATAAATTCTTTTTAACTTTGTTGGAATCTGATAAAAAGTTAGAATTAGGCTCTCAATAATTATAATTCAGTCACAAGTAAAGATTCATGGTAACTGGTAACACTGTATTAACTACTAAGGACATTCCTATTTTAAATAGAATATTTACTTTATATAAATATCAGTTTTAAAAATGACAATAAAAAGCTAGGAGCTTACCTGATCTTTTTAGAAAATTTAGGTTAAAAAAAAGGTAACTTTATTGCGTTAGAAAATAAATTCGGATTATTGGTTTAATTAAGAATTGCTGATTTCAAAATGCTATAATTTATCGATAATTATACCGATTTATATAATTATGACAGTTTTGTCGAGTGCATTGTTATAAAATCAATTAGATGTTTACTTTTCGAAGCTCTAAACCATCCCATGATATCAGTTTATTTATTTTATTAAATCTGAATGTTTGAGCATTTGGACTAATATTAAAAAAAAAAAAAAAAAAAAAAAAAAGAAGAAGAAAAAGAAGAAAGAAAGAAATCTCACCAGAAGGTAAAATAATTTTATCATTTTTTGGAAGTTGCGGCTGGTGTTGGATGGTTATTATGTCGCAATATTATGTTAAATAGGTCACAGTCTAAGACTGAACTTCAGAGGAGGTCTGGATACATGCCGTCACAATTCTGACCCTTTGATACTATTAATTTTGAATACAGTTTATTACAGTTGTAAATTTGCATTCAAATTTTATAAACAGAAATAATTATTAATTAACTATTAATTCTAACAATGTAGTAATATGATTTGAATGCAGATTCTTATATTTAATTTTTTTAAAATAAGCTTTTAAATATATAGGTTATTATTTATATTTCTTTAAATTACATATCCGCAATCAAATCATTTAGCTACATAACATAACGTTAAGCATTTAGAGATTGTATTACATTAAAATAAATATTCCAATATATAAGTAAGAAGAGTGAATTCAAAAGTAACTTTAATTATATTAATGTATTTTGAAAATTAAATGCAAGTGAATTCAGTAATTCTTGAAATTTTACTCTCTAATACATTTCTTGCTTGCATATATAAAATTTCCCATCAAAATCTATAAAAGTTATTTCATCAAAGTTCAGCGCATGTTCTAGGAAATATGACTCACTACTTCGATATCACAAGACTGCAAAACTTCGGATGTCTAGGATGACATTTCAAATTTCTGCCGTACCGCTATTGCAAGACATAAAATAAATTTATACTTAAGCATTCGGATACTTACTTTAGTGCAATATTTCAGTGTAATAATAAATAAGGATATGCTGATCCCAAATAACTTGCATTCGTTTATGAACATAAGCGTTTGTGTATGATAGACATTATTTAATAAACACATGTGAATGAAAAAGTATTAAATAAATAATTAATTATATTTTTCTCTCTTTTATATATACATATACATATTAAATAAGATAATTATCAAATAGTAAGAAAACGAAAATTAATAAAACAAGCAATATTAAAATTAAATGTGCATACTTAATGCGCAAGAAAATGCTGCAAATAGAAGACATGCAAACTTAAATATAATGTAAAAAATAAAATATTTTGAAAATAAATACTGCCAGAAAACAACTATGAAACTAGACAGAGAATATAAATTTACTGAAACAAACATTGAAGCTCTCATCAGAAGACCCTTCAACTCAGGCTGGAAAAAACAGCAAGATTTTTCAAGAGCTACTAGAAAAAAAAATAGCTTGGTTTCCAATATTTTACCAAAAGAAGAAAAATTAGCCACTACATCTCGATATGCCAAATGAAAAATTATTTAAATACAAAGGGAAAATTTTTAAAAGTTGCACAATAATGTATACAAATATAAAAACTTATCAAACTATTCTAAAAAAAAAAAAAAAAAAAAAAAAAAAAACACTTACCAAGAACGACAGAATTAAACGAATATAAAACACTAAGACACGCAAATGAAAAACAGTTAGAAATTCTTACAGTTACTGATACAGTCATAATATAAGAAGGGATGTCCATTCTTCCTCGCGGTGTCGTACATATTGCGAAACACGACTTCAAGGCTATCGCAAATGTTCCATACGCTTTTAATTCTAGCAAATTAGTTATTCTGTTGCAAAATTCTTTAGGTATAGTAATGATCTTATAGTGTTTAATTGTAGTAAGTTCTTAGAGGTTTCTGTAGATATTTATTTGAAGGATTTCATTTTAAACACACTAGTAATGAAGGTATGATTTCTGCTTTATATTTGAAAATTATGTTAGTTAAGGTGGTCTGTTCGATAAAGGTTAGATTTAAATTTTAAAGTTATAACTTTAACTATTTGGTTATCATGTGTAACTGCTAACATTTCGTAAATATTTTTCCTTTAAGTGTCTTGGTGTATTCGTTTAATTTCCTCGTTGTTGATAAGAATTATTTACAACCTTTTTATAAGTTTTTATATTTGTATATATTATTCTATAATTTTGTAATTTTTCCTTTGTATTTAAATAATTTTTCATTTAGTATTTCCTGCTGCAGTGGTTAAAATTTCTTTTGGTAAGATGTAGGAGATAAAGCTACATTTGGTTTTGCTGGTAGCTCTTGATATATGTTACTGTTTTTTCACCTTGCATTGAGGGGTCTTCCTAATGATAGCCTCAAAGATTTTTTTTTTTTTTTTTTTTTTTTTTTTTTTTTCAGTTTAATGAATATTATCTGTTTGGTTTTATTATTGTATTCTGGTAGAATTTATTTTCAAATTATTTTACATTTCATATTATATATGTATATTTCAATATTTATCAGTGTTTTGATTATTTTATATGATTTAAATAAAAACCTTATTTCTTCAATATCGTATATAATATAATTTGATATATCATCTCCAACGTATATATTATTAGATATTATTAGTTAAAAAAAAAAAACTTTTTTAAAGAGAACGCAAAGTTATTGAATCAAAAACTAACTGTTTAAAATAAATAATTTTTTATTTCCTCATCATATCATAGACATGAGAAACAATTCCTGAATTTTTTCGACCCCGGATTTTGACTTTCTTATAAGTTTTGTAGCGTGATGTTTCCGAAAATTACAAAGTTTGTAAGGTGCCCGTTTCTATTTTAGTCAGTTTGCTAGTCTGTAAATTCGTTTGTTAGTTCATTATTCGGCGTAGACATTTTATTAAGATAAATACTTCGTTAAGAATTCGGGCAGAATTTATAGTATCACTAATGATAATGGTAAAAACTCTGTCAATTGTTCGATATTCTAATTCAAAAATTTCTTAAATGAAGCAAAATTTATATTTTTCAAAACTTGAATAGAGGAAATCATTGTATAAATTTTTTTTATGAGAATTGCTTTCATTGTAAAAATATGAGACAATTTTTAAAAGGATATCTGCATTCCTGGCATAAAACCGTTCACTAAAAATATTCTATTTCAAAAACTTTGTATGTTAACTTTAAATCTCAAGTGCCTGATTATTTTTTTAACGAATTTAAAAATGTTTTATTCTTACCTCCATTAAATAAATCACGAGAAAAAAAAATATATACATATAAAATAAAATCATAATTTATTTTTACTATTGTTTACTTCTAAAAAGCAATTTGTTGCCAATCGCCAAACATGAGGCATAACAGCTTCAATAATTTTGTAATAATATTGTAGAAGACAAAATTGGGTATTATGCCGAAATACAACACTCGGAATTTAAAGGAGAAGATGTTCTTTACAAAGCCGAATGAGGCAAAATTTCATATAAATGTGAATTATAAAGGTAATTTTCAGTGTAAATAAATTGGCTTCATTTTAAAGAATAATTTATGAATGTAATAAAAAGCACCACAAAACTGGCGTTGTAAAATATATTACTTATTAAAATTACTTACGTTATTCGAAATTAAGATATCAAAATGGATATCAAAATAGGGCAATATTTCACATAAATTTGTATTATGGGGATTACTTCAATGAAAATTGCATGGAAATGTATAAAATAACTAAAATACGAATCTCACCTACAAAAATTAATCAAGAAATCAGAATAAGATAAATGTTTCGGACCACAGAGAGGGTAGCCTAATGAGAAATTTCAGTGAGTGACTGTAATTGATGATCAGCAAAGTGCAATCTTAAAAAGAATATAGTATACGCTACAGTTTAAATGTATATGAATAAATATGTAAAGAATAACTGAACAAAGTCCGTCTAGTCTTTCCTAATTTTGTCAAAATTATAACATTTATGTTCTGTTCAAAAATGTGTAATAAAATATTTTATTAATTCTCAGTTTAGTTCAAAGATGCATTCATTTATTTTATTGATTAATCACTTGAAAATTATATTTATTCAAATTCAATGTTTTGAAAAAAAATATATATATATAATTGATTTTATGCATTCATGTAATATGTATAAAGTCAGTTAAAGTGTGATTAATTCTTTTTGTTTAAAATGTCAAACTTTATGTTCAATTATATATTGGATAATTTGGCAAAGAGGAATATTTGCTGACAAGTGATTTCCTTAAATTCAGGAATTAGGTTGAAAAGTAAATTTTGGCAACAAATCAAGAGAACAAAAATACTTGACGACACTTTGATACATTTTTAAGGGTACTTTGTGGAGAAACCATCTGTAAGAAAGATGGTGCATCAATTCTACCAGAAGCGTGTATTTATGACTAATGATGTTAATATTTTCTGCAACATTTTTGTGTCAGATATAGGGTACAGTGGAGATATTTAGTACTAAGTACAGAATTACTTTCAAATAAAGATTTAAGATAATTGTTTGACATTTTTTAATAATTTGTATATGTACAAATAAAAACGAATCAGTTATTTTAAAGTAAAGATTTTCCGAAATATTTTTAATTAGAAATAATTATATATCAAATTTTATTCTAGATTATAATGTTTTAATTAATAATATCCGAACCATTTACTTAAAATATAATATATATGTTTACAATCACTTTAGAATATTAATATATATTAAGAAATTATTGTTAAAATTTAATATACAGCATACATCAATATCAATAATAACATGTTGGTTTAAAAATAATTATTTAGATTTCATCACGATCTTATATTATTTATCATGTTACAAGATCTCAATGTTTTAATGAATGATGTCCAAATCATTTATTTAAAATTCATTATATATGTTTATAATCATTTAAAAACATTATAAAAATTCGGAAAAAATATTAATTTAACAATTTACCGTTAAAATTTGACATACTGAACACGTCGACATCCATTTTAATAACAACATATAAATTTAGAAAATAATAATAATATGAATAATTAGTAATAATTCAAATAATCATTAGTAATTATTAGTAATATTTAATTAATTAGTAATATTTAGTAATAATTAGTAATAATTCAAATAATAATTTAATTTATGAGAAATATTTTTATTGTTGCTTGATTTGTAAATCATGCAAAAAATATTTTATTTATTACGTTTATCAATAGAAGAATAAATGTTTGATGTAATAACAATCGAATTCAAGATCTTTAAGCATTCCTTAACATAGCATTGACTAAAATTTTTATGTACATTTTCCTAGAAAAAATACATCGAATTTCTCAGAAAAAAAGTAAAATTTCTTATTCAATATCATTTGAAAAACAGGTATATTCTAAATTTTTATGTTGATTTTTGTAGTGAAAATTAAAATACTTTTAGGAGAAGGAAAATTTTGCTAAAATGTAAATGATAGAATGGTAGTATAATTGATTAAAGTTATTATCGTAAATACAACATAAATTATAAAATGGCTGCTTGAATTCGACGATTAATTCTAGAGACTTTTTTTGTTTCCTGTAGGTACACGCTTAGTCCAAATCAAATGTTTATCTTAATTTCCATATATATTATTTTAAGCAGATGGATTTTTCATTTTCATTTATTAATATACACTTTTCCACATCTCCACAAGTAAACGAATTTGGTCTGTTGTAAAGACGACATTGCTATTTGGCACTCTGATGAAAATCTGAGGCAATCTGAATTTTCTATTAACCAATCACTCAAAGAAATCTCAAAGTGGGTAAACTCCTTAAAATTGAAAATAAATCCACAAAAAATGTCGTACAGCATTTTTTTCCACAGACAGAAAACACAGACACAATCAACCTCTATCAAAAACAGAAAACCCTGTTTACTTAGGGCTTACATTAGATGCAGAACTGCGCTTCTCTGAACAGTTAAAAAGTGGACCAACAAATCTCTTAAAAAGTTGAGAATCTTGAAACGTCTGCGTGATACAGATTGGGAAACAAGTTCCAAAACTTTGAAAACAACACATACTACGCTAATTCGACCCACTATGGAATATGCATCACTGGTCCCATGCTTCGAGTTCAACGTTGAAATTAATAGATTGCATACAGGCTAGAGCTTCAGAAATCATCATAGGAACTGTTGCTTCCACTGACAATGTCAACTCGCAGCAAGATTACGGACTACAGTTAATTGAAAGCAGAAGAAAACTCCAAGTTATCAATTTTACCAACAAAATCAGAAGTCGTGATAAAGATCACATTAGCAATCAAGCTTTCCAAATGTGGAGCAAAAGTACCAGGCTCAAACGATCCTCAACATTACAATTTGATGAAACAATTAGACAACAGATTAGACTTGAGCACAATAAGTATGTGATCCTACAGGAACAAATGCAAAACTCAATACTTCCCCAAAACTCAGAAATTAAAACTTATCTCCTTGAGCCCTGCTCCAAAAATGAACAAGCAGTTAACATCAGAGCCAAAGGAATCAAAATCATCGACTCGTATTGAAATGAAGACTGCATATTCGCCTTCACTGATGGATCTTCAGACGAGACTCTGGAAAATGGAGGGGCTGGCGTAAATTTAATCTTTCCACGCGGGAAATGAACAGAACAATTCAAAGTTGACGCAGGAAAAATATCCTCAAACTTCACCTGCGAGCTTTTTGCTATACATAATACTTTGAACGAATATTTTTAACTTGAAGAAACAGAGAAGACAAACGGACTTGTCATCTTCAGCTTCAGCGACTCCAAAGCTGCCCTTCAGGCAATTCAAAAAGAACACGGGACTCGTGCTGAACAACATACTGCAAAGAATCTTCAGCTTAAATAAAAAATATATCATGCAATGGGTGCCAGCACATGTTGGAATTGATGAAAATGAGACCGCGGATGCCTTAGCGAAAGAGGCAAGAAAGCTCAATAATGACAAATCACCCTATGTTGTAACGCTTAATGATATTAATGCAGTGGCAAAGTCAAGATTAAAGGATAAGGGAGTGTAACTTAAACATTAAATCTGTGAACTAGACACATGAAGGACTCTGGTTAACACCCTTACCAGACTCAGAACACGCCACCTGAGAGGGATGAAAATCCAAATGATGGAACTACAAAGTACCTATACACTGCAGAAACTGTGGCCCTGACACAGAACTGTCACCTGAATATATCTTCTCCTGTCATGCCATCTTGGCTACTTTGCAACAGATTAGTGATTGTCCAGAAGAAGATCTCTACTCGGACTTTTGCCTTGATATAGCTGAAGCCGTGTTTAAAACCCTCGGTCCTATATAGTGTTCTATTTTTTTTTCTCCGTGTCCATAATATGACAACCAGCTAATCAATATACACTTTTTTTCATTTCCAAATTTGTTTTCCTCCAGATGATTTTTATAAACTTAATGCACTATTTAATAATCTGATTCGTTTTTCTAACAATATTTTTCTTCTAATCCATCTGTCTTTGTTTATTCAAACATTTTTATTTTAACGAATTCCCAATCCTTTCCCTCACGTTTTGTAGAAATGATTCCTTTTTGTGTATTCTCACTTTTTTTTAAATGTTATATAAATATACACATTAAATGAAAATACGTACACATTAAATGAAAATACGTTAATGCTTCATAAATTACATTTTCTCACAATTTACAAGAGAATTATATTTATTCTCTAGAGATTAAAACAATATAAAAAATCGTTTTTCTCTGGAGAGTCACAGTATATTATAGATAACAGATTATTATTAACACTGTCTTCAATATGGCCTTTTATTAAAATAAATGATACTTTTACCAAGTAATGCATTTCAATAGTACACAAGAGACAACTTGATTGAGCTGTGATAAATTTATGTACTTTAAAATAATCTTAAACTTTTATTTAAAAATATATGTATATATATATTTCTTTTTGGCAAAAGTATTAAATACAGGAAAAAATATTTTTAGTATGAAAATTATATTGTTAATTTGTATATGTATATATATATATATATACATATACAAATTATTAACAATTATTAACGATAATTATTAACATTTAAATTATTACGACTTAACAATAATTAACGATAAAGATTTTTAATAAAATATTTTACCTACATACGTGATACTTAAAACAAGAGTAAATGTTACGTATTACAGTCATTTGCAAAAGTTAAAGACCAGTAGCTGATTTTCAGTATATTAACACACTGCATAATTTGTGCAGATTATTGCTTCATTGCATTTGCTTATTACATCAGACGCATTCTACTACTATAAATAAAGGTAGCCGGCACTTTTATCGCCATTTGTTTATTGGATTTTTTCGTAGACAGTGCTGTTGTGTTATTCTAATGGGTAAAAAACCTTCACTTACTGTGACAAAAACGTCAGAAATATTGACCCTGCATAAAATTGGATTTTCTGAACGTCAAATAAGTTCGAGGGTAAATGTGAGGATGACAGCTGTGCATCAAGGTGTTAGTAAATTTAAAATTTCAGAAAAATTTGCGTTACCTTAAGAGAAACAATCGCCCTAGAAAAACGAGTGCACGTGATGATAATGTGATAAGAAGCATGGTCCTACGAGATCCATGAACCTCCTTCAACACGATTAGACATTCCCAGGCTGCAAAAGTCACCAACGTCAGTTTGAGTACTATTTTGAGACGTTTGGCCAGTGATTTTGGTTTATCATCCCATAAACCAGCAAAAAAACCTCGACTTATTCCAAGTACGAAAAAGAAACAATTGACTTTCGCCAGACAATATCAGAAGTAGACAGTACAGTAGGTAACAAAAGTATCTGAACACTAGCAAAAATTCCTATATAAAAAAGGTAGAGTTAATACTGTTTTGTTAAATAAATCCTTGTCGAATCATGCTGTAAGACTGACTACGAACATGATTCGACAAGGATTTATTTAACAAAACAGTATTAACGCTACTTTTTTTATTTAGGAATTTTCGCTAGTGTTCGGATACTTTTGTTACCGACTGTACAGCAGTGGAGTAGGGTCTTATTTTCGGATGAGTCAAGTGTGCAGAAATTTTCTACACGTGCTACAAGTGTTCGCCGCCCAAGGGGAAAAATAAATGATGAGAGATATATGATTCAAACTGTGAGATATCCTCCAAGCCAAATTTTACGGCGTTGCGTACAATATCTTGTCTGGTACTGCCAGTCTGTATTTTTTTATACCTAAAAACACTATGAACAGAAAGCGGTACCTTAATTTGTTAAGTGAGAAGTTGAAACTTCACATGCGTGTTCATAATTGTTCAATTTTCATCCTTGATGGGGCTCCGTGTCACAGGGCGAAGATTGTCAAGAAATATCTGAGGGCAGAGAAAATCAAAGTGATTAACAGGCCAAGTAACAACCTAGATTTGAATCCAATAGAGAATATGTGGTGTATTGGGAAAAACAAGTCACCGAAATGCAACCATCCTCAGCTACAGCACTTGTTGAAGCAATAAAGCATGTCTGGTGCACAGACATTTCTAAAGCTTACAGTCGGTAACAAAAGTGTCTGAACGCTAGCAAAAATTCCTATGTAAAAAAAGTTCACTTCATACGGTTTTGTTAAATAAATCCTTGTCGAATCCTGTTCTTAGTCAGTGTAACAACATGATTCGATTAGGATTTATTTAATAAAACCGTATGAAGTGCACATTTTTTACATAGGAATTTTTGCTAGTGTTCGGACACTTTTGTTACCGACTGTACGTCTCTTATTTATAACATGCCTAAGAGGATTGCACAATTTATTAAAAACAAAGGAGGTCCTACAAAATAGTGACTTTAATTACAGTAAATAACTATGTGCAGTCTATTTTGTACTATTATATTTAAAATATGTACGATTATGTTACTTTTGCGGAATTCCATTAAATCTGATTTTCAATGAGGGTTCTTAGACTTTTGCATATGAGTGTAAAATAGTTCATTATTCTATTTGAAAAGGAGAATATATATATATATATATATTTAAAAATCAGAAAGAAGTGACATAACATATTTTTTTTCGATATCTACACACAAACACACACACACACACACACACACACACACATATATATATATATATATATATATATATATACATTATCTTTTCATAAATGACCGGACACATTTGATTTTAGACTTTTTTTTTATATAACTCAAAAAGTACTAAAGAAACCATCTTAAATCTTTAGAAGTGTGAAGAACATGTTATACCTGATATATTTCAGTGAAAATTTTGTACTGAAAAAGAAAGGGAATCAGTAAAAATTGAAATAAAAATGAAGTGCTTCGCATCACCATGTAGAAAGTAATTCTTGAAATACAATCTGCCTGCAGCATGTGATTACGGGGCTTTTTCTTATTATTTGTATAAATCTTCATGCCTCTACTGCATGTAATCAGGAAGATATAACGATTTCTTTAAAAAATTGCAAAGCAAAAATTTCTCCTTTGTAGCTATAATACACAAGATATTCAACCCAGTGCAAAGCTATTTTGAGGAAACTTGATATACTATATCGGACACAGCATACTGCAATCTGAATGAAACAAATGCTACATATCTATTGGAATACAAGCATTTTTTATTAAATAATTTTTTACTGTGCATGCGCAAGATTTAAAAAAGTTTCAATTGCATTATTTACTATATAAAAAAAAACCCATATATAAAATATAAAAAACCCAAACATGTATCGCGGAAACCCAAAAGGTTATACGTTATAGACTTAACTGAATTTCAGCTGTTCCCAAAATTAAGAAAATTATAAGGTGGTTTTCTCAATATTTATTTCTAATGGTCGAAAATTATTTTTTTTTCATTCTGATTGTAGTATGCCGTCCCCCACCATAGTGCATGACTCCTGTAGGGACACCTTGCATAACTGGTTAATAATAAAATATCTATATTTGAATTGTAAAACAGTTTCTAAAAGAAGTGGTGGGGGTCTCATCATAATGCAATGCTTTTTTTTTTTTAGAATAAACTTTCAATATTGTCAAAATTTAGTGTAATGAGAGTAAAAGACTTAACAAAACAATTCACAAACCCTGATGAAACATGTTCAAAATTATGTTTTCTTAATAACAATTAAATAACTGCTACACAATAAAATTATTAGGTATAAGATTGGAAAATTACACCTCTAAGTTATTCCTATGATTTTGTTTACTCCATTTAAAAGTATTATCGCCATTATTTAATATTTTTTATGAACACTTTTTTTTTTCTACTATTACTATTAAATAAATTTATTTTTAACTAATATATACAAATAAGATAAATTTTGCCAAATTTAATGTCAAGAAATTTTATTCAGAAAAAAAAGAAAAAAAAATCAAAATTATGTAATATTTTATATTAAAGTTGTGTCCCTCATTCTCTTTGAAAAAGAAAAATAACTGCAGAATTCATGTATTGGCCCAGCCAAATTGCCTGCAAACAATGAATGATAGAACAACAAACAAACAAAAAAATAAACAATCCATGCATTGTGCGCGCTTACAAATGCACATGTTTTTTAAAATGCCGCATGATTCTAAAAATTAATTTATGTTTCTTAAATTACAAGTGTGGCCTTGTTTTAAATCATAATTATCATTTCTACTGCGACTCGCTTCATCAGGTAAGTGGTTGCATCTAGGTGGTTCGACAATAAGTCTTTTAATGTGGACTCTAAACGACAATCTATCTGGTGCTTGCAATCTTTTAATTGAAAATGAAACAGATGCATGTTTTTGTAATATACAATGAAAGGTCCAGTGTATTTCGGTTTTAATTTGTCTACAGATTTTAAATGAACAATGTCATGTATACCAACTGGTCTTAATTTAGCATTTCTGCGGAAATATTCGTATTTCTTATTTTGATTACATTTTATGTTAGACTAAGCTTTATTCTAAGTATTATTATTTAAGTCTTCTATTAATTTATATATTTCCACACATTTGTCTAACAAAGGTTCCTTAGCTTGTTGATCAAATGTGTCAAAAATTAAAGAAAGTTCTCTTCCAATGTGTAATAAATTAGGTGAATACAAATTAGATGAATGTTTAGATCCATTGAATAATGATTTATATATAAATAATAATTTTCAAATGTATGATCTTCAGAAACTGTTACTGAGTATTTAATGAATTTAATTAACCCCGGTGAGAGGGCATTCGATTGTGGGTGAGCTACCGAGGAATGTATAACTTTTATACATTCAACTACTATTAAAAATATTGTAAACATTAGATGTAAACTGAGGGCCATGATCCGAGAGGATAACTGAAGGCCTACCAAAAGTATTAATATAACTAAACAAAAATTTAACTATTTTTTTCTGTTGATGTATCTTTTAGCGGGTAAATTTCAAGATCCCTTGTGAAATGATCTAACACTGTCAATGCTGATTGTCCATTATTAAGTAGTCCAAGTAAATCAACACTTACGGTATGTCCAGGGTGTGTGGGTGTGTAAGTAGGTTGTAATGAAGGTGGTTGAGTGTTATGATGTTTAGCTTGTAAGCACTGAGTACATAAAGCGACAAAGTTTAGTGTATCTGTATACATTCCCTTCGAAAAGTATATATTTGACAAAAAGCTATATGTTTCATTTAGTCCAAAATGTGAAATTGTTAATGTTTTTGCTTTAAGTGAAAGAGGAACAATAGTAAGATATGAGAATGTTGAGATACTGGAAATTTGCTTTTTATACACTAATACTTTAGTACCAGGGTGAATAAAATAGTTTGAGTTTTTTTTTTTTTTTTTTTAAACCTTTCTTGAAAATTTCTGTGTAAATTTTTCATAATTCATTATATTTTTTGTTCATTTACGAAAATGTCATTAGAAATTTCTTAGAGTGGATCTTTTTTATTACATACTAGCAGGCTACGCCCGCTTCGCTGGTCACTATTTTTAAATGAATCACAATAATTAATGAATTCTTAAAATTGCATTAATTTTTATCATGTGATAAAAAAAGAGAAAAAAAAATTCTGATCGGGAAAAATGTCGCACCGGGTCCCCACTGCCTTCGGCAGCGTAGACCCGTGCGCTGCGCGCACGTATTCCTTCACTATCCTTATGACTTCTCAAAATTCAATGTTATTACTCATAAACTTTCATTCTCAAGAAAAGGAATTAAAAAATATATCATTTAGCATCGGGTAAAAACTCACACCGGGACGCCACTGCCTTCGGCATCGCAGACCCATGCGCGCTGCGCGCTTGAGGATATACGTGCGCTGTACACTCATATTCCTTCTCAACTCAAATTTTATTATTAAGAAAATAAAATAAAAAAAAAAATCTTTTATCATTGGGTAAAAACTTGCACCGGGTCCCAAACCCATGCGCGCTGCGCGCCTATTCCTTCCCCACCGTTCCAGCCCCTCCTAATTAACTTGCATATACCAATTTTGAACGGTCTTACTCAGTTAGCTGAGATGCAAAAGAAAACCTGATCAGGACACTTTAAATTGTAAATCAGGTGAAATCTCGAATTCCACTTTCGATAATGTAAAAGAACTTTAAAATATCTTTCGAATGATGTATTAGAAATAATTTAATCATAATTAGAATATGAAATATTGAAATTTAAAAATATTACAGCGCCATCTGGCGGTAGAAATTTCTGTAATCTATTGTTCCATTCCAGTTACTTATTCTTACTCAATTAGCTGAGATGCAAAAGAAAACCTGATCGGGACACTTTAAATTGTAAATCAGGTGAAATCTCGAATTCCACTTTCGATAATGTAAAAAAACTTTAAAATATCTTTCGAATGATGTATAAGAAATAATTTAATCATAATTAGAATATTAGATCAATATTACAGCGCCATCTGGCGGTAAAAATTTCTGTAATCTATTGTTCCATTCCAGTTACTTATTCTTACTCAATTAGCTGAGATGCAAAAGAAAACCTGATCAGGACACTTTAAATTGTAAATCAGGTGAAATCTCGAACTCCACTTTCGATAATGTAAAAGAACTTTAAAATATCTTTCGAATGATGTATTAGAAATAATTTAATCATAATTAGAATATTAGATCAATATTACAGCGCCATCTGGCGGTAGAAATTTCTGTAATCTATTGTTCCATTCCAGTTACTTATTCTTACTCAATTAGCTGAGATGCAAAAGAAAACCTGATCAGGACACTTTAAATTGTAAATCAGGTGAAATCTCGAATTCCACTTTCGATAATGTAAAAGAACTTTAAAATATCTTTTGAATGATGTATTAGAAATAATTTAATCATAATTAGAATATGAAATATTGAAATTTAAAAATATTACAGCGCCATCTGGTGGTAGAAATTTCTGTAATCTATTGTTCCATTCCAGATTAACAAAGCTTTCAAATGATGTATTACTCATGAAATTATTTTAATTAGTAGATGAGATACAAAAAAAAAACCTAATCAGGACACCTCAAAACGTGTAAATCGGGTGAAATCTCGAATTCCATTTTTCGATAATGTAAAAGTACTTTAAAATGTGTATCAACTAAAATAAGCTTTCAAATGATGTATTACTTATGAACTTTTTTTAATTAATAACTGAGATACAAAAAAAAAACTGATTCAGGACACCTCAAAACATGTAAATCTGGTGAAAACTTTCGATAATTTAAAAGAACTTTAAAATATCTTTCGAATGATGTATTACAAATAATTTAATCATAATTAGAAATTGAAATATTGAAATTTTAAAATATTACAGCGCCATCTGGCGGTACAAATTTCTGTATTCCACTGTTCGATTCCAAATCAAAAAAGCTTTCTAATGATGTACTACTTACGAAATTATTTTAATTAGTAGCTGAGATACAAAAGAAAACTAATTCAGGAGACCTCAAAACGTGTAAATCTGGTGAAAACTGTCGATAATATAAAAGAACTTTAAAATATCTTTCGAATGATGCATTAAAAATAATTTAATCATAATTAGAAATTGAAATTTGAAAATATTACAGCGCCATCTGGCGGTAGAAATTTCTGTAATCCACTGTTCGATTCCAAATCAAAAAAGGTTTCTAATGATGTATTACTTATAAAATTATTTAAATTAGTAGCTGAGATACAAAAGAAAACCTAATCAGGACACCTCAAAACGTGTAAATCGAGTGAAATCTCGAATTCCATTTTCGATAATGTAAAAGTACTTTAAAATGTGTATCAAGTCAACAAAGCTTTCAAATGATGTATTACTCATGAGATTATTTTAATTAGTAGATGAGATACAAAAGAAAACCTAATCAGGAAACCTCAAAACGTGTAAATCGGATGAAATCTCGAATTCCATTTTTCGATAATGTAAAAGTACTTTAAAATGTGTATCAACTAAAATAAGCTTTCAAATGATGTATTACTTATGAACTTTTTTTAATTAATAACAGAGATAAAAAAAAAAAAAAAAAAAAAAAAAAAAAACTGATTCAGGACACCTCAAAGCGTGTAAATCTGGTGAAAACTTTCGATAATTTAAAAGAACTTTAAAATATCTTTCGAATGATGTATTACAAATAATTTAATCATAATTAGAAATTGAAATTTTGAAATTTTAAAAAATTACAGCGCCATCTGGCGGTAAAAATTTCTGTATTCCACTGTTCGATTCCAAATCTAAAAAAGCTTTCTAATGATGCATTACTCATGAAATTATTTTAATTAGTAGCTGAGATACAAAATAACTAATTCAGGAGACCTCAAAGCGTGTAAATCTGGTGAAAACTTTCGATAATTTAAAAGAACTTTAAAATATCTTTCGAATGATGTATCAAAAATAATTTAATTGGAATTTGAAATATCGAAATTTTAAAATATCTGGCGGTAGAAATTTCTGTAATCTACTGTTCAATTCCAAATCAACAAAGCTTTCAAATAATGTGTTACTTATGAAATTATTTTAATTAGTAGCTGTGATACAAAAGAAAACCTAATCAGGACATTCTAAAACATGTAAATCACGTGAAATCTCTAATTCCATTATCTACGGTAGTTTTATTAATGGAAGTAAAAAGAAAAATAAATATTTTTTATTTCGCCAAAACCTATATATATATACCACGGTAGTCGGGTAATGGAAGTAAAAAGAAAAAGAAAAAGTATTTTTTAGTTCCTTCAAATGTATTTTGTTGCTATGGAAACTCCTATCGTCTATTGAAAGATAGATTACGTGTTAGAATAAAATTTAATTAGCAATTAAAATGTAACTGCTTTGTTTATTAATGAAATTTGATGAAATTTTAACTGCAGGTTGGTTTTGTGCTGAATAGGTTGTATATTAAGTGTTGTGTACGAAAAAGAAAATTTGAAGCACTTTGAAATTTGCAATTTTTAACCCCAGTTAAAGATCATGTGACATTAATGACTTGCACATGTTTTTTTTTTTTTCCGTTAGAGACAGCCGTTAAAATCGTCTGCTGAATGCTGATAGAATGCCTCTTTTTAAGCAATAAGGATTTTTGGTCATTTTCGCGATCGATATGGGTCAGCATTTTAATTAATATCTCCGAAACTAATTAAGATTTTTAAATTCTGTTTCGAGGAAAACATCGGAAAGGCTCCAGAGCATCCGTATGTCAATTCTTGTACTTCTGCGTTCAATAGGGGCTGAACGTATAAAAGAACAGACAGACAGACAGACAGACAAACCTTTCCATTTATTATTATAGATTCGTGAAATTAAGCAACCAGTAAATTGTTGTTTGACCATGTTACAATTTTGAGCATTAATGTGATTAACAATATTAACATTATCATGTACTATAGGTAAATGTTGTTTATCAAAAATTAATTCAGGATTAGAGTTCAAATTTTGTTGATTGTTTGTAAAATTACATATCGAAAAATAATCTTCTAATACATTTTATGAACCAGAAATGTGTTCAAAAAAAAAAAAAAAAAAAAAAAAAAATACTCTGAAAGTTCCATTAACCATTTAGTTGTGAGATCAGGATTAGTTGTCTTTTTGTATCTTTGTAATGGAGTACTGTCTGATAGTATTATGAATTTTCTGTCGTACAAACAATATTTAAATGCAATGCCTGATTTATAGATAGCCATCAATTCTAATTTTAGTGCAGGATACTGTTTCTCGGATGACATCAATGATTTTGAAAAGAAAGCTGTTGGTAGTAATTTATTATCATGCTTTCGCATTAATACACCAGCTATTCAAATATTTGAAGCATCTGTATTCAAATAGAAAACTTTGTTCCTATCAGGTAGCCTAACCATGGTGATTCAAAGAAAATATTCCGAATTTTGTTAGAAATCTCGTTTATCAGTCCAATGAAATTTTGATTTAGGTTTAGTTAAGTCTAAGTATTAAAGGTTGTACTAATTTAGAAAAGTCAGGTACTAGAGATTTATAAAATGTTACAACACCAATGAATTTTTTAAATTGCCTTTTGGTCGATGGAGTACACTGTAAAAAATGCTGCAGTAAAATTACGGGCAAAGCCCGGCAGCAGAGATTCCAGTCAAAGCCTGTAAAAATACATTTAGACCATGAATGATGTATCGCCAGTACTTTTACGTTGTGATGAAACATACAACCAAACTGCAAAAAAAGTAGCATTGACCGTAAAATTAAAAGTTAAAGTTGGAGTTTCTCGAATGCTTTAAAAAAGTTTCTTGCAAATATTACACATGCGTACAGGGAGAAATCCACAACACTAAAAAACTTATTTATTTTTTTACACGCAAAAGCTAATTTATTAATTTTCATGCGAAGCAAACCGTCTTCGGTAGCCCGGGATTCGAACACACAATCACCTGTGTCAGAGGCCCGTACTTTGTCAACTGCGCCGTTGGGATCACAGAGACTCTTCTTTACAAAAACAGATAAAGTCAAAATTAGAACTGACTTGTTGATAAATCTTGTCATACGCGCCAAAAGACTTCTGGAAAATTTTTTAACCCATTTACAGCACAATGTGAAGTAACAAATTTTCAATTATTTTTACAGAACTAGCTATATACAAATTTTCAGCAACCTATGCTGTATTTATGTTTAAAAAGTGCTTTTTTAACACTTTCCAACAAGGTTGAAAAGTGTTTATGACTTCGGTTTGTCTGTGTGTCTGTCTGTCCGCGCTCTAACTCCCGTAAATATTTATGGAATTTCTTGAAACTGATATATGTTATTCAAGTTCACTATCGGACGGTCCCTATTGAAAATGAAGTTTATACCGCTTCTGGTTTACTTACAGGGATATCCGAAAGTTTTTCAAAGAATTGTGGTCTATGAGAGGTATATCTATAAACCATATTTTCATACCTTTACTGTAGACATATCTTAATGAAATTAAAATATGTTATTCAAGTTCACTATCGGACGCTCCCTATTAAAAATGGAGTTTATACCTCTACTGGTTTGTGTACAGGGACACCCGAAAGAATTTCAAAGCATTATGTTCTAAGGGAGGTATTTCTATAAACCATATTTTCATACCTTTACTGTAGACATATCTTAATGAAATTTAAATATGTTATTCAAATTCACTATCGGACTTTCCCTATTAAAAATGGAGTTTTTACCTCTACTGGTTTGTGTACAGGGACACCCGAAAGTATTTCAAAGCATTGTGTTCTATGAGAGGTATTTCCATAAACCATATTTTCATACCTTTACTGTAGACATACCATAATGAAATTGAAATATGTTATTCAAGTTGACTATCGGACGTTCCCTATTGAAAATGGAGTTTTTACCTCTAATGGTTTGTGTACAGGGTCACCCGAAAGCATTTCAAAGAATCGTGTTCTATGAGAAAAATTTCTATAAACTATATTTTCATACCTTTAGTGTAGTTAATGAAATTGAAATACGTTATTCAAGTTCACTGTCGGACGTTCCCTATTACAAATGCAGTTTATACCTCTACTGGTTTGTGTACAGGGACACCCGAAAGTACTTCAAAGCATTGTGTTCTATGAGAGATATTTCTATAAACCATATTTTCATAACTTTACTGTAGACATACCTTAATGAAATTGAAATATGTTATTCAATTTCACTATTGGATGTTTCCTGTATAAAATGGAAGAGAATATCACCATAGGTTTATGTACAGGAACACTCAAAAGTATTTCAAAGCATTGCGTTCTAAGAGAGATATTTCTTTAAATCAAATTTTAATAACTTTACTTTCCGCGAAGTTTTAGGAAATTGAAATATGTTATTTATATGCACAAAAGAATGCTTTGCATAGAATATAGCAGGATAAGCATTAGATTTACAGGGTGGCACAAAAATATCCAGTTATATTAAGAGATATTAATAAAAAATTGCTAGAATTGTACTTCGTTTACTTTAAGAGTTTTTAACACTTTCTAGCATTTTTTAAGTGTGAATATGATTTCAGTTTTGTGTATCTGCATGTCCGTCTGTCTGTCTGCCTGTCTGTCTCTCCGAGCTCTAACTCCCGTAAATATTTATGGAATTTCCTGAAACTGATATATTATATTCATTTTCACTATCGGATGTTCCCTATTGAAAATGAAGTTTATACCACTACTGGTTTGTGTACAGGGACACCCGAAATTATTTAAAAGCATTGTTTTCTATGAGATTTATTTCTATAAACCATATTTTTATACCTTTACTGTAGACATATCTTAATGATATTGAAATATGTTATTCAAATTCTTTATTGGATGTGTCCTGTATAAAATGGAGGAAATACGACCACCGATTTATATACAGGGACACTCAAAAGTATTCCAAAGCATTGCGTTCTATGAGAGATATTTCTATAAATCAAATTTTAATAACTTTACTTTCCACGAAGTTTTAGGAAATTGAAATATGTTATTTAAATACACAAAAAAATTCTTTGCACAGAATGTAGCATGATTAGCATAAGATTTACAGGGTGACACAAAAATATCCATTTATATTAAGAGTTATTAATAAAAAATTGCTAGAATTGTACTTTCGTTTACTAAGCGTTTTTAACAGTTTCTAACATTTTTAAGTGTGAATATGATTTCAGTTTGTGTATCTATCCATATGTCTGTCTATCTGTCTGCCCGCGCTCTAACTCCTGTAAATATTTATGGAATTTCTCGAAACTGATATATTTTATTGAAGTTCACTATCGGATGTTCCATATTGAAATGCAATGAATATATGTTCTGGTTTGTGTACAGGGACACCCAAGAGCATTCGAAAGCATTACGTTCTATGAGTGTTATTTTTATAAATATTTTCCGTATAGAATGTTCCCCATTTAAAATGACATTAATAAGTCCTGTACAACTAGTTTGTTTACAGGGACAACAACAACAACAAAAAAAAAAATGCCAATGCATTACGTTTTAGGAGAGAATTTTTTGAAAGTTATATTTAAAAGTCTTTCTACTGAAAAAATCATACAAATATTGAAATGTATTATTTATATTCTAAAATAATGTTTTGTATAGAATATGATATGATTAACTTTCTGATTTACAGGGCTACACTAAAATATTCAGATAGATCAAAAGCTGTAATTATAATCTAATGGCTGCATTTTCTTTTGCGTTAAGTCTTTTTAACACTTTCCAAAATGATTAAGAGTAATTTTAAAATCAGTTAGTCTATCTGTATATTTTTCAGTCCTTCTGTCTGTTGTGTGATAACGTAGGGAAAGAATATTAAATGTTATTCGATACAACAATTACGTACAGTTGGAAAGTGTTACTAATCAATGCGTACTGCATGATTTTTCTTTCTTGTTTACTGTGATTAAATTGTTAAAGTTCAAACTATTCATAAAAATTTATTTATTTTAAGACTATTTTAAAATCTAAATTTGTTATTTTTGACAAAGTTAAGAAGTCAGTCAATTCTCATATTGAAAAAACAAAAGCTTTTTTTCCCCCCTGAATTTTGTGAAAGAAAATCTAACTATTTTTCGAAATCATATTTATTTGTAAACGGACTGGATTGGATTTGTGATTGATTTGATAAGGCTGATTGACTGCTGTAGGTCCAAGGCCTGAGGGGGAGTGCCCTCCGAGGTGTCCTAGCCCGTATTTACACAAGTTTCGGAGGAAACCATGGAAAACTCCGAACTGCTAGGCCGACGAGCGCGACCTGTGATCGAGCCCGGAACCTCACGTCTACCAGCTTTGAGTGCAGAACCGCTCGGCCGCTGGTGGGCCTTTTTTATTCATCAACACTAGCACTAAAGATGTAGTCTTATTTCAAGGTTCTCATTAGAAGTAAATAATAGGTGAGAATTTCTCACAAACAAAATGAAACTTTTGAAAACTATGTGAGATCTCTGAAAATTAACAGAGACGCAGATTAAACTTTGAATAATAACAATAAATCTTTTACATAAATACAGAGAATTTGTATCTCCAATTAATACGATTTTTTTCATGGTTTTCGATCTTTATGGTTTCAGTAGTGGGTGCAAAGAAGAAATAACTACAGCCTAAATCTTATTTATCCAAACAGGTTTTCATTATAAGGCCGATTTCAAACTATGTTTATGAATTGTTAGGCGTATTTGCACTTTTTAAAATAGCAGAAGAGTTTTTTTTTTTTTTTTTTTTAAGCTGTATTCCATTGAAGGGAGCCCACCAGCGGCCGAGCGGTTCTGCGCTCAAAGCTGGTACACATAATGTGCCGGGTTCGATCCCAGGTCGCGCTCGTTGGCCTAGTCATTCGGAGTTTTCCATGGTTTTCTTCGAAACTTGAGTAAATACGGGCTAGGACCCTTTAGAAAGATCCCCCACGGAGGGCACTCCCCCTCTGGCCTAGGACCTATGGCAGTCAATCAGCCTTATTCCCAAAATCCAAAACCATTGAATGAAGAAAGGACTGAAGTCTTTCGAGAGTAGAACCTGCTATATATGATGTAATGTACATATCTCATGGTCATATTCAGATAAAAGAGCTTTGTTTTTTAACAGTGAAGATCGTACATAATAATCATAAGACTTACCTTCAAATGGTTAAGTTAATTATATATTCATTTCATATTGAAATATACTTTATTTTAGCATATTGTAAAAAATGCATTGTGGAAGCAACATTAAAATTTTCCGTTTTCTAAGGCTTAACTAAAGGTTAAGAGCAATTAGAATGTTGTATGCTTAAAAAAAAAAAAAAAAAAAAAAACTAAAATTAAAAAAAATGCGTTTAGTGGATAAAACAATTATTAGGTTGTAGTTTGTGTTTTAGAAATCTGGCTTCAAATCAAGAAACCATTTTAGCTTTCTTTTTTAATGTTTTCGTGTTAATAGACAAAGAAAATCAATTTCATCAATATCAATTACTCAGTTTCAGTCAGATGGAATTTTTTTAAATTAAATTAAGAAACAATAGCTTATTAAAACAAATGGATGTTTCCATGCGTCATGCGTGCATAATTAAACACATTCAATTAGTATAAATAACAATCGTAGTTTCAGTTTGAAAATGGAAGAAAATGGAATTCTCTCTTGATATGTCACTGAAATGATAGCATTTGAAGAGATTTTCTCATAAGAAAATGGTTTGGTGAAAGATAAGAGCAATTTGCGTAGATTAACGGCTTTTTCTCGTAAAAATTCAAAAAATTATACTTTTGAACCATCAATTTGAGGGCTACGACCGTTTAGCTAGCAAAACGGTCATTTTCCGTAAAATTATACGGTTATTTCCTAAATTATGCTTCCAAAACATTAATTTACGGATTATGACCGTTTAGGTAGCAAAACGGTCGTTTCCCTTAAAGTTATACGGTCAAATACCGTGATATAACAATTTTTTTTTACAGTGTAGGAAAAGAATTAATTTTAACAATATATGACTGTATTGGACAAATACAATGATTTTCAATGTGAAAGCCAAGATAATTTACTCCAGTTTGGTGAAATGTGCATTTGTTAGGCGCAAGAGTTAAGTTATATTTAATTAATACTACCAAAATTCTATTTAATTTAGTACATGTTTCCTCAAAGCTATTCGAGCCAAATATGAGGTCATCTTGATAAGCATGCATAATATCAAATTCAATTTCATCTATTATGGTATCAATTAATGACTGATATTGAGATGCCGCATTTTTAAATCAAAACAAAGTCTTTTATATATAAAGTTTCCAGACATGTAAATGTAAGTTAATTTATTTTGTAAGTTCTCAGGTAAGGCAATCTGGTTGTATGCTTGTTGAAAATCTGAACATCTAAAGTATTTATACGCTGATAAGCCAGCAATAATTGTCTGTATTTTGGTTAATGGGTATGAAGATCCCTGAATTATTAAATTAAGCCTTCGAAGGTTCATTGTGATTCTATATTTTTGTTTACCAGTTGAGTCTAGCTTCTTTTTAACTAAAAGAATGGGGAAAAGCCATTCAGAACAATTCCTCTCCATAATTCCAGCTTCTACAAGTTGATATATTTGACTTTTTGCCTTTTGTTGTAAAGATTGTGATATAGGAAACGGTTATGTTTTAATTAGGAATTCAGTAATAAATTCTCCTGATTGATACTTAAATTACTGTAATTGTAGGAATTTATCATTATTATATTTCAAACAAATTTTATGAGACTAAGGACTTCAATTTATTCTTGCGTGCTGGATATCTCTGAACTATGTTCTGAAAAGCATGCACAAAACACAGCAACTCTAATGTACAAAGTGTGAAAATTGAAATTCATCAATTAAAATCTAAAGCTCAATTTCAAACATGAACAACTCAAAACTATTAAAGGGTAATCTCCTTTCTTACGTAGTCTTAATGGACGCGAACAGTACATTGAAAATAAAAGCATAAATAGAAATATTATTTTAGATTCGAAACAAGGACTCTGCTGAGGCTAGCATATATATATATATATATATATATAGAGAGAGAGAGAGAGAGAGAGAGAGAGAGAGAGAGAGAGAGAGAGAATACATAAATCTTTGAAAAAATGCATTTTTGCATTCCTGTCGCCCTTAGGTAGCAAACACATGAAATTTCGTCATGTGTATATAAAAATATATATTGTATTTTTCTTTGTTTTATTTAAAAACAACAATATTACAAATATATTATTATTTTTCTTTGAAATGTGATAGAATAACTGAAAATGATTTTACTCCTTTCTCTTACTTGTGGATAAGTTACTGATAGTTTTCAAATTAATTTTTTAGGGTTTGTATTTGATATATTTTAAATCAAGCATCTTGCGGATAACTTTTTTTTTTTTTTTTTTTTTTTTTCAAATATGGGTGGTATATAAAAATCATGTTTTTTCCCTATTTTCTAGGAGAGAAAATTTTTTAGAACACCATGGAAAAGCCATCATGTCTACATTAGAAAAAGGATAATGTTCTAATGATTTTCTGTAAGTTTTGTGTTTCTAGGTCCAAGGTTTTGGGCCTGATATGATGAATCAGGCAATAAGTTAGCAGTTTAAAACAAATAGTTTTGTATATAAAAATTACTTAAAACATATTATATCGAAAAAAAAAAAAAAAGTTCGTAATATTAAAATTACGATAAAATTTAAACCAACTGATTAGTAATAGCTGTGCACTGATTTCCAAAATTTAAGCAATAAATTATTTTCTTGAGTTTTTCATTCTTTTGAAAATATTTGAATAAAGGAACGTATGAACATATGAACATAACATTTGAACAGTATGTTGCATATGAATTCCATAATCGAATTTTATATTGCTTTGATATCAAGAAAATCGTAGCACAACTCCATAGACCACGAATTATTCTAAGATTCTAAGACGGAAAGTGGCCGCTCACCACTATGCAGCGGTTTTGAGCGATTTCAACCTTTAGAGAGGGGCTCCGATGGCACTGTGGTGATTCAAAAGAGCCCGTGTCTAAAGGTTAAACCTCCTCCGTTGTTTATTGCATAAACAGAAAAAAAAAAAAAGGTTACAGAGGTCGCCAAAGCGGAGCTTTCACACGACAGAGGGCGACAAGGAACAAGAATATGAAAAGAAGAACGGAGCCCTGATCCCTCGCATGGAAAAGCTTGTGAAGAAAAATTGTATGGTCCTCCAAGAGAAAAGTTGGTAACTGCCTTGGAAGATTGAAAAATTAGTTGGTCAAATTGGAAAGATGCATTAAGAAAATATAGATTCTGGTTAGTTTCTGACGTAGGGGAAGCCGGGTAACGATATTAAAAAGCCAGTCGTTAGGTTTATTAGGTGGGTTAAGGATACGCCAATCAACAGTTAGTGGGCATGAGAAAAAGTAATGATTTGCATTACCCTCAGCGCCGCACTCACATTGTGGAGTGCGCGAGCAATGAAACTTGAAGAGATGTGATTTGAACGGGCCATGGCCCGTTAAGAAGGCTGTTATGGCTGGGGAAAGGTCAAAGTTATAATTTGACACTTTTGGGAGGAGGTTAAACGTAAATCTACCTTTAGGAGAAGTATCCCAGTATAGCTGCCATTCTTTCTTTAGTCGTGCTTTAAGACATCTTTTGATGTAAGAGGGGGGGGGAGGGCCAGAACGAAATCCACTGCTTCCTTTTTAGTGGCAGTTTTTGCTAAGAGATCTGCCATTTCATTGCCCGCGACACCCCTGTGAGCGGAGACATGAGCTAAAGAGAAAGTCTCGGGCTTAGACAGGAGATCTAATTTGATTTTCTGGGAGACAATTGCATATTCATTACACTGACCACGAATTATTATTGTCTCACCTGATATATCTGCGTTTGCAGATTCGGTGACTTTGCCAACGTATATTATGTGAGAAATGGGTAGCTGGTTATCGGCCAGGGTAGCTCAATGGTAGAGCATCCGTGCGTTAAGCGAAGGGCCCGGGTTCGATTCCCGGCTCTGGTATTTTTCACATAGTTGGTAATAAATAAAAATATCAACCTGTACACTCCATTTTGATTTAAATAAATATTTACGGTTGATGAATTCATGAATAAAAATTTCTAAATAGAAATACTTCTTGAAAATTCTTGTTTTAAGAAAGATAGAGAAATGAATGATTCTAAAATGATAACTGAATGAATTGTGGTACCGATAATGCATTATAGCTCGAAAAAGGAATGAATGTTTCCAAAAGTTAAATTACTACAGGATTTTTTTAAAATTATTATTATTCATTTTTGCTTCTGTTTTTTTCATTACGGAATTATATAATCATTGCTTTGTACACTATGAACATCGCGAAAATATAAAAAAAAAATGTCAATAAAAAAAAAATATACAAAATGTCAATAAAATATACAAAACTTCATAAAAACTTGATGTTTGTATGTGTACTTCTAAAAATATTCAAATACAAAAAAGAAATAAAAAAATAAAATAAAGAAAACTAAAGAAGAAATATAATATATATATATATATAGCTTTGAATTATGTGCATAATGAATTGTCTGTCATGCATTTTTAATACCATTTACATTTCTTTTTTAAAAAATTTTATATTTTTCTTTTAACAAAAGCGTTCTTTTGGAAAATTCGAGTAAATTTCAGTTTATAAAATGTCCCAGATAATAAATTATGTATTAATTAATTAAATATTGATAACGAACATGTCATGCAAATAATCAGTTCATGTTTTGATTGAATTAAAATTTATACTCTAACGAAGAAAAGAAAATAAGTAATTGTTGTTTAATTAAAAACTAGTATGTTTTCGCCACACAAGACTTTCTTCTATATTTTCCTATACAAATTCACGCAGTAACCAAAAAAAAAAAAAAAAAAAAAAAAAAAAAATCAGTTTTTTTTCGTTAAAAGTAAAAAAAATCGATAACTTTGTTTTAAATTATCACATATTTATAGTTCAACCATTCGTTTTGAAGGTATTGACGAGACCTTTCGAAAGATACCCATCTTGAAAATATACCCTCCCCGGGGGGTACTTCCCCCTAGGGGGGAAAAGCGATGCCCCAAATTTTTTCCTAATTAAATACTACTATTATCAATAATTCATATTAATTTCACAATCACATGTTAAGAACTAGTATGTTGTGGCCACCACAAGACTTTCTTCTATATTTAGCTATACATATTCAATCAGTAACAATATTAAAAAAAAAAAAAAAAAAAAAAAAAAGTACGATTTTTTTTTTCTAAGTTTTTTTTTTTTTTTTTTTTTTTTTTTAAGTGAAAAAAATCGATAACTTTGTTTTAAATTATCACAGATTTATAGTTCAACCATTCGTTTTAAAGGTATTGACGAGACCTTTCGAAAGATACCCATCTTGAAAATTTATCCCCCCCGGGGGGGTACTTCCCCCCCAGGGGGGGAAGCGATGCCCCCCCATGCAGAAATTTTTTTTCCTAGTTACATACTACTATTATCAATAATTCATATTAATTTTACAATCACAAGTTTAAAACAACTCTAATTATGCACATTTATACGAATTTTTGTCCTATGCTGCCATGGTAAAAATTTAGATAAAATGCTATCACAGCGCCACCTGTTGAGCTATTGATCCCCAAACATAATCAGCACCAGTTTATGTCGGGGACCAACTAAATACCAAGTTTGTTTAAATTTCGTTAAAAAAAAAAAAAAAAATTTTTTTTTGTTAAAAGTAAAAAAAATCGATAACTTTGGTTTAAATTATCACAGATTTATCGTTCAACCATTCGTTTTAAAGGTATTGACGAGATCTTTCGAAAGATACCCATCTTGAAATTTTGCCCCCCCCCGGGTGGGAACTCCCCCCCCCGGTGGGGGGGCAACCGATGCCCCCACATGCACAAAATTTTTTTCCTAGTTAACTACTACTATTATCAACCTGATCTTTCGAAAGATACCCAATGTGAAAATTTACCCCCCCTGGGGGGTATTTTTCCCCTAGGGGGGGGAAGCGATGCCCCCCCATGCAGAAAATTTTTTTCCTAGTTACATACTACTATTATCAATAATTCATATTAATTTTACAATCACAAGTTTAAAACAACTCTAATTATGCACATTTATACGAATTTTTGTCCTATGCTGCCATGTTAAAAATTTAGATAAAATGCTATCACAGCGCCACCTGTTGAGCTATTGATCCCCAAACATAATCAGCACCAGTTTATGTCGGGGACCAACTAAATACCAAGTTTGGTTAAATTTCGTTAAAAAAAAAAAAAAAAAAAAAATTGCGATATTTTTCTTGTTAAAAGTAAAAAAAATCGATAACTTTGGTTTAAATTATCACAGATTTATCGTTCAACCATTCGTTTTAAAGGTATTGACGAGATCTTTCGAAAGATACCCATCTTGAAATTTTGCCCCCCCGGGTGGGAACTTCCCCCCCCGGTGGGGGGGCAACCGATGCCCCCACATGCACAAAAATTTTTTCCAAGTTAACTATTACTATTATCAACGAGACCTTTCGAAAGATACCCATCTTGAAAATTTACTTCCCCGGGGGGGGATTTTCCCCCCCAGGGGGGAACCGATGCCCCCCCATGCACAAAATTTTTTTCCTAGCTAACTACTACTATTATCAATAATTCCTATTAATTTTACAATCACAAGTGTAAAATAACTCTCTTTATGCCCATTTATGCGGAATTTTGTCCTATGCTGCCATGTTAAAAATTTGCATAAAATGCGATTACAACGCCACCTATCGAGCGAGTGATCCCAAAATCTAATCAGCACCAGTTTATGTCAGGGTGCAACTAAATACCAAGTTTGGTTAAGTTTCATTCATTGGTTCGTGAGATACAGCGTCCACAAAAAAATGATACAGACAGACAGACAGACAGACAGACAGACAGACAGACAGACAGACAGACATTTTTTAAAAACTATTAATTCGTGTTCTCCATATCCCAAAACATGTAAATCCATCAAAAAGTGGACTTCGAAAATTTTCGCGAATCCAATACTTTCTCTATATTACTTATAGAAGAAAGTAATAACTCTCATTATGTACATTTTATACGAAATTTTGTCCTATACTGCCATGTTAAAAATTTAGAAAAAATACGATCACAGCGCTACCTGTTGAGCGATTGATCCCCAAATCTAATCAGCCCCAGTTTATGTCAGGGGCCAACTAAATATCAAGTCTAATTAAATTTCGTTAAAAAAAAAAAAAAAAAAAAAAAAAAATACGATTTTTTTTCAGTTTTTTTTTTTTTTTTTTTTGTTAAAAGTAAAAAAAAATCGATAACCTTGTTTTAAATTATCACAGATTTATAGTTCAACCATTCGTTTTAAAGGTATTGATGAGACCTTTCGAAAGATACCCATCATGAAAATTTACTCTCCTCGAGGGGGGACTTCCCCCCCAGGAGGGGTGGCGAGGCTCCTACACATACAAAAAATTTTTCCCAGTTGACTATCTATGTTATAAATAATTCTTGTAAATTTCATAATGATTACTAAAAAATAATTCTCTTTAAGCACATTTATACAAATTTTTGTCCTATATCACCATGTTAAAAATTTAGAAAAAGCGGGATGGCAACGCAACCTGTAAGACAATTTTTACCAAAAGTTGATAGGCACTAATTTATGTCAAGGTGCAACTACATACCAATTTGTATGAAATTCTGTGCAGTAGTTCCTGAGATACAGTTGCCACAAAATTTTGTCACACACACACACACACACACAGACAGACAGACAGACAGACATTTTCTAAAAATAGCCAAATCGTATTCTACAGCTCTCAAATCGTGTAAATCCATCAAAAACCCGAGGTCGAAAATTTTTACGAATCCAATACTTTCTCTATATTACATATAGAAGAAAGTAAAAAAATATTGTAGAAAAAACTTATTCTAGAAATATAAAGTGAAAGAAAACGGCATCGTGCTAGATTTTTTGTTTTATAATAAGATTGGTAAAAATTATTTTATTGAAAAGTTATGCTTTTTTATTTCACATTCCTGCTTGTAATGACTCGAAATGAAGAGATTCAAGAATCAATAAAAATAATTATCTACAATTCTTTAAAATCTTCATTCTTTTTAATTTAATATATTACACTGTTAAAAATTTGGTGTTAGTTTGAATCAAAACTTGGTGCTAAATTAGCTGCAACCACCCGATAGCAACCACCCTGCAACCTGCAACCTGCAACCACCCATTAACCTATTACCATGATTTGGTAATTTTATCTTGTACCAAATACTGATTATATATTTTAAATTAAAATAATCTGGTGTGTCAGTCACACGACTTTCTCTTACCCTGAAATTTAACACTATAAATACAGGTTGCAGATTAAAAGGTAAGATAACGAGTACTGTTATGTATACCTGTGTTAAACAATTCATATTAGGCTTCTGAAGAGTTTTATATGATAATTAGTTCTGTGTGAGGGGGGCTACTGCCCCCCTCAACCCCCGTTTCATTAATGCACCTACATTTACATAGAATTTAATTCGGTTATTAAAAAATAATTCTGTTTTTAAAAAATAATTTATTAAAATTATTATTTTTAAAAAATATCTCTTATGATAATGCAGACGATTTCCATATTAGAGAAGTGGTATAACACCAAATATCCAAAAAAAAGTCCATTTTATTCTCATCATTAAAAAGAAGGGGGGAAAAAAACGATTTTTTTTTCTAAGTTTTTTTTTTTTTCGTTAAAAGTAAAAAAAATCGATAACTTTGTTTTAAATTATCGCAGATCGATGGTTCAACCATTCGTTTTAAAGGTATTGGCGAGCTCTTTTGAAAGATACCCATCATACAAATTTACTCCCCTCGAGGGGGGACTTCCCCCCCAGGGGGGGGGAGACGAGGTTCCTACACACACAAAAAATTTTTCCCAGTTAACTATCTCTATTACAAAAAATATATATTCGTTTCATTTGGTTTAGTTCAGTCTATAGACGTTAAACTCTAATTTCCTGCAATTTCCCCCATAGACGTAATGTATTAGAATTCTCTTGATTGTCCCTGTACACGAACCATTTGCTTGATCTTAACGAAAAGCTTACTGTAGCATCCCTATATGATACACATTTAGAATACCACGTTTGAACTTTCTGCCGTAATTTGTTTTTGAGATATGCTGATAACAGACAGACACACAGACAGACACACAGACATACAGACATACACACAGACCATTTGCTAAAAACATGATTTTCGTATTCAGGGGACCTCAAAACCTGTAAATATAACAAAATCTCGCGTTCGAAAATTTGACCCAAAAACAATACTTTCTCTACCTTATGGGTAAGAGAAAGTAAAAAGAAATAAAATTCGAACGAGACGGAGATCGAACTGAAGAGGATGTTCCTCTTCTCTCAAGGGAAACATCCTGGCACTGTGCCATTCGTTCCTGCTCGCTAACTCTATATATCGTTGATTTTGATAAAAGGGGCTAAATTTTCTTAATTTAAGCTTGGTTTGGTTTCAATAGGAATTTTACTGATTCATATTTCGCTTGTGAGTGCATGTATGGTAGCTCCAAGTTTTGGTGCAACTTAAATTCGATTGCTTATATCTTTACTTCATATTGTGGTTCAAATTTGAACTGAAATTTTTAACAATATAGTTTTAAAATGTTGTTCTATTATTATAAATTTTTTGTAATGATAGATATCGAAATCTTTGTAGTTTATATGAAGTAAAAGAAATTTGTAGTTTTCTATGCTAACATTAAAAATAATTAACTATTGTGAGTATTTACATACGTTTACGATTTTGCAACGTAACTGAAAAGCGTGTATGGCTTCCAATTTTTTGTCTGACCACTTACATATTTATTTACGCTTTTCTTCCTTCAAATTTCACATATATGAAAAAAGATACTACAGCAAGTTTATTATTGAAATTTATATGAGTAACATTCGTTGTTGTTTAAAATTACACGTACACTATATAATTTATAACATACAAATCGTCGCGCCAATAAGCAGCAATTGGAATGAGACGCATTAGGTACACAAGCAACTAACGATAGACTACGTAAATAACTAACTTTTATCGGAAAATGCGTGTTTAGCTGGAGCTTTAGTAAGTTGCAAGGATGCAAGAGTTTCCATCTCAAGACGGAACACTTATCCAGTATTTTCTATCAATAATGATAGAATATCATATTCAGGCTTAAAAACTTACTGTACAAATAAGATAAAAATACTTATAAATTATAGCATTGTAAGTGATTTCTTTTGAGAAGGGAAATTTTGCTCCCTTGAAACAGAGCATCTAAATGACGTATAAAATAAAGGACATTCCAATGCTAGGTTATAACTTCGATTTAATACGATTTCGCCGACTGTGCCAATTCCTCCAGAGGTATTTGCGTATTTCCCTCATTTTCTCTTAACGACAAATGTTATCACTCCTATTTTAACATTGGGTCTCGATGAATCAGAACTTGCGCAGAGGTTTCCGTGGTCGCAAGAAACTTGGTTAAAGAATATAGTCCATGAATATTCCCCCCGAAAAGCCAAAAAAACTATTACTCGAACCAGACAAGTCACAATAATAGATTTATATACAACGCAGAGCTTGAGTGTTCCTTGTTCAGAAATAATATTTCACAGCGTATTATAGAATTTGTCATTGGAACATGTTCTGAAATTTATTCCTCTTGGTAATACCGAAACAGGAAGCCACCCCTCCACACATGATGAAAATTGTGATTCTCTGTCTCTGGACCACACCTAACGATGAGTCCCAGTCCATCACCCATTGCCGAATGCGTAGCTATATAGTGAAGTTAAAAATAACTGAACTCAACTCATCTTTACCCAATTAACTCTCATTCGCAAATGCACAACTTAAATTACAATTGAATTAATTTGGGTTTAGATAGTCTACTTTTGAATTTTTTGGCGAAATTTATTGGCATCCCTGAATTACTATTTTCCGCCAAATTTGGTCACTTATCTCGTGAAGACACCAAATTCGTCACCAACGCTATTTTTTTTTTCCATGGGCAACAAATTCGATGATATAGCACTTAATCTGGCAACTTGAGTAGAAATTTTTTTAAAAAATTGTAGTGTTGAATAACCAAAGTCTGAAGCTCTAGGATCCTGGAATTTTCCGTCGATTGTTTTTTTTTTTTTTTTTTTTTTTTTTTTTTTTTTTCCGAATTAACTCCCTCGAAAGTTCTAGCAATCGCTAACGAAATTATCAAAAGGGAAAAATCATTAGTGTGATTGCTGACTAGAAAATGAGTTATATTCGTACTACTTGGTACATGGTATATATAGTATAAGCAAATGGCAGACTTTTCACTTCTAAGAAGATAGTTGTTGGCGGCAATATTTGCAGCTCGGGGATAAATTAGACAATTTGGAACCCAAACTTGACAGAAAGTCGTAGTTTTCGGTTACCTAAGTTTGAAGGCTCTAACTTCAATAGGAGTCGAGTTCTGAAATTTTCCAGTTCTATTCATTCCTCAGTTCGATCCATTGCTTTCCACGCAGAAGTACCTCCAAGATTTTCACTAAGAAGATCCTCGATTTGTTCAGTTTGTTTTTAGACTTCAAGTTTAGCAATTGCCTTTAAGAGACGGGGTTTATATTATTGATCACAGTTTCAGATTTAACGAAATTCCTGCTTTTGGGCGTATTTGGCGTTTTATACTGAACATTTGTGTTGACAGTTTTATTGGTTTATTTCTAGAATATTCGTTAATTCCAATTTTTGTTCGACTGTTTCCACAATACCCATTAAATAAAGTGCAGTCGTCGACCATAATCTGTTATGACTTTACGGACTACTTTTTACATGCAAGAATGTCAAAAATTTTCGTAATTTTTCCATTTATGGCTCTATAATTAGCTTCTCTGGAAATATCTATGATGGTAGGTCATATATGATGGCCAAAAATTTTATATTTTCTGTCATTACATATAAAACTCTCGTATATATCTCCAAATCAGAATGTGTTAGAAAAACCAAATGGAGGTGCAGAACTAAATATTATAACAAACATACATAAAAATTTACGATATTCTACATCTAAATTTTTTGACTTATGCCACATACATATACATATACACACATACGTACATACAGGCTTCCCGAAAAATTATACAATCGAAGATATCTTTAAAAGAGAAGATTGTGTCAAGACCAAAAATAGAGGTTTAAAACCGGACGTCATGACAGTCACAAATATAAATTTACAACATTTTACAAACATTCATTTTTGAGTTATGCGAGATACAATATCTTTTTGGCAAATCGTTATTATATGTAAGCAAGTAAAAAGAGTAAAAGAGATTTATAGATTACGACAGTAGTTACTACGAAATGTTATTTACAATAAATGTTTATTTTTCAAACGATTTTACATTTTTTAATTGTATATAATTTATTTCTAAATGTAAAGTAATTCAGAAATATTCTTTTTAAGCAGAGTTTAATTTAGTAATCGAATCGAATTCACGTATGTCTAAACTCTTTGATTCTTAATAGATTGATTCTTATTTTAGAAAATTAAAAATGGTCTACAGTAAATGATGATGACTTCTCTCTACTTTCTGAAAATAATAGACTCTAATTCTAATAATGTTATTCACAGTTGGCTTAAAAGTTCAAAAGAAAAATATTTGTATGCTTCATTGCATTTCTTTTTTAAGTCGTTTAAAAAGAAAAGAATTATTACACCTCGCAATAGGTTTTCCTCGTGTTTTCTTGTAGATTTATGTATTTTTCTCTAGGGACTAAAAATATATGGGAAAAATTGTTGTTCTCCAAAGAGTCAAGATATTCTAGATAAATGTCTATTATCAAGAATATCTTCAATATGATATTTTATTGAAATAAATGATGTTTTGATCGGGTAATGTATTTTAGTGGTACGTAAGGGGGAAATTAGTTATACCTTCTTAAATCTCTAGAGTTCAAAGTGACACTTAACCTTTCAAGTAAAAAATAATATACGATCAATTTTTGTCAAGATATTTTTAAAGATATACAATGAAATTTTACTTAAAAAATGAAAATTTTATGAGCTTATACATACGAGTATATTACAAAAATAAATCTATAAACTTAATTCTTCTTTTTTTCAATAAAGAAGAAAATTAAAATTTGTGAGGTTTACAAGTTATCCAAAGTATATCGCAAGATATATCTATTCTTATATGCGGAGAAAAAAAAAAAAACGCTTTTTGTATTTTTTATAAAAGACAACGCAGAATATATTCCTTTTCAATCAGTTTTCCTAACCTTTTATTTTGCTATATTTATACGTTTTGAGGTTACCTAAATCTGAAAAATAAGGCTTTTAATTGTTATTCTCTGTTTGTGCGTGTGTGTGTGTGTTTATCTCTGTTTGTTTGTGTTATCAACATAACTTGAACAACTATTGGTAAGAAATCCAAACTTGACATTCCAAACTTGATATTCTAAAATTGTATTATATGGTTACTTGAAACTTTTCTTTGAGACTGGGCAAATTGTTCGTGTACAGGAACACACAAAATTATTAAAAGATATTATGTCGATTAGCGATATTGTAAGCAGGTTCAGATAAACATCAAAATGCACAAAATAAGATTAAATTGACGTATATTTTTTTATGCACAAAGCATGTTTCATATAGAGTACGGTATGAAAGGTACTTATAGTTTAATAAAATGCCATATTAAAATTTTCTGCATGTTAGTACCTTTTTTGATATGCCTAATAGGGAATTTGAAGTTGTATTATACTTATAATATAAGTGTACATTATTTTCAATGTTAAATCTAAACAATGTTTCGTGTATATGTAATTTACAGGTTATACACAGGCTTACTCAAATACTGTTAAACGAATTTGAAAGAATGTTGCAGGTAATAATTCCGCACTTTTAAATACTTTTATTGTTATAAGTAACACCCTTAAATCTGTTTTGAATGTTGCTGTAATATTCAAACAAGAGGTAGAAAGGTAGAACCCATCATGCATATGTATTTTAAATGAAGTTGTTTTTACAACAATTTTCAACTGTTGTTGAAATGAGTGTTTAATTACAGAATGTTTAATTACATACCTCTTTGCCTTCCATATTAAACTTTAATAATAAGTCTTCAATATTGTAAGTTAAAATTGTATCAGCACCATACTAGAATATTTTCATTCTTTTACTCATATATAGCATAGAAAGCATTGTTTTGGGGTCAAAATTTCGAAATTAAGATTTTGATCTGCGAACATGATTTAAGATTCTCTGAGCTCAAAAATCATGTTTTTAGTGTTTGGTCTGTATTTGTCTCTGTGAGTCTCTGAAAGTATTATCACTATAATTCAAACACAAATATTTGCAAGAGTTTAAAGCTCGGTATTCTATATATGTATCATATTTTGCAAAATCCTTTTATAGTGTGTTGAACATTCACATATCAGAAAATTGTTATCCTAAGATAAAATGGAAGAGTTACGCTTAAAATTGTTTTTTTTTTTTTTTTGTCCCTCAACCCCTATAAGGGAAAAAGCGGGGAATTTGGAAAAATCCCGTCATAGTTGGGGTTTTATGCAAATAACCAATCCATGCACCAAAATTAGTAAAAGCAGCTCCCATATATTCCCCAGGACAAATTTAATACAAAAGGGGTCTCTCAAATTTTTACCTAATAAATCCACTACTCCCCTAAATCAAAATTCGCAAAACACTCAAAATATGTTTTTAGATATGTACTACAAAAGACGCACAACCGTTTTCAACTGCATTTTTTATAGAGTTCTACTAAAAAAAAACAGGATTTTTCTAAGTTCCTCAGCCCCCCCCTCTAAAAAAGAAACAATTTTCCCCTTTCAAATCGAAAATTCAAAAATCGAACATTTTGTTTTCTCTCTATATATACATACATATATATTATTCGAATATAGTCTCGTCATGTGCAATTTCTTCCATATCAAATAGTTTGGAGCTGAATAATAACCGAAAACGTGTTTTCCACTTTCCCTTCCCAGCGCGGAAAGTTAGGAATTTTGCAAAATCCCGTCCAAGTGGGTGTTAGGGCACTAGAAACAACATACCCAACAAAATTCGAGACTCAGTCCTACATAGAATATCTACGGCAATGTTGAGTCAGTGAGTGGATATACTTGCTTGATGGTGTGTTTGGTATGCGTACTTGATGGTGAGTGTTGCAACTCTATCAGAAAAGCTTTAGCTTTTATTACTCTGTTTTTTAAGTTCTTGTTGACCAAAAATCCTACTCCGCTGCATCTTCCATTATCAGTTCCTTCATAATAAAGCATATTTCCACTCTTTAAATCTAGAGATTTTTCACATTTTCTTCTAACTTCACTGAGACCTACAATATTCCATGTAAAATGTCGTAATTCTTCTTCAAGCTCAAGGAATCTACGTCCGGAGCTAAAGACCTGCAATTTAAGGTATATATTCATTCTATGGCAGCTGACCCGGTGATTCTTCGCACCCTTCTTGTTTTCGCGCTTGCTGCCCAGAGAAGGGACATTTCGGCCGCCGGGGACTGAGGGCCATTGTACATATGAAACAGCTATTTTGAAATATGAAGGAGGAATGGGCCAATGTCACACCACTCTGGCCAATGCGTCTTGGTGCGAGCCCATCAGTGTTGGTTTGTATTGGTAGGCATTACTAACAGCTGCATCACGTGAAGGTACGGATTGGACGTTAGACCTATGTCCTGGCCGGTTCCTCCAACGATGAATAATGGAATTGGAGAGTCTCCTTTCAGTTGATATATATATATATATATATATATATATATATATATATATATATATATATATATATATATATATATATATGTATATATATATGTATATATATATTGTGTTGTTTTTGACATGCATCTATTAATTGCTAAATAGTTAAGGTTAAAATATCTATCATTTATATATATATATATATGTATGTATTTGTAATTCAATCGTTTTCGCAGAATTGAGTAATTCAACCTCAATAACGGATTACATGATATCCCTAATTACTATTTATGATATTCTTTGTGGATGATCACTTTTAGTGTCATATCTTAATAAATTCGCCGAATTAGTTTCTCATTTTTTGTTATTATTTCTCAATTTTTATATGAAAACTTTTTATGTCATCCAATACGTAAACATGGGCATCACGTGTTAAACATTCGATTTTTTTCCCCTTAAAATTAAGCGAAAAATTTCCAGGCTTTCAGTCATGCTTTTACCTCCAAGGTGCACATGTTAGTTGCACCTGAAGAAGAAAGGCCACATCCTTTCGAAACCATGAGTACTTCGTTTTTTTTTTTTTTTTATTGTGCGTGAAGAAGTTTTTATGTTTACATATTTATTGCATAGCAGTTCTTTAATTTATTATTGTTAAAAATTTGTGATTACATTTTTTATATAAATTTATTTCGTCATTATTTCTAATAGAATAATGCATTTAAACAGTAGACAAATATTGTAGGATGGACTTTTTCATTGTTTGGATGTTTCGGTGAGTGGAACAACTTATTAAAGATCGAAAAAATAACTGTAAAATAATTTTATTTGAGACATGAGAGTCTAATCATAGCCTCCTAAACTAGATGCCTGTCGCGTGTCTCGGAAACTTGAAACAGTTCAAGCGGTAGACAGCGCCACCCCCACCTGGTACAGATTGCGCGAATTTTTTATTCAACTGTCACAAATAATTTTATGAAGTGATATATGATATATATAATCGACGTTTCTTCGATTTTATTTGCCTTTTATTTATATCAAATCCCACTTTTAAAAATTTTTGGTGGCTGTTGGATAAAAAAGTCGCGCAATCTGTACCAGGTGGAGCTGTCTACCGATTGAACTGTTGACAAGTTTCAGAGCCACGCAACAGGCATCTAGTTTAGCAGGCTATGGTCTAATATATAAACATATTTTCCTATAAGATTTTAAATATACGGATATTTAATATATCACTTATGCATCTGTATTCATATCAAACGATTTTCTGCTTATTTTTACATATATTTTCTTTAAACATATTCTTAACTAGACCAGGCAAATTAAAGCTAAAATCGGGAAAAATAAAATTAAACTCGATCCGTAATAACTTAAATGCAGTCAACACAAACTGACGCCGACCCGCAGAGAGAGAGAGAGAGAAAAAGGAGTGGACTGAAACCGAAGGACAATTATAGTCAAAAGTCCGTATCTACCAATAAAATTGTTTTATTGTTTTAAAACCCTTTTAAGACCTACTTAAATATTTTAATGACTTTTCTCCGTATCATTCGATTAAATAAGGATATTTAGGTATTATTAATCGAAAATGTTTCAGTTCACTCTTGGAATTGCATTAATTTAACTAAAATAATGTAATGAATATCGTATTAAAATTTGTCCTGTTGAAAAGAAAGTATACATATATTGTCTTTCTTTGAAAACATTGAAATATTTAGAAATATTTGCATAAGCAAAAACTCTTATCATTTGAAAATTATTGTTAGAGAAAAAAGGGATCAAATAAATATTTTCTTTGATTGTAAAAAAATCTTTAATTTATGACATATTTTCTGATAAGAAATCTCTAAAATAATAAATAAAAAAAAAAAAAAATGAAAATGAAAATCGAGTTGAATATCACATTACTTTTTCAAATATATAATTCATGTAATCCAATTCTTAACATTCTTATAGACAAACGTAGACAACTATAAACTTCGTGACAAAGGACAGAAACGGGAAGGAAATTTTTAAATCAGCAGAAGAAGAGGAATTGCAGCACCTTTTTTTATATTTATGCATCATATATTGCCATTAATAATCCTTCATTTGGCTCTATGAGTTGTGGCCACAACGCAGCGAACATGCTGTTGGCCGCGTGCTGGTACCCTGATTAAGGTCAATTTTATTTATGCCACTTCTGTGCCACCTGCATCTTTACTGTTGACCTCATTCATTGCTAAAAATCGTCAACTGTCATTGGTTTAAGCACATGTAGCAACCTGAACAGATAACAGCTGCAGGATGCCATCCGTAAGCCAAATCGACACCATTACTATAGGTTTTGCTGGTTTATTATGATTACTGTAGTAACAAATTTTGTTTCAAACAGGTACGGGAGGCAGGAAACATTCTAAGAAATTTTCGTAAAATTTGGAGAGTTGACCGTAAAATTATATGACTAGCTCACTTTTCTAAGGGGAAAAAAGGTCATTACCCGTATTTGTAACAAATATATGCCGTTTATTAAAGGTCACTTTCCTTCTTCGAGAATAAAATCATAACAGATTTTTGGGCACAACTTTATTTTTACAGTGAGAGGATGTAACATTTTTCCGAAATCTAGTAGGCAAATTTTTCATAGTGTGGGAAATCTTACTATCTTATGATTTCAGATACTGTAATACTAAGTTTTGATTTAGTCTTGCACAAAATTTAAAACGGAGACATAAGATAAAGCTTGGAGAATCTTTTATATATATATTATATATATATACTAGCTGACCCGACAAACGTTGTTTTGTCATATAAATTATTTCTAGAGAATATTTTGCTAGAAAAAAATAACTAACTTATTGTAAGTGTGTAAGGATGTGGTATATAAGTGGAAGATATATGGAGCGCTGTGAACGGTGAAAGAATATAAAAATAACAAAACACCAATCATTTATTTTTTTAATTTATTAAAATTGATTCTTTAAAATTATATACATATCGCTACTTATAACAATATTACTAAAAAACAATATCAATCCCTTAATGCAACAGAGTGTACAATATTTTTTGTTATCCCATCTTTCGCCAATACAAACAAACTGGATGGTTTGCCCACTCGAGAGTCACGTATGTGCTCAAATCCAAGCCACAGGCAGACATCGTTTGGCCCTGAGACTTATTGATAGTCATTGCAAATGCCAATCTAATTGGAAATTGAGGGCGTTTAAATTGAATTGGCACATCTGTGGGTATAATAGGGATTCGCAGTAGTAATATATTTTCACCTCGGAATTTGTCATTTAAAATGATGGCTTCGATAACATTTTTCATTAATTTTTTTATGACTAATCGCGTGCCGTTGCACAACCGTTGTGGGTTCAAATTACGAAGCAAAATAACCGGAGATCCAACCTTCAGTTGTAAAATATGCGGTGGCATGCTTGGTAAATCCAATGAGTTTAAAAACTTTGTTGGATAATTTACAGCTTCGGTGGCATCGCAAACTGTATCATTAGATTTGTAGGACACCAAGTCTCCTGGTAACAAATGTTGTATCTTGAGATTCAATTCGTTGACGTCCACATTTTTTGCTGCTAAAATTGCTCTTTCTGCCAGCCACTCATGATTTGTGTATCGTCTGTGTACATTGGGAAATATCTGGTCAATAAGAGCATCTTGAGAATCAATGATTGTGCAGAAATCGGTCGGTAATTTTATGCATCCAGTTTCATCTGTAGTAACTTTTCCATCGCCGATATCTAACAATTGTTTTGAGAATGTTTCAGCGGATGGATCTTGAAGCTTTTGAACGCACAAATTTACTTTCAGTTGTACTTTTTCAACATTACGCCACAATGACGATGATTTTAAGCACGCGTTGATCTCATCAGCGTATGTTGAACGCGAAATAACGGAAAGTGCTTGTCTGAAATCACCTGAAAAGAGTAACAGAGTACCGCCAAATAGTTTGTCGTTGTTTTTTATATCTTTCAATGTCCTGTTCGACGTCTCAATCGAATGTTTGTGTGCCATAGTGCATTCATCCCAGATAAGAATTTTACACTATTTCAGCACTGTGGCCATGGACGATTGTTTTTTTTTTATGTTGCACACTGCGTCTGGGTTATTTTGAATATTTAGTGGCAGTTTAAATAATGAATGAGCTGTTCTGCCTCCATCCAATAAAGTTGCCGCAATGCCAGATGATGCAACAGCCAATGCGATGCCATTATTTGATCGTATTTCGGCGAGAATTAGCGAAATAAGGAATGTTTTGCCAGTTCCACCTGGTGCACCCCCCCCCCCCAAAAAAAAAAAAAAAGAATCCACCTTGTCCTGCCAAAACTGCGAGCATGATGCGGTCGTAAATGGTTCTTTGTTCTTCATTCATTAGTGGGACATTGCGAGCAACAATCGCTGCCATTTCTACAGTATTGTATTGTAGTTCACGATTCAATTCAGTGCTTATTAAATCAGATGCATTTCGATTTGTTGAATGCATACCGAAATGACTGAGTGGTAAGTTGGCAATGATAATGCAAAGATCTTCAATAGCAATCAATGCTTCATTGTACATAGCGTCACTGAATACTATCGTTAGATCGTTGCACCGCGAACGATGTTGATGCAATATATCATCAGTCATTGAATCTTTGTGATTATCCCATAATGTCTCTGCTCGGGCCGGGAAACATGTAGTCAACACCATAGCAATAGTAGACGAATTTGTTTTGCTGTACAGTTCAGTCCTACTTCAGCAAGCATACACTCCCACTGGTTGTCGTCTTCCAGCAAGCCGAGTGCAAGGCATGCATCTTTATACGTTGGATACTGTTGTCCATTCACTTTACGTAAATCTTGAAATGACAAAGGGACGATGACATTAACCAATAACAGTCGAAGATAAAAGCACTCAGTCTGCCTTGGATTGACTGTAAATACTCGTCCCGAGGTGTTTGATTTGAATAAACCGGGACATGCTTCAATCGGCGTGCCTTGCTTGCGGGGCATCCATTTTTTTGTTGGAGCCCATGTGAAATAGCGTGGTACTTCTGAATAGAGTAATGTCCGTGCAAAAGCACCAAAAGCATCCGCACGATTACACAATTAAAAAAATTCGGTGAGTGTAGTTTTTGGTGGATTTATAGCACGATCAATCGCTGCCTCGCTCGTGAAATATACGCGCTGGCCATTTTCAAGATGGAAGGCTAAATAAAGAACTGCTGGATCCCGTTCATGAATTGGGAAACCAAAGATACACCAAACAGCTTCATTGGAGCTGACGGGGATTTGGTTGAAGGGAATTGGAATTTATAGGATTTTATTTATAAATTCCAATTCCCTTCAACCAAATTCCCTGTTCCTGAGCTTCAAAAATGGGGTATCTATAATGTCCCTTGTAATAACTGTGATTTATCTTATATTGGTCAAACTAAAAGAAATCTTGAATGTCGTTTACGTGAACATTCTCGGTATGTTGTTAATCAAGAAATTTCTAAATCTTCTATTGCGAAGCACAGTTGGGAATTTGATCATAGTTTTAATTTTAAGAGTGCCAAAATTATCTTTCATGCCAAACGCGTTTCCGAACTGGATTTTTTAGAAAATTTAGCTATTTACCTTAATCGTGATAAAATTGTCAATGAAAAATCTGATTCCACTTTGCTGTCTACAGCCTGGAAAAATTTGTTTAATTCAAATAAATAATTTCCTTCATTATGTTTATAACATCATATTAGTTATAATAAAATAATTCTAATTTAAATAAAAATAATAATAATTAATGGATAAATTTTATTAAATTTACTTATTAGTTAAATATTATTGAAAAAAAAAATAATAATTGTTTACTCCTTTCCTCCCTCCTCATTTTGTGGTGTGTGTGTACGTGTGTTCTTCTCTGATTGGTCCGGTCCTGCATGTTGCTTCGTATTGGTTGTTTGTGTTGCTCCTCCCCCTCTGGATTTTGTCCTGCTTTCAGTCTTGCTTTTGCCTCCAAGGCAGTTGCACGTGTTTGCACCTGATGAAGAAAGGCTACGTCCTTTCGAAACCGGTTGTGCTGATTTAAAATTTATGGTGTGTGAAGAAGTTTGAATTTCTTGCTATTAATATGAGCATTGAATGTTTTGCTCAGCAGAGGCGAATATGGGACCACCCAACGGTTATCAATGTCAATATCTATGTTGTTGACATAGATGACCGCTATAGATGATAAGATTGTCCGCCATTATCGGGATTTCTTCGACGATATATTGGATATCCGTCAACATTTGTGATCGTGAAATTTTTCGGAAAACTTTTAGTACATTTTCCATCTGCACAAATAATAATGGCCTAAAAATTCATTTTCCATTTTAACATAAAATAACTCCGTCGGATATTGACGAATTTTTTAAAAGAATATACCATTTTAACTAATTTTAACATTTTAACAATATTAACATTGAAAAAATATTTTAAACACTTATGGTTAAAAATTCATTTTCCATTTCAACATTAAATAAATTCTGACATCGTGTTTACGATTCTAAAATATTAACTTTGAAAAATATTTTAAACACTTCGTAAGATACGGTTAAAAATTCATTTTTCATTTCAACATTAAATAAATTCTGACATCGTGTTTACGACAACTCACGCCATCTAGGTGGAAAAGTTGTTGAAAGAGCTGGTTAAAAATCAATTAAGAAAGAACTAATTAAGTTACAACTTTCATTTGTAAATCTAAACCATTCTCGAATCCACCTGAAGACACACAAAAAATTTCATTAAACTCAGTCCAGCCGTTTAGGAGGAGTTCAGTGACATACACACGCACAAAAGAAATATATATATAAAGATATATTTTCCCCTTACTGAAAATTGTTATTTTACCTTCTGAATTAAGAGTCACTCGCAAAACATAAATCATTCATAAATATTTCTAACGTTAGAAATACAGTTAATTTTTCTTAAATTTTAGGTGATATTCTCTATCATTAATTTACAGTATTAAAACGGTGAAAACAGGCTTACCGAGAATCAAAAATATTTCCTTATTTAAACATTTTCCCCTACAAATATATAATACACTGAAAAGTAAAATCAGCGTAGATTATTTTCCGATATTTGTTTCTAAATTATAAATTATTGACGATTTTATCAATTCGCGAAATAATGAAAACTAATTTTTCTCTAATAACTGTTCAGAAAGGCTTTCAATTATCCATTTACTGTCACTCAATATAAGTTTTTTAAATAGATAAAACAATGTAATAATCTTCAGCTACTTTTTATAAATAATACAATGTATATACATTAATATTACACTGTACGTCATTTTCTTCAATTTTCCGATACGTCATAATTGAAGATTTATTCCCTTGGATATTTCGAAAAAAAAAGTAATAACCGAATAAATTTTTGGTTCCTTGCCAAAGCGAAATCCGTTTTAATATAAAACGATTTATTTGGTGTGAAGCATATATATTTTTTAAAAATAAGAACATTTAGAAACGAAATGCATGGGAAAATAAATTTTGATTATTTTCTGAGATTCTTATTAATTTTAATAATTAATGAACATTACAATATAAAAAACTGTCCACTTAAATAAAGCTATTTTCATTTAATAATTCATTCATGTTTGTTTGAAATATAATAATTATCTCTTATTATAAATGAAACTGTAAAAGTTATAAAAACGTTTGATATTTTTTATGTAATATATGAGGTTCTTTTAGGTTTCCACCTTAATTTTAAAGAGTTATAATTTAGATTTTATTAATTTTTATTTTGTAAATACCATAAAACCACTTTTTTCTGTATGGAACAGCTTTTGTTACTTAAAATTTGTCACATTTCGCACCGAAGTAGCTCAAACGTTTCTCGCCAAGTTCTTTAGTTACGCAATTGCAATAGCCACTTCAATTCATCAAAACGGCCAAAAATACTTAAATTCGCCAAAGGGGTTCCATACTACAGCTGTGCCTTTTATATTAATTAATTTATTTGTTTGTAATATATTTTATTATTGACTTCGGAAAATGTTTCAAGCATTTTTCTTTTCATTTTACACCTTTGTTCCGTTCTTTCATTGATTTCAAAATTCTATAAAAAATACTTAAACCTGGTCAACGCCTGGTACATCTGCTAGTTATAAAAAAAATTGTAAAAGTTATAAAAACTCTAAGGGGGGGAAAAAGTAATTTTAAAAGAAACACAACAAAACGCACGTTGTTCATATTTTTTCTTATACTTTATTATTCAACACCATTTTTCTGTTTTTTGTTGAATATAAAACCGACTATATTTATTATTGCCTCTATATTGTTGTTTTATTAATACTGAGAAAAAAACATGCAACTGACATCTAGAATCTAAATTGTGGCTCTAGAAAAAATAGTTCCATGTCATCTTTATCTAGTCCCCTTTAAAAGCGAGTTCTATAAACCCCTATTAGAATTCTAGAAATTCACCGCACTTTAGGATGTAGAAAAAAAGCGATAAAAAGCAACAAAAAACATACAAAACCGGGAAAAAAATCAGTCAAAATCCCGTAGAAAAATCATGGGATGAAAAAAAAACCTTACAATGTCAAGTGTACAAAAAAAAAAAAAAAAAAAAAAAAGGTTAACACCGGAAGGAATAAATGAGCAAAATGGACTAGAAAAAGACATTGAGGAGATGGGGGAACGGTTGGGGAATTAAACCTATCGCCAAGGACTAATAATACTCGTTTAGTATAAATTTGCCTATATTATCGAGGTCAAACGTATTTAAAAATTTCCGCAAATAAATGTGAGCACAAGACGCGAGTTTTAGCAACTATAATTTGGCGTATTACCCAATTCTAGGAAATCAAGCGAGAATTTTTCGCATTACAAAGGATTCAGAATATTCATAATATTGCTCCACCATCTAGAAATAAATAGACTAGAAACTCTCGATCATTGCGTCTATTCAGCTTATTAACTTACCTTATATGCATAGTTGGGAAATCTATATTTATAGTTTGGGGATTTAGAAAACGACCACTTATTCATTCTAGATGAAGGCGGTAAAATTTTTTTTCTTCTCAGTGAAACCTTTGAAGAGAAGTGAGATATTATATCCCACCAAATTTTAATTTCCAACTGAATATAAATCGCCAAGGAAATTTTTAATAAAATGTTACTATAAAAATTAAGATGAAAAACTGCATTTATTTCTTCTCTTCTAGCATTTTTCCGGTAAATTCTTGTACTATTTTTTTTTAAGTGAGCAAAATTATATTATTCTTCAAAGGATAAAATCATGACATTTTTAAAGTTAAAAAATGTTTTTAATTGAATCTTAATTCACTTTTTAAAAAAATTGCACAAAATATTAATCGTTCAATTATTAATCTACTGTTTTTTTTTAAACCTTGGAAATTATAAAATTTCAAGAAAATGAGCCTGCATTTTTAACATTTAAAAGCATTATTTAAATAAAAGAGTATTATGTCAAAGTAGCATTTAAAAATACATTGTTATTTTACTAATCTTGAAAAGTATTCATGATTTTAGCATATCGCGGCATATAACATATTCGTATGCAAATATTTTTCTATACATGGTAATGCTTTTCACTGAACCAAAATTTAAATGTAGTTGTAACTGGGACTATTGCATGTGCTCGTGCAGTATGAATGGCGTACATTAAACTTTTTTGCTAATTACTTCAATAGTGAAAAAAAGAAACATAGATTATTAAAAAAACAAGTTATGAATTTTTTTTTATAAATTTTTCGAGTGCAAAAATACACTTTTTAGAAATGAAATCTAAATCATTTATGTTAAAATATTTTAAAGACTAAAAAGAGAGCCGTTTAATCAGTTAAAAAATCTAAATTGCATTTTTTGTTAAAATTGTATTTTTAAAACTTAATGTGAAAGATATTGGAAAATAATACGTACAGTCGGTAACAAAAGTGTCCGAACACTAGCAAAAATTCCTATGTAAAAAAAGTACACTTCATACGGTTCTGTTAAATAAATCCTTATCGAATCATGTTCTTAGACTGACTAAGAACAGGATTCGACAAGGATTTATTTAACAAAACAGTATTAAGTGTACTTTTTTTACATAGGAATTTTTGCTAGTGTTCGGACACTTTTGTTACCGACTGTACTGGTCTATCTCGCGCCGTGATAAATATATTAAAAAATAAAATTAAATAAGATTAAAAAAATAAAAGATCAATTTACTGTTTTAACACTTTCCAACAACGTTGAAAAGTGTTTATGACTTCGGTTTGTCTGTCTGTCTGTCCGCGCTCTAACTCCCGTAAATATTTATGAAATTTCTTGAAACTGATATATGTTATTCAAGTTTACTATCGGAAGGTCCCTATTAAAAATGGAGTTTATACCTCTCCTGGTTTGTGTACAGGGACACCTGAAAGTATTTCAAAGCATTGTGTTCTATGAGAGGTATTTCTACAAACCATATTTTCATACCTTTACTGTAGACTTATCTTAATGAAATTGAAATATGTTAATCAAGTTCACTATCGGACGTTCCCTATGGAAAATGGAGTTTATACCTCGACTGGTTTGTGTACAGGGACACACGAAAGTATTTCAAAGCATTGTCTTCTATGAGAGGTATTTCTATAAACCATATTTTCATACCTTTACTGTAGACATACCTGAATGAAATTGAAATATGTTATTCAAGTTCGCTATTGGATGTTTTCTGTATAAAATGGAGGAAATTGAAATATGTTATTTATATGCACAAAAGAATGCTTTGCACAGAATATAGCATGATTAGCATTAGATTTACAGGGTGGCACAAAAATATCTAGTTACATTAAGGGCTATTAATAAACAATTGCTAGAATTGTACTTTCGTTTACGTTAAGCGGTTTTTAACACTTTCTAACATTTTTTAAGCATGAATATGATTTCAGTTTTGTGTATCTGCCTGTCAGTCTGTTTGTCTACCTGTCTGTCTGTCTGAGCTCTAACTCCCGTGAATATTTATGGAATTTCTTGAAACTGATATATGTTATTGAAGTTTACGATCGGATGTTCCCTATTGAAAATGGAGTTTCTACCTCTACTGTTTTGTGTACAGGTACACCCGAAAGTATTTCAAAACATTATGTTCTATGAAAGGTATTTCGATAAACCATATTTTCCTACTTTTACTGTAGACATATCTCAATTAAATTGAAATATGTTATTCAGATTCCCTATTGGATATTTCCTGTATAAAATAAAGCAAATACCACTACTGATTTAAGTACAGGGACACTTAAAATTATTCCAAAGCATTGCGTTCTATGCGAGATATTTCTATAAATCAAATTTTAATAACTTTACTTTCCACGAAGTTTTAGGAAATAAAAATATGTTATTTATATTCACAAAAGAATGTTTTACATAGAATATAGCATGGTTATCATTAGATTTACAGGGTGACACAAAAATATTCAGTGATATTAAGATCTATTAATAAAAAATTGCTAGAATTGTACTTTTGTTTACTTTATGCGTTTTTGAAACTTTCTATCATTTTTCTAGTGGGAATATAATTTCAATCTCTGTATCTGTCTGACTGTTCTTCTGTCTATCTGTCTCTGTCCGTCTGTCTGTTTTACTGCGCTCTAATTCCCGTAAATATTTATGGAATTTCTTTAAACCGATATATTTTATTCAAGTTGACTATCGGATGTTCCCTATTGAAAATGGAGTGAATACCTCTTCTGGTTTGTGTACAGAGACACCCAAAAATATTCGAAAGCATTGTGTTCTATGGGAGGAGTTTCTATAAACCATATTTTATTACCTTTAATGTATAGAAACTTCAATGAAATTTTAATATATTATTCAATTCCCTAACGGATGTTTCCTATGTAAAATAGAGCCCATTCCTTACTGGTTTGTGTACAGGGGCACTTGAAAGTATTCCAAAGCATTGTGTTGCATAAGAGTTATTTTTATAAACCAAATTGTATAATTTTTTTCTCCGCAATTGAAATATATTATTTGTATGCATAAAAGAGTGCCTTCTCTGTAATATAGTTCGGTTAGCATTAGATTTACAGGGCCACACAAAAATAATCAGTTACATTAAGAGCTATGAATAAAAATTTTCTGGAATTGCACTTTTGTTTACATGAGCGTTTTAAAACTTTCTTATAATTTTAGTGGGAATATAATTTCAATTTGTGCATCTGTCTATCCGATTGGCTACCTTTCTATCTGTTTCTCTCCGGCTCCTATCATTCGTGAATACTTTGAGAATTTAAAAAAAATTATACACTCAAGTTCCTTATGGAATGTTCTCTAATTAAAATGCCATTAATAGGTCCTGTACAACTAGTTTGTTTACAGGGACAACAAAAATAACAATAAAAAAACAAACAATGTATTACGTTTTAAGACAGAATTTTTCAAAAGTTATATTTAAAAATATTTCTACTATAAAAATCATAGAAACATTGACATGCATTATTAATATTCTAAAATATTGTTTTTTATAGAACATGATATGATTAACTTTCAGATTTACAGGGCTACACTAAAATATTCAGAGAGATTAAAATCTGTAATTATAATCTAACGGCTGCGTTTTCTTTTGCGTTAAGCCTTTTTAACACTTTCCAAAATGCCTAAGAGTAATTTTAAAATCAATTAATCTATCTGCTATCTATCTATCAATTAATCTATCTAATCTGTTTTTCAGTCGTTCTGTCTGTTGTGTGATAAAGTAGGCAAAACATATTAAAAGTTATTTGATACAATTGCATACAGTTGGAAAGTGTTACTAATCAATGCGTACTGCATGATTTTTCTTTATTGTTTATTTTATTATGTTCTTTAATTTAATTTTAATTTTATTTTTTGATAGTCCTTAAACAACACAAATTTTTACATTACAAGAAATAATTAGATATTACAATAGTTTTTAATTATTTCCTGTTTTTGAAGCTGGAATCTGAATAAAATTTTTTCATAATAATAATAATAATAATAATAATAATAATTAATGATATTCAGTAAAGAATTCTTTCAATTTATTTATTTTTATAACTATTTTTAATTGAAAAGCATTTTTTGTTTTACTACCATTTGGAATATTTTGAAGTACCTTGAAAATTCTATAATGTTACATTTTATTGCTACAAACAAAAGCTTGCAGTATCTCATCCATTTCAATATACGCTCTATACTTTGTATGTACTACAAAATATGCACCTACAATGGAATGTGTCCTGCTTTGGCATTCTGCTGCCCGCATGCATTAATCACAAATGTGTTGAAACTGCTTTCGAAATTTGATGGATATTCACATGGTTGTGTATGTTCATTACATTCGAAGAGGATTGTCATTAATGGGCGCAGCTTATCATATCACTAATGAATTCGCATATGATTAATGAATGGAGTATGCTTATTGTAATTGTTTTCTTAAAGATGCAGTGGTTTGTAAAGTGGAATTTTACAACTGAAGTACATTTTAGATAATAAAAATATAATATAAATATCATTACAAAATATTTTCTCATGTTTATGTAAAGATATGCAATTCAAGTTCAAAGTGAATATTAAAAAATTATGCTTTTTAAGTGTAGAAATAACGCATTTTTTTTTTTAAATTGAGTAAACTATATTCAGAAATATTTAAGCTTTAAAACTTCTTCACGCTCCATAAGATTGAAGACAGCACAACTGGTTTCGAAACAACGAGGACTTTCTTCTTCAAATGCAAAAAACACGTGCTACCGCCTTGGAGGAAAAAGAAGACTGAAAACAGAGCGAAATCCAAAGGGGGGGGGGGAGCAACTCAACTAACCAACAGCAAGCATCCAGCAAGACCAATCAAAGAAGATTACAACCAAAAAACAGAAAAACAAAAGAAACGAACGCACACACACAGAGAGAAAAAATAAATAAATAAATAAATAAATAAAACTAAAAAAAAAAAAAAAAAAAAAAAAAAAAAGAGAGAGAGAAGGAATAATTTATATTCTGAGAGTTTTATATAGATATTGTATTCAGAGAGTTTTTTAAATATTAAGATTTCACACTTAAGAATTCATTCTGTACCAAGAGTTTTAAGTTGTAGTTTAATTTTAGCTTGCCAGTAGAAAATGGAAATTTTGACGAAATATTTCGTCTGAAAAAACTTTAGATTTAAAAAAGAAAAACCCACTTTAGCAATTTTATTCAACATCTTTATTGAAAGAAATGCGTTATATATTCTCCACTTCTGTTATTATTTAATAAAATAAATAAAATAACTCTTTTAAAATCAGTTTTTAAAAATATTGCTCACTATTCACGAAATAATACATAATAACACAGCGAATATATTTATGTTAATTAATTAAATCTCATGATTTTCTCGGTAAGTTTTAATTTTTTTCTTTCTTAAAATTTTGCTTTTTTCAGTAGTTAATATCTTAATTTATTACTTTTGTTACCATATGATCTTGAAAAATATTTGGGAAAAGTTGAGTACCCTGAAAACTTGTTAAACCCGCTCCATTAGTTTTAAGCTATGGTGGCCTCTACTCCTACTTCTTTTTCTAGTTACTATTATACTTTTCTGCTATTCTTTCATCATTTTTGCTATACATGATCACACCTACCTATGTTTCATAAAAAATTCATATTATTATTTTCTTATCTTTTTCCTAGGATAGGGCTTCTCTAAATTCACGTCTTCCTTCCTGGTGTTTGATCATTGTAATAAATTACATACATACATGTATATATATATATATATAGTAAATAAATTGAGTAATAGCCAAATAATGTTAATTATTTCAAATTTCTGGTGTTTGAAGTCGTTTTTCTTTTTGGGGAAATTTGTGGAGAAAAAAACATTTGGGGAAAGTTGGGTACCACCCCCCCCCCCAAAAAAAAAAAAAAAAAAAAAAAAAATTGTTAAACCCGCTCCGCTCCATTAGTTTTAAGCTGTGGTGGTCTCTGCTCCTACTTCTTTTTCTAGCTATTATTATACTTTTCTGCTATTCTTTCATGAATTTTACTATATATGATCACATCTACCAATGTTTCATAAACAATTCATATTATTTTTTTTTTCATCTTTTGTCTTGTATCGGGCTTCATTTTCATATGTGGTTGTTTGTTTCTAAATTCACGTCTTTCTTCCTGGTATTTGATCATTCTAATAAATTACACATATATATATATATATATATAGTAAATAAATTAAGTAATAGCTAAATAATGATAATTATTTCTAATTTTTGGTATTTGAAGTCGTTTTTCTTTTTGTAAATTTTAATCTACATATTCTTTTCAATTTTTGTATGATTTTTGAATTGTTAAATCTCATGTGGTGTATAAAAGCCTTAGTACTGTTAAAGTTTTAGCATATGCTTAGAGTACACTGAAATATACACCTTTTCCATACGACATAAAATCAGGTCCTGTGGTGAAGTATTGTGCTGTTGTATACTGACAATTTAAAAGCTTTTCATTAAATTTCTTTTCATAAAATTGTTCCTGTTCTTCAGGTGATATAGTTTCCTTTTATACGATGTTTGAAAAGGTAATAATAATAATAATAATAACATATTATGTTCTAAAATTGAGTTCTAAATTTAAAATTTCTTTGTTTGCTGCAACATTGAAATGATGTCAATATTTGTAACTTTAGTTACTATACCCATAATCCTAGAAAATACACATGTATTTGATTTATTTATATTTCAAATTGTTTCAGTAAATAATGTTCCATTCATTACTTTGATTAATAGCTAACACACTAATCCTGTATTTGCGGTATAAATATTACATTTACATTAATATTATACATCACATTAAGTGCAATTTATTAAAGAAATTGTTCAATGTGTTAATATTCTATTTTTTTTTTAATTATATGTCTAAATGGTGCTAACACTAGGTTTTAAATTATTAGAAATTTCTTTAATGTTGTCAGCAGTTCAATTATTATTATTATTATTATTATTATTATTATTATTATTATTATTTTAAATTTCAACCCCGGAAGTCTAAAGATTCATTTCAGAAATGTTTCAAATTTAGTATCAGAAATAGTACTATTATGTCGATAATATGTATATATCTAATTTTTATTTCATTTGGCACAAAACTGAAAAAGATATAATCCATAATTTTGATTAATCGTAAAATCAGATTGTTCAAATAAAAGTACTTTATGTCATCGAATTAATTTCTGAGTTTACTGTACATTAAGTTTACAAAACGATTCAACAACAGTGTTCTTGGCTGTGTGCATAATCCTTAAATGTGCACGTTTGTCTGGAAATTTCAATATTTTTTACAGTAATTACTTATAAATGTACTCATAAAAAAAATCTTCTTCATACATACCTTGCTTTATTTACAAATATCATAGATCTGCAAAAAAGAACTTTTCTTCAGCTAAATGAAATTTTTAAAAAACATTTTATGTTCTAAAATGTTTTATGTTAGGTTAAATGTTTTGTTTTATTTTTTTTCTATGTTTGGTAAATTTTATTCTGAATCCAAAAATAACTTCCATTTTTACCTCTTTCGTACTAAATAAAAAAGTTTACAATAGAAAAAAACTTTAATTTTATTACATTAAATTAAACATATTTTTTCTCATAACTAAGCGAACACTTTATGGTATTTTTATCATCATGTGTTCACTATTTTTGTCTGTGAAATATTTTTTTCATACTGCCCCCTCCTATCCCATATTTTCAATTTTGAATTATCTTTCCCTTAATTTTACCTTTATAATACTGTTTTAAAGTAAGAAAAAAATATAATACATGTTTGTATAATGAATTATAGTATTCCAGTTTTCATGATTTCAAGCAAAATTCGTGTAAAAGTGTGCATTTTGCAATTAAACCAGACATGATAGAACATTTCTACGTTTTTTTTTTTTTTTTTTTTTTTTTTTTTTTCTGTTTCATCGAGCAAAAATAGCTCTAACAATCTGAAGTTCTATAAATTTATAGTACAAAATTGTACAATATATTCAAAAGCACTGTTTTGCCGATGTCCAAAATTGCGTATTTAAGCTATAGATTTCAATAGGACTAGAAGCTTTTGTATAAATTTATAGTTTTGAATACGTACAAAAGCACACATTAAAGGTTTAAATTTATGTATACACAGTTCATCAGAAAAATAAAATTGTAATTAACATATAAAGGGCAGTGTTTACAATATCATTACTGAAAACATAACAATAAATAATTTTGTTTAGTATTTATTATCGTAGTCTTTAAATGACATTATTACTCCATTTCGGTGAAAGAGCTCGTGAATTTTATTTGGTTTCTGTTATTGCTTTTCACATGAAGTATTCTGAAATACGGATGTAAGCGAAAAAAAATGTTATCCTAATATGTAATAAGAGCTTCGTTTTCATTTTACAGTAGATATTTTTGTATAAAGCAGCAAGTCTGTTCGCAACAGTTTGGACGTTCTGTCCTAAATTAAATTTTATTTTTGCAGTATTTCAACTTATGAATTACACGAGAAAAGTAAATTTGAATTGCTTTAGTGCTTAATTTCACTGAATCACAGATTTATTTTTGTAAAATTAAATAATTAGAACCTGTTTCACCAAACAGAATTATTACAAAATATTTATGCACTTGTTAAATAAAAGCGTTATTTATTTTGTTGAAACACTAACAATTTATAAATTCATTCTTTAAAAACTATATTTAAAAAAAATAAAAAAATAAATAAATAAATAAAAGCGGGAATTATGAACCACTGATAAGTTCGTTCTATAACGATGGCTTAAGGAGTATTATTTCTATTTGCTTTTATAAATTTATAACTATATACATATATATTGAGTTATTAATAAATATATAATTATTGAGTATTAGTATTTAACAATTCATTACTGTGTAAAAGCAAAATAAAAATAGTTTGAAAACAAGCAATATAATTATTTTTTTTTCTTTTCAGAATACCTTTATCTTTCGGTGAAAGCATTCGTAATAATTCTTCTTATCTACGCAAATATTTCATTTTTCATCATTACAATAAAAAAACTGCAAAACTTTTAGCATCTTTGAAAAGTTTATAAAACTTACTATCTTAACATTAAAAGAAATATTACTCTTTAAATATATGATATTCAAGAAAATTCTGGAGATAAGAAAGATAATCGGTTCTAAATCTGTATGATTTTTGCGATTAAATTAATTAAGTTTGCTGCTATATTTTTATATTTTACTTTGAATTGAGCTTTACGATAAAAGAAAGAATTCATGTTTGTCTTTACATAAATTACATATGAATTATTAATGCTTATTTAAGTAATGAAATAACTTAATGCCTAATGTCACCTCTGAATTTGAAGATGAATACCCTTCTGACTGTTCAAAAGAAGATTTTGAAAACTTTACTTTAGTCTATAAGTTAGCGATGCTCACTTATATTTGTAAGAAAGTAAGATGCATATCCGTCGTGAATTTATCCCAAGTTACTTATGCAACTAAAATCGTCTATAGTAAAACATTTTAAATGACGTATGTATGTAGTTTTATTACCTCTCTAATCACTTTTGCTATTGTTTGTTTAAAAACGAGATAGTAATTTTCAAAAATCCATGTTTTAAAATAATAGAAGGTGTCCCATAAATAGTGCCCAAACTCCACATAATCAGATTCTTCGTTGAGAGCACATAAAAATTGCCCAAAGAACTGTACCTGTACGATGCCTAGTTTACGAGAAAAATAAGAAAAACAAAGTATGACATCACAGCCGGTGCAAGGAAAAAACACAGTAATGGACACATCAACAGCAGTATTTGCATATATTCGATATGCACGGCGGAAATTTTCAACACCTGCCTTTATAAATATTTGCAAATACTGCTGTTGATGTGCCAGATAAAGTGTTTTTTCCTTGCACTAGCTGTGACATCATACTTTGTTTTTCTTATTTTCTCGTAAACTATGTATCGTACAAGTACAGTTCGTTGGGCATTTTTTATGTACTGCTTACGAGGAATCTGGCTCTGCAGAGTTTAGGTGATATTTATGGAACATCCTGTGTTTATATATATATATATATATATATATATATATATATATGAGGAGCAAACATTCAAACCGTGTTTTCTCCAAAAATAAAAAATAAAATGAGTTAGTGATTTTTCTGTGAACTCAACATTAAACAGCACAAAATTATGCTATTATTTTAAACCAAAATAATTTTTATCACATTATAAATGCTCTTAGAAAGTTAGGGCTTCAATCAAACAGTGTTTCCTCCAGAGCCTGTTTTCAGTCAAACTGTGATTTCTCCCGCCAACCAGTCAGTACTGCTCTTTCTGGTCGCGTGACTCGTACATGTACCAGCTTTTTATGTTTGTTTTTTCGTTAGTTCTATCTTGTTTTCTTCATTTTAGAGGAGTGTACTTTATTATTATTATTATTTTTTTTTTTTTCAAATGGAAGAATTAATAGATGGTGTATTAGTGAGTACTTCTAATTATGGAACTAGAAAAATACAGAGGATTGGTGGAAAAAGAAAAGAAACGAAAAAGAAACGATATTCAGCACCTTTAGATAACAACATTTATGCTCCATGCAAACATTCTATAAATAAATACTTTTTCATGCACCGATGTTAGACCTAATGACGTTAAGAAGTTTCGGGATAGACTTCACGAAATTCCGGACAAACAGCGACAAGATTCTATTATAGCCTCATTGGTTGTTACAAAAAATGTAACTCGACGTAGACCTAATAGCCCCCCCACCCCCCAAAAAAGAAAATCGCAATCATCTGGTTTACAGCATGCATTTTCTGCTTCTTATTTTATTACTAGTAGCAGTGGTAGGAGAATTCCTGTGTGTAAAAACAATTTCATGGCTATAACTAAAATAGGTCGTACAATGCTAGCCAATATTGTTACTAAGGTACATGCTGGTGAACCTATTGAGGAAAAGAGAGCAGGGGATAGAAAAAGCCACTTAAGCATTAATAATAAAAAAAAAAAAAAAAAAAAAAAACAAGGTAAGAGAATTCATCTCAAACTTAAAGGCATCAGAATGACATAGACAAACTTTTACAATTGATGTATGGTGAAGAGTGAAAAAATCAGCCTGTTTTTAAATGGTATAAAGATATCATTACTAATAACTTTCATGTAGAATATGAAGAAACAGAGGAAGCATGAAATTGCTTAAGTGAAGATATTGGTTTAAAAATTTAAATTTCAAATTGGCTTAAAAATTTTAGTTCTTCCCTACAATTTGCATGATGATTTTTCACGCGTAAATATTTAATTTAACTTTATAATTACATAACAAAATCTATTCTGTTAATTACATTGAGAATGTTATTTCATCAATATTCGAGCTACATACTTTTTCATTCAAAAAATGTTTTGTCCACATTGGAAACATTCAAAACATGTTTCTCCTCTGTGTTTCGGTCAAAACATGCTTTCTCCACATTGGAAACATTCAAAACATGTTTTCTCCTCTCTGTTTCGGTCAAAACATGCTTTCTCCAAATTTCAAATACATTTTTCTAATTAACTCTAAGTTTATTAGGTAAAGTAGGCCTACAGATCTTCCTAGTAACCAATAATACAACTAAACAAATGATAATTAGGGTCTTAGAAGGGTTATTTTTTTATTTATAAGTTTTTTGTGTTTTCTGAAAAATTGCATTCGAAGGAGAAAACACGGTTTGAATGTTTGCTCCTCATATATATGTATATATATATATATATATATATATATATATATATATATATTGACTTCTGGATCACCAGGTACTCTGCCATCGAATAAAGGAAAAAAGAATTATATTTAAAAAAAAAAAATTCCATGAGAAAAATATTAATTACTTTTTTCAAAATGCCTATTCTTTACAGGAATGTTATTACTTTTTATTAATCAACTCGTAATTAAATTTTATTTTCAAAAGCTTTATTAATTGCTGCTGATCAAATGTCATTTTGTGAAGTTTTGTCTCGTTTTGTGTAGTTTTGAATTTGAAGTGTTGCTCTACGGTCTTTTTATTTATTTATTTATTTTAACGTGTGAAATTCAAGAAAAAAAATAAAAGTTTTAAAAACTTGAAAATAGTTCAAAAATTCCTCACAAATACATTTTTTAATTTAAAATTAAATCTTTACACCTTTGTTTAATTCCTTTATAAATACCTGAACATACAAAATTTATATTTTATAAGAAGGTAAATAATGACAAAATATGATAAATTAAATATCCTTCAGAGAAAAACAGTCATTATTTTCAATATATGACACATTGAAAAACTTCACGAAGAGTTGTACCCACCTGGAAGACAAGAATTCTTTTCCTATAAAGAGCGAAAAATGGCAATTTTTTCTTGCATTAAAATATGTCTGTAACAATATTTTGTATCTTTTTATGTCAAATAAATTTCTGTTTGAAACATAAAAATTGCAGGAAACTACACACAAAATGATAAATATTTTATCTATTATTAAAATTTATGCATTACTGTGTTTGTTGTTATTTTTAGTATTCGAAAAACATTTTTAACATGCCGCAACTTTAAAATAAATACATGTTAAAAACAGCTGCTTAATCTTCTTTGATATGTATTAGAATAAATTTATGATGTTTCAAACTTAATTCTCTTTATTTAATTTTATTCCTGGCAAACATATAAAAAAGTTAAAGGTTTCCTAAAATTAAAATACTTTATGCATGGAAAGCATCTTTAATTTGTAAAATTTCTACAAACTTTAACAATTGTTTGGCATCATAAATTAAATTATTATGCCATGACAATTAAAACATATTTTTTCTACATCATTCTAAATCTGCCACCTACAGGTTATCTTGCGCAACAGTTTAATCAACATAGTTTCTGATAGTAAATATTTCCCATGTGCATTTTGTGTCATTTTAACCAATAGATGGTGATCTATAGTCACATGGAAAACAGAAAAATTAAGTCAGCATATGTCTTGATAATACTCATCTGGCATATCACATTTAGTGCATTTATACAGAAGAGAAGCTGAGATATAATCTTCAGGTATACGAGAAATTTGCGGCATAGAATATTAGAAAATTACATCTAAATTGAATCAGAATAACTTTTTATAATCACCCACTCAAATACTAAAGTTGTGCACTGATATACTGCAAAAGTTGCCGTTTAGCCTTTCCATAAGTGGAGGATACTATAGCATAGTAACACCACTTGTTAGGATATAAGCACTAAAATTCAACATATTCCAATTTATATCAAGATGCAACTAAATAAATTATTTTTATATAGATCCGTGAATTAATTCTTGATCAAACGCTGCTACAAAATGTTGTCCCACACACACAGACAAACACGCTTAACTACGAAAATAGTCTAAACACGTTCAGAAACTCTTAAAACGTATAAAATCGTCAAAAATTGGATTTTTTTTTTTTTTTTTTCAAATCCAATACTTTTTTCTACTGAATATGAAAGAAAGTTAAAAATACAATTTAAATGTAGTAAATGTATGTAAATATTGTTTATCTGTCATGAATTATTCTGTACTTTTTCCTCAAAAAACCTCTGAGTGTTAAATTACTTCTCTCTCTCCCCCTCTCTCTCTCTCTCTCTCTCTCTCTCTCTCTCTCTCTTTTCTTTTTCTTTTCTTTTTTTTTTTTTTTTCTAGAAACAAGTAAATTTTTGCTTCAAGTGATGTAAAATAAATCTTATTTTAATTACGTGCTCTACGATCACATACTATTTAAAGACACAAAAATTATTTCATCGAATCTAAATGATATACATCAAAATTAAAATAATTTGAAAACAACTTGGTGCAAATAGTAGAAAATTACAATATCTAGTTAATAAAAATTTAGAAAAATAAAGTTTTTTTTGGGTGGGTGGGTGGGGGGGGAGGGTTGTTTGTTTAGGTTTGTTATTTGTTTCTTAAAACATAATTAAAATTTAAAAATTTTCTCTAAAATTCATGAGTAGTTTTCTTAAGGTTATCACATGGAAACAAATTTATAAAATTTTAATTTTGATTGTAATCATTATTATATTTTAACATGGAAATTTATTAAGTTTTTATTTTTATTTCAATCATTATTAATTTTTATCATATCCATTTTAAAAAGGTTATTTTTATTATTTTCTTGATATATCCTGAATAAAACTTATATCTCTAACTGAGTAAAACAAATATTATATTGTATTTCCATGTTCTATATTTTTCGTTATGAATTATTTGTGTCTATTCATTTAAAATATATGTAGCTTTCTTTTTTTTTTTTTTTTTTTTTTTTTTTTCCAACTTATTTACAGCTTTTTTGTGTTTTCCCAACATTACTTGCAGAAACGCGTTTAATTAAAATGAAGATAAGATGAATAAAATTAGCTTCTTTTATTTTGAAATTTAAGATGTCGGGTTGGGTGGCTTTTTGCTACTAATCATAACTTTGTATTAATTATACTTATGACAGGTTTTAAATCTTATAGATTTTATGAAATTATTCACTCACCAAAACTTCAGTTTATTGGTAGCTTTTATGCCGAAATGTAAAAACGCTTCATTTCTTTTACCTTAAAAAAAAATCTAGCCTAAAATTACAGACATCCTACTGAACAGGAAAAACTTCACAACTCCCTTTGACCTTTCATACATTTCCACTGGAACCAAAAACCAAGCTAAGCTACAACGTCTGGGATAAACAGTGTGGAAAACGGCAAATAAAATTGTGCTAAAAAAATTAAGCCTTTCACCAGATGTCACTGTAATCGGAGCTAGTGTCACGAAATCAAAACCTAGACTCATTATTGGTTAATTATCTGCTTAGATTACGTGATTGAGCAGACGAAACAGGGAAAAGCCAATCAACTCTTCGATTTGAGCAAAGAAATCGGCGCCATCTTGGAAGATTAGTTTTTTTTATCAGTATTTTAAGCATTCGATCATAAGCGTTTGCCACACTGTATATTCTAGACGCTGTAGCTAAAATAAATCGACTGTCAACATTCTCTTACACTAACCTAACTCTAACATGGACAATCTTCATTTTCTTTGAGACCATTGTCAGCTAAAACTAGATTCGACTGGTAACCTTATCTCTTTTAACCTAACAGTCCATGGAGAAGTTCAGCGTGATTTCGAGCATAAGCAAGGCTTGGTTGCTTGATTAGTTGAGTTTAAAGTCGCACTAGGACTTTATGATGGGTTATAGGTGACGGTCAGGGACGCGCCCTTGAAGATCGCCCAGAGATATGCCATCAGAAATTTTATCCTACACGAAGGTGATAGCTCCTACGCTTCGGTCACCCAGAACACTGATAAGGGAATTTTGAATAAAATTGTAAAAGTTATAAAACTCTAAGGGGAAAAAAAAGTAATTTTAAAAGAAACACCACAAAACTCACGTCTTTTACATTTTTTTCTTATACTTTATTATTCAACAACATTTTTCTCTTTTTTGGTGAATATAAAACCGACTAGGGTAGGTGCTCCAGTAATTGACATCTATCCCGAAATAATTAATAAATAAGAAAAGTAATAAAATTATATATTTTACACATAAGAATTTTAACATTTTATGTCAAACACTGGAGCATAGGAAGCTAATAAATGGTAAAATGAATAACTAGCAGTGCCAAACACTGGAACATAGGGGCCAATTACTGATAAAATGAAAAACTGGCAGTGTCAATTACTGAAACATAGAGTGAGTGTCAAATAAAAATTTATAAAAAAAAAAAAAAAAAAAAAAAAAAAAAAGTTATCAAATGTATATATTTTATCATATATGCGGTTTTGAATGTCTTTCATGGCATATGTAAGATTTTTAAAAATATTTTCTCATGACTAGAACATTAAAAACATCAGATATTGCTCTAAAAGTGTCAATCACTGGTGCACTTACCCTATATTTATTGCTGCCTTTATATATTGTTGTTTTATTAACACTGAGAAAAAAATATGTAACTGACATCTAAAAACTCGACTGTGGCTCTAAAAAAAATAGTTCCACGTCATCCTTATAAATTCTAGTCCCCTTTGAGAGCGAGTTATAGAAACCTCTATTAGAATTCTAGAACGTTTGCCTATATTATCGAGGTCAAACTTATTTAAAAATCTCTACAAATAAATGTGAGCACAAGAGGCGAGTTTTAGCAACTATAATCTTGACGTATGACACAATTCTAGGAAATCAAGGGAGAATTTCTCACAATACAAAGGATTCAGAATATTGTTCCACCATCTAGAAATAAATAGACTAGAATTTTTCGTATATTTAGCTTATTGACGTGCCTTATACCCATAGTTCGGAAATCTATATTTCTAGTTTAGGGATTTAGAAAACGACCACTTATTCATTCTAGATGAAGGCGGTATAATTCTTTTTTCAGTGAACCTTTTGAAGGAAAGTGAGATGTAATATCCCACCAAATTTTAATTTCCAACTGAAAATAACTCGACCAGGAAATTTTTAATAAAATTTTACTATAAAAATTAAGGTGAAAAACTGCATTTATTTCTTCTCTTCTAACGTTTTTCGTAAATTCTGGTAAATTTTCTTTTTAAGTGAGCAAAATTTTATTATTCTTCAAAGGATTAAATCATGACATTTTTAAAGTCAAGAAATATTTTTAGTTAAATCTTAATTCATAATATATATATATATATATATATATATATATATGAAAGGATAAAATAAGCAAGATTCTAAATTAATATTTAAATTAATATTAAATGATATCTTAATAGTATTAGCTCAGAATAATTCTTAATTTTAAGAACAACTTTGTGAGAGTTCTATTTTAGCGCCCCAGTAAAGTTAGTTTTTCAGCAAAGCACGTCGTAGCGCGGGAATCGCGATTAGAAGAAGTTTCATAATCAAAATTATGCAATAGTTGAAATAAGCGACAATGCATTGCGAAATACGAAATCCTGGATATCCGGGTCAACCAATGAAAGAATGTGGGCTGGATTTTAGCTGACCTAATTATCCAATAAGCATTCATAAGAATAGTTTCGGTTCCCGCCGAAATATCCATATTTAAGCAAGAACACCCGAAAATCGGCGGTCTTTTTCCATGGAAGCTTTTGATTAAATAGTTCACGTCAATAACAAGTTTAAGTTAACGGTCCCAGGAGGGGGATTGATTCGCGGTTCCGCCGTTAACGGAACGATTTCGGCCCGACTCAACTACGGATCTGTACAGCGTGCTCAAAATGATGTGACTGTTAATAAAGTGTAATATGACTGTCTTCAAATAAACGACTGCATCATCAATTGTGGAGTATTTCTTTGAGTGAACTCTCTTAATATGGAGTGACTGGAATTCATCATCCTACTAAAAGGCGATATATTACAATGAAGCCGGACAGGATAGTCTACCTGTAAAGGAAAGCCAACAAGTCAGCATGTAATAAGTTGTGGTCAGCACATTATATTAGTTTTAATTATTTGAATGGAACTGCAATATTTTAGAATATGTCCTCCTGGGACCGGAATTTTTTCCAAACCAACCGGGAATTTTTTCCAAGACCGGACCGGACTTTTCTAAATCAAGCCGGACGATGTCAGAAAAAAAAAGTGCCCTTAGGAAGCAAGCAACAGTAATATAAACCTTTGAGCCTTTCATATTTAAACTGACTTACACCAAGCTGCTTCAAATGCTCAGATTGTTTACTCAAATGCTATTAGAAGGGAAAAAAAGACGTGACTTACATCACTTTGCTTCAAATGTTTCGATTACGTTCTGAAATGCCGGTAAAATGAAAACAAGACGTGTGACTTACGCCAGTTTTGATCCAAGTTGTTTCGATTGCTCTCTTAAGTTGCCTGTGATGTGTAACAGATGGCCTTTTTCGCTTTGGATTATCAGCTGACAGAAACACCTGTTTTTTTTGTGTGTTAGCCCAGAGGTTTTGAATAAAATTCTCTTTCTCCACAGAAATAGGTTTTTTATTAGGAATAGAAATAGGTTTTTTATTTTTTTTTTAAATTTATTATTGTGTTTTCATCTCAGTGTAAAAGAAACAGAAGGGGTGAGTGATTTCATTTTACTTATATTTAGGAAGGATGATTTTTTATTGACTTTATATTTATCTTAATTTGTTAATAAAAATGAATTATGTGTTTAACATTAAACATAATGTTTGACATCGTTTATTTTCGCGATATATTTTATGACTTGAATTGAAAATGTTTTAAGCTTAATTACTTGTTGTCAGATTTAAAATAATAATAATATACAGATTTTTATTAAGTGTGCAAAAGTATTATATTTCATATGTTAAAATTAGAGATTTTCATAAATACTTATATAGAAAACTAAAATTTTTTTAATTTGATTAAAAAAAAATTAATAATAATAATAAAATAAAAGAAGATAAAGAAATAAAATAAATACTTAATTGGTTATTATATTTTATGTTAAGAGATTTAAAAATAAAATTTTCATAAATATTTATATAGAAAATTAATTTTTTTTTTTTTGTGGAAAAATTTGATTCCTTGTTTTCAGAAATAAGAATTTTGTTGTGTGCTATTTATTACTATAGACAGAGAATAGCCAGAAGTATTTATTTTGAAAGTCAATAAATTTGATTTATTTGTTTATTATATGTTATTTATATTTATTTATTATTTGGATTTATTTAGGTGATATAACAACTGTGATATTAAAAAATAAATAAAAATAGACTGTTTATATTGATTGTGATATTTAATTTATTGAACACTTTGTTAAAGCTGTGATAATTATTAGTAAATACCGAATTTAATTAGCAAAATTAAATAAATTACCTGTTTAAAAAAAAAAAAAAAAAAAAAAAAAAAAAAAAAAAAAAGGTTTTCTTTTTTTTTTAAAAAATTTTGAATTGTGAATAAAATTAAACATGTCCGAAAGTGACACCCCAACATGTTTATTGACACCCCCTAAGGGTACAGAGGAAAATTTACTTGTGGATACCAATTTAGAAAATAATCTACTTAATGTGAGTAAACTGCCCTGCCCAAACACACTAGTAAAGACAATGGGTAGTGCAGATGAATCAGATGATGTTAAGAAATATTTAAATGTAAATAAATCTCCCACTGTAAGATAGGACAATGTCTTTATTGCTTTTTGCCCTGAAAACGGCATGATGTGGACGTCCTGGCTAATGTATTTTGAAGCCTGGTGTGAGGAGAATGGAAAAGATGAGGTTTGGCGAGTCCTTAATATACAAAGATTTTTGAAGGGTAAAGCCCTCACAGTGTATATCAACAATAGTTTAAACATGCTTCATTGGGAGGAATTGGTTGAAATTTTTACAGAGGAATTCACGACACCAGGTGAAACATCTTTAACAGATTTCTCGAGCATTTGCTTTAAGGCAGGTGAAAATGTCATAGAGTACTATCATAAAAAACTCCAAGTAGGGCGAGCACTAGGCCTAGAGCCCAAATTTCTCATGGAAGGATTAACCTACGGATTGCCACTGACTTTAAGACAACTTGTTGTGGCTAATGCGCCAAAAACATTAAATGAATGGAGGGATCTTGTCCACAAATTAAATAAACTGCAGATATCTGAAAAATCTGCTGATCCCCTTCCAAACAAGTTGCCAGGTCAATTTCAAAGGTTCACCTATCCACAAGACAGCGAAAATCGAAACCCAGTTCAATATGCTCCCCGACCACAACCCTGGAGTTATAGATTTCTAATGTGCAGAGACCACATATGGGATACCCTAATCAAAACAGACCAAATTTCACAAACAATACTCGACCCAATCTAAGAGGGCCTAGACCCCATTTTTCGAACCCAAATACACACATTCACTTTCAAGGCACTTTGCCTCCTCTCCCATGTAAATTTTGTTCAAAACTCAACATCCCTAATGCCTTTCATTGGCATAGTGAATGCCCTTTCAAACAAGAAAATCCAACTCGAGTCACAGAAGAGTCAACAGTGGTAGATAATACAACAGAAGGAACAAATAACACCTATTGACAGTTTGCAGCGACCGGTCGCATTATATACAAGGATATCCAAAGAAAAAACAAGCAAACTAATCAAGGTGTTAAAAATCCAGAATCGTACTCTACCCTTCCTTTAATCTTCGATACGGGCAGCAGCTTAAGCATTATTCCTCAACATTTTGTCCATAAATATAAACTTCAAACAAAAAAGGTCTCACCATTAAATGTCATTCAAACACAGGGGATGTTGACAATTCGAGAAAAATGTTATTTTAAATTACAAATTGGTAATATTACAAAAAATATTGAAATGTTTATATTAGATAATAACTTACCTTATGATCTCCTTAGTTTATCACATTGTTGTCTGTTTCAATTGACTATTGATTGTGCTAAAAAGCTGGTAAAACAAAATAATACCATTCTCCCATTGTTAAAAAATATATCTAAACGTACACAAACTTTACGTATAACTTCTGAAAGTGAAAATACCAATAGTCAAAAGAAAAATTTTAATATTCCAACAAACAATAGAGTAAGGGAGTTCAAGTACACTCAAGCCACTGAGAACCAAGTAAATCCTCAGTCTGCTAGAGAAGGAAAACTTCCTACTTTATTATCAAAATATGTCCAAATTTTTGCAAAATCTAAATATGATGTTGGAAGAATTCATATGGAACCACAAAGGATTCGTTTAGCTTCAGATTTACCTATTTCACTCAGAGCATATAGAACTTCCCCTAAGGAAGAAGAAGAAATTAAAACCAAAGTTCAAAATGTATTACAGGCCGGTATTATAAAAGAAAGTTGTTCGCCTTAGTCCGCACCTGTAACTTTGGTGTATGAACGGGAGGAAGGCAAAAAGACGCGATTATGTGTTGACTTCCGTAAACTCAATTCGATCACTAAAACAGATGCTGAACCACTTACCCGAATAGATACTTTGTTAGATAAACTAGCTAAAGCAGAATTTTTTTCCACTCTTGACTTGGCAAGTGGATATTGGCACATTCCTATCCACCCAAAAGATACTGAAAAATTGGCTTTTGCTGCAACTTTCGGATTATATGAGTGGAAATACCTTCCCTTTGGGCTTAAAAATGCCCCTGCTATCTTCAATCGAACCATTAGAAGGATTCTAAATAAATACAAAAAAAACTTTGCCTGTAATTATTTTCATGATATAATTGTATTTTCACAGTCAGAAAATGAACACTTCCAACACCTACAGCAACTTTATGATATATGTGTCAAAGAAAACTTAAAATTAAAACTATCAAAATGCAATTTTGCCAAAACAAAAATTAACTTTTTAGGATACGAAATAACTAATGGCCTAATTACCCCTGATAATCCAAACATTGAAGTAATAAAAAATTTGAAACCGCCAAAAAGTGTCGAGGAATTACAGAGAGTTTTGGGATCAGTTAACGTTTATGCTAGATTTATTCCAAAATATGCCGAAACAAGAGCTCCTTTAAATAATTTATTAAAGAAAAATGTCCCCTATGTTTGGGACCAGAAATGTGAAAAATCCTTCCAAAAATTAAAAAATGCTCTTATAAGTAAACCTATTTTAAGACTTTGTGATCCCAGAACTACCTGTCAGTTATTTGTTGACGCCTTGAGTCATGGTGTGGGATGTGTTGTTAAACAGGCAGATGTGAATGATACTTTACACCCAGTGGCATATCGTTCAAGAAATTTACGAGATTATGAAAAAAATTATGCAATTACGGAATTAGAATGTTTAGCAATTATTGATGCCTTAGATAACTTTTATCATTATTTGCACGGTCAAAAGTTTGTCATACATACGGATCATGCGTCTCTCACTTGGTTAAAAAATTTCAAAAATTTAAGAGGAAGATTATTCCGCTGGTCCCTTAAACTTAGTATGTTTGACTATGAAATTAAATATCAAAAAGGATCAAAAAATATTAAAGCTGATATGCTATCTAGATTGCCTGTTTTGGAAAATGTGTCACACCATGTACACCTCCTAGACTTAAATGAAATTAAAGAAAACCAGAAAAAAGAAAACATAGGTATTAACATTAAGAAAATTCTTGAAATTGAAGATGTAATTGTAATTAAAAAGAAAGGTTTGTATAAGGTAATAGTCCCGATGTCATTAAGATTACGCCTCCTACAGAAAACCCACACTCAATTAGGGCACCCAGGAATTTATAAATGATAAATTTAATTACACCACAGTATTATTGCCCTAATATTAATAAAGATATTGAAAATTTTGTAAAACATTGTCATACCTGTCATATAAATAAAAAATGCAGACAAAAACGGTTTGGTTCATTACAGGAAGTACCGCCAACAGATAAACCTTTTGAATGTTTGTCTTTGGACACTGTTGGTGGGTTTAACTACTATAATTCTACAAAAAAATATTTGCATTTGGTCGTGGACCATGCAACCCGTTATGTGTGGAGATTTCCATCAAAAAGAGTTACCACTGAAACTTATACAAACTTTTTAAAACAAATTTTTCAAATTCAAGTACCTAAAAAATTGTTAACAGATAGGAATGCAGCATTCACGGCATCCCGTTTCAAAAAATTCCTTCGAAATTATGATACAAAGCATTTCTTAACAAGTAGCCATCATCCCGAATGCAACGGGAAAGTCGAGCGCCTCAATCAGACTATTGTTACGCGTCTAAAATGCAAGGTTAACTCGTCTTCAAATAAAATTCCCTGGACTAAATTAATTGATAAAGTTTTAAATCAATATAACTTAACACCTCACTCTGTAACTCAATTCCCACCTAGTTATTTATTATTAGGAGAATTACCATATGATCCATTATTAGTAAACAATACTTATTATCCTTCAGTTGATGAAGCTAGAAAAATAGCAAAAGAAAAAACAATACAATATCATAAAAAAACAAAATCCGATTTGATGCTCGATTTCTCCCTGTTAAATTTAAAGTTGGTGATGAAATTATTTATGAAGAATTCCAATATCCCAACACACGTAAGTTAAGTCCACCTTATTCAGGCCCTTATACAATCTTAAAACAAATATCTGAAGTTAATTTTGAAATAGACAAACCCAGTCCCCATTTTAAAAGAAATTCGGAAATTGTTCATTCATCTAATTTAAGATACTATAATAACCCTCAAAAATTCAAATTAAGTCATGAATAATTTTAGTTAGGGATCAACTCCATGTCCCAAGTATTTTTTTTTATTTACTATTCTCGTGATCTCCTGATCTTCACCACTGTAAAGTGATCAGAGAGCACGGGTAAAATGATTTGTTTTTGCCCTCTGTAGAAATTCACCAGTTTCCACCTTTATCCCAACTCACCTTTTTGGAAAGACTTGACTTCTCACAAGTTCAGGGGTCAAGTTACCCACAAAACAATTTTTTTTTTAGCTTGCCAATGGCTGACCAAGCTCTATGTTGGTGCCAATGTGGTATTTTAAAACAATTAATTACTAAATAAAGTGAATAAGTTGGTTTTATGTAAATAGTTTGTAAAAAGAAAATGCCTAGTAGTACTGGTATTCTTAATATTAGTAGTAGTATTATTAGAGTTGAACACTATTGTGTTTATTAAATAGTTTTATGTGTCTGTTAAATGTTATATTTATGAAAAAATTATTTGTGTTAGTATGTAAATAAAGTTTCTAGAAATTGTTAAAAATGTACAATGATATAATTGTTTTTCATATACTTTATGTTTTATTAAAATATCTTTACATTATTAAAAAGATACACAAAGAAAAACACAGATTTTGTGAAAAGAAAAGTTTGTTTACAATGCGTTTGTTTACAATTTACAAAACATTTTTTACAATGTATTGTTAAAATTACAGTGTTATAATTATTGTTATACATATTCTATATGGACTCAATAACATAGATCAGACTTTTTACAACAATTATTTATTGTCAAAGATCAATGTTATTATTCAAGACATTTAAAAACTTTATTGGCCAAAAGGAACTTTACATTTTAGAGACTTTCCTCAACAAACTACCCAAGTAGCACAGGAACGTTCTGTGAACGTCTAATAACGGTTTCAATAGTTCAAACACCGTGTTTCGTGTCAAAAGAACGTTCTAAAACACGTTCAGAAATAGTATTATTTAGAACGTTCTGAAAATGTTTGATTTGTACCATCTATAAAACGTACAATTCTAGTTCTATATAGAACGTTCAAGTGTGACACCGTCATAACACGTTCTGTAACAGTGTAATTATAACGAATATGACAAAATGACTTTTTAGTACTATTGGTTGGGAAACTAGGTTAATCATGAAAATTTTTGACTTCAGTTTTTGATTTTTTTACACGTTTTGTGGAGTGAGGAATCCGGAAGTCAAAAGGTTGGTATGGTATCTGTTAATGTGTATCGGCACCTATTAGTGTGATAGCCTGTTAGTTCATGTACACGATATTAATATCTCAAGAACAAATGATTGCAGAGAGATCGGACCAGTTTTAAAATATCACTTTTGATATTGATAAGAATCTTATTGAGAGATTTGCAACATTTTAATTTAAAAACTTCGTAAGTTATTCGAAATTTATAATTTTTAGCATGATAGAGAATAGAGCATTTTTTACATTTTCAGTTTAACGTTTTGTTAGCACGTCAGTAAAGAATGCTTCTCAATAATCAGTAGCGGTGAGGTGAAAAAAAATTACAAAATTTTAAACTCATGGAAAAATTTTGTGAATTTTGTATTTCAGGAATCAATGTATGGAATTCAACCAAACTTGTTACAATATTAGATCTTGCCCTAAATTGGAGTTTATTTAAATTTCATTTGGGGTATATCGTCCGATAGATTGCGGTGCTATGCAATGAAACCCTCCATTTATGGGACAGCTATATCTCAGCTTCTACAGTGTACAAATGCATTAAACTTGATATATTGGCTTATATCATCATAACCTCTGCTAATACAATTTGGATGTATACATTGTCCAACAGGTGGCGTTGCTAATGTAATGATTGTCCAACAGGTGGCGTTGCTAATGATCTGCAATTTAATCATTTTAACGGAAAGGCAATATTTTAACTCTTGTGATTTAACAATAAATTTTCTGATACACTGAAGTTATAAGTGAAATCGATTTTATGTAAAGAGTTACTGGTCCATTTTGGATGCACATCAGCCAACAGGTGTCGTGGCTATTTTGCAATTTAATCTCATAACGGAAACGAAAAATCTCAACTTCTGTGATTTATAAATATTGTAAATTTGGTAAGTGAAATTAATATTACGTAAAACTCTACAGATTGCCTTTGGGTGCATATCGGACGACAGGTGGCACTGCCACGTTCCAATATTTTCCATTCACAGAAAGGCTATCTATCAGCTTCTGTAATATATATACTCACCAAACCTTCTGCATGACATACATTTGATATATATTATTGATTCAATTTGGCTGTATAACGAGTAATAGTTAAACAGGTTTTTTTTATTATTATTATTCATAGGACATTGTTTTTTCTTCTAGGAATAAGTATACATCATCCTGGAGGATGGGGGAGGGGTGGATAAAAATTTTCACTATGATTATCTTTCAAAAGAATTCGATATCACCTTTAAAACGAATAATTGAAACATCGTTTTCTGATGATTTCAAACAAATTTACCGTTTTTTTTTTTTTTTTTTTTTTTTTTTTTTTTTTTCATTTGTAATAATAATAATAATAAACCCTTAGAAAAATACATTTTCTAAGATCTTCTATACAGCATAAAAATGATTGTCTTCTGTCATGAAAATTTAAACTTTTATTCTATTTTATTTATGATTCTATTTAAGTTTAAATGTTACTGATAAATTATCAATATTGATAATGTTGTTAAATCATTACTCTGTTTGATTGTTCTTATTTTATTTTATTTATTTTCACTGAATATTTTGTTCAATACTGAAATATACACTAAAACAAAATATGCTTTTCCGTTTAATTCTAGATTTTAAAATGGAAAAATAAAGTGATCTCATAAGTTTTTAAAATACTTTATAAAAATTTAAATAATTATTTAACTCCATTCCATTTTTCCTTAAAATATTGACTATATGTTTCCTACATCTATAAATGCTTAATAAATTTCTGTTTCATATGTTGAACTTTGAAACATGATTATTGCGGATGCAAGAAGGGAGAGCAGATGTTAACATCGACATCTGTGGATTGCATTTATTTAATTTTCGCTGACCGTGCAACTGCAAAGTCAAACGCCAGGCGCCAGGTCTTGGGAAAGTCGTGTCGTTATGTGAGGCGGTAATTTTAAAACATGTAATCTGATTTATTCAGTTTTAGCGTTATAATGACTAGGATAAGCTTTAGAAAAGGTAAAAATGTAATATTTTTAACCTGTAATATTCTCTATGTTCTATTTATTAAAGTCTTATTTTAATATCAATTAAACAATCATTTTCATATCTGCGTAAGTTCTTAAGCCTAACTTTCGATACTAGAAAGCAGCGTTGAATCTCAGAAAAAACTGCTTCTGTTACAGAAAACCGCTTAGAAATTATGGATTCATTTTATTAATTTAGTCTTCTGAGATGGAATTTGTTAAAATAACTATTTTCGTTATTATGTTTCTGGAATGAAGTATGAAGAAGTCATAAAAATTTTACAAGATAAGTGCTAATTTTAAGTGAATGCCCTTCCGACTGGTCATTGTGTATTTTAAAATGCTAGTTGGAAGGGTATTTTCTCGAAGAAAATTCTTATCAACAAAATTAAGAAGGTTCGTAATTCTTTTTTTCTTTTCTTTTTAAATTCTGAAGTATTTATTTAATGTTTATATGATAATATATATGTTACCGTTAAAACGCGAAATCCGTTAATCTGCAGATTACCTAGCAAATCTGCAGATTAACTAAAATGACCCGTTAAAGTGCGGAATAAAGAGTTTTCCGCATTTTAACTAGGTAATCTGCAAATTAACGGTTTCAGTATCGTTAAAGTTCAAGTGTTTGTTTCGAGCCTTAGTTTTTTTTACATTCACTATGACGTCAAACAGCCATGTGATACAGATACGCGAATGACCTTCAAACATAACTAAAACTTTTACCCCTTCCCTTCCGCACTTCCGCTACGCTATGATGATAAACCGACAAACGAAACGCAAAATGTGGAGGATGGAAGCCATGATTAGGTTTATTATTATGACTAACACAAAATTTAAAGTAACAAGTAAGTTATAATTGTTTTAATTTTGATTTTATTTATATCTTTTATAATTCTGTCAATATAAGTTTGATAAGGGTCTGCATTTTATTAATGAAATGTAATCTTAATTAAAAGCTGTCTCTCGTGAAACTCCATTTTGAATTATGAATATTAGATTTACATTACAGTAATTATTTCCTTCCGAACTAAAAATATTACACCAAAACTTTTTAAAACTAATTTATTTTAAAATTGATTTAAATTACTATTACTTACTGAAAAAAAAAAAAAAAAAAAAAAAAAAAAAAGATATATTAATTATTAACCTTGAAAAATATTATGGCATTTAATAAATACTTAATATGAAATTTTTGTACATTTTTTAGCATTTCATTACATTTTTTTTTTTCAGTTTAAAGTTTCCTGTACATATTTTATATATCATGATTATATTTTTATTTATTTTTATTTTATTTTATTTTATTTATTTTATTTTATTTTTTTTTTTCGCTTTTTCAGATAGTTTTGTTGTAGTTTATCACATAAAAAGTGTTAATAAAGGTTTTTTTTTTTTGTAAAATTAATATATTTGCTAAACTTGTACAGATATATGTATGCTGCAAAATACAGTTTAATAAAGCATTGAAAACTGTTATTTTAATTTTCATGCATTCTAAAAAATGTTAAAGCAGTTTTAATTATTTGAAGTACTTAAATAATGCTTCTGATTTGTCTAATTTAATATTTCTAGTAATATTTTATACAATTTAATACTTCTAGTATTTAAATAGTAATAGCAATATAAGTTGTTAATAAAACTTTTTTTTTTTTATTATTATTTAATTTTAAATTGTTGAATATTTTTATTTTGAAAAGAAATCGTTACTGTATTACAATTCTAACATACATTTATAAAATAGAATTTATTGAAAGCTATTATATTTCATATTAAAAATGCATCTTCAAACTTATATTGACAAAATAAAAAAGATGAAATAAATAAAAAATAAAACAAATATAACTTTAAAAGATATAAAAATTAAAACACATACAGATTAAAATAAGTAAAGAAAGAAATAAAAAAGAAAAGAAAACTATTTTTTTTCCGAATGAAAAAACAAATACAACACAGCGTGCTGTAAAATTACAACACCAGATATCTTATTTTCACTTTAACTAGTGCCTAGTAGGTAATGTGATGATTATCAAGGTAATTCGCAGATTACCTAGGTAATTTGAGAAATAAAACAATTTTCCTCACTTTAACGGATCACCCTAGTTAATGTGCAGATTACCTAGCTAATCTGCAGATTAACTGATTTCTGCACTATAGCGGTAACATATATACAATCTAGGTTATGCAAATTGCATATTTTTAAAATAATATCCTAAGTTTCACCGACTTACAATTTTAAATATCTCTTTAGTGTTATTTATTAAATAAAATATATGAAATTGTTTATCTGCATAATAAAACAAAGATTCAATTCTATTCCACATCTTTATAAAAAAAAAAAAAAAAAAAAAAAAAGATAGTCTGCTTAAAAAAAAAAAAAAAAAGGGACGATTTACTATATTATTTATTAATACTAATAATATTTACATTTATCAATTATTTAATATGCCATGATAGCATAATTACATCAAATGAGGTAAAAATTGCGTTGACTCAATTTAAAGAAATTTAAACATTTAAAGAATACGAATTACATTGCCATGTGGAATAAATTTAAATACCTGCAAACATCATTTTTGTAAACTGCTGCTGTAAACTGAAAATATGTATACACACATGTACTGAAATTTAAAAATAAGAAGTATGTTAAATATTTTAGAAAAATATTTTGATTAAAAAAATATATATATGTATTTAATTATTTGGAAATTTTTAAAATTTCCTCCTTCTAACTAATTTTTAATTTTTTGTTTCAATTTCTTATTATTATAAATTAACAATATATTCTAAACTCAATTATATATTATTTTAGCGGTGTATTGGTACATTCATTTTTGAAATTATTTTTTATGTTGAAATATTAAAACTTTCTATAAACTTCAGCATTCAAATATATTTATAAACTATCCACGGACTTACAAAGTAGTACCCAGAAATGTTTAGAATATACAGGGTGCAAAGTCGAGAGCAGGCCTTTATTTGCGCAACAATTGGTCTCAGACGTCCTCCAATAAGAAAATGTATTTTAAAAAAAATATAAGAATTCATTATATGACATGTTTAAATTTAAAAAATCAATTTATTAAAAATCACAAAAACTGATAATTTTTATACAATTTTCATGACACTAATAGTGAAAGTTGAGTTCCAACCTAAAAAATATAACACAAAAAGTTTCACTTTTGTGCACCCAAAATTGTCTGAGATAGTTAGTTTCAAAATTTAGGATTATTTCGCATTTTCTCGGGCTTTATTAAAAAGTCAATGAAAAATTCTTTAATAAACCCAGGGAAAATGCAAACAAAGTCCAATTAGGATTTTTAAACCGATCCCTTATTGAAGGCCGAAATATGTTAGAAAATCCAAACTTTAAATATCTTGTTCCATTTGGGGAGAATAGAAATGAAACTTTTTGTTAGGATGAGTGTCAGTTTTCTAAATATGACTATAGGGATCTGGTACTATGTAAAAAGCTAGTTTTTGCAATTTTGAAAAAATACATATTTTAAATTTAAACATGTTATACTACAAATGCTCATATTCTTTAAAACATTTTGTAACTGAAACTATATATTTGCGACCAATAGTTGCGAAGATAAAGGTATTCTCGTCACAATGCTTTGCACCCTGTATTTAAAAAAAAAATTAATATATATATATATATATATATATAAATGAATTTTTAATCTTAGTTAAAGCCAAGCAACAGATATAAGATCCCTGAAACCACATAGGTCAATGAGAAGGAAATTACAACAAATTTAAATAACCTGGGGAGACTGATTGTGATTTATTGAAACATTTATTTTTTATTTATTTATTTTTATTTTATTTAACTTCAGTCTAATCATAAATTTATTCGTATATTGTTAGTTGCAATTTTAATAATTTTGCCGGTGCGTAAAAACCACATGAAACTTAAATCAAAAGATACAAACAAGCAACGAGGAAATAAAAAATTAAGACAGCATTTTAAACATTTTTTTTTAGGAAAAGCTTAGAATGGTAGAAAAAAAAAAAAAAAAAAAAAAACTCGTCAGGGGTGACCCTTTTCGTCGTTGAGCACCAATGTACGATTTCGTTCGTTAGCAGTTATAATAGCAAATTGCTAGCGGGCACTCTATCGTACAAGAAATTAATTGAACTTAGAAATGAAGAATAAATTGGAATAAATTATTTACTTCAAGAAATCAGAGAATGAAACAGAAAACAACCATGAAAAACAAACATTAATCATAGGATGACGCATTCGGAATCACAAGGATTAAAACAAGCAAAATAAATCAAGAGTTTAGTTGTACATAGCAGATGCAGAATAATGATACAACACAGCAACAGGGATATAAATTACTTTTTTTTTTAATTCAGATAATGTTTGAGAAATTTTAACATACTTACTATTCCTTTAATTTCAACGTATATGCATGAAAAATTCCATATTTTATGACAGTAATTCCCAAAAAGTGTCATAACGTGTCTATATATACCTTAAAAAATTCCTTAATTTTTTGCATTTTTAAAAAATTTCTTTTTTCCCCTAATCTGAAGATAATGACGTTATAGTATTAATTACGAAACTTTGAATAAACACCATAAAATGCAAGAACTCGCAACTGCTACAAACAAAGCACGGCTTCTACAAACAAAGCGGCAACGCATTCAACACACTCAACGTGCTTGTTTGCAGCTCTCGTGCCTACAATGTTCGCCTGATGAAGGGTTGTGTCTTCTTTTGACCCGAAACAGTTGGTGCGAGTTCTTGCATTTTATGGTGTGTATTCAAAGTTTTGTAATTAATACTACAACTTCATTATCTTCAGATTAGGGGAAAAAAAGAAATTTTTAAAAAATGCAAAAATTTAAGAAATTTTTTAAGGTATAAAGAGACGTTATGACACTTTTTGGGGAAAACTGTCATAGAATATAGAATTTTTGATGCATATACGTTGAAATTAAAGGAATAGTAAGTATGTTAAAATTTCTCAAACATTATTTGAATTGAAAAAAAAAAGTAATTCATATCCCTGCTCATGTGTTGTATCATTATTCGTCATCAGCTATGTAATTTTTACTTCTAAGCGCTCGTACTGAGGTGATTTTTTATAATGACGTCATAATTTTTTTTTTTTTTTAACTACACTATTTTAGAACGTTTACAGTACGTTTTCTGGAACGTTCTGAAAATGTGTATAACGTTTTGAAAACGTTCTAAAAACGTTTAGAACGTTCTGAGACCGTATACATAGAACGTTCTCAGAACGCTTCTATAACACCGATGGTGATAGTTACACGTTCATTGAACGTTCTCTGAACCGTACTATTGTACGTCTTCAAGATGGACAGATAGACGTCTATAACACGTTCAAAGTGAATGTTCTTAGAACGTGTTTGCAGAACAATTTTTGAACGTTCAGAGAACGTTTCGGTGCTGCTTGGGTAGTTTGTACGTAAGAAAGATATCTTGTCAAAAATGTTATGCCGGTAAACATGTTATGTTATAATTTTTTTTAGTATGTCATACGTTTTCATATATTATATTAAACTTTTCTTATGTTTGTAAACAAGTGCTGTAAACACTATTATATGTATCAGGCGAGCACGTTGACCAGTCCAACATACAAGTAAATAAATTAAAAAAGAAAAAATAATTTTTTTTATAAATAAAGGGAAAGGCCATAACTCCTGCTTAAAAAGGATTCCATAACAAAATATTTCAGTCGAAATTTTCTAAAAAAATAAATAAAAAATCTGGTGTGAAACAACCACACGACTTCCATCACCCACTATTACACGTATTATATGCATTTTTGAAAGATAATGTGATCAGAAAGCATAAAAGTGACCTAAAGAGAAAATCGTTAGAGCAGTTTTTGGGATACCAACTTTTACAAAAAATCAATTATTGACAGGAAAACAATAATTACATACAAAAGGATATTTAAAAGTGAGATAATAGGGCGAGTTTGAAAAAAAATCCGTACAGCCGTATTCAAAGAAACGCGCTTGCAAGACCTGAAATTGAGCTATTTATACAGGACGCCTATCAATTTTTCTGAACTAACCAACTATATCATTCGAAAGGACATCTAATAGAGTGTTTATATAGAAAATTTGAAGAAAATCGTTAGAGCCGTTTTTGAGATACGGACTTACGGCCCCACTTCCGGTTTCCGATGTCCTACTCCCGGTTAAACTCAATTATTGACAGGAAAACAATAATTACATACAAAAGCATATTTAAAAGTGAGTTAAAATGGCGAGTTTGAAAAAAATCCGTACAACCGTTTTTAAAGGAACGCCTTTGCGAGGCCTGAAATTGAGCTACTTATACAGGACGCCTATCAATTTTCTTGAACTAACCAACTATATCATTCGAAAGGACATCTAATAAAGTGTTTATATAGAAAGTTTGAAGAAAATCGTTAGAGCCGTTTTTGAGATACGGACTTACGGTCCCACTTCCGGTTTCCGATGTCCCACTTCCGGTTTTTCAATTTTCACCAAAATTTGGAAATTTCATCTGTACACCAGACGTATTTCAATTCTAAAGTTTCGTAGCTCTATCTTTATTAGTTTCTGAGCTATAATAGCCAGAAGATTCTCCACATACATACATACACACACACACACACACATACATACACACTGACCAATTGCCAAAAACCACTTTTTTGGACTCAGGTGACCTTAAAACGCGTAAATCAGGTAAAAACACGATATCGAATTTTCAGACCGAATACAATACTTCCATTACCTACGGTAGTAGGGTAATGGAAGTAATAAATAAATAAATAAATAAAATAAAATAAAATTTTCCATTTTTAAATAAAATTTTCCATTTTAAATAAATTATTCAAAAAGTTAAGTTTTATAATTTGGCAAATTTTCCATTTTAAGTTTAACTTTCTCCTGGAGTAACTTCTACTTCTGAGGGACTTCCACAAATTTGCAGGCAAATATGGGGGAGCATCGGCTTGGAGGGGGGATATGAAAGCATAAAATAAGCAAGATTCTAAATTAATATTTAAATTAATATTAAATGATATCTTAATAGTATTAGCTCAGAATAAATCTTAATTTTAAGAACAACTTTGTGAGAATTCTATTTTAGTGCCCCAGTAAAGTTAGATTTTCAGCAAAGCACGTCGTAGCGCGGGAATCGCGATTAGAAGAAGTTTCATAATCAAAATTATGCAATAGTTGAAATAAGCGGCAATGCATTGCGAAATACGAAATCCTGGATATCCGGGTCAACCAATGAAAGAATGTGGGCTGGATTTTAGCTGACCTAATTATCCAATAAGCATTCATAAGAATAGTTTCGGTTCCCGCCAAAATATCCATATTTAAGCAAGAACACCCGAAAATCGGCGGTCTTTTTCCATGGAAGCTTTTGATTAAATAGTTCACTTCAATAGCAAGTTTAAGTTAACGGTCCCAGGAGGGGGACTGATTCGCGGTTCCGCCGTTAACGGAACGATTTCGGCCCGCCTCAACTACGGATCTGTACAGCGTGCTCAAAATGATGTGACTGTTAATAAAGTGTAAATGACTGTCTTCAAATAAACGACTGCATCATCAATTGTGGAGTATTTCTTTGAGTGAACTCTCTTAATATGGAGTGACTGGAATTCATCATCCTACTAAAAGGCGATATATATATATATATATATATATATTAATCGTTTAATTATAAATCTTCTGTTTGTGTTTTACGAATTTAAAATTCTCTTTAAACCTTGGAAATTATAAAATTTCAAGAAAATGAGCCTGCATTTTCAACATTTAAAACCATTATTTAAATGAAGAGTATTGTGTCAAAGTAGCACTTAAAAATACATTATTACTTTTCTAATCTTGAAAAATATTCATCATTTTAGCACACTGAGAAAAAAAAATATACCGCCTTCCTCTAGAATGAATAAGTGGCCATTTTCTAAATCCCTTAAGCAAAAATATAGATTTCCGAGCTATGCGCATAAGGCACGCCAATAAACAGAAAAGACGAAATGATCGAGAATTTCTAGTTTACACATTCCTAGATGGTGAAACAATATTCTGAATATTTCGAATATTCTGAATCTTTTGTATATTGAGAGATTCTCGCTTAATTTTCTAGAATTGGGTAACATACTAAGATTATAGTTGCTGAAACCCGTCTCTTGTAGTTTCACTTATTTGGAGAGATTTTTAAATAACTTTGCCCTCGATAATCTAGGCAAACGCTCTAGAATTCTAATAGGGAGTTCTATAACTCGCTTTCCAAGGGGACTATAATGGAACTATTTTTTCTCGAGCCACAATTTAGATTCTAGATGTCAGTTATAGAATTTTTTCTCAGTGCATATCGCGGCATATACTAAATTCGTATCTAAATACTTTTCTATGCATGACAATGCTATTTTAATTGCACATTCACTGAACCGATATTTAGATGTAGTAGTAAGTGTCACTATTGCATTTGCTTGTTCAGTATGAATGGCGTACGTTAAACTTCTTGAGCTATTTACTCCAATATTGAAAAAAAGAAACATTTATTATTAAAAAAACAAATACATGATTTTTTTTATAAATTCTTCGGGTGCCAAAATATACTTTCTAGAAATGAACTCTTAAATCATTTACGTTAAAATATTTTAAGACTAAATAGAGAGCCCTTTTTTTCAGTTAAAATCTCAAAATTGCATTTTTTGTTAAAACTATATTTTTTAATCTTAATGTCAAAAATAATGGTTTATCTCGCACAAAGATAAATATATCAAAAAATAAAATTAAACAAAATTAAAAAATTAAACGATCAATTTGGTGTTTTTTATTTCATTATATTCCTTAATTTTATTTTTAATTTATTTTATGATAATCCTTAAACAACACAAATTTTTATATTAAAACAATTTATTAGATATTACAATAGTTTTTAATAGTTTCCTGTTTTTGAAGCTGGAATCTGAATAAAATTTCCCATATTAATAATAATAATAATAATAATAATAATTAATAATATTCAAAAAAGAATTCTTTCAATTTATATATTTTGATAACTATTTTTAATTGAAAAGCATTTTTTGTATGCAAAGAAGCAAAGATATTGTATATTGTATTATTAGTATTGAGGGCAAAGTTATGTTGCACATTTGGAATATTTTGAAGTACCTTGAAAATTCTATAATGTTACATTCTAATGCTACAAACAAGAGCTTGCAGTATCTGATCCATTTCAATATACGCTCTATACTTTGTATGTACTACAAAATATGCACGTACAATGGAATGTGTCCTGCTTTGGCATTCTGCTGCCCGCATGCATTAATCACAAATGTGTTGAAACTGCTTTCGAAATTTGATGGATATTCACATGGTTGTGTATGTTCATTACATTCGAAGAGGATTGTCATTAATGGGCGCAGCTTATCATATCACTAATGAATTCGCATATGATTAATGAATGAAGTATGCTTATTGTAATTGTTTTCTTAAAGATGTAGTGGTTTGTAAAGTGGAATTTTAGAACTGCAGTACATTTTAGATTATAAAAATATAATATGAATATCATTACAAAATATTTTCTCATGTGTATTTAAAGATATGAATTGAAGTTCAAAGTATATATTTTAAAAGTATACGTTTTAAGTGTAGAAATAATGCATTTTTTTTTTTTTTTTTTTTTTTTTTACTGAGTAAGCTATATTCAGAAATATTTTAGCTTTAAAATTTCTTCACACTCCATAAAATTGAAGACAGCACAACTGGTTTCGAAAAAACGAGGACTTTCTTCTTCAGATGCAAAAAACACGTGCTACCGCCTTGGAGGAAAAAGAAGACTGAAATCAGAGCGAAATCCAAAGGGGGGGGAGGGAAAGCAACATAACTAACCAATAGCAAGCATCCAGCAAGACCAAACAGAGAAAATTACAACCCAAAAACAGAAAAAAAAAAGAAACGAACGCACACACACACACAGAGAGGAAAAAATAAATAAATATTCCGAGAGTTATATATAGATATTATATTCAGAGAGTTCATTAAACATTAAGATTTCGTACTTAAGAATTCATTCTGTACCGACAGTTTTAAGTTGTAGTTTAATTTTAGCTTGCCAGTAGAAAAGTTTGAAGAAAAACCCACTTTAGCAATTTTATTCAACATTTTTATTGAAAGAAATGCGTTATATATTATCCACTTCTGTTATTATTTAATAAAATAAATAAAATAAATCTTTTAAAATCAGTTTAAAAAAATATTGCTCACTATTTACGAAATAATACATAATACCACGGCAAATATATTTATGTTAATTAATTAAATCTCATGATTTTTTCTGTAAGTTTAAATTTTTTATTCATTATAATTTTACTTTTTGCAGTTGTTATTATCTTCATTTATTACTTTTTTACCATATGATCTTGAAAAATATTTGGGAAAAGTTGGATACCCCTAAAACTTGTTAAACCCGCTCCATTAGTTTTGAGCAGTGATGGCCTCTACTCCTACTTCTTTTTCTAGTTATTATTATACTTTTCTGCTATTCTTTCATCATTTTTGCTATATATGATCACATCTACCAATGTTTCATAAACAATTCATATTATTATTATTATTTTATCTGTGCTTTGATTTTAAACTAAAATATCTATTAGCTGGAGACTTGAAACTTTAAACATGGCTCACAACAAGATGATAATACATTCTCAAGAAGTAACGGACTTAGAAGAATGGTCAGGTACTTGGGGCCTCTGTGTTTGTGATCTGCGGGGGTAAAATCTTGCAAGTGACTTTTATTTCATTTTCTATTATCCGATTGAGGTTAGATTTTGCATACGTTATAACTTCGATAAAAATGGACATTCAAGCAGTAATGGACTTAATTAAAGGAGCTGGCACTTTCGTTCGTTGAATGTTAGGGTCAAATCTAGTAAACGGATAGCGAATTTTAATACACTCCCTGTCATGAGATGGAGAATAAGCTAAAAGTTTGCATACAAAAGATAAATCGATCAGATTTGACCTTTATGTTTTACATGCAACAGTTTTTCATGAACTTTAAAGTTTTGCACCAGGGGCAAGCGCACCCCTGTGACAATACTTGCTCAAGCAGAAATTGACTTACTTAGAAGAGGGTGTACGAAGAACCTTGAGCTTTCATCTCCAGTTAAATTTTGACCACGAATTTTAACCATTTCCTAACATCCGATTAATCTGAAATGTAGGATATAACTCCAGTTATAATATGCAGTCTGCAGCAAAATTATTGAAGCAAAAATCCACATTTTCATATATTTTTCTATAGTTTGATCGCTAATTTTTATAATCAACTTACTTTTTCATAAACAACATAAGGCTAAGTTAATGACTCGACAAAAACTTACTTAAATAGGGGGCTCTGCCCCCTTATCGCTCCGCTCACCAACCCTGAGGAAGGCTTTCCCTCACCCCGACTTGCTTCGTTCATTAACCCCTAATGGATTCTACCCGACTATTCGCAACTTTGAATTTCATTGAATTGGAATATTAATAATACATAACACAAGAGAAAAGTTGAACAATACTATAGAAATCCACCATATTTGGTATCGCATTGAAATACACAATATTTAATATTATATCGTTTATAACATGTGAAAACCCTGTTTTAACTTTCGACAATTTAATAACAATTTGCAATTTTTTTCAGAGAAAACATATGTTAGAAAGCTAGACACACAAAATAAACAAGTATAGCACTAACTGTTTAGAACAGAGAGAAATTCTTAACATCAAAAAGATTTAGCATTACAGGTTTAGTATTCGATCCACTTGTTAAATTTTTCTCACTGTTTGGCGATGAATTTTTCAGGTATTATTGCTTGATTAAAGAAATTATGAACTTATATTTTCTAATGCCTATATTTTTTACTATTCAATGTTTTGTTAATTTAGGGTAATATGTAACACTCTGCATTTATTTCCAGTGTGCAGCAAGGTTTAAAATGGTGCTTACAACAGTAAAGATGCAACTTTTTAAAGTACATTTTTTTCTAGAAAATGTTTTAGTCAGATCCATTGATAATAAATATCTTATGTGATTAATGCAATTATTTTAAACATTTCATTAGTAGTGGTACGACAGGACACTTTCTTTCAGATAGCGATTTTGCATTGTCGCCATGAATTTGCCAAAATGCCCGTCAATATCTGATTTTACCATTTCTTAAACTATATTAAATACTAAGTTAAATCGGGAAAAAAAAATCACATTTTTCGAAACCTATATATATGTGAAAAATTCATCCTTAATTGCATTGTAAAAATGAATTGCCGGTTTGAAGTATTCGAGATAGACCATCACCATTCATAAATTGGATGACTTTTGAATATTTGTTGACAATATTTTCAGAATAAATATTCATGACGGCTCCTGAATACTTGTTGGCGAAATCTTCTGAGTAATTATTATTGTTGGCGATATCTACTGGTATATATTGATCATGACATCTTAATAGTTGTTGGCGATATCTCCTGAACATGTGTTAATGATGGCTTCTGAATATTTGTTGGCTACATCTTCTAGATGTACTGATTACACCTTGATTTTTTTTAAATATATATTATGTAATATTGAATTTAGAAAATAAAAAATGCGTGTGGAGAATGAAATATTATGATATTGTATCATTTAATTTAATTTAATTTATAGAGACATCAATGGTATAGGAAAAATACTTTAGCTATTTTCTTTCTAATAATACGGATAATATTTTACCTGGAGATATTTTGTACATTTAGACCAAATAAAAAATGTTCTTCATATAACTTTAGAATATCCCTACAGCTGAATTTGGCGATTTTTCTTTGGCGCCGTTTTGAACTACAACGATGTCGTTCTGGACTGTTTACGAAATAATATGGAAGCCTATATGTAGTTTATTTCGGATTTATGATTTCATGTTTTATGATTTATGATTTACGATTTAGAATAGATTATGATTATATCATTTATGATTTATGATTTTTAGATTTATGATTTAGCCATAATCGCCAACCGAAAATCGCCAAATATCGTTGTGGGGATATACTAAAGCTGTTCCATGTTCTTCTTTTTTTTCCCTCTTGAATTAAGTTAAAAAATATTTAAAATAAAATTGAAAAAAAAATTGTGCTAAAGCAATGGTACAGTTTAACCTCTTGGCAAAATTTTAATTTGGCACCGAAGTAGCTTAGACTTTTCTCGCAAAAATTTGACATGCATAACTGAGATAGATAATTTAAGTCATCGTCAAAATAAATGAAAAATTTAAAATCTGTCAGTGAGGTCCTGTATTAGGTGTAACTAAAATATTTTAGCAATGCAGTTACTTCATTCCATTGCATGAAAAAATAGACAAACAAACAAACAAAAAAAAAGTCCTGTTGTATTAAATTAAAATTTTGCTTTCTGCAAAGTTTTACATTAATGCTTAAAAAACAAAAATAGGTTGCCAATTTTATTATTATTATCATTATTATTATTATTGCACTATTTTATAATTTTTCTCTATATATTTAAGGCATGGCTAGTGTTAAAATGGCTATTGTGGTTGCGTAAATGAATTCCTTAGCGAAAAACATACGAGCTTCTTCATTTCTAAATTTTAAAAATCGCTAAATTGGTCATGGTAAAGATCCATCATTTTAAATATGTTTTGAGTTAAAAAACTAAATCTTTATATAAACTAATCTATGTTGTTGTCTCGTAAATTTCATTTTAAAAATTTCTGGGCTTAACCTCTAATTCTATACCAATCGTTGTTTAACATAATCATTATATTCGTTACTAAATCTTTTTCGCCTAACGTTAAAATAAAAACTAATAATATAAACTTAACTAATAATCTATATATATAATAAAATAAGATGTTTGTGTGTGTGTGTGTCATTGTGTATGTATTTCCAGAGATTTAGGAAAACGGCTGATGGCTGAGCTACACAAATTTGCATGGAGGTTCGTAATTACCTCTCCTGATGCACCTCGAAGCCCGATTTTCGAATTTCTTTTAATTAATTAAAATGTGAAAAAAATAACCTTCTAATTTCTGATAAATTAGCCATTTAAATTTTATCCATAATTTAATTGTTGCCTTTTTTTTTTTTTTTTTTTTTTTTCGACAGAAAAAAAAAAAAGTACATTTATTTAAATTGAGGAAAGTAAATTAAACAAATTAGAAAATAAATTAGAAATATCAGTCGTATCGTTACAAATAAGATACCAAATGAAAGAGGCAATTTTTGTGAATCCAACGGATTAAACAGCTTATCGATCGGACAATTAGATTTTTTAAAATTAACTAATGTATGAATTGTAGGTGGCAACAGCAGGAGATTGTATGAAAACCGTTTGGAAAAATAAATTAAATCTGCTACTCATTGAAAGTCACATTTTTTAAGTGGGATTAAAAATTGCAGTTTTGAAATTTTTTAAAATTTTCTTTCCCAAAAACAAACATGTAATATACAGCCTGTACAACACTAGCCCAAATTGCAGTTCAAATTTCATCAATTTTAGTTAATAAACAAAAAAATTAGTTTTTTTTTTTAATTAAATTTTATTCTAACTTTGAAAAGTTTTATGTGATACGATGCGTTAAGAATTTAGGTTTTAAAAGTTTGTTTAATAGATTATTTAAGCTCTATAGACCATATTTTTATTTTATCAGTTTCATTAACAGATTCTCCTGGGCGATTTTTTAAATTTTGGTGTTGAAGTACACCGAAGGTTTTCGACAAGAAGTTTAATATAGCAGCAGCCATTTTAATCTAAATAGCGCATCAAAAAAAAAAAAAAATTCCAAAAGTATCACAAAAAGAAAAAAATATATATATCTAACTTAAATAGTAGTCACCAAAATGATTTATTTTTATAGAAAGTTTATAGAAAAAATGCAGTTTTAACGATAGCAAATTTATTTCAGCAAGTACTATTTTAAACCTAAAAACAATTTAAAATATAAACAGAATATGAAGGACTCTTATATGTAAACAAAAAGGTGTCTGATAAAATTATTAGCAAAATAGTCTTCCCCTTTTCAAAAAAAAAAAATAAATAAATAAAAAAAATAAAAAAATAAAAAATAATAATAATAATTATATTAAAATAAAAATAAAATAAAAATAAAATCCATCGCTAATATGTCGACAAAAATTGAAAAGCCGCCAATGGAGCGGCAAAATAAAGTTGTGCAGCACAATAATGTTTACCTATTTATTTATTTTTTTATATACTAATCACTGTGCTAATTTATCATACAAATAAATGAGCTTCTGTGTATAACTGCACTTGCACGCTGTCGAACAGAAATATTTGATTAATTCAAATTAATATTTAAATAAATAAATCAAAATATGTTTAATGGGAAATATATATAACCATAAAAAGATTAGTTGTCTAAAATACAGCAGAAATAGCACTCATAGCATATTGTTACAAGGGTTTAAGTGTTATTGTTACAAGGGATGAAATCTAAAATGGTGACAAAAATTCAAAAGTAGCCAAAGAGAACTATATTAAGGCGTACTATGATCAGGTTTACAAAACATGAATTATATATAACCACAAATAATTAATTGTCTCATGCGACAGACGTAGCCGGTCATAGCATATTATAATACTTAGCGTGAAATTGTTATCGTTTTTATGGTTGATCGGATAAACAAAATAAACATAGGAAATAACGTAAAAGCAAATATTATGTGCGCCACGTATAGTGTTGTTCATATGTGACTGGGATTCAAATATAAAAGTGATACTTCAATTTTTTCGATGCTATTTATTTCGAAACTGTTATCTAATAAGCATCTAAATGCAAGCCTACTGCTACACCACTGTCGCAGGTAATAGGGACTGGCGTCCGAGTTTTAGCAGATGACCAAATCGGGACGAAGGCAGCAGGGACCTGAAGAGAGCTTTTCAGCAATTTCAGTATTTTATTTTATGTTTATAAAGCTATATAGAAAAGTTTCCTTTAAATTTAGTGACCAGCAAAGCGGGCAAAACCTGCTAGTATAAAATAATAATATAAATAAAAATAAAAATATAAACTTATTTTCATTTCATTTTTATTAAATTTTTACTTAATATTTTTAAAATATCGGTTATTTTCATGCTTTGCTATTCTAAATAATTTTTTCTTCTCTCGAGCATCTCAAAGATGTCAATTTTTCAATTTTTCTTATTTACAACCATTGATCATATTTTAATTTTCCTGAGGAAAGTGACGTCAGAAACACAGAAAAGAAACGTCATAAGAGAAACTTTTTCACCGGTGGTAAATAGAGTACCTTTATAAACCCGACGTTTTTAGCTAATAACTTCGTCAATTAAAATGATAGAAATTTCTAAGTAGCTGAAATGCCTTCCTTGAAGCAGCCAGAATACACTGATACCTCTCATGATGCAGAGCACTTTGCCCTAAGCGAGTAGATGCTGTCGCAGACAAAAAAAAAAAAAAAAAAATGACGCCAGCGACAGTTACTTTTTTTTAATATATAGAGATAAAACAGTATTAAGTGATCATTTTTTAAATAGGAATTATTGCTAGCGCTTCAACAATTTGGTTGCCGACTGTATACTCAAGTAAAAACGATCTTAGGAACTGGGTTTCCAGATTAATACTACAATTTTATTTTTAATACCACTAAATTTGAAAAGTACAATATTTTAGTTTTTTAAATAAAGCGGGTGTTTTCATATAAAAATAGTGTTGTACAAAAATAAAGTTGTAGCATTCATCTGGAAACCCTGCATACAGAAAGATGCATGGGAGCCCTGGATCCCTTCGTTCTTATCTGTCAGGGTCAAGTCTTGCAATCGAATTTTAACTTGCGTCCTATCGACCGACAGAGTACATACGTATATATAACTCTGATGGCCATACATGTTCAAGTAGTAGCGGACTTGCATCCGTGTCCCCTAAATCCAGCTAATGTCTCTGTCATAATCCAATTAATATGTTTAAGATCAATTTCAAAATGACGCACATGCAAGACAAAAATCAGGAAATAGCCATTAAAAAAATACGTAATACACCCCTTGCCATCCAAAATGCAACCCGAAGAATCAATGTAAATATCAGACTTATATTTATTGGACACATACATTATTGTAGGAAGAATAATTAATTAAAATTTCAGGAAATGTAGAGTAATACATACTGAGAAATTAGTACATAAAGCCTCTATGAGCAATCACAGCAATTTTCTGCCTAGGAATCGTATCAAATTATATGATTGTATGACAGATTGTATGACATGTACGGGTAGAGCACATCAGGAGACTTCAGCCCTTTTCCACAGTTCGCCGACAGTAGTTACTGGTAACTGGTGGTGTGCCAGTCGCTTTTCAACGATTAAGCAGTCATTTTTATTGGGGCGAGATCAGGAGAATGCGATGGCCTGAGAAACAGTCGAACATATTCTGCATCAAGGAAAAGCTGGACAATACACGACAACTTGCGGTTTTGGGTTTCCCTGCTTAAATGTTGGGCTACTGAAGCCTTGAATATAGGGTAGAGCGACGGGCCTTAACTAGTCAGAAATGTAATGGCCGCTATTCAGAATGTAGAGAATGAAAGCAGGAGGTAATCGAGATGTGTATCCAATGATACCACATACCATCACTTCAGGTGGTGATTCGGTATGAAGCTACCAAAACTTTGATAGAATCTAAAAGCTGCGCCACTGATATGGGCGCCTTTAATTTGTGATCAACGATATCTGGACGCAGGAGTCGCCTTTCAGACAAATCACAATCCTACTTACAGCATGATGATTGCCTCATCGGTATTTAACGGCATTGTGAATAATGCGCATTGTCAGCTGTCATTCGACATCATCATACTGTACATCACCTGCAGTGATGGTATGGGACGTCTCGATCACTTCTAGTTCGAATTCCGGGTGCTCTCAATAGCGGCCATTACATTTCTGATGAATTAAGACCCGCCTCTCTGTCCTATATTCGAGGTCTTTGTAGCGCAACATTTAAGCAGGACAAAGCACGACCGCAATTTCTCTGTATTGTCCGGACCTTCTTTGATTGAGAATGCATTCGACTGTTGCTCTGGTCAGCGCATTCTCCTGATCTCACACCAATGAAAAATGACTGTTTAATCGTTGAAAAGCGACTGGCCCAATACCACTCACCAGTAACTATGATCGATTAATTGTGGCATCGTGTTGAATCTTCATGAAGTGCTGTACCCGAATATGTCATCCAATCGCTTTTCGATGAAATGCCTAAGGAGATAAGTGCCGCATATTACTTAAAATTTTCTGAAAATTTAATCAGTTGTTCTTCCTACTATAATGTTTGAGCCCAATAGTTATTCCGGTATTTGCATTTCTTCTTGGTGTTGAATTTTGGATGGCCAGCATTGTATATACCACGTTTTCAAAATGGACTAAAAAGGTGTAAAATAATTTCTCCTAGCTACATACAGATTTCTTACCCCGTGTAGATTATCCTGAAAAATTTTAATTTTTATAGCTATGGAAATACTTTAAGGTGTTTAGCACTTTAGGTTTTAGGACTTTTTAGCATATCCATTAATTTTTCTTTGTAATTTTACATAAGATTTTAAGATAAATAATTACTAGTAGTTTTTCTATTCAAATTTAAGAGTACGAAGTCGAAGTTTTTATTTTTTATTTTTATGTTTCTTCCACCAGTACATCTGGCAGAAAATTTTACCTTAATTGATCGTAGGAACAAGTTACTAAACATTCTGAAAAGAAAAATGATAAAAGTGTCGGGAAGAAATACAGACTGTAGAAAACTTGACCATTTATTTACATTCATTTAATTTCATTTCTCTTCACACATGAACTGCGGTTGTGTCCTCATGGCCGTCAGCAGCCTATACCTTCCACGTTGACTTCGAGTCCCTAGTGCCTGCGGTTGCACGTACACGCTTGTACTCTCTTACATCTCCTATCCGTCGTGCCAGTTTTAAAATATCATTTTTGATATAGGCAAGAATCCTATTAAATTTTCAACAGGCTAATTTCAAAACTTTAATTATATTCGAAATTTAAGATTTTCTTAACATGACAGAATTGGGAAGTTTTTCACGTAAACGTGTATTATAATATTGTTTTCATTGTAAAGATGTTGTAGAAGTTTTAAATTATCATTTATGATAGTGTGGCAATCCTATCGATTCGCAACATTCCCCTTTAAAAATGTATTAGTTAGTCGAAACTTACAATTTTCTAACATGGCAGGATAAGAAAATTTCGCATAAACATGCATTATGAAGATTATTTTCATCGTAAATAAGTCAGATGAGTTTTAAAGTATCATTTATGATACTGAAATAAACATTAAGAAGAATAACAATGTACTTTAAAAACTTCGTAAATTGTTCAAAAGGGAAGATTTCCATAATAAGTTCTGAATAGCGCATTATATTGCATAAACTTGGATTATGGGAATTACAGACTTGGAAATAGTATGAAATTAGAAGAAAATTTAAATACAAAACTGACATCAAATGAGTTATGTAGCAAATTCGAATAACATCACAGTATCGAAACGGGAGGTAAAGGTAGCTTTATGGATTGGGTATTTCAGTCTGTGACTGTGACTTAAAGATCGGCTAAATACATTACTTTTAACTTCTATAGTAAAAATGTATGTGATCAAATACATGATGTGGAATTGGACGTAGTATACCAATTCCAACTAGTTTTTATTACAACTGAACTTGTAGTACTGCAACAAGGAAATTTTTAAAATTTGCAATATTCTTCGATTGAAAAGTGATACGGGAAGGGTTGTTTGGCTAGTTGGTTGGATTTTACGTCGCACTAGTACTGCTCAATGGGAAATTGAGACGGGATAGAATTATCACTATTTTCATTTACCCACAGACCCGTCATTCCTGTCACTGGCCCTGGGTGGAGGGCTTTCAATTAGGGGCCCCAATGTGAGACTTCCGCCTCGGACGTCGAGAGTTGTAGGTCTGCCTCTGCGACAAAGTGCACTTTATCATTATGGACTAAAGTGCGGTAGCGTCTAAATGCCTTATTCGATTGAGCTGACAATTTATATACATATCATAGGTCATTGTCGCTAGAACTGAATAGATTTTAGTGAATCTAGCAATTAAATTTTTTGAAAGGTCACAAAAAAAAAAAAAAAAATTCTTTATCATTATGGCCTATGGGCTCAAATTATTTAAGGTGAGATAGCATCTAACGCCTTATTCGCCTCAACTGAAAATTTATACACATGTTATAGGTAACCATTGGAAGAAATACATAGATTTTGGAGAATCTATCACGTATAGATTACTTACAGGGACACAGCTAAACATTCTTTGTCATTAGGACGAATGGGCTCAAATTATTTGAAGTGCGAAGTAAAATATTCAAACATCATTTATTTTTCTCCTTTGTTTATTTAACAGATTTTCTTACTTTAATTTATTTAAACAACTCTTAATTACGGATTTTTTAGAAAATCGAGTCGAGTCACTATAAATTTTCAAAGTGTTTTATTTCAACTGAAAAAAATGTTAATATTATAAATTAAATTATTAATTTAAGAGAAAATATTTATTATATTAAGAAAGCTTTTTTCAGCACGAAAAAATTACTCTTTTTTTAAAATTTTAACCGATTTTTTTAATTAAAAGAAATTAATAATTTAAGGAAAGATTCTTTTACATTATAAATCGATAAATTTCGTTATTGAATTATGCTAGTATTTTATGCAAATTTTTAATTACTATATTTTTTTTTTACACACGTCAGTAATAACAAGCGTTGATTGTCTGCTTTTATTTGTGTTATTGTTGTTAATGCAAATTTTTGCATGAATAATCCTTAATGAACAACAGCTGTTGCCCAACTATTTGTGACATCGTATTTAACTTTTATTTCAAGTATTTTACCAAACAAATGTTAAACCTTATAGTTTTGGATGAACTAACAGTAAAATTAAGCAAAAGAACTTTTTATTTTTTTTATTTCACTAATTTATAATTAGTTTACATCATAAAATTTTTTTAAATCTGGACAAATATGATTTTCAAAAATGTTTTAACTTTGACTAACAGTCAAAGGTTAATAAAATTTTAGCTGAAAAGCAGCTCATTTAATCACCGATATCTCTGTGAATTTTTATGATATTGAAATGAATTTTTTTATAAGGTATACTGTTGAGTATAAACTATATTAAAGTTATAATTTTGCTACAGTCCGCGCATGAGCAGTAATAAATTATTTACTACTGTTAATAAACTTTTGAATATTAAATGTAAATTTTTAAACTATAGTATAAAGATTTGAGCATATGTTGTTATGTCATCTGAAAGTTTTATGAAATTAAAAAAAAAAAAAAAAAAAACCTTTTGAGTTATAAAGTAAAAACTTGTGGTTTTTTTTTTTTTTTTCATTTTTTAATAAAATATTTATAACTCTTTCAATATTTGAGCTAGCCTCACAAATTTTTACGCACGTATAAAACAAGAATTATAACCACATCTAAAATTTGCAGATGAGTGGACGTACATCCAGATACAGGGTAATCACAAATATTTTTAATTCTATTAGATTTATTGTTCACCCCTTAAAAGCGATTGTGACAAATCCTTTGCTGAAAAATATGAGGAAAGACATGTTTTCATTATTCTCAAAATTCAATAACAACACATTATGTATTTGTCGAAATATTCGAAAAAACGTAAATAAACGAAAGTGCTTACATTATTTTGTCCAACACCTGTATTTATATAGTTTTTTCAAATCCTGGTGAATACTTTATTAATTGATATACTCGAAGTCTTCCAAATATATATTTTTTTCTTAAATTAATAATTTAATTTAGTTTGATAGTGTAAAAAAATAAAAATAAATAAATAAATATAAATTATGTATTTTGAAATAAAAAATGGCTTCTTCAACTTTTTCGATACTATCCGTTAGGGTTTTATTATTATTATTATATCGCTTTCAAATTATTCAATTATATTTTCGATAAATGTCCAACTATCGTAAAACTGGCGACAACGTTTTATCCGTAGATTGAGACTAATAGTTTTCCGTACTAAAAATAAAAGAAACAGTTGAAAAAAAAATTATAAAAGGAAATTCCCTTGCCGGGATTTGATTTCAACACATTTTACACACGAGTCAAACACGCTACCACTGCATTGCGCTTTCTTATAGCAGTGCATGTTTCGTTGGTTTTATTGAAATAGATAAAACTTCTAGGGTCATATGTTAACCAATGATCGAGTGGGGGGGTTGCGTAATTTTTGTCCTCTATCCTATGTTTTCGATGTTCTATGCTATGTATCCTGTGTTTAATTTAATTTTGGTTTTTTTTCAATCGGAATTTTAGTAATTCCTACTTTCTTTGTGAGAGCAAAAGTGACTGAGTAAGGCCTTACATCCTTGCAGCTTCAATAGAATTGTAAATAAAAATAAATAAATAAATAAAATGAATTTACAATATTTTATATAGAAAATTATGATATTTAAAAATTTACACTGTCTTAAATTTGTTATTTCAGAATTTTTAAAAATACATGTATTATTTGCAATTATATAAGAATACTTAATAGATATAAAATACCCATGAAATTAGTAAACATATTTTTGTACACATTTGTAGATATACTAACATTTCTCATTTTTTCTTCGAATTGCTGGCATTCCCAATTTTATTGAAAATTACTTTTTAGGAGAAATAATTTTCCTTAAAACTTGATTATAACTAAATAAGGCAAAAAGTACTTTTCAAAAATAATAATGTTGTAAAAATGGTGATTATAAGCAATACTTCGGAGACATAGGAAGAGATTATCGAAAACTAATTAGTAAAAAATGAGTTTTTATATATATGTATATATATTAAATGAAATCTAAGTGTTGAATTTGATTATTTATTATATCGTGGAATGCTGTTAATAAAACAAAATGACGTAGAGTTATCAAGTTTCCTAATATGCATTTCAAGTATTAAGCTTTAATGATGGGTTCACTGAAACAGTTTTATGTGGAATATTATAGCACGGTATTTTAGAAAATGAATTGCCAATTGTGCTGTATTTTTACGATGTGCAGCTTACAGAACATCAGCTTACAAAATTACAGAATACGTATTCTGTAATTTTTGCTCACGATTGCGTTCAAAACGTTTAGTGTCCGCTTGAGCCTCAATGAATCATTCATTCATGAATTGTAAAAATTATATGATCGCCTCTGACGGATATATCGAGTCACTGAGCCGTTCTTTTTTCTACAATGCATTTATAATTCAAAATTAGATAAATATAAATTTTTAGATTGTTTTTTAAGTTTTAAAGTATTAAATAATATCCATAAGGATTAAAATCATTGCGTGGTTATATTCATAACTTCAAGTTGAAATAAGCATTCGTTTAGTACATAGAAAAAACTGTGCAGTGAAAATAACATTACAATTTTGCTCTTTTAGAAGGCAGTCAGAGGGTTAAAAAAATAGATAAATGAAATTTAATAATACAATGTATACAGTCGGTAACAAAAGTCTACGAACACTAGCAAAAATTCCTAAGTAAAAAAGTAAAGTTAATACTGTTTTGTTAAATAAATCCTTGTCGAGTAAAGTTCTTAGTCAGTCTAAGAACAAGATTATACTGAAATTTATTAATATTTTGGAAGACATTAAATGTTAAAATATGTATTGTACATATGAAATTTCAGCAAGTAATTACCATGTTATTTATATGTTTTACATTTTAAATTTTAAAAACGTATTTTTGATACAATAAGAAATCTTATAAATATATAAAACCATCGCTTAGATTTTAAATAACACGAATCTAACCGAAAAATGTTGAATTTTCTGCAATTTTGTCACTTTATCTTGTAGTTTTAAACAACGGAAATAAAATTTTGTTTGCTTTGTATCTACATTTTAAGAAGTCTGAAATCAACATCATCAAATCATATTCAACGCAATTATCATAGGCACCGATTTTTAGAGATATATCTGTACTGATAAGTATAAAGGATTTAAGTCCATATTCTTGATTTTTCAGGAGACGAAAAATAAAATTAAACTAACTAAAAACTAATCAGAAGAATCCATTAGGAATAAGGGATTAGGTTGATTTATACCCTTTATACCATTCAGTGATTGTCAATCTTCATTTAATAAAGGGAAAAAATTGAATTAAATATTTTATACTAAAGATTAATGCTAGATTTCTGACTTGAATTTTTTTTACCAATGGATTTTCTCAAAGACTAAATGACATAGATTTAAATCCTTTATACCAATCGATCTGCGACGATGAGTCTGACTATGTACTTAACTCAAAATCGACATTTTTGGACTTAAATCCTTTATACTTATCAGTACAGATATATGTTTAAAATTAGACGACCGTTACTTTCACTCCACAAACTGACTTTTTAACCGACTTCAAAAAAGAAGGAAGGTTCTCAATTCAAACCGTATGTTTTTTTTTTATGTTTGTTAGCTCATAACTTCTGAACGGATGCTCCGATTTTGATACTTTTTGTTTTGTTGAAAAGATCTTGGTCTGAAGTAGGTCCCATTCTAATATCTTTACAATCTAAAGAAAATAAAGCGCCATCTGGTTAAAAACAGCGGAATTAGCGCTCCTATCTCAAAAACGGTTGAAGAAGGGAGAAAAGTTAATTATGAAGCTGTACAGATCATCGATTTACTACGAAAAGACAGTTTTGAGACATTATCCCTAAAAATAGAACACTTAAAACATGCAGTTGTTTGTTCGATATTTTCTACACTGTGCACACTGTGCAACTATGTTGCACACTTTGCAGCGTAGCGAATGACACGTATACTCTGTGGTCAAAGTACTGTTACTGTCAGCAGTCACATCGATTAGCACAAAGTCGTTTTCAACCAATTTCAGAAAGGAGGGTGTTCTTAATTCGAGCCATGTGTTGTTGGTGTTTGAAAGCTTATAACTTCCTAAGAGATGCTCTAATTAACAGACTTCAAAAAGGAGAAGGTTCTCAATTCAAAGCGTATGTTTTTTTTTTTTTTTTTTTTTTTTTTTTTTTTTTTGTAAGCCCATAACTTCTGAACGGATGACTCAATTTTGATACTTTTTGTTTTATTGTAAAGGTCTTAGTATAAAATAGGTCTCATTGTAATATCTTTACGATCAAAAGAAAATAGAGGGTGCCCAAAAAAGTCAGTCCCGACTCTTTTAACTGCTGAACAGCTGCAGCTATAGTCATAAATGTGGTATGTAGGTATAGTAAAGTGGACATGTGCTACGCGATCCAACCGCCTACAGCGCTACCTGGTGGAAAACAGTGGAGTTAGCGTTCCTATCTCGGAAACGGTTCAAGACAGGGGGAAAAGTTAATTATAAAATTGCAGAGCATCATCGATTTAGTACGAAAAGATAGTTTAGACATTAATACTAAAAACATAATGCTTAAAACGTGCATTTGTTTGTTCACAATTTCCTATTTTGTGCACACTTGAGCGACATTGCATAGGTTGTAGCGTAACGGGTGACATTTATGCTATGTAAAATTCAAAGTATGGTTATTGTAAGCGGTCACATCGTTTAACGCATAGACGTTCTAAACCGACTTCATAAAAGAAGAGATTCTCAATGCAAACCATGTTTCTCATTGTTGTTGTTGAAATTTGTTAGATTATAACTTCGTAAGAGATGTTTTAATTTTAATACTTTTTTTGTTGTCGTAATGATCTTGGCCTGAAATAGGTTTCATCATCATTTCATTAAGGCATAAACAAATTACAGGATACTCACAAAAGTCTGTTCTCACTCTAACTGCTGAACACATGCAGCTACACTGGTAAACGCAGTATGTAATATCGATATTGAAACTTCTGTCCGTCAGCTGCAATGCATATTTTGCTCTTTGTTTGAACTTTACGCTGAGAATTTCCAGCGCAGCGGATGACACGTATTCACTGTAAAGTTCAATATAGATGCCAAACAGAATTTTTGGTTACGAATACAGCGTATCCGTTCTTTACATTTCTAAAGACTTTTCAGTTTAACGTATGTTCATTCAATAGATAGTTTTTTGCTCATAACCGATAAAGGCAAGAAAAGTGACCCAACAAAAATACAGCATTTAAGCAAAATCAACTTAAAAATAACTTAACTAGAATAAAGCTGGCACATTTCTCTCTCGAGTGGATAACTTTCCAGAAGGAGATGTAACTTTTTTGTTCACATTGGGTGCATTTCAAGTTTTTCAGTGACGTAAACCATTTTTTGAGTTATGTCACTTTTCTTGAAAGTTGTGATTTGTGACACTGCCGTTGAACGTCTTCTGATGTTCTGCTATATGAATAAGTTTTCACTTAAAATAATTTTTTTTTTTTTTTTTTTTAAATTAGAACCGACTCCAAAAAGCAAGTACTATTCAAACAACTTAAAAAAAGAAAAAAAAAATATGAAATGAAACTGTAAATTGCGCCTAAAGGTATAAAATAATTTCCTTCGCCAAACAACCTATAACACTACAATTAATCATAACTTTTGAACTCGGCGCAAAATTAAATAAAAATTGGTACCTTTATTCAATACAAAAATCAAATCCTATTCAAAATAGACATCTTACAATATCACCTGCAAAACGCAGAAGAAAACTACTTTGATTAAAAAAAAAACAAATAAGATTTCGTAAGCAGCAAAGGTTGACGTAGATGCTGGTATCTGGCGTCCTTAGTGAAAGAAAAAATCGCAAAATTATCTGGCAAACATATTTAATTTTCTTGGGATATCATGATTATTTTGATAAGGTATATTAGGAGAGTAATCAAGAATATGAAAAAAATACTTCGTACTATATATATTATGAAAATATACATCTTGCGTTATGAAAATATATTTTTGCGTTAAGTTTTGATCGCCAAATCCAAAAGCCACCAAAGATGATAGTTATCAAAGTTATACCAAATTTGCAAAGGAAGCTCTAACTTCGTAGAAACATAAATACCGCATTGTGAAGGATGTTCAGTGTTCACTGTTCTATGTCGATGCTACTAATGGACCAGTTGTATACAGTGATAAAATAATAAAGGGAACATGAAAATGGATCATTAGAGACAACAGCATTTGTTGTTACCGATCTAAAAACAAACCTTTAAAAACTAATTGAATTTTATTTAATTTTGCGCCAACTTCAAAAGTTATGATTAATTGTTGTGTTATAGGTTGTTTGGCGAATGAAATTATTTTATACCTTTAGGCGCAATTTACAATTTCATTTCATAACATTTTTTTTTTTTTTTTTTTTTTTTTTTTTTTTGTTTTTTAAGTTGTTTGAATAGTAGTTGCTTTTTAGAGTCGGTTCTATTTTTTTTACAAAAAGATTTTATTATTAATTATTCGTAGATTCCACCAAGAATCAATAGTCTAAAAGAATAAAATAACAATAGTAAAATATTCTTCACTTTCAAATTTTTTTCAACAAGTTTCCATACACATTTTTAATTTATTTATTTAACCATTTTATTAAAACTTTATATCTATAATCAATTTTAAAATATTCAAAAGCGGATAGTAGAGTATCTATATTTATTATACTATAACGTGCAAAATCTAGTGCTAGCAACTGAACACTTCAACTTGCATTTTTCTTGAGTATTAGTTGAATTTCATAGCATACATACTATTTATCATTCGACCTACAAAAACAAAATGTGCTTTAATATATTTTTAATTTATGTTTAAATAAAATTACTTATTTATTTATTTCTTAAAAAAAAAAAAAAATTGTATTTTTAATTTTGATGTAATACATGAGATAAATTTTGACTTTTCTACACCTTTGATAAAAGTAGATAAAAAAGAAAATTACCTTTTATCATTGTTTTAATATTAATTTTAAATAATATACTTAAAATGGATCAATAAATACTTATTTTAAAATTATTAAATATATAAATATATGTAAATATTTCCACATAAATTTCTTATTTTTCATATTATTTTCTTCGAAAAGTCACTTTGGTCACTTGTGACCATATTAATATTCAATGACATAAATGAGAAAAGCATAAAAAAAAAATAAAAAATATTCTGATATATTTATGTTACATCTTAAAAATTATAAATAAATGAACAATGCCCTTTTATTCCCTAGAATTTTAGATAAGTTAAGTAAAAATTTCAAATTGTCCTTGAGGTCATATTTAACCCCATGATGGTAGAAAAGTTAAATAAATCAATGTGTTATTGAAAAAGTTATTTTTTAGAGAAAATTTACTTCTAATTTATGATACATGTATGTGTGTGTGTGTGTGTGTAGTCATTTTAATGAAACGCATTAATGAAACACAAAATGTCTTTTGTAAATTTAATAACTATTATCAATCAGTTCGAAATTTGTTTCTCCTTTTCTGAAAAAATTCAAAGGTGCCCTCTAGTGGAACAGAAAGGTTGTGCCCTACTGGAATTTGAAGCGCATAATCTTGGCAAAATTTAAACTTTATGGAAAATTAAGATTTTGAGCATAAAAATGAATCATTTAGCAATTTCTGCAGTACAATCGGGTAGATAAATAATTTACTGAGTTATCAAATATTGGTTAGTGTTACAATCTCTAAAAATAAGAAATTTCCACAAAAAGTAGCCAAAAATAAATTTAGTACTAAAACATTTACCCTAATTATATTTACCAAGGGCGAAAGTACTGATAAATAAGACTGCTTTCTTCTTATATTTTTAAGCATATTTAATTAAATGTTGTATAATTTTATAGAATATTTCTTATCACATATATAAGAAAATTTTTAATTGTTTTGAAAATATTAACTAAATTATTTATTATATCTTGTTGTCAGTTATTTAAATAAATTGAAATTTCTATGTACATGAGGGATTTTTAACAATTCATCTCTGTGCGAAGAATATTAAAATTGCATTTAAAGAAATGCTGTCTTATAATATTAAAAAGCATTTGATTGTTTAAAAGTTATCTTAGATCTCCTTTACAGGCTAAATAAAAATGTCTTTTAAAGTGTGTTATGTGTTTTAAAATGTGGATTTAGTTATTAATACTTTTTAATAATTAAAATGTACACTTGTTATATATATAGATTATAAGCACACTAACCAAGGATAAATGAAAATTAATCCCAAAACACACGAGGGCCTTCTTCAGGGGAGCCGCCTCCATGTAGGGAATGAAATATGATAAGTTCCCTACATGGGGGCCCTCATGTGTTTTGGGATTAATTTTCATTTATCCTTGGTTAGTTTGCATATTTATTATAGTTTTTATATTTCCTTTTGCTGCATTTGCGCATGGGTTTATAAATACTCTGTTACAGTTTTATATTTTAAAAATTCAAGTTTTATTCCATCTAATTTTTAAAATATATCTTATAAATACATATATATATATATATATCATTTTAAGAGATTACGTTTTACTAAAATAAAAATACTTACTCCTAAATATTTGTAAAAATGTCAATTTCTCAGCAGTAATTTGCTTATTGCTATAAATTCAGAAAGCTGTTGCTAGTATATATATATTGAAATATTTTCGATGTGGTATTTTTTACTTTGAAAATATATTAAATTAAAATTTTCTTTATGATCACAATTCATGTCAACTGCTTTATATATTTTAATTTATCTTTTCTCTCTAGATGAACGAATTTAAAAAGTAAATGTTGTGATTTCATAATTTATAGCATGTGTCAAATATTTCATCTACAAGGAATTCTAAAACGTAAAAGTTGTATCAAATATTTGATAGTGTCGTTAATTTTGTCCACAAAGATTTTCTTAATATATAAGATCTTCTTGATAACAGCGCTAAAAATCTCACTTATAAAATTCCAATTTCTTACGAAAAATTAATCCTTTATAAAAGTTCAGATAAAATTCATGAGCCATAAAACATTTCACTTTTACACTTCATCGTTTGAAATTCCGGATTTCATAGTAATTTTGTTATACTCGATAAATTAATCAATAAAATCATTGAAAATATCTATGCATCATCACGAATATTAAGTTTTATTTCAGAAAATTCCTTTGTGTAAGTTCTGCATATTAAGATCGGATGAAATAAATCACCAAATTTAAAATTATGATTAAAATATTTATGTTTTAATTATGTTATTTCTTTGAATTAAAGTTAGTTATATGGTTTAGTTAATCGTTTTCAGATTTAATCGAGAATATTTAAATCTAACGCAATGCAAAGTTGCCAATTTTTGTAATTTATTTTGGAGCAATCTTAGCTCCACCTCTTTTTCATACCAATAATTTTTAAGAATTATTGCCTTCTTATTTAATCGTTGTCACATGTTTTGGAGAAATATTATACAAAATTTCAAGTGCAAAATGAAGACGGAACTAAAAATGCTTCGGAATAAATTATAAAAGTCGGCAACTTCTATAATGGTATGCTGTAAAAGAAAAGAATAAATAAATAAAAATCATTTAAGTTTATGCAAAGTTTTTCTAAAAAATACAAGTGTGTGATGTTCTTAAATATATCCATAACCACCAAATATATCATTAAAAAATATCACTAAGCTCCTATAATTAGATAATTTTTTATGAAGAAAACCTTGTTATTTTCAAGAATCTGTTCAAAACTTGTAAAAAGAAGGAATATAAGTTGAAGGACATATAAGAATAACTTAACATTTTTTTTTAACAGGGTACGTATTTAAAAACAAATAAATAAATTAATTAATATTACATAAAGTAAGTGCACCTTTATCTTATGACCAGAGATTTTTTTTTTCTTTTGTTTTGGTCACTAATATACGAGGGTGATTCAGAAAGCAATGCCTCCAAGGTTTATTTGTGTTTGACAAGTAGCAGGTATTACTGGAAAGCTTGTAATGTCAGCTACAAAGGGTGATATCATTTTTCAACATACTTTTCATTATGGGCAGCATCCTTGTGCCAACGCGAAACAAAGTTTTTCATTCAGTCGGCGAAGAATTGTGGTGGACTGTAGTTCTCTGCGTACTGCTGGCAGCACCATTAGCGAAATACTGCTTCCACCTCCGCGTCGCAACTGTAACATTAGCCCTCACGGTGATTCTTAAGTTTGGGGAAGAACTAAAATTCGCAGGGTGTACGATCCGGACTATAGGCACGATGAGAGAGAATGCCCGTAAACCTCAGGCCCTGCAGAGCTTCCTGAATTTTGTAGCACTGAACTAATGGAAAAGGCGAGTGTTGTTGCGATATCGTGTTGTTTGATCCTGTGATTGTCCGAATGAACTCGTTCATCTTACGTTGATTATCCTTATAAGAGGCCATTGTGGGCAGTTCACCTCGGTGCTGATCCTGGTGATTTGATGCGACTGGATTTTAGTCTTTCACAGTTCTTGTCCACCTCCACACAGTGCTGGTGACAGCCCAGACATCCCTATAAAATGCAATTAGACGGTGATGAAAGCACAACCTTCCGCAGTCAGAAATTCAAATAAAGACTGCTGTTTCAACCATGCGTCTTCATTGGTTTTCATGGATTACGCGATTACTCTGGTACAAAAAGAGGCTGGAAAGTGAAACACATGACATTCTATACCATAAACATTAGTGTATAAACAGTTTAAAATGTTTGTAGTATTATTAGTGGGCTTGGAGACATTACTTTCTGAATCATCCTCGTATTAGGTATGTAGATTTTATTGTAATTAACATGGCGTAATTAAAAGTGACTGTAAGTTTATTCAACGAATCTAGTTTAAATCATTTTAAAACACAAAATAATTAATATAAATGGTAGAATAGTTTTCGAAAATGTATATCAAATATGACACATATATAATCTGTGACACATATATTATCCAACCATTCTAATTTCCATTTCAGTGATGTATTATAGTTTTAAAAGCAATGTTTTTGTTAAATAGATAGTTTTAGCATATAAAGTTAATAATATAAATAAAATAGTATTACTTTTAAAACTACATATTATGGTTTTATATCAGTATGAAATTTACAACTTATATTAAATATTTCGCTAAGTAATTCTGAATGCATACACATATTAAAAAATATCTGATTATTATTATTATTATTATTATTATTGACCAATGGTTTTAAATGTCTCAATTAGCGTTCTTTCTCACTAATTACTAAATTGTAGAATAATTTATTTTTCTACTTTTTCATTTTACTATTTAAAAACAAATTTGAAACATATAATTTTTAAATATAGATTTCAAACTTTTTGATATCTAAATAAAGTGCATTTTTAATTAAAATTACTACTCTATTTTTAATAGACTATGCTTGGAAATGTATTTTTGTTTTGAAAATTCTTCCATTTAACATGATTATCATACACCTTAAAACAAAACAGTAAATTTTCTGATATCGGTGTCTCTTTTTTTTTTTTTTTTTTTTTTTTTTTTTTTAAGCATTGGGTTAAGAGAAAAATCCGTTCTTTCTGTAATTTTCACATATTTGATATACATTTTCGAAAACTATTCTACCATTTAAATTTGAAATTTAGCATACTATTATATAAAGGTCTAAATTTGTTGTTAATATTTTTTATAATGAAATGTGTTAATCAAAAATAAAATTCCAAAAATGTCTTAATAACACACATATATTCTTAAACAAAACAAACGATTCTATCGTAGTAATAATATCTTGATTTGTTCGGTGCTGGCATCAGGACAATATGGATTAGAATTCTTACTTAACATGGCGTATTGTAGGAAGTTCTAAAACTTATATTTAACTAGAAAACAAAATCATGTCCAAGTTTTATTTATTTATTTATTTATTTGTAATCGTAATAAAGTGGGTGGATGCTGTATAAATAATAATAATTGGTGGAATTTAAGACACATCAAATGTGTGAAATACTGGGCCGTTTAATTATGGATTTACAGTATGGATTTTTGTAATATTTTTAATATCTTTAATATATTATAGAAAATATTTTTAGAATAAATTTTCTAAAGTGCTCTACCAACTAACTTATCACCGTCGGTATCTGTACGGTACATTTCGTAGAAAATGAATTGTTTAGTGCAATTCATCAAAACAATCCTTTTTTCTTTTTTTTTCTTTTGTAAGACAGGTCTTATTAAAAAAAAGGAGTTTTGATTTTAGAAAAAAAATGGTAAACTTAGTAATAAGGACAAAATCTAGGTAACGCCGCACATTTTGTTCAATCGGATAATTATTCAAAATATATTAAATACAAACCTAATTCTTACTTCAAAACGATTAAAAAGAGAAAAAAAATATTTCATAAATAAATAAACGAGTAAATATATTTCTCTTTATGTCGATTTTTTTTTTTTTTTTAGAAAAGTCGTGCTAAAGAAATAAAATAGCTTGAGTACACACACACCTTGGCGAAATTCTACATCTGACACCGAAGTAGTTCGGACGTTTCTCGCCCAGATCTTTACTCAATTACGATAATCCTTTTAATTCATCGTCAAAAGGACAAATAAAAAAAAAGCCGAGAATTGGATCCTATGCTAAGGCTATGCAAAAGAAAATTTAAAAAAATAAATAACCGATACTAGAGAATAAAACACAGTTACTGCATGCCTTTATATGAAAGAATAGACTAGAATAACTCCAGTCATTCTAAATTAAATTTTGTTTAAACAGAATTTTATATCTATTATTGAGAAACAAAAATAGGCTTAGAATTTTATCTATTTATTTATATTCTCTTGTTTGTACGTACAATCGGTAACAAAAGTGTTCAAACACTAGCAAAAATTCCTATGTAAAAAAGTACACTTCATACGGTTTTGTTAAAAAAATCCTTGTCGAATCATGTTCTTAGACTGACTAAGAAAAGGATTCGACAAGGATTTATTTAACAAAACAGTGTGAAGTGTACTTTTTTTACATAGGAATTTTTGCTAGTGTTCGGACACTTTTGTTACCGACTGTAATTGCTTGTTTATTTTGCATTAAAAATAAAAGTTTCAAAAATCATACAGATATTGTAATGTCAAATTTGTAAAAGAATTAGCTTGGGCAAGGTCACACATACTATAAAATAAAGTATTAATATAAACATGAAATAAATATATAAATAAAACCCTTACAGTCGGTAATAAAAGTGTCCGAACACTAGCAAAAACTCCTGTATAAAAATGTACACTTTATACAGTTTTGTTAAATAAATCCTTATTGAATCGCGATCTTACACTGACTAAGTACAAGATTCAACAAGGGTCTATTTAACAAAACCGTATGAAGCGTCCTTTTTTTACATAGGCATTTATGCTAGTGTTCGGACACTTTTGTTACCGACTGTACATTTAACTATATTTCAATATATGTAATTTTGCATTTATTTCATTTTTAATATTTTTCCTGTATATTTATGTACAAAATCATGTATTGAGAAAGATACCTAAAACATATAATAATAATAATAATAATAATAATAATAATAATAATAGAAAGAAAAAGACACGTTAGAAAGAAAAAGAAAAGAATAAAAGAAAAACCATAAAATTAAATTTAAAAAAGTATTAAAAATATTTTCATCATTACGTCAAAATACTATTCTGAGTACGAATAAACTGATTTAAATATATAATATTTTTTATCATTCAGTTTATTATATAAATTTAAACTGAAAATTTACTCTCTCATATGTTTATATAAATTTGTGTATATGTTCTAAATTTCCGGCATAGAACTCTTGTAAAAAATTTTGAATTATCTTGTACATTTCTTTAGTTTTCCCTCATACTTTATGAATACTTGAAACAAACATCGAAACAGTTAGAAAATTTATATTTACTTTCTCGTTCATTTACTACTTTGATTTAAACATATACTCATCATATAAAGTTGCTGTGAAAGGTTCCAAAATATGATAGATTTTTGGAACCTTGCAGAATCGAAATGCATTTCAAGATTATTGTAATCACCTGCTTCAGAAAGAAAGAGATCACTGAATTATAAAACAAATGCATATTTTCTGTAAAATTAAGGAGTGAATAACAAGTTTCTAAATTAGAAAAATAATCAACAAAGCCTCTGTAATTTAAATTAGTATGAATTGTGTAACATTTCAATTTGAAATTTCTTGATAAAGAAAGATTTTCAACGGCCAATGCAATATAAAGATTAAAAGTACATTTGGTGTAATTATTTTTAATGATAATTTATCTTCAAAAAAGTTCATAATTCGAAGCAAAATATTAAAGATTACTTTTTAAAGAAACAAAAATGGAAATGAGGGAAAACCAAATAACTTAATAGTTTAGTGTGAAATTAATTGCTCGTAAAAATAAAAATACAAAACATTTGAATAAACGTTGGGCATTACATTTTACAATTTAAATAAATAAATATATATTTTATTGTATTTTATTATTAATTTGTGTGTGTATTAAATGTGTATTAAATGATTCAATACACATTAATACACATATTTAATTATTGTACACATATTATTTAATACACATATTTAATTATTGTGTATTAAATGATTCAATATTTGTATTTTCCAAAGCTCGCAATGCTGCAAACCTGCAACTTATTCTGATTAAAGATCCGTGATTTTTCCATCATGAAAAATCCATCAATGAAAATTAAAAAAAAAATATATATATGTACGTCGAAGAAACCTATATATAACTAAATTTGATACACCTACGTACAAAAAAAATAAGGCTAAAAGAGCAAAAAGGGTTGCACGAAATTCTTTGAACAACTGATGAAATACGATGATTAAAGGTATTTAATGATAGATAATGGCACTTGCGAGCCCTGTGTTTCAAAGCAGACTACTCACAAAGAATTTTGTAACGCCATTCCTAGAGTGTAAATTCTAGTTGTTTTCTAAGTCAAAAGAAAGTTTTCCTCTAAATTTTTGGCAGGCGATCTCAAAAAACAGGAGCATCAGTGAAAAATTCGTTCAAGGAGAGTTCAATTGAGAAAGATACCCGAAGGACATTCTACCAGATCAGTGTTTGCAACGCACAGAAAGATAAAAAGAAGCTGTTCTCGCCAGATTTGGCATCAAATAATCGCTCCAAAATTGCGCCGTTATAATTGAGCAATGAAAAAAATTAGTATCTTAAGTAAGATAATCTTTTGAATGTTCCGAAATGTACCTCTAAAGGAGATTCTGCGCATTATGAAAGTAGAATGCAGAATAAAAATTAAATATCTTTAAAATTCAGCTTCTTAAGAATATATACAGTCGGTACCAAAAGTGTCTGAACACTAGCAAAAATTCCTATGTAAAAAAAGTACACTTCATATGGTTTTGTTAAATAAATCCTTATCGAATCATGTTCTTACACTGACTAAGAAGGGTATTCGACAAAGATTTATTTAACAAAACCGTATGAAGTGTACTTTTTTACATAGGGATTTTTGCTAGTGTTCGGACACCTTTGTTACCGATTGCATTTATATATGTATATATATTTTCAAAGGAATTAAAAAAAAAAAAGATTTTTTTTCTCTCAAAGGAATATATATATATATTGTAATTATCGTCAAAGATCTACAAAACAAATTATGTACGATTAAGATTTATTTTTTAGATCCTATAGTGAAGTTAATCTAGTTTTTAGCGCGGAGCACCATCTATCAAGAAAAATTTTATTTTCTTTATCAAACAGAGTTGAATAGAGAAATATACATAAAAGATATCCTACCCAGACCGTTTTTGATTATTTTTAAACTACAAAAAAAAAAAAAAAAAAAAAGAATAGAAAAAGAATAAAAAGAAGAAAGAAAGAAAGAAAACTGCTCTTTTGACTGAATTTAGAAACAAATAATTACTGTAAAATTGTGCATTTATCAATGAAAACTTCAAAAAGAAAAAAGAGAGAGAGAGAGAGAGCTTAACCCATTAACGGACAGGCTCGAGTTAACTCCATCGTGCTAAACGGACCAAAATGTGCACAATCGAGATAACTCGAGCGGCGTAGTACTTTATTCTGATGTAATTTTCACACTCGAATACATTCAAGAATGATTTGGTGCGGTCTTGAGATTGATGGATTTGTACTAAATTGATTGTTGTAGACATCTATAAAGAGTTATGTGTTTATATAGACTGTAATTATTTTGTGTTTACAGAAAATAAAGCTGCATATATTGAATATTTACACAAAGGGTACGTTTTCTAATCTTTAAATTATTATTGTTTTATTTCACATTATATTTTAGTAATATATATATTGAAAAATGAACTATTCAGATTCGGGATATGAATATGCAAATTTTCCAGAAAGTGGTTCAAACGAGACTGATAGTGTAGTACTGTAAGGATTCTGAAGATAGCTCATAAGAAGATATAGTTGTTAATTGGAAACTGATAAGTAATGTCAAACCAACAGAATCTTCTACAAGATATTGCGCTGTGCATTGTGTAAAAAAGGAAAAAGGAAAGAAAAGAAAGTCGTTAAATGTGTAATACTTGCAATGATTGGCTGTGTGCTACACCTTGCTTTGAAAACAGACTATAATAAAAATGGTACAAAAGAAAAAAAAATATTTTTTATTTATTTATTTATTTATTTTATTTATTTATTTATTTATTTTTTTTTTTTTTTTTTGGGGGGGGGGGGGGCTAAAACATAAATTAAAATATATTTTCTTAAATGCAAAATGGCCTTTTCTTAAAAAAATAACATAAGTTAAGTGAATAAAATAAAATAAAGTGTACTTTAAGGGTTTAAGGCAAATAGTCTTTTAAATGCCTCGCAATATTTCTGGAAATTATTCATGTCAAAATACAGGAGAAAAACAAAATAGCTTTCAAATTCAGCTGTTTTTAAGAAGTATTCAAGGGAGTTTTCAAAAATATTCTCACGAAAGCGGATATATTTGTTTATTTTGCTTCGCAAGAAAAAAAATGCTACGGTAATTACAGTCAGAAGAGGACACTGAACTCACAAAATGCTAGAAAATATGCAAATTAGAGTTCTATATAAAAAAAAAGTGGTAGACAATTAAGAATAATTTTTTTAATTCCTTGAAGAAATTAATTTGTACTTTTAAGCGCAACACCGTCTATCAACAAAAATTTAATTTTTTTTTCTTTACTAAGGAAAATATTTTTGACAGATTAGATTTACTCTTACAAATTTGATTGATTCTTTCAATTTTTATGAATTTTTAGACAATTTACGAATTTATAATTTATCTAAATGTATCGGGATATTGATAATCTACCAAAAGTAAATAATGAGCACTTTTCTTTTTAGAAAAAAATAAAGCAACGTAAATATGAATTAAATTAAATAAATATAATGATTTAAGATCTTTATTTTTTGTTCTTTTTTAAATATATATAAAAATATTCATATAAAATATTTACATATAATATTATATATTAGAAAAATATTTATTGAAATATATTCAATTTGAGAAATAAGGAGAAATGTACAGTATTTTCCCAAAGAAAACAGACAAGAATAAAAATTACAATAAATTTCCAAATTAATAATAGTTCTTGAATGCAATGCTTAGAGTCTATATAAAAACGTGAATACTCTATTTAATAAAGATAGTTGCAGTACATTCCGCGTCTATAGTCTGATGAGGATCAGAAAAAAATATATATATTATTACTCCTGCGTGAGTGTCAATTGCGACTGTGGTAGTTATGGATGTTTATATAAAGAAACTTTATTTGTCTTTTACGGATGGAAAACATCACGTACGATTAAGACGTTTCTATAGATTTAGATAGTTACAAAAACGGACAGAAAGAATATATGTAATTTATAGAATGTTGAAATAATAAAATAAATGATAGAAAGTATTAAGAGAAAGTATTATTTATATTTGACATTTAACTAAATTTTCAAAATTTGACAATAAAAATAGTAAATTTATTGATTATTTAAAAGCAGCAATCTAAAGAGGAGGAGATACAGTTAAATCCCTATTATCCAAAGAATTGGATTACTCAGTAAATGTAAATATTAGTCACTTCCATATATTTTTTTTGCATTTACTTTTTCCGTAATATTTAATCGTATAAATTATTATTTTTTAAATCCATTATAGTTTATCACCGCAAAAAGCTAATGTAAACTGCGGATAATCAACAGTTTGCTTTTTATTTATTTATTTTTGTAATGATGATGATTTAATATGTTCCGAGCTATTTGTGTTAAATATCGAACTTCATTGGGCATCCTCGCACAAATACGACCTTTCTCTGATCTTCGGCTTGCATTCCGAGTCTCCGAAAACTAGTTCCAGATTCCAGATTCTTAAAATTTCACTTTGCTAAACTCCAGTGGCTTCTGTTACTTCGACTTGTGTTTGCCCCCACCCTCCCTCCTCTAACCGACCAACAATTACCCAAGCTACTGAATCGGTTAAATGACTTCGCTGAGACATCAAACTTATCGAAATAATGCGCTTACTGAAAGTCATCTTTGCACTTTGTCTTTTGTTAAGTTGAAAGCCAAATTTAGTTTGCTGCCGCTAACGCGTCGTTTTCGATGTCAATCGGAAAATTTGCCCACTCCGAAGTTTGAGAATGAAAAAAAATTGCATTTGTGACTCCGCTCTTCTTCCATTTTCTAATTTTTTTTTCTTATATCGTTATTTTATATACGACTTACAATATATTTCAAATGTTAAAAGCACTGTATATGTATATTGTAAATAATGTAACATTTTTGACAAAACACCAAAACACTTTCTCTACTATTTTAAACAGGAAACAAATCCTGGAAGCTATCTGAGAAATAAATAAAATGTGCTCAAACATACTTCGTTCAGAAACAAAAATTATTTTTATCACATTAATGAAGATTTATTGAAGGGTACATTAATGCAATGTCGGTACATAGAGAGAGGAGAAAGATCACACACACACACACACACACACACACTAAGAAAAAAAACTTTTTTTAATTTATATAGATATATATTTTTAAGAGTAATCGTTCAACCGATCATGGATTCTTTAGTACAATACATGAATTAATTATTATAAGGATCAGAACATGAAAATGACAATCAAAAACAGCTCTGTAAAATTCTATCTTGAGCATAAGTAGCTTCACGGAATGTTGTGATAATAAGCAAGGTATATACCGTCGATCCATAATAGTACCTATGATATTTACTCGATAAATGTGATTTTATATGCTTTTAAACTAATTTTACTTTAAAGTACCGTCATCGGTTGATAAAGTGTTGATACGAATTTACAAAGTCGGTGGCATGTATGATTGTACAGCATATTATTAACGTAATTTTAATGTTATAATAAATTTTTTAATTCGCTATTATTTTTATTGCAGATAATTCTACAAACAAAATGATTGAAAATTCTCTATTTCTATAAAACTTAATTAAAAATCTTTTACACATCTAATCTGAACAACATAAATATTTTAAAAACAAATTTTATTTGAAATCTTATATATGTTATTTTATAAAAGAACATATATTATTTTATTTACTTTTAAATAAAAGATTTTGAGAATTTCTTTTGCAAAAAAATAAAATTTTTAGAACAGATGAATCAATTTTAAAAATCCGCTAAACGACTTATATATATTATCAAATCTAATGGTTTATGAAAGCAGTGATATAAAAGCAATCAGCAAAAAATGTAAATAAATAAAAAAGAATTTTCAATCTTTTAAACCTTTTTACTACGTGAAAACAATAAAACTTCTGAAACTTTTCCCTATTTAAAAGGATAAATTGAAACACATGTCCTCAAAGACGAAACAAAAACCGAGAAGAAAGGAGTATTCACATTTCCTTTTGCTTTTTGTACCTGAATTCCTTACCCATATTTCACTAAACACTTAAGACTTGAAGTACGAAGGATTTCCATGAAAAGGGTTGTTTGTTCAAACTATTTTTGCTTCCATCACCCATCAAATACTTTAAAATATATCTTATTTAAAAATACATTTATTTTGTATTTTCTTTCTTCCTTTCTTTCTTTCTTTTTTATTTTTTTCTTTGTGCCATGTTTTAGATTTTTCTGCATCTATAAAAGTATTTAGAATTTTTATATAATTCTGCATAAAATTAGTAGAATATACATGAAAAATAAAATAAATGTATTATTTTAATTTTTATACTAATCTAGATATTTTAAACATTTTTTTAAAGTACAATTCAGTATAAAATACTTTATTTTGCACATAAATATCATTAGGATAATTTAATTGTTATTTTCTTTATTGATTTTATCTTCCAAATGAACACAGTCCTCGTATTTAGACATAAGTGTCATCTAGAGTTAAACTGAACATCTGACCATTGATTACATATAATTGTATCAGTACTTAAACATTAAAATACCTTTTCAAAATAAATAATTCTCTATGTACTAAATTTAGATCTAAAAAAATGATTCTGCTTCTATTCGCCTATATTTAGTTTATATATGCTTTTATTTAATTTGGTAGATATATTTATGTATATGGTATATCTATGTGTTAGGGTCAAATATATAAAGAGCGTTCCATAAAAACTGAGAGTAAAATCATAAAAAATCAATAAATATATTTACAACAAAAATAAGCCATTCTTTTTCAAAATACCTTCCTTCAGATGATATGAAACGGTTCCATGGCTCAACCTCCCTTTCAAAAAGTGTAGAGAAGGGAAGGAGCTCCAAAGAACCCTACACTACTGAAATAACTTCTGAATTTGAATTAAATTTTCTGCCACGTAGTTTCTCGCACCACGGAGCTTCTCTTCTGAAAACAGCCAGCATGGTGTGCATGGTGTGCATGGTGTGCACAATTGCATGGTATGAGATCTGGACTGTAAGAAGGATGTGGCATGATTTTAATATTGCACTTACTAAGATATTGCTGAACAAAAATAGCGGCATCTGGAACAACATGTCGAAGCTGTAAATTGTTGCGTAGAATGCGAAATATCGTTTTCGAAATGTTAGTTGATGCCACTATCCCCTCATATATCATTCACTGATTTTCTTGCAAGATTGCCCACACAATTTCGATCATTGACAACACTGGTTGGTCAGGCTTAGGAACCCGTTTTGCAGACAAATGTCTTTTCTAACACTGAATCATTTACCACCGTTTTTGTAGAGCAAATAAAAACAGTTATTTAAACAAGCACGAAACTATGAAAATAAAATCTTCTGCTACGTTTAGAATATTTATAAACGTTCAGTTAACTTTTTGAAAAAATGGCCTGCACCTCCATTTTTTAGTTTCGTGGTGTTGCCACTACGTAAAAAAATAAGTTTTTAAGGAATACCCTTTGTATAAATTGCCATTTTAAACCATTTGCTGCCATTTTCATAATCATTTATATTTTTTTATCATCCGACTGAGCTTTAATTCTACATTTCTATAGCATACATGTTCAATTAGTAAGAAAACTTACAGGTGAGTCTAGAAACCCCAGTTCTCCAACGCTGCATCGTTCCAGGTTCCCACTACCTGCAGAAAGGTATTTCCAGGACACTTTGTTTTGAGTATTTATCAACGATAGGCGGATCGGCTATTATTTAAAAAATTCGAATTTAAAAATGACTGTATCTCAGCATCTATTAAATATTTTAGTTTTTGAACCAGGTATTTTATAACCCTCGCTCTTTACACTATATTATCATATCAATCCGAGCATTATAATACATGTAATAAAAAGTAGATTTTCTTTTAAAAGGAATTAAATAAAAAATAATTAATCTTAAATTTTAATCAGTTTAATACTTTATACTATATACTAGCATTTTTTTTCGATAAATATTATGAATTAAAAAAAAATCTTTCAAAAATACTATAAAAAATTATACATAAACATATTTTTTTTCTCTATTGCATCACCATTTGATTTTTCAATACATGTAATAAATTAAATATATATATATATATAAATATTTTGTCTTCAAATTAATTAATTAATTAAATAAATAAAAAGTAAATAGCGTAATAACCGTTGCTAAGATATGCAGACGATTGAAATGGAAGAATAAATTTCAGAAAAATGAACATTGAAACCAATATTTAAAATCGAAAAAAATTAATTAAAAAAACTCAAATTCGAAATTCTAAAAAAGTACATAATGTGGGAGGTTCACGCACCTTTTGGGCGATTTCCACCAAACGCCAAATTAAGTCAAGGTCCAAGAAAATACAAATTTATATTAAATTCGTGGGCTGTAGCGTCCACAAAATTTTGGATACACATATACATAGAAATTTCAATCGTTAAAAGTGGTCAAATCGTAAATCCGTCAAAAACTGGCGGTCGAACATTTTTACGAATCCAATACTTTCTATATAAATAATACATGAAAATTAAAATAGATGATAATATAATTCACCAGATCTGTCAACAATTCAGTGCTACACACGAATAAAAATAAATCCGAAATTTTGCCTTGCAATTTAGATTCAACAATCTAAACTTTTTTTGTTGAATCTAACAGATTGTATAAATTCACTCTATAAAACTACAAATAGTACTTTCTAATTTTGAATTTTACATAATTGGTTTCTCTAATAAAGTACGATAAATAAATATAAAAACATGTGGTAAATTGTGGTATATAAATACTGAAAGAATATCAATCAAAAATAGTATTGATAAGGGTTGCCTATATATATATTTCATAAAATTCATCAACTGTAAATTTCA